>OY776089.1:11102200-13502200 GCA_963675205.1 Catocala nupta | reverse complement strand
CTCCCGACTAATTCAAGTTTAAAATAAAATAACAAAATTAAAAGCGGCTCATCCGTTCGGGAGCTAAGATGCCACAGAAAGACACACAGACACGTTAAACTTATAACACCCCGTCGTTTTTGCGTCGCGGGTTAAAAACAATTAAAATAAGTTTAATATTCTGCTTTAAAACTAAATTAGCAAAATTTTATTTACAGATTGCAAGTAACTGCTCTGTTTGGTCATATGACAGAGTTTGAATTTAAGTAGAAATTAAGATTTTACAGCTAAAATGAATTAATTTATAAATTTTTAATTCTCTATTTAGTCTTGTATGTACAAAAAAGGCCCTAGAAATGCAAAAAAACTATTTGCAAATATATTGTTACGTGCTGGGTTCGACGGATAAGAATACAAAACAATATTACCGACTAAAACACGTTTTATTCTAGTACACTAAATTTATACCTAATTTTATTACCTAGTTTCAAATCCACCTCCTTCTCACCTCGGACGGTTACGTGCTGACCGGTAGCTGTTCTAAGATGTACACATTCATGGTTCCCGTAGTAGTTCCCAAGAAACCGTCTTGCTAGTCGGAAACTGACGACTGTTCGAGAAGCTCCAGTGTCCAATGTCAACTTGCACGGCGTTCTGTTAATTTCGCCTTCGATAGTCAGGCTGTTCCTGTCACACGATTGTGAGATCGAGATCCTTGGGGCTCTCCGATCACTAGCCAGCATCCGCCCCGTAGTCCTGGCGTCTACTCGTTTCCCTGCTTCCACTTCCCTCATACGGTGAGCGCGATCGTCCCGTCGCACTGCTTCCACCTCCAAAGCGTGGGCTAGGGCATCCTTCAGGTTTTTGAAGTGTCCGAGTCTCACTGCGGCCTTAACCTCCAGGTTTCGGATCCCGTCGGTGAAAGCTAGTACGAGGTTCCCGTCGATGAGCGCAGGTGAGGACTGGTACGCCTTTCGAATCAGCTTCTCAACCTCCAGGCCCACTGCTGCAAGGTTTCACCAACACTTTGCGATCGGTCTTTCAGCTGGGCGCGAAACACGTGTTCCAGGTGTGCGTCGCCATATCTCGCTTCCAATGCCTCCAACAGCTTCTCGTACGTGACGTCTTGACCAAGCGCCTCTAACACGGTCAAGGCCTGGTCGCGAAGCCCCAAGGTGAGAGCAGTCAGAGCCTGTTCTTGTGTCCACCCGTTCGATTTCATTATGGCCTCGAACTGGATCTTATAGGCTGACCATGATGATGAGCCGTCAAATGGTGGTACTTTAAAGCATCTTGATGAGGGCGCCACAAACGCAGGTGACACGATTCCATCTCCAGCCTTGAGCCCACGTATCGTTTTCTCCACCTCGCCGATGCGACTTTCGTGGCGTTGGACTTGCTCTTTCACCTCCTTCATCTCCTTGCCAACCGTTGCGCTGAGGTCTTTTAACATCATCAGCTGCTCCTCCTGGCGGCGCATACCCTCCTCCTGGTCGCGTTGCAGCTGTTCCTCAAGGCGGCGTGCCTGCTCCTCCTGGCGGCGTGCCTGCTCCTCCTTATCGCGTTGGAGCAGTTCCTCGAGGCGGCGTGCGTGTTCCTCCTGGCGGCGTGCCTGCTCCTCCTGGCGGCGTGACTGCTCTTGCATAAACGCCATCAGGGTCGCGAGGTCGGGATTCACCGGCGAGTGAGCTGCACTAGATGGTTCCGCTACAGCCGTGGAGTCACGTGGTCCAACTGACGTCGGCGAGGGGGCGTCTCCAAAGCGCCTCTGGTCCACATCTTGTTGGCGCTGGTTCCTGGTGCGCACCCCTTCCACTTCCTCCTTTGGTAGTACTGGCATATTCTTATCTCACTTCTGAGACCAACTTGTTACGTGCTGGGTTCGACCGATAAGAATACAAAACTATATTACCGACTAAAACACGTTTTATTCTAGTACACAATTAACTTTAACACACAACAAACACTATACTACACTTTTCCACTGCAACTGCTTCAAACTCCGTAGTATTGCCGCTTCCGTTCACTTCGATGAACACTTGACCGCTTAAGATAGTAAACTGACTCGGCGGTGCGCGTGCGCACGAAAACGACCAGAAAACGTCACACACGGCACGCAACAGCGCGATGATTCGAGAATGTGCCGGACAGTCATTAGTCATTACTTTGCAGGATTTATGTTATAAGCTCATGTAGGAAATAGAAAAGGACGGCAGGTGGCTACTTTTAAAATTGCTTTCTGAGCTCGTTCAAGAGGCAGCATAGTAGATTTCACTGCTCCACCCCATGAAGTAATGTAATATTGGATAATTGATTGACATAGAGCTAAATAAACTTGAATAATCAATTTAATATCTGCTACTGTTGAGAGTTTTTAAATACATATATTAATTTACGAATTCTATTTACTAAACTATCAATATGTTGTTTAAAGGAAAGTGTATCATCGACTATGATCCCAAGATTTTTTATGCTCCTAGTTTGCAGGATAGAAGGACAATTACACATGTTTGTTGCTGGGTTTTGAAGCGGCACTATTTTTTGGGGGTTAGGGGAGGGGTATCCTAATTTTCACCCATAGACCCCAGGTCCTAAGAGTACCTGTACTTGAGATACGATTTTCTTTTAATGAATTATCACATTTAAAACGATATAACTTTTTAGTTTGTTGTTTTTTTAGTTTGTAGTCATATTTGCACTAGATAACTTTTATTGGATTTCCTAATGTATTATTATTCTTGAAAAAACATAAATTGTTGGGAATAAATGCAAAGAAAGTACTTGTCGAGTTTCAAAACTCTTAAAAATGAAGTAATGTGTGCAAAATATGAAATTCTAAATTAATTATAAAAAAAACTAAAAGCTCTTTTAAACTTCGATTACTTTGAAAAAAATCTGTACTTAATACCCTTTCTGATGATATACGACATAGTCATAAAATAATTTTTAAATGATCAAATTATCAAAATCAAAGTAGGAACGTACACGCACTCTACATAAAAACCCGTTTTGGGGAACAGTGGTAAACAGGTAAATAGTCTGTCTCTTTCTTGCGTATGAATTGTCCTTGTCTATTATTGGGTCAGTATTGTGGCAGGATCCTTGCTTAGTCGTGATTTGACTATTTTTGCCATTGGAAGTGCTCGTGCATTTCATATCTTCGTTGTTATTTCTTGTTAAATTTGTTTTTATTTGTAGAAATGTTTATTAAGTTTTGTTTGTTGGACTGTTTGTGAAGTTTTGTTTATTGAACTGTTCTACTAAACTGTTAGTTGATTTGTCTTGAACGTTCTCTTTAAAATGCCTAACTACAGTAACGAAGAGTATGCTGACATGTTGTTAGCGTATAGCTGCGCTAATTGTAATGCTCGTGAAGCACGTAGAATTTACCAGGAGAGATATCCTAACAGACGTGTACCACACCACGAGACATTTTCTACAACCTATCGACGTATGAGGGAGACAGGAAGCATACATTTCCAAGAACCTCGAGTCAATGTGAGGCAACATAATGTTGCAGTAGATGAAAATATTCTACAAGCTTTTGATGAGGATCCAACGACAAATATTAGAGTTGTAGCTGAAAGACTTAACTTGTCGATTTGGAAAGTCTGGTCAGTTCTTCGACAAGAAGGAAGGCATGCATATCACTACACGCCTGTTTAAGGTAAGTGTTTGAAACGATTACATATATACTTTAGAACCTTTCCATGTTTAATATTTAAGCAATGTGACCTAACCTTTATAACTTTGTTTCAAAAACTACTTGTTATTCATAAAGTCACTTATTCATTGTTGGCATTATTTTTCTTGAGTTAGTTCACATTAGGAAAAAGGTCGCATTTGTACAATTCTCATGTATTTTATCAATTATTGTTCTAGGTCTCATAGATGATGATAATAGGAGACGACTGGAATTCTACAGATTTATTATGCATACAGACCTCGAAGATGCCAATTTTTTGAGGAGAATTTTGTGGACCGATGAATCCAATTTTAGTCATGAGGGTATTGTGAATTTCTACAACCTCCATTATTGGGACCAAAACGGACATAATCCGCACAAAAAAAGACAAAGTTCTTTTCAAACAAAGTTCAGTGTGAACGTTTGGGCGGGAGTTATTGGAAGACATCTGATCGGTCCACACTTTTTACCAGAGCGTCTAACCGGCGAAAGTTATTTAAATTTTCTACTGGAAGACTTACCGGAATTGGTCTTACCAGTATTAGAAGGAGAAGAAATAATTTTTCAAAATGATGGCTGTCCAGCACACTATTAGCGACAAGTAAGAGAGCATTTGGACAATTGTTTTCCAAATGCTTGGATCGGTAGAGGTGGCCCAATTCCTTGGCCTGCACGGTCACCAGACCTGACACCCCTGGATTTTTATGTGTGGGGACGCACTATACAAATAGTATACGCAACCGAAGTACCTACAAGGGAATTTTGAGTAGAAAGAATAAATAGCGCTTTTCAAATAATGAAAGAAGAAATGCGGCTAAGGACGACGACTGTCGAAATCAGAAAAAGATGTCATGCATGCATTCGCAACAGAGGAAGTCAGTTCAAACAAAATTTGAAACCATATTCAATAAAAACAATTTAAAACCTAAACTGTTATTTCATTATCCTGACACTGGCTAGGTAGTCATTTTTGTTTTGTGATTACATATTGAAAGATTTTAAGGCCATGTCGCATTGTTAGAAAGGGTATTATGTACAGATTTTTTTTTAGTAATCGAATTTCAAAAGAGCTTTTAGTTTTTTTAATAATTTATAATTAATTTAGAATTTCATATTTTGCACACATTACTTCATTTTTAAGAGTTTTGAAGCTCGACAAGTACTTTATTTGCATTTATTCCCAAAAATTTATGTTTTTTTAAGAATAATAATACATTAGGGAATCCAATAAAAGTTATCTAGTGCAAATATGACTACAAACTAAAAAGTTATATCGTTTTAAATGGGATAATTCAGAAAAAAATTAAAAATAATAAAAAGTCGTTTCTCGAGTACAGGTACACTTAGGACCTGGGGTCTATGGGTGGAAACTAGGATATGCTCTCCCCTAACCTCCAAAAAATTGTGTCGGTCCATGCGCTAAACACCCTGTATAGGTGGGTTAGTTATACCACAGATAATATAATACTATACTAGTACAGATACTCAATCCCATACAAAAATCTTGGACACGCCTAACTCTGGCTATTCTTCTTGCTATTTTGGTACCTATATTTATTTTACACTAGATGGCAGCACAAAACTAGCGCCACTGCTGCCATCTACCCATAACAAGTACACAAGTTCCGAATCCTATTTGATAACAGCTCATAAGAGATGGCGTTGTGACAGTAAAATAGGTACTTGACTGTTTACCATGGATAGAACATATTTATACGAGCCGATGCAAAATGTGCGCAACCTTGAAAATAAAAGTTATCTACCTATAGTGTTGTTTGCCGAAATGCGTACGATCACACTTTGATGATTCTCATTTACTCGGTCGGATTTTTGTGAATATATCGTGTTGCTGTCAAAATTTGACCTTGTATATATTTTTTTCATATAATTTTAATGAATGCGTTTTAAAAAGTATTAATAAAACAATATATTTCATTATGTATGCGATTGTGATTGATGTTCGGGTACTTTGAAAATAACTCATTGGCGTATATAATTCTACTTTGGCAGTTAGTTATCTATATTTCACTATAATTGTAAATATAAAATAACATAAAATATTGCGCTCAGATTTTTGAAAACAACTGTGCAATGCCTAGTATTTAGTCTCTGTTGAAAGAAACGAAACGCAACAGGAGCTTTTTATTTTTAATTGGCAACCCCGTTTAGCTGTCAGTATAAAGTTTACTTCCACGTGGCGTCTGTTGTTCTGTGTTTTAATAGAAGAAACTTTTGTTTAATTAAGTGATTCGCAATTTTTGCCAGAGATCGTGCAACTTTTCTGTTACGTTGATAATTCGGTGAGTATTAACATAAAAAATACCTATTGCAATGTTTGTTGTATGTTAACAGAGGTCATTGTTAAAAGTTATATGATATGTTTCCTAATCTTAAAATTGTGAATATTGCAACGTTTTTGAAACCCGTTTTATCTTCCGTGGACAAACTTTTCAGTGGACACTAAGTCCACTGAAGTGACGTCGTGTCCACGGAATTGACTTTTTAAGCAGCTTGAATGGCGGTGTATAATAAACTCTTAAACGGATATGGTGTGTGATTTTGCTGGAGTTTTGGACTCATACATGTTCCTCTTAATAGTAGAATATTTATGCTTTTGCTGCATATCTCACTATGTCTTACTTGGTCTATGAAATAGATGCTTGAAATGGTACATGTCGGATTTCGCTTTATTTCAGGTAAAAATGCCGCGGACATACAGATCTAAGCTTCAACTAAGTGATGAAAAAAAAAGAAAAGACGGCGTGAACAAAAAAAATTGAGTATGCGTAGAGCACGTGAAAAAATAAACGAAACTGGCAAGGACGAAATTCGTAAGAAGGATAGAGAAAGATACCATAAAAAGAAAGAAAGGGGAGATATTAAAACGATTGACCAGACTACTCCCAGAAAATCGAGAATACTCCCAGAAAACAGCGCCAAATAAGAAAAATGTGGCGAGAAAAATCCAGAAAACGCCGTGAGTTATTAAACATGCGGGAAGCTGCCAATGCCCTACTAGAAGACAATAGTCCTTCAACGAGTTCCTCTTCATTATTTTCGCGTGTTGAAGTTGGAAGAGCAATAGCTGCGCGTAATAAGAAAAATGATGAGTGTAGCAGACTAACCGCTGGCAAAAACGAAACTATAACTAGAAAGAAGAGTAAACGCCAGATACGTTTATTAAATGACACTCTATTAAATGTGCACGCTGTTTTTCAAAATCAAACCGGGATCAAAATTTCGTATCAGACCTTTCGAAGATACCGTCCATTTTCGGTTCTGTTCCCAAAAGCTTCTACAAGGAATACATGCCTTTGTGCATTACACGAAAATAGTGATAATATAGTCAGATCTCTTCAAAAAGCTCAAATTATATCCTATGGGTCTACTTCTGATGTGGCTAAAGCAATTTGCTGCAATAATACACTTAGTAGAAAGTGCTTAGAGCGAACATGTAACGACTGTCAAAATAAAGAAATTGTTTTTAACGATTTCAATGGCAACGACTTCATTACATATGCTAGATGGGTTATTAAAAGAGTTGACCTAATTATTAAAGGAAAGGAGAAACAATGCAAGAAATGCATTAAAGAGACAGTAAAGACCACGAAAAAAGCTCTTGTTCGTTTGTTTGACTCTAACTTACCAATGTACATGCAGCACGTCGCTAATTTAATTCATCAGATTAGAGCAATCCAAACCCTTAAACAACAATTATCTCCTTCAGATGGTCTGTTGCATATAGATTTCTCAGAAAACTATAACTGTAAATACAGTGCTGAAGTACAATCTGCTCATTTTGGTGGATCTAAGCCCCAGTTGTCTCTTCACACATGCGTATACTATAATAATAACTTAGGGTCGCTAAACAGCGGCTTTAAGACGACGTCAATGTGTACTATCTCAGAAAACTTGCGACATGACCCGGTTTTGATATGTGCTCATCTCAAGCCTGTCCTTAATAGGATTAAATAAATAACTCAATATAGAAATAAGTCCATGTTTTATTTGATCGCAAATTTTTTGGGCAAAGAATTACATAATGTTAATAATATTATTTGGCACTATTGTGAAAAAGGACATGGCAAAGGAGCCCCTGATGGCGTGGATGGGTGTATTAAGAGATTGTGTGACAGTTTTGTTGCAATGGGTAAAGATGTGTCAAATTATGATTGTCTTATGAATTGTGTAAAGGAAACTTGTAAAGGTATAGAGGTTTTTGGAATTGATGATCACGATATTCAAGAAATACAAGACATGATAGATCAAAGCATTACCAAGGCTTTTAAGGGTACTTTGAAGATACATCAACTGTTTTGGAGTCGAAACGAGCCAAACATTTTACATGCCAGGCGATTAAGTTGTTTTTCCTGCCCAGCACAAGCTATTTGTTCACATTTTGAGATAGGACAAATCATTGTCCGGCGCGAAAGAGCTATAGCAAATTCTCCTTCAAGTTTTGTGTCTGACTTGGAAGCCCGATCTCCAAGAAGTGTACCCACATCTGAAGCAGACACAGAGTCTTTTATATCCAATAACATCACACTAGAGGAAGGAATTTCGAGAAATTTTCATAGATGCCCTAAGAAGAGAATAAGACTGATTTCCGATTCTGAAGATTCTGATATTTTTCCTCTACCACAATCTATAAAAAAGATAACGATTCCTTTCACAGATAGTGAAGATGAAGAATTATTTTGATTAAACCGTATTTGCACTCAATTTTAAGTAGGTTTTTTCTACCATTTTATTTACTGTCTTATCTTTTTGTTTAATGTCAACAGAAGAGAAATCTCTTCCGTGGACAAATTGTTTTTATTTTTGGTTTCGTAACCAAATGTTGTTTATTACTTTTTCTTTTTGAAAATTTTTATTGTATACTGTAACAATTAACGCTGAATTATTTACGAAGTTTGATAACCACCGTCGTTGACTGAATTAAATAATTCAATTTTTCCGTAGACTTCTTTGTCTTTTCGGTGGACACTTAAAAACAAAAATGTGATCTCTTTTGTAGAAAATAAGGTTTTGATCTCTGAAATCAGACATATTGTGATCCTATTAATATATTTTATAATAAACGTTGATTATTTACATAAAAATTGACTTTTTTTTTCAAGTTTTGCTACTCACTTTTGTTTACGACCCAACTAACTGACGCCAATGAGTTATTCTCAAAGTACCCGAACATCAATCACAATCGCATACATAATGAAATATATTGTTTTATTAATACTTTTTAAAATGCATTCATCAAAATTATATGAAAAAAATATATACAAGGTCAAATTTTGACAGCAACACGATATATTCACGAAAATCCGACCGAGTAAATGAGAATCACCAAAGTGTGATCGTACGCATTTCGGCATACAACACTGAACACTATAGGTAGATAACTTTTATTTTCAAGGTTGCGCACATTTTGCATCGGCTCGTTTAAATATGTTCTATTCGTGGTAAACAGTCAAGTACCTATTTTACTGTCACAACGCCATCTCTTATGAGCTGTTATCAAATAGGATTCGGAACTTGTGTACTTGTTATGGGTAGATGGCAGCAGTGGCGCTAGTTTTGTGCTGTCATCTAGTGTAAAAAGATAGGTACCAAAATAGCAAGTAGAATAGCCAGAGTTAGGCGTGTCCAAGATTTTTGTATGGGATTGAGTATCTGTACTAGTATAGTATTATATTATCTGTGACTATAGTAATTATGCTTGCGCATAGAAAAGTGAATATATTTCTTATCGGAATTTAATGTTAGTATATACTAAAACCAGTATTTTCTCTTAAATGCTAGTAGTATTATCTATTTTAACGCATTGGTAACCATTGCTTAAGTAATCTGTAAAAAGTTTTAGTTGATTACCCTGTATACCCAAAGCCTCCATCTTGTTTAGAAGTATAGAAATAGCTGATACAGTATCGAATGCTGCATTTTTTAGATCAAGAAAATGCCTATGATTTGATTACCCTTGCCGAGTTCCTCTGCGATATAATGAGTTAAAGTTAAGTTAAGTTAAGTTATGGGCTGTATCGACGGCAATAGTTTGGCCCTAAATCCAAATTGCTTGGGTGAAAGATAATTGTTATTTTCTAAAATGTTGACTAATCTAGTGTTTATAATTTGTTCTAGTATCTTAGATATTGAGGAGAGTATGGATATAGATAATTTGCAACTAGATCTTTGTTTCCAGATTTAAAGATGTATATAACAAGTGCTTTTTTAAGACATTTGGGAAAAATCCCTTCAGAAAGGCAGAGCCTAAATATATACGTTAATGTAGATACTAAGATATATACCTAAAATATTTAAGGATCTTGTTTTTTATATTATCGTAGCCGACAGCAGAGTCATTCTTCATCCCTGAGACTCGTTCTATTGCCATATTTATTTATATTTAATAATATGATTGCAGCTGTCCGAATCCTTCTTACCAGACTTGTATCTAAGTTTTATAGAGGTCATAAATATCGTGTATTTTGTCGGCTAAGTTCTATTCATAGATATATTTATATACCTCTTTTTCGGCCATAGAAACGGGAACTCCTATAATTATAATACGCGGTTTGCGCTTATATGGTTCTTCGATCTTAAGATTTAATGTGGCAAGTTGGACTGTCTGCTTGAGCCTCTCTATGTCATTTTTGGATTCAGTGCTAATAATAACACATCCGTTTCTTTGCGAACTGCTCGAACTTGGAGTTTAATTTTGTCAGGGCTGATGATATTCGTGACCATGTTCTTAGTATCCTCGCTGGAATTTAAGGTATCACTAGGATGAATCACCACCGTGCTAAGAGTGCTAGGATGGACAAAGCTACTGGACCCTTTCTTGACCATATCAGCAAAAGATATGTGAGTAGCTGGTACTGTATTTGAATTTGTCTCCTTAATGGTCTCTTTGATCTCCTTTAGGTATTCCACTAGATCTTGCTTTTCAGACAGGGCTTGTAGAGAAGTGTGACTTTGAAAAGCGTTCTGCTTCATTTTATTTTATTGATACTACGAGCAACACCGTTTCCTACATTTAGGCAAAGGGTACTTATTTTCATCTTTTGCTTTGTGTTTAACTTGCCGTCAGATGCAATAATGCATATCTCGTTCAAACAGTGCTCGATTGAATTTAACCATCCCTGAATCTCCAACGTTGAGACTATTTTAACTGTCTCATCTTCTCTTGGTTCTTGTGCCGTCGTTGGTGGAGGGGTACGCCGCGTTACACCGCTTCTACTGAAGGGACTGCTCTCCATGTTAAAATATTTATAAAGATATTTTACTGTTCATTATAAAAACAAAACAAACTATCACTGCAACATTAATGTGCATACCACGCACTAACACTAAACTAGGTCAATGTTTATAATAATTTACTATATTTTTATTGATACACAAAATTAACACAAATTTTTCATTTTAAACAAAACTATCGAGATAACTAAGGTCTCTGGATACCTTATTTATCTCGGTCAACCAATCTATATAGGGACCCATAATTTCGAAGGAAAAATTTGGAGATCTACGCAAGTACAAGTTGTTTAGAACGTATTTTTGTTTAACTATGGTACAAAAGTAAATGGCAACACTACACATGTCAGCAATTTGATTGATTCGCATCAGTTTCTAATTGTCAAAAAACTTGTTTCGTGTACCGTCGCTCGTGTTGTGTTTGAGAATCGTAGCGTTTATTATACTTATTAACTTTTGAATTGTGTGCAGGGTTGTGTTAGTTTGCCTAAAGTTACAAGTTCTGACAGATGAAGCGAAAATGGAGGATGAAGTTCTGTCTGTAAGTGATGTTTTGCATAATAACGGCGATATCGAATGGCAACCGCTGGCTCTCACTTTAGTTGAGTACCCAAAAGGTAAGTTATCCGTATTATTTTAGAAAGTCTAATCCCATGAAATATCCGTCAATTCAATTCGTTTTATTTTCAGGAGATTGGCTTGGCAAGTTCTTTGCATTGATAAGCCTGTCCCCATTTGGAATTGGCGCTGGCTTTGTAGCACTAATTTTATTTCGTCGAGATCTTCACACAGTAAGTAACGTTCTTTTTCTATCTGCTAGTTATTCTGATTAGTGTATCCGTATATACATATTCTTACGCCTCTATACGTTAAGGAATATGGGGAGGTGTATTACACACACATTTCGCCCACTATATTTTAAGTTCCTCGTAACAGAGGGTGACCGTCTACCAGGCGCAGTTTTAGACCCCATGCTGATAATAATTTCTTAATTAAAAACTGGATAACACTGCCTGCCTCAGAGATCGAACCTGAGACCTGACTGCAGGGCAGTGGCATTCACTATCCTACTACAGTTTTACAGTCAGTTTATAAATTTGTGATCAAATTATACAATTATTGTTGTTAGCATAATCTATACTGAATATTATGCTATCAAGATTACTGTAAAATTCTTATTTGTAATGCTTAAATTTACTTTTATTAGCTATCTTAAAATAGTAACACAGGAATTGATTTTTCAGATTGCCTTTTTCACTGGCACATTGGTGAATGAAGTATTGAACATAATATTGAAACATATAGTATGTGAAGCCAGGCCACTGTCTAGAGGAAATCTGTACAATGAATATGGGATGCCATCATCTCATGCCCAATTCATCTGGTTTTTTAGTATTTATGTTCTGTATTTTGTCTTAATCAGGTAATGAACAATTTTATTTAATTGTATTTCATCTGTCATCTGTATAATGATCACAGTCTCGCACTTAAGATCTTGGTACTTACCATCTTTTTACAGCAAATATTATTTTTGAGACTTAACAAAAATTTATGCTGTCTATGTATCTTATTATTCTGAATATGGATTTAAAATGAATCCATCCATCCAAAACATAAGTGCTTTGCACTTGTCAGAGTAGCAGTCTCCATCTTTCTCTTTAAAATGAATAACATTATTATAATATATTATATATTTATTTATAATTTTTAAAGCTTTTGGTTTAGTCAAATTAAGTATCTCTCATTAATCTACTAAGCAACTGTGTATTTTTTAATTATAATTCTTACAGCCACTCCTACCACTAACAAGTAAAAGTTATCCAAAAGATAAATCGCATGTTGTCTCTCTCATGTTAGGTTAAAGAGAGATGGCAAGACTTTTATCTTATAGTTAAATTCAATCTGGAGGTGGTAGTACAAGTCCTAACCCTCCTTTTATTAATCTGAGAAACAAATGATTTCATTTTGATATCATAGATTTATTATATCTGCTTACTTCAAGAAAATAGATTTTGTAATGTGGATGAACAGTACAAAAATATTATTGTTATTTCAGATTACACCATATAAACAACAACAGTATAATATCTGCCCTGTGGAGGGTGGTGATTGTTGGTAGCTGCCTGTTTCTATCACTGCTAGTCAGCATTGGAAGAGTGTATCTCCACTATCACACAACCTCTCAAGTGGTAGTGGGAGGAATAGTTGGATTTATGTTTGCAACACTATGGTTTGCAATAGTACATAGAGTTTTCACTCCACTTTTTCCACAACTTGTATCATTGTAAGTATAATATAAAATGTACTTAACCATGGTTATAATTGTATATAATAATTATTATGACTAAAATGTGATACAAATATAATTTTCAGAAAACTATGTGAGATGCTTATGATAAGGGATACGACTCTAATACCCAACGTGCTGTGGTTCGAGTACACGACGTCACGGCAGGAGGCGCGGGCGCGCGGGCGCAAGATGGCGGCGCTGAAGCCGGCGCAATGACGGTGCGTGCCGGCGCGCGGCGCCGCCCGCCCGCGCGCGTGACGCCTGGCCGCCGCCGCGGCGCTGGCGCTACTCGGCGGCATGTTGCTCACTAAGTCTGAGCCGGCTCGCTCCCTGCTCCCCTATTGATCCACGTCTTCTAGTGTTTCATGTTCCCGTTGACTGTGGTAACTTCTAGTTAACTTAAATGTAACAGATAATGTTGTAAATCTGATGATGCAATAATAATTGAGTTAATGTTAATTGTAATGTGTAGTGTTAATGTTTTGCTGGAGTTGATTTGGTGTGTTTATTGTTCAGATGAAAATTTTATCATAATTGTATGTAGTTTACATTACTGAAAAGTATACTTAATTGCTAGACCCGAGCCTCGATATTTATAAAATGCGTATGTCAGAATGTATAGAATTTCGAATAGATTAATAAACTATATTACAAATAGTAACAATCACGGTTGTGTTATAGTGTAGTTATATTTATATGCATTTGTACGTAAACACAAACAGAATAGTAAGAGTAAGAAGTTTCAAGGTTTAGAATGTATTCTCAAATGTAAAATAACAATAAAATAAATATACATTCATTCATTCTTAAAAAACATACATAAAAGTTAGTAGTCCAGTTCACTGCATTATGAATGAACAGAACATTTTTCAAAAAAATCTAAATCATTTTAATATACCTATGCATAGTTTAATATCTGGGTAGTCATTATGTTATATCTACTTTTCTTTCATAGGTTTTCATTGCTATGTTAAAGACTAAGAAATTACCAATGTAATTGTGAATATTCTGCTAGACACGATTATCACCAACTGTTATGTACAGATCACATAACAAGTCTTATACATTTGATTTGTATATTGATGAAGTTTTTAAGACATTTTTTAAGTGGGTTCAGAACAGGCTGATATTGTTCTTACGCTTATTAACGTTATGCACAATTGCATTCGAATGTGTTGACAGTAATAAAGACATACATGCTGTGCTTAACTATATTCGAATGCATATTTGCGCATCACTACCGCTTATCATTTTCTGGCTCTGTATCAATTGACATAATTTGTGACAACAATCAATATCTTATTGTTTCATGCAGTGCTTAATATTTTTTAAAACAACTGTGATTTATTATAAGCCTACTGCAACATAATAATTGACTATACGGCTTTTAGCCACGTAAACCCATAGGGTCACGCTATTATTATGTCATTGATAGCAAGGTTTTATTTTCTAAAGTAACATTTTGTATAGTCTATGCCAAATAAGATGGCAATAGCGGTCATTCACACGGTTCACACCTCTTACAACTGTATACGTAATTTACAAAAACGACACTTACAATGTTTCCGTAACGACAGAAAGTAGTGTCGCTTGTGAATCGTGATGAAGGTCGTCTAAACAACTCATGGTCAGACAGCGGATAAACCTTCACCACAATTCACAAGCGACACTACTTTCTGTCGTTACGGGAACGTTGTAAGTGTCGTAGTACCTATTGTAAATGACGTATACAGTTGTAGGGGGTGTGAATGACCGCTATTGCCATCTTATTTGGCATAGACTATAGTAATCAGTAACTTAAACGCTCACTATCTCGTGTCTGTATATTTCGAAAAGGGTCAATAACAAGACATTACACCTGGTTTCTATACGCCAAATAGGAATTGTTATAGTGATAATTAGTAAAATTTACAAATCAATATTCTGGTGGGTAATTTTTGCAGAAGACATTGTAATGGTTTAAGCCATTTATTGATCGCAATTTAAACAAATTAATTGTGGTAAATTAAAATTGGGCATAAATAAATATGACAAATAAAATTAAACGCACTTTATCATAATGTTATGCATTGATAAATTACCACAAAAACGGGATGTAATATTTCTTTATTAGTTTGAAATGGTATGTTACTATAGTACATGCACACTCAAAATATTTATTATATTAGCTATATAAAACTGGTGCAATTCAGCCATGTAATCCAAATGTATATTATTTAAACTGTTGCCTGTTGTCCATAATATTCAATATTGGTTGACAATATAGTCTTATTATACTTATACATAAAATAAATATTATTAAAGAAACCAGGGGCCCGATAAAATATTGTTATTTTACTGTTAAATATAAATAGTAATATTATATTAATCTTCGATCTTTTTGGTGACTTTAACTATTAAGCAGTTTTGCTTGTATATAATGTATATTTGTATATACTAAGTGCAATTGAGGTGGAGATAGCGAAAAGAGTGCTTGTTCTAGATTAACTAGGTATCACATATTACTCTTTGACCGTGAACAAGATACTCTGTAACCTTTAAATATAAACAAATGATTTGTTAAGGTGGCGTGCAAAGAGCCAAAGGATTGATTGCTGTGAGTAAATTGATGTATCGAATATTTTATGAATAACTTAATATATTAATATCTCTATAAAAGCCTTTAATAACCATCCAGAAACCAGCTTATGATTTATGTAAGAGTGTGTATAACATTTTTATAGAAATTTAGAATGGAGCATGCAGACAAGTAAGTACTTATATGCTTTAGTATTGCTTTTGTTTTCTATTGAATGGAATTGGTACATTAAAACATAGTTTTAAGAAGTAATATCTAGAGTCTAGACGAAATCATTTGGTTTATGGATGGCATCTTGAAGTCTTGTGTGTGTGATATTATTTTGCCCTGAAATAGAGATGATTGTATTTTTGTAATACGTTAGTGAACGACTAGCTGATTTCGTCAATAGAACTTAGCTCAAATAATAAATGTTAAAGTAAAATCTTCGAATTATATACAACATGTAACTTGAAAGATATCAAACAAAGCCATATTATATTTCTTCTTAACAAATGCTGTTTTGTATTGAATTCACAAAAAGTACATGTAAAATTATATAAATCACAAAATATTTGTAGCTATGCCAATATCCGGGCTATATAAACAATACATATAGGGTCTAAGTATAATACAAATAATTTAAACAACGTTTTTTTTATATTAACTCATTATGAGAAACCTTTCTATGGTTACATGTTGTATACAGCAGAGGCTGTCACGAAAGTTGCTAATATTTCGTAGAATATAAAGACAATTACTCGTAAAACAATAATTAAAAATAGCAATACCTATATTTTATATCTATACATACAACAATCGATTTTTCATGGATTTTGTTTTCATTGTACCTTTAGGTAAATAAATACGATTACATTAACTGTGCTGTATTATGATATTAAAATTTAGCAATTTAGTCCTGAATTTAATAAATCGTGTTTAATAATGTGTGACTACGATGTGAGAATTATGTTCGAATTATATTCGATTGTTAAGACAACACTATACATAAGTACGTGGACTGACCGAACGATCGAATATGTTTACGCGTAAAGCCATAACTACTCTTCGGAACGCTAAGAGTAGTTATGGCTTTGTGCATATACATACCCGATCGTTCGGATGTAATTAAGCCCATCAATATTTTTACAACTCAATAATTTTCTTTAAGTCATTGTTTGATAACGTTTGGTATTTTGGGTGTTCAAAATATGATTCCTAATTACGTTATAGTTAAAAAGTATTTTATATTAATTATAAGCAAGCGATGCGTGATTGTCACTATGTAGAATCGCTTTTTCATTCGATTTTAATAGTATTTGAACCGTTGAATGAGTTGCAAGATAGCTGTGCGCTTGGCTCAAATATGTTGAAGTCAACTCCTTACATTTTTACACTTATGGTGGAATTATTATTTTATATTGAATAACCAACTAAAAAAATAATGTATAAGGCCACTAATTAATTGAACCACCTATAAGGTTACAGAGAATCGTTAAATTATAAATGATTACCAAAATTAAAAAATAGTGAAAATACCCATTAATATTCGAACTCGTGATCAGATATTGCTAGTTGCTAGTTATATTTATTACTTCTGTGCCTACTGGCGTTAGTAATTCAACGGCCAGAGCCTTCGCTGGTCACTTTAGCCTCTAGTAGCAACAACTTACACGCGTACATATAGTGGGGTGTACATCTGCATCTCTGTGCTTTGTGTTCTGTAATATGTACGGTAATAATATCTAGTACGTACCAGTGTGCTGGGTCATTAGGTGTGGTGCTATATACAACGTTGCACGTTGCGTTCAAATCTTCGAATTATATTTAACGACAAAGAATATGCCGATAATCGAGTTGTAAATTTCCTTGACTTGTCTTTTATTTTGTAACAATAGCGCATCGCTTCTATTAATCACATTTTTGCTCATGTGTTCTTAGATTAAAAGACTTATTTTTTTAATAATGTTGTAGTCAGATTTGTTTCTATTATGCAGCTAAAATTCTTATTATTAAACATAACTAATATGGATGCGAGTCACTGTGCCTCAGATATAACGCTTATAAATTTAAGCTCAAATTATAGATTATAAACTAATTACCCATGTATGTCATATAAATCTGTGAGAGATCATTAGTACAATTAATTCTACAAATTAATTATTGCTTTTATTAATTATACTGATGGTTTTTTATTAAATAAGACAATTATGTTTCACATTTCATGATTTTAATTATTCATAAAGTATAAAATGAAAATCATTGGTAAAAAGCCTGATGCCATAAAGAATCTCTTTGTTACTTCGATTCAGGTATTATTTCTGCAAATAAATTTGTATAATGTTAGAATGTTGTTTCACCAAACGCATGAAAGACGAATATAAAAGTATCCTAATAAAAATTAAAACCTGTAAAATACATTTTTATTACAATCTTCACTACAGGATATAAATATTATTAGGAGAGTTCATATATATTTGGCATTCGTACTTAGTTTATAATTTGTAAATATATTTTTAATTTGTATTGAATTGTCATAATATCTACTTAGATATTGTAGTGGAAATTTGGGCCAAGAAAAATAAAACAAGGAATTAAAAATACAGTATATTGTATTATTTTTCATTTCGTTAATCAATTATCGTACTCGTTTACTGCCGACCCGCACTTGGTCAGCGTGGTGTACAGTGGGTTGCCAAATTATTAGGGACTGTCCGATTTTTTATTATTTTCTCACTTAGGGCGCATTTGACTGCCATTTTAAGTGGTAAGTATTATTGGAATTCATTATTAACGTTCGCCGTGTCTCTATAACTCAGATTTCAAGTGGATGTTGAGGGTTAAAGGGTATATTTGTATTCTACAAATTTTAAGTAATGTGGAAGCGGCAGTGTTCTTGCGACGCGAAGTAGTGAAGGACGTTTCGGAATATTTAGAATAAAATTATTTTTATATTTGTGTGATAAAATACAGTTGAAATGTAAGTATTACACATTATTAATCTATATTTTTGTAATAATAAAAATTAGTCTTTAATATTTCTGTCTTTCAGCATGGGTCGAAGCTGCGATTTGTCTCCCAGAAAAAAATCTGAGATTAAAACCCTTTTCCACACAAGTCATTTGCAAAGGACGATAGCAGATATTGCTGGTGTTTCAAAGTCAGCTGTTAATAAAATTAAAATAACTGTAGATAAAAACCAGCCCCTTTCGCCTAAGGCAGAAAACGCATAACAACACCGCGTTCGGATAGGAAAATTCGAGATATCTGCGACCAGAATCGAAAAAAAAGTGCTGGTCTGTTAACTAAGTTAGTCCAAGAGTCCGGTATACCATTTTCTAAGAGAACTGTGCAACGGAGATTGGCAGAGGAAGGCTTGACAGGTCATCGTCCTGTGAAAACAACCACAGTTAACTGATGCGATGAAAACGAAACGGCTTGCCTGGGCACGTGAACACTACCAGAAGACTGTTGCGGATTGGAATAAGGTCAGTTTGCATTATTACTGTTGTCTCACACCAATTTTAGTATTAGTTTTCAGAATTATAAACATCTTTCTTCGTTTTCAGGTTTGTTTCTCTGATAAGTCAACATTTGAAATTCTAGCCGATCAGAGCAGCTTCGTTAGGCGACGCCCAGATGAAAAGTACAACACCGACTGTCTCGTGGAGAGGGTTAAACATCCCGTTAAGATAATGGTGTGGTCTGTCATAAGCGCTAAGGGGGTTGGGCGTCTCTACATTGTTCAGGGAACCATGAAACAACATGACAAATTTTACAAACTCGTCTGTTACCGGCACTTCAGGAATGGTTCCCAGATGGTGAAGAATTCATGTTCATGCATGATTCAGCACAATGCCATAAAGCTAAAAGCGTTACCAAGTTCTTGGCAGAGCATAACATCCCAGTTTTACCTTGACCTGGCAATTCTCCTGACATGATCCCAATTGAAAATCTATGGCAGATAACCAAGGCGGAAATCGTCAAAGAGATGATTACCACTAAGGTAAAACTGATAGAAGAGTTGATAAATGTTTGGCATCACAACCCTAAAATAAAAGAAAGTGCCAAACAGTGCATAGAAAGCATGCCCAGGCGTATAAAAGTTCTCATTGGGGCGAAAGGAAATGTCACTAAGCACTAAGAGATATTTCTTCACGCTTATTTATTTAAAATTTTATTGTATACTGTTTATTTTTATATTAATATTGTTATTATACTACTTCCTTAATAATAGTTTTATATTAAACAAGCATTATTTTCAATAAGATCTGTGTTTTCTAGTTAATTTAAGACACTTCACAAATTCATAATTTTTTAACTGTCCCTAATAATTTGGCAACCCACTGTACTATGGCTACCTCTGACATCGGAAGGGATCCGTGCCTATCAGTGGGGCAGTTTATATACAGGGCGTGTAGACTTAAATACCAAAAAAACACGAAAAGTAATTAATTTGTCTATTTTAGTAAAAAATTATCAAAGCCACGGCAGTATACAAGACAAGACCATATGTTGTCCAACATGCCAGTAAATACTGGAAACCCGTCACCAATTTGAATCGTTCTAAAAATTATCATACAAAATCTACGTCAATCGCGGCTTTGAGCTGCATGAACTAGACAATAATAGGGAGATGATAGCAGCAAAACTACGCTAGTAGGTACACATATAATTCGGCGGTATGTATGTGCTCATATAGAGATAAACAAGATAAAAATGTAAGTAATATTTTTTTTATTGAACGGACTACGTGTGGCAAGCCTATTTCAAACAATCCTTGTGTCAATACTCAGAATTCGTAACAAATGAACGAAATTTGGGTCAACCAAGAGGTCATGGCCAGGTGACCACTTATTGGCCATAATACTTCAGGTCGAGTTCTAATTTCGCCCTTACTTCACCTTGTCAACTCACTGTGTATCCCGCTTACACATGAGATTTAGTGAAGGCTAGGACCATTAGGCTCGGGACTATTTGTGGATTGCACTAATCTTCGTCCCGTGTAGGGTATATAATGAATGTAATGATCGAACTGATAACATGCGATGCAGTGTGTAGCAGCGAGGTGACCACATAAAGAATTGTGCCACCCGTGCAGTAATTTGGGTTCGTAGTATTCATGGGCTTTCGTATCCGTTATTTATATAATTACCTGCTGCCGTTCTTTTTCATTTAACAGTTGAGAACTGGATTCCGTAGGCGGCTGATTATTGTTGCTAATTTGTTTCTTTTTCTTCTTTACCTTGCTTTTCTCAATATCTTCTATTACTTCACTATCTGCTTCGTAATCACTTGAAATACCTTTTTAAATAGTTAAAGTTGTTATAAGTTATAGGTAGGTACTTTAAACATTACATTATATACTTAGGTAGGTTGTTTGGTAATCTATTCCTACCTAATATTAAAAGTTTTGAGTCGGTGGCCGGTGGAACAATTTGCGCTTAGGTACTCCTGTGGCTAATAGATAAGTTTCGGGATAAGCAATGTTTTATTGGTGTGTTAGGAAATTGTCAGTAGACCCAAGTCTAAACCAGCAATGCCTTGGTAGGTTAATAGAAATAGGCTCGTTCGTGCGATCTAAAACACATCTGGCGGCACTTGTACCTTTTTATTTGTACCAACAAGATAGCAAAAGAGTATATAGCTCGCGTAGTTAGCGGTTTATGGTAGCTGCCAGTGTTGCAAGCATTCGTAAAAACGACCAAGCGACACCTTCGTCGTTTAGGCGTTGCCAAAGCTTCATAAAAAGAGTTTCTGTGTAGCCTGCATATATAGGTGCCTAACATAGGTACAAAGATTACAGGAGCATCTCTGCTAACAACACACCGCCTCCTGACTTCGCTGCTATCATCTGTAGAGATGATAGCAGCGAACAGCCTCCCTACAGACGTCTGGTAGAGATACTGCTTACTAAGTGGAGATTACCTGGTGCCCTTCGTCTCTAAAATACCAATGTATGTATAAAGTTTGTTGAGAAGTAACTTACAGTTACTATGTAGTCCAGACTGTAAAGAAGTATATGAGTTGGTGCTTTCAGTAAGACTTTCCATCCATTCCTGAAATAAATAATAAAAAGAAAGCGGTTAGCCCATTTTGAATGCGTGGACATCCAACAAATCTCGTTACTACTTACTCTCGTTATTACTTTAATAAGTACATACCTATTTCATTGCTGTCAAGTGGATTGAGCTGGTAACCACTTGTAGAATCTTTCGTGGCTTCCGATTATAACTAGTGCCGGCTTTAGAGGGGGCGACCGGGGCGCCAGGTACAATAGGGCGCCGCGCGCGCCAGCTCAACTTAACCACTTAATTAGAATACCTATTTTTAATCAATCTAGAGGAAAACTACACTCAGCGTATTAACTTTTATAGACTTATCTCGTAGGAGTAAATATAAGTACCTACTCTATGTCTAACAAATACAATCTAGCATTTTGTCGCTTCTCGTATCTCTCACTAAATAATGCAGAATGAAATAGAGGCAATAGGCGAGAAATTGCAACTCGTATTAGGCCCCCAGCATTATACATACTTTTCTTTCTTTGCTTTTTACCTTCTCGTAAGTTTACAAGCAAATTAAAAACTTTTTAGAAAACCTGTAGGTACCTGTAATCAAAATAAAAAATAACTAATGCGACAGAGTTCTTTAATGTAAAAAAAATGACGGTCAACTTTAAATCTAATATTGATGAAGATTTGTTGTGAGATGAAATTTTAGGTTTGCAACACTATCTCAAAGACAAGTCCTATCGAAACATTAAACTTTATCGGAAAACACAATCCTCAAGAGTTAATTAGGTAGTTATATTCTAACATTTAGATATCGCTGCATATTCTGTTAACAATACCAGTGACTGTTACAAGTGGCGAACGAAGTTTTTCTAAACTACTAACAATGTCTCAAACAAGATTGAATGACTAGTTTGGCCGCGCTATCTATTGAAAATCAAGTTGCAGAAAATCTAGGTTTTAGGATAAGACTAGCATAACCTAGATACTAGCTTTTATTTAGAAAATTCTCTGGAATTTTATTTATTTAGAAAATTCTCTGGAAATTGCTGAGAATAAGCTAGAAAAATAAGATATTTTTTAATGATTCGTGACTTGACTGACAGACAATATACATAGATAGAGAAGGTGCCTTGTTTAGAGAATTAATGGTTAAACTATGTTATTATTAATAATAATAAATACATGTGATGTTTGTAATTTTCTATTAATTCAATAAAAGATATGGTAATAAGATTTTTTAAATTGTAATGATATAAGTAGGTATGTAGGTAACTAAAAGGGCGCCAAAGTCATGAGTCGCCCGGGGCGCCTAGATGGCTAAGGCCGGCTCTGATTATAACTTTAATAGACGGGCCTGTGCTAAATATGCGAAATGGCTTAGCTACTTAAATTAAGACTAAATGCAAGAACCTTGCGCTATCATTTGGCTTCTAAAGCCCATCGATGCATAAGCTAGATACCTACACCAGACGCATGATCATCCGTATACATGGATAATCATGGCATTTTTATACAAAGTAAGTACATATTTTATAGAAATATCATACCTTATCAGGTGGAATCAAACGATTTGCTTTTTTCATGAATGTGAAGTTAGCTTTTTGACCGAGATCCACTAAATGCCGTGTAACTTCTGTTGTGGACATCACCCTATTCAGCATACCTTGTAATGTTTGTGGGTCTTTGTCAAGTAAACCGGGAAACATAATAGCCAATGGTTCCATCTGAGGTCCATCTTCGCACTCGACCTAGAATTAAGTATATGTTAGTGGGCGTATATTTCATTTCGTGCATATTAGACGGCGGACGATAAAGAATACATTAAAAGTTGAAAATATCTTAACCTTACATTGTTTATGTTTCGTTAACTTAGGATTCTATTAGGCGCCGGGCACGCCACTATAGTGGCGCTAAGACCCGTTTTTGAGGATTGGCTGGAGAGACGGCATGGCTCCCTCATCTTCCGGCTGACACAGGTAATGACTGACCACGGTTGCTTTGGCCAGTACTTGTGTCGCATAGGCCGGCAAGAGACGCCCGGTTGTCACCACTGCGGTGACTGCCGCGACGTTGTTGAGGACTCGGCGCTGCACACTTTGGCGGACTGTCCCGCCTGGGCATAGCAGCGCCTTGAGTTGATCGCGGAAGTCGGTATGGTTGCCCTCTCGCTCCCGGCCGTGGATGTGTATCGACCTAGCGGGGCCCCTCGAGCTAGACCGAAAAAACTAGTGGCAATGCTTTGTTTGTTCAATGTACCTCACGAATTTACTAACAAGATCCAATGTACCTCAATTATAATGATAGAAATTACAATAAATCGCCTCATCTATCCAGCGGAGCCCGCGGTTGTATTACGCTCGGAATACATAAAAATAATACTGATCGTAACTTGTGCCAATGTACCCCTCGATTCATGTATTAACTCCTAGGTATCTTTAACAGAACAGGAGAAATTCAGCCAGAAAATTTTGTCTGCCCAGCAGGGCCCTTTGTAATTTGAATTCATACGTGCAAAAAAAGCACACAGTTGTTATGTATTACCAATGTTCCTTAGAGTTCTTCACTATTACCAAATTTTTCGTGACTTTTCTATATTTTATTATAAATACAAAATAATGATAATAGTAGGTAGTAGGCGCTTGGTAAGATAAAATAAATTATAAAGACTTATAGGTGTATTCATAGGGCGGGCACGCCACGATCGTGGCGGTAAGTCCCGTGTTTGAGGAGTGGCTGGAGAGGCGGCATGGCGCCCTCACCTTCCGGCTGACACAGGTTCTGACTGACCACGGTTGTTTTGGCCAGTTTCTGTGTCGTATACGCCGGCAAGAGACGCCCGGTTGTCATCACTGCGGCGACTGCCGCGACGTTGTCGAGGACACGGCGCTGCACACTTTGGCGGTTTGCCCCGCCTGGGCATCGCAGCGCCGTGAGTTGATCGCGGCAGTCGGGTCGGTTACTCTCTCGCTCCCGGCCGTAGTTCAGTCTATGGTCCGGAGTGAGAGGTCGTGGAGCGCCGTCGCCTCCTTCTATGAGGAAGTGATTTCCATTAAGGAGGCGGCGGAGCGGGAGAGGGAGCGTTTAAACCCTCTCCCCAACCGCAGAGCCGGGCGCCGGAGGGCGCGAGATGACCTCCAGCCACCCTGAGGTTTGACCTGGGGGTGGCGGGCTTCGTGGGCCTGCCCGCCATCCGGTCAGCACCAGGTCCGAGAGGCGGCGTGCGCTTTTCCACGCGCGCCTCTGTGTCGAGTCCATCTCCCCTCTACGGGGGGGGACATCCCTTCTCTCTACGACTAGTTCAGTTTATGATATAGCGTTCCCCTATACCAACCGTCAAGGTTATATAAGGTGGAGCCGCTGAACCTTCCAGTACCCGAGAGCACCTTCCGGGACCAGTTATAGACAGGTCCTGACCCCAAATCTAATAACCCTTACCTCAGAGATCCAGTTCTCGCAAGCGAGCTACCTCGTGCCCAAGTGACACTACCTATTCTCCAGATAGGTACCGGAGCAATAAAGCCGCTCACCATCCGCAACTCTGGGAGTTGCTAACGAAAACCTCACTGAAGCCGACGGAGAAGCCGCTTCCTATATCTCCAGTATGGTACCGGAGCTGTGTAAGGCACGCTCACTTCCCGACGTACATCCGTACGCCTACCCAAGTAGACCTACAAATCGGGTGTGGCCCGAGTCACTCCAACTATGACTCTTACTTGCTGAGCAGGCAAGCGCCCGAGATGCGTTACGGCAGTGAAACCACACTGTCACTTCGCTAAAGACAACTCCGTGCCTCGCGCGACTGACTGGTTCGCACTGGCCACGCCTGAGTCCGACGCTCGAACGCCATGTGCTTGCCAAGCAACGAACATGTCGTCCTCAGCGGCTAACCACATACCCCTGCGAGTCCAACACCAATGTCAGGCACCGCGCACTCTAATCAGCGCGGTCGACAGAACACGCCTTTCGAGGCGCAGTCCTGACCCCACAGTACCCTGGTCCAAAGGGGGAGACCCGTAGTTCTCCCCCCGAAACCTATAACCTATCTTCTCGAATCCTGATGATAGGGACAGTAGGGATTTTAAAAGTAGTGGTGACCAAAGGGTAGGTCTTATCGTGTAGTGGCCTGCCGTTTCATACGGTGGGCCGAAACCTCGGCGGGGTCGCGACTGCATGTGAAAATGATTCGCGCGGTCCCGCCGATTGCGGTTTTGTCGAGGAACACCGTGGTAGGTTTAGTCGGTATTATCTGGAGGTCCAGTCTTATCATCATTACCTTTCTTTTACCCGGTGAGTCCGACATAGCCCCTCCGCCCGCCCCCACGGAGAGGTATAAGTAAAAGCATTCCAACAGGTAAAAAAAAAATATTTATTTTAGGCGCAACCTTTGAAACAACTTATTTTTAATTAGAAATGCATCAAATTTAAATAACTAAATCATAAATCTATGTAATTACCTACCATCCATGTCCCTTTCTCCATATTTGAATCTATTGGTATACGTTAGTAAAAATCTGTTGGAAGAACGACTTATTTAATATGTTTTAGTTACTTATTTTAATTAATCCATATTATTAATTATGTTTTGTTTACGAAAGAACATATTTAAGTGGTTTGTCACGACTTTGAAAAATATTACTCATAATTACCATTCGACAATATTTTCGATCCGATATTTTCGTCTTTAAGTATCTTTGTGAACTAGACTAAATACAGTATTTAGCGACAATTACCGTACTGTTACCGAGGGTATATTCCCATCTTCCCACGCATGTCTGCCCCTAAATGGTGAAAATAGGAATTTTCGTGTCATCTTCCCCTGAAATTGTAATCGGGGGAAGTTAGGAAGTTCTATTCCCATCTTCCCCACATCTCTGCCCCCGAATAGGGAAAATGGAAATGTCTGTGTCATCTTCCCCTGAACGTGTAATCGGGTGAAAATAGGAAGTTCTATTCCCATCTTCCTCCGGATAGCTGCCTCCGAATGGGAGAAAATCGGAATGTTTGTGTCATCTTTCCCTGAACTTGTAATCGGGGGAAGATAGGAAGTAAAAGTTTCATTTGATCCCGAAATATATTTAATAATTAATTTTGTTTTGTGCCACCGCACCTAAATATGGTTCGAATGAAATAAACATGATTTTTTACAAGAAATAAAAGAACATTTGATTACCAACTTTTTTATAAAACAAATAGTACAGCATTTTTCGTTTTAAAATTAGTAAAACATATATAATACTATATATTATATATAGCAATTCCTCTAATTTAAAACGTACGTTCATATTTACTATTGTTGCTAATACATATTTTAGACAGTAAATTTTTATAATTTAAGTCTCTAATCTGTGATTTTGCATGCTGTGATTATATTATTAGGTATTTTGTTTCATTCATTGTATTTTTGATATTTATGAAAAAAGAGAGGCTAATGAAGTGAATAATAAAAAAAAAAACTATTTCAATCATTTTTAACAAATCCTAAAACTGGTTTTATAATGAATATTGCCATGTAGATTTGAATTTGTATTGATTATAAAAAGTGTTATGACTGTTTATTTTAAATATTAATCGTTAAACGATGAGACTGATTAAAATGTATAATGTTGCTAATTTTGTTAAAAAAATCATTTAAATACAAAAAAGAGTTGGATGTTGCAACATTTTTTAATATATCGTAAGACTGATTTATATATAAGAATATTGAAATTAAACTACTATATACGGATTTTATAGTAGTTTAACTTCAATGAGTAACATTCGCGTAAACAGAAGACAATATTATAGAAGAATATTATCATTAATATTTGATTGTTAGATTGATAATTTTAAATTAGAGGAATTGCTATATAATAAGTAGTATTATATATGTATTACTGATTTTAAAACGAAACATGCTGTACTATTTGTTTTATAAAAAAGTTGGTAATCAAATGTTGTTTTATTAATTCCTGTAAAAAATCATGTTTATTTCGGTGGCACAAAACAAAATTAATTATTAAATATATTTCGGGGACAAATGAAACGTTTATCTTCCCCCGATTACAAGTTTGGGGAAAAATGACACAGACATGCCCATTTTCCCCCATTCGGGGGCAGAGATGCGGGGGAAGATGGGAATAGAACTTCCTAACTTCCCCCGATTACAAATTGGGGGGAAGATGACCCGAAAATTCCCATTTTCTCCCATTCGGGGGCAGACATGCGAGGGAATAAACTTTATCGAGCAGGATGCACATGCGTGTAAGAGCGATTTTGGCTACCTAATTTAAAGTTCTCCGGTTCGGAAAGTGGAGTGGTGCACAATATTTCTACAAACCACTCGGGTTTTGAAAGGAAACAAAGAATTCAATTTTGTATTTTATATAATTATTCGCCAGGTATATTCAGTATAAGTTTTTCTATATGCTGATAAACTAAAGAAGTCTTTATTTATTGACAAAAAGTAGTATTTATTAGAAATGCTTATTATGAATCTAATTACCATTATTCTAATTACCGTTAATTACCATCCTTTTTAGTTCGAATGGTGATTAGGAGAAATGAACGGTAATGATTTTTAATTAATTAATGTAATTATTGACTGTCATTTGACATTGTCTTTAAAAAAAGAATCATAATTGTTGTAGATTATAATGCCACGAAAACGAAAAACTAGAGAAGAAATACTAGAAAAGGCAAAATTAGCCCGCAGAAGAAGATACGAAAAGATTAAATCAGATCCCGCTCTTTACGCTTTGCAGAAGGAAAAAGGAAACCAAAGATATCTAAAGAGAAAGGAACAGAACAAAAATTGACCATAAATGATGACTCCAAAAGGCAAAAGACAATAAAGAAAAATGGAGAGAAAATTTCAATAAATTTTACAAAAGAAAACTATTACTAAAACGGGGTATCAAAATGATCAATGACAATATATATAGTTGCAGTGATAATAAAGATCCACTTAGAGTAGATAAGAAACAAATAAACTTTAAAGTGGGGCACAATCCACCTCACAATTTAGCTGTTATTCAACATCTGCAGCTATCAACTCAATTCTCAAGTAGATGAATATATCTATTGTAGAAAACATGAAGAAGAAAGTAAAAAGACTAAGGTATATAATGATAAACTAAGGCGTTTAAAAGTAAGTTAGATGCTTTGCAAAAAAAAACGAAAGCTACAAGAAACAAATCATGAGACTAAAAAAACGATTACTAAGTCCTAATTCGAAAGTAAATGAGCTATTAAATGTTAATACAAAGCGGTCAGAAGTCAATTAAAAGATATTGTTTTGTGAAGTAATAAAAAAACATTGGAAAGTAATTACAAACAACAAACGAAGAAAAAGTGATGCCGTTATTGGGGATTAACATAAGTAAGGAAGTTTTGTGTCCGTGATAAAAACAAAATATATGTACAAACAGAGCAGCACTTTCAAATCATGAAGACAAACATACAGAAATTTTATGAACGCGATAATGTGTCGAGGATAACTGCTGGAAGAAAGGAAGTAATTACACGAGATAAGATTCAAAAACAAAAAAGGTATCTTTCAGAATCTCTAAAAATCTTCACAAGGTTTTCCAAGAACAACACATTGTAAAGTTAGTTACTCATTTTACAGTCACCCTCTTAAAGTATCTCGCAAGAGGAGCAGAAACAGGATTTTAGATAGTTCTGATGATAGTATCGAGTTTAAGGACCTTAATGACGGTTTTGTACCACAAAAACCAGCACCTATATTTTAAGTACCAATGATACAGATAGTGACAGTGATTTAGATTTTTTTCTAAAGAGGAAATATTTTAACTAATTCATGATCACGTTTCATCTAAGTTACATAATATGGAGAATTTTTTGATGATTATTTGTTGCAATGCTGTTGGCGACTTTATATGTTGAATAATTTGATAATTATGTTGTTTATTATTATTAATTTAATATTTCCAATTAGTGCCTAACTACTTTAAAGTGATTTTGGTCAATGACGTTGATTCAGGAAAGCTAGTCATTGGGGTGTGTGGCCAGAGAACCTCCCCGTGCGCTCGACGGCTGCTGGTCCTTTCTACATTTCTCGTGGATTGGAACGGCAGTCGTTGGGCCGGTACACCCCGGGCAACACGGGTAATAATGTCCTTTCGGGGGCATTATTACTCGTGGCTAATACTCTGGCACGTGCGTAGGGAACCCGAGGCAGTTTGTCTCGGGGTAATCGGCCCGCGAGGGCCGCGTTTGGGGGTCTCTCCACGTGTTCCTCTGATTAGCAGAGGACACGTGGATGAGATGGGGGGGTTAGAGGAAGAAAACCTCTATAAAAAATTACCAGTGGGGGGCCGTCAGGCCGGGGTGGGGAGCGTAGGCGTCCTGCCCAGTCGGGCGGTCTTGGGGCGGGTGGATCGGTCCAGCATGGACCCCCATCCGGCCCAACAAGGGGGCATAGAGGAAGACAACCTCTTTAAAAAATTACCAGTGGGGGCCGTAAGGCCGATGCGGGTCGCGTGGCGTCCTGCCCCGTCGAGCGGCCTTGGGGCGGGTGGATCGGTCCAACATGGACCCCCATCCGGCCCAACACGGGGGGATAGAGGAAGACAACCTCTCTAAAAAATTACCAGTGGGGGCCGTAAGGCCGGGGCGGGTGGCGTGTGCGTCCTGCCCCGTCGAGCGGCTTTGGGGCGGGTGGATCGGTCCAACATGGACCCCCATCCGGCCCAACACGGTGGGATAGAGGAAGACAACCTCTCTAAAAAATCACTAGTGGTGGCCGTTAGGCCAGGGTTTGAAGCTCAGGTTTCTGCCCAGGTGGGCGGTCTTGGGGCGGTTGGACCGGTCCAGTATGGACCCCCTTCCGGCCCAACCCGTAATCCTGAACTGACAGGACCGGGGGCCTTCGGGCTGCGAGGAAGAAAACCTCTATAAAAATTACCCAAAGCCCAAGTTTTCAGTGGCCCGGCGAGGGGCTGTATGACTGGGGGGAACCCAGCCATTAGGGCCACAAAAAACTTAATAATGATGTCGGCTCAAGGTTTTAAACTACCCCAGGAGGGTACCGGGTGCGCCGCGCCCGGAGAATCCCTCACGGAGTCTGCTGGCTCAAGGAGGCGGCGGCCGCAACGAAGGCGTCGGTCGATTATCTGGCCGACAAATTCGTGCGGCTGGAGGCGGAAGTGGCGGAGCTGCGCCGGGAGATGGTGTGGCTCAGGGCCGAGACCCGAGGGCAAGCACCTAAGGGGGCGCCTCAGCCGTCCGGTAAAGAACTGCACATGCAGGCGTCCTTCTTTAAATATGTGGACGCCCGCATAGAAGGTCTCGGCGACCGGCTGCTGCCGTCGCCAAGCTATCGGTCGCGGCTGCAAGCCGCGCCTCCTGCGGCTACTGCTGTGGCCTCTAAAATGTCATTGCCGGCGCCGCCGGCGCCGTCATTAAGGTCTGGTCCCACGCCCCCAGTAGGCAGTAAGAAATCTGGCGGGAGGAAGTCTGCCAACGACTTCCCGCCCCTTCCAGCACCTAGGGCTCCTCCGCCTCAGAGCTTGCAGCGAGGCCCCACTAGGCCCGCGCCCCGTACGCCGTCAACCCCCGCGCCTTCCATCACCCAGGGTGAGGGTCGGCAGATGGTGGGGAATATGGGCAAGGCTCGCCGCAAGAAGGCCAAAAAGGCCGCTGCGGCTGCTGCTGCGGCTGCTGCTATGGCTGCTGCTACGGCAGCCACAGTAATAGCAAGCCCCGTGAACCAAGGTGGGGCCAAGAAAAAGAGGCGGAGGAGAAACAGACTCCGAGCGCCAAAGTCAGCTGCCGTGGTTATCACGGTGCTACCGGAGGCGGCTGAGCGCGGCCTGACGTATCAGGCCGTGCTCTCCACTGCGAGGCGGAACTCCGAGGACATTACGCACCTCGGAGCCAGGGTCCGCCAAGCTCATACAGGAGGCCGCATCCTGGAGTTCCCCGGAGCTGACGGAGGCAAAGCGGCAGACAACATTGCCACTAAGCTCAGGAGTCTGTTTCCTGAGACGGATGGGGTGAAGATTACGAGGCCGGTAAAGTGTGCAGAGATGCGCATTACCGGCCTCGATGATTCGGTGTCCGCGGAGGATGTCTCTGGCGCCATTAGCGCCAGAACTGGTTGTGCTGCGGATGCCATACGGATTGGCACCATCCGTCCTGGCCCTGGAGGGGTCGGTGCTGTGTGGGCGCAATGTCCTGTCGCCGCGGCCAAGCTGCTGGCTGACGCCGAGCGTCTGCTCGTGGGCTGGAGTTCGGCCAGGGTCCACATCCTGGCCCCTCGGCCCATGAGATGTTTTAGGTGTGGGGGAGCTGGGCACGCTCGTATTAAGTGCCCTAGCCCCGAGGACCGCAGCGACGCCTGTTATCGCTGCCGCCAGCCTGGGCACGTCGCTGGAGCGTGCAAGACGACCCCGCACTGCCCGGCGTGCGCGGCAGCTGGTCGAGTAGCTGCCCACTTTCGTGGCGACAGGGGGTGCAAATCCCCGCCCACAAAGCGCGTAGAAGGGGGTAGCCCATCGACCCCGGCTGCCGCCCTACCTGCTGAAATAAAACCGCCCTCAGCGGTGGAGGAGGGGATGTCGACCTAGTCATGGACCAGGACCGTGACTATGTCCTCCTCCAGGCGAATCTCAACCACTCCGCCCGAGCGCAGGACCTTTTCCTGCAGTCTATGGCGGAGGGGTCGATCGGTGTAGCCGTAGCCGCGGAGCCATATTACGTTCCTCCCAGCCCCAATTGGGCAGGTGACCGGGACAGCTCCGTGGCAGTCGTCGGCTCCACGGCGCCTCGTTCACCCTCCCTCTCAGTTAAGGAGAGGGGAGCGGGATACGTTGCGGCCGCGTGGGGAGAGGTCACAGTCGTTGGTGTGTACTTCTCCCCCAACAGGAGTCTGGCAGACTTCGAGGCCTTTCTCAACAACTTGGAGGCCTCGATACGGCGGATATCATCTAGCCGCATCCTTGTGATGGGGGACTTTAACGCAAAGTCTACTGCGTGGGGGTCCCCCCGCACGGATGTCCGAGGAAGGGCGGTCGAAGAGTGGGCTGATGCGGCGGGCCTCTGTTTGCTGAACAGGGGCGCCGTCAACACGTGCGTGCGACGGCAGGGGGGGTCGATAGTGGACCTTTCGTTTGCTACCCCGGCCCTCGCCGCACGCGTAAGGGGATGGCGTGTCCTGGAGGAGGTAGAGACCCTTTCGGACCATCGGTATATCCGTCTGGAGGTCTCCCTGCTCCGGGACCCTAGCAGGGGTCAGCGCCCGTCGGCGGGCAGAACACCTCGCTTTCCGCGGTGGGCTGTGAAGAGGCTGAACCGGGACCTACTGGAAGAGGCAGCCATAGTTCAAGCTTGGCTGTCTCCTGCACCCCCGTCTGGGGAGGTAGACGCCGGGGCTGTACGCTTTCGCGACAGCATTCAAGCTGTTTGCGACGCGGCCATGCCCCGAGTGCGACACTGGACCCCAACGGGGGTCTACTGGTGGTCCCAGGAGCTGGCGGACCTCCGTGCGGCCTGCATTCGTGCCCGGAGGTTGTACACACGCAGCCGAAGCCGTCGCCACCGCGATGAGCGAGAGGAGAGCCGACTGTATGACGCGTATGGCGAAGCGAAGGTGTCTCTGCAGTCGGCCATCTGCCGCGCCAAGGAACGGGCGAAAAGTGAGATGTTGGAGGGTCTAGACCATGACCCCTGGGGGCGCCCATATCGCGCGGCGCTGAACAAGCTCCGTGCGCGGGGCCCCCCCCTTACGGAGACCCTCCAGCCCAACTTCCTCTCCGAGGTGGTCGAGGAGTTATTTCCTGACCGGGCAGAGCACGTGCCCCCGACAATGGCCCCATCGGGAGGCCGACATCGGGAGGCGGACCTCAGTGCTCCCCCGGTTACAGACGCGGAGATGGGGGTGGCTGTCTTGCGAATCCGCTCCAAGACGACCGCCCCCGGACCTGACGGTGTGCCGGCGCGATCTCTCGCGCTGGCCCTCGATCATCTGGATGTTCGCCTCAGGGAACTTTTCGACGCGAGCCTGGTGTCGGGACGATTCCCTGAGTGCTGGAAGGAGGGGAAGTTGGTACTGCTGGCCAAGCCGGGACGGCCTCCAGAGTCGGCCGCGGCGTACAGGCCCATAGTGCTGCTGGACGAGGCGGGGAAGATGTTTGAGAAAATTCTCGCCACCCGCATCGTCCGGCACCTGAGCACGGTCGGTCCCGACCTGTCGGACGCTCAGTTCGGATTCCGGGAAGGACGTTCGACGGTCGGGGCCATTATGCGCCTGAAGGCCGCGGCCGAGGAGGCGGTCGCCGGCGGCGGTGTTCTGTTGGCGGTGTCTTTAGACATCGCCAACGCGTTTAATAGTCTGCCATACAGCTGTGTCCAGGGGGCGCTCCGATATCACGGGGTACCTTTTTACCTGGAGCGGCTGGTGGCAGACTATCTGAGAGGCAGGAGTGTCCTCCTCGAGGTTCGAGGCGAGGTTTGGCGGCGGCCCATGTCGTGCGGTGTCCCGCAGGGATCGGTTCTTGGTCCGCTCCTGTGGGACATGGGGTACGACTGGGTCCTACGTGCTGCCCTACCCCCCGGGCTGAGCGTCATCAGCTACGCTGACGACACCCTCGTCACAGCCCGTGGGGTACCTTCGAGGAGGCGGCCCGTTTGGCTACCGTGGGGGTTTCCCAGGTGGTCGGGCGTATCGAGGCGCTGGGTTTACGGGTGGCTATTAACAAGACGGAGGCCCTGGTCTTTCATGGGCCTCGTCGCAGTCCACCCCGCGGCGCCTCGATAATGGTGGGCTCGACGCGCGTTCCCGTCCAGGCCCACATGAAATATCTGGGCTTGGTGCTGGACGGAAGGTGGCACTTCGGCGAGCATTTCAGACAGCTCACTCCGAAGCTTCTAGGCACTGCGTCCGCCCTTGGGCGGTTATTACCAAATTTGGGCGGGCCCAGTGCTGGTTGCCGGCGACTCTACACGGGGGTTATCCGGTCGATGGCGCTTTACGGCGCACCGGTGTGGGCGGACTCCCTGACCGCTCAGTGCAGGACTCTCTTGCGGAGACCGCAGAGAGTCATAGCGGTCAGGGTAATACGTGGATACCGCACGGTGTCGGCCGACGCAGCTTGCGCGTTGGCCGGAGCACCCCCGTGGGATTTAGAGGCTGAAGTGCTCGCCGAAGTGTTTGCAGTGAGTGAGGCGGTGCGGGAGGAGACGGGTTGTCGTCCCCTCCCGACAGCTATTGAGTGCGCGCGCAATCGAGCCCACCAGGGCATGATTTTAAAGTGGAAGGCGCGGCTGGAGGCGCCCCTGGCCGGTTTCAGAACCGTTGGGGCCCTCCAGCCGGTATTGGAGCGGTGGGCAGGGCGGCAGCATGGGACCCTTTCCTTCCGGCTAGTGCAGGTGTTGTCAGGGCACGGTTGCTTTGGCAAATACCTGCACACGGTCGCTAGGAGGGAACCGAGTCCCATCTGCCACCACTGCGACTGTGAGGAGGACACGGCGCAGCACACGCTCGAGCAATGTCCTGCTTGGGCGGTGCAGCGCCGTGAACTCATTGAGGTAGTGGGTGAAGATCTCTCGCTGCCGGCCGTGATCAAAGCCATGGTCGACAGCGAGAGGAAGTGGGCAGCGGTCGCGTCCTTCTGCGAGGACGTCATCTCGCAGAAGGAGGCGGCGGAGCGGATCCGTGAAGAAAGTATCCTTGCGGATCCGAGCCGTCGCCGGCGAACCGGGCGGCGCAGGCGCGCTTACGCGCGCCTTATGCCGCCATAATGAAGGCTGCGGGCGGGAGAACGGGGATCTCCCGTCCGCCAGCCATTGAGTCGGTCCGACGCCCTATGTAGTGCCGGGGCGTCGCCGAGGAGCTGTAGACTGCTGGATGGGTCGCTGAGGTAGTAATTGTTGCCAGCGCCCCATCCACTATACAAGGCAGCGAGCGTGCACACCGTGGGGTTTTGGTCCGTAGGCCCGAAGTACGGGAGAGCCGGACATAACCCTCTCGCCTCCCCTTGTGGCGAGAGGGTATGCATCAGGCGCATTTCCCCACGTAAAAAAAAAAAAAAAAGGAAAGCTAGTCATTAATTATAAAGAAGAACTGTCCTAAAATGTTGTTATTTAGTCTACAATTACAATTTTTTGTTGATTAATAATTAAATATAGTTCCTATGAAAGTCTGAATATTTGCTTTAAGATGATTTTATTAAGTTACGTTGATTCAGGCAAGCTAGCCATTAATAATAAAGAAGAAGCTGTTTCAATAATTATGTTATTTGTGTTGTCTATTTTATATTTATAATATTTTTTGTTTGTAAATCGTTTTGAATACGGTTCCTATGAAAGACTGAATATCGGTACTTACTTTTAAGTGATTTTGTTAAATGACTTTGTTTTAGGCATACTAGACACTAAATAAAAAGAAGAACTTATTCTAGTACCTATGTCATTTTGGTTTTATTGTTTATATTTTGTAATTATTTTGTGTTAATTAATTATTTACTGATGTTCCTAGGAATCATCGTGTAAGTACTAATGGCTTAATAAAAGGTTGATTTGAGAAACATTTTGTTTTATTTCTCATTACCTACCATTTAAGTTTACCCCACTACCGTATCTTGAGATCTAGCCAATTTTGTAAAATCTCTTTACCATTCTCTCAATAAATTCAATCGTCATTAGGTCAAAAGATAAAAGAGTCATGCTAATTAATAAAATTCCGCTGTAATCATTAAGTACTTTTCAAATAATACATAAAGAACATTATTTGGAGCATTTTTTTCTTTTCTCCGAACCATGAAATACGCACCAAATGAAATATTCACCCTCGTATGCGACAGATTTGATACTTAGCATTGTTCTTATGTTTTTATAATAATAATCAAATTTACAAGTTGTAATACTTCCTCCTCGTCAGAAACGTTACTTGTCGATTTTGATGCATCCGACGGAGCCGATTGTACTATATCTACCCATTCAGAGTCTTTAGCTAGCAGCGGACACAGAGGTTCCAGTCCCTGTTTAACGTCGCCTGGTCTTCGGGATTTTTGTCTCTGTAATAAAAAACACCGCTAATATTATTGCAGTTGAAATAGGTACTAAAAATATACCCGTGTATTCATTCCAAATGTCATATACTCTTCTACAAAAGACAAACAGTAGCTACAGTATTATGAACGCCACAAGAGATATGATTATGGGGTGAAATATACGCAAGTGTAAACTTATGAATACAATGACTTAGGCTTGTTTCACACGTACCACAACCACACTACGTGGGCGCAATATTGTATTGAAAATGAATAGTAGAATTAACACGGATCAAATATTGCTGTCATTATCGACCACGTGGGTAATACCGACCACATCGTAACCACAACGCAACTATCAGCGACACCGCGAACTAGCGTCCGACCACATCGCAGGCACAACGCTGCGTAGACGCACCGATACTGCACGCACGCCTGCGCCCTTCCCCCGTCTTTCATTATGCATTGTACCTACTATGGTACCGTGTGGTTATGCAAAATGTGCATTTCAGGATACACCTATAAGACGTACCTAATCTAATAAGTAGCATAGCTAAGTTAACATAGACCAATTCAAATGGTCTGTGCTAATTGACATAATAGCATGGCATTATTTATAACTTTATGCGGCATCTATCCGCGGCCGCGTAAAATTTTAATAGACACTAGCTCATGTGTACCTACTTGTAATACAATAGAGTGAGAGATCGACAGGCTAAGCTCAACAATTCGGAAACCATGCCAGAGGTACTAGACAATATCAGTTACCTCCTGGTGTTCTGGTCCAAGGTGACATGGTGACACATTAATAACCGGCACTGTTTATACTGTCAACTTATCAACAAATATACACCGGATCTTGTCCAAATTCACAAATAAACGTCTTCATGGTTGACTTATATGTACTATCGGCAAAATCCGCACTGTGCCACTTTGCAAACTGATTCCTTTGAACAAGCTTAAGAAATGTAACCCCGCCCATATTTCACCTTAACCAATCAAAATATCCCTTACACGTGAGAAAGAAGACACTATTTAAAATTTATTATTTTATTTGAAAGGAGATGTTTCTCTTTTGTATAGGACTCCGGCTATAACTTGTTCATCCTTAGGAAACCTGGGAAATGTACCTCTAAATACATTTAGTTAAGCAATTCTTTATTAATTTCTAGTATTTTCGTTGCGCAAAATAAAATATAAAATGTTTGATGTTTGTCGTGCGGACTATCTATGACAAGTTGGTAGATGACATTTATACATAACCTAGAATGCTAGAATTGTCAGAAGTAAAAGAATGGAATAATATTCACCAAACAATTGATAATTCTTGTAATAATGAAAGGAAAACGTATGAATTCTGGAAAGTGTAATAAGAAACACCCAATGATATATAAACTATAGATACGTTGCCCACGCTCTGTAGTGGCAACATGACTGCAAGGTAATTACCAGAAGTCCATTTAGTCACGTATTAACCAGTGCCGCGGGTGTACGTGACATTAAATTTTTTTTTTTTTTTTTTTATGGTATAGTTTGGCAAACGAGCAGACGGATCGCCTGATGGTAAGCGATTACCGCCGCCCATGGACACCTGCAACCCCAAAGGAGATACAAGTGCGTTTCCAGCCCTTTAAGAAGAAATGAAAGAGGGAAAGGACAAAGGAAAGGATAGGAAAAGGATCGGGGTAACTGGGCCTCCGGCTCTCTCACTCACCAATACGAAACGCAACATTACGGGTACCATTACTCCACGCCGGTATTCTGTGAGAGGGTAGTACTACCCCAGTCGATCCGGCCCATTCATGCTGAAACCAGCAAGGATCTTCTACCAATAAATATAAATAAACTTAAAGGAATAACTTCCTCAAACAATAAAAAAAATGCCGTCCTGTTTTAAGGAAATTTAAAAATTATACTGCAACTGTGAAAGATATAAAAGTATCATTTCATGCGTAAGAATCAAGAGAAATGGATTTTATTTTACTTTTTTCGATGCCTTCTAATGGCGGCTGGCGCCTGAGGTAAGTCACGTGTTCGCGCACGGCCAATGAGCATGCACCACATAATGACAACGTAATTAAAGAAATATATTTATCTCTCTCTAACAACAGGAATTCCGTAGATGACATTTAATTTTCTTTCCCTTTCTTCGTGCGTCTTAAGTACCTGTTTAGTTACCGATACTATTTACGCAGTTTTCGAGTGCCGTGATGTTCATGCATGACGCGTCTATTTATATTACGTCATTGGAAACACCAATTTAGCATTAGAATATTAATTATTATCAGTCAATATGACATTGACAGTTAATGTCAAACATAAACAAAATATTTCGTTCCGGAGTGCACCCTGCAAAATCAGTATTATATTATACAGGGTGTCCAAGAACCTGGCGTCCAACTGGATTCCCACGATGCCCCAAGTTCTAACAGTACTCAGAAAAATATTTTAAAAAATCCACCCCATGTACTTACAGAATTATACTGATTTCAAAAAAAAAGGGGAAATGAGCACCCTGTGACATACTTTTGAATGCTGTGACTGCTAATGCTGATAATTTCGATATTTCTTGGAGGTTTTGTAATCTAGGGTATTGCTGTGTCTAAATAGAATGTAAAAATAAAGTACTTATTGTACCATTTTAAAATAAAATATTATTTTAACTAAAGGTGATATGGAAAACTATTGAATTTCGCAACTTTGACCGACTGTAGTGTAAAAAAAATGTACCAAAATAGTATGGCAAGTGACGTCAAATTTTGACGCGTTTATTCCTCTTTTTAAAAAGGTATAATACTTACACATTAATTTGAAAAAAAAAATTTTGATAATATTTTTACTCAACAACCCAATTTTTACGATGTCTTACAGAATTCTTAGAAAGAAAAATTTACGACGAATTGAATCTAACCTCTAAAGAATTACTGTTGTATGCTCATAAAAATAACAACAGGCCTCTCAAAAAACAGGTTAGACCGTAAGGGACGGTATGTGCATGCATCTCACCATAGTGATTCGTTATTACAACAGGAGGGAGCAAGACAGAAACTATCTTTGCGATTTGCTGGTTCTTCTTTATGGTACCCCATTATTCAGGTAAGAGTGAGGGAGAAAAAGGTTAGAGGTGCGAGTGAGATAGATAGTGACGCTATCTGGGATCGTGCTATTTAGGATAACAGTACGGTCAGTACGCGTCACTGCCTCCTGCCGTTACTACGCACCTCTCTCTTATTGTTACCATTGATCACGTACTACGATTTAAAGCTTTGTTTATTGGACTCGATTACTCTTTGTGCTCTGGACTTTGAAACGAACTCTTTACGACGACCTTTGCCTGTGTTTGGACAGTTTGTGTTTTGTGTGTGCTACCATGGCGACCTACACTCCGCAAGAATACGCAAATATGCACTACATTTATGGAGAATGTAGAGGTAATGGACGAGCTGCAGCGAGACTTTACAGAGAAAGGTATCCGAGGGCTACGCGATATCCCGACCATCGAGTTTTCATTAATGTGCACAGATCACTATGTGACGGGCGGTTCCCCAATCAAGTAGCTGGTGAAGGACGACCCGTAAATGACTTCATACGCGATGAAGTTTTAGAGGCGGTGTCGGCAAATCCAAGCATCTCTGTGCGAGGAATAGAAGCTGATACGGGGATACCGAAGAGCACAGCACACAGTATTCTCCAAAAAGAAGAATATCATCCGTACCACGTACAGCGAGTGCAAAGTCTTTTACCTCGAGACTATCCGAGCCGAGTCGCGTTTTGTGAAACAATCCTGCAAAAACATCGAGAAGACGAAAACTTTATCGACAAAATTTTGTGGTCAGATGAATCTACATTTAAGAAGGATGGCTACATGAACCTACACAACTTGCACGAGTGGCATGTGGAAAATCCGCACTTGATGCGAGAAGATAGATCCCAGTACCGGTTCAAAGTGAACATGTGGACCGGTATTCTCTGTGGGAATATTATTGGTCCATTTGAGATGCCCGAGAATTTGACTGGCGAATCATATTTAAATTTTCTTCAAAATGATTTGCCAAACTTACTAGAAGAGACCCCACCAGATATGTGGTTCCAACACGACGGCTGTCCAGCACATTTTCGCGTATCCGTTAGAGAGTTTTTGGACGAGCAATACCCGAACAGGTGGATTGGGCGATCAGGAACAATCCCGTGGCCAGCCCGCTCACCTGACTTAAATCCGCTGGATTTTTTTTTCTGGGGAACTATGAAGGAGCTCGTTTATGCGAAGCCCATTAATGACATCGCTGACCTTCGTGAGAAGATAACACAAGCAGTGCAGGTGATACGTCAAAAAAGTTACTCGCGAAACATAAAGCGGTCCTTTTTAAGGAGAGTGAGAGCTTGTATTGCCGCGGGTGGTCAACATTTTGAACATTTATTGTAATAAAATATCTTTAAACTAACATTCTTTGCTTTTATTCTACTGGGAACCCATCTACCTGTGTGTATTTCCTTCTTGCTCACTCTTGGAACCGAAGTAAATAATAGTAGTAACATAACAGTTTCTAAGATAAGAAAGGGTCCGACAGTTACCGTTAGTAGGTAGGCACTTCGTAAAAATTGGGTTGTTGAGTAAAAATATTATCAAAATTTTTTTTTTCAAATTAATGTGTAAGTATTATACCTTTTTAAAAAGAGGAATAAACGCGTCAAAATTTGACGTCACTTGCCATACTATTTTGGTACATTTTTTTTACACTACAGTCGGTCAAAGTTGCGAAATTCAATAGTTTTCCATATCACCTTTAGTTAAAATAATATTTTATTTTAAAATGGTACAATAAGTACTTTATTTTTACATTCTATTTAGACACAGCAATACCCTAGATTACAAAACCTCCAAGAAATATCGAAATTATCAGCATTAGCAGTCACAGCATTCAAAAGTATGTCACAGGGTGCTCATTTCCCCTTTTTTTTTGAAATCAGTATAATTCTGTAAGTACATGGGGTGGATTTTTTAAAATATTTTTCTGAGTACTGTTAGAACTTGGGGCATCGTGGGAATCCAGTTGGACGCCAGGTTCTTGGACACCCTGTATAAATATATTTATATGTTGATTGTTTGTTAAAAAGATGTGTATGTTAGTTAAAATGAATAAATGATACTCTAAAACATATTTATTGTTGACATATATATTTATATATTATTTACATTATTATATAGTACTTTCGTACTTTCGATATGATATTTTATGAACGCATACAAAATTATATGACCGAGAAACACCGCCATATTTAATATAATGGCAATAATGTAAAAACTATTATTTTTAAGCGCAAACGTAATTCGACTTAAATTCAGGAAATATTTTTTCCCCAATTCCTGGTATTTTTTGCAATTTTATGGCTGATAGTTCATTTTATAGCCGAAAATGTACTATCTAAAAAAAACATCTCTGTATTTCAGCTAATGTCCACGCGTCTCAGTGCTTAGATTTTTTTATGAACGACTTTTGTTTTGGTCTGGCGCGCGCTCACCGGTGCCAAGACACAATACAAAATATATTGTGTCTCGTTTGAATATATGCGAGAGGCTAAATGTAAATAAAAGGATTAGCTTCTAAAACATGGTGGTGGTATGGAACTCGACTTATCGCCATAATTCTAAAGAAACAAAGTAGAACAAAGTAGCCAGTCGTTATTTTTTGCACAATAGGGAGTTAAATTTTAAACCTATTGTTTATCTACAGTCTACACAATCACATACACAACAGATATGCAGAATAAGTCATTTGGGCGCTACTAATATTTTATGATCAATGTGAACCTAAGCAGCTGAGAACACAATACGTGTGCTGTCTATTAATGAGCCAGCTGGTTAACGATACTATTTTTAAAATAGTCAGCCAAATTATATTTATTTATTTTGAATACAGTATTAAAATGGTCCTACTTTGCTCCCCTATGGGTAATTATGCTCCAATATGTTTTATGGCCCAATAACATATTAGGGAATATAAAATTAGGAAAGCGTAGCTCCAAATACTTTCACAGTTGAGATTGGTTGACAATTGTATCTAGAAGCAAAAATACCCATGTCAATGAGTAACTTTGCTCCGTAATCATTGTTTTATATATATAATAAAATACTTCATAATGTTGATTTACCAAGAAAAATGTGGTAGATAAAATGTTCTTCTTTATATAAATACTTCCGAGTATATTTTATAATTAATAGATATTCATAATTTCTTGAATTTGGAGCAAATTTTGGAGCAAAGTATGACCATTTTACGGTAGGTACTTTAACAAAGAATAGGCCTGACTTTAGCTTTAATTTACTTAAAATGAACTTAAAAAAGCAACTGACTAGCAACTTTTACGTAATCTTAAAAAATATTATTTTTCCTATTCAGAAAATCTCTTCTGAGATTTTGATTTTGGCCCAAGAATAAAAGTAATTGCTTTTAATTTCATTTTGTATCCTGGTAAAATGCTCCATTATTGAATTAAAAAAATATTTTATCTATTAGAGAGTATATCAAAATGCGTTAATTCAATAAATTATAAATCCATACACATGAGTCAAATACTGAATTTACTAGTAATAGAAATATAAAAGTTATTATTTAATGCACAGAGACTACCTGTTTTATTCTTAACCATAGTTAGCTACATGTTGCTCAGTCATAATCTCAGTGGGTCTTATTTAACGGGACGATTTTGAAAACTTCACCCGATATCTGGTAATTTATTTTATTAAAGGTTTATAGGTAATTAAGGTATTTAAGATACCGATGGTACCTATTAAGTAACCGTAGGTATCCAAGTACAATGACCCAGTAATGCAGAAAACATACGGCTAACGTTGTATTATCCCTCTTGTCTTGCAACCCACTTGTAATTCATGATGACGTAGTGATACTATGCGATCCAACCGGGGTTCAGGATAAGAATTAACATCCTATAATTGATCCATTATTGGCCGTCCGCCAGTACTTTTTGATGTTGCTGAAAATTTATTCACTGCTAAGGGTATGCTGCTCGTAGCAGTGAACAGTGCTAGTCACGAATCACATCGTGGCACACGGAAGAAACTCTCCGTCTGTGCCCTGGTGTACCACGGATCTGCCAATAATGAAAAGGGAATCTCATGAAGAAGGTCACGTATAATAGTGGTCTCATATTTTTGCCATGCCATTTGATTGCCCTTCCGATATTCCTTCAAACGGTCTTTAAGTCAGATATTGGAATTTATTTATTATGCAGATAATTCTGTTTCCCAATATCATTCACTCACATCACACATACTGCGTGTGCGCAATGCTTGTTCAATGAGTTGCCTTTGTCTACAAATGCCTCGCTGCCCTTCCTAATGAGATATTTACACATGTGTCTCTGCCCATCTCAAATCGCTATTAACTCATCAATTAGTCCACTTTAAAACAACCTAAGCTAGCATTAGCCAGGTTAGGCTGCCTTATATTGGTACCCGTTATTGGTCATAAATATTTATTAGGTAACTTTCAATATTGCGCCCTAAGCATCGACCTATAATCGTTTGATTACATGGACAGTCACTATTTACTAAACAGGCTAGAATATATTAAAAGAATCACGGTATACAGTATGTACAAAATAATATGTACAATATAATATATATATATTATTTTGTACATAAAGCATATTGGACTTCGCATTCCCATTCACGTACCTATATCAAAGATTTAAATCATCTATATAGTACTTATTTACATAAACATTTCATCTTTACATAATATATTAATTTTATAGCTATATTACATACGGAAGTCCCTGGATTTGTAGTTGTTATAGTATTGTGTTTAGGTTTTTTATATTTCTTGTTCGAATCACTACTCATTTTGTAGAAATCATATTGCTATGTGTGCATTAAATTGTTTATAAACATATTATAATTCATGATTGTTTTGACATTATGTAATGAAATGTACAGATTATATAGAAATGTTTTCGACTGAGGTTTTGTATGTATACCAATGAGATCAACATAACATCCACCCATATATAGCATGCAACATAAAGTTATAATGATATTTTAGTATCGCCCAATTTTGATGATGTAGTATGGTGACCATAAGCTAAATACTTATATGTTTTGTGTGTTGAAAGTCCCTTGCTGCCGCCTGCAGGGCCCGCCCGATTAACCATTAGGCAGAGTAGGCAACTGCCTAGGAGCCCCGCGCGCGCATCAAAGTAATTGAAAATGGTTCATACTTTTCAGAAAATTGGTATTCAAGTAATTCAATATTATTGTAGCTGCAATACATAAAGTTTTGTACACGTCCGCACACATAGTGCCTTATCTATGCGCACACTGCGGCGTGAAGCATCAAATGTCGTGAATTTTCGTGTCATGTGTTTATATATGAGCCACGTTCGCTGAATGCGCGCGTCCAAGCTCGTTACGTAATCGTGATAATATTGTACTATGCTGTGATTGGTTGATTGTAAATCTTAGCTCTTTTTGTATATAACTTCTTGTGTGACTAAAACTGTATATATAAATAGGTTAATTTTATTCTAAAACTAGCTTTTGCCCGCGACTTCGTCCGCGTGGAATAGTTACTTTGGGCAGCATTTTAAATTTTAAGGTACTTATTTTGCAAATAATACACATATAAATGATATGGTTTACTGCAAATAGCTAATTTTAATACATTTCTATATACTACGTTTTTCGTTTTGCTACAACATAAATATTTTGCGGGTTTGGTACTCGCCATATAAAGTTGCCCATTGGAAAACAATTCTGTTTATTATTATCGTAAATGCTGCTTTTAGGGGAATCTGCGCTCTTTAAAACTGAAATAGCAAATTGGTCGAAATTATCGGAATACGGGGCATTAAAACATTTTCTCCTTTTTCCATTCTAGTCATGATTATAGCTTTTATAATATTGCGTTCTACATGAGTAATTTCTTGCCATGGACCATTATATAGCCTTGATGCGTCAAGATTTCTCATTGATAGGACTGGAACACCAACTTTCAGCCTTAACTTATGGGAAGGCACTCCTGGTGATTCTAAAGAGTTGAGATACTCTATAGGGTACGATGTCACTTGTTTAGTGCCTATAACATTGTCTACTGACAGGTACACGACATCATCTCCCTCAACATCTGACATAATTTATGGCCAACTGTCTCGTTTGTCGGCGCCAAAATCATCTGTGTTATCGAAAATTTGATAGAATTCACGTTTTAGTGTAATCATGCTGTTACTGTCTGTTAGCATACAATCTTCTTCGAATTTTAAGAGCAGCCGCATATATTATAGCCCTGTGTGAGAATCGCTGTGTTATACTCGCATATTTGTAGTCAGACAAAACTTTTTAACGTGTGGGTACACCTAAAAATGTTTTGTAATAATTATAAAAGCTATAATATAGACGTCTTTAAACAGGCATTTATTTCATCTGCCGGTGTAGGTACCCCTAGTAATAACCGGCAGGGTCTGTCTAAAGTCACCAGCAGCGTGTCACGCGCTCGCTCTACGTGTACATTATTAAGACGGCATTTTTACTAATTATACAATGTTTCCGATAAATGTACGTATTGTAGAAATATACAGATTTGTTTGGGCTTCCATACGAACGTTTGTCTCCTATTTCATCCTCACATAAGTCAAAATTTCAAAATCGCAAATTTTTACTAAATACAAAGTCTAATGGTTTTATCTTCGATAATGACGAATTCCCATACAAACTTTCATCACTTATTTCAAATCCTTCATGCCTTTTTTTACAACAGGTAACCTATATCCTTTCCCAAGATCTAGTCTATCCCTATACCAAATTTCATCAAAATCGGTTTAGTGGTTTAGGCGTGAAAGCGTAACAGACAGACAGACAGAGATAATTTCGCATTTAAAATATTAGTTTAGTAGAAGTTTTACTCTGCATCACAAGACATCAAAAGCTACAGTTACCCTGCCTTACATTGGTGACCCATCAACTGAATACTGAACCATCAAGAACCGCAAATCCTCGACGAATATCTCCAGTATCTTCAGAATCATCATGCAACAGCAAGCAACCTAGTCCCCGACCAAGAACTATCTATTCTACATGAAAAGATTGACATGCTTACGAGAGAGTTGGCAGAAAGGAAAGCCCAACAGCTTAATAGAGCGATAGAGGAAGTGAAATCGCGACGACCCTTTCAACCAAGACGTCAGTACTGGAACAACCATCCCAACAAATCAAGATCGCCGAGCAGTCATCGTTCGCCACGTAGTAGTACGCCGCAGCGCTCCGATACACCGTCTATCTGCTATTATCACCGCAAGTTCCATAAACAAGCTCAACGGTTTTTAAAAGTTTCAAAATTCGACACCCGCGTCGGAAAACTAACCGCTGCGTTGGCCGAGGCGGCAACCGACGCGAACCACGCATCACACCGCCTATTCATAACAGATAGAAACTCACGCCTATCTTTTTTTATCGACACCGGCGCAAACATATCTGTATTACCGAAGCAAAGAGGGATGATGTTAGGCTCCAACGTCTTTTTAACTATACGCCGCCGACAACACCATAATACCTACCTACGGCGAGAAAACCATGGTGTTAGATCTGAAACTACGAAGACCTTACACTTGGAAGTTCGTTATCGCCGCATTCAGCAAACCAATCATCGGCGCTGATTTTCTAAAACAGCACAAACTACTCGTCGATATGCGCGGCCGTTATCTCATCGACAAAGTAACGAACCTATACGTCAAGACATCGAGCCAACCGTAAAAAGCATCGATGATCAACAACACATTTTCATCAAATCCTCTCCGAGTACCCAGACATCATCCGACCATCCTTAATGAAACAAATACCTTAACAGCGCGTCGAACATCACATCGAAAACACTGGTCCGCCGCTACATAGTCGAACACGAGCCTGACATTGAGAAACCACTCCGTTTGGATTATTTGAATTCCCGCGAATGTGTCCCGGCCTCAAGAACGCCGGACAAACTTTCCAGTGATTCATACATCAAGTACCTACTTAGCGGACTCGATTACGTTTACCCATTCATCGATGATGTCATCATAGCCTTAGACATCAACCATCAAGACCTACGTTCTGTCCTAAAAAGATTAGATGAATACGGGATAAGGATAAAACCATCGAAATGCGTATTCGCTCAAGAAAACGTAAAATTCCTCGGTTACGACGTGTCGAGTGAAGGAATCAAGCCGCCTTACGAAAAAGTCAAGGTCATCGCGGAATACCCGAAGCCGGAGACGGTCGAAGAACTACGCTTCCTCGGCATGGTTAACTTATACCGTGACAACACATCAATCGCCGCTCTGATTCTATTCAAAAAAAAAAAAATTTTAATTAGGTTACAAGGTATCACTTATGAATGTCAAAGTTACACGTAAATTTTTTCTGTGAATTTACATTTACTGCCACGTTCAGCAAAGCAAGGGTGTAGGGCTCATGAGAAGAACGGGCAAGAAACTCATAGCCACTCTTTTTAATCGCCAAGTGTACAATAATATTTCGTTTACAAATCATAACTGTAAGGTGCTGCAACCATTTCTCCATGAACTACTACTCAACATACTCAAGCATTTGATAAAATTTGATGGTAGCCTCTAAAGCAGCAGTATGGTAAATAGGAGCATCCACTTACATGTACATAAATAATCAAGACAAGACATGATTGTGGTCCGTAGTTTAATCTAACTGTTTCAATAATATGTAAGTAAATTATCGAATTCCACAAAACCAAGGTCGACCAATCACCACAAGTAGCACCCGTTCACGAGTACGAGGCATGGACCAGCCATCGCCTCCTTCGCCATATTGAAGGGAAGGGAACGACCCGGTCCATGACGCCACCACAAGCAATGACATTTGAGTGAGCATGACGGTCCTTGGCAAGCGAACTCAGAATAAGACTCAAAAGAAAGCTTAACGGAACTGTCCATAATCACGAGTTGTCTTCATTGCACATTCTTCTTGATTAAAATACGACTGAGTGTAACAACAATGTAAATTCTAGCTTAAACAAGGTGCAACATTACAAAAAGAAAAAAATAAATATATACTTGTCGGAGATGGTCATTAATACGAAACGCGGCACGTTAGTGAAGATATGGCAGCACTGTTGCGATAACATCAACTCGCAGCCAACATCGTGTGCTACGACAGAGCCTACTTAAATGGAGGCACGCCCTATATTCGGCGGGATCTTCCTACCGTCGTCGAGTGCGGACGTCCTCGCTAGGAACTTTCATTCGTTTCGTGCAAGACATTCGTATTAATTTATTGTGAAGACAGTAAAAGTGATTAGTGTGCATTTATTGATTCACTTTGCTCGATCACCCTTTTGTACGCCCGCATTATGTCTATCGATGGTGATACTGATGCACACTCTATATAAATCCGACATCAGAAGTGGGATCTGATCGAGCAAATGAGAAAATACGTGGTGCCTCACCCGAAACCTCACAATGGCGAATGATGCTCGAAATGCAGAACAATCAAATGCGATTGCTTATACAAGCATTTAACGCGCCGCGACACGACAATCGAGTGACGCTGCCTGAGTTCGACCCGGATAAGCAAGAAGCCGACCCTCAATCATGGTGTGCGACCGCCAACCTGTGTCTTTCTGAAAACCCTTAAGGAGCCAGCTAATCGTCGCAATCAAGCCCTAAAAGATACCGCATTGACGTGGTTATCACAAGTAAACTACTCCGGAATGATACGCGATAACAACGCCGCCGCTGAAATGCTTCATATGCGGCAAGCCAGGACACAGGCAAATCTACTGCCATTTCAACGGAAATGAGTTCACAACGTCTACACGTTCATCTCAACAGCCGACACTGAAAGGAAATTTCGTCTGCTACAAGTGCGGACAGCCCGGCCACATCGCGTCGCACTGCGGGAGCGCCGGCGTCGTCCTCACAGCCACAGCGAGCGCCGTGCCCCGCACCGAGCACCGAGTCGACCTGTGTATGGTCGAGCCCCCTTCAGGAACAGTAACACATAATGGTCAGTCGTTTTTATTTCATTTCGATTCAGGAGCCGAATGCTCATTAGTTAAAGAGAGTTTTGCTAAAAAGTTGTCCGATAAACGTTTTAACACTATTGTTTCACTAATAGGAATAGGTAACAAAAATGTGAATAGCACTGAGCAGGTTTTATGTAACGTAGTAATCAATGATTATCCAGCAGAAATCTTTTTCCACTTTTTGCCTAACGTTTATTTACGCAGTAATGTGATGATTGGTCGCGAGCTATTGTTTTCCGGATTTATTGTTGATGCAAATGTATTTACGTTATCAAAGAGCAATGTTATTAATTCGTGTGCTACCTTAAATACTCAAAGCGCCATAGAACATTTTGACGATGTAGACACTGACATTTCAATTGAACGTAAACAGTCGCTTGTTAGTTTATTAAAACAGTTTGTGAAATATTTTCTCTGGTTTTCCATCTTTGCGCGTTAACACGTATAAATTGAAAAATCGTTTAATAGACCCAAATAAAACTGTACAGAAAAGACCATATCGTTGTTCACCGGAGGAACAAGATGTAATGCACGAACGAGTGAATGAATTATTAGACGCTCTAAAATAAGATCTAGTAATTCACTTTTAATATTCCCGCGTTGTGGAGAAAGCTGACGGTACGAAGCGTATGTGCATCGATTATCGTGAACTTAACAAAAATACGGTTCTGGATAGGTACCCGTTGCCGTTAATTTCTGACTAGATTTTGCGACTTAATGGGGCTAATTATTTTACCAAGTTAGATTGTGCTAGTGGTTTATTTAATACCGATTAGCGAGGAATCTATCGAGCGAACTGCGTTTGTGACTCCCGAAGGACAGTAGGTATGAGTTTTAAACAATGCCTTTCGGGTTACGTAATGCTATTTCAGTTTTTCAGCGGGAAATGATGATTGCGTTAGGTGAATTAGCTTATAGCTACGTGATCGTATACGTTGACGATTTATTAGGTAATTATAGCGGAGTCAGAAGAACAAGGTATTGGATCTGATTAAACACGGTATTGGAGGTTTTATCCAAGGCAGGATTTTCGTTAAATTTGACAGGTTCAGGGAAATGCCCGAGGGCCAAGTACCATTTCAAGTAAGATAGAGTTGAGTTATAGTATGGAATCTTAGGTCAGCTGGTCAGACCGTACCGGTAGTCATTTCGTAGCCGTAGTTCGTTAGAAGTCGGCATCTGTTTTAAACAGTCCGTGGATACGCGGTGCGCGGGTGGCTCTGGCGGCGGTCGGGTCTAATGGAGACCATAGAGTCAGGTGGACTCGGTATTCATGAGGAATGCAACAAACCAAACGTAGGTTTGTTGAAGGGGCTGAATGTACAGCCACAGGCCATGAATTTGATTCCTGCTTTGAAATTTGTGTTAATTCAAATAACGATTTACTGGATTTGGAGAAGTACTTGGTTGCTCTTGCATTATTTTGACCTGATTGTTTATTTGATCCAATATCCGCCCAAATGCACTTAAGTGATAATGTCCCTTTGTTATTCCAGAACGATACGTCTAAACATAGTTATGCGTTCCCACGTTCCCATGAGTAAGCTAAGAATGCATTACGTCAACGTACTTAGCAACAGTACTTGATCTTAATTTTAAGTAAACCATAACATGAATAATGACCGTAAACTTAAAGGTGACGAAATACTAAGTTAAACAAGCAGCCCGTGGGGTCTGTCGCTTCAGTCGACTCAAGAAATCGACAGTTCAACAAAAAAAAAATTGTTTATTGAGCCCACCCATTGAGCGGGCGGCAGGGCGCCACTTATCCCAAACCTGGTGGCAATCCAGCAGATGTTTAGTTTTTTTGGTAGAGAAATAAAGAAATTTGTTGTGACGAAGTTTATTTTTATTTTCGAAGTAACAGATAAGCTTCGTGTCAGGAAAGACCGAACGATGAGTACTGTGCTGTTTTCCTTGTTACAGAATGAACACACGAGGACGTGTGTAAGCGCAGGATGGCCGTGTCGGAGACGGTCATTAGTACGAAACGCGGCACGTTAGAGAAGATATGGTAGCACTGTTGCGATGACATCAACGCGCAGCCAACTTCGTGTGCTACGACAGAGCCTACTTAAATGGAGGCGCGCCCTATATTCGACGGGATCTTTCTACCGTCGTCGAGTGCGGACCTCCTCGCTAGGAACTGTCATTCGTTTCGTGCAAGACATTCGTATTAATTTATTGTGAAGACAGTAAAAGTGATTAGTGTGCATTTATTGTTTCACTTTGCTCGATCACCCTTTTGTACGCCGGCATTATGTCTATCGATGGTGATACTGATGCACACTCTATATAAATCCGACATACTTATATTAAAAACAAAAGTATGTTTGTAGTTTTAATTTTCACTTTAAATGTATTCTCTGGTAATTCTAGAATATTACTCGGGATTTTATTATAAAAACGAATACCAAGACCCATGAAGGAACCATGAACTTTATGTAGACGGTAGAATGGAACACATAATTTATATTTATTTCTAGTATTGATGATATGTATGTCACTATTTTTTATGTATAAATATATATTTTGACGGACGTGCATAATATTAAAATAAATATATTGTGATGCTACAGTAAAATACCTATATTCTTAAATTTTTCTCTGAGCGAGATTCTGGTTCCTAATTGATAAATTGCACGCACAGCTCTTTTTTGCAATATAAAAATACTTTGTATATCAGCTGCTTTTCCCCATAATAATATTCCATATGACATAACGCTGTGAAAGTAACTAAAGTAAACTAATCTAGCTGTATCAACGTCAGTTAATCCACGGACTTTTCTAATGGCGTAAGCAGCCGAAATAAGTTTCGCGGAGAGACAAGATATTTGCGCACCCCACTGTAACTTTGAATCAAGTGTAATGCCCAGAAACACTGTGGATTCTATTGCTGCCAGTACCTCACCGTCCAATGTTATGCTAGAACCAAGATGTTTTACATTAGGCAGTATGAATTTAACACATTTTGTTTTTTTGGTGTTCAGTACTAAATTATTTAAAGTAAACCATTTTGTTACTTGAATCAATGCACTGTTTACTTCGTCAAAATGTTCCCTATTCCTATTTACTTTAAAAATTAAAGAAGTATCGTCAGCAAACAGTGCAACGTCACAAATACTGTTCAAATAAAAAGGTAAATCGTTTATATAAATAAAAAATAAAAATGGGGCTAAAATCGAACCTTGCGGCACCCCTAGCTTTACAGGTAAGCTATTTGATTTTGAACCATTGACTTCTACACACTGAATCCTGTTATTCAAATACGACGTAATTACATCCAGTGCATTACTCTGAACACCGTAATGCCTTAGTTTCCGTATGAGCGTATCATGACAGATGCAGTCAAATGCTTTTGAGAGGTAGCAAAAACACCAATAGCATTTTGTTAGTTTTCCCACGTTCTGTATATATGTGTGAGTAAAGCTAGTCCTGCATCCGTTGTTGAACGACCCTTAGTAAAGCCATATTGGTTGTCGTGAAAGAGGCTATTTAAATTAAAATGTCTAAGTAATTGCTTGAGTATTAATATTCAAATATTTTGCTAAAAGCTGGTAGAATTGATATTGGCCTAAAACTACTAGGATCAGTTTGACTACCGGATTTAAATAAAGGTATGATTTGACTATTTTCCATTAAATCTGGAAAAGTTCCCGAATCTACACACCTATTAAATAACCCACTTAAATAAGGAGCAACTATATCTATTATACTTTTTACGACCTTAACGGAGATACCACAGAGATCTCCCGTATTTTTAGATTCCAGAGATTGAAAAGCGTTGATAATATAAGTCGCGTTAACATACTTAAATCCAAATAATACTCTACACTTTGTTACGCTGGAATGTAATAACCTCTCTGCGTCTATAGATGAAGAATTTAATTCGCTTGTGGTGGTAATCGGTACACTAGCAAAGAAATTATTGAACACGTATGCTACATTGGCATTATTTTTGTTCATTTTATTATTATCCATCAGACTAATACTATTGTCTCTTTGAGTTATCTTGCCACTAGCTTCGTTAATAGCTCGCCAGGTAGCCTTAACGTTATTAGAGGACTGTTTGATTTTGTTACTGACGAACTTGGACTCGGCTAAGTTGCATACCTTTTTAAAAATTTTGGAGTAATTCTTAACATATTCAGTAAAAGTAGGATCAAAATTATATTTCTTCATACTATATAACTCATACATTTTAACTCTGCTTTTATAAATACCTACGGTTGCCCATTCGTTAAATGACCTAGTTCCTTTAATAACTTTTACTTTAAACGCATTCCCACACAACTCGAAGAAACGCGATAAATCAAAAATCAACTGGACAACTGAAGCACTTGCACTTTATTGACTATTTCTCAAAAAAAATGTCTGACGCACAACAACGATACAGTACATTCGATCAAGAGCTATCATCAATATAAATGACTGTAAAACACTTTCGAAAAATTTTCGAGGGAAGAGAACTCTTTATCTATACGGATCACAAACCACTCATATACGCAATCCACAAGCTGCCATCAGACAGTGAAACACGACGCCGAGCCCGCCAACTATCATTTATTAGTCAATTCACAACAGATATACCTACGTCACGTTAGCGGGATAAACAACACAGTCGCCGACGCCTTATCAAGAATCGAAGCGATTAAAATAGGTACCTTCTTCCATCGATTACTCGCAACTCGCCGCCGCTCAAGAACAAGATACAATAATACCCGAACTACTCAAACAAACGAACATAACACTAAAGAATATCGCTATACCTACATCAAACCAACAAATCTACTGCGAAACATCCACGAGCAACATACGCTCTTATGTAACAGCTGATTTTTGTCGAACCGCATTCAACGCCGTACACAACATAAGCCATCCCGGCATCCGCGCAACACGTAAACTAATTCAAGAAAGATACTTCTGGCCTTCAATGATCACGGACATCGGACGCTGGGCTACCGGCTAAAGGATGTACTGCGTGTCAACAATTCTCGAACTCGCAACATTCACGCCAAGCGCTTGATTTCAATGCTTACACATTGACATAGTTTGTCCTGTACTACCATCGGCGCACGGACATCGCTACCTATTAACTATGATAGATCGCGCCTGGCCTGAAACTATCCCCATATAAGAAATATCAGCTTTAACAGCAGTGAAGAAGGTCTACGAAGCATAGATAACACGATTCGGTTCACCTATCACTATAACAACGGACCAAGGAAGGCAGTTTGAGAGTCAGCTGTTTCTCGAACTACTGCTTATCATCCGCAAGGTAACGGGATTATTGAACGCTGGCACCGTTCGCTAAAGGCTGCACTGATGGCAAGACTAACAACAAATAGCAAGTGGTTCGACGAACTATGTATCTACAGTACTTATGGGACTTCGTGCCGCCATCGCGCCACTCGCACCGACATTAACACAAGCGCAGCTCAACTTACCTACGGACAAGTACTACGACTACCAGGAGATTTCATTACACAATCAACTACAAGTACAAAGATGGACTATACATACATCGACGAACTACATCGCGTTATCACTCGGCTGACACCCAGATACGTACCGCATAGCAATAACGAAACCATAGTCGTTCACTGAAATCTACAAGTAGGGTAAAATTGGGGCTTCTACATCACTTGCTGTCGCGTCGGCCTCGAGCTACGTGAAGAAGCCTCAATTTTACAACGGAGAACGATTTCCTTTTTTTTGCTCGTCAATATGACCACACTCCGCCTGATGGTAAGCAGTCGTGTGGTCTAAGAGCAGTGGCCTCCACATCGTCCTCATAGCAGCCGAGGCGATGTTGAGGTCTCTACTTTGACGGCCTGAGAAGGTGCTTTTTCACGCCCCGCTTAAAGGACCCAGGATTGAAGGAAGAAGGAAACACGTGCGTTGGCAGAGAATTCCATGCCTTGATCGTTCGGCCGAGGTATGAGGACCCAAACTTGTTGGTACGCACTCTAGTCGACTCCACCGTGTAAGGATAGCATATGAGCCCAGCACGCGTTGTTCTGGATAGGAAAGGGGAGGGCGGGATAAGGTGGAATAACTCTTCAGAGCACTCCCCGTGGTATATTCTATAGAAACATGCCAAAGAGGCAATATCCCTACGGAGTTGCAGAGGTTCCAGTGAACTCGTGACCTCTGGATCTCCGATGATACGGACAGCCCGCCGCTGTAACTTGTCAAGAGCGTCTTGCAAATACTGCGCGGAGCCATCCCAAAGTTGAGAACAGTATTCCACGCAAGGGCGCACTTGTGCCTTATACAATAGGCACAGCTGCCCAGGCGCGAAGAACCGTCTCACCCTGTTCAGAACTCCGAGTTTTCACGAAGCTTGCTTAATGACGCTCTCGATGTAGGTTTTGGGATTAAGGGAGCGGAAAAGATCCATACCTAAGATGGAGAGGCTGTCACGTATCACCAGTGGAGTGTTCTTCAGAGAAGGGAGGGGAAGGAACGGAGACCTTTTTGTTGAGAACGCGCATGCCTGGGTCTTCTTGGCGTTGAACTGGACCAAGTTCTTGGCACCCCATTCAGAGATGCGGTTCAAGATCTAGTCAAGTTCAACGACAAGATCCTGCCTTTTCCCCTCAACCTCAGCCTGTTTGGCCCCAGGACGTCCGAGATATGGCCCATGCACGGTACTGTCGTCTGCATAACAATGTACGTTGCCGAGATTCAACATATCATTGATATGCAGAAGAAAGAGCGTAGGGGATAAGACGGACCCCTGAGGTACTCCTGCATTGACCTGCATAAATTTGGAAGCGCGACCGTCGCAAAGGACCCGACTACGACGCTTCTGCAGGAAACTTGGAATCCAGGTGCACAGTTGAGGGGGCAAGCCATAGGCCGGAAGCTTGGAAAGAAGATACCGGTGCCAGACTCTATCGATAGCTTTGGCTATGTCTAGGCTGACAGCCAAAGACTCACCGTGCTTGTCCATAGCCTCACCCCAGAGGTGCGTGACGAACGCTAGAAGATCACCCGTTGATCGTTTAGCCCGAAAGCCGTATTGTATTGTGTATAGTAATCTGAGTGCATCGATTCAGGTGCACGTTGATTATATTATTTTGCACGGGACTGATTTATGTGCTCGCACATCCGATGAATGCCGACCGTATGTATTGCTCTTGATTCATCGGGTATCCGCCTCTCAGATATCAACGAGCCGATGCAAAGCAGTAGGTAAGTATTGGGTCTCGGATCGCAAAAATCAGATCCCTAACTCTATTCGCACACATGTTGCTGTTCCAATGTATAAAATGATGTACATTCCCTAGAAGAAATATTGAAGAAAATGTATGTCTAGCTTACGTTCTGGAAACTGACAATAATTATCTAAGGGCCTGTGCACACCACGTTTTTTAAACGCGCCGTCGCACTGTAGGTCGAAAATCGTCTTCCGTGGACTTTGAGATTTTTAATTTCAACCGTCATTTTTTTGCTGGATTTAGCTTTAGTTACCTATTACTATGCCCAAATATATCACCCGAGATAATTTAGCCCAAAAACGAATGACTTAATTTTTTTTTAAGAAAAATTTGTATGGAGAATTCATGAAAAATCCATTTATCTCGAGAACCGCAAGATGCAGATGGCTATAGTGCTATTTATTTATGATTTTTGGCATACTCCACATAACGGTCACAGTGGCGAATTTTTTTTAAATGTCGTATGTATTTTTTATTTATTTTTATTTTTTACACTTCATGTATGTTCTAAAGATAACAAATTCTGATTTTAAACCTATGTGGCATTTATGCAATAGCAAAATAAAAATATTCTTTACGAATTGGTAATTAAGTAAGTAATAATTAACTAATGAGCCTAATAATTGTCATAATATTGGTGCATTATCACAACTTACGGCATCTTGTCTTATACTGGCGTGTGAGTAATGAGTTATTAATGAGTTCTATGAAATATTTTTAATAAACTCTCACAAATAGTTTTAATAGGCAATAAATCGCAATAAATAGATGGATTTTTAATTTATTCTTCAGTTTATTTAAAACTTCCTAACTGCTTACATCTCGACTTCATTTTGTAATCATAATGGAAAGTTTAGTTACCAACTTAGACTTATTTGTTATTCTTAAGAATGATAGTACTTCATTTGATTATCAAGTCTTGTTCGTGGCAGTGTTAACTCATCTAAGCAATAGCCTTTCTGATGAAGATCGTGTAACTGTCAAAGAATTTTGTCGAAGATTCACACGAGCTGCTTCACGAAGGTGGCAGAAATCTCATCGGAATATGAACACATTTAGAAAACAGTACGAAGACTGGCTTTAAGCAAATATAGATTGGCCAAACTGTATTCAATCTGCTCAACTGTGTCAAGAACCAAGTGACGAGGGAACAGAAGAAAATATAATATCTCAAGAACCGTCAACATCATCCACTGTTGGAACAATGACAAAGAAATATCGAAAACCGTTTGAAGACTTGGGAAATAAACAGAAAAATAGAAGATCTGATGACCACAAGAGCGAAGATCCTAATGAATTGGCATTTGCCGCTGCCAAACTTTTAAAATAAAATGGTCGTGAGGATATCGCAGCCGTCATTGAATATATGCTAAAAAATTCGGAAGCATCTGCACAAATTAGTGAAATGTTGAAAAAACCGGTTCGTCTTGTTGCATTTACACCGGAAAAAGCACTAGGGTTGCTTATTTTATTAAAGCTGACTAAGTGGCAATACATAACTTTGCGAGAGACAGCCATTCGGGCAGGTGCTACGAATATTTGTCCGTCTTTTATAAAGTGCAACAAGTCAAATAGCAGTGCTATCCTCCAAAGCAATCAGTAACTGTGATTTATCAGCTAGGATTACGCTTCAATCCCTTCTTGATATCACGGTGCAGAGGATCCTTAAAAGTTTTCCTAACGATGCCCAAAATAAGGAACTTAAATAAAAAATATTAAAGTAATATCGAAGTGGGGATTTGACGGAGCTTCTAACCAAAGCCGTTATAAGCAGAAAATGGAAAATGACCAAGATGATTCCAGTATCTTCATGACTTCTTTAGTACCACTGAAGCTTACTGAAGGCATTGAAACTTTATGGACGAATCCTAAACCATGTTCAGGGTCATATTATCGTCCAGTGCAGTTCACTTTTGTTAAGGAGAGCGAGACAGTGGTCGTCAACCACAGAAGGGAAATGGATGACGAAATAAAAGCCCTTATCCCTACTGAGTGCAATAAAAATAAGGTAAGTCATCAACTGATGATAACAATGATCGATGCTAAAGTTTGTACGTATCTTTCCGAAGCTAGATCAAATGCATCGTGCTACCTGTGTTTGGCTAAGCCTACGGAAATGAATCGATTAGACACTTTAGCATCAAAAACCTTGTCTGCTGGTGTACTGGCATTTGGATTATCGTCGTTACATGCTCGAATTAATACTATGGAATGTCTTTTACATATTTCATATCGACTTGATTTTAAAAAGTGGCCTGCGTGAGGTGATGAGCACAAGGAAATATTAGAAGCACGAAAAAAGGTAATCCAGGACAAATTTAAAGAAGAGCTCAATCTTTTAATTGATGTCGTCAAACAAGGCTCAGGGACCACTAATGATGGCAACACATCTAGAAGGTTTTTCGAGACCCCTGATAAAACTGCCACGATCACTGGGTTGGATGAAGAACTTGTCCGGAGATTTACAGTTATTTTGCAGGTGATAACATCAGGAGAGCAAATTGATGTTATCAAATTTAGGGACTATGCCCGCAAAACAGCAGAAAAGTATGTGCAACTATACGACTGGTATTACATGTCATCGACTGTGCATAAATTACTGCTACATGGAGCGGACATAATTGCCAGCAATGATATTGTGCCAATCGGAAGCCTATCAGAAGAAGCATCTGAGGCTCGCAACAAATATTTTAGGCGGTTCCGGGAACACCATTCGCTGAAAAAGAGCTGACAAAATTCTAATGCTGATATCCTTAATATGCTTCTGCTTTCTTCCGATCCTTTGATCATTGCAGAAAGGCCTAAGTTTGATGTGAAAAAGAGGTCCTACTTCTTCCCTGAAGCCTTAGACTTGATTCAGTATCCCGAAACTCAGTTCGAGTTTTTAGACTTATCTAATCTGGATACTGATTCCGAACTAGAATCCGATGAAAACGACGAATGAACATATATATATTATTATGTTCATTCGCCGTTTTCGTCGGATTCCAGTTGCTCAACATTAAGTTTCATATTGTTGTGCTGTTTCTTTTTATGTGTAAATATAAGTTATTTTGAATTAGTTACTAACATTACATTAAGTTTTATTGTAACTTTAAACTTTATTGGTGTCAAAAAATATATTTGATTAATTCTCTAAATGTTAAGTATTGATTTCGTTTGTGCACTTGTTTATGTTATTTTTATTTTATTATATCTTTTCTAAATATATTTACCTTTCCCTTTTTTGTAATTTTTATCTTATTTACAATTATAAAGATAAAAGTGAAACGCCACTTTGTGTTTTATTAATTTACTTCCATAATAGAAATATGTATTTACGTGTAAAACAGACGAATATCTCATTGCCGTCTATTTATTGCAATTTACTTGCCCATTATAACTATTTGTGATTAGTAATTTTAACTTTAAGTTGATTAACTACCCTCATTAGCGAGAGTTTATTAAAAACATTTTATAGAACTCATTAATAACTCATTACTCACACGCCAGAATAAGACAAGATTCCGTAAGTTGTGATAATGCATAAATGTTATGACAATTATGAGGCTCATTAGTTAATTATTACTTACTTAATTACCAATTCGTAAAGAATATTTTTATTTTGCTATTGCATAAATGCCATAGGTTTAAAATCAGAATTTGTTATCTTTAGAACATACATGAAGTGTAAAAAAAATAAAAAAAAATAAAAAATACATAGGACATTTAAAAAAAAACCGCAGCTGTGACCATTTTGTGGAGTATGCCAAAATATCATAAATAAATAGCACTTTAGCCACCTGGAAGGATACTACGGATAACCTTGCGGTTCTCGAGATAAATGGATTTTTCATGAATGCTCCATACAAATTTTTCGTAAAAATAACGTATATCATCTGTTTTTGGGCTAAATTATCTTGGATGATATATTTGGGCATAGTAATGGGTAACTAAAGCCATATCCAGCAAAAAAATTACAGTTGAAATTTAAAATCTCTAATTCCACGGTAGACGATTTTCGATCCACAGTGCGTCGCGGCGTCGACGCGCGTTTGTTGTGATGCAGACCCGATACGCACGCGAGTCAAACGCAGCCTGTAGACCTTTGCACGCCTGTATAAATTCAAACACGCGTTTGAATCGACACAGACGAGCGTGTGTAGCGATGCAGACGCGATGCAAACGCGTGTGTGTATCGATACAAACGCGATGCTAACGCGCGTGTGTATCGATACAAAAAACAACAAACTGCTCTGTAGGATAAAAGCGCGCCATCGACGCACGTTTCTAACGCGCGTCAATGGCGCGTTTAAAAAACGTGGTGTGCACAGACCCTAATACTGTCCCCACGTAATATATTATCTGTTCAAACACAATTAGACAGAGATTGATTTTAATAATTAACAAAACGAGTAGTTAATGTCTGCACACTGTACAACTTCATGTTTTGCGGCACAGATTTGCTCAGGCTTTCGTTTTCGGTGGCTAGTAAGCTTGGCAATTTTCTCCTGAAGCAGCTGTATTTGTTGATCCTACAACTGCATAATCTTAAAAAAATTAGCTATTCTTGGTTCTTTCTTTTCTTTTAGAATGTTTATCTGTTGTTCAAGGTCTAATAAAACACCAAGATTTTTTGTCTACTTCATTAATTTTAAAAACCAATTAGATTTAGAATTATAATTAAAGCAATAGCATTTCTCTGAATTATTTTATCTATTTATGATAAGTGTATAATACAAAGGTAGTCTATATTATTACAATTATGAGAGTGTAATTAAATCTCATAGCTGATATAACCAATTTATAAATATTTATGAATAATTTTACAAAGATAAGTTGGAGGGAAGGAATATTTAATAAGTAAAAATGAAAAAATATTGTTACACCCAGTGTCACCTCTCGGCATTGTGGGAAAGACTCGGCAGTTCCATCTAATAATTTATTATAGCACCATCTATTGAAGTCTTACGGAACTACGTAGTTCACTGGTACAAGTAGTGTAGAGACAAAGCTGGCACATTCTCGAATCTTTGTATTGTTACGTACCGTGTATGACGTTTCTAGAAAACTCCGGAAACACTTTAACCGCGTATAAAAGGGGACGGCCAGCGCTCGCCGAGTCAGTTTACAATCGTAAGCGGTCAAGTATTCATCCAAGCGAACGGAAGCGAAAGTACTACGGAGTTTGAAGCAGTTACAGTGGAAAAGTGTAGTATAGTGTTTGTTGTATTTTAAATTTAATTGTTTAAACGTTTTGGTCGGCAATATTGTTTTACATTCTTATCTCTCGAACCTCAAATTGGTGTCAGAAGTGAGATAAGAATATGCCAGTACTACCGAAGTGGAAGAGATGCGTACCAGGAACCAGCGCCAGCAAGATGTGGATCAGGGGCGCTTTGGAGACGCCCCCTCGCCAGTACTCGTCAGGCAACAACAGCAGGGAAACGAGTAGACGCCAGGACTACGGGGTGGGTACTGGCTGGTGATAAGAGAGCCCCAAGGATCTCGATCTTAAAATCGTGTGACGGGAACAGCCTGACTATCGAAGGTGAAATTAACAGAACGCCGTGCAAATTGACATTGGACACTGGAGCTTCTCGAACAGTCGTCTCGTCAGTTTCCGACTAGCAAGACGGTTTTATTATTTTTTTTTATTTTTATTGAACTAAGCTGGCAAACAAGCCATAATTCGGCCCACCTGATGGTAAGTGGTCACCGTAGCCTATAGACGCCTGCAATACCAGAGGCATTACTTGTGCGTTGCCAACCCTTTAGGAAAAGGAGTGGGATGGAGAAGGAGCGGAAAGGGGGAAAGAGGGCGATTGGGCCTCTGGCACTCTCACTCACCGAACGTAACACAATAGGAATATTGCTATTTCACGTCGATATTCTGTGAGTCAGCACATAACCGTCCGAGGTGAGAAGGAGGTGGACATGAAACTAGGTGATAAAATTTACCGCCACAACGTCATCGTGGCTGATATAGTTGACGACTGCATCCTAGGATTAGACTTCTTGCGGAAGCATCACTGTGAGATTGACGTTAGTCAAGGAGTATTGAAGTATGGCTCAGAAGAAGTATTCATGGAGGGCGCATCATCGGAAAAAGTGTACTGCCTAAAGAAAGTAGTACTTCGTCCGAGGTTGGAAACAATCATACCGATTTGCCTACCAAGGAATTCTGATCAGGCAAATCGATGTGTAATTATAGAAGGGTTTGACAACGATGCTCCATGGAAGATTGCACGCACTCGCGAAGGATACCAACGTTACATCGGTACGCGCACTGAACCCAAGCGACAAGGAGCTGGTACTTAAGAAGGGCACGATATTGGGCACCTGTGAAGGAGCATTTTGGATGCGTAGATGCCATGAACAGCCTACCAACGCCAAAGTTCAAGGGGCAAGGTACGACGTGTCTTCTCTCTTGAAGAACTGCCGGAATAACCTGTTGAGGAAAGAAAAAAACAAGGCTGAGACGATGTTAAACCGGTTTGCCGACATCTTCTCGACCAGTGATGCTGACATAGGCAAGACTGCCCTAGTTCAACACAACATAAACACAGGCAATGAGGTACCGATCCGCCAGCGACCAAGACGTGTACCAGTGGCACGAGAACGTGAAGTTGACGCTATGATCGTGGGTATGGTAAAAGAAGGTGTGATTGAGCCTTCGTCTAGTCCATGGTGTTCACCAGTGGTTTTGGTGAAGAACAAGGATAGCAGCATGCCCTTTTGTGTGGACTATCGTCGGCTAAACGACATCACAAAGTAAGACAGTTACCCGTTGCCAAGGATTGACGACACTCTGGAAACGCTAACGGGGATGAAGTGGTTTTTTACTCTAGACCTTAAAAGTGGCTACTGGCAGATCGAGATACACCCTCGAGATAAGGAGAAGACAGCATTTCTCACAGCCAAAGGATAGTGGAAATTCAATGTCATGCCCTTTGGATTGTGTAATGCCACTTTTGAGGTATTGATGAAACGTATCTTACTGGATTAATTGAAGACACCTGCCTGGTCTACTTGGACGATATTAACATAGTAGGACGCACCTTTGAGGATCACCTTCGCCACCTGGAACGTGCTATCGAAGATTCAAGGAGCCAACCTGAAGTTAAGTCCAAAGAAATGCGCGTTGTTCAGGTGGCAAGTGAACTTCTTAGGACATGTGGTCTCCGAAGAAGGCATCCAAACGGACCCGGATAAGATCATTGCTGTCAAGGACTGGCCAGTTCCGGAGAACCAGACACAAGTCAGGGCATTTCTTGGTTTGTGCTCCTACTATCGACGGTTTGTAAGGAATTTTGCTGACATCGCCCGGCCTCTGCATAAGCTCACCGAGGATAAGATAAAGTTCTGCTGGAATGAGGGCTGTGACGTCGCATTTCAGAAGCTGAAGGGACATCTGTGTAATTCACCGATTCTAGGCTATCCCGGAAATAAACATGAATTTTTAATAGATACAGATGCCAGTAACACCGGTATTGATGGCGTGTTTTCTCAACGTACTTCAGTAAGGCCCTATTCCAAACCTGAAAGGAACTACTGTGTCACGCGAAGGGAACTTCGAGCTGTCGTAAAGACATTGCAGCACTTCAGCAAATATTTGTTGGGGCGTGAATTTCACCTGCGAACCGACCATGCTGCATTGAAATGGCTACGATAGTTTAAAGACCCAGAAGGACAGGTAGCAAGATGGATTGAAAAACTACAGGATTTCGACTTCGTAATATATGGCAAGTCACATGGTAATACAGATGCCCTGTCGCATAGACCGTGTCCTGACCAGTGTAAGCACTGTGCCAGGCAAGAGGCCAAGCAGGAAGGACTAGTGAGGATGTTGAGGACGGATCTTAGCGAAGACTGGAAGGAAACTCTGCCGAGAACGCAACAAGAGGACAAAAACATATGACCCATCCTCGAATGGAAAAAAAACAGGTGCTTCGAGACCTCACTGGAGTGAAGTTTCGGCAATGAGCTCTATCACCAAGAGTTATTGGGCTCAGTGGGAAAGCTTGGTTATCCAGGATGGAGTTTTGTGCCGTAAATGGGACAATGCTCGAGGTGACAATTGGCACCTGCAAATGGTCGTGCCAAAGCTCAAGGTACCGGAAGTTTTACAACTCTATCATAATGGGAGTTCGTTGGAACATGGTAGTTAAGAGAACTCTGATTAAGATCCGGGAACGATTTTATTGGATCCATTGTCGAGAAGACGTTGAGTAATGTTGTCGCAAATGCACGAGTTGTGCTACCGTGAAGGGACCACACACTCGCAGCAGGTGTGCACTAAAGATGTACAATGTTGGAGCCCCGTGGGAATGTATAGCATTAGATGTTGCCGGACCGTTTCCTGAAAGCCAAAGTGGGAACAAGTACTTCTTGGTGGTCATGGATTACTTCACAAAGTGACCGGAAGTGTTTGCAATTCTCAATCAAGAGGCATCTACGGTGGCCGACAAACTAGTCCACGAAGTCTTTTGTCGTTTCGGGGTGCCCTTAGAGGTCCACAGTGACCAAGGTCGGAACTTCGAGTCTGAAGAATTTAAGGAGACATGTCGTGTGATGGGTACCCAAAAAACGAGGACGACTGCTTATCATCCGCAATCAGACGGCATGGTTGAGCGATTTAACCAGTCTCTGCAAAGATATCTGGCGATAGTTGTAGAAAGCAAACAAAGGGATTGGGACAAACACATTCAACCGTTTCTTCTGCCATACCGTAGTGCCGATCACGAAAGGACATCAGTAACACCTGCTTTCGCTAACTTCGGCATCCCACCTGAATCTGCACACAGCATAAGAGATTATGCGAATGATTTACGCAATAGGATGAATGATGTATACGAGCACATCAGACAAGTCTGTCTGATGTGCTCGTATACATGATCAGTGGTCAGCAGATGTCTAAGAGGATGAAGACCCATTACGACCGGAAGGCGAACAGTAAAGGCTTCGAAGAAGGATCGCTGGTGTGGGTACATAATCTGGTACGCAGAAAAGGAAAATCTCCTAAGTTGCAGGCAAAATGGGATGGACCCTATCGCAGAAAGGACCACGAGGTACACCAAATATCGTTCCTGTAGATCGATTGGCACGCTACTACGGATCCAACAATGTTCGGGACGAACATATCTAAGAGCGGGGCAATGTTAAACCCAGTGTCATCTCTCAGCATTGTGGGGAAGACTTGGTAGTTCCGTCTAATAATTTATTACAGCACCATCTATTGAAGTCTTACGGAACTACGTAGTTCACTGGTACAAGTAGAGTAGAGAGAACGCTGGCACATTCTCGAATCTTTGTATTGTTACGTACCGTGTATGACGTTTCTAGAAAACTTCGGAAACACTTTAACCGCGTGTAAAAGGGAACGGCCAGCGCTCGCCGAGTCAGTTTACAATCGTAAGCGGTCAAGTATTCATCCAAGCGAACGGAAGCGAAATTTATTTATTTTATTTTATATTTTTTTGAATAGGTACAGTAACAGACAACAGATTAAATATTTACACATTACTCAATTGAACATTAAATAGTTGCCAACCTGAAGTCCAATTAAAACTATACAAATCATTCAGTTGATATTTAAAACTTTAGTGAAATACTACGGAGTTTAGTTTAGTTAGTATAGTGTTTGTTGTGTTTTAAATTTAATTGTGTGCTAGAATAAAACGTTTTAGTCATGATAGCAGCAGACGTTTGTATTCCACAAGTCAGTCGTTTATAATCAAACAATATGCAGCAGTGTTACCTGGTATTGTCTCTGAACATTCAATTTCCAAACGAACGTCTACTGGACTTGTTTTTAGAGTATCGTTTTGCCTTGAACAATCTATGATGAACAGAAGAGCCTTATCTTTAAAGTCCTTTAGATTAAGAAAGGGATATGGCTGGACAGTTGTAATACGACTCATGAAATTTCACATACATTTCGTATAATATACTGTATTTGTTATCAGAAAAATTAAACCTAATGGCTCATATGGATAATATTGTTACGTGCTGGGTTCGAGGGATAAGAATGTAAAACAATATTACTGACTAAATCGTTTTATTTTTAAAACACAATTAAATTTAAAACACAACAAACACTATACTACACTTTTCCACTGTAACTGCTTCAAACTCCGTAGTATTTCGCTTCCGTTCGCTTGGATGAATACTTGACCGCTTACGATAGTATACTGACTGGGCGAGCGCTGGCCTTCACCTTTTATACGCGGCTAAAGCGGTTCCGGAGTTTTCTAGAAACGTCATATACGGTACGTTACAGTACGAGGATTCGAGAATGTGCCAGCGTTCTCTCTACTCTACTCGTACCGGCAAACTACGTAGTTCCGTAAGATTTCAATAGATGGTGCTGTAATAAATTATTAGACGGAACTACCGAGTCTTCCCCACAATGCCGAGGGATGATACTGGGTGTAACAATATTGTCAATTCAAAAAGAGCGTAACGTTTGTTACTTTACAGTGATCGAAGAGAGATCTTTTATTTTATTACTTTGTAAACAGAAAATAACATATCTAGGCTTTTCCAATTGTGATGCAGTTTTAACTGACCATGAATGCTTTGTTGTTTTAGGTAGTAAAGGGTATTCATATAAATCCCAATTTCTAAATGCCATTTGAATAGGTATAACTTTTTCTAAATGTTTTACAAGTGTTAGACGTTCTCGATCTGATACTTTTATGTGCGGTATTCTCCACTGTACTCTATCAAGATTTATTTGAAAGGGAGAAATATCATCTGTCAGTGTAACGCTGTTTAAATTAGAGTTACCTACTTCTGTTCAATATAAGTTCATGTTAACAATTTATCACAATCTTATTATAATCCTCTGCAAAACCTAATATCATATTTAATGGTATAACAGCACTAAAGTGACCATCACTTTGAAATCCGTTTAAGTTCCAACCCTATAAGGCTGCAACTTTATTTTCGGCTTCATATAATGAAACGTACTATGACTTTACGGTTGTCGTTATAGCCAAATTTTTTATGTGATTTATTTCAATACCATTATTTGGTATCTGATATCTTGAAACAAGAACAGACCAGGGTTATTAGTAAATTTAACAGCTTTCTCAATCGGTTTTCTATCTTTTCCGAACAGCTTTGCGTGACCCTCGATGTATACTGAACTGGCTGATGGTAACACGTATGTCTTGCTGGTGGATGGGTATTCTGATTTCATCGTTTTCTCTAAAGCAGTTGTTGTAACGATTGTAAGAATGAATCTCATAACTTTCGATAGAAGTATCGTTGCGGTAAATCGTTAATCTGTAGTATATTCATATTTTAAAATCCAATGCTTTTAACCTGTCAAATGCCGCTAACGCCGATCGAGTCTACAGACTTGTACACGTCAAGCCCCGGTGACCCTATATGGGGGTCGAGCACACTCGATAGTGTATTGTTTACGTTTGCATTAGTTATTTGAGCTAACGTAAACATTTCACGACCAAGTGTGCTCGACGCCATATGGGGTCACCGGGGTTTGACGTGTACAAAGCCGAAGTCCGGTTTTGATGCCGATAGGCGTCAACGGGGTTTGAAAGTCTTAATTTGTTTTAGTTAATTTGTTAACTTTTTCTCACGTCATGCACCTTACTGGTTGTAGAAGAAGTAAGGTGTTTTATTTTGAGGTGAGGTTTTATATTGTGTAATATCATTTTACTTTTCTTAAATGAGGATGAACAACTGATTAACAACCTTAATAGATATAGATGTTATTATATTTTTGTTCACTGGAAAGTAAATAACGTTCTTTGGCGTTTCTAGGTAGTGATGTCCTGCAATAGTTTTAGATACAAATTTATGAATAATATGGGTTGGTATACCGTTAGTATAAGAACCATATATTAAATGACATTCAATTTTGATGACAGACGGAGTTATTATTAGAAAGCACATTTGACACAGAGTTTAATACTGAATAGTACAGCAAGCCACACTCATCTTTTTCAGATAAACTAAGAGGTGGTTTAAAATACGACTCTAATGCCCGTTTTCACCAACATCCCCTATACTGCCACATACGCATGGGATCATTAGCTTAAAAGCTCCCCCAACTTAGCCCCTAAATAAAATTACGTGCTACCATCATTTTTGTCACCTAACTCGTGGACACATTTATCGCTCAATTATTTACGAAGTTTGAAAACCACCGTTGTTGATGGAATTAAATAATTCTATCTTTTCCGTAGACTTCTTTGTCTTTTCGGTGGACACCTAAAAACAAAAATGTGATCTCTTTTGTAGAAAATAAGGTTTTGATCTCTGAAATCAGACATATTGTGATCCTATTATTATAGTTTATATTTAGTTTATTATAAACGTTGATTATTTACATAAAAATAGACTTTTATTATTTGCAAGTTTGGCTCCTCACTTTTTTTATGACCTATTTATCCAGCTATTTTCATTAGAAGGCAAACCAAGCCATTTTACGAAAACTCTATTTTCTTTCCATTTAAGAACTTTCTCGACTAGATATACATTGGGATGATTTGTCTTGTGAAGTTCTTGTTCATAAAATGCTCCTAGGATAGGCTGTCCTCTAATCGTATCTTCAATCAAGTAAGTCATAGGAGTAGTGTTCTGCGTGTAACTTATTTTAAATATTTCTGTTGACCAATTGGGAGTATATCCTTTTTTGAATGTTCCTTTGTACTTACTGATACGAACGTAATCACCCTCAAAGTGGGTGCTTGCCTTTTATACTCTCTTGCTTTTTCACTAATCTATTAAATCTTTTTAATATTTCTTTCTTATTTACATTATTGACATTTGCTGGTATTTCATTAATCGTGCGATGATAGGTATGATTGTATTTATGAACAACATTGTCCAGGGTATCTTTTATCCAATTATAATTACCTTTTAAAGTAAACTCCTAAAATATCGAGAATATATGAGCGATGACATCTTGGCTGAACTACGACGAAAAAACCCGGACTTAGAAATAAATTTTAATGAAGAAATTTTTAACAAAACTTTGATATTGATAGAACATAAATGTATAGCAATATCTAACCAAATGTTAGTACAAAGAGGTGTTCAATATCCTAAATGAAGTCATTTAAATGCTATGAACAGTGAATTTTTAAGAGAAACAAACCATAATATCGACGAATTGGGGCTTTACATCCAACACAACAAACCTTTATTAATTCAGAGTCAAAAACGGGCATATGATATAATAATAGATTATTATAGAAAACAGCAAGGTGGCGTAATATTTTTAGATGCACCTAGCGGCACCAAGAAAACATTTTTGATCAATTTAATCCTAGCTGAAATCCGTGCAAATAAAGAAATTGTTCTCGCCCTGGCATCATCGGGTCATCCATAAGTGTAGCCGCTATGGCTACACTTATGGATGGTGGACGAACAGTGCATTCTGGTTTGTAATTACCATTAAATGTAGCTGATTATGAATTTCCGGTATGTGATATCACAAAATCATTAGCACGTGTGCAAATATTGAAACAGTGCAAAGCCATTATATGGGACGAAAGCACAATGGCCCATAGAAAATCACTAGAAGCACTCAATAGAACACTTTAAGATTTACGCGACAACACGAATATAATGGGAGGTGTGTTGTTAATACTATCAGACGATTTTCGTCAAACACTACCTGTCATTCTCAAATCGAAGCCGGTGGATGAAATTAATGCTTGCATAAATAATAATAATAATAATAATAATTTATTTGCAAAAAAATGTGGTGATAACAAAAGATGGTAGGATTACAATTAGGCGCATGACACATTTCGCCATATTTAAATAGCATGCAAATTTAACAAGTTGTAAGGTACAACTAAATAAAATTAAAGAAAGAAAAAACAAGAACATGAGCTACAATTTCAAAAACTTAAACAATTATTAAATTTTTGCAGTTGTTTTAGAGTAGAATATAATTCCATACCGATCTTTGATGGATTGTTATCATGTTCACCTACACAAAGTACAATTTTATCACTTATGGTAAAATTATGAATAGAACAGGTTCTTAATATTTCATCTGTTGCTGCTTGTGGTTTTATAAAAGCAGTCACATTATATAGCTCATATGGGCTATACTTTCGTGACTCCATCAGTTGTGCAGATAGCCCTTTACATTGATTCCCACCATAAATGTAAATCGTGCTTTTAAATTTATTATCTCTATGTAATAATGTAGATTGAGCAGCGTACGCTATGTCCTTACTCGATGATACTTCATTTCTAGTCGGAGCAATGTCAGTGAGACGGCTGTTTTTTGGGTTTGTTCCACATCCAGTTGCGTTGATGTCATATACTTAAGAGGTGTAGTGTGTCCTGGCGCTCTAGTAGAACGTTCAATACTGCGAAATTGTGGTTTTGGTGTATGACATATTTCCTTCAGTGAATTTATTTGAAAACGGTTTGATGCAAGTTTATTCTTTAACTAGTTGTTTTCTAATGTTAGATTGTCAATTTCATTATTCGCACTTTGCAATTGCATTCTTAAATTATGAATTTCTGTTCTCATGCTTTCAAACTTTTCATTATCTGGGCCCGTTGATAAGTCCAGACTTCTTGTAAATATGTTCTCGTTATCAGAGTCCAAAGATGATCTTATTAGTAGTGACTCCGAAGATTTCGTTTTGAACAGGTTTCTTTGGCGTAATGTCACATTATTAAAGCCATCCATTTTTGAATTTTTTGTGTTCTTTTTGTGGTTTTTATTTTATTATTTTGTTTAAGGATTGTGTATTAATCTCGAAAGATTCTCAAAAAGTGACTGTCTATATGTAAGGATTTGATCCCAGGGTATCTTAGTACGACTCTGGTGACTTATCCACCTCGCCAAATCGACTTACTTAATGAGTATCAAATTGATGTTTTGTTTTCAATTTACTAAGTTATGGTTGTTATTCCACTGGATGTCACCACTAATGCATTATTTTCATTACGATAATTGTCTGTCAGTGTAGCGTGAAATGTTTGCTATGTGGTTCACCAAGAATTTACTAGATGGCGCTTATTAATGTTATGTATATTTGAATAAAAAACGGTCTCTTTGCCAGACTATTTTACTTATTTTCACTAATTACGTATAAAAAGTACTGATTAAGTTAATATCGCTCACCAATAGTTGTAATCACTTACACAAATCACCCCTGTCTTTATTTTTACTTTCTTATCGTTATTATCAAATATATAATTAAATAGTCACTGTTATAGATACACAATTTTATTTAGTGGTTTGTTGTTTTTATAGCGAGATAACACTTTCACTCGTTACTGATGTACTTAGGTCTTATTATCACTTCGAATTCACACAAAGTAAACAGTAAAACTAATTTTAATTATTTTTTTACGCGGAGACAATGTTTACATGACAGCAGATGCAATAATTACCCACTCCTAAAAGAAGTCACTAAAGAAGTTGTCCATATGGGAACACGTAAAAATAATTAAATTAACAACAAACACGAGGGCGCAAATTTCAGAAGATGAAAAGACACAGAATTTTCTGAAAATCTTTCACAAATAGGAGAAGGCACCTATCCAAAAGACGAAAATACTGGCCAAAGAACATTAACTAATGAGTTATGTAATGTTGAAACACCTGAACAACTTATAAATGAAGTATATCCAAATATTGTTGTAAATTATACTAATTCAGAATGGTTACGCGAACGAATTATTATAGCCACGAAGAACGACATTGTCAACGACATCAACAACATCATCCAGGAAATGATTCCGGGGAAGAGAAAATTTACATGTCAATTGATACAATGACTGATGCGGTACTGAATTTCCTACTGAATTTTAAATTCATAAAATGTTCCAGGAATGTCATTACACTGTCTTAGATAAAAAATTGGTTCTCCGGTTATTTTATTACGAAATCTGAACTCGCCGAAACTGTGTAATGGTACGAGACTCTGCAACAAACAGCTACAGAATAACATCATCGAAGTCAATATAATGAGTTGTAAAGAAAAAGGACAAATAGAATTTATACCACGGATACCTTTAATATCAAATGGATTGCCCTTTACTTTTAAACGCTTACAATTCCCGGTGAAGTTGGCTTACAGCATGACTATCAACAAAGCACAGGGCCAAACATTCCAATACTGTGGCGTTGACTTAAAGGAACCATGCTTCACACACGGCCAATTACGTCTATAAATACGTCGCATGCTCACGAGTAGGATCACTTCGAAATTTGTTTATTTACAAATCGAACAATAAAACTATTAATGTAGTGTTTATGCAAGTATTGTAAAAATAAATTTAAAACAAAAAATTATACTAAAATAAAAAATGTTAATGTATAATATATGTCAATGTATAATGTAATATGTACCTATATGGATAATATAATAGTACATTAGTAAATCATTATGTAAATAAAACATAATTTTTTCATTTACTAAGCTGTTTCTTAAAACTATTTCAATTCGTTAATTAGTTTACTCTAATGCAGAGGGTCTCGGGTTCCAACCCACGCCGCGCACCTCTGATTTTCGGAAGTTATATGACTTTTCGAAATTATGTGCGTATTGATTGACAATTATCGCCTGCTCCGTGCCTTGCAGAGCACGTTAAGTCGTCGGTTCCGGCTGCCATGAACATCTATGGCAGTCTTTATTGGGGAAGTCGACACAAAAGATCTCACTGGGTCCAAGTGTCACCGGTCTGTACTGACTGGTCCCCAAGATAAGATAAGACAACTAGATTAATAAAATTTTAAAATATCCATTTTATTGAAATTTTAAAAGTAATAATGAACAGTTGAAATCGTAAACTAAATCTATCGATTATATTTTTTTCTATTTTACGTAAATGATTTGCCGTTCTTCGTTCAGGATTTGTGTGACATTGTTTTGTTTGCAGATGACACATGTCTTATTTTTAAAGTAGACAGAAGAGCAACAAATTTAAATACTATTAATAATTCGCTCGCGCACATCCTGGACTGGTTTACGTCGAATAATTTACTATTAAACTCTAAAAAAACAAAATATATCAAGTTTACAATGTCAAATGTAAATAGTCCTAACATAAATATAAATTTAAATAATGAAATTATTACTTTCGTACAATCGACAGTTCATCTAGGTTTGACTTTAGATCACAACGTTCAGTGGGGCGCTCATATATCGTGTCTTGCAGGGAAACTTAGCTCAGCCGCATACGCAGTTCGGAAAGTAAGACAGCTTACTGATGTAGATACTGCGAGACTAGTATACTTCAGTTACTTTCACAGTGTCATGTCCTATGGTATATTATTGTGGGGCAAGACAGCTGATATCGAGACAATTTTTATCCTTCAAAAGCGTGCAGTACGTATCATTTAGGTATAATTTAGGACCACGAGTTTCCCTGAAAGATCGATTTAAAGAAATAGGCATACTTACTGTTTCATCGCAATATATATTTGCTAACACTATGTTTATTAAACATAATATTCACTTATATAATAAGAATAGTGATATCCATAACGTAAACACTAGAAATAAGCATAAGTTAGTAGGCCCATATCATCGTTTACATAAAGTTCATAATACATTTGCGGGACTCAGTATACGTTTTTTTAATAAACTACCTATTAATATAATTAACTTACCATTGCTTAAATTTAAAAGCGCAGTTAAAATACAACTTATTCGGAAGGGTTATTATTAAGTCAACGACTACTTAAATAACAAAAACTCATGGAACTAGTTGCTTGTTGCATACAGGATTTAAAGATCTGTATTACTTTTAACTCAATTTAGTAATGTAGAGGTACCTCGTGATTATTTGTGATGTTAACAAGTAACTTGTTTCTTAATTTGATTATTATTGAAGAATATAAATGCATAACCGCATTTAGTCACGGACTGCCTTTGCATTGTCACAAAGTGTAAGTAAGTATATGCGCCATCATGCCATCCTACTGTCCATTTTAGATTTATATTAAAACATATACCTTAGCCCAAATTATTTCATCTCCATAATGTTATTAAGTTATTATTGTTTTTGTTAGGTACGTAATAGGAGACAAGTTACACACACGACTGCTATTAGCACACTGATTTATTATTTGTAGGTACAACGCGTAGTGGGCAGCCACTCACACATACACAACATCCCTTCCCCATATTTGACACAATCTAAAACAATTATAATAAGAATAATAATATCTTGAAAAAAGGGTTTATAATTAACTCTCGGAATATCACGTAATAGTCTACCAGAACACCTTGAATTCGGGGGTGACTGTGAAGAAGACGAGTTCATCCGATCGTCTCCGTCCCCTCCGCCGTCTTGGCGGCTACATGATAACGCAGAAGAGTCGCTATCTGGCGTAACACAATCTAGATCCCAATACTGCGAAACACCTTTATATATTGCAATCTGGTTTTTGTGTTTTTTAACATCGGAAGAAGACACATGATCCTTAATTAGATACAACACTTTACCCAGTCTTTTAATAATCGTGCCTTTGCACCACTGAAAGCAACCATTGTTCACATACTTTTTAAATAAAATTTCATCTCCCGGTTCATACACTTCTTTGTTACTGCCCCCATAGTATTTAATTTGTGAACACTGTTTTGATTTAACATTATTAGTTAATGACGTGATCGGGGACGACGCCGGCGGTGCCAGGTCTTTGTGAAGTAAATCTAGTCGTGACCTAAGTTTCCGCCCAAACACTAACTCAGCCGGTGTAAAACCCGTGACAGAATGAACCGAGTTTCTATAGTCAAAAAGATATTTAAACAATTTTAGCCTGCACTAACTTCTATTGCGCGAGCATAGAATGCTTGACTTTATACCTTTCATTATAATCTTTACGAAACTCTCCGCTTGTCCGTTGCTAGCAGGGTTGTAAGCCGGCAATGTAAGATGACTAATACCATTTAACAAACAAAAGTTTTTAAATTCGAACGACGTAAATGCGGCACCGTTATCGCTGACAATTGTATGAGGTAAACCATACTTTGACATAAATTCATATAACCTCTCTATAACGGTCGCAGAGGTGGTGGATGTGCTTACATCGTACGCTTCTACCCATTTGGTATATGCATCTACCACTATCAAAAACATTTGATTATTAATAGGACCTAGAAAGTCTATATGCAATCTATGGAATGGTATATGAGGGAACTTCCAGGGAGTTAACGGCGCCCGAGGCGGTGAGGGACGCAGCTGTCTACATATCTCACATGAATGAATCATACTTTCCAAGGTCACATCTATACCCGGAAACCAGAACCGTGACCTTGCCTCTGCTTTAGTCTTTACGATTCCTAAGTGTGAAATATGTAATTCTAATAAAATATTTTTACGTAAAGATTCGGGCAGTACAACCTCATCAAACACCCTCCCTCGTATGACAATTCCGTTTTGCATAAATAATACGGTTTCAACTGCACGTCAACTATTTTGTTAGGCCAGCCGTTCAGAACATAATTTACAACTACTTTTAATAAAGTGTCCTCCTCTGTTGCTTTCCGTAAGCCTTTTAAAGTCACCGGCATGTTGCCTTCAATAACGAAGTTGACGTATGAAGCGCGATCAATGGGAGCGGCGGCCGCGGCGGCGAGTACGCCCGCGCCGCCCGCCTGTCTCTCCCCGCGAGCCCGCGGTGACTCATTGTGCAAACTCGCACGAGACAGATAATCCGCGCTGTTATCAGCGCTCCGAACATATTCAATTATATAGTTATATGCACTTAAAAACATTGCGTACCGTTGTAACCTATTAGCGGATAGCTCCGGTATTCCCTTATGCGGCCCAAAAATAGATATCAATGGCTTGTGGTCCGTACGTAATATGAATGGATCTGAGCGCCCATATAGGTATTGATGGAACCGACGTATTCCAAATATAATGGCTGTAGCCTCCTTCTGTATCTGTGAATAATTTTTTCCGCCGAGCTAAGTGTGCGAGATGCAAAAGCTACGGGACGTTCTAACCCGTCATCACCCACTTGTGATAAAATTGCACCCAGACCGCTAGGAGAAACATCGACTGTTAAAATAATTCTCGCGTTCGAATTAAAATGTGCCAAAACTTGTTCTGATGTCAACTTTTCTTTAATTTTAGTAAATGCAGTTTGTTGTGATCTAGACCAATTCCACTTAACTCCCTTTTTTAATAATTCATATAAGGGACTCAGGATACTGGATGCTCCAGGAACAAAATTCCTATAGTAGTTTACCAGTCCTAAAAACGATTGCAACGTGTTAACGTCGGTAGGTACCGGCGCGTCAACAATAGCTTTTACCTTTGTAGGATCTTTCTGCAGTCAGTTCTTGTTTATAATATAACCTAGATAATGAATTTCGTTTTTAAAAAGTCGCATTTTCTTTTTGCAATGTTAACCCAGCATCCTGGAGCCTCCGAAGAACTATGTTTAGTTTTTTAATATGTAGCTCTGGTGAATTTGCGGTCACCAAAATGTCATCGAGCAGGCATAAGACCCCATCTAACCCTGCAAGCACGTTTTCCATGGCCCGTTGAAATATAGAGGGCGCACTTGACAATCCGAATACTAATCTCGTATAAAGAAATAATCCTCGGTGTGTATTTATGCACATAAATTTTTGTGATTCTTCGTCTAACAAAAATTAGTTATAGGCCATAGATAAATCAATTTTTGAAAATTGTTGACCCCCATGCAATCGTGTAAATAATTCATGAACTGTTGGTAAGGGATATTGGTCTATCACCAGCTGTTTATTAATCGTCACCGAGTAATCAGCACACAATCTAACAGAACCGTTACGTTTAAGTACAGGTACGATGGGTGACGCGTAATCCGAATGCTCAATCGGTTTTAAAATACCCAAGTCTACTAAACGTGTTATCTCTCTGTCCACCTTATCGCGAAGCGCAAATGCAATCGGGCGCGCTTTACAAAATATCGGCTTCGCATCGTCTTTTAATTTTAATTTAACACAATATTGTTTAAATGTTCCTAGTTTGTCTGCAAATACTTCAGGAAATCGTGACTGTAAATTTTCTACCACACCCTGCTCGCCGTTAATAAAATTAGTCTGTGTTAATTTGAGTTTAAATTTAGAAATAAAATCTCTGCCTAGTAACGGTGGTCCGCCATTACGTATAACATATACGTCGAGTGTGTGTGTATCGTTTAAGTACGTCACCGGAACCCTTACATATCCTACACATTTCATTTTATTGCCGGTATAACTAAAAAAGTTCTTTTTTGAACGCTGTAACGGAATATTACCGAATGTGGATTTAAATGTAGTTTCGGATATAACAGTTACAGCTGATCCGCTATCTATTTGAAATTGTAACTGTTTATCATAAATGAACACGGTTTCTGTCATGGGTTTCCCCCGGGCTGACCATATGTTGAATATCGACTTACCATTGTCGTCGTCGTCCCCACTCACATCACCTGTCACCACGTAATTAAGTTTGCCGCACATTTTACGTAAAATGACCCTTAGCGTGACATTTATTGCATTTATAATTTGCAAAACGACACTGGGACGACTTATGACTATTACGACCGCACACTGTACACTTTTCTTTATCGGCACTGATCTTTTTAGCACTGTTTTTTTCTTGAACGATCTTGAACACCGGGGCCTGCTGTACGCAGGCAGTGGCCGTGGCAGCGCCAACGCGCGCGCACCGCACACTTTCGGCTACCTCCACCGCCTTCGCCAAGGTCAACTGCTCGAGGTCCTGCGCGAACAGCTTCTCCCGCTCGTGCCCTGCTGTCATTCCCATCACGAACCGATCTCATAACGCCTCCTCGACGTTACTAAACTTACAATGTGCTGTAAGCCCTCGTAGTCGTGACGCCCATTGTGTATACGTCTCGCCCGGCTGCTGCACGGCCGCATAAAAATTGTATCGCTCGCTGAAGCCACATCGCTTTGGAATGAAGTGATCATCCAATAACTGCACTAAGTCGTCATACGATACCTCTTGCACATCCTTGGGTAGGGCCAGATCCGCAGCTAGCTTATACGTACTGTCGCCGAGTGCGCTGAGCAGAATCGCGCGTCTTTTGTTTCCTGCTGCATCGACCTTCGATCCGATATCATTAGCAATAAACCATTGCGTGATTCGGTCTTTGTACGACTGCCAATCTTGTACATTGTGGTCGAAAGTGGACAAAATTCCGATGCTGTTCATTTTCCTACTAATAATTTTAATATGTGGGTAACTCGTCGCCACTGTTAGGTACGTAATAAGAGACAAGTTAAACACACGACTGCTATTAGCACACTGATTTATTATTTGTAGGTACAACGCGTAGCGGGCGCAGCCACTCACACATACACAACAGTTTTTATCTTTAGTTTTTTTATAGTCAGTACTATATGGCATAATGGCTGCAACACCTTGTTAATCTGAATTGTAAAATACTGAAATTATATTTAATTGGCGATTTAAAAGAGTGGCCGTGAGTTTCTTGCAGTTTTCTTCTCATAGGCTCAACCCTTTGCCTGAACCTAGCAACTAACCTAAACGTAGCTTCAGTAACTTAGTAAACTCAGTAACCCATATATTTTGAAGTTCATAAGTGTTACTTTGTGACCTAAATGAATAAATGATGTTTGACTTTAACTTTGACTTAGAGAATGGAGTCGACCTAACACAAAGGCGGCCCGGTTAAGAACCATCCTTAGGTGGTAGCCTTAGGTGTCGATCATCAAGGGATACCTAGATACGTCGTCGGCGTCTCTAGCCCATGGGATTGCGGAGCCATACATCCTTATTTGTGGGGTCGCACCCAGAGGGTACCGGCGAGATGGTCTCCTGTGAAACAACACCGATTGACCTCTATCCGCCATTTCCGAAACCATGCCTAAGGCATTGGCCGCAGATTGGAGCTTCCTAGTAACTGAAACTTGGTCTTTACCTGCATAATAAATAGTTGTATCGTCTGCAAAAAGTGCTGTCTGCGCGAACCTATGCATCGGTATGTTGGCGATGTACAGAGAGTACAGCAGCGGAGAGAGCATTGAGCCCTGGAGCACACCGGCGCGTATAGCGTGAGGTGGTGATAAAGCCCCCTCAACGCGGTAGCGAAAGCTTCTATTAGACAGGAAGTCTCGTATGATGAGTACAAGCTTGGGAGGGACACCAATAGTGAATAGCTTGTACAACAAGCTGTTGTGCCACACTTCGTCAAAAGCCTTCGCTACGTCGAAGAAGAGGACTCCGGTGAATAGGTTGTGAGTGAGTTTCGCACTAATGTACTCAACTATACGGTGCACTTGTTGAACGCACGAATGTTTAGTTCGAAAACCAAACTGTTCGTGGGGCATGAGCAGCGATGCTTCGGCGTACGCTTTCAGCCTAATATACAATAACCGCTCGTAGACTTACCCTAATCCTTTAAGCAGAATAATAGGTCTATAACTAGACGGCTCGGATTTGGGTTTGCCGGGCTTGGGTGTCCCAATGACCACAGCATGTATCCACTGCTGTGGAAATATATTGTATGTGATGGCGGCATTGAATATGCTAGTCAGAAGGACTACTAACGAGTAAGGGAAGAGCTTGATGATCATAAGGTCACCATAAGCTCCCGGCTCGGACAGTATTAGTAATAGTACTAATACCGTCCGAGCCGGGAGCTTTTCCAGAGTGTAAGCCCTTAATGACTGTCCTAACTTCGTCGGGGGTGACTATTTGATAATCATCTGCTACATCCTCAGTCGGTCTGTCAGGCTGAGGTGTCAGCGGGAGAGGGGCTCGACGCTCCACCTCGCTATCTACGTCTAGAATGTGGTCCAAATCGATGTGTTGGTCGCTTAGGGTACATTGAAGCTCGAGACTTTCAGCTAGGCATTCAGTCTTTTCGTCATCGTCGAATGCTGGAGGGCGGCTGGGTCTGTTTAACGGCGGTTAAGAGGACTTCTGAGCATATTTAGCGAGGGATCGGGATAGTTGCCAGAATGCGAGGTGCGTAGGCTCTAACTCGCTTAATGTAGCTTCCCATCGGGACTCACGCATTTCTTGTATGCGTGACTTGACGTCACGCTGAAGAAAATCCTAACCCGATTTGCCTCGCATGGGTATCTGTCGTAGGCAGGTGTGGCGGCGTTCTTTCACATCAATAAATCACGTACACACGGCTGCACATCAAGTTAAACACCCCATATACGCATAACTACGCTACATACAAAATAGAGAATTGTCGGAAAGGGACAGTGCATAGTGGTGTCGATGTAATGGTAAGGATATACCGTAACAAAAATATAAATATCAATGTATGATAAAATTTAACCTTTGAAATAAATGTAACTTCGTGAACTCAGCTATACAATTTCTCAGTTTCGTTACGTTACGCGGTATAACTCAACTGAGAACAAAACCTGAATAACTTCGAAAAATAACTCTGTTGACACCACTTAATGTATACGCAAAATCTTAATATATTTAAGAGAGTGCATAGTGGTGTCGATGGTAATGGTAGAGGAACTGCAGCATATTTGGGATACTGCAGGTAACTTGGAATACTTCGATATCTAAATCAATATAAACGTCATCTGTGTTTTTCTGCCGTAAACATGATGTGCTATGACACATGAAACCATCGAGTATTAAAAACAGAACGCCATCTTGACATTCCGGCTACAAGCCACAAGGGAACGAGTCGCCTGCTTTAAAAACTTTTTCGATAAGAATGCAATCAGTGATAATCATTTACTGTAATACGTTAAATCTCCATTGTAATTATTTAAACTTTTAAGTGACCTTGTTAGTTTATGATGTTACTTTGATTTTGTGAATATTTCTAGAATTAAAAATGTGACATTGAATTTTTGGTTAGGATAGTATGTTGTTAATTTGGAATACTGAAAGTGAGCATAATTTGGAACATTCCAAATTTTATGCACATTTTTCAAAGGCAATATCTGCAAAATACAAGAAGTGAAAGAGGTGGGAAAAGGAGGAAATAGCCGCTGCTATTGCCGCTTTTCGAGAAAAGATAATGGGATTCTTAAAAGCAGCTAATCATTTCAACGTTCCCAGGTCAACACTTTTTTGATTAGTCAATGATACAGACTCTCCGATTGAATCGATAACGAATAAAGTTATTGGTCGAAGGCCAGTTTCCGGTAAAGATATTGAAAACCTGCTGGTGGAGTACATATTAACTATGGAGAATAAGTTTTATGGGCTGACCAGAATGGATTTGCACCGTTTGACATATCAACTAGCTCTAAAAATAATATAAAAATCCTTTTAAGGATGGCTTTGCTGGGAGATACTGGCTAAAAGGGTTTTTAAAACGACATCAGGTAATGTTGTCCATAAGACAGCTAACTGGAACTTCTCAAGCACGACCTAACGGATTTACTTAAGAAAGAATGGACGAATTATACGACAATCTTGAAAAAATCTAGGCTGATAAGTCTTTCCCTACTGCGCACATATTTAACGTTGATGAGAGTGGTCTCTCCATAGTCCAAAATAAAATTCCAAAAATTATAGCTCAAAAAGGGAAGAAACAAATCGGAGCAATATTTGCCCCTCCCATGATAATTTTCCCGCGTAAAAATATGTCTGATGCTTTAATGAGAGGAGCCCCAGTTGGTTCTATAGAATAAGCACATCCATCGGGATGGATCCAAACTCACTTATTTACGCAATGGTTTCAACACTTCGTTGATACGTGAAACTAACAGAGGCATCCCCAGTGCTCTTGATTCTCGATGGTCATTACAGTCACACCAAGAACAAAGAGTTGATAGATCTAGCAAAACAGCATTATGTGACAATCTTGTCACTACCATCTCATTGTACGCATAAAGTTCTAAGAAAGAGTGTCAGCAATTGTTAAAGAAAAAATGAGACTATAATTTGGAATACTATATTCCAAATTACCTACCCCCTAAGTCAAATCTCGTTTTTGGAGTTTTTTAGTTTGATAGGCATTTTGACAAGGTTTCTGGTCTTTGTTCTATTTGATTGTTTTTATTATTAATGTTATATAATTTTCCAATAATTTAATGTACTTTTTATTGAGCCATCCCGTTTCTCTTTAAATTTATTCTCAAAAAACAAACTAGTATTCCAAATATGCTGCACTTCCTCTAAGAATAGAGCGTAACAAAAATATAACGCACTCTCTCGCACGATTCACAGCGTTCAACTTCTAATAGTTCTAAGTACAAATAGTCTAGGTTGAGGTGTCACTGTGTGTATGTCATCCGGTAGGTGCCAGCGATGATCGTTCGTCGCAGGCACTTACCGAAAACAATCGTTAACTAACGATTGATCGTGATCGGTGAGGCGATCAATAGCCGCTTCAGTGTCTGTTCGCCCCTTAAAGATGTCAGGGAGTTGTTGTTTGATTACCGATGAGGTCGACTCGAGTTCTCTCTCAAGCCGAGCCCAATCAGTAATCATCCTAGTGGGGGTAATACCTGTATCAGACCTAGCCTAGGTGCAAAGTCTATGATAACTAGGGCGGTGATCGGAAACTAACTCATGTAACACTTCTACAGAACACAACACACAACACAACACAACACACGTTTATATTCCTCAAAAGTGCTACGATGTGATAAGTGCCGATGAGGTCGACTCGAGTTCTCTCTCAAGCCGAGCCCAATCAGTAATCATCCTAGTGGGGGTAATACCTGTATCAGACCTAGCCTAGGTGCAAAGTCTATGATAACTAGGGCGGTGATCGGAAACTAACTCATGTAACACTTCTACAGAACACAACACACAACACAACACAACACACGTTTATATTCCTCAAAAGTGCTACGTCTAATATGTCGGGTCGGTGCGTCAGGTTTGCCGGGTAGTGCGTCGGCCCTAGTGGAGTTATAATGCCATAACTAAGAGGCCCTGAAAGCGGCTCTAGTATCGTGCCCCGCGGATTTGTCGTAAGACAATTCCAGCGAGTATTCTTAGCGTTTAGGTCGCCCGCGATAATCATGGCTCCGCCTGCGTCTAGGAGAGCTTGGAGATCACTCTTTAGCAGTCTCCTAGGGTTGTTCTCTGTAGAACATGGTGACAAATATGCTGAGACTAAGGTGATGGGTTGATGACCTGACATGGCCAGTCTAGAAAGAAAGAAAGAAAGAAATTACGAACTATATCATAGTTCGCAATTTTAGGATTTCTGTGTGCTGGCTTCAAGAAGGTTTCTTACACGAGAAGTATGTCTAAGTGGTGGTCCCTAATGCACATGCCTATCTCATCACGTTGTGATGAGAGGTTGTTGGCGTTGAAGAACCCTAACTTGAGTGATCGTGGTTTGACTCTGCCTGTGGTGAGCCTATCCATTAGGTACGGGTCTACTCTAAAGTTTTCTAAGGCGTAAAATATATGGGCATACCTGCCATATACTTGACATAGTGCGAAGGAATCGCCTTGATTGGCCCTAACCTCGTTCAGTAACGCGCGCATTTCTGCGTAATTCGCGATGTTGGCGAAACTACCCACTTGAGCGAAGATGGCACCGAACTCGTGGGGATTGAGGATGGCGCCGGATCCCGGGATCGGCGCCGGACGTGGGTTTGTGGTGGGCTGAGCCATCTTTTGGGGCGGGGTTTTTATTGGCGAGGTAGCTACATATTGCGCGAGGGGAGCCGGGTTGAGTGGGCAAGGAGCAGTAGGTTGCGTGGGTCGGATGGGTTGAGATGGGAGAAGGGGTTGAGGTTTGGAGGAGAGACATCCCTTCCTCTACGACTATCCCAGTTTATGATATAGCGTTCCTCTACACCAACCAATTAGGCTATAATAGAGGAGCCGCTGTATCTTCCAGTGCCCGAGAGCACCTTCCGGGACCAGTTATAGACAGGTCTTGTCCCCAAATCCCGACTCTCCACCCTAACCTCAGAGATCCGGTTCTCGTAAGCGAGCTACCTCGTGCCCAAGTGACACTACCTATTCTCCAGATAGGTACCGGAGCAATAAAGCCGCTCACTACTCGCAACTCAAAGGAGTTGCTAACGATAACCTCGCTGAAGCCGACGGAGAAGCCGCCTCCCATATCTCCAGTATGGTACCGGAGCTGTGTAAGGCACGCTCACTTCCCGACATACATCCGTATGCCTACCCAAATAGGCCTACAAGCCGGGTGTGGCCCGAGTCACGCCAGCTATGACTCTTACTTGCTGAGCAGGCAAGCTCCCGAGATGCGTTGCGGCAGTGAAACCACACTGCCACTTCGCTAAAGGCAACTCCGTGCCTCATGCGACCGACTGGTTCGCACTGGCCGCGTCTGAGTCCAACGCTCGAACGCAACGTGCTTGCCGAGCAAACGAACATGTCGTCCTCAGCGGCCAACCACATACCCCTGCGAGTCCAACTCCAATGTCAGGCACCGCGCACTCTAGTCAGCGGTCGATAGAACACGCCTTTCGAGGCGCAGTGGGCTTCCTGACCCCGCAGTACCCTGGTCCAAAGGGGGAGACCCGTAGTTCTCCCCCCGAAATCCTATCTACTCGGGTCCTGAAGATAGGGACTCTGGGAGTTAAGCACGTTCCAGGATGAGGGTCGCTGGGGTCTAAGGGTAGTGGTCTGGACGGGGCGGGACGCCGCTGGGAGTGAGCGAACCGGTTGAGACGGGACGCTTGGTTTCGGGGCGCGCGGCGCCTTGGGGCAGCTGCGGTAAATAGCTGGATGGCCCAGCTGTCCGCATAGAACGCATGACGTGAATTTCTGTGCCACGTATCAGCCACGTTCGCTGAATGCACGCGCCCAAGCTCGTTAAGTTATCGTGATAATATTGTAATATGCTGTGATTGGTCGATTGTAAATATTAGCTCCGACGAAAACTGTATACATAAATAGGTTAATTTTATTCTAAGATATATTCGTATTCGTAAACTACAACATATCGGAATTTTACAATAATAAGGGAATGGATGGATAGGAATATCAAAATTTTACTCTGCATCACAATACATCTAGCTACAGTTACCCTGCTTTACAATATTATTGTTACACCCAGTGCTATCTCTCTCGGACTCGGCAGTTCTAATACTTACGGAACTATGTAGTTCGTGGGTACGACCACCACTTCTATATCCAAATTAAAACATATATTTTATAAGCAGTTTTTTGGGAGTAATCGCGTTTAACCATTTTATTTAATATTTATTTTTGTTGCATGTTGGTTAGTTTCAAGCTATTTAATTAGGCTATCAGTGAAAACTTGTAATTTGTCTTATTTATGTTATAAGTTTTTCTAGCAAACAGTTTTAGCTGTAAGTTTTCCTATAAATAATAAATAAAATAAAGTAATATTGTTTACATTTTTATCCCTCGAACCCAGCACGTAACATTATCATTATATTCAATTTGTAATCAAAACCTTTACCAACTCCATTTTAGTCGCCAGCCGATAAAAAATCAACCTTGTCCAAGTCACGAGCGGCGGCAGGAAAAGGCCCTGGTTTGGTCGTGAATGCACTGGTGCTGTTGAACGCAAACAGACAGCGTACCGCGCTTGGACCAGGACTCGCACTCTCCACGACTCTAGCGTGGATCACCTGAAAGCGTCAAACACCACAAAGGTCTGCAAGAAGAAAAAGGGCATACTTAAGAGCGCATGCCCAGCGCGTCGCACGGTTTGGCCAGAAACTCATGGCGCATCCTACGGGCAGTCGTAGCTGTTGGCGCCTGGCCAAAGCCGTGCACTCCAACTCCTACCAGACCACGCTGCCCCCTCTGAGATATCCGAATGGATCGCTGGCTCATCGGCCGCAGTAGAAAGCAGATCTGCTTGCAAATCTTTTTGCGGCCAACCCCCGAATTGATGACTGCGGTTCGCAGCCGCCAACATTGCCAACTGCGGCTACACCATGCCTGATATACGTATCAGGCAACGTGACGTTCGTGCGATACGGCAGTCTCTCGATGTTCGGAAAGCCAGTGGACCTGACGGCATCCCAGCTGTGGTCCTCAAATAATGTGCAGCGGAGTTGTCTTCCACACTTACGCTCCTATACCGAACATCTTAAGCTGCTGGCACCGATTCCCAAAAAGGGGGACCGTTCCGAGCCAGGTAACTATCGACCTATAGCTATCACCTCGGTGCTCTCCAAGGTGTTCAAGCGGATTATAAACACCTAAATTGTCCGCTACTTGGAGGATCACTTGTTGATCAATGATCGCCAATACGGCTCTCGGGCTGAACGATCAACAGGTGATCTTCTAGCGTTCGTCACGTACTTCTGGGGTGAGGCTATGGGCAAGCACGGCAAGTATTTGGCTATCAGCCTAGACATAGCCAAAGCTTTCGATAGAGTCTGGCACCGATCTATTCTTTCCAAGCTTCCGGCCTATGGCTTGCTCACTCCACTGTGCACCTGGATTGCAAGTTTCCTGCAAAAGCATCGTATTTGGGTCGCGCTTCCACATTTATGCAGGTCAATGCAGGAGTGCCTGAGGGGGCCGTCTTATCCCCTACGCTCATTTTTCTGCATATCAATGATATATTAAATCTCGGCAACATACATTGTTATGCGGACGACAGTACCGTGCATGGGCGATATCTCAAACATCCTGGGGCCAAACAGGCTGAGGTTGAGAGGAAAAGCCAAGATCTTGTCGTTGAACTTGACCAAACCTTGGACCACATCTCTGAATGGGGTGCCAAGTACTTGGTCCAGTTCAACGCCAAGAAGACCCAGGCATGCGCGTTCTCCACAAAAAGTCTCCGTTCCTTCCCCTCCCTTCTCTTAAGAACACTTCACTGGTGATACGTGACAGCCTCTCCATCTTAGTTATGGATCTTTGGCGCTCCCTTAATCCCAAAACCTACATCGAGAGCGTCATTAAGCAAGCTTCGCGAAAACTCAGAGTTCTTCGCGCCTGGGCAGCTGTGCCTATTGTACTAGGACTAGTGCGCCCTTGCGTGGAGTACTGTTCTCATCTTTGGGATGGCTCCGCGCAGTACTTGCTAGACGCTCTCGACAGCGGGGTCTCTACTTTGACGGCCTGAGAAGGTGCTTCACCTTCTCAGGCCGTCAAAGTAGAGACCTCAACATCACCTCGGCTGCTATGAAGACGGTATGGGGGCCACTGCTCTTAGACCACACGATTGCTTACCATCAGGCGAAGTGTGGTCATTTTGACGCAAAAAAAAATATTAAAAAAAAGTACGTCAGCTAGCTCAACTATGGCGACGGATCCAGTAGAGATTCCTTGCGAGTGTTCTGAACAGACTGACCAGGATCATGAAACGGTTACTTCAGCGGGTGTAGAGGAAAATGAGGCTGAGGCCGTGGTTCAATTAAGACACCAAAACGTAGTTCATCTAAAAATAGAATACCAGAATAAGCAAAATGACTTAGGGTTATGGCAAAATATTACTATCCTAAAGAATGTCAACACTTTCTAGTGTGATTTTTCTACTTTAAGAAACCGTTTTAATTATTTTTTGATATTATGGTACAATTTAGGTACTTTCCCTAATGTAATGATAGCATTGCAAATATACAAAATACTGATGATATCGAACGCAACGAGAGAAGGTAATTAAAAAAAATACTAATGAATATTCATTTTTTTTTTTTCTCTTTTTACTCATCAATGTTATAGAACCGTTTAGATTAATTGTCGAAAATAATGTATTGGAAAAAGTGAACTTTTAAGATGTTATAAACGATTTTGTATCATAACAGTTAATATTTAAACATAATGTAGGTACAATAAACGAACGGGCACGCCACGATCGTGCCGATAAGTCCCGTGTTTGAGGAGTGGCTGGAGAGGCGGCATGGCGCCCTCACCTTCCGGCTGAGACAGGTTCTGACTGGCCACGGTTGTTTTGGCCAGTTCCTGTGTCGTATACGCTGGCAAGAGATGCCCGGTTGTCACAACTGCGGCGACTGCCGCGACGTTGTAGAGGACACGGCGCTGCAGACTTTGGCGGTTCGCCCCGCCTGGGCATCACAGCGCCGTGAATTGATCGCGGCAGTCGGATCGGTTGCCCTCTCGCTCCCGGCCGTAGTTCAGTCTATGGTCCGGAGTGAGAGGTCGTGGAACGCCGTCGCCTCCTTCTGCGAGGAAGTAATTTCCATCAAGGAGGCGGCGGAGCGGGAAAGGGAGCGTTTAAACCCTCTCCCCAACCGCAGAGCCAGGCGCCGGAGGACGCGCGATGACCTCCAGCCACCCTAAGGTTTGACCTGGGGGTGGCGGGCATTGTGGGCCTGCCCGCTATCCGTTCACCACCAGGTCCGAGAGGCGGCATGCGTGTTCCCACGCGCGCCTCTGTTTCGAGTCCGTGTCTCCCCTAGGGGGGAGACAGTAGGGTTTAATTGGAAGTGAATGCCTTTGGGTAGGTCTCTTTATGTAGTGGCCTGCCGTTTTATACGGCGCATAGTGGTTCGATCCCATACAAGAGGTCGGACATAGGGTATTAAAAAATGTTAAGTCGTAATTTCAAATAACTGAATATACCGTTCGATTTATATATTGAAGAGAAACAAATTCTAGCAGCATGAGTTATAAGGCTACACTTATACTGTGGTAAAATTGAATAAAACTAATGTATGGGAAGTAACCTTTAAATATATATATAATCTTTTGATTTTGGCCCATTTTCGGTCTGAATTTTTTATGGCAGTAATCTTATCATTATTTGCCACATTTTCCCACAAGACACATAGTGCTACTTTTGTGCCGTTTTTGAGATATTAAATAAAGTATAGAAAATAGGGAAAAAATAGTCCAAGTAAATATTAATTGTATATTAATACGAAATAACGATAATAAACATTAAAATAAAAAACAAAACTTAAAACTAACTAAAATAAACATTTAAAATATAAAAAAATAGTGAAGATCCATGAAAAAAAAAACAATTATAAAATTATGATTCATCCTAGTTATCTTCGTTATCATCATCCGAGTTTTCTGTAATTATAATGTCATCCTTTATTGGATAGCACTCTTTTTTTCTTTTAACAACCTGAAGTAACTAGGGTACTTTGACAGACCCCTTTCATTTTGAACTGAAGTCTCTTAGTGTAATGTAGCGCCCCTTGGATAGACGCAATAGGTTGTTTATTATGTCGCTACCTGATTGCAATTAGCAGGGATTAAGCTACTTTGCACGTGCAATACCTGGAAATTTAATGAGCGGTGATTAACGGTGCCTAGCTCATGATATCTGGGAGTACATAAATAGTGGTTTGAGTGTAGGATATACATACTTACTACTACATAGATTATAGTAATAACGCCTCGGATGATGATAAGTGACGAATCACAATTTTGTAAATTGTTTTTTTTATGGATCTTCACAATTTTTTTATAATTGAAATGTTTATTTATACATAATTGTATATTTATTTAATGTAGTGATTAACATAGGGTATTTTATTTACAAAATTATTAAAACTATTAAACAATGAAATTAAATTAAATGAAATAAAATTAAATTAAATTAACATAATATATACACAAATTATTTACAAGAAAAATATAAACTAAACACAAAAATAAAACTGCAAAATCAAAAAGTGTCATAATATTCCTCCGCATCGTCGTCAATTGGCACCGTGCCCAGAAGACTGGCAGCATTGCCACGTTGAATGGCAATACTTATTCTTTGTGCAAATAAAATACCAGCCCTCTGGTCACGCGAAGCGTCGATGAGCCGCTTAGCTAGGTCTCTATAAACAGACCTAGCACTTGGACCCCATGACCCCAGCGTTTCGACACCAAACGGCTCAAATATGTACTCACCAATAAGGTTTTGATATTTACGCCGTTTGAGCGTCTCCGCTGATGCAGCAGCAGCACCAACGCAACCCGCTGTGCTAGATAGATGTGATGGCGCAAGGGTGTCGACACAAGTTGCGTCCCACACCAAAGGCCTACCCATTTTCCATGGCAGTAATGACATACCATCTGGTCTCTTGCCATCGTCGCGTACCCAGCCGTGAGGTTCAGCTGAGCCGGGACGCCAGCGGTGACAAGAGCTCGACGGAGTATGTTATTCAGGTTGGCGTGTCGTGATATACGACCAGCACTCCTGTTGTATGATAGGCCATGGTGACCAAGACTGTCGACGGCTTCTCCACAAAGACACCGATGCGGAGAAACACAAGGAGAACCTAAGCGCAAACAAGAAGCAATGCGGAAGGTCGTATCGTCCATCATAGTACTATGTTGGACGACGGGAGCGCCTGAAGCCAAAGGCCCGACTCCCACTCTCCCACAGCCAGCAAGCGAGCACGTTCAGCAGCACACGACGATGTATTTATGAGATTTTCTCCAACTATGCTGCATAACGGCCCATCCCACTATCTCTGAGAGAGGCGGTTTTCGGGTAACTCAGTGCTTGGGCAAGCAAGTCTCCAAGCGTTCACGGCGTCGGTCATGCACAGCACTTCAGAATTAACCAGTGTAGGTGCCAACATTTTCCTGGTCAATTCCTCCGTGCTATGGACCGAAGATAGGAACGCTGGTAAACTTACATCAGTAATTTTTCGATGGCCGAGGCCGCCCTAGCGAACTGGCAAGCTCGCTTGTAGCCACGCCCGGTCGTTAATGGCCACATTTTAAAGTTTAATAAGAGTGTTCTGTATAATTTTATCAATTTTTGCTAAAAGTGTTAAATGTTTCTAAAAGTGTGAAGACCGAAGAGCATGCGTAAATTTAGGAACGAAAAGACAGTATCGAATAATTGTAAAAGCCGAATGTATATTAATTTTGAATAACCTATCTGACGTTTCACAAAAATTTTGAATTTTCTCTTCTATAAAATTATCAAAACCTTCAGCTAAAATTGGAGACCCAAGGAGGCGAAAAGAGGTTTTATCTAAAAGTTTAATATTAGGTGCCAAAGAATTGTATTTAGATAATACCGATAGTTTATTGATGTTATTGCTGACAAAAATTTCACATTTGCTTGGATTAAGTTCCAAACCTATTGACTGAAATTTATTTTTTAAATGTGCCAAGTCTTGTAATACTGTATCTACATCTCCTCCTAGGGTGCCATCGTCTAGGTACCAGATATTAAATTTTGAATTTAGCTGCTTAATGATGGGGTGAATAGCTAAACTAAAAATTACTGGCCCGAGAGGGTCATCTTGTTGACAACCAACGGCTGATTCCAAAAGGTTTTCCTTATAGATTAATTTTGATGGATACCTGTAACATTGCCAAATGAACTTATAAATTTTGGGGGTTTCTAATTTTACTTGTGTCAACAAAGTGTCCCTATTCACTGAGTTAAAGGCATTCTTTAAGTCAACCTTGAAGATAACGTCACCGCCGCCACAGCCAGGGTATGTTGACAAGGCGTGTATGGCAGCCTCACAGCCCCCTTTAGACCCAAAGCCAAGTTGTAGGAGCTGGAATTTTTCCGCTAGGCTTGTGCTGTAATATTTACAGCATAATTTGGCTGCCATACGCCTGTAAGTACACCCTACGGCAATAGGCCGAATACCACCATCCTTTTTCCGAAGGGCACATAAATTTGCACAGCATAAAACATCGAGGATGGCATCGTCAACATTGCCGGAGAGCATACTATTCATTAAAGCCGTCAGCTCCTTCAACAGTGCGTCGCCAGCCGCCCCGGCGCTCGAACACACAAGATCTTTTAGATGTTGTGGTGTCAAACCGTCGAGGCCGCCAGCAGACCCACTCCGAAAAGAGCAAACGGCTGCAAGAACATCCTTGGCTGTAATACTGAGGTATTCAGTATCTGAACTAGGAGGGTCAGGATAGGTGAGGTTATCAGATGGCGTTGGATGCTTGCTCTGCAGACTAGCGAGTGTATCTGGAGAGCAAGGCGCCACCACATCACTACTAAATAATAGCCGGGACGCGCCCCTTATATCACCTTCGCTTAATTTTGATTCTACCAAATTTTGTATTGAGCTGTTACGGTAACTGGGCAATTTTGAATTAATAGTGCAGATCGAAACATGACAATTTTCTTTAATTTTGGCTGTTAAAGATTTTTGTGAGGTACGGTCTTCTTGTACATGGAGTATTCTATACGGGAAGGTGAGTAGTTGTGTGTCCCAAGCTGTTGTTGAGTTCTCCCGGACGACAAGAACAATGCAGTGAGCCAAACTTTGGGCCACCGAGGGTCTAGCGCCACGGGGAACTCGTTTCAAAACCGGAGTACAATTTTTTAAATGTCCTAGGTCTTGCCAAAATGGAATTTGGGGTGCAACTGCATTTGTCACTGTAGATGTACCGGGGCAAGGAAGTACATTTTGGTTTTTGTGTACTTTACCAATATGTACTTTCAAGCCGGTAAACGGCTAAAGGTAACGGCTTTAAAGAAACGAGCCTGGGAACAAGAGGGGCAACGTACGAGGTTAGTTAGGGATGTAGTTGACTGACTGGCACTTATTTCCACATCACTTGTAGCGCTCGAACCTTGTAACATTAAAAATATGATTACACTTAACTTACACTATAAAATATTTACAATATGAAAAAGTGAACAAAACTAAAACTAATGTAGAAAAACTGGGTGACATTTGTCAAATTTATATTTTTCTGCATGGTGACTGGGGCGTCGCCGCGTTTCCTTGGTGCCGGCGTCGCGTCCTGTCAAGACTCCACCAAAGACAAGGGCAAACCAATAAATAACTTGTTTAGTTGGAATGCTGGAATCCTTAACACAGGATATGTATCTATTTCCGCTTTCAATTAATTTTCGTTGTGGTTTTTGCCATATACAATCAATATTCGTTATATTATTGTTCATATAATATGATTTATTTATTATTTATTACATTTATATTAGATAATTTTATATTTGAAAAAAATACGTAGTTCGATGACGACAGTGACAGTCAGTGTAATATGACGCTTTTTGAATTTGCAGTTTTATTTTTGTGTTTAGTTTATATTTTTCTTGTAAATAATTTGTGTATATATTATGTTAATTTAATGTTTATTTTAGTTAGTTTTAAGTTTTGTTTTTTATTTTAATGTTTATTACCGTTATTTCGTATCAATATACAATTAATATTTACTTGGACTATTTTTTCCTATTTTCTATACTTTATTTAATATCTCAAAAACGGCATAAAAGTAGCACTATGTGTCTTGGGGAAAAATGTGGCAAATAATGATAAGATACTGGCATAAAAAATTCAGACCGAAAATGGGCCAAAATCAAAAGATATTCATATTTAAAGGTACAAGGTCCCATACATTAAAAACAGTTTTATTCAATTTAACCACAGTGTAAGTGTAGCCTTATAACTCATGCTGCTAGAATTTGATTCTCTTCAATATAGAAATCGAATGGCATATTTAGTTATTTGAAATTACGACTTAAAATTTTTTAATACCCTATGTCCGACCTCTTGTATGGAAACGAACCACTGTGCGGCGGGCCATAACCTCGGCGGGGTCGCGACCGAATGCGAAAGCGATTCGCGCGGCCCCGTCGATAGTGGTTTTGTCGAGGAATACCGTGGTAGGTTTAGTCGGTATTCCGGGAGGTACTGTACAATTATTCCATCTTTCTTTTACCCCGGCGAGTCCGACATAATCCCTCCGCCCGCCCCCGCGGAGGGATATGCGTCATTGCATTCCCCCACGTAAAAAAAAAAGGTACAATAAACGAAAGCAAATAGTTTTGTTAAACTATTTTCTTTCGTTTATTGTTTTTATTGCATTTAACACATTGATCAATGATTTAACAAGAATAAAGTTAAAATTAAAACACCGGCGTTTTATTTTTCTTTCATGCTCCATCATGAGACCGTGAAACGGTTACTCATATACTTTACCTAATGATCATTTTATTTTTAAAGATCATTTATTTTGTGAAACATAAGTATAATAATAATAATAATAATAAGCTTGACATTTTGACAGCTTGGACCTTGTCTCGATGTCGGTGGACATCCATAATTTTTATATTTTTAAATGTGTTTTTTTATAATTATATATTTAAAAATGTAATTTTTATTGGTTAAAAGTAAATAAATGTGAAATAATAATAATAACATAGACGCCGAGACGCCGGCCACCGTCCTGCTTGGGACCCCGAGACCTACCAGCCTCGAACAGGGTCTCCGCTGTCGGTGGTAATGTGCGCCGCATGAAGTGGACTAAATCTATGAATGTAAATGTCATGCGGGCATATTTTGTGGCAACAGAGGGGGGAATCAACCTCAGTGCGTACCGTGATCAAATGCTGCCTCTGTTTCAGGACTTGGAACCAGCCGTCAACGTCTCGGCTCAAAGACTGTCGGACCAAGTGCGTGCCATCCAGCGTTGCAGGTTGTTGGACGATGCCGTACTCGAGAGGATACGCTCCGACGTACGAAGTAGCCCTCCTGTCACTTCTTCTATCCAGATAATGCCTCAAAGACTTCATGAGGCATCGAGGCCAAATGATAATAATATTAGTGAAGAGGTGGATAGCAGGGCTACACACGTAAGTACCCAGTACAATGAATAATTAAGGAGTACTTTGGAGTGCACATTGCGGGAATATCGGGACGTCTATTCAGAAAATAGACCACGTCTACCAAGGTTGCCTATGCACAAAAAGAATTTAGCGCTGGTGTGTGCCTTGGACTCATTACTGCCTGCTTATTTAGTGGACAGTGAAAGTCTTAGCGATACACACTCAATCTTGTACTGTGCGGCTGCTGCGGCATGTCGAGTGGCTGGTATTAAAAATCCAGACATAAAGCCAGCTGCTCGACCCAGAAATTCTATACCAGCGTGGCAGTGCAGGATTGAGCGTCGTATCGCTGAGTCCAGGGCACTCATCAGCAAGCTGATCTGTTTCAGGGAGGGTAATACACGACCGAGAGTGATGCGTTATGTGACTCGGGCGTTCGCAGGGACTGACGTATGTATGAAGATTATGTCACCCGGGTTACAGAACGCATCGACTTCCTGAAACAGAGAATTTGTGCGTGGGCAAGCCGAGTGAGACGCTACAAAAAAGGAACTGACCGGTATTTCCAAAATCGTGAATTCCAGAGAGATGAAAGGTGGGTGTACAGAAGGTGGGAGCAACCTGATTCTAATGGGGATGGTTGTCTACCAGATACAGAAGCCACGACTGCTTTTTGGCGTAGTATCTGGTCGACACCCGTCGATCACGAAGAGGGGGATTGGTTTGGGGATGTTTGGCGGACATGTGACACTATACCACAAATGGAGCCAATTAACATACAACCAGAAGATGTTTCTTGTGCAGTTCGTTCGTTACCAAATTGGAAAGCAGCGGGACCGGCCGGACTGCACAACTTCTGATTGAAATGGTTCCGCAGTGCACATGCATGCTTGGCGTCCCTATTCCAGTCATCTTTGGAATCAGGATCGCTGCCTGACTTTTTGACCACTAGCACCACCCATCTGCTCTACAAATCAGGTAGTGTCATGGATCCAAAAATTATAGACCGATAACATGCCTACCGACGGTCTATAAACTTCTTACATCCATTTTGAGATCTAAACTTTCACTACATGTTACAGCAAACAACATCACGTCTGTATCTCAAAATGGATGTAGAAGTGGGGCCTGTGGTACTAAAGAGCTACTCCTGATTGACATGACCATCAGTCAACAAGTACACCGCCTTAGGAAAGATCTTGCGACATGCTGGATAGATTATAAGAAGGCCTATGACTCTGTACCACATACATGGCTCTTGAGGGTGCTGGAGTTGTATAAAGTTGATGCAACTCTTTGCACTTTCTTGAAGTCATGTATGAGGCAGTGGAGAACGGTTTTACGCTATCCAGGATGTCGCAAGATCGGGGAAAGCGGTGTATCTCTCAAGATCAAGCGAGGTATATTCCAGGGCGACAGTTTGAGTCCCTTATGGTTCTGTCTAGCACTGAACCCTCTTAGTACTTTACTTGAGAGTTCAGGGCTAGGCTATCGATTGCGGAGAGATGGTCAAGTTATATCTCACCTTCTTTACATGGATGACTTAAAACTATTTGCCTCCACCAGACCCCAACTAACAGCGTTACTTAAGGTAACTGAAAACTTGAGTAACTCCATCAGGATGGAGTTTGGTGTTGACAAATGTGCAGTTATGTATGTAAAGCGAGGCAGGGTTTTGGAATATGATGGCATTGAACTTTCAGATTTCACTAGACTTAGATCTCTCTCTGCAAATGAAACCTATAAATATCTGGGTATGTCACAGGCATTAAGTATCACTGAGGACGGTATGAAACGGGCGTTGCAGGAGCGCTTCTTTAGCCGCTTGAAAAAAATACTGAAAAGCCTTTTGTCAGGCGGCAACAGGGTGCGCGCCTGTAACAGTTGGGCCATGCCGATCCTTATGTACTCCTTTGGCATACTCAGATGGACACAAACGGAATTAGATGCCCTGGATAGAAAGGTCCGTACACTGTTGACTGCACCACCCGCGCTCCTCGGTGATGAGATTGTACATCCCGCGGAAGTGCGGTTTTTTAAATGCCAAGACCCTCCACAACCGTGAGGTGTGCAATCTCAGAGAATATTTTCTTCGAACCGATGTGGGCGTGCATCGCGATGTAGTAGCAGTGGATACGGGCTTTACCCCGCTTGCTCTGGCTAAAGAGAACTGGCGCAAACCTGTTATACTTGGAACTGACGAGCGCAGGGATGTATGGAAAGGAAAAGAGCTGCATCGACGCTTTTTCCGGGCCCTGAATGGGCCCGACATAGATTTTCAGTCATCGGTGTCCTGGCTACAATTTGGCCATCTCTTCGCTGAGACCGAAGGTTTTGTCTGTGCAATTATGGACGAAGTTGTTATGACGATCAACTACCGGAGATATAACCTGAAGGATGGGACGGTTGACATATGTCGGGCATGTCACCAGCCCGGAGAATCTCTCAGACATATTATCTCCGGTTGTTCTCGTCTTGTCAATGGAGAGTATTTGCATAGACACAACCAAGTAGCCAGGATTGTCCATCAGCAACTTGCCTTGAAGTATGACCTTGTGGAATCTGAAGTGCCGTATTACAGGTATGTGCCCGATCCAGTTCTCGAAAATGGTCGTGCTACTTTGTACTGGGATCGGTCTATCATCACCGATAGGACAATTGTGGCGAACAAGCCAGATATTGTGCTGATAGACCGATTGGAACGCCGAGCAATGATCATCGATGTCACCATTCCACATGACGGGAATCTTGTGAAAGCTGAAAAAGAAAAAGAGTTGAGATACTTGAACCTAGCTCACGAGATTGTCGACATGTGACGTGTGGACTCGGCGATCATTGTGCCGATAGTCATTACAGTCAATGGTTTAATACCTAAGAGCCTCGACCACCACCTGCAGAGGCTCGCGTTAGATGGCTGGATCAAGTCCTTGATCCAAAAGGCAGTACTACTCGACACGGCGCGTATTGTGAGGAGATTCCTCTCTTTGGGGCCCTAACCACCGGCAGCTTGGACCTTGTTCCCGATGTCGGTGGGTCATTTCAGTTTTTATATTTTTAAATATGTATAGTTTTTATATTTATATTTATATTTATATTTAAAAATGTAATAATTAGAAAAAAATAGAAATATAGAGAATAATAATAATTTTTATTTCAGTTAAGTTACACAGATATTAACATTTACTGTGACAGCCACACTAGCCACACCTGAAGCCCGAGTGTAAATTTCGTGTCATTTAACGTAGAACGTAACGATCAAGTCAATCGTGCTAACTATCGATTGAAAGTAGGTACTTCGAAATAGTCAGAGTGTGAAATAATGCAAACCAATCTATTCGCATCACGTAATCTCACTTTGCCGAAAGTCAGCCGAAAGATAGGTAATTTTTTTTAAGTTGCCTACATTGCATTACGAGTATCTCTATTTCGTTTTATGGAGCAGCGAGTAAAAGAGATGCTAAATGCTCTATGCGTCGCGTCATGTTTCAATACAAAAAGTCCTTTAAACGGTGATCTCAACCCAGAATATTTTTCTGAATTTCTACCAATATCTGCTGTATCGAAATACCAAATTACATAATTTTTCATGAATATAATATTGTAATGTATGGAAGTTATATTATAATATTCATTATGTATCATACAGTTTTTCCATTTCTATTTATATTAAACAAAGATTGAATATTTTCTTTTATCATATACCGATTTGGGTTAGAAACCTACCGACATTTCTGAATTACTTTAAATTTTGACGTTCGCCTTCAAAAGCTTAGCGGTTTCTTGTGATTTTTTGAATTTATTGAAGTTATAATATTATAATGTGTGCAATTTAGACCACGCCATTCCAATTTGAAATTCTGGTAAAGTTTATGGAGCAGTAAGTAAATAAATACATTTACAGTTATGCATGTTTACATATAAAAATAATCACTTTATAACGAAGTAACGATATAAAAATTAAACTGCTTTATACGGAATTTATCGTGTTTAAAGCAGATTAATTGTAAATTATATATAAATTTTAATCATAAATTATAGTTATTTTACATAATATTATGCTTCGTTTACGCAAATGTCATACATTTTAATTTTACAGATACTGTGACATACATAAGCCGTCGAATAATGTAAAAGGCAGAAATCAAGCGAAAACTTGTCAAATTTATTAAATAATGATCCCACCGGGGCAATGAAAAATACGGAAAAGTGAAGAAAGGGGGTTGGCTTTAGAAACGGGCCGATCGAAACAGGGGTTGGTGTTGGTTGAAATATGTTGGGGGTGGGTTTTCCAAACCCCCGGAACCATTCCCACCCCGCGCACTCGCGTAGTTTTTTTATTATGCGTTTTTATAAACACGTGAAATGGAACGGCTTTTTGATGACACCAACGTAATTTGTTTCGTCTTTTTTTGATAAAATGTGGTACAAAGATCTATTTTAATTATTTATATATGTAACAAAACATTTATTGTAAAATGATCATTTTATTTCACCAAATTTGGTAAAAGAAAAAAATACTATTTTAAATACCTACTTTTCACTTTCTTTACAAAGGTTAAAGTGCTCTTAAAAATTGATCACTGAAATCTGAATTGACCCGCTCCTTAGCCTACCCCGACTCTCCCCAGTACTTTATGCCCTACCCCTAGAGTGGTTATAAAAAGCCGGAGGCGCGGAGGGAGGGCAGCCTCCGCCAGCTGTAACAAAGCGCAAGCGCCGTACGAGCCGTAGCGGCTGAGGCTGGTCGCCGAAGGCGACCAGGAAGCCGAAGCTGCGTAGGCGAGTGCGGATGCTTGCACTTTGTTACGCAATGGCGAAGAGGCTGCACTTCCCACAGCGCCAGAGACGTCCCAGTTGTAAGTTGCTTCCAAAACAACTGATTTTATGCAAGACACTAATATAAAATGTCACAATTTTGAGGTTAAGTATGAACAATTTAAAATATTATTTTCTCGGAAACTAAACATTTGCGCGCAAAGGGGGTTATTGGGGGGAGTTCAGAAGGTTCCCCCCCCTTCCCCCTCAAACACCAAAAACCCTTAATTAAATCGGCCCGTTTCTAAAGCAATCCCAAGAAAGGTATCTACCTCATCGATTACGATAAATACCTACTTAAATAATGCATTTAACTGATGAGAGTTAATTATTTTCAGAGCCAAAATGACGATAATACTATTACTTTGTCACCAATATCGCCTATGCCTGCTAGAAGTCCTCAGGTTCTTGAAGCAGAAAGCATTCCTGTTATTGAGTTAAGTAGGTACATATACTGATTATAAAAATATTAATATTATCTTATATATAAAATTCTCGTGTCACAATGTTCGTTCCCGTACTCCTCCGAAACGGCTTGACCGATTCTCATGAAATTTTGTGAGCATATTGAGTAGATCTGAGAATCGGCCAACATCTATTTTTCATACCCCTTAGTAATAAGGGTTGTCCACCCCTAACATTTTTTTAAATCTTTTGGACAAAACATTTTTTTATGGCAAAACAACGTTTGCGGGGTCAGCTAGTAATTTATAACATTGTAAGCCCAATTAAGGAACCGACAAGTGTTTTGAATTGTGAATGATAAATTGCTGTAATAGGTTTAATCACTTTGATACGTGACAGACATATAAGAATATAAATGTGTGTGCTTCATCTTCATAATATTCAGGTGTGAATTTTAATTGCTTTCTTTTTTAGCTGAATGCGATAAATGGAATATGCCTGGACCATCACATCAGAGTCTCCATACTCTACATTCAAACAATACGCACGTACCACAACCGGAAGCCGATACATCAACAGGATCCCAACGTCGTCGACGTGGAAGAGCAACCTCAATAAAGTGTCACAGACATATAAGAATATAAATGTGTGGCTTTCACACATTTATATTCTTATATCGATCGTTTGCCTGAAACTACGTAAATGTAGCTTCAGTAACTTAGTAAACTCACTAACCTATATATGTTGACGTTCATAAGTGCTACTTTGTGACCTAAATGAGTACATGGTTTTTGACTTTAATTTTAGATAAAGAAAATAAGAATGATTTTTGTGTAACAAATGTTGCAGATGTTGTTAATTGATTAAAAGAGAAACATTATTTTTATGTTAATGCGCCTGTCTTCTTTAATTAAATTTGAATATGGTGTCAGTAGTGTTATTTACGAAGCCACATTGGCACAGTTTTTATATAGATTCTTAATAAAAACAAACATATTAAATCATATTCATGTAAGTAATTCATATTGCCAAAAACATAAGAAAATGAGAATATGACTTATGAATATAACAGTGAGAAAAGCGAATGTAATGATTATTATACCAATTGAGATCAAAATATAAAAAAGAACCAGTGACTACGTCTAGCTATTTGATCATGCAGTGCTCTTCCTCGAATCAACTCGGTGGTTGCTTGTTGCTCTTCCATATGCTGGACATGACCTATTGTAGCTTTATGATGTTCACTTAGATCTAATATTACAGGAGATTTGTTTAAATCCTTAATGTTCATACTGTCCATTTGAAATATAGATTCATCTTAATATTATGAACCATTCTTACCTAAATCATCTGGTTCAGGTACTCTATAACCTAATGCAATATTATAGAGCACACTATTGTGCCTGAATAATTGTGGCCTGAATAATTTGTGCGTATTTTAGAGGCTTGTAATGCAATACTCTATCTTTGCAAAGGCAACGCCTACGATTGGTTGATTGTAATTTGTTAGTTCTTCTAATTGCATATTTCCTATACATAGAAACAGGAAGGCTTCCTTTGATAAGCAACATCTATTTCTAAATTCAATGTTACTGAGATCTTCTACCGGATTAAATGAGGCACGAAAATCAGCTCTCTTTTTCTCAAGTAATTTATTTCATCTTGGTAATGAGTGGCCATCATCAGTTTTCACCAGAAAAAGCTACGAGCCGTCATTTTCACCCGAAAAAGCTACGAGCCGTCATTTTCACCCAAAAATAAACACAAAATTACACAGTTATTAATATCGTATTCAATGTCAACTACGTCTCACCAACCCAACATCTAGTGAGTTTACTGCACGACCGCGTTACCGTTTCGAGACGATTGTAAATGTCAAATTTTAGTTCACACTCGCATAATCTTGAAAAACGTTTGCCGAAACTATCAATACCGCGTCCGACACGATAATTTTTACGTCACTTCTAGTGACACCGCTATTGTAGTAGTGCAAACGATTTCACACTCGCTCGTTTTTCTTACAATAGTCTCCGCCAGGGGCGCTTTGTAAGTTACCATACATTTGTTAGTCGATACGACAACTTTGTAGATTGAGTTAGCTTTATGAAAAATCCACACTTGGGCCTCTGTGTTGTGGCAATCAAACTATTACGGATTTTCATCTACCTAGAACTTAACTATTACAAATAACTAATATGCATGAATAGATAGATGTGAGAGTGGTGAGTGAGTGGATGTTTGAGTTAGTTATGGTATGTATGATAGTGTGTGAGGTATGGTATGTATGTGTAAATGAATGGATAAATTATATAAAGAATTGAAAAACGTCTAGAGCGGTTAGTACATTTAGATAATGGTTTTAAGGAGTTGTTCCGTGTCGTGGTAATTTAGGTTGGCTATAAAAATTTTAACTTTAACATGGACTTCCCGCATAGTGCTGTGCTTAAGATCGCAATGTTTTACTATTTTATTATATAAGTAGGGATACAAGAACTTTTTAACCTTTTAGCAAACGAAGTCTTACATTTTATGATGGGAATCTTGAAAACTCTTGCACTTAACTTATCCTGATAATCAGAGGAATTTAGGACCGACTTATGCATCTGGATGACCGCATTTTGAACGTATAACTGTCGTATGCTTAACAAGTCAGCAGCTTTGTAGAGGTCAACTGTTGGGAAAGTTAATGGTTTTTTAAGCATGACTTTAAGTATCGATCTCTGCGCTCTCTCCAATGGTATCAGATGAGACATGGCTGAGCGTCCCCAAACGCTTAGGCAGTATGTCAAGATGAATGGAGTGAGTTTTAAGAAGCTCAATACTGACGACATCTCTCAGCTCTTTCATCACGTAGATGAGTTTTCTGCACCTCGTCGAGAGAGCAGCTATATGCAGGCGCGTGCGCTTTATACAAGCAAATAAGCACTGCATACCCTATTCCGCTGGCCTATGAAAATCTATATAATCGAAATCTATTTATTAAATACTACAAGCTGAATAATAATAAATACACTAAAAAAATATCAGATATAATAAGAGCTTGTGCCACTGCTATCTATTGGCCCGTGAGCGAACTACTAAACAAATAGCTTGTGCCACTGCCATCTAATGCCATCTATTGGTCCTTGAGCGAACTACTAAACAAATAGAATATATAATAGAGAGTTGTTTAGAAGCAGAAATCATCGTGCTTATTGGCAGTACATTTAAACGTTTATCGATTACGCTGTCTACGAGATAAATATTTTGCTTGTGTGTGTAAAATGCACGTGTGTGCTCGCTGACTGAAGGCACTGCCTACAACGAAAATCCAACCAGTTTAAATAGTTGTCAAAAACATCATAATTGTTGTTTATTATAGGCCTATTATTTTAGCAATATAGCGTCGTACGCCATTATTAATGATTTCACAGAGCTGTCGAGGGGATTTTGAGCGCTTTATAATTATATAATTAACTAAATAATAAGTGAAATTACTGGAATTACTGTAAATTATGGCAAATTATACCTATGAGATCTGTGTTGGTGATGTGTGTTTAAATAAATTAAAAACTGGTGTTTTCTCGACGTTGTCTTTTGATGACAAAAATAAAATAATTTCTCTTGGACGCTGTGTTCGCGATTTAAATCTAAAACAACAGAAAATACGACACGTTCTTTTAATAAAATGTATTATGATATTTATAGCTGGCTAGCGGGCTGTGTACACACAAATAAACTATTTTGTTTGTTAATCAAATTGCGATCGACCGCAAAGAAAACGAGGTGTTGACAATGTTTAACAATATTACAGGCGCGTGTTTAACGAGATTATTGACAATGTCTTGAACAAGTGTCGTAGTCTTTATAAAAATATAAAAGACCTTAAGTTTTCAATCTACTTTCGTATGAATATTATACTTTGTATTGTAATAATTTTCCAGAGCAATCGATCGTCGAACTCATTAATTCGCATGAACATTCCTTTAACGCGGATCGCCTTAGGAATGAGCTCCGATGCGTTTATAAATCAGACGAATTAAAAACGTTAGGAATATTTGATGTTATTCAATATTTACATACAAACAAATTAACAGCCATATTACCCGAAGTTTACAAATTAGCAAAATTAATAGTTACGATTCCAGTTAGTAGCGCATCGGCTGAACGATCATTTTCTTGCTTAAAAAGAATCCATACATATCTATGAAACACACAGGGCCAAAGCAGACTCACTGATTTGTCTATGATTTAAATTGAAAAATAAATTTTAATGATTTTAAAACGATCTTATAATTTTTACGACGTTTTACAGAATTATTTAAAAACGATAGGCGCGTTGATTTGATTTATAAAAATTAAAATAATACCTACAGTCAAGTACCTATGTTAGTAACTTCGTTCATTTATTTTTTTCATTTGCGCAAAAAACACTTAACATTTCACGGCCTTGTAATACCTACAAGGCCACAATGGATATCATTTAGGTGACTTGTTCTCACCATCAGTCACTTATTTGGATATTCATGGTGGCCACAGACACAATCATCAATAGTGCCATGTCGAAAAGTCGCAGAATTGAATTTGGTAAGATATTTTATTTATTTATTGTACAAAGATAAATGAAATGTAGTGCCCTCGCAGAGGTTTCGGGTAGGGCTTGCATACTCTACCAGAAATCTTTGTGCACGCCTCTGGCTATATGCTCATTAAAATTTAGCTTCTCGTCGATGATTATTCCGAGATATTTCACTACAGTCACAGCAGGTGACGGCATTAGACTGTTGTTGGTTACATTTACAAATTCTAAAGTTAGGACTACATACCGGGGATGAAGCGCTAGTTTTATAAAAACAGAGGAACTTTCTTTTGCTTGTGTTTAAAGTTAAAAGGTTATTATCAAGCCATTCAGTTACCAACGCCATTCCTAGTTCTGATTGCCGTAGACACTCTCTCCATGTTGAGCCATGAAATATTATTGCAGTATCGTCTGCATAACAGATAATTTTTGCTTTTTGTATTGTTAGGGAAGCTAAATCATTCAGATACAGAAGAAATAGCGTCGAACCGAGCACACTACCTTGAGGTATTCCGAATTCTGTTTCATTGGGGTTACTGATCCAGGAGTCAATTCTGACTCGCTGTTTTCTCGCCGTTAGGTAACTCCGGAACCACTCAAGTGCAATAACCACGTATTCCAACAGTTTCTAGTTTTCTTAGTAAGATTGGAATGGACACGGTATCGAAAGCTTTTGCAACATCTAGGAAGATTCCAATACATGCACGTCCATTATCTAGATTATCTAGATGAGTAACGATTTCTTCAGTTAGAAGTGCAACAGCATCTTCCTTGGATTTTCGTTTTCGAATACCAAATTGAGTGTTGGTCAGAATATTGTTGACTTCGAGATATTTTACAAGACGCTTATTTACCACTCTTTCCAGTATCTTTGCAAATATCGGAAGCAGCGAGATGGGTCTGTATTTATTCGGTAAGGTCAATTTGCCTCCTTTATGGATTGGAACTACGATTGCTGTCTTCCAGTCTTATGGTACGATCCCTGTGGACAGGCTTTGGTTTATAATTGACTTGAGTGGTTTCACTATTTGACCCTTAACGTTTTTAATCATCATACAATTAATACCATCCGATCCCGGTGCACTATCGTGCCTAAGAGTCATGATAATGTTTTCTAATTCTTTATTATCAGTTGGTTCGAAAAAGAAAGAGTTAACAGGTGAATTTGAGGCACCTAGATTATCACTTATTTATAACCTAATTAGGTTAAGACCATTTCAATAAGCCCTAATATAAATATTGTTACGTGCTGGGTTCGACGGATAAAAATATAAAACAATATTACCGACTAAAACACGTTTTATTCTATCATAGAATTAAATTTAAAACACAACAAACACTATATTATACTTTTTTTACTGTAACTGCTTCAAACTCAGTAGTATTTTCGCTTCCGTTCGCTTCGATCAACACTTGACCGCTTACGATAGTAAACTGACTCGGCGCTGCGCGTGCGCTCCATTTATACGCGGGTAAAGCGCTTCTGGAATTTTCCAGAAAACGTCACACACGGTACGCAACAGCGCGATGATTCGAGAATGTGCCAGCGTTCTCTCCACTCGACTAGTACCGACAAATACGTAGTTCCGTAAGATGTCAATAGATGGCACTGTAATAAATTACTAGTAGGGACCGCCGACTCTTCCCCACAGTGCCGACAGAGGGCACTAGCCGTAACAATATTTTACTGTAAGTTCCTGGGGAGTTAAGCATCAGTCAGGTGATGCTGCTGATGTTATTACTCATATCCCTTCATCAACTTAATAAGAGCTGATGATCTTTAAAAGGCTGAAAGAGAGTCCCTACAATTGCTGTGCCTAAGGGCCTTGACATGGTTAATCCTATCCGATCCGATCGCGATAAACTCAAAATCTACTGCACGGATTTTCATGCAGTTTTCACCAATAGACGAAGTGATTCACGAGGAAGGTATAGGTACTTCGTTAAGGTTTTGTACCACCCATGCGAAGCCACTCACAAATTATATTAAGGTTTTGTACCACCCATGCGAAGCCACTCACAAATTATATAAAGGGTTGCGAGTCACAAATAAAAAGTTTGAATGGGTATTGATTAGGAAACATTTTATTAGTATATCACACATGTTTATGGTTTTTTTATTACTTTACAGGCATTCTTTAAGTTGTACAAGAAATCCGAATAGACAGTTTTAGCAATGTTTACAGCTTAATATATCTATGAGTAGTCATCATCTTCTTCATCATCCATCCTGGGTCCAGGAGGAGGTGGCACATAAGGCTGTTGAGCTCCTTCGGCACCTACTAGACCTTGTTGCTGCAATAGCAGCCACTGTTGTTGTTCCTGCTTTGCTTGTTCTTCACGTGCCTATTAGACAAAAATGAATTAATACATATGTTTACCTAATTATTAACCTTTTATCCGCCACGAGTTCCTTCAAGAAAATGTACCCCTAGCGCCGGACGCTTCATTTGTAACAATATAACTAGTGATGGGAAACGCTAATCGTATATTAAGTAAAACATTATAATATTTTTTTAATAAAACATTTTTAACCTAAGTAAAGCTTGTTTTAAAAATTATATTCTAACGATAGAATTACTTAAGTACCTACATCTGATCGTTTATAACAGAAATTACATAAACATCCGATTCAAAAATGTTACATCATCTATTTAAGCACCCGAGAAAATATCGATAATATGAAATCCCTAGTTCGATCATGTCGGCGTTGGACGTTTTAAGCATATTGATATTAATAGTGCAGGGTATTATAGAATCTGCTACTCGAATGCTTACCGATTATACTCAGATGTTCGAATGAGTCCTGAACAAAAAGATATAATTTGATGATGATTTCATAGCAATTATGGTTTCTTTAAAGTTGTATATATTGCAAAAAAGAACGATGAGTCGGAAATAAAAATGTACGGTCAAAGACAAAAGTCGAGTAGCATCGTAAGGTAAACATTTGCTTATTGATCCGAACGAATATCTTTGTGTGTGTGATGTCTTAACGCAAATAATGAAACATTATTTAATGTAATAATAGTAGGTGAATTTTGTCATAGGCATGTGTGCAAGGTGTGACAAAAACGAGTTCTTGTATATACAACTATAATAATAATAATAATAAAGTCGGCCGGCCAGAGGGAGGCCGCTAGAGCTATATGCTTGGGGGTGGAAGTGTCATTTTCAAGGGCATAACTACGGGGAAACCCGCTCTGGGTCTCCGTTGTCACGAGACCCGTGATGGTGAAACCGGCGCCGCACCGCTCGACACCCCTAGCCACTTGCACCGGTGTTGCCCTCTGCTGCTGGCTTGTATGCCTATAGTGGCTTATCAGGGGGCCCATCTAGTGAGTTGGCGAGTCACCGTCTGCCCATTGCATTGATGCTATTAGAGTATTCAGGGCAGATGCCGTTTTTCATCCATAGTTAGCAATATACTGGTCCACCAAACACCCATACCTATAGCCCATATATTAGAATCCATACGTAGCAATAGTCCTACGCCTGCTGCGGCTAGTGCCGCTGTAGGTGTTCCATAACACCTTTGATTAAAACTCTCGAAGGGCCTCTTCACGTTGGACCCATGTCTCCGTGTAAGCCTCCCAAAGGGCCAGGTATTTTCTAATATAATATGTTAGAAAGTACCTGTGATAAGAGAAACATAATAATAATAGTTTATTAGCAACAAAAAGGGTTCAGAGCTGTATACATCATCATATTTAAATAAATGAAATTGGTCGGATACATCTGAGGTATACAATGTGAGCAATGTCTCCCGAGCTAGGAAATTCCTGTGTTACGGGGGACATCCCTCCATCCTGTGTAATGTCATGAAAGTACAAAAAATAGTTTTGATTATAATATACAGAGTTGTTGATGCAAATGCGAGTACGATGCTGTGCTTAGTAAACTGATTTCCAAACAATTAAAATAGACTAATTTAGAGAAATTAAAAGGTAAAATAACATATATTAAAGGAAATAATGGGCCATCTTCCTCCTCAGTATTTTATTTTTGTGTTTTGTTTTATGTACGTGTGTGTATTGTATGTGTAAGTATGTGTGTGTGTGTGTGTGCGTGTGTGTGTGTGTGTGTTTGTGTGTGTGTGTGTGTGTATGTATGTGTGTGTGTGTGTTGTGTGTATGTGTGTATGTGTATGTGTATAAGCTTGCGTGAGTACCTATGTGTCTGAGTGGTATATAAAAGTGTTTGTAGGGTGTGTGTATGCGTGTTTTAGGCTACGTGTAGGGACGTTTTAATATTTTTTTCTGTGTCGTCATAATTTAGGGTAAGTAGGTATTCTCTTAGTTTTGTTTTGCAATTATACGAGTTTAGCGAGTGTATGTGTAGCTTATCATTAATTTTGTTATATAATAGTACGCTTAAAAACCGATAATGGCGTTGTGCGAAAGTGGTACACGTGAATACACTTGGATATATTGGTTTAGGTCTTCTAACGCTTTGTTGATGGAGATTTTTTTGCAATGTTGTACTGGAGTGCTTTTTCATTATAGTATGGAGATAATACATCTGGCGTACTGTGAGCACTTTATATTCTGAGTATAATTGCTGTGTGGGGAACCTGAAAGGTCTGCCCATGATGACTTTCAGAACTGCTCGTTGGGTGCGTTCAGCTTGGATGATTATTGTTTTTGCGGCGCCTCCCCATGCGATGTGATGCAGTAGTTTATAATCGATTCGACTATAATAACTACTATCCCTTATATTCAACAACAGTGTCTCTGTTAGTCCGCATTTACAATTAATGCTTAAATTTGCTACTGTATCGCAGGTTGCGATAGCGAAGCGGTCAACGAGTCTTCTTATTTTATCACTAAAATATAATGACGGTGCGGTGCGGTGGTTCAAATCCTCTACTTCCACTTTTTGTTTTTTTATTACTGAAATTTTCAAATAATAAAGATGAACGTTATATTTGTCTACTTATTACGCTAGTGATAAAAAACACAAAAAGTGTTTTTAGGAATTAAACTCAAAGGACATCATTCAAGCTTCGAACATTTTGTACCCAAAAATAAAAGTGCCGGCCCAAAAAATACTGCGGTTTTGTAGAAAATATGTCTCTAAGCATTTTTTCTATTACAGCGAACCTCTAAGTTTAACCCTACAACTGCTACATGTGATTAAAAATACAAATTCATTATTTTTACGTACAACGTTTGTCTAATAGACACACATTTATTTACTTTAGTTAATAATCATAAACAACCTAGCTACCTGCTATTGTTATATGTGTGCGCACAAGCACCCATCGCCCGTCCCGCTGCCCGCTCGCGTCCCGTACTCCCCTCTCCCTGCGCGACGAACACTAATCGCTTTGCACTGTTTTAAATATTTAGTTAAATAGTTATCCATGCAACTCCTGTTACATCGGACGGCTTATTACAAACGTATGCGTAATTGTGTTGTGTTTATTTAACAATATTTCAAATGGCTGACTTTCTGTGTATTCGGTGTCGTGAGTCTGTTGTAAACAGAAGGCGATACACTTGGGCTTCTCGAGAAGACATACACATTGATATAGCGCAGATTATTATTCAAGAAATATTGGAGCTACAGGTATGTTATCTTTGAGGTTATGGGTCCTACTTCTATCTCGTCTTATTTATTATTAAATAAGCGCGTTGAATTGAATATCTACCATTAGTTATTATGTTTTGATATCTAGTTTTGTCTTACATTTTACTAGCTCATTGGATGTAATAATACGTACACTGTCTTAATTGATAAGGTTTCCAGTTCCCGCAGTGCTTTTATTATAACAATAATTACAGTTCATCATAGAAAATACGTTTATAATGTTCTAGGGAAGTCAACATCTGACCATGTCAAAATCTAAAATAAAGCATAGTATAATATAATGCTCGGTAGGAGCAAGTGGAACGACACGAGTAAGAAATAAATCTGTTTTATTTTACAGCTCCAGCCAACAGATTTTATTTGTCGACCTTGTTGGCAAAGGGCAGAAAGAACATACCATAGAAATATACGAGAAACACACCAAGAAGATGATGATGCTGATGTTCCTCAGATGGAACCGGTAGCAGGTGAAGAACCAGCTCAGATTAATTTGCCTGGGTATGTGCGAACACCGGACACTAGGCGCAGTTGTGTTTTCCAACATTGCGATAACGATATAAGACATCGTATCCCAGATGACATTGTTTTGCGGATGTTGTGTCGATATAATTTACTTATATGTGAAAACAGTCGTGTCTGTAATGAACATTTACAGCAAGACTTATAACACACATTGGCCGTACAGCAAAACAATATTACCGTATTTAAAGCTGATCAGATTGTAAGAGCTTTGTCTCTATTACAAGCGCATGTCACTACAGATGTTTTAAACTTTGAACAATACCAATTGATAAGTCCGAACGAGTTTCGTACCTGGGTTGGCCTTACACATGACCAGTTTACTGATTTACAAACTAATCTTCCAAGCCTTAATAATAGGAATAACAAAAATTTAATATTGGCAGCTGTACTGGTAAAATTACGGACAGGAGATTCTAACGCTAGGTTGGCATCAATATTTAAAATAAGCGAGTCTTCTTTCGCCCGCTTACTCAACACTGGTCGGACTGCACTAATGCAAGATTTTGTCCCGAGGCACTTGGGCTTTGACCATCTAAGCAGAGAAGACGTAGTTCGAAGAAATCTAACTATGCCAGAACATCTCTTCGGTAATCGCCGTTGAAGAAAGAAAAGCAATAACAATTTGTGACGGCACATACATTTATATTCAAAAGAGTTCTAATTACTTTTTCCAAAGAATATCTTACAGTAATCATAAGTATAGAAATCTTATAAAGCCATTCCTATTGGTATGCTGTGATGGATATATAATTGAAGTGTCAGGTCCTCATGATGCTTCCACATCTGACGCTCAAATAATGAACAATATAATAAATAGTGAAGCAAACAACGGTGACGTTTCTCATTGGTTTTACAGAAGTGGTGATGTTTTTATTTTATACCGTGGTTTTAGACACGCGGTTGTACAATGCAACAGCATGGTTACTCAGTACACATGCCAGAATCAAATCATCCAAATGAAGCACAATTGACGCCAGACCAGGCTAATAAATCTCGTCTAGTAACTATTTGCCGATGGGTCGTCGAGGTTGTAAACGGCCGTTTTAAAAGGGATTTTCGGCTTCTGCGGAATATCATTGTAAATCGTTCTTTGTATTATATGTTCCATTATTTTAAAATAGCGGCTGCCCTATTAAATGCCTATCACGGGGTAATAGAAGACAACATTCACGCACAAACCTTTTTATCTATCATTAATGAAAGATTGTCGCTGCCAAACTCACTTGCGGATATAGTCATAAGACATAATTATAATAGAAGGCGAGTACAATTTCGTCTATTGCCGGCTGATGTACCTGAGCTCCAATATTTACCAAGGCTCACTGAAGAAGACTTAACATTATTTAGCTTAGGTGTATACCAGTTAAAACAAGCAAAAAGCTACTATGGCGAACATTTAAACCCAAATGGAGATTTTATTATAGAAATAAGCGAACTAACTGAACATATTAGAGAACTAGGTGAAAATATTGTATTGATAAGAGGGCGAATCCAGTCTCGACATGTAAGGGCTAGGGTATATTATGTGTATATTGGTTGGCATAGAGGTTCAAGTGGTAGGGCAGCCATAGCGCATTATTATTGCACTTGCAATATAGGAAAACGAACCGTTGGTTGTTATTCTCATACAATGTGTTTGGTTTGGTACTTGAGTTTTGCTAGACACGAGGCTCGTATAAGACCACCTATAGCTGGCTTAGAAAACATTATAATAAGGTCTATTGAAATGTAAAGCAACTTATCTAATAATAAAGACATATTATGTTTATTTTTGTTTTATTTGTCACCTTATTATATCTATATCTACTTAAACGATGAATAACTAAACTTAAACTTAAAATAGAAAACTAACAAAGCTTTCTTTTTGCATGCATGCTTTTTACGTTTTTGTAATTCCAACTCATATTGATTTTTGCATTTTTCTATCCAGGTAGCAGTCGGAGGGTTAAACATTAAGCTTTCCTGTAATACGTAAACATGTTTAGGACGTTATTTCGTATAAAAATACAATATACTTTTTGTTTACAGAATTTTAATTTCGTATAAAACAATAATGATTTTGGTATTTTCAAACTAATGTAGTAATCGGCGGGTTAAACATACAGCTTTGCTGTAGTATAAAAAATCTTAAGAATGCTATTTTCTATAAGTATCTAACATTTTTTCTTTCTGGCCGGCACTTTTGTTGTTGGGTACGAAATGAATGATGTCCTTTAATTATTTTATTATTATAATAATTATTATTTATCAGAATTATTTAAATGACTAAAAAACACATTGTTTTTTATTTTTAATAAATAAATAAATAATACAAATTATAATTAAGAAAAACAAAATTCTATTTAATTTATAAGAATAATACTTCATTATAAAAAACAATGTCAAAATATGATAACCAAAATATCAAAAATCTTACGACATAATCGTAGATGGCGATTCTGATTTCTTTCTTAACAGCGAAATCGTAAATCACAATACCATAACAAAAAATAACTTACTCTGTGTTTAGTCCAGTTTCGTCGGCAATTTAAGATATATTAATCCTATAATTATGCCATATATTTGCCCTGGATTCAATATTTTTATTAGTTTGCATTTTAAATGTAGACTTTCAATCAAAATATTTAAAAAAACATTGCAATAATAATAATAACACAAACGCTCGTAACAAAGATCATCAACCAACAACATCACATAATACTATTCAAGTGAGAAATTATTATATTTTTATATCCAACCTCATCTTTTGAATAACTGTGGTTTAAATAAGTCTAAAGTAACAAGTCATCGATGTTACTAATTTAGGAAAAAATTCAAAAAGATTATCACTTGCTGGGGATCCAACCAACAAGCGTTACATTTTAGTTCGCAATATTACCAACGTAGCTACAATATCACTTAGTTGTTTATTTGAAATTAATACTCACAATCATAATTGAGGCGGGTTTATGTGTATGTGTGGTTGCCTACGTTTTGGCAATAAGTATAACGAGACTCAGATGGTGTTACAGTCTGTTTAATATCAGTAAAAGTAAATCTTATATACTAGTGTGGCGCGTGTACACATTTGCATGCGTGTGCATTTTAACTTATCTTAAGATGTGCTATATCGGAATACGTGTAATAATGTAGTCGCTACATATACACCAACCTTTAAAAATGAAAAAAATATTACAATTCCTACTTAACTATCACATTTTCTATTTATAGATACAATCTCAAACGTATGCTTAATGACATAATACATTGCTGATGCCGAAAAATAGTCGAGTAAAAATATGTGCTGACGCGTGTTGTGATGGTGCGTAGCCTAGGTCAAGGTACTTCGTGAGTGGTTATCCAAATTGCGATGTTTCTTGTCCACCGTAGTTCTTCCAGTACGAGATTTTTAATTGGTCGGTTTCCTTTTGGTTCAGGCAACTATTGGAGTTGTATACAATTTGATCTTTGGAGCTTTGGTTGCCCATTGTTTTATCCCAAAGTGCTAACGATGGATGATGATATTTGTTGTGATCTCGCGAGTATTTATATCGATTGAATTCTTGCGTCACGGAATACAGAACCGTACTGTGGGCTTAACTGTCCGTCCTGACTTGGTGATGTACGTGTTTGAATAGCTGTGTCTGTTTTCTGAATTCGTCACGGTCATATCTTCGTTGTCGATGACAAATGCTGGTTTTAATCTATCTATTAATATTACAGTTTCTTTATCCTTGACCTTAATGACATATGTTTTATCCATTCTTCTTATCACTGGGAATGGCCCTTCATAGGGTGGTGTCAGACTTCTTTTTACTCTGTCGCATCTTACAAATACGTGTGAACATTCTTTAAGTTCAGGATGAATGAAAATTGTTCGGTTGTGCTTCTTGCGTTTTGGTACTGATGTCATTTTATTGATATTCTTTAGAATATTTGTTACGAATTCTTCGTATGTAGAATTCCAATGTGAAAATTCGAAAAATTCTCCGGGTAGACGTATAGGTTCGCCATATACCATCTCCGCTGCACTATATCCTGTGTCCTAGCGTAGACAACTCCGCAAACCAAGTAGAACTGAAGGAATTTCTTTCATCCAATTAGCGTTAGATTATCTTGTCATAAGCGCTGCTTTTAAGGTTCTATGAAATCTCTCTATCATTCCATTTGACTGTGGGTGCTATGGCGTTGTCCTAATTTTGTGTACTCCCAAAAATTGTGAAAGTGATTCGAATATTCTTGATTCGAATTGTCGACCTTGATCCGTCACGGCGTATGCAATGCGTAACGGGCATCCAAATCTTGTTATCCATCCCTCATATAGTGCACGAGATATTGTTTCGGCTGTGATATCTTCAACCGGAATTACCATCTCAGGCAATGACGTACAGCGATCTATGATTGTGATTAAATATCTTTTTCCTTGAGAAACAGATAATGGTCCAACAATGTCGATGTGTAAATGCTCAAAACGCTGCGATGGCATAAAGCTTCCTACCGGTGATATGGTGTGGCGCTGTACTTTTGACTTCTGACAAGCTATGCATGACTTACACCAGCTATTAATATCTTTGTTCATACCTGACCATAAATACCTTTAAGTTATCATTTTTCTAGTAGTTCGCTTGCCCGGATGACTTAGTCCATGAATGACGTTGAAAACCTGTCTTCGAAATGTCTCTGGTAAATAAGGACGATTCTTCCGAGTCGATGTGTCGCAGCTGATGCTTTTTGTGGAACCCGGAAGCATTATGTTTTTAATTTTCAAATTCCTATTGTCACGGAGTCTTATTAATTCTTGGTCATTAGAATGGCATCTTGCTAAATCGGCATAATTAATCGGTGATGGCATATCAATTTGTTCAATACGTGACAGTGCATCTGCAGCAATATTATCACGTCCGCTTATATGTTGAATGTTAGTGCTATATTGTGAAATAAAGTCCAATTGCCGAATTCGCCGTGGCGTATCGTTTGATGATGGTTTTTGGGAGAATGCGTATGTCAAAGGTCGATGATCTGTGAAAATTGAGAATTCTCTTCCTTCAATAAACCTTTGAAAATGCTTGACTGCCATGTATACTCCAAGTAATTATCTATCAAATATTGAGTATTTTTGTTAAGCTTCACTTAATTTTTTTGAGAAAAATCCTAATGGGGTTAGGTCCTAATCTAGTTATATCTGGATTTTTGTTGTAGAACTAGCATCTGTCATAAGTGCCAGTGGGTCAGTGCGTGAGGGATGCACTGTTAATATTGCGTTCATGATGTTTTCCTTGCATTTATCAAAGGCTTTTTCAGCTTCTGTTGACCAAGGAATAAGAGAGTTATCATTCTTTTTCGAGTTGCACAGATAGTCGTTTAAAATAATCTGATATTTGGCGGCGTGCCTAAAAATCTTCTTAATTCTTTGATTGTCTTTGGTTTAGGAAATTCTGCAATTGCTTTGTAATTTTTCTCAGTCGGGTGTATTCCTTGGCTCGTTATATGATAACCTAAGAAATCTATCTCGCTTTTGAAGAACTCGCATTTTTCGAGGTTAATAGTTATTCCATTCTCCTGTAAGCGTTTAAAAACTGTATCTAAGTGCTGATAATGTAGAATCTCGTTTGCCGAGACAATTAGGCAATCGTCGACAAAGACGAAAACAAAATCTAAATCTCTGAATAGGGAGTCCATTAATCGTTGGAATTTTTGCGCTGCATTGCGTATACCAAAAGGCATTCTTAAATATTCGAAAAGTCAAAAAGGAGTGATAATAGCGGTTTTTCCCACATCTTTAACTGGAATACAGTGGTAAGCCTTCCGGATATCAATCTTGCTGAATACGTATTTTTTTTCTAATATATAAGTAAAATCGGTGAATCGTGGAAGTGGGTATTTATCAGGCACAGTCGCTTTGTTGAGCATTCTATAATCACCACATGGTCTCCATTCACCATTCTTTTTCTTGACCATGTGTAAAGGGGCTAGCCCATGGGCTATCAGAAGGGCGACAAATGCCCTGTTCAATCATACTTTGAAATTCTTTTTTAGCGATGTGATATTTGTCTGGAGGCAATGATCTGGCACGTGCAGATACGGGCGGTCCTTTAGTAATAATATGGTGCTCAATCTTGTGTTTTGGGGTAGTGCGCATGGAGGAAGGCCTCGTAATGTCCTCATATTTTTTTAAGAGTTGAGTTATGCGAGGATTCTTTCCGATGTCAATAGTGCTAATTGTTTGCTGCGTCGATTTGATCAGGGTTGCAGGCGTTGTAAGTAAATCAAGTCAGTAACCTTGTCAATAAGTCTTCGACCAGCTATGTCGACTAATAGCTTATAATGCTCTAAAAAATCTGCTCCTATAATTGGTTGCGTCACATCAGCGACGACGAAATTCCACGAAAAACATCTCCGTAATCCCAAGTTTAAAGTAAGAGTTTTTTCGCCATAAGTCTTGATTTTTGTACCATTAGCAGCATAAAGTGTATATTGTTTATTTTGTGTAAATGAATATCTCTGTGTCTTGCCGATAACTGAAATATTTGCTCCCGTGTCAATCAAAAATCTCATACCACTTTTTCGGTCGGTAACAGTGAGGCGGTTGGACGGGTGAATAGCACAGAGATCTGCCGTAGTCTGCGCTTTGATTAGTTTCCCTGGTTTCTTGAGTTAAATTTTTATTGCCAATCACATGATTCAATACAATTTCTTGCATATTTTCCGTATTTATAGTGATAAAAACAATAGTGTTTTCTTTCCCGACTGTTTGCTTTTGAACTTGACCTCAATGGGAAATGCTGATGATTAAAATATCTTTGAGTGCTGCGTCGATGGTCTTTGTGATCACGCTGAATTGCACTTAATTCCAATTGTATTTTTGCTAACTGTGTTAATACGCATGCCATTGCCCCTTCATCAGTTTTGTCTATGTTTTCGTTTACAGCTGATACCTCGGTAAGTTTTGAGTTTGTTATAATTTTGTCAGCGATCTGGCTCATCTTGTCGATATCCATGTCTTCTTTAACTGCTAGGACTGTAGTAACTGATGGTGGTAAAAGTCGCAACCATAGCAGCTTGATGGTTTCGTCACCCATTTTTCCTTTTCCAAGAACTTACATCTTGCGTAAAAGTTGTGATGGTTTTTGATCGCCGAGGTCCATTTCAGTCAATAATTTTTAAAATTGGCGCTGTTCTGACTTCTCATAGCAATTAATTAAGCGCTCCTTGATGGCCTTATACTTTTCTATGGATGGTGGAGAGGTAATGAGGTCACTAACCTGTAGTATTTATTCTTTAGACAGCTTAGCTATAACTGTAAAATATTTATAATCGTCGCCTTGTTTTTGTGGTGCTAATATGGCTTCCAGTTGTGTAAACCATAATTTAGGTTGATCCCTTCCAAAACTCCGGAATGCGGGATAAGATGGTGGTACCAGCCGCTACTTCCAATGTTTCTTGATGGCCGTAGCTTGATTTGCAAGTTGGTTGGTTCATGTTGCTTATTTTCTTGTTGCGAAGTCCACTTGTAGAGCCAGAATCGTAGCGTCGTCGGGGTCACCACTTTGCCTACGTTTTGGCAATAAGTAGGTATAACGAGACTCAGATGGTGATATAGTCTGTTTAATTTCAGTAAAAGTAAAGCTTATATACTAGTGTGGCGCGTGTATACATTTCTATGCGTGTGCATTTTAATTTATCTTAAGATGTGCTCTTTCGGAATACGTGTAATAATGTAGTCGCTACATGTGCAATGATTTTATTGAAAAATTAACATTTGTTGTGATTCTATCGCTTTTTAAAATTGCTACTCTACTTTTGCTCCTGACCGTACATAAATAACAACACCTTATTTGTGACATGGTCAGGTCAGATAAGACATGTGAACGATTAGAGAGCCTATATATATTTAGATACAAGATAGAAGAGCGAGCCAATGTGAACCATCTTTAAGTAAAACTTTGGCCCAAAGTTTGGAAAAATATATATATGAAAACTTTTATGTAACATACTTTTTTTATATTTGCAGCTTCATTATATCCCCAATAAAGTATCAAATTTATTTAAATAAGGATATGGTCAAAATCTTCTGAAATGTGAAACGAAAATAAAACTTTGACATATTTTGGGTTAAAGTCATACGACTTTACGGTACCCACTTATAAAATGTACCTATTTCATACTTTACAATTATTTACAACTTACCCTCATTATTGCAATATATTTTCCGCTTATGACCACGGTTGGCATGATTGAAACAAGTTGTTTTAAAACACATGTTTAAAAAACAGTTTGAATTAAAACCGTGTTTTTTATCACGTGTTTAAAAACAAAGATTAAAACAAGTTTTAAACAATGTATAAAACATTAAGAAAAAAACATACTTTAAACTACTTTTCATAGCGAATGAATGGAAATAAATAAAAATAAAATTAATATTTAGGACTCTAATTAACTTGACATAAAACCAGTTGAGTCTATGCTATTTATTTTTTTTGTACGTATGTCATTCTTTTGGCATTGTAATTAAATAAAACATATTACTTTTATGACAAGTAATTTATTCAATCAAACAAAGATCAAAGTAACATTAATTAACAAACAATATTTGGAGCATGCATTTATAGGACAAGACAACACGTATTTTTAAAACATACATTATAATATTCAGTTCAAATCAATCAAAGTTATAATGATAACAATTTCAATTATTAAACAATAAAAACTAGTTAATAAAATCAAAATTGTGTCGGTCAGGTCAGTGAAAGTCAGACAATATGACAAGACAACAATTACTTTTTCTTATTTAGGTATTTAAAAACTGAGAAAAGTTTTGCAGTTTTCTCGGTATCCAGTTTATTTCGTACGTCAAAATGAATAAATCAAAACATCCAGAAATTGAAAACAGTCTTTCGATTCCAGCACTTGAAGCTACAGCAGTGTGAAACTGAGTCACTAAGTCCATTGTTTGGCCATTAATTTGTTTTTTAATGACAGCCACCATTCGAGAGGTCCGACCGGATTTACTACATGACCTTCAAATAGAAAGTTATGAAAGGGATCTGTCATTGCCCTGTATTTTACAACATAGGGCATTGCCTCTTCGTGATAAACTTCTATAAATGATAAAGCTTCAGAAATATTATAACTGGTGAGTTTTTCGCCCCTGTACTTAGGATGTAGTAAGTTTGCTGCAAAATGAGCTCGAGACATTGCCATTTTAAGCCGGGCATAGAACTTACTTAAATCATCCAGTGAATATTCGGTCTCACGCAGTCGTACATTCTCACTCTCAAACATATTTTTAGGCTCTATCCATGCTTCAGTCACTTCGCCAATACAGCAGGATGTCTTCTGGGAGATGTCAAGTGTAACTGCAATATTTTCCAGTTTTTTGAAGAGAGTCTGGGCTTGTTGCTTCAGCGCCATGTCATTTACTTTCAATGAAATTGACAAATCTATAGCAGTTGCATTATTTAAGCATATGTCTGACATTATATGCCAATTTGCCAAATAATACTTTTAAACAGTCAGCCATTGTGTTCCACCGTACCTGTTGTAGTATAACCATTGCTTTTCCACCAGCTTCTTTGTATTTGGCAGATGCAAAGTGAGTGTATTTAAAGTACCGCTTTTCTGGTATTAATTCTTTCTTACATTTTCTGCAATGCACCCATTGGTCACTCATTGGAATCAATGTGAATTGTTCCCAAATTGCATGCTTTTTTCGTCCTGAAGTTGACATTTTAATAAAGATGTTACCAGTCACAGAATTAATAATTAAATCAAACATTAGAAAAAAAGGCACTTCTATTTATAGAATTCATAGGTAATTTCCCGCCGCTAAAGTCCCGCTACGAAAGGCCCTATGTCCGCCGTCGAAATAAAGTAATTCAATGGACTAGTGGGTATTACCCTTATTTAAATATAAAATAATATAAATATAGTTACTATGGCGAATTTGAAAATACCTAGTCTAGAAATGAATTAATATAGGTCTATTTGATTTGAAATTAATGGCCTAAACTAAAAAGAAAAGAAAACACTTGTTTAAAACAATTTGAAACGTTTCAAAAAATTAAAAAAAAAACCTGTTTTAACGTCACATGCGGTCGGACATATACGACTCCGGCGCTGCCACAGTGGATGTTCTCACAACTTTTAGTGATGTACCCGTAAGCTAAAGGTTGAAACAATCTATGAATATTTAACGTCTCATAACAGCCTGTAAGAACTAACTAATAACTATTAAAATTATGTAATGTCGAAATTTGCACCATTATATAAATAACTAATGATTTGTAATATTAATTATCGGCTTAGTAGTCGTTTCGCACGAATCGTGCGAAAAACACTTTTTAAAATAATATTTATTATGTTGTCGTGTCGCACACATGGAATATATTTACGTGCGAATCGTTCCCGTCTGAAAACGCAAGTGTCGTTTCGCACGATTTGTGTTTTTAATAATAAAAATACCAAAATACAGTTGTGCACACACTACTTTCAAGTTCATATAAGTAATATTTGTATGTCCTATCAAGTATTCTATTAAAAACGTAAGTTCAAAAAGTAGAGAGATCAAATAAACATTTTGAACAGGATAGCAAAAAATCATTAACGTTTACATACATAAATGCAAGTGAAAAGGTAAATCGTATTTGCCATCTCATTCTCTCGTATTATTTACCTGATAGAGGAGTGTTGCCAGCCCGTACGATTAATTACGATTCGATTATAGCCATATAATGGCCCATATATTAATTTGGCCGATGCGATTATACGATAGCCGGTGTCCTAATTACGCTAAATGTAGGATAATTTCGAGCACGGAAATAAAAAAAACATCGAAGTATAGTACCGCTCAAACTCCGCTGACGCCGATCGGCGATCGGGTCTTCAGATTTGTACACGTCAAACCCCGGTGACGCGATAGGGCGTCGAGCACACACGATTGTGTATTGTTTACGTTAGCGCAAATAAGTAAAGCTAACGTAAACAATACAAAATTGAGTAAATATCGTTAATGTAAATTACGTATACAGTTGCAGGGGGTGTGAACCATGTGAATGACCGCTATTGCCATCTTATTTGGCATAGACTATACTTGACAATACTATAAATGCCAAAAAAAGTTTCAAAGTAAAAATAAATAGTTAAATAAACCGTTTTAGATGCCAGTCAATATTTTTAAAATTGTACAGTTTTGCAGTAAAAACGATGAATTAGACAAAAGTATTTAATAATTGGACTTTTAGGAGTTGGCAACACTGCCGATAGGTTTAGTTAGTGTTTGCCGAACCAGCGATTGACGCTGTTGTTTTTAAAATGCCGTATATTTGTTTAAAAGCATTCACGACTAAACTTTTAAATTGCTAGTATAAGTTAATCTCAGGCATTTTATGGTGGAGATTAATAATTATTTTTGATTTTTATATTAATATCTGATTACTTGACTGTAATAAATAAATACTTGATTCTGTGATTTGATTATGATAAAACTTGGTGACCACTATTCACCTGAACATTTTGTTGTTTAGTTAACTTATATAATTAGCAGTTGTACAATAAGTATTAATGCACTTAGCATTAGTGCTTACTGCACAACGAAATTAAAGCTCAGTTTTATATAGGCAATATGTATCTTACGCACTACCTTATAATCATGTTGTTTTTAAAAAATATTCTTTTTATTTTTTTTATTTATTGTTGTACCTTGTTTTATTTATCTATCACCTTTGTGCGCGAATTTACAATACTTCTACTTTTATTAGCATAAAAAATAAAACGTGCGAATGCGACACCTTCGTTTTCAGACGGGAACGATTCGCACGAAAATATATTCCATGTGTGCGAAACGACAACAAAATAAATATGATTTTGAAAAAGTGTCTTTTCGCACGATTCGTGCTTTCGTTCGTTGTACCGCAAATACCTAAAAAAACTTGGTTGAACTACTATAGAATTTGATCATTTTTCTTAATTGAAATCTAGAGATTTTGGTGAGTTATTTTTGGAAGCAAGAATACAAAATGATTCGTAAATAGATTCTGTTATATTTTTATTTAAAACTTTTATAAATTTTAATAAACTTTCGACACACGGCTTTTAAACCTATAGTTGTATTTATACGTCTGCGGCGCTAGGGACACAAGCTCGCAGTCGGATATATACGACTCCAGCGGTTAATAGGTTAACACACACTTAAGTACGGCAGTTAAGCCTGAGAATTTATTAGCTGAATAAATACTATCGTGCATTTTAAACCAAACTCTTTGCTGTCATTAGTCATTGCAATAATTTTATTAGTACTTATATAAATAAAAAATAACTATACATTTAAAACTAAATGCTACCTTAGTTAACAACTAAGTTCACATAATATTACTGCCATTGGTGAACTTTAGTGCCTCAAGATCAATCCAAGTTTTTATGAATACTTTTATTGGCTGTAATATTTTACCAGGTAGGTTTATTCCATACATGTGAGGTAACTAATATTAATTACCTGACGTCTAGCTTAGATAGATAATAGACATAATATGCCTATCATCTATCTTAGCATAAGAGATTTATAGAATGTATAACTTATAATTTTATACAACACTTTGCCGCGAGCTGTCGGACAGTACGCACGCAGTTACTTTTATCACATATTAAGATATTACAATGTTAAACTAGGTTTAAGGATACGTTCAGGGCATTTTCCATCAGCAAAATTTGCGTTCTTAATGAAAAAAAATAATACACCTAATTGTAACACTTGTAATAAGCTTGAGGATGTAACACATTTGCTGATGGAATGTGTCAGGAACAAAAATGCACGAGATTCTTTTATAAAAGAGTTTCAGCTGAATGTAATGTGCTGATGGAATGTGTCAGGAACAAAAATGCACGAGATTCTTTTATAAAAGAGTTTCAGCTGAATGTAATGGATGTTGGACTTATTCTTACGATTTTGGCTAATCCTACATCTGATGTGGCAAAGAAACTATGTAGTTTAGTAACCCACATATATTGATATATTTAATTTAAGATTATTGTATATTTAGTTTAAGCCTTGTTTTATCCATAGGTTACTGTATTGTGTAGAATATGGTACGATGGGGTCTACATATTTGCATGAATAAAAACCACTTTTTTTATAAAATAAAGACAAAAAAAAAAACAAAAAAAATTATATAATTCAAACATAATAAAAATTACCTTTGCAAAAAGTTCTTGCTGCTGCCTCAATAATTCCTCTTCAGGTATGCCTAGATTTTCAAGTCTAGTGCTTTGCCTTCTTCTCTTTGCAGCTACAGCTTTACAATCTTTTAGAACAGCCTCTGCTTCTAATGTATAGTCACCGAAACCTAGCCTGTCCAATGCTGAAAATAAATATTTTTACGAAACAAATGCCAACATTGATACCTTCTAATCTGTATGATGAAAAATAAAATGACAATATTTCATTTTTAAGAGTAGATGAAAATTTGTTATTTTTTTTTTATTTGGAAAAGAACAGTCATCTATTCCTTTCTAAATAAAAATATGTAAAAGTGGCAATTTTCAAATAGAAGTGTTTATAACTAATTAAATTAAACATTGGAATAATATGCAGACTATTTTTAATTACCTGTGAGTACATGTTCTGCGTTGATAGTTTTCTTGTTGCTTTGATTGCAAACTTCGTTTGCTTCTGAGCTTATCAGATGAATAAACTCTGTACAGCAATTGAGAATTAATTCTCGAGACTCAAAAGCTACACGTACTGAGGGAACTAATTCCTTTATCATTTTATTAATGCTTGCTCTAGGAAGTGTTAACTCGTCTTCTTCTGAGGGCGGTGGACACAGTTCTCTTTCTGGACTACCCATTTTATTATAAACTTGTACTTATTATTAAATAGTTCCTTACTTCGTACTTTATAGTGGCAATTAATGTAAATATAATATGTACACAAAAGAAAATATATATAACTTTTACAGCTTTTCACAGACGATTCTCTAAGATTGACAGAAGTGACAGATTTTCTGAATATTCTCTATGGCAGACAATGGTCAAAAGTAAAAATGAAAGTCGATTATGTTTATTGTATTAGTATTGTTGATTGAGACAGCAACTCATTATTCAAGCTGCTGATCTAATAAAGTTTCAGAGTTGCCTGACAATTTTACTATAACATTTATTTCGTTGTCGTGCCAACTTTAAAATCATCTTTAGAAGAAAAGTGTCATAATGTGCCATAATCAGGTATCACTTCTTGTGCATAGAGGTCGCCTTTGAATAGATCTCTAGACACTTTGGTATAACGGGTAACGAGTTATTAGACTGTCGTCCTAAACTTGCAGCGCTCTCTCTGGTTGCATGGCATGGACCTGAATTCTTTCCTCATGAACTACGTTCTCTGATCCGTCCATCCTGGGTTAGCGCTCGGAACAGATTGTACTGTAGTAAGCTTCCCAGCTGTTGAAAGATAAATTCTTTGGTTGCTACGGTTGTAATATGATTCTACTGACAATAGAAAATAAATAAATTGACTATGTCAATAAATATTCAGATCCGTCTATGTCTTTTCTAATTTATATGGTTTCGAAGAGTTCACTTAGGATCACTTATTATTCTTGTCCCAAAATCACCTATCTTTGTGTATACGGAATTTTTATCTTCTTAATAAAGCTCCTACCTCCTAAACTTGGCAAACATTATTTTCATAGAAACCTTCTACAGATTAATATCTCTTATCCAATGTAAAATATTGTCTTCCCTTCGTATTTTTCATAAATCAGTGTTTTTTACTGTTTCATCTCGTGTGCTTCTTTCTAATCTTTTAACCCACAGATGTCTGTGCGCTAAAAACAGCTATTATACCTATTTTATGTTTACTAGGTACATATTGTTATTAATAATAATAATAATAATAACATGGCAACACCAGCATATGTGTCATTTTACAAAATTTTCAGCTCTCTATAACTCCATAAAAATATATAATAATTTGGCCACAATTTCAACATAATAAATATAATTCAACTAATAAGTCTCAATTTTAAAATAATACAACCATAAAGAACAGTACAAAACAAGTAAAATCGGTCATAATGACAACACATGTCAAAATGAAAAATATATAAATTAAATGATGATGTAGTGACACGCAAATGCTAACAAGAGCCAGAGCGTTAGCACAAAGGAGACCCCCGGACTCGTCGCTCAGCTCCGCCTCGCAGCCGTCGGTACCTGCACCCGCGACTACGACGGGCAGTGAGGCGTTGAGCTCATCAAGCGACGAGTATTTTATGTTTACTAGGTACATATTGTTATTAATAATAATAATAATAAAGTTCTCGAAAATGGTCATGTCACGTTGTACTGGGATCGAACTATCATCACAGACAGGACTGTTGTGGCCAACAAACCTGACATTGTGGTGATAGATCGATCAGAGCGCCGCGCATTGATTATCGATGTCACCATTCCGCATGACGGCAATCTCGCGAAAGCTGAAAAAGATAAGCAAATTAAATATCTCGATTTGGCTCGCGAGGTTGTCGACATGTGGGACGTTGATTCGGCAATCATTGTGCCGATAGTCATATCTGTCAATGGTCTAATAGCCAAGAGCCTCGATCACCATCTAAAGAGGCTCGCGTTGGGTGCTTGGATCAAGGGTTTGATGCAGAAGGCAGTGCTTTTAGATACAGCACGCATTGTGAGGAGGTTCCTATCTCTGGAATCCTAACCACCGGCAGCTTGGACCCTGTTCCCGATGCCGGTGGGGTACCATATATTTTATATTTTTAAATGATATGTATTTTTATAGATATATGTATATTTAAAAATGAAAAATGTATTGAAAATATTTAAATAAAGAGAATAATAATAATAACATGGCAACACCAGCATATGTGTCATTTTACAAAATTTTCAGCTCTCTATAACTCCATAAAAATATATAATAATTTGGCCACAATTTCAACATAATAAATATAATTCAACTAATAAGTCTCAATTTTAAAATAATACAACCATAAAGAACAGTACAAAACAAGTAAAATCGGTCATAATGACAACACATGTCAAAATGAAAAATATATAAATTAAATGATGATGTAGTGACACGCAAATGCTAACAAGAGCCAGAGCGTTAGCACAAAGGAGACCCCCGGACTCGTCGCTCAGCTCCGCCTCGCAGCCGTCGGTACCTGCACCCGCGACTACGACGGGCAGTGAGGCGTTGAGCTCATCAAGCGACGAGTATTTCTCCCCGCCGACGTCGCCAACACCTGTACGTCGGCAGGGGAGACGCCGGCCACCGTCCTGCTTGGGACCCCGAGGCCCGCCGGCCTCGAACAGGGCCCCCGCTGTCGGTGGTGATGTGCGCCGCATGAGATGGACGAGGTCAATAAATGAAAACGTCATGCGGGCATATTTTGTGGCTACAGAGGGAGGAACCAACCTCAGTGCGTATCGTAATCGAATGCTGCCTCTGTTTCAGGCTCTTGAACCAGGCTTCAACGTCACGGCACAACGACTATCGGATCAAGTGCGAGTTATCCAGCGCAATCGGATGCTGGATGATAACGTACTTGATAGGCTTCGCTCAGAGTGTTTACGTTCGAGTCGTGCCATTCACGTCCATCCTGGTGTAACAACAAGTAGTGTTACATCGTTGCCCCAAAACATTACCAGCGAGGATGAGGATGACATGACTAATAATGTAAGCATCCAGTACAATGATGAGGTAAGGGTAGCTTTGGAATGTGCGATTCGGGAATATCGGTATACACCCCATACTATTAGGCCTCGACTGCCGCGGTTGCCTACGCATAGACAAAATATGGCATTGGTAGGTGCCCTTGACTCGCTACTGCCTAGTTATTTAGAGAATAGCGAGAATCTCAGTGATACCCATTCAATCCTGTATTGTGCTGCTGTAGCGGCATGTCGTACAGCAGGCGTCAAGTTCCCTTTGAACGACACTGCTGTATGGCGAAAAGCTGCTCCGGCATGGCAATGCAGGATTGAACGTCGTATCGCTGAGGCAAGGGCACTTATTGGTAAACTAATCTGCTTCAGGGAGGGCAATACTCGCCCTAGAGTGATGCGCTTTGTGATTCGAGCTTTCTTGGGAACTGACACCAGCCCACAAGACTATACATCTCGGGTCACAGAGCGCATTGACTTCCTGAAGCAGAAAGTTTATGCGTGGGCAAACCGTTTGCGCAGATACAAAAAACGCGTGAACCGATATACCGTGAATTACACATTTCAAAAAGACCAAAGACGTGTTTATAGAAGCTGGGAACGACCGGATCAATGTGTGACTGGTGGGCGGCTGCCGGATGCTGATACCACAAATACCTTTTGGCGTAGCATCTGGTCGGTGCCCATGGGCCACACAGAGGGCGATTGGATCCGTGATGTCGAGCGAGCGGTTGAACAAATTCCAGAGATGGAAGACGTAGTCATTGAAGACCAGGATGTTACTAGTGCAGTCCGTTCGTTATCAAATTGGAAGTCTCCAGGTCCGGACGGGCTGCATAACTTCTGGTTGAAATGGCTACGTAGTTCGCATGCTTGCTTGGCATCGCAGTTTCAATCAACCGTAGAATCTGGGTCGTTGCCAGATTTTATGACCACAGGAGTTACGCACCTGCTCCACAAAGCAGGTAGCACTCACGAGCCTGGAAATTATAGACCGATCACCTGCTTACCATCGGTCTATAAGCTTCTTACGTCTATTCTGAGAGCCAAAATTTCAAAACATATTGAAATCAATTCTATTATGTCGGCCTCTCAGAATGGTTGTAGGAAGGGGGCTCGTGGTACGAAGGAACTCCTCCTCATTGATATGGCCATTAGCCAACAGGTTCGCCGTAATCACAAGAGTCTGGCGACATGTTGGATAGATTACAAGAAAGCGTTCGATTCGGTGCCGCATACGTGGCTCTTGAGGGTGCTGGAGCTGTATAAAGTAAATACAACTCTATGCACCTTCTTGAAGTTATGTATGCGGCAATGGAAAACGGCTCTTTACTATCCAGGGTGTCGACAGACCCAGGCGACCAAGTGGATAACGGACTCACCCCGCTTAACCTGGCTAAAGAGAACTGGCGCATCCCTATAGTACTAAGCATTGACGACCGCAAGAGTGTATGGCAGAGCAAGGAGCTTCACGGTAGGTTCTACAAGGCCCTATATGGACCTGATGTAGACGTTCTCGCCTCCGTGAACTGGCTACGCTTCGGTGACCTCTTTGGGGAAACCGAAGGGTTTGTCTGTGCAATTATGGACGAAGTTATCAAGACGAATAACTACCGGAAATATATCCTGAGGGATGGGGTGACATATGTCGGGCGTGCCACCAACCCGGTGAATCCCTCAGGCATATAGTTTCCGGTTGTTCTCGTCTTGCTAACGGCGAGTACTTGCACAGACATAACCAAGTAGCCAGAATTATCCATCAGCAACTTGCTCTGAAGTACAAACTTGTAGAGGTCGAGGTGCCTTACTACAGGTATGTAGCGGAACCAGTTCTCGAAAAGGACCATATCACACTGTATTGGGATCGATCTATTATCACAGACAGGACTGTTGTTGCCAACAAGCCTGATATTGTGGTAATAGATCGATCAGAGCGCCGTGCAATGATTGTCGATATTACCATCCCTCATGATGGCAACCTCGTGAAAGCTGAGAAGGAAAAAGAACTAAAATACCTGGACTTAGCACACGAGGTTGTCGATATGTGGGATGTGGACTCGGCAATCATTGTACCGATAGTCGTTACGGTAAACGGTCTAATAGCCAAGAGCCTCGACCAACATCTTAAGAGGCTCGCGTTAGGTGCTTGGGTCAAGGGTCAGATGCAGAAGGCGGTTCTCCTCGATACGGCACGCATAGTGAGGAGATTCCTCTCTCTGGACCCCTAACCACCGACAGCTTGGACCTTGTCTCGATGTCGGTGGGCATCCATAATTTTTATATTTTTAAATGTGTTTTTTTATAATTATATATTTAAAAATGTAATTTTTATTGATAATTAATGAATAAATGTGAATAATAATAATACATTTATTTGCCAGAATATTGTTGTTACAAGGTGTTACAGATTAGAATGTCCATAATATTCTGCCGTTTCCGGCGTACAATATTATTATTGTTGTTTGTTTATATTATTGTTGTAGCCCAAAGAACTATCGGAGAACGTTATACTGCCTTAGACTATTACACTGAGGCCCTCAGAGGCACAGCTCAGAGGCCCCGAACAATGTTTTATAACATTTATATAACAAGTCGCAATGAGAAGTAGATAGCAGTACAACTATGTATGTACCAACATAGGTACTCTTTGGGTACCATTGATAGCAACCCTGCTGTGTAAATTGTCGCTGTCAAAACGAAGTCAGAAGGACAGAACTGTCAAATGTGCCAAATATTTTTTTCAGCATATACCTTTGTGCTGGTTGTCAAATTGTACAATTACAAATTTAAAATATCTAATTCACGCAATATTTTATTATTTTTCAATCAGTTCATAGGCACATTACTACTACTATGGTTTTCTATTTTACAAGTAACGTAGTAGCTCCACCAGTTACTCTTTTTATGGGTGCTGACAAACATGAAAGTAAGGAAATTCCATCGCGATTCATATAACCTGATAGTTTTCATGCCGGTTAATAAATTGCCTAACTTTGCACACTTTAATCGCCAACTAGTGTTTGAATGATATACTAATGTTGACTTCTGGTTTGCAGATGAAGATTTAATTAAGTGGGGTTGGCCGGAAGATGTTTGGTTCCATGTAGATAAAGTTTCTTCGGCTCACGTATATCTTCGCTTGGCACAGGTATTATATTTGTCAACAACATTTTTGTGCAATTTATCCAATGGAATCTTGATTAACTGAAATTCATAATAATAAATGGCTAATGACACACCAATTTGCTGTAATATATACATACATCAGAGATATTAGTTTTGACAACTGTGATGCTGTATTATGCTTTGCAAGAGATTTTCATAAAAATAAATAATTTTAAATCATTATAAATATATATACTGCTTTTTTCAGGGTCAAACTATAGATGACATACCAAACTCTGTTTTAGATGATGCTTGTCAGCTAGTCAAGGCTAATTCTATAATGGGAAACAAAATGAATGATATTGATATAGTTTATACCATGTGGTCAAATCTAAAAAAAACTGCTGGAATGGAGGTATACTTATATATGTAATCCTACTAATATTATGAATGTGTAAATTTGTCTAGATGTTTGTTACTCAATTGTGGATGAAAGGTTTGAAAGAAACTTTGCAAACATTAAACATATCACCAATTAACATCAGCTTTTTATCAGGCACAGGTGAAGCTATGGCAATACTCATAATATTAAGCCTGTTTATAATCTGCTCCACTGCTGGACAATGGCATCTTCTCAGTATGAGATGGCTTAGTTTATAAACAACTGTACAGGCCTAGTGCACAATTAGAAGTTTCAGAAATTCAAGAATGATAATTATAGAGTCAAAGGTGTGTGTATGAGATCTAACTGAAGACCAGAGAGCCTGTGTAACTGTCCAATATCTTCTAACTAGGCTAATTGTAAACTAGTCAGAAATAATTTTAAACAACTACTTAAATAATACAATAATGGACCATATTTATTTTTACAGGCAGGGCAGGTGGCATTCCATAAAGACAGGGATGTTAGAAAAGTTAGAGTTGCCAAGAGATGTAATGAGATTGTTAATAGGTTAAATAAAACTAAAAAGGAAGCATTTCCAGACCTAAGGCTTGAAAGAGAAACTAGAGATAGACTAGAAAGAGAAGATAAGAAGAAAATTTTAAGGGAAAAGAAGGATAAAGAGAAGGAGGAAGAAAAAAGAAAGAAAGAAGAAGCAGAATTAAGAAGTTACTCAACATTAATGAAAGCGGAAAATATGACAACCAATTATGATGGCAATGATTCCGATGACTTCATGTAACATAAAATAAATAAAAACATAACTTTGCCTTATTTTAATTACCCTAGACTAGTATCTAATTGTCAAGCATTGTTTGTTTTATTGATATCACTGAAATTTGGCATAGCAATAACTTAAAGCACAGGGAAGAAGATATCAGTATTTTCTAAAACATGCACTATCCGCAAATAACTTTCTATAATTAGGGTAAAGGGGTGTTTAAGGTGACAGACAATAAAACCAACATTGCTTGTTTTAATCAGGTCATTTATTTGTCTGCCATTTACCAGCAAGGTCTGAATAACAGCTGCCGTTTAGCTAGTTTCAGCTTGTATTAAATGTTTTCTAAAATATGAATTTGTGAGGAGTAGGGTACTGTTATTAAAATAATAGACCATCAATAGTTATTTTTGCGATTCTCATGGCTAACTTAATCTTTCAGTAGATGTAAATAAAACTAATTTAATATTTTTGTGCCAAGTTTATTCCAACTGAACTTAGAGAATCAATAACCCAGTCTGGGTAGTTACCATCAGGATAGTAATCAGCTATGAATGTTCTTACGAACTGTGGGAAGGTCTGGTTTTCAATACTTTCTCTCATACTTCTCATAAGTCTCATCTGTAAAACATAATAACAATAAGCCCATTGCATATTATAATAAAAAAAAAAAAGTGAGATGGCCAGTATGTCCTCTACTTTATTGTAATGGCTATAATAATATCTCATCAATAAATCTTATGACTATAAAACTGTAGAGTGTAATCAACCCAGGTCAGTTGGCTGTAGGATCAGTCTTTCCTTATGTGTTATTGTCTACTGAAAGAAACCGTGACAGTGACTGCTTCTTCCATATATGTAGACTAAAATTACCTGCCTGCAGCAGTATTGCTCAAGCTCTATCATATGTACTTTATATGTTATTTATAGCAAGCACATATCCAATTATTGTTTTTACCTGACTACGGCGAAGCCAAAAGGAAGGGTAATGATTTTGGCAGTCTGGGTATGTATGTTCCACCATAGCGCCTAAACTACTGAACCGGTTTTAGTGAATCAGATGTCAATAGATTCGTAATAATGGCCAGGGTGACATAAGCTATATAAATTTTAAATCCGTCCTTTTTAGCCCTCTTTTTTTACGTAGTCGGGTTATAGTTTTTTGGTATTGACACCAGCAACATGAAGCTAGAAAAGGTAGATACATCCTTATACATATGTATATATAATAAGTTTATATCATTATATATATCCTTAAATCCTTGGTATGTCCTTTCTGGTATACAATACTAGAAAGGACATACCTATTGTGATTGAGAGAGATGTGGCACACCATAGACACCTTGAATCTTTTCTTTTGGAATCCTTTACCATGAACAATTCTGATTAATACCAGTTTTTTTTATTCTACTAATTTAGTACCCAATGGTAAGTAGTCACCGTAGCCTATGGATGTCTGCAACACCAGAGGCATCGCTTGTGCGTTGCCGACCCTTTAGTAAAGGAAGTGGGAAGGGGGAAAGAGGGTGATTGGGCCTCCAGCACTCGCACTCACCAAACAAAACACCACAGTAGGAATACTGCAATTTCACTTCGATTTTCTGTGAGGGTAGTCCTGGCCCGTTCGAGCTGGCCGATTCATGCTGAAATCAGCAAGACTACTACTAAAGAAAATAAGATTAATCTTCTATATTAATAAATTACCTGATAAGCGATGTTATGTACAGAGATCAAGTGGCAAGCCACAGTTTCAACAGTTACAATGCTGTGGAGATATGCTCTGGTGTAGGTTTTACATGTAGAGCATGTACAATTCTCATCTATAGGAGTCAAGTCTGCTTCATATTGCTTCTGCCTCAAATTCAACTGGCCTTTAGCTACAAGAGCACACCCAAATCTCTGCAAAAAAAAAGTCATGACATGGATAGTAATACTTTTTGTATTAACATACACATTCCAAATGCTTATTATTAAATTAAACTCATCCTACTACCCATGGAATAGTCTCCAAATGTCCCTTTTATTAGTATAACATTTGGAGACTATTCCAAGCTTCTATAAGGACAATTAAAAGTTGCAATAAGGAACTCACTTAGCTTAGTAGCTAAGTGAGTTCCATATGACAACTTTTAAATGATATATTTGGCTAATGTAATAAAAAGACATAATATAGTTACTGACCGCAGTGCGAGTTGGGAAGACACAGTCAAACATATCAACTCCTAGAGCTACACATACAACAAGATCTATGGCCAGGCCTACTCCCATCAGATATATTGGCTTGTTTTTATCAAGTATCCCAGTTCCTAAACTGACCATAGGCCAAAAATCATCTTTAGCTTCTCCTCCACTGAAAAGAAAATATACATACATTCATAGTTTCATTCCCATATACCCGATGGGTTAGGCATTAATATCTACATTGTGCCAACTAACATTTAATGTCATAAGGGGCTCGCTTAGCACCAAATGGCAAGCTATAGTTAAGTGCAATCCACCTTTACATAAGAATTTTTTTATTCAGGCATTATTTATAGTAATTATTAATCAATTGTTCATAACAATAATGTACCACTTTATTAAAGAAATATATAAGTTTCTACAAATATAAAAAAATGAGGCTGGTACAGTATGCAATAAACTTTAAGTTTGCTATGAAGTACATTATTTGCATGGTACCTTGTCTCTCCTCTCTACTGGTACATTAATTGATTACTGCAGAATGAATAACTTCAGGTTCTGAATTGCCATAAAGATGTGCACCAGCAGACTTGAGCATACAAACAAACTAATATTTACCTCAAACCTCCAATCGCAAATCCATTAACATCTTTAGTCATATGATCTTTGGCACTCTTTTCTCTTAATTCTTTATTCAATAGCCCTTGTACAATAGGAAATATGCTTTGTTGAGTTGGCTTTTTATGAGCACTCAAGCATCTATCCAGCCATCGGCTAGTCCTTTCAGTGGCCTCCTTTATACGATCATAGTCTTGGAATGTGGTTTGTACAACATCATCCAGTTGCATAATTATATCTGCCCCTGAAATAAACAAATAGTATTATTTTTCAAACATAGATTACGGGTAAGTATACTATGTATTCCCTTCTTAGATCTTGAGAAACTGAAAAAGTGATTCCAATACAATCAAATAACCATGTATTGATTTCCTGCCCATGAGTTGGTTTTTCAGCATTAAATATGTTGGCAGCTCAGCAACACTTAAATAAAAAGAGTTGGTAGCCAAAAAGTGAGACTACCAGTATCTAATATAGAATTTAAGTATGTATAATAGGTGGGTTAGGGTCATATAGTCTGGATAGTAAAAAGTCTGAGTAAACAAAATGTCTAGATTGCAGAATGACTGGGTAGGCAAAACGCCTAGGTTGCTAATTTATACATATTTATTTTAAAACGTCCAGATAGGCAATATGACTTCATCGCAAAATGACATATAATGACAAGATAAGTATACATGTAACTGTAAGATATAATAAAATAATAATTCCTTAATAACCATTAAGGAATGTCTCACTAATAGCGGTAGGTCTTTATAAACTACTAACTTTCACTTTTAAAATAAGGATTTTTAATGTCAACAATGTAATTACGATTTAACTTAGAAATAAAATAATACCAGGCGCTAGATTCAAAAAACGGCATGTAATAATATTTTCAGTCTTGTATTCAGCTTGTCACTCTGCTGAACATTTCTGCTTTTTTTAGTGTGAGATGCCTGGACTATGCCATCACACTGGCCCAGTGCACGTTGGCAGACTTAACATATCTTAGAGAACATTATGTAGGCAGGTTTCCGCACAATGTTTTCCTTCACAGTTAATAATAATTGTGATAATTAACTATTTAATATGCATGTAACTTCAAAAAATTTGAGATGCTGTGTGGCAGACCTACGGACTTTCACTAGGCTACTACCATTTTTAAAGCTTTACTTTCTATAGGTGCTTTTTAATCCCTGGTAGTCCTTATCACTATCAAGCCATTTTGTTTAAACAGCCTCTATGACACATAAGAATTTGTGCCTATTCAATTATGCTTATACATTCTGCAACCCAGAACATATATTATATTATATATTCTGCAATCTAAAATTTTTGAAACTTAGACATTTGGCTACATGGACATTCTGCAATTGAGTCCTTTAGCGATCTAGACGTTTGGCCTACCCAGTTATACTGCAATCTAGTCATTTTGTTTACTTAGACTTTTTACTATCCAGACTATCTGATACAAGATAAGATAAGACCTGACACTAACCCGTACAGTTTGAAAAAAAAAAAAAAGCAGTTTGTTTACCTTAGCCTACCACATACTGACAGCAGAGGAGAATTGGAAATGGTGACATTTTTATGTATTGTTCAAATTAATACTCAAACTCATGCATTTCTTTAATTAATAAAATCTTTACTAGTGTTTTAAAGCAGAAGAGTTTGTTTGTTTGGTTGAACATGCTAATACCAGGAAGTACTGGTTCGAATTGATAAATTCTCTAAGTGTTGGATAGCCTATTTATCTAGTTAGGCTATAAGCCATATACAGTGCCGTAGCATGGGTGTCAGCCGCCAGCTCTTTAGGTATTTCAATATAAAAGACTAATATACAGTCATTCTAAAGAACTTTTCGGCAAGAGCAGTCATAATTATTGTGTATTTTATTACATCTGCCCATTCCTCTCCTTCGTCATGAAATGTTTCAAATATTTACAAATATTATTATTATTATATATTGCCAAATTTAGCCACCCCCTAAAAGTGCCACCCGTGGTGCCCCTGCCACTATGCTACACTACTGTCTATATAACATTACGGTTAACCAATAGGAACAGAGCATCAATGAAAAATATTGCTAAAACAGGAAAAAGGCTCTTATGTGACGCAGACAAAGTTGCATGGATCAGCTAGTTTAAAATAAAATAAAAGTACTAATTCTACTCTGCTGTCTGTGTGGTAAGCTGTAAGGTGGCAAAAATCATGTACCTACTCTAATTAAGAGAAAGTTAAACATAAATGTTTTTAAAATGTTACCTATACAATTTTGTATTTCAATAGACTTCTCTGGTGTGAGCATTATTTCCGAGTTGTCATAAGGTGATCTAAATTTTACACCTTCTTCTGTGATTTCTGCTAATTTCAGAAGAGACACCATTTGAAAACCGCCTGAATCAGTTAGAAGTGCTCTATTCCAGCCCATAAAGTTATGCAGCCCACCAGCTTTTGTTAACACATCTGTGCCAGGGCGATTGCCTAAATGATATGTGTTGCCTAAAATTATTTCACAATCTAAACTCTCAAGCTGATCTGGTAAAAGACCTTTCATAGTGCCCTGAAAAGTTAGAAGCCAATACACATCAATACATATAAATATTTTGATCCTAACCTGTACTCGTGTAGACATTTTAGGCCTCTACAAACCTGAGTGCCGACAGGCATAAAGACTGGTGTTTTAACTTCATAATGAGGTAATTTCATCAAACCGGCACGAGCTCTTGTCACTTTGCATTCCGCATTCAAATGAAATGATAGTGCTATTGGTTTTGTACCCATGTTTGTTAAACAGAAATCCGATTTATTTTGGAACAAATGCGGTGATTCAATATATTTATCTAGACTAAGACTGAAACTACGCACAAATATCCTATCTGAATAAGACAAGGATATATTACTTTTTATTACTAAACATCAAACGAAAACGTACAACTATGTTAAAAACATTACGATTAGAGAAAAAGTACTCTGCCTGTGGATTAGAGCGATATGTTCGACAATTTGACAATGACAACTTTGACATATGCAACTATAGGCCTACAAGCCTGGTAAATCCTTGCGTGGATTTATATTATTGTTCGCATGTCCATGCAAAGATATTAGTTTTATAATATCTTTGGTTCCATGAGTTATTGTCTTGAATATAAAGTTCATTTTTGGATAATTCTGCGATGAAAATCTGGCAAAATGAAAGGAAACATAGCTGTGCATTTGTTATTTGTCTTAATTCTGACAAAATCTTATAATAATATAATAATTAATAAGATTACAACTTCCTGTAGTAACCAAAAAATATCTAATATTTTGGTTACAACTTGATCAAAAAAATATTGCTACTACAATCATAAGCATTGCCATTAACAGAAATTCTCCATAAAAGAAATACACATATGATTTTACATATTTCATTCGGTACCACCAGTACAGTATAATAATTTAGAATTATTAGTATGTAATATTTCGACATGCAGCATTTTTTAGTCGATCCTAGCGCCATCTGTGTTCAAAGACGATAACTTTTCATACCCATTATTTCTTCGGTTTTGCTTCTACAAAGTAGAATTATAGACTTTATGTCTATCAACATAAAGATAAGTTTGCAGGTAAATTTTTATTTGCAAAAAGTAGCCATACAGTAGTATAGTATTGTACAGATGAAAGATTATTATAACCTCTACATGCGACTTTCATGTGAATTTGTTTTACATATTTTCATGTTATAGTTAATGTATGTCGTGGAAATATATTATGTTAATAGATAAACGGTGTAGCTAGTGATCATTTGTGTTTTTGACTAAAATAAAGATTGCATTCGCTTTCATCAGTTGTTACAAAAATTTCTCGAACTGGATATGTTTGTAATTGGTGTTTGGGAGTGTCGGCTTAAACGTGAGTTTATATATTTAAATATATATAAATAATATATTCCTGAACTAAATTATAAATCCTTAACTATAAAACAGGGAAAATATTTTTTTTTATAACTTTTATTGCAAATATAAAAAGGAATGAAGAATTATACAAATGTGCAGAGCAGTGGTTCTAGCCAAGTGCGAACACGTGTGATTACTGATTTTGATGATCATGGTTCGATCCCAGGTTTTCAGATACAGTTTTGTATAATTTTTGCTTTATATTTTTTTATTTTACTATGTATTCTGTTTTAAATATTAGATGAAAGATATTAATTACGTCACATTTAATGTCGTAATTTTATGGGGCTTTTCTTTTTGCCAGTAGCTATACTACTTAGAGCATAATTTTAGCATGTAATCAAATAAATGACAATAAAATAACTTGTCAAAATTCTTATATGTATTTCAAAAACGAAGTAGTAAATACATTATATTTTTATATATATATACATATTTAATATATATAAAAATATACCTATGCAGGTAGATATACCTATGTATCATAAGTAAGTATTTTAATAAAACACTGAACTACTACTATCATAAATCTATGCTTGATTTTATTACAATAGCTAGTCTCTCATACATGTATGAGACTGCAGTGGCATTTAAATTATTTTATACTTACAGTGCCTATTTATAATTGCATGCTAGTAATTTTATACATTTGTTATAGGGTAGTATTACCATAATTCCCAATGATATTCACTATAAAAAGATCACAATGGATACAAAAAGTTTAAGGCATCATAAGAGACAAAAGAAAATTAAATCTGGAAGTAAGAAATCAAATTCTGATGTACTTGTGGTGCCGCCAGATATTTTGAAAAAGCTTGGCATTAGTATTGGCAGCACCAGTTCCGCTCCACCAATTTCAAATAACATTATTGCAGCACAGAGTAAGTATTATCATATGCATTGCTAATAAGCAGTAAGTAATAGGTATATAGTAATTGATTAATGTCTTTTTTAGGCACTAACATTGTAAATAATGAACCAAAAGCAAATAATCATACAACAAACTCGGGCAAAGAATCAAATGAATCATCTTTTTTAGAAACTGCAAATCTAATGAAGAAATCAGTCTTTTTGAGCCCTACCTTCATTCCCACAGTAGCTAATGTGATCCCTGGTGAAATTGAAATTTCAAATAATAAAAACACTGTTGATTCTTTTGTATTGAGAAGTAGCTCTTTGGATAACACAGAAGTGAATAAATGTGGCCCTGAAACAATCATTGTTTCTAAACCAAGTTTGGAAAATTGTGAAATTAACAAGACTGGCGACTTGACTATAAATGGAGTTTTCACATCTATTCCAAATATAGATGAGGGCATTACACCAAGCACAATTACAAAAGACCAACCAGAAAATAATCTTACTGGGGCAGATACAAACATACAGCAAGTTGCATATATTGATTGTTTGAAAAAAATATCAGTACAAGAAAATGGCAATAGAAAATCTACAAAAGATAATGTTGATTGTGATCATGTAGTAAGTGGACTTAGTACTTCAGGCCCAAAGACAAATGAAGAATTCGCCCAATCTTGTGTACTAGATAATAAAAAAATAGTTGGGCATATTAAAAGTACCAATACTCTTATTTCTTCAGAAGTTGGTGCAATTCAGATTAATCAGTCACAAAGTAAACTTATATCTCTGAATAACATTCATACATCTTTAGAAGAAAGTGAGATTCAGATAGAACCGACTGGCAATGCAAATATGATTATTTATTTGGAAGATAATACAAATCAGATAGAAAAACCTAAGAATAGTAATGTTTCTTTAGAAAGTAGTGCATTTCCTGTAAATCAATCTAAGGCTGAATATAATACTGTAGATGCAAATTATATACAGATAGAACAGACTAAGGCTGAAAGTAACTGTTATACTTTAGAAGAAAGTAAAATTCAAATAGAACCGACTCAGTCTGATAATGGTAGTAAATGCTTAGAACTGGGTTTACTTAAGATAGAAACAACTGTAATTAATAATAATTGTGATTCTTCAAAAAGTAATCTGACTTTAGGGGAGAACCAAATTCAGATAATACAAACTGGAAATGAATTTAATACTTTAGAAGAAAGTAATATTTATATAGAACAGATTAATCCTGAAATTAAAAGGAATTCTTTAAACGGAATTGACATTCACATAAAAGAAGCTGCAAGTAAGCCTTGCTCTTTAGAACAAAATGTAATTCAGATTGACCAAGCTGTGAATAATCAGATTTCTTTAGAGAAGAAAGCAATATTGTTAAATAAGTCTGAGCCTAAAAGTAATCTGATTTCTGTGGAAGAAGGTAAAAGCCAAATGATACAAAGTAAAATTGATCTTACTTCACTGAAACGAAATATGATTCAAATAGAACAAGCTGAAGCAGAAAACTCTATTCCTTTAGAAGTAAGTGCAGTAGCGATTGTGCAAGCTACAGAAGTTACTTTTGTAGATAAAGCTGAAGCAACAAATCGCCTTATTTCTTATGAAAAAAATGCAATTATGACAGAACCACTGAAGTCTTTGGAAAGTAGTGTTATTCAGGTGCAAATAGCAGATAATAATAATGGAGAGATTTCCCTCAAAGATACTAATGTTACGCAAAACATGTGTAAAGATTATTTAAGTGATTTAATATCTAAAGCTGAGCAACATGAATTTACAGACATCGAAATGAATTCTAATCTGGCAGAGAATGGCATGTTCACTTCTTTTGTATATATTAATGGAGACAATTCAAAATCTTTGGATAAAGAAGTTGTTTTTCAGGCAAAAGAACATGCCATGGACTTAATTGTCAATTACAATTTTGCTATTGATGGCTCCAAAAACCCAAATGATAAACTTAATTTTAAGGATTCAACAAGACAAAATAAAGACAGTTTAAACTCTAGCGGAACCACGAGGTATTTATCTAGTGCCATTATAAATCCAGATATTAATGCACAAGTTAAAAAAAATATTCAAAAAATCAATATTATATCTGAAGAAATTATTCCTGCTTCAAATCGTAAAGAGTTACGAAGATCGCAGTCTCCTATTATAAGAGCTTTAACACCTGTACCATTGAATACGATTATTGCTTCAAAAAAAGCAAATGAAAATATAAAGCCTTGTATAGCAACTGCAAGTAAAAATAGTCCTAAAGAATTGTCTAACAGTGCGTTGTTGGATTCAGAAATGAAATTGGGCAGAAATGACAGGATGCTGGAAACTAAATATAGGCAAACATACTTAAAGACTTTGCCTCCAGAAAAAGCTGCTTCATTGAAGACATCAAGTAGAATAGATGAACATTGTGTTGTAACTGAAAATAAAATAGCAGAGACCTGTGGAACAACTTTGCATGAACATCCTGTAATAGAAAATGGTGATTTAAAGAACAATAATGACAAATTTGGTACTACGGTAATTGAAGCCTCAGATGATGGCGAAACTAAAAACAGTAGTCAAAATTATATCTTAGAAGCCGAAAATGTTTATGAATATAACAAAGATAATTACAACGAAAAATCGAACAATCAGATCAAACGAAATCAGAAATGTAATGCTGAATACCATCTTACTTATGGACACACACAAGAAGATGTAACTCACAATGGCATGTGTATTAATAATAAGAAAAAATCAGTGAGGCATAATGATAATGAAAAGGGTATTGATACAAATACACATATTGTTAAGGAGTCTAGTAGTAAAGACCACGTCAGGAAAAATAAAGAAACAAAATTAGATAATAGTGAAGTAGTTGATTCTAATAAAAATATGGATTTAAAAAGAAACAAGAAAAATGTAGATGATAAATGTGAACAAAGTGTTAATAGCTCAAAAGAAAAAGCATTTTGTGAAGACCAGTTGAATAATATTTTAAAGTCTAGTAAAGATAATAGTACTGCCAATTCGCATTTGGATAAAGTTAAAGAGATAGCCGAATACATAAAGAAGTTTGCTCATATATATAAGGAGAAAAAGAAAGTGGTTAATAAAGATGTTAAAAAGGTAACGAATAATAAAAAAGAAATGATCAATTCGAAATCGAATTTGATCAAATCAAAATTATGCATACAAGGTGTGGAAAAGCCTGGTGGAAGGAAAGCCGTCACAGAGGCCCCTAATGAAATCAAACTTGTTAAAAAATATAGTGGTCAAAAGAAACGGGTAAAACTATGTTCACCTGTAAATATTTCAGATAATAGTGAAAACATGACTTGTCATATAATTGATACATCTCATATTGATCTAAACGCTGTTGACATTACATCGTCATACAAAAAGCAAGATTTTTGTTTGTGCTATGATTTTGGACGTTTCGATCTTTCTGATAATTTATATGAACACATACATTTTTGGCTTCATAATGATAGTTCTGATTTGGAATCAATACTCAGCATTTATAATGATGACGAAATTATACACAGTGATAGAACCGAAAAAGACGACGTAAAAATAACTGATATATCAGTTGATAAAACCGAAACTACTAATATTTGTTGGAATTATTTCGTGAATGACAGCAATGAAAAATATGACGAAATAAAAACATCTAATGAAAAACAATCAAAAGATTATTGCATTAGGGATAATCCGGAGAAAATTGTTGTTATCGAAATACCATTAGAGGAAAAATGTCTTTCTAAAATTGTTAGTCTTAGCCATTTGCTCCATGTAGAAGACGATGCCAATGATGGAACTCGCTGCGATTCTGACAACAAGATAGAACATTGTAAAGGTGAAACTAGTAGCCATAAAAAGATATATACAGATGCTAATACACAATTAGAAGGCGAAGGGAATGTTACCTATAAAATAATAACAATTATTGAAACTGAAGATGATGAAAATAATGTAAGTACATTATATATTCTAACTAATATTATAAATGTGAAAGTGAATGTAAGTTTGTTTCTGTGTTTGTTACTATATTTCACGCCATAACTAGATGATATATATATATGTATATACACATATCATGAAATTTCGCATACACGTGGTCAGAGGAACATAAAAGGAAATAGGGTACATACCTTCAATTTAGAAAATAGTATTGTTTGTTACTAACCTAACCTTACCTACATTTAGGCGAGCGAATACATAAAAGTTTAATTTAGGCGGGCTTCTGAAAAAAGATTTTATTTAAATAAAAAGCATCATAATTATGTTAGTTAAAAAAGCTACTGGTAGTTTTAATAAAATGTGATGGTAATTTTTTTAAACTTAATAGATAGCCTAGTGGGATACCGTTGGACTGCCACGCAGAGGTCTCGAGTTCGAACCCAAGGCGCGCATCTCTGACTTCGAAGTTATATGCGTATTAAATAGTTAATTATCGCTAGCTTTAATGGTGAAGGAAAAAATCGTGTGGAAACCTGCATATCTGAGAGTTCTCCGTAATGTTCTCGAAGATAATTATGTGAAGTCTGCCAACCCGTACTAGGCCAGCGTGGTGGACTATGGCCTAACCCTTCTCACAGTGTGAAGAGGCCCGTGCCCAGCAGTGGGACAGTTTAATACAGGGCTGATATTATTATTTTTATTATTATTATAGATTAACTACGAATGACGCGTCCAGAGTTTGAAAATTTCCGACTGCATAGTTATGAGATCTTGAAATGCGAAAGTTACAACGAAATCATTATGACATTTCAAACACGGGACTTTTCTTCTTGCTTTTTATTTTCTGCAGATAATGTATTGATCAAAAGAAATAGCTTTATTTTATCCAATACTTCTATTAGATGGACAGTCAATTAAGAAGCTAATTTATATAGTAGGAAATATATTTGTAATATTTTCATTAGTTGAACTTAAGTCTTATAAGTATTTTATGTTACTGATCTTTGCCAATTTGAACAAATTTTACATTGATTTTTAAAAGAAGACGTAGTAACGATAACATTTACATATTTGCAGAGTGCGACTGTTACAGTTCCAGAATTTAATGATAAGCAAAAGACAAGTCATGAAACATGTGATCCCTCAGAAGAACCGGTTCAAGTTTCTCCTGGTAAAAGTACAGGATCAATAGCGGAACAAAAAGTTAAAAGTACTAAACAGGTGTGTTAATATTTACATATTGTAATGTACATAATTATCACTGGATTTGTAAAAGCCTAGTGGGAGACTGTTGGACTGCAACGCAGAGTTCTCGAGTTTGATCCCAAGGCGATCTCTGAATTTTCAAGTTATATGCGTATTAAATAGTTAATTATCGCTCGCTTTAACGGTGAAGGGAAGCATCGTGGGAATACCTGCATGTCTGAGAGTTCTCCATAATGTTCTCGAAGATATGTGACGTCTGCCAATTCGCACTGGGCCAGCGTGGTGGACTATGGCCTAACCATTCTCACACTGAGAAGAGGCCCGTGCCAAGTAGTGGGACAGTTTAATACAGGACTGATATTTCTATTATTATTATAATCGACGACCTGTCAAAATCATACTCATGGCAAGTGATTGGCTATTGCCAATTTAGTAAATCAATGGCAGCAATTAATCTCCCGTGTGTCGTGTGAACACCAGGTGTTCATAACCGCCAAGGCCTTCCTTTCACTTTTTTAATCAGACGCTCAACGGGTTAATGTAAGTGTTTGACGGTATGTTTACCAATTCTTGTATTATTGATGCCTTCCAGAAACTAAGCGAACTATCTGATTAATTTTAGTTTTTAATTCTACTTAATATAAATCTGCTAAGTAAAAATATTACAGTGAATTCTTATTGTTTTAACATAATTATATCGAACGGTTTAGACAGTACGCTAAAAAGCAATTCCTTGGAGGACTTCCGTGATAAACATCTTTTAGTTATATATCTTTTCGCATTACCGAGCGGCACTGTATATTGAAATCTTTGGTTCAGCAATACTGGTAGACCGTGATACCTTAACACGCAGGAGAAGTTGTTGCGCTTTAATATTTTATAAGCATAATTTTAGCAGAAACACAAGAATTGCTGGCGGAGCAGGCGATTCACTGTTAATTAGTTATGTAATCCAGACGGCATTTCGGTCTCGGCACCCATTCTCAACCTCCGTTGCGAATGGATGTGCGTGTTAAGGTATCACGGTCTACCAGTAACTAGCCAGCGCATGTGCACTGTCGTCTGTCATAGCGCAGGCGATTTGTCAGTGCACACGTGTTAGCAAACACAAGTGCCCTCTCTGTTACTTTACTCTAACACCCGATGGTACGGCAAACCCACACGGCCGGAGAGTGATTAGGCACATCGCCGTCAACTTCCTAACTTCTGCGCTGCTATTGAAAATCTTTTAACAGAAATACCCAAAATCCTTTTATTGTTGTGAACCGGATAACGCATTTGAGACCATATCAATTAATTATGTTTACATGGTTCCAGGCTGCAATTGATTCTCAAAATAAGAAAGAGCATAATGTTGAAGGTAGACACGAAAAAATTGGTGATGATAAACAAGAATCATCTAAAGATAACCCAAAGACAACGCCAAAGGAAAAAGAATTTTTTGCAGTATTTGCCCAAAATTCTGAAAATAAAGATAACCGGGTATGTGCTCTGGGTTTAATGTTTATTATTCTGTAAATTGCAGCGATATATCATTGCACTCGTAATATTGTATAACATTAAGGTTCCAGTAATGATGATGCTCGAATTTCAACTACTAGGCGAACACTACTTCATACAAGGTATCCGGTAATTAATAGATAACCTTGAAAAGTCTTATATGACTATTTAAATTATAGTATGGTGTAAAGGGCTATCATAATGTGCATGATATGCTATGACATTTGACCATTTTTTGGAAGTTAGAAAGGATATAGTAATCTGTCCTTAAAAGATAGACATATGCCATCGCGGACTTTTCTGTACATCTATAAAAGAGAATCGATCCATTGTTTTGTTATATTTCAGTGGGATTAGGCAGCGTTTTTGATCCCAGTCGGTATGGTTTTTTTTTGACATCTACTATAATCATCGTCTTATTACAACCAATTTACTTGAAACCTTAACGAACTATACACCTAAACCTTCCTTATGAATCACTATGTCTATTGATGAAAACCGCATGATAATCCGTTCAGTAGTTCTTTAAGTTTATCGCGAACGGATAGACAGACAGACGCGGCGGGGGACTTTGTTTTATAACATTGTTACGTGCTGGGTTCGAGGGATAAGAATTTAAACCGACCGATTTATTACCGACTAAAACACGTTTGATTCTAACACACAATTAAATTTAAAACACAATACACATTATACTACACTTTTCCACTGTAACTGCTTCAAAATCTGTGGTATATTCATTTCCGTTCGCTTCGATGAATACTTGACCGCTTACGATTCTAAACTGATTGGCGTGCGCGTGCGCTCCTTTTATACGTGATAAAAAGCGTTTCTGGAATTTTCTAGAAGCGCCATACGCGGCATATGATAGTAGGTACGAGAAAGTTCCAGCGCTCTCTCTACTCTTTGCGTACTAACAAGCTACGTAGTTCAGTAAGACGTCAATAGATGGCGCTTTAATTAATTATTAGAAGGCCGGCGCGCTTCCGCATCCGCTTTCACAGTGCCGAGAGATGGCACATTTTCATTATATCATATTTTACAGCCATAAAATATGATAATATGAAGTGACAAATCAACAAGATAACAGAAACCTGCATTAATATACTTAAGTGTTTTTGCGTTTTTGATTATATGATTTTATGTCTTCAAGATGGATATTCTTGTAATAAACTCTTTAATTACGGTAGAATGATTTTTTTCTGAATCTGCTCGAACTAACCCAGTAATTTATTCAAATGACTATAGAACAAACACATCAAGAAAAAGTTCGAATAGGCAATTTGATCTATTCCTTGATTTGAAGAAAGGTAAATTCTAAACTGATCTAAGAATGTAATCAGATCATCAAGGTTATTTTTAGAAGTCTGAACACGCACGACTATAGCGTCAAATCATTATACTTACTTAATATTGAAGTAATCAATATTGTTAAATAGGCAATTGCGCATGTAGAATAAACAGTGTGTTGTGAGGGCTCATTACCAAAGCATGGCTAGCCAGGCTCAATTCAACTATTCTTGGATCATATAAGTTGGTCAGGACATTATAACTACATTGCGTTACTCATGTAGTCCGTCTAAAGGTCACAGCACACATTTCAACTCGGAAACGGATCGGCACGGTATCTACTCGAGCTGTGCAGTATTCTTTGTATGAAACTCTCTACTGCAACGCACACTAATCGGAAACGTAACGTAATCGCGTCGCCTCGCGGCCGGCAAGCCGTAAGCGCGACGTCGCCTAGCCGTAGCCGAGTCGACGTACCGGATCCGCTTTCGTTACGTGTTTACGTTAGGTTGACGCCTGGTTGACGGCGAGGCGAAAGGCGATACGGTTATGTTCCCTTTCCGCGTTGATATGTGTGCTATGACCTTAAACATAATAACGTAATGTTACAGAAACGTGGTTTACCCGAAAAGCAAACTACAGATGCTACTACCAGTGAGGAACCGACTCCAAAGAAGAATGTTAAATGCGGAGTGTGCAGCCAATTAATGACCGAAAATAAATGGAAACGGCATGTTGTCAATAAACATAATTACATTGCCTGGAGAGCAGGTGATTCACTGGTACGTATTTATGGAAATAAGTATGTAACTAAATAAATAATATACCTACAATTTATGTCTATTTTATATAATTTTTAACGACAAAAGTGGTATCTCTGCCTTAATAAGTGCCGAATGAATGCGCCTGTGTATTTAAATTAATTTTAAAATATAATAATTTAAAAGCAATTTATCTGTTCCAGAATTTTGATGATCCCGATTTGTTAGATAAATTACAGCAAAGATTAAAAGATGTTGGCTCTCTGAAGTGTTCTATTTGTAATATGCAAACCAAGAAGTATAATAAATTTATGTGCCACGTCAAAAACTGTTTAAACCTAAAGGTGTGTATTTCTTACTGTATATTTAGTCTTATTTATTTATGCCGTGCTATCCCTCGTGAACAGTACCTATTATTGGATGAAAGGTACTCTAATGAAACTCTCTGTACCCCTGAAAACGTGTACGCGAAATTTTACGATGATCGGACGAGCAGTTAAGGCGTGAAAGCGTTACATACAACCGGACAAATAAATTTACATTCGCATTTATACTTAATATTAGTTAGGATCGCTTTTTTGACGTACATTTAAGTAGAGCCCACCATACTCATCGAGTAGTGCAGTGCACGCAACCAAATTTATCTAAAAAAGAAATTCAATGCGCCGAAAACGTCGAATGCTTTTAACTATTTATATATTAAATCATTTGATTTATATATTAGCGAATATCATTATAAATAATTTAATTAACTATTATTATTTTAGGACACCAATTCTAGAAGGATATCGACTACAAAGGACATTGTTACATGTGGTGTGTGCCACCAAAACGTGCAGTATTTATCATGGATAGACCACATAGGAAAAGTACATAACTATCTAGCTTGGATCAACGGCCAAGAAGCATTGGTAAGATATTTCTGAATCGAACTAGTTCAGATCAAATAAAAGAGCTTTAGATAATTTATTGTCTTTAAAGATACGGATGTATATACATGACTTTAATATTCCCTCATATCAATCCTGAAGAATCGGCTTTTTATAGAAGAATGGTAGCTTATTGCTCATCTGGTGGTAAGCGGTTAGTATAGCTTGCAATACCAAAGGTATTACTCAAATCTTGCCAACTTCTGGTAAAAAGCATTTACTTACCGGCCGAAAAACAGTAACAGTGTCCAGTACTTACAACTGCTTCTCGTAAGAACGTAGTACTTTTCGCGAGGTGCCGGCATGATCTCAATAGAAGGCTTTTCAATTCATTTACACAGAGGTATGTAAGATGTCGTCGTATCGCCTCGTGTCGGTGGTGAGGTCATTAATTCCGGATTACATACTGGGATTTTCTGTTTAAAAACACTTTTCCTAAAGCGGAAATCAAAGATGGCATAAAACGATAGACAGTAAGCTTAACTGTTCAGTTCCACTAGACCGATAAGATGTATGTCTTGAAAAATGGATTCCTAAAGTCACGCATAGTGTTATTAGGTTTTCCTGTCCGATCATTTTTGATAGAAATACGGTGTTGGGCGATATGCCGGGCAGGCGGCAATAAGTTTAAGACACCATTCCCTTCTCGGTGAGACCTAAAAACACAGCTGGCGGAATATAGGTGAAATACAGTTCTAATTATCCCTTTGTAGATTTATGTACGAGAACACAAATCAAATCACATTAATTTCTAATTTACAGAACGTTGATGACGAAATTGAAGTAGTAAAGCATTTGCAGAATATTATAAGGGTCAACGGATGTCTCACCTGTTACAAGTGCGGCTTAAATCGTAAACGGGCCAAGCTTTTCTTATCGCACATTGAGACCTGTGATGGGAGTCAGGTAAGATTCGTAGTACAATATTTGAAACTAACTAGTAATTGAGAACCATTTTGATCATTAATAATGCTACACGAGAAAAATGTCAATACATCAATCAGATTTTGAACTGCTAACTTCAGTATACTATACTCACTAAGCTATTCTTGGCCCGCTTTACTTTTTGAAAGGTCTGCAAGCAGCTAAGCGATGCTAATGCTCGATGCTGTCGAGATCGTGTTCAAGTCTTGCTTTATGGAATGCCTTTGCTTTTTTATAATTAACAGACTTAAAGATTATGTTTTAAATTTGAAGTATTTCATGTAATAAAAAGTTACATTACGGTACATGGTTTGTCTAATCTGGTGAAAATGGTGGATATTAAGAATGAGTATGAGCTGCAGTGTTGAAAAAAAAAAACACTAAAATAGCCAAAGCAAAATAGTGTGTTTTCTTGCGTTTTCTTCTAATATTAAATCAAATTATTAACGGATAAATAAACTATCTATTAGTCCGTTTTCGTGGATACTAACAATAAATTTCACATACATAGTCAAAAGAAAATCTTTAGTGTCACCTAAGTCTTTTCAATATAATGCTGAGCATGAAAAGCATATTGTATTCTTTAAAATATTCATAACCGTTTTGACTTTCTAGAAAATTAAATATGGCTGAGAATGTTTTCACTTTTTTGTTGATTTGAGTTGTGTAATGTATTAATACATTTACAGAGTTATGTCGATGATTCAACAATGAGCGTGGATATGAATTCTACGATGCAGTCTGAAGACTGTGAACCAGTAACCCGTGATAAGAAGGTTGTGACTTGCGGGGTCTGTAAGGAAGAAGTGCCAGTTTTGCAATGGATCGAGCACATTGGCAAGGAACATAATTACCTGGCTTGGGAAGATGGATCAACTCCCTTGGTAAGAATGTGGGGGAATTTGTTCACCCCGATCATGTTTACTTATTTGACATAACTAACAATATCTTACGATATATTAGGATATCATAAGATCCTAATAGATTATTAAGGTGGTATTGGCACTTCACGAGTTCACTTCACGATTCTTTTTCGTCGATATGTAATTGTGCCCGCACATCTATCCAAGTATTATATAATAATGAAAAGGACAATCTTTGCATAAATAGACGTTCCATTCATACATTACACTTTTATACTTTCGCCTTGCATGATTTATATAACTCAAAACGGGTATAACCGGGATCATGCTCGGTATTTCAATACCTTTTTTGAATGGTTTGAATTTTTGCCCAGAATGCACTGGCCATGGTCAAAAGCAGACAGACAGTCCACTTGTGATCATGGCCAGTGCAACCCTGTGACGACACACGGCCAATATCGGTCAATACCGAGCATGATGGCGTTCATACCAGTTCAGTTATATATATCGTACATTAAATACATTCAAACCGTTTTATTATTATAAATTTGATAAGTATATTGTGCTATATTATATATAACAATTTTTTTTGCTATACCTCAGTCGAAAATGTTTAGTTTTGAGTCTTTGGATAATGATCGGGTTTTCCCGACTTGTTTCAAATGATATTAGTTGTGTTTGTATTAGCGATTATCAAGCAGTGTTCGTAGACAGGTAATCGTGTAGTAAGTACGATACTTTAACTACAATTTCTTTTCACGGGCGGTATATATGCCCTGTCTATTTTAGCGCTGTGTTTTTTATTTCTGATCCGGCGTGTTGGTTAAAATATGTCGCATTTGGCTTTTTGTACATAATATTAGCAAAGAGAGTCACAAGTTGTCGCTTCGAATCAGAGCTAGCTAGAATTGTTATGGTGTACGAGAACCTTTATTTGGCCTAACCCGACCGTGTCTCACTTATGTGATAATTTGTCTATTTTCCATCTATATTATTACCTACGTGATATTGTTTCAGAACGTAGATGATGAAGAAGCTGTGTGGAACCACTTGCAGCAGTTTATAAGGCATAATGATGGGTTAATTTGCTACAAATGTGGGTTGAACCGCAAACGCGTCAAGTTGTATCTGTCGCATATTAAAACTTGTGATGGCCAAGGGGTAAGTAAACATAAATATGTTAGACGTCAGTTGTACAAAAACCGGCATAAGGTTAAGGCACCGCGAAGCAGAGGCATGGCTGCTTCAAAACTTTTCTATCCTTACTAAGATTATAACTAGAGAATGTGAGTTTGTTTCTTTGTTAGTAACTCTTTTACGCCTTAACTACTCGACTTTGCCAGGGGAACAGAAGACGACATAGGGAATTCTTACGTACGTACGTATTCGTATTCGTACCTTTCATCCAGAAAAAGTACAATAATAATGTAATAATAATAAATTAATAAGTATATAATCATTTATTCAACTTAAATTGGTACAAAATGATACAGAGCTTAGGTTACATCGTAAAGGTAATATATAAAGGTTGCTTGTACTAGGGTAAACCTGTGCCACAGGCATTAAGGGCATATACTATAGATATATATTCTAAAACAATACTATAAAACATTATTATTTGTATACAGGGTGTTCGGTAATTAATGGATAACCTGAAAATGTCTTATAGTGGAACTGATGGACGTTCAGAAAAAAATATGAAAAAAATCTATCCTAACTACTACCTGATTTTTTTATTACCATGTATAACTTTCTTGTATACTACAATCATAAATGAATGAAATCCATCGGTTTTTTGTTGTTTTATTATTAAACACTAATTATGCTAATAGATAAACAGTCAAATGTATGCTTTGCTAATATAGCTTGCACTTTTTAATATATATATATATTTTTTCATTTTTTCTGAACGGCCTTCTGTTCTACTATAAGACATTTCAAGGTTATCCATTAATTGCCGGACATCCTGTATAAAAACTTACGAATTACATTATAAACTAAGTGATTACTATGACTACTTAAAGAGCTATTTTACTGCGTAACACTTATTGAACAACAGTCATCAAATTTTCAGTTTGATCGTAGTTCAAGGTTTGTAAATATTGTTCAACTAATTGCTTAGTGTTAGCATAATTTTTGTCATAAATCGCAGTTATTTTGTTTTTATTAATATAAAGAAATGGACCTATAAATGTGAAATAACTATTGGTAAAAATATACTTAGATTGAGACTGAGTAGTAGACAAACGATATCTTTTCGTCGCTTAGTGCTGTTTCTACTAACCTAAAGTAAACTAAATTTACATTAGCGAAGTCGTGGACAAAATCTAGTACAAAATGATTGACAGCGGCGCGTTGTGTACAAGGCGCACAACAGCGACCCAAGCGCAAGGGAGAGGCATGTCGTTTGTTATATAGTAATTATCAAGAAAACCTGTTGTCGCAACAAAATCGAAGTGTATGACCTTGCTATATTGTCGCCTTTTCTGTATAACTTATACTTTAAAAGAATTACGATGTAACACTACTTTTGAAACAGCTATTAGGAGTACTCTATCTTCATACAATAATAATTGACTGCACGGATGGCGACTACGCGATCACCACTAGGTTCGCCTCGTGACTGCCAATGCGTCGAGTGTTTGGGTTCGAATCCTACACGGGACAAAACTTTCTGTGATCCTCAAATTGTTGTTCCGAGTCTGGGTGTTCTTTGTCCATTGTTTGAATTCTTTAAGTCCCCCGACACAGGATATATTCCTAGTGCGGGAGATGTCTTTTTTAAAGAAAGTAAAGAAAAATAATGTTTCGTTGTTACAGGTAAATTTGGATGAATCAGCTATAGAAGAAATCGGTTCAGAGCAAGAGCCAGATAAAAAGAACTACGAATGTGGAGTGTGCAACGCGAAGGTATCAGTCTCCGAATGGAATGAACATATTGGTAGAGAACATAATTATTTGGCCTGGAGAGTTGGGACGACTCCTTTGGTACGTTTTTATGTACATTTATTTTTATTACATAATATTTATTACCCTCTGAGTCTTCTTCGAAGAGGTTAATGAAAACACTATGTGGGTCTGTGTGTCTGTCTTTTAGTGACAGGCATAACTCCGAAACCACTGGACCGATTGACGTGTAACTTGGTGTGCAGACACCTCGGGGTCATCCCTCGGTCGAGTTTGGGTCCTGTGGGTCAAAAGATCCCCGAGATAAAGGGTTACAAGGTCATAAGGTTAGGGGCTATCCACCAACAGAGTGATTTGGAAGTCCAAGGGAGAGGCTTTTGCACAGCAGCGAGACATTACGAAAAGTGATGAAAAAAAGGTCATATAGAGACGAAGAGGTTGTGTCCTGGGTTTTTACACCCATTTCGTTTATTCTTGGACAGCCTCGGTGATGGTATGCAATCGCTGTGCATGAGGTATTGCGTTCCATCGTCCGTCGGGCAAAGTGCTATTAGGTTTAACGTCAATTCATTTCAGTCGCAGCGCGGTATCTGGAGCTGTACTCGGTAACCCTAATAGTTAACGAAATGTGTTTTGTTGTCTATACCGGGCACATTGCCAGATTGTGTTATGCTGCTAAGAACACGCAACAAAGAAACCAATTTAAACTTTGCTTGTCACGGAAACCAAACCCGTGTTATCTTGATCGTATGCCACAGGCCAGCGTGGCAGATATAAAACATCATTTAGGTGCTTTTTTACTAAATAGGTGTCGGAATCTAATATTTAGTCTCATTCACTACCACCCTCGCTACTGCCTTCGGTATGTCGAACTACGAACTGACTATTAATAATGGCGAGATGTGATTGTAGTATCTTCTGCCTGCCTGTTTGGGGTTACTCACAACTGTATTCCTAAACGGGTAAGCTATATAAAATTGTTAATGATAAACGTTATATATTTACTAGCGACCCACCCTGGCTTCGCACGGTAGTACAAAATCTTAACACATTATATCTATACCTAAACCTTCCTCATGATTTACTCTGTCTATTAGTGAAAACCGCATGAAAATCCGTTAAGTAGTTTTTGAGTTTATCGCGAACAGACGCGGTGGTGGCTTTGTTTTATAATGTGTAGTGATGTGAATAATTTAGAACTTACTGCTTGATTCCAGGACATAAACGATGAGGATGCTGTTAAGGAGCATTTGCTGGACATAATAAGAAACTGCGAAGGATTGATGTGCTACAAATGTGGTCTTAATCGCAGGCGGGTTAAATTATATTTGTCACACGTGCAGAATTGTGACGGCGAGGTAATTTATAATCTACTTAATACTTAACCTGTATATAAATTTATAAACATCATCTAGAATAAGAATTATTTAGGTTACCTATTAGTGGTAACGACACTAAGCTCAAGATTTGTATCGCCGATACCTAAAACTTAACATTACACTTAAACTGTGTATAATTTCACATGTATTATACCTATCGTACTGGTGTACGTTGGATGGATGGATGTTCATTTCGCTTATCGAGCACCAGAGCTGATTCATCTGAACCAGAAGATTTAATTTTTGTTACTTTCAATTATTATTATTTTAAGCTGTAATTTTCTTTCAATAACAAACAAAGAATGTTTTGCTGACCTCTGGGTCAAAATATAACAGTATAAATTATTTCGTCTCTGACTACGGATAAACGGGTACCTAGTATACTTACTTTTTAATTAAGCCATCATACTAAATTAATTCTAATACTATTACATAATATTGTTATATAATTTCATCATAATTATTTGCACGCCGTGATGGCAAAAACATGTTGATACAAATGTAATTAATATTAAGAACCAATGTATAGGACTTGTCCCGTATACCACAAATGTTTATGAGAAAAAAAAATGATTTAATTGTTCTTCAATTTTTTGCCTTTGTTCCACCAAAAACACTAATTGCACAGCAAAATATGCTTACTACAATATTTTAAAGAGATCAAACTAAGTCGACGGTGCCCCGTCTCGCGGGGCTCCTATTTTTGGATAGATTTAAAAAGGAACCTAACTTAACCCTTCTGAGACGGAATGTAGTGATTTGAGGCGTATAGGTGCTCGTAATGATATATTTAATAAGTATATTTTGCTGCGCAATTAGTATTTTTGGTGATCATTATATTTAGTCCCCTAATAAACTAACTAGTTTTACTACGTCAAATTTATAAAATTCCAGCCTTGCTTGGATGCATCGACTAGCAGCATCAATCTGAATTCTACCATCAATCAAAAAGTGGAAATTACAATAGATGGCACCGAGAAGATTGTTCAGTGTGGTGTGTGTGATGAGGATGTTGCAATGGTGAAGTGGATCGATCATATTGCGACGGAACACACTTACGTGGCTTGGATAAAGGGCGAACAGCCTTTGGTAAGATTTAACGCAGTTTTTGTTAGTAGAATGGTATCTATTATGAATAGAAAAATAGATGTAACGTTTATTTCAATTAACAACACTCCGTATTTTCTTCTGGAATGCGGAAGACTTGGCCGACCCACTTAATAAATTAGCCGCTCTGAGGGAAATATTATTAAATTGTATCAGCATACTATTTACTACTGCTCGTAATAGACCTTGAGTTGAATATTTTGTCTTTTATCCAATGGCAAATAGTAGCAGAAATAAAAGAGTCAGATAATTTAAAAATAATGTACTTTTGCTATTTTAGGTTGTCGACGATGAAGATGCAGTCAAAGAACACTTACTTATAATTACTAGACAAGAAAATGGTCTGAAATGTAACAAGTGCGGCATTATTAAGAAGTATCCCAAATCTTTTCAACATCACGTGAAGGAATGCACTGGAATTTCGGTTGGTTGCCCTGTTATCTTTTACAGACAAAATAAAAAATAAAAATTTTAGGCACTTCAATCCCTGACGTATGACCATGAATAGGTAGCTTATTTGACAAAGCGATGACGCGGTTCTTTCGAGGTAGCAGGTTCAAGTCTTGCTTCATAGCTTATCTTTTTTAGTTAATTTACTACTTGAATTAGGTATATAATACACAATATGTTTTTCAAAAGCTGTATCGTGCCTCGTGGCTTTATTAATTGACAATTGAAGAAGACTTGTGTCAACATCAGAATTAAACAAACTATTTCTTCGATTCCTTTACAGATTGTTGACGAAAGTAAATTAAAAAATGAACCCGAAATAAGTTCATTTGATGTGAGTAACGTAAAGACCGATACTGTAATGTGCGGCGTTTGTAATAACGAAATGCAGAAAAATGAATGGTTGGATCATATGGCTCTTCAGCACAATTATATCGCCTGGCTAGTTGGGAGACCACCTCTTGTAAGTACTAAGCAATACTTTCAAAACAATAAATATAACCAAAAATCTAAGGTACAAGTCAATCGATTAAGGTGACAAATGGTCTAAACCCAACACTTAGTGTGTTTCATTAGGTCAGATTCAAGTTGAAATGTAGCATGGTTGTAGCAAACACTTGTTATTTGCAACTACAAGGTTGATTAAACAATGAGACTTTATTTCTATGTACGGGTTTCTAGTTAGTAACTCCGCACATTAGTATTTGATATAGTGAAACGTAAAGTAACGTAGTAAGTAAGTAATAAGTATATTTCGGTAAAGTTACAGTTAAGTGAGACTAGTACTTTCTCTCAATGCACTTATTTGGTTCGCGAGTAAATTAGTTATGCAACTGGACGAAGTTTTTTGTTGTATCGCAAATTTATATTAAATTGTATTGCACATAAATACTTAGTGCGCAGTCGCGCGCGCCATGTAGGTTTTGGTGTAGGCAGCAATGTACGGTAGTTAGACCGTACATTCTATCTACATATAGTATGTACCACATACAAGCTCCACACCAAATTTCAGTTCAATAGGAGCAGTAGTTTAGCCACAGGATAGATTTTTAGTTTCTAAACTGCAACGGGTTGTATCTGCCCTAACAGCTGACCAAGAGTCTAAGCATAGGTATCTAAGGTCATGCACCTTAAAGCGACAAAAATTTAGGAGACGTTGACAGTAGCCAACAATCACGCCAAAGTGAGTCTTAATTTTAGCGCAATAAGAACGAAAACACAAGCATAACATTTACACCTTTAGTTTGTAACACAAACAAGGAAGCAATAAATAAACACGTGACAACAATGAAAGAAAAACAACAATGAAACAATGAAAGACAACAGATGTTTATAAAATATGGTGTCTGCGTATTAAATTGATTTAATTTGTTTGAAAAAGTGATTTTCTATTTTTATCTTTATCGAGTTTTTAACCGTTTCGAATTAACACTGAGCCCATATGGAAACCTCTGTCCTGTAATGTCCCTGGATCATAGCAATCTTGTATATCTAGTTCATGTTAAATACTATTCTATCTAATATTATAAATGTGAAAGTGAGTTTGTTTTTAACGCTTTCACACCTTAATTGCTTGAGCAACAATTATCAAATCACTTACACGTTGTCAGGGGTACAGGAAAGAACGTAGGGTAACTTTTGTAATGTTCTCGTAGGTTCTGTTGGGAGCTGAGCGAAACGACCACTTCCTCAGCAGAATTTATTTCGGACTGCATCCGTAACGCTTACATTTCTATATATAGTATTCATAACTTATAACATCCAGAGCGAAGCCGCGGGCAAAAATGTATGTTTGTGAATGTTACAGGACGTAACCGACCCGGCGATGGTACAAAAACACTTGATAGAGGTATCAAAGACGGTCGGAGGATTGAGGTGTAACAAGTGCGGCCTCGTAAGAAAGTACGCTAAGACTTATCAGCAACATATCGACGCCTGTGGTACTGATGAAACTAGTACTAAGATTTACGCTGCTATTACTGGCAAAGGTAATTTGTGATAGAATATCATGTTATTTATTACCTATTTTGTTCTTGAAATGTGAAGGGATTATTACCTTTGAGTCTTCTTCGAAGAGGTTAATGAAAACACTTGGGTCTGTGTGTCTGTCTGTTAGTGACGGTTTGTTAGTGACAGGCATAAATCCGGCACCACTGGACCGATTGACTTGTAACTTTACTGTGGGTCTTTTGACCCGCAGGGCCCATATTCAAACTTGACCGAGGGATCACCCCAAGTTGTCTGTACACCAAGTTACAAGGCAATCGGTCCAGTGGTTCCGGAGCTATGCCTGTCACTAACAAACTGTCACTAACAGACAGACACACAGACTCACATAGTGTTTTCATTAACCTCTTCGAAGAAGATTCAGAGGTTAATTTTTTTTATTTTTTTATTGCAATCTGTCATGTGGGACATTCGGCAATATTTTTGTAAATTTAATGACAGTGCAAGATACTTGTCCAGTGACAAGCCCTTATAATTATTTAAATTAGAGTAAATCTTGAGGTATTCTTTTCTTTAGTCTCCGGGTGCTTGGGAATATTTCATTGTCCGTCCATAAGGTGATGTGCCAATATATTTGGATGTAGCTCCAATCTTTTTTTATATTTTTTGACTGTCTCAACTATTTCTTCTTTTATTGTTTTGATGTGGAGTTCGTGGTGAAGTCTCTCATTAGTGACATACCATGGTGCATCTACGATCATTCTTAGCATTTTTGATTGGAACCTTTGTAAGATTTCTAAGTTTGAATTGGCAGCCGTGCCCCATAGCTGAATTCCGTAGGTCCATATAGGTTTTATTATGGCCTTGTATATCAATAATTTATTTTCCATAGTGAGCTGGCTGTTTCTATTGATCAGAGGTTAATAAAGAAATAGTTCCTTATGTGTAATCAGAATGTTTAAAGACTATTACTCATATAGATTGTTAAGACAATCTATATGTGTGTATATTACAGCTGTTTTGAATGTTTTTGACTATTGACTGTTGGTATCGACGATTTTACGTGAAGTAGAGAGAGTTGCAGTTTATAAGTATGGCGGCGGTAATATTTGTTATCCTTGCGGATCGTACGACAAGTCCTGTCGCGCATTTCGTCATGGGCCGCTCCGAAGTTTCCTCAAAACTAAAGACTAGTGTTCTGCTAAAAGGGTTCTCAGTTTGTCAACCAAACTGATAATCCTTCTTGCCTGCCTGTAGAGCAGGATAACGGCTTACCATAAAACTAACTATTATAAAGAATATATATCAGACAAGCGATGCTTTCTTCCAGATCAAGTGGAATGTGCGGTATGTTTCGAAACACTCGATCCCAGAGATTGGCGTGGTCATGCTATGGAGAAGCACTACAATGTTGCTTGGATCGTCGGTGCCACGCCTATAGTAAGTAATTTGATCTATAAATAACGCCAAGGGAACCTTGATAATTTTCAACGACTTATTAATGAAGATCGTCATCTATGTCAGTCACAATAATTTCTTGTAGTAATGCACACAATTACATTCGAAAAATATTCGAATACACTTCTGTAGTACGCCTATATCTGCTTTGTAAAGTCACGTATGCAGTGCACGCACCTAATAATACTATCAATATGCAGTAAACATTACATTTTCATTGCATTCAAATGTAATTCGAGTGCAGATATTGTGACCACCGCGAATTATTCGATCTCATTTTGATATTAAATAATGTGTGACTAAAGGATCGTCTTAATTCTCTTTTTAGGAGATTAACAATCCGTATGGAGTAGAGCCATATATAAAGGAGTACCAACAGAGGAGTAATCATAAATTGGTCTGTCAAACTTGCGGTATCAGCAGAGTGTCAGCTGTCGGCTTCTACGCACATATAATTACTTGTGGCAAATCGGAGGAAGTAAGTTGTATTTTTTTTGTAATTATTAGTTTATATTTACACACGTATTAACAAAACAAAGTAATTATTAGAATATTAGTAATTAACATACTAAAAAGATTTACAAAATTGGTTTAGGCGTCGCCGCGTCGTAGAATCAAGCATCGCTGTCAACTGGTAACGTGCCCAGAAAACTGGCAGCATTGTCACGTTGAATAGCAATATTGATTCTGTAGGGCAAAAAGAGCAGCCTATACAAACATATATTTACAATCCATTTAATTACTTTCTGCGACCTAAAAAATGTTCAGAATTATTCTATGGATAAACTACGCAAAGTAATTATTCTGCAGTTATTACCATTGGTCTAAATCAAAAAATATAAATACTTATTATTGTTATCAGGAAACAGAAATGTACAAAAGTGTATGTGAGATATGCAATAATAAATATCTGCGTATATACAAAAGCCAGCACATGACTATGCACCGAGAACAGGAATATGCACAAGAACGGAAAATACTGATCGCTAAGGAAAAGGCGCTGAAAAAAGAAGAATGTGCGGGCATGCCCATCGAGATTGTTGGCGGACGAAGGAAGGCTGCAGAGAAGTAAGAAATACTTCATTACTTGAAATATCGGAATACATATTTTATTTATGATTGTGTTAGACTGAAATTTAATTTCAATGAATAACATTCGCGTAAACAAAGGACAATATTGTGTTAGACTGAGCTTGTAATCATTCCTTGAGCAGTTGTTAATAGCTAATCTGCTTTTGTTATGGTAGTAATAAGAATATAATCTCTCATTGAGAAGAGGGCCCGTCCCCAGCAGTGAACCAGTTTAATACAGGGCTGACATCATTATCATTATAAGGATATAAAGGTCTTAGGTTACTCACTAAAATTCATAATTAAATAAAATCATTATTTTGAATAAAATGATATGGTAGAATCTTCTCATAAGGTACTCCATTCAAACAGATATTCCTTTATTCGAATTGTCGTAGCATTACTATTTTTATTTATAGTCGAGCTCCAGTCGAGTCGAGCATAGCTTAGATTGCTTGTGTTTGTCTTTATACAGTGTGTATAATAAACCCTGCCCGATCCTTAAAGGTGTTATACAGTAGTTTATTATGAGTACGCAAGTGACATCCATTTATAAAAATCGATCATAAAATTACCTCAATAATATGTTAATAAATTACCCATGGCAACACCGACAACTTATTAATCATAATACCAAGGTATCACTAAAGTTCATAAAGGTTCACCGATGCCGCGCCGCGCTACGCCGCGCCTACCTACCTACGCCTTCGAAAATGCCGCCAAAAGTATGCCACGCGCCGCGTCCTTGTCAAGTTTAGTGGAGTGTTGCTAAACTGTGCGAAATTTCAGTAATTTAAGGGTAAAAATTCATTCATTCATTCATAGATTCACGCCTGTTTCCCAGAGGGGTAGGCAGAGACTACGGATTTCCATTTGCTACGATCCTGACACACGATTCTCTGGCTTCATTCACTTTCATAAATTTCCTCATACAGGCTCGCCGGTTTAAGGTGCTCATAACCTGGCCTTTATCCAGAACGTCTCCGATCTGATCAAGAAACGTTCGCCTAGGTCTTCCCCTTGCGACTGTTCCATTCACACTAGCCTTATAAACTTTCTTAGTCAGTCTTTTCTCGTCCATTCTTTCTACATGCCCAAACCAGCTTAACATACGGTACCCTTTTCTATTCCCGTCACTATATCCACTTTTATGCCGCATCTCTCTCTAATCACACTATTCCTCATCCTATCTTTCAGAGTCACGCCGCATATATTTCTCAGCGCTCTCATTTCTACAGCATTTATTTTGCTTTTGCCATACCCAACTTTCACTTCCATGCATATGTGTAGGCACTAATAAAAATACTAAAACATGAAAATACTAAATAATAAGGGTAAAAATACTGATTAATATTGTACTTAATAATATTATGAAAACGTTTTACGATGATTTAGATTTTTTTATTATTTTTCATAGCATGTTTGTTAAAAGAGAAACAAGACCTTAATGGCTCGGACAGGGTTTATTATACACACTGTATATTAAATTCCTTAAAAAATATTTAACTAGTAGTTAATAAAGGTTTTTTCTTTTTTAGGGCAAAGACTGTGATTGAAAAGTATACAAGCGCTATAGGAGAAGTAAGTATTTGTTTTTATAAATACACATAAAACGGCAGAGTAATAAAATGCAATCTCGCTATACTATTGTTTATAAGTATTTAATTATTGGCATTGGTTTAAGTGGTCGTCTATTTATTTATTATTGGTTGAGGCTGTGTGTTGTGGGTGCATTCCACATACGGGATGAAAGTCCTTTGTGTCCGTTATATTTAATTTCAGTTCATAAAGACTCCTGCGATAAAGAGATAATTCCTAGACTTACTACTATAACATAGATTTACGATTTTTCAGGGCTTGCATTGTTCCAAATGCGGATTCTCAACCGACGTTGAATCGGAGATGTCGAATCACGTGTGTGTTGAAACCAAATATGAAGGCAGTGATTCAGACGAATCGGTGGAACTGGATTATATTAGCGATGACGACGACGAAGACGAAGATTCTGATATAGATTCCAACATATCGGATGAAGAGCGCGAGGCACTGTACCAGGAACAAACCAAGTCGAAGAAACACGGTGACTCTAGTAAGTGTTTTTGTATTGTGTAATCTACATACAAATGGTGGTGATATACACAATTTCAATTTTAAACTTTTTTTCAAAATGAAAGTCGAAAATCTTGATTTCCCTAAAAATTTGTAAACAATTCTTGGATACGTCAATTAACTAATATGTTAATAAAATTAATAATAAAATACATATATACATAGATTTGCGCCTGTTTCCCAGGGGGGTAGGCAGATACTATGGATTTCCATAATAAAAATAAATAGAAGGAAATAAAAATTCAGCATTGAAATAAGCCTGTTCAAGGAGTAGAGCTCTCATGAGAATATAAAAATAGCGTTCCATAATGAACAAAAGGTCTTATAGTTACGTTACGTTTGGTAACAATTATGGGCCCTGTAGAGCACAGCAATTGTAGGAGAGAAGAAGACCAGTTACCATTAAATAAATGACTTAAAATGTTGTTATATCAATCGATGTTTCTATATCTTAAGTTGAGTATTGCTTCATCCAAAATTAATGAATGTTCGATGTATCTAAAATTCGATATAGCTAAATTATAACGAAATCTCTGGTTGTTTCGTTATCATTTACTAGGTTTTGCATTTGTGCAGTATGGTTGTTCGATTGTCAGTGGAAATCAATTAGCACATTTTCTTTGGTTTTACCTTCTCGCTCAAAAAGAAATCTACTGTCTACCATAATAGATTTCCATCAGTAGGGTCCCATCGGTAGGTACCTTTGTAGCACTGAAAAGCTTTATACAGGGTGGCGTAATAGAACGTGCATATTGCGTCATCTTTTTTCTGTATATACCTACCTAATTCTATTTCGAAGAAATGTTGCACACATTATCTATTATACGCAAACTTCTGTACCGTAAGAAGTTAGGAAAAAAAGGATAGATAATTTGCTTACAAAAAAATCATGTTTTATATAATTATTGGTTTACAATTTTCAGGCGCAAGCAGTAAAATACAACGGTTGCCTTACCAGGTTAAGAATCTTAGCAGTTACATGAGAAAAAGTGCTGAAGAATTGTAAGTCCACATATGATTGTACATTCCTTTAAATTCGCCGGTTTTGATTTTCAACCAAGGTTCTCTTTAGTACACTGACATGATTTATAAAAAAATAATTATTAACAAATAATTTGAAAAATATTTACAAATTAATTAATATTATATATAGGTATTTGTTGAGATACAACATAAATTTTCTATAAATCCTAAGAAGACATTGTGCTCCTAATATTTTCAAGCGCTTTCAAATTATATTTATAGATACTCATAAATCTTTAAATACAATCAAATTAATAACATAATTTTGGGTTGAAAATTACACAACATAAGTCAGTCACTTAATAATTAATTCTATTTTATGACTTTCTGGGAACGCCCCAATACGTAATCAAACTGTTCACTAACTAATGAATTACCAAAATCTTTACAATCTTATGTATTTTCTAGTGCCGAATTACATCTGACCGACAAAGATCTATTTCCTCAATGGCGCGATTTGAAATACGAGATAGTTCCTGAAGACGAGGTGCTTAGGTACATGCCACCATTAGAAGAGTCCTGTAAAGTGAGGCATTTGGACTCGGACGACTGGGTAACGTACAAACGGTTCGAAGCTACGAAACAAAAAGGTAAGGACATATTTAATAACATCTATCGAGTCAAGTATGCCAGTAGTAGGTATTTCTAACTGTACGGTATTGTACCAAACACCTTTGACTGATACGTTGATATAATTATAATGATACGCGGAGATAGAATAAAGAATATATTTATTACTGTTAAAGTTGTAATGCTAAGTATAACTGATAGGAAATGATCAATGATAGAATGATTATGAGTACACGCGGCGCGGTTGACGGCCAGTAGTGAACTGATTTTTATATAAATGTAATGAATTAAGAATGCTTAGTGGCGAAAATGCTGACGTGCTCTATTCTGATTTCGCAATGTACGGTTGCACCGTTAGTAAAACTAACTGTTAGTAAAATCGACATTTATGCGAATATTAACATCACGATAGAAAAATACAATAGTATTGCCCGACCGGGAATCGCATAAAGAATATCAGCATTAGCACCTGGTATGTACGAATCCAAACATTTACCATACTCAACTAGATGTGACGTCAAGGAAAGCATTGTGAAGACGTCGTTGTTAAAAATTTGACTGCACTATGGCGTAGGTTTAAGTGTTTGCTTCGCTGCCAGCACTGCATTGAGTGTTGTGGGTGCTGATACTTACACGGAAGAAAAATTGTGTAATTCACTGATAGTTGTACTGAGTCTGGGTATACTTTTGGTATCTGTTGTTGTTCGAATGTTTGTAAAGTCTCCCGCGACTAAGGAATTATACAAAGATGTGCTTAAAAAAAAAGATCTAAATAGATAATTTTTAAATTTCCAGATATAATAACAATGTTCACGGGCGCGTGTATACAGAGCATACGTTGGGTGCCGCCGCGCGTGAGCGAAGGCTCGAGCTCGGCGCGGGAGGCGCGGGAGGCGCGGGAGGCGCGGGAGGCGCGGGAGGCGCGGGAGTACGTGTCGATAGTGACGCACTTAGATTCAGATATACCACGACATTTCTGGCACGACAAGCCAACGCCCACGCCTGCGCTTGTGCAGATTTGGGACTGCGGGCACTTGATTTCGTAAGTATTATTACTAAGTAAATATCGAATGTCAATCAAAACCTTATGACATTTAAGGTTTTGAAACACTCTTCCATCATCTCCGTTTTGGTAAAGGATCTTCGTTGGATCATAATAATGTAATTTAAATTTGTGCTGGTATAAGTATATGAGAGCTTCGTTCCATACCAGATATATATATATTTTTAAATGATATACTGCCAATCTATACTAATATTATAAAGCTAAAGAGTTTGTTTGTTTGTTTGCTTGAACGCGCTAATCTCAGGAACTATTTGGTTCGAATTGAAAATTATTTTAGTGTTGGACAGCCCATTTATCGAGGAAGGCTATAGGCTATATAAAATCACGATACGACCAATTAGAGTGGAGCAGGAAAGAAAAATGTTGCAAAAACGGGGTAAATTCTCTTATCTTACATGAAGCAGATGAAGTTGCGCGGGTCAGCTAGTTTGCTTTATAAATTACTAGTCAAAGTCAAAAATCATTTATTCATTTAAGTCACAAAATAACACTTATGAACGTCAAAGTGGTTAGTGAGTTTATTTCATTTATTGAATTTACATTTATGTTACTTGCTAGGTTGAGGCAAAAGGTTGAGCCTATGAAAAGGTACCTGCATGAAATCTTAGGGCCACTCTTTTAAATCGCCATCAAATCACAATTTCAGTATTTTACAACTCATTTATGTACCAGGCGTTGCAGTCATTAAATATGCTATATATTACTGTCCATATAAAACTAAATTTAAAAATAAAGGAAAATTAATAATACTCTTCTTATTAGTTCAAAGTAAAGGGAGGTAAAATGCTTGAGTTAGCTAGTGTAATTGGTAGGATTCGAACACACGACCTCTTAATTGATAGTCTTGCCTTCTCATTCGAATGAATAAATATACCAAAAAAAAAGGGTTCGGATTTTGCGTCAATCTACTCTTACGGTTGTACGAATCCGTTTGATGATACGATTTAGATTGACACTACCGTTGTAGCGCAATAAAAGCTACCAGATTTTTATCAAACTGATTCGTGAAATCATATTAGTATGAAAGTAAAACATGGAGCAAATATATAATATTTGTATATATTCGTATGAGGAAGTAAAGTATATCTATATAAATAATAGGTGATAGCGTCGACCTTACGAACATTGAAAGAATAGGACTAGGTATAATCAGACTAGCAACTGCTAATTTGTTACGAGACACATTAATAGATTAAATGACAACATTTCTAATAATACTACCTTTAACTTTTCAGTGGTGTACCAGAGTTCGTAATGGGTTTGGCGCTAGACTGCGGTATTATATGGGCGATTGATTGGTGTCCATCGGGCGCGCGTGATATCATAGACTCAGAAGAAAAAAGTGATGCAACTCACAGACTGGGTTTAATCGCCGTCGCTAGTGCGAGCGGCTCCGCTTATGTGTACGCCGTGCCTTATCCCACTACTTTACAAGAAAAGTGAGTATTCATGTGTACTTACCGTTTATTAAATGTCCTATATTTTTGTACCTTGACTATAATATAAGTGTAATTTTCAGGAATCAACAGTTTTATAAATTGAAGCCTATTGTTGAAATGAAGTTAGCGATGAGTATGGATAGAAAAGTTTTTCAAGCAACTGCTATCAAGTGGTCTTCGGTAAGTAAATATACATAATATACATATACATTTACTGTGAGATATTTAAATAAGGTGTTGTAAATATATGTAATATCAGCCCTGTAGTAAATTGTCCCACTGCTGGGCACGGGCATTTGCTCAGTGTGAGAAGGTGCTAAAGGTGCTCAGGGTTAGCCCATTGTCTACCACTCTGACCCAGTGCGGGTTGGCAGATTTCACATATCTTCAAGAACATTATGGAGAACATTCTGACAAGCAGTATTCCTCACGATGTTTTCCTTCAACGTTAAAACGAGCGATAATTAATTACTTAATACGCATATGAATTTGAAAAGACAGAGATGCGCGCCTTGGGATCGAATTTGAGACTTCTGCGCAGCAGTCAACGATCTCTCACTAAGCGTTGCTTTCGTTGGTAATATGCAAGTCACAAATTAGCAAACATGATAGCTTCTTACTAGAGACGTCCTGTTTGTCATATTCTATACAATTTAAGTGTGTAACTGCCAACTACAGGAACTAAACAAATATGACACATAATATTGTCGAACTGACAACGCAGCCTACGTTCGGCGCTACCCGTCCCTAGGTCTAATAGGTATATACTAATTGTATGTGGTATTTTTAGCAAAAAGGACACAATCATATAGTCGTCGGGTACTCGGATGGGACAACGGCTTATTATGATTTGAAGAATGAGTCCCCACTACTACAATCCAAAGAAAATAATGTCACAATTTTATATCCTTACTACGACGAGCGCGCTCAAAGTATGTGTATCGAAGGTAAGTTCAAATAACGTTTGCTATATATCGGTTTTATTAATCTGCCTCCGTGGCGCGGCGGTAGTAAATATGACTTCTGTTTATAAGGTCTCGGGTTCGTATCCCGGGTCGGGCCAGCAAAAAGTAATTGGATTTTCTTTTAAGAAATCTCAATTCCAGACCGGAGTTAGACATCCCCGTGCTACGGAAAGCACGTAAAGACGATGGTCCTGCACCTGATATCTCTTCAGTTGATACGCTCGAGTAAGCCTCTAAGTTACCTGATATGTAGCGAAAGTAAAAGTTTGTTTCAGTGTGTTTAAAACATAGACAAATACAACTTTTAAGATCCTTTTGTAGATAAACTAATTATATCGCTACAGCACTAGGCAAATAATGCGCTAGGCATTGGGTCCGCCAATATACTACGCGTATATATGAATATAATTTATATTAAATAAATGTTGTCTTAGATATTTAATTCATGAGCTTGAGTTGAATTACTTTAATCTTGAATATAGATTATTTACTACCTCGACCTTGTTGCCAGACGCCGTAATCGATATTTTGTGATACAAGATATATTGTATCTTTTATTAATAATATCAGGCAATTCAATTATATAAATTAAAATAATACTGGTCCTACAACGCAGCCTTGCGGCAACTCATGGCCGCTAATTGCACATTTCAGAACTTCGATTACCTTATGACTACACATTTTTGATGGAAAATTTATGATTTTACCACTAGCTTCATAGCCCATTTTTTTTATTGCTTTATATCTGGACTTAGCAAACATAGTCAAAGCCTCGGTCAAGTACAAAAATAACACATATTTCTAGTATTAAGTCACTGTGTTGCTAATATGAAAGACATTTTACGATTCAACAAGTCCCGGGGCCCGGCTATCATAATTTGAATGCCTCGGGGAGTTGACAGTGATAAATCCTGCTGAAGTCAACTTAATATGTCTTAGATCGTATCTTGAGCCGTAACGCATGCTTTCGTCCAAATGCACATATTATGTATAATAATATAATATTCTATAATAATATTCTGTCACATACACACAACACCATCTAGCCCAAACTAAGCAGAGTTTGTATTATGGGTACTAGACAATGGATAAACATACATACATACTTTTTTTTTTGTAAATCCATACATATTATACATAGAAACACCCAGACCAAGACAAACATATATGTTCATGCACACAAATGTTTGATTTGTGCGGGAATCGAACCCGCGACCTCAGACCTCGCTAATATCTCGCACACAACGTATCCTTAGGTTTCTTGAGAAGCCAGTCTGCTGTTAGCAGGGTGGCCAGTGCGATGCTTTTTGTACTGACAGCATAGCATTATTTCGTTGAAGTACAATGATTGCCAGATTTTTTGTGTTTAGTGAAGACGTGTTACCAAAGTGCTGTGAATTTTATCTAGATTCCAAGTGGTACAAGTAAATAATCAACTAAATAGTCGCTAGAAACTTGGTGCAGAGTGGATTGTATTTGTAATTGGACTCCCTTTTTTCCGCATTTGAACTCCAGGTTGGTCCATTATGCGTGAGAGTCGGCCGGTTATAGAGATAGCCAGCCCAACTCCGCCCAGAAGCACAGAAGTTTCCTGGGGTCTTCGCAGGCTTCGCGGAGTGACCTCGGGTTGTTGAGGATTTCCTTACGTTGTGCTGTTACTCCCACACATTCCAGGACCATGTGGGCAGCAGATTCTTCTTCGGTCAGACATCCCCTGCAGAGTGGGCTGTCTGTTACTCCGATGTTGTACCGATGTTTGTTTAGGGGGCAATGTCCTTTTAGGGTCCCCACGATGGTCCGAAGGTCCAATCTTTGTAGGTTGAGCAGGCGGTGTGTCAGACGTGGTGAGATGGCCGGTAGGGCTTCTCTCGACTGTCTGCAGTCCGTTGTCCGTGCCCAGCGTTCGTTGTGTTGGCACTGAGTGCGAAGCCGCATCCATGTTCTTAGTTGTGAGAATGGTAAAGGGAGGAAAGGGGGTGGACCTTCCCTGGTGGTTCCCGATCCTCTTTTAGCCAACTCATCTGCAGCATCGTTGCCCAGTGATTGACTGTGCCCCTTAATCCATTGTAAAGTCACAATGTTTTCCCTCGAAATTCTTTCAAGGGCAAGGTGGCATTCGTAGACGAGCCTGGAGTTGCAGCTATTGCTCTCTAGTGCTCTAAGTATTGCTGTGCTATCGGAGAGGATTCGTATCCTGTAGCCTTTAATCCGTCTCCTGTCGATCGCGGTAGCGGCCTCCGTGATGGCCACACATTCGCATTGAAAAATGGAACTGTGTGAGCCTAGTGTCATAGAGATGTTAATGTTGAGATCCAGGGAGTGAACTCCAGCGCCCGTTCCCTGTATGGTTTTTGAACCATCAGTGTAGACTCGGACCTCGTTGATTCCCGATTGATCTCTCTGTTCCTCATGGAGTTGTATATGGTAGTTTTTCTGAAATAGATGTTGTTTGGAGATCTTGTCACACGGGGCGGCGAGTAGTGGTTCGTGAGCTGTAGCTCGCTCTAAGATCAATGCATGTGGACTCCTGGTGGTTCCCCACAGGCCCTGGTGTTTCAGCCGTATTGCGGCTATAGTTGCTTCTTGCTGTATGTAGAGGTCTAAGGGGACCAGCCCTAGAATGACTTCGAGGGCGGTTGTCGGTATTGTTCTCATGCACCATGTTATTGCTGAGCATGCCATTCTCTGGAATTTCTGCAGCTTGGTGATGACGGTATTGAGTTCAGTCCTGGTCCACCATACGAGAGCACCGTATGTTATTGTTGGTCTAATTACGGCGGTATATAGCCACAATGTTATTTTTGGGGAGAGTCCCCATGTTTTTCCGATCATTCTGCTGCATTGGAAGAAGCATGCGCATGCTCGTTGTAGTTTGTAGTCAAGATGCTTGTTCCACAGCAGTTTGCTGTCTAGTATGACCCCTAGGTACTTGACTTCGTTAGTAAGTTTTAATTCGGTGTTGAATAATTTCGGTAGTCTGAGGTTGTTTGAGTTTCTCTTGCGAGTAAACAGTATGAGTTCAGTTTTTGCCGGGTTGACCGATAGACCATGGCTTATGCACCATTCTTTAATTATTCTGAAGGCAGATCTCATGAGGTCACATAGTGTGTCCTCGAAGCATCCGGTCGTAAGAATAGCAAGGTCATCTGCATATCCCACTGTGAAGAGCCCTCTGCCGTTCAGTTTCCGTATTAAGTCATCTACCACTATGTTCCATAGGAGTGGCGAAAGTACACCACCTTGTGGGCAGCCTCTGGCCACAATTCTCCTGGTTGTTGAGTTAACTGAGAGTTGTATCGCTCTGTATTTCAGCATATTGTTTATCCACTCTGATAGCGTTGGAGTGACCCCATACGCTTCCAGTGCTTCGGTTATGCTGTTAAAGTTGGTTTTGTCGAAGGCTCCTTCTATATCAATGAAGGCGCCCAACGTTGGTTGTTTAGCGGTTAGTCCGTCTCCAATTCGCGATACAACGCTGTGGAGCGCCGATTCTGTAGATTTGCCTTGGCTGTAGGCGTGTTGGTGTGGATGTAGAGGTTTGTGAACTAGGGTATTTCCTCTTATTTCTTTATCACATAGCCTCTCTAGTGTTTTGAGGAGGAATGACGTGAGACTTATTGGCCGAAAAGATTTCGCTAAAGTGTAATCGCTCCTGCCTGGTTTTGGAATGAATACCACTTTCACTTCCCTCCATTTCCGTGGAACGTATTGGTAGGCGACGCATGCTCTAAATATTTCAACAAGGTGGTCTGCCAGGAGATCGCCGCTCCATCTTAGTAGGCCAGGAAAGATTCCGTCTAGACCTGCGGATTTGAAGGGAAGGAAGCTGTTGATAGCCCATAACACTTTCTCTCTGTTGATGAGGTCCAGGGCTACGGTCCAATCTTGACTGCTACATGCTCGTTCAGTGTACGCTTCCCAGTTGTGAGTGTCATTAATCTGGCACCCGGGAAAGTGTGTCTCCAGAAGCAGTGCATTGGTTTCAGCATCTGATTTAGTGTAGGTGTTGTCAGATTTCTTCAGACATTCTAGTATACTTTCAGGTGCACTTGATAGTATGCCCTTTACTCTGGTTGCCTGGCTGGTGCTTTCCATGTTGGTACAAAAACGCTTCCAGCATTCCAGTTTACGGAGTCGTATGCGCTTTTTGTAGGTTGATTTTATGGTTTGATAGGTTTCCCAGTCGTTTGGTTGTCGTGTGTTTATTGCTCTGTTGAACAGATGTCTTACTTTGCGACGTAAATTCTGCAGTTCAGGGCACCACCAGTGACGTTTGGGGCCTGTTTTAGGCGTCACGAGAGGGCAGTTCTGTTCATAACTGTGTGTAATGATATGAGTGAGTGTATCAACATACTGTTCAATGTCTTCAACTTCTGTCATACACAGCGGTGTGTTGGCAGTAGCGAGTGCTGATCTTACAGTTTTAACAAATTTTAACCTATCTGTCTTACGCGGCACGCGTCTAGGTTGTGGTGTAGGTAAGGCTATACTGAGGTTAAAGCGTATCCATCTGTGGTCCGAGCATGACGCTTCCTTGGAGACGTGCAAGTCGGTAATGAAGTGGGATACATAGTCTGTTGATAGAGTAAGGTCTATAATAGTTTGTGCTTTTGAGTTTACAAAAGTCGGTTCCGATCCTTTATTGACTAAGAGGAGGTTGGTAGTGAAAAAATAGTTTACCAGTTCCTCTCCACGAGTATTTGATTTTTCGCTGCTCCACAAAATGTGGTGTGCGTTGGAGTCAGTGCATACGATAAGTTCCAGCTTTTCTTTTGTGCAGTATTCTACCAGGGACATCAGTTCCGGCGATGGTATGTCCTCGTCGCTTGGCAGGTAAGCGGACGCTAGGACTAGATCACAGGATTTATTAATGATTGCTGCAGAAAACCTAGCAGCTGTCAAGTCTCTAGAACAGAATTCGGTTATTAAGAGTGTTTTGACATGTTTGGGGGCATAGATACAGGTTCTGGGGTTACTTACGGTGGTGTTCACGAGGAGATTTCCCCCGATGTTGTTGAGACCACAGATTCTGCCCTTCCTGATCCACGGCTCCTGGATTAGGGCTATGGTCTTGGGGTTTTCCTCCGGCGTTCTGCGTAGGGAAGCCGTCGTAGTGAGGCTATGCTGGAGGTTGGTTTGGAGTAAAGGAGTGTAGCTACTCTCGAAACGGAGAGGAGTTGAGGCAGCTGTCGCTGGCCTCACTCCCCCCAACGTCGAGAAAGCATTCCTCTACTCCTGGGGTTGTCGGGATGTCAGTCGCAACCACATCCATCGCGTCCTGTTGTGGTTGAGACGGATTCTCGAGGGAAGCGCTTGGTACGCCCTCGCTGTGGTGTGCTGCTTGAGCGGCGCCTTCGGTCTTTTCGGTGTCCTCCTCGAGGATCCGGACGTAGATATTCCCGAAAAGCCAGTAGAGGCGCCGCTCTTGCTGTTTGAGGGTGTTAACGTCCGTCTCTGGTATCCGGAGTAGCAGATGAACGCCAGGCGTTTCGCGTTCGGTCTGTTTCTCCGCACGGACCAGAGACCACGAGTTGACGTTAACGAACCCGTTATGTGCTGCAAGCAGTCTGCGCAGTTTGTTAATGTCCCTGTTGGGCTCGGGAATGAAGAGCCCGCAGAGAATTCTCCACTGTATTTCAGCTTGTGGTTTGATTACAAGCTGAGTGCCAGCAATCGGTGACGGAGTGGTGTTAACCGCAGGTCGAAGCCACTCCAGTGCGACGTCGTCCTCACACCACATTTTGAGTACGCCCTCGCTGTGGTGTGCTTTACCCTGGAAGTGTACTTTGGCCGTCTGAGTTGTTGTTTTGGGGTTCAGCAGATCCTCCTCAAACTTCAACTCTAGACAGGTGCGGATGGCGTTGGCTTGTTCTGCGGTGAGGTCATAAAAAGGTTCGGTCATTACTGCCACGCAGAGCTCGTTTGCTCTAAACGAAGCCGCGTAGCTAGCAGAGCCTCGTTGTCTGTTCACTGCCGGCTTCACGCGTTTGCTGTCCCCAGTTGGCGTGGTTGTGTCCTCTGGCCGGGATCTCTTGTTTCTAGGCAATGAGCTTGCCGAGGTGGTGGGTTGGGCTTTGGCCACCAGCTTGCCTGCGCGTTTACCCCGTGGCTTGGATCGGCGACGAGTGTGGTCGTTTGATGATGATGGCGCTGGCGCTGCCTCGGGCTTCGCCTGCACCTGGACCTTTTCGGCATTGCCTACTTCGGTAACGGGTTTTGCTTCGGAGGGAAGCTGTCGCCCTTCATCATTGGTCACCTTTCGCCTTGCCTGATCCTGCGCCTGGGTGTCCGGTCTGGCTTGCTGAGGTTTCTTGCCATTCTTTTTTGGTTTTCTACGGGGAGAAACCAAGGTCCATTTCGGCTCCTCAGGTTGCATCGGGATGGCGTCCTTGAGAGCCGACAGTTCGATTACCGTACCAGTAGACGAAGCCCCTAGGGGCGCGTCAGATGATACGGTAAGGGAGTTGGGAGAACCCGACCCGCTCGAGGAAGCAGCTATGTCATTCCCGCGCAGCCGAGTCACAGACGCTGCCTTGTTGAGGTTCGGCGCATTCGGTGGATTCGCGTTGCCCGTGCGCAGCGGCGTCAGAGACGGAGCCGCGCTCAGGTTAAGCGCTTCCAGGGAACTTGCCTTGCCCTTACTTGGCGCAGTCCGTGACTTGGCTTTGCTGGAACTCAGCGCATTCAGAGCTACAGTCGCGTTCCGGGTTGGCGCATCCGAAGACGCTGCCTGGTGAGTGTGGAGCATTTGCGCGTCCAAGGACGCAGCAGCCCGAGAGGTTGTTGGAACTTGCGCATCCGAAGACGCAGCAGAGTTCCGGGATGGAGCTGTATTCACAGCGAATAGGTTTTGGTTTCTTTTGGAGGCCATGGTTGTTTAAAAGGTTAAACATCATCTATGGAGCGCTCCACCCGCCACGGAGTCCTCAGTCGGGGACGTCGTGCGCTCTACGCACGATCGCCAGAGCTACCCCATAGACTTAGGGCCCACACCCTGTGAGATGGACGAGACTCGGCGCTGCGAAGAATTCCGAGGCTGTGTGCGACCAAAGAACAAGCCGCACACCTACCACCGGGTTCCGCGCCACGCTGTCTGCCCTCCCCCAGTTAGGGACCCTCGCCGACGGCCCTCAGACGGGACGTCAGAGCCGATTGACCGTTAGTGGCTAGCTAGCGGCCTCCCGTGTGAAGAGAAATCCAGACCAAAGGGGTGTGTTGAAGGCAGCGAACAACAACAACCGGCTCGCTACGTTCTCAACCCCCAGGATTCCTTCATCCTCCAGTACGGGTTCCTGCGCATGGCACAAACACGCAGGAGGTCATTACTGTCCAGCGTCTGTCGTTCGACGATGGACCCGCCGGAACATGACCTCTCCATCCCAGGCAGTGGTCGACTGGTGGTTTTAGTTGCGTCTATTTCATAGGGAACTAGACCAATAACAGGGGGCAACCACGTGAAGGATTCCCCACCAGACTTGTCTTAGGGATCTACACGACTGTTGCGCTCTCCCCTAAGACCATTGGCACCTTACTCGTCTTGAAAAGTCGAGTAAAGTGGGTTTGCATCTATACTAAACAAGCAGCCAATCCAGTGAAGCTAGAAAGCAGAGAAAGCAAGCTAGGCAGTGCAACTATTAAAGCATAAATACAAACCCCCCCTGTGCAGAGTGGAGATCCAAAACATAATTTTGCCGGTTTTGAGGTTATGTTTTTATTACGGGGAAATAAGCATTTATGTTTGACAGCTGATATTGACACATGACAACCTAATCGTTAAATAGTGTTACCAATACAAAAACTAATTGGTGTTTCCCCATTGCGCCACGGAACGAGTGCCAGCGGCCGTCAAAATGTTGATCGCTTATTGCGCGTGACGTCACCGCTACGTAGTGCTACGGCCAGCGCCTATGAGCAACCAATAGCTACAACATCGCGCGTGACTACAGAAGTTTCGCTGGGCGTCAAATCGTATTTGTTTTATCATCTGAGTGGTAGTATATATTACAAATAAGTAGTAAATAATACAATGGCTGGCCCGACGGTTGATGTCGGGAGCTTGTATATATACTCAGTCGCTGTGTATACTTCACTTGTGCGATGCAGAATAGTATGATGTCATGTGAAGTGCGATTGTATCGCCATCTGTTGAATGTAGGCTGAACTTCTTCGTCTGTGCGGAGTCGCCACAGTATTCCCCCCCAAGACCGAAGGTCGATCAGGTTGATGAGAAGCTGTCGATGCTGCTGAAGAGCGTTGCCAGTGCCAGTGTAGGATGCCGCTAGTTCCAGTGAGTCGGAACTGTATGCCGCTAGTTCCAGTGAGTCGGAACTGTATGCCGCTAGTTCCAGTGAGTCGGAACTGTATGCCGCTAGTTCCAGTGAGTCGGAACAGTGTGTCGCTAGACCTCAGTGAGTCGGGTCTGAGTGCGATGAGCGGTGCGTGTGCCCCAGTGAGTTGGGGTCGAAATGCGGTGAGCGGTGCGTGTGCCCCAGTGAGTCGGGGTTGATGCTGCGTAGTTGCTGCTTCTTGGCTAGCTGCTGCGTTGACGGCGAGTGAAGTACCCTGCTTGCGTGGACCGTGTGTGCAGTGGGTTGAGCCTTGACGCTGGTGAGGCCGTAGGGAAGACCAGGCTGCGCGTTCGCTGCAGGAGTGTGGTGGTCCCTGTTGAGGCCGAAGAGGCTGGCTGGCTGCGACTTGATTACTGCTCACCTGGAGAAGTGCTGTGTGAGAGAAGTGAAGACGATGGCGATGGTTGCTGCTGCTTATCTGCTCCTTGAAGGTTGCTTCCAATAACGTCGGGTGCTGGATGATCACGTCGGGGTCACCAATGTGGAGGAACAGGGTGTGAAGTCCCTCCAACACAAAGGGAGGATCCTCCGACCAGGCTGGTTGATCGTGCCTGGCGGGCCGCGGCCCGACGGTTGATGTCGGGAGCTTGTATATACTCAGTCGCTGTGTATACTTCACTTGTGCGATGCAGAATAGTATGATGTCATGTGAAGTGCGATTGTATCGCCATCTGTTGAATGTAGGCTGAACTTCTTCGTCTGTGCGGAGTCGCCACACTATAAATCGTCACTTAATTATCAGGAAAATGCGATGTAATATCATCAACTCTAAATGCCCAAACGAAGAATTAAGGCATAACTTCCTGCGTAAACGTACCTAAATTATGCAAACGTACACAGCGACTGTTTGGACTTTGAACTATTAGAAGTTGAACGCTGCGAATCGTACGAGAGAGTGAGTTATATTATTATTACGCTCTATCCTTACCATTACATCGACTCCACTATGCACTGTCCCTTTCCGACAATTCTCTATTTTGTATGTAGCGTAGTTATGCGTATATAGAGTGTCTAACTTGATGTGTAGCCGTGTTTACCTAATGGCTATGATTAATAATATTGTTACGGCTAGTGCCATCTGTCAGCACTGTGGGGAAGACATGGCAGTCCCTTCTAATAATTTATTACAGCGCCATCTATTGACATCTTACGGAACTACGTAGTTGTCGGTACGAGTAGAGTAGAGAGAACACTGGCACATTCTCGAATCATCGTACTGTTACATACTTGGTATGACTTTTCTAGAAAACCCCAGAAACGCTTTACCCGCGTATAAATAGAGCGCACGCGCACCGCCGAGTCAGTTTACAATCGTAAACGGTCAAGTATTCATCGAAGCGAACGGAAGCGAAAATATTACAGAGTTTGAAGCAGTTAGTGAAAAAGTGAAGTATAGTGTTTGTCGTGTTTTAAATTTAATTGTGCTAGAATAAAACGTTTTAGTTGGTAATATTGTTTTATATTCTTATCCGTCGAACCCAGCACGTAACAATATAAATAGCGAACTTGATCCGCTAACAATAGGCAACGCCTTGATCTGTCATCCGGACTAGATTGTTCTGAGTTTGTAAATATCCCCGACACTGCTTTAAAAGGATTACACATAAATATACGAAGCATAAATAAAAAAATTAATGCGCTACAAGTGCTTCTATGTTCGACAAAATTAGATTTTGATTTTGTAATACTAACTGAATGTTGGCTTAGTAAAGTTAGTAGCCTTCCGATACTGATGTAAACTGTAATCAAAACGATGGTAACGTTATATACACGAGACTAGGTCTTCATGTATCGGAGCCCAACTTTATAGGTGCAAACTGTCTCACTTGTCAACTAGACAATAAAAAAGTTGCCATTATAGCAATAAATCGATCGCCGTCATACAACTCCAGGGAGAATTTTGTCAATTTTCTCGTTAGCTTAAACAATTTATACACCAAACTCTGCGGTTGGCAGAATGTGGTCTTAATCGGCGACATAATTATTGATATAAAACAGGACGCTAGAACCGATCGCAGTGTCGATTATTTAACTTTCAACCTGTCCCACGGGCTACTACTATCTACTCACCTATTCCCCACAAGACTAGACAACTGCCTGGACCACATATTCATTAAAACTAAAACACCTCCAATTACACTTGTACTGGACTCACACATTACAGACCACAAACCGTTACTTTTAGTTTTGAACAATACCTACTCCTCTCATAAAATAATACAATATACAAATCGTGTAAATTATGATGGCATAAAACTGGAATTGGACGATACAGACTTTTCAATCATATATAACATCTACGATCCAAATGAGCAGATGGAGACCTTTATAACCATTATAAGTACTGTAATAATTAAACATACCATACGAAGCATGATTTGAGGAAACATAGAATAATTAAGCCCTGGATTACCTCGGTTTTTTAAAGTGCATTAAAAACCGGAACAAACTATACATATGTTCGAGAAAATCACCTGAGAATCTAATTCATTAAATTACTTATAAGTGGTATCGTAATTTTCGTAATTCTTTGCTACTAAAGCTAAAAATTGCTTGTGAGAAAAATGAGCTCAAGAAAGCAAAGAATAACCTAAAGGCCCTTTGGAAGACTATAAAGAACATAACCAATACACAAAAGACTAAATCCAGCCCTATCGACCTATTAAAATTACGTGAGCGTCCTATTTTCTCCATAAATGCAGTATGCACTTATTTCAGTAATGTTGGTAAAAATTTGGCATCCAACATCTTGTCTCAGATTAATATTACCTGTACCACATCTCAGTATTTATTAAATTCTAGTACTAACCACCATTTTCCTCCTTGCAACTCTCTTGCGTTGCTGAAGGTGGATGAAACTGAAATGGAGACCCTTATCCTCTAGCTACGCAATGACTGTACTATAGGGTGGGATGGAATACTGCCTATTTTGCTTAAACAGTGTCGCAATAGATTGATACCATAAATTGATACTAACACATATTATACAACTATAACAACTGCGTAGGTAAAGGTATATTTCCGAATGCTCTAATAAGAGCAATCATTCACCCCATTTATAAGGGAGGGGACAGAAACTGTGTCAATAATTATAGACCTATTTCGGTTTTAATTGCATTATCCAAGATATTGGAGAGGATTCTAAGCAACTACCTGAAAAACTTTTTGGGTGGACATAGCACTATATCTAATAATCAATATAGTTACCGCACAGAAATATCGGCTGAAGAAGCAGTACTAAATTTAACACAGTTAGTTGCTAGGAATCTAGACAGTAAAACCAAATGCCTTGGTATCCTTTTAGACCTCTCTAAGGCGTTTGACACAGTTTCTGTTTCAAAACTAATCTCTAAATATGAGCGCGTGCCAGGCGTGCGAGGCATAGCTTTTGAAATTTTTAAGCATATTGGGCCGATTTTATTTCAAATATATGTAAACGACCTCTGCAATATGACTCTCCCAAATGCCAAAATCTTCGCTTATGCTGATGACACTGCAATTGTGGTTAGTGGACAATCTTTGAATAGCATCAAAATTAACGCGGAACTTGCATTAATCAAAATAACACAGTGGCTTAACTCCAACGTTCTTACCTTAAATGTAAAGAAAACGTTCCTTTTGCAATCCACAAAAACCAGACCATTTCTTTTCCATAATAGCTCATACTTATATATATATATATATATATATATATATATTTGGGTGTACACATCGACGCAGACTTAAGATGTGATAAGCAACTCGATGTTGATGATGATGATCCCTTTCGAACAGCACTATGAGACTGATCCATATCTTTAAGTCCTTGCGTGACACTGCCAACCCAAATACCTTAAAATTGTCTGTCATGCACTATGCCAATCTGTCATCGTCATCACGGTATTTACTTCGCTACCATGCTTAAGGGCAGTTGTTGTGGTCCTAGTGTTCCCATTGTTTTCGTTCGCTTGAACTAATAATCTTATACGGGAAGACACTTGGATGTTACGCACTTGCCAGGGAATTCTTCATTTTGAGACCGACTAAGAAGTTGGTTATAGGGATTTTTTATATTTAGTGAGTTTTGCTGTTGCTTATAGTTAGTTAATTTGTTTCCCAGACGTGGACGTGTTCCCGACGTTGGGCGCGTGGGTGGGCGCGGGCGGCGGCGCGTGCGTGGCGGGCAGCGTGGGCGGCGCCGGCGTGAGCGCGCGCGCCGCCGAGCGCGCCGCCTCCACCGCGCTGCAGGCGCACGCCGCCGCCGCGCGCGTGCTGTTCCCGCCGCACTGGCCCGCCGCGCTCATGGCCGGCGACGACAACCTCGGTACGCACATTACTTCTATTTATCCCACACCGCAACCTTGAAACACCACTGACGGTTTCATTTGGAATTTGTGTCAAGGGCTCGAGTTGCGGTGATAAAATCTCATGCGTTCTGTTACAACCCTATACTGAACCCTAACTTGATGAGATGGCTCTCAGTAATACTTCTTGGCATTTCTGCTAGGTCAACAGTTTGACTATTGAGGAGACAGCTAGTCTGTCTTAACATCAGTTTATTCTCAACTCTCGCGATCATAGGTTGCGTATGGGGCCTCTCCTCTCTTGTGCGTTTACCAATAAATAGTTCAGTTAGTTACCATACATTTTTTTAAACTACGTCGTAGAGTTTCAACAGTTCGAACTTTTTATCAAATGTTTTCAATGCGCTTTTCTCGTGTATGTGCGCAGTGAGCCAAGCGATCAACGAGCTGGAGTGGTACGGCGGCGGGCGGCGCGTGGGCGGCATGCGCACGTGCGGCGGGTGCGCGTGGTGCGGGCGCGTGGCGGCCGCCGCCGCGCCGCTCGTGCGCCTCATGCGCCCGCACCCCGCCTACTGCGAGCTGCACCGCCAGGTACGTGTATGTGCGCAGTGAGCCAAGCGATCAACGAGCTGGAGTGGTACGGCGGCGGGCGGCGCGTGGGCGGCATGCGCACGTGCGGCGGGTGCGCGTGGTGCGGGCGCGTGGCGGCCGCCGCCGCGCCGCTCGTGCGCCTCATGCGCCCGCACCCCGCCTACTGCGAGCTGCACCGCCAGGTACGTGTATGTGCGCAGTGAGCCAAGCGATCAACGAGCTGGAGTGGTACGGCGGCGGGCGGCGCGTGGGCGGCATGCGCACGTGCGGCGGGTGCGCGTGGTGCGGGCGCGTGGCGGCCGCCGCCGCGCCGCTCGTGCGCCTCATGCGCCCGCACCCCGCCTACTGCGAGCTGCACCGCCAGGTACGTGTATGTGCGCAGTGAGCCAAGCGATCAACGAGCTGGAGTGGTACGGCGGCGGGCGGCGCGTGGGCGGCATGCGCACGTGCGGCGGGTGCGCGTGGTGCGGGCGCGTGGCGGCCGCCGCCGCGCCGCTCGTGCGCCTCATGCGCCCGCACCCCGCCTACTGCGAGCTGCACCGCCAGGTACGTGTATGTGCGCAGTGAGCCAAGCGATCAACGAGCTGGAGTGGTACGGCGGCGGGCGGCGCGTGGGCGGCATGCGCACGTGCGGCGGGTGCGCGTGGTGCGGGCGCGTGGCGGCCGCCGCCGCGCCGCTCGTGCGCCTCATGCGCCCGCACCCCGCCTACTGCGAGCTGCACCGCCAGGTACGTGTATGTGCGCAGTGAGCCAAGCGATCAACGAGCTGGAGTGGTACGGCGGCGGGCGGCGCGTGGGCGGCATGCGCACGTGCGGCGGGTGCGCGTGGTGCGGGCGCGTGGCGGCCGCCGCCGCGCCGCTCGTGCGCCTCATGCGCCCGCACCCCGCCTACTGCGAGCTGCAACGCCAGGTACGTGTATGTGCGCAGTGAGCCAAGCGATCAACGAGCTGGAGTGGTACGGCGGCGGGCGGCGCGTGGGCGGCATGCGCACGTGCGGCGGGTGCGCGTGGTGCGGGCGCGTGGCGGCCGCCGCCGCGCCGCTCGTGCGCCTCATGCGCCCGCACCCCGCCTACTGCGAGCTGCACCGCCAGGTACGTGTATGTGCGCAGTGAGCCAAGCGATCAACGAGCTGGAGTGGTACGGCGGCGGGCGGCGCGTGGGCGGCATGCGCACGTGCGGCGGGTGCGCGTGGTGCGGGCGCGTGGCGGCCGCCGCCGCGCCGCTCGTGCGCCTCATGCGCCCGCACCCCGCCTACTGCGAGCTGCACCGCCAGGTACGTGTATGTGCGCAGTGAGCCAAGCGATCAACGAGCTGGAGTGGTACGGCGGCGGGCGGCGCGTGGGCGGCATGCGCACGTGCGGCGGGTGCGCGTGGTGCGGGCGCGTGGCGGCCGCCGCCGCGCCGCTCGTGCGCCTCATGCGCCCGTACCCCGCCTACTGCGAGCTGCACCGCCAGGTACGTGTATGTGCGCAGTGAGCCAAGCGATCAACGAGCTGGAGTGGTACGGCGGCGGGCGGCGCGTGGGCGGCATGCGCACGTGCGGCGGGTGCGCGTGGTGCGGGCGCGTGGCGGCCGCCGCCGCGCCGCTCGTGCGCCTCATGCGCCCGCACCCCGCCTACTGCGAGCTGCACCGCCAGGTACGTGTATGTGCGCAGTGAGCCAAGCGATCAACGAGCTGGAGTGGTACGGCGGCGGGCGGCGCGTGGGCGGCATGCGCACGTGCGGCGGGTGCGCGTGGTGCGGGCGCGTGGCGGCCGCCGCCGCGCCGCTCGTGCGCCTCATGCGCCCGCACCCCGCCTACTGCGAGCTGCACCGCCAGGTACGTGTATGTGCGCAGTGAGCCAAGCGATCAACGAGCTGGAGTGGTACGGCGGCGGGCGGCGCGTGGGCGGCATGCGCACGTGCGGCGGGTGCGCGTGGTGCGGGCGCGTGGCGGCCGCCGCCGCGCCGCTCGTGCGCCTCATGCGCCCGCACCCCGCCTACTGCGAGCTGCACCGCCAGGTACGTGTATGTGCGCAGTGAGCCAAGCGATCAACGAGCTGGAGTGGTACGGCGGCGGGCGGCGCGTGGGCGGCATGCGCACGTGCGGCGGGTGCGCGTGGTGCGGGCGCGTGGCGGCCGCCGCCGCGCCGCTCGTGCGCCTCATGCGCCCGCACCCCGCCTACTGCGAGCTGCACCGCCAGGTACGTGTATGTGCGCAGTGAGCCAAGCGATCAACGAGCTGGAGTGGTACGGCGGCGGGCGGCGCGTGGGCGGCATGCGCACGTGCGGCGGGTGCGCGTGGTGCGGGCGCGTGGCGGCCGCCGCCGCGCCGCTCGTGCGCCTCATGCGCCCGCACCCCGCCTACTGCGAGCTGCACCGCCAGGTACGTGTATGTGCGCAGTGAGCCAAGCGATCAACGAGCTGGAGTGGTACGGCGGCGGGCGGCGCGTGGGCGGCATGCGCACGTGCGGCGGGTGCGCGTGGTGCGGGCGCGTGGCGGCCGCCGCCGCGCCGCTCGTGCGCCTCATGCGCCCGCACCCCGCCTACTGCGAGCTGCAACGCCAGGTACGTGTATGTGCGCAGTGAGCCAAGCGATCAACGAGCTGGAGTGGTACGGCGGCGGGCGGCGCGTGGGCGGCATGCGCACGTGCGGCGGGTGCGCGTGGTGCGGGCGCGTGGCGGCCGCCGCCGCGCCGCTCGTGCGCCTCATGCGCCCGCACCCCGCCTACTGCGAGCTGCACCGCCAGGTACGTGTATGTGCGCAGTGAGCCAAGCGATCAACGAGCTGGAGTGGTACGGCGGCGGGCGGCGCGTGGGCGGCATGCGCACGTGCGGCGGGTGCGCGTGGTGCGGGCGCGTGGCGGCCGCCGCCGCGCCGCTCGTGCGCCTCATGCGCCCGCACCCCGCCTACTGCGAGCTGCACCGCCAGGTACGTGTATGTGCGCAGTGAGCCAAGCGATCAACGAGCTGGAGTGGTACGGCGGCGGGCGGCGCGTGGGCGGCATGCGCACGTGCGGCGGGTGCGCGTGGTGCGGGCGCGTGGCGGCCGCCGCCGCGCCGCTCGTGCGCCTCATGCGCCCGCACCCCGCCTACTGCGAGCTGCACCGCCAGGTACGTGTATGTGCGCAGTGAGCCAAGCGATCAACGAGCTGGAGTGGTACGGCGGCGGGCGGCGCGTGGGCGGCATGCGCACGTGCGGCGGGTGCGCGTGGTGCGGGCGCGTGGCGGCCGCCGCCGCGCCGCTCGTGCGCCTCATGCGCCCGCACCCCGCCTACTGCGAGCTGCACCGCCAGGTACGTGTATGTGCGCAGTGAGCCAAGCGATCAACGAGCTGGAGTGGTACGGCGGCGGGCGGCGCGTGGGCGGCATGCGCACGTGCGGCGGGTGCGCGTGGTGCGGGCGCGTGGCGGCCGCCGCCGCGCCGCTCGTGCGCCTCATGCGCCCGCACCCCGCCTACTGCGAGCTGCACCGCCAGGTACGTGTATGTGCGCAGTGAGCCAAGCGATCAACGAGCTGGAGTGGTACGGCGGCGGGCGGCGCGTGGGCGGCATGCGCACGTGCGGCGGGTGCGCGTGGTGCGGGCGCGTGGCGGCCGCCGCCGCGCCGCTCGTGCGCCTCATGCGCCCGCACCCCGCCTACTGCGAGCTGCACCGCCAGGTACGTGTATGTGCGCTCGCCGCTCTGAGCGAGGCGAGCAGCGGCCTAGAGTAGGCAGGCGGCACATGGGAGGCGTGTGTGTTAAGCGGTGGTTGGGTGTGGGTGGCGCGTGGGAAACGCGTAGGAGGCGCGTGGGTGACGCGTGGGTGGCAAGCAGTACTCACATTGCCAGCGCTGCGCAATCAAGATGCTTCTTTATTTTTAGAAACTTCATGTAGCCTGATTATTTCTTTATAATTAATCAACACACTAATATTATAGTTTATATTAAATTATATTTTTCAGGTTATAGCAACTATTTACATGATTCCGTTTGGCAACAAGAGAAAGAGAAAGAACGATGAGCTATCTATGATAATGGAGCCACTTACATATAAAGATGCTGTTGCGAAATATGGCATAGAGTTCAAACAGATCGTTGCCAAAGATAAGGTGAGTTGTTCTATGAACCATTACACTGTTAAAAAGTGATTACATAATGTTGTACCATTTATTTAGTGAAAATAAATATTATTCCTGGAGAGACGTTGTTTAGACAAGGTCAATGACATAGTGAAGATCAATCGATTCATAGGATTAGTAGACATTTCCTTTAAGCTCATAGTAGCGTGACCATTTACAAAAAGGTACAATCTCCGGGTGGGCAGAAATCACTGACATCATTTAATCACGTCGGTTTCTGGCTGTCATGGCCATCTGTAACGGTCATGACACCACTCACAAAAATCCTAAAATATAGTTATTCTCTCAGACAATCTATTCACCGCAAAAATACAATAAAATATTATTGGTGGTAATTTTTTGTAGAGTGGGAATAATTCTTACGGTCAAACTACTCCAATTTTCAGTTGTAATCTTACGTCTGAACCAGTGATGTTTATAATGGCATCGTAATTATATTAAAATATTAATGCATTATATAAAATATTTAATTTTAATGTAATATATGCATGGTAAAGAAGGCAGCACGTCCTTATTTATAGCAGAGAAGTGCGCAGATCGATATAAAAATTGTATATTCGAATGCGAATCTATAAGCAAATCGAAATATTCGAAACATTGATAAATTATTCGAATGCTTTCACTGTCGACTTTGATTGATTACTTAATGGCGTATTAACTATTTACTCATCATAAATGTAGACGTCGCCAGATTGTTCATGCCTGCAGATCATTTTCATTTATTTTTATTTAACTTAAATTGGTACAAAATGATACAGAGCTTACTTTATATCGTAAAGGTTATAAGGGGTGCCTGTACTAGGGTAAACCTGTGCCACAGGCATTTAGGGCACATACTGAATAATATACGTAGATATAAATTCTAATACAATACTTATAAAACATTATTATTTGTATATAAAAATTTACGAATTGCATTATAAACTAAGTGATTACTATGACTACTTAAAGAGCTATTTTAACGCAGTAAAATAGCTCAATACACTTATTGAACAACAGTCATCAAATTTTCAGTTTGATCGTAGTTCAAAGTTTGTAAATATTGTTCAACTAATTGCTTAGTGTTAGCATAATTTTTGTCATATATCGCAGTTATTTTGTTTATATTATTATAAAGAAATGGACCTAAAAATGCGAAAAACCTATTGGTAAAAATATACTTAGATTGAGACTGAGTAGTACAAACGATATCTTTCCGTCGCTTAGTGTTAGTTAGTTCCGTGTTATAATCAGATAAATATATATAGGCAACTTCAGAAGATAGTCATCGTCGCCGTCGTCAATCGCTAACAATATCACCATGCATGCACCATACATACCTAAAAAACATATTACTGTTGTTCGCCTTGTACGAGAACATCGCCTACACGATCGACCTCAATTTACCAATCGTGTCATCATCAAATTAAGTTTCGAATGTTCGATTACGATCCAAATTATAATTAGTATCAACGAATTAATCAATATTCGGATGCGGTATCATGCAATTTTAAAATATAGAATTTATGTTTATACCAATTACTTATCGCTAATGTATATTGTTTTCAATTAATTCGAATGTAATTGCAATGCAGTAGGATGGTTAGCTGTTTAGTTTGTACGTTATGATATATGCAACAGCAATAATAAATAAATATAATTAAAACGTGTTATAAAAAACAGCATCCAAATTGTTTGTATAATGAAGGAGCAATTAATATTTTATATTTCGGTATGGAAAATATGGGGGCGGAGAGAGCGTATCTCTCAAGTTTCCTCGCACGTTTGCACTGAAGTAACGGTGATAGTATCGTAGATCTATTTTCTTTTTTGACTATTACCCCTTCGGTGAGATTTAAAAGACTTCTTATGTATTTTTGAGTGAAAGTTTAGTCTAATAGGTAGCTTATTGTGTTTATTGCTATTCCAACTGTGATCTATCTTGTTGAAGTATGAAATTTATTTTTTTTTGTTGCAGAACACTCAACAGAAGCTTTCTGGAATGCCGCGGGAGGCGTACCCAGAAAGGTTCCCGCTCTCCGACATTACGTCAATGGCATTCTGTCCATCTTCCAAAAACCACCACAAGTTGGCCGTGGCCACGCACGCTGGCCTCCTGTTTATCATAAATGTATGATCATTTTATATAAAATAGTTGTATAGAGTCCATGTCAGATGATTCTATGTTGAAGTATAAATGTTAAAGTATTGAAAAACTGTTTTAATCTTAAATAAGTTTTATACATATTAAATATGATGAATTCATGTAATGCGTATGATATTACAGTTCTTTTGATAAGATAGAACTGTCAATGGAATCATCTGGCATTAAATGTATAAAATAAATAAAAAAGCTTCTAGCTAACTTCGATGAAAAGTATTCCATCGTCTCTGTAGACTTTTGTTAATAGCGATGTATTTTAAAGAATTAATATATTTATTATATAATATTTAGTAAAAGCTAATTTATTATTAGGGTATACAAAAATCCATCTTTTAAGTTATAAGTAACATTGCATCTTTTTGCAAGTACAATACTATGTATATAAAATTTAAACGCCAAAGAAAATTAACTATTTAATGGATGACAGATATACTTAAAGAAAGTACGCTTTTATAAAAGCTTTCATATTTGAATTGGTCACAATTTTTCTGAAGTTACGCTATGACAGTCCATTGTAATCATTATACGTAATATTTAGGAACTGTTTCTCAAATTACGATTAGTAATTTAGATCATAATATCTGGGTGTGTCTTGCCCTTTGTAGCAAGAACGAGATCCGATTATGTCACTCCCTATGTAAAGATAACTATAAAATAAGTAAGTATTAATACACAGATATGTACAATACAGGATAATAATATGAGATAAAATTTTGAAACGTAGTTTCTGTATTACAAAAATGATTTGTCTTTGTTACAAATAGTAAAAAGCATAAGACAATGCAATTCTATTTCCTTTTCTTATTGTTTTTCTGTTCTGCCAATATTGGTACCTTACTTGTACGGTATTGCAAGTTAGTAATAGAAATTGCATTTGTCTTAAGTTTTTACTATTTGTTATAAAAAGTATTTGGTGTTGGAATATAGAAATCAGAGGTAGGTAACGAGTCACATATTGATTCAATAAGTAAAAAGCGGAGAGTAGATACTTTATGAATTGAAATAAGAATGAAGATTGCGTTGTGTGGGTACGGAGCTAAATATTATGTAAATATTTTGATCAATCAAAATCGATTGTTAGGAGTTACAGTAGTACGTAGCTGTATTGAAGTTAATATTTGTTAATGTTGGTCATACTTCACCTCCTTGGTAGTCAATTTTTCTATAAAGGTGGTGAATCAGCAGCATATGATGCAATAGGTGCAATAATTAACTAAATGTATTAATGTGTTGGAAATGGAGGATAAAAGGAACACGGATCAAGTGCCGGGAAAATTAGTTACTAATAAATAATGTATATTCTTTTATTGTCCTGTATAATATGTATATAGTTTCCTTTACTTAAGAATAATATCAAGTATACTTTTAATTATATGATATTATTATGCTTAGTGTTAAAGTTATACTACAGCATCGAAAATTGTAATATGTAACACGTATGTATATTTATTTTATAAGGACAATAATACAAGTATATTGCACTTTTAGCTTTACTGAAACATACTTGTGACCAGTTTCACAACTGTCAAGTAAAAGTTATCCGAAAGATGAATCGCATGCTGTCTCTCTCTTGTTAGGTTAAAGAAGAGAGATGCCAGGACTTTTATCTTATAGATAAATGCTATTTGGAGGTGGTGCAACAGGCTTTTAAATATGTTTTAGATACATACATCTATGCGATGCGCCATCACACATTTATTGCTAAATGTATCAGTCTGCTACGGTTTTTAGTGGAATATGTATATTTTATGCGAGTGTTCACATTATATGTACATATACCGTATATTTTCTCCGTATCAGCAAACCGGTTCGTGAACGCACGCCATGCCCTGCGCTGTTATTCCATGTCATCGCTCGTATTCTTACAAGTTGAAGGCATGGGAGGCAGATCGGTATTGCGCTTACATATTACCTGACCATTTGTCCATTCTTGTAAGCATGCTAAAACCAGCAACAATAATGGTTCGTCCTATTCTTTTGCAGCAGTAATGAATGTTGTTGTTTTAATCACAATTTTTTACTATAGAGAAATAATACTAAATATTCATTTATAAAATAGGTACTGTTACAAATGTATTTAATGTTTAACTACTTATTTCGTTAACTGTACTACGTGCTACGGTTTTAGTTTTGAATAAAGGCTGCGTAGACTTATTTATAAAGTATGTAACTCTTAATAATTACATACATGTAAAATATTTATTGATGATGGGTCGAATTCACGTATTAAAAAAATATAAATGGTTTTCTCCTAATTTAAAATAAACGTCAAATCTAAATCTTCAATTCAGTCAACATTTGACATTTATTAGACTAGATCAGAATTCTATTTTGATATATTTTTTTTTGGAATAATGTCATAATATGCGAATTGGCCTTTCAATTTCAATGTTCTACATACAACTTCTGGTTTACAATAGATGTAAACAAATTTTACAATTATGTTTTTATTTTATATTGGCGTCATCACTTTTATTTTAAATTGCTAGATATTGGCACTGATTTTGTCTCTGTATATTTTGCCATACAATATAATAATATAAAAGTGTATTGTAATTATTTATATAATATGTCAGTGTAGATAAGCTAGTTGTAATTTATTTATTTTAGATTATAACCACAGACTTATATATCGGAATCTACAGTGATATTATTATTTAACTTCCTTGTATATCTTGTTTGATTGTGATATGCTTACTTGCAAATAAACCTTTAAACTAATAATGATTTTTTATAATATCCTTTTGTATGCCACTCAAATGATTATCATAATCATACTTCATATTTAAGAACAGTTTTTTTTACACTATTAAAGTGGCAAACAAGCATACACACACCTGATGGTAAATGGTCACCGGAAAACCTTGGCAAAAAGTTCATTCCACAACCTCCCGCCCCTAGGAGAAAATTCCTTTGGAGCCGCACCAATTAGGTTGCAATATGTAAGAATTAAATCCCTGCGGTGCAATAATGCATGAGTGCAGTGCTATCATAAAAATACACTTAAATTCATACAAACAATCAATAACGCTTACACTTCCAAAGAGACAGGCACTGTAGTACACCCATATTTAACCAGCTATAGCACCCATGTGACGATTTACGTCGGACCTTAGAACCCAGATGGCGTTTCTATTTCTCTATACCGGACACACTTCCAGACTCCGTGTTACTACTGAAAATCGTTTGACAGAAAAGTACAGTACCACCGTGCTCGTCTCGAGAATCGAGCATAAAGCCTTTTTTATTCTTCTGGTTTCCGGCTAATTGATCAGTAAAACTAGTAACAAAATTTACACACAATATTTCGCCATTATGCTTTATCCGTATAATTGTCCTCATGTAGCATTGCAAATGTATTTCTTATAAGTAAATAGGAAAGTGTGTTCGTTTACTTAACCTCGTCAAAATGTATTACATAACATCAAATGCGTTATTTTATGCTAATCGATATATAAATACGAAAGTATGTTTGTTTGGTTTTGTTTCACGCCAAATGGAACAAGATAATTATGAGACACAGTGATAGCTAAAGAATATATAGTCTGATAACAATACTATAGGGTGTGCGCTGTCTTTGAACATGCAAGGTAGGTATTATGTTGTGCATAATTTATTGTATTCGAATCATTCTAGGGCAATTGTTACTAATTTAGTTATCTACGGACGCTCGTTAATAGTTAACTGACTATGAATTATTTGAATGCACGGATGGCGTAGTGGTTTAAGTTGTCAGTGTAGTGGCTTACTACTGCCAGTGCGCCGAGTGTTGTGGGTTCGAATCCTACACGGGACAATAATTTGTGTAATCCACAATAGCTTGTACCGAGATGGATGTTCTTTGAATGTTTGTAAAGTCCTCAAAATATCGCGGATATAGCAATTATTTTTAATGCCGTAATTGTCTTTCTCAAAATAATAATAATATTAGCATTGGCTAGTCTAAGGATACTATGATACTTAATCGTTACTTTCAAGGTTCTGTACATTAAAAGGAAAAAATGCTGTCTATCCTCATAGGATCACTTGTTGCGTCCGTCAGGAAGTCCGGTAAGGTATCAAATCAAAATTAATATTAAATACTTAGTATTTAATGCCCTTAGGCTACGGTACTAGACTGAATCATAAAACTACTTAAATCATAAAATAGATAACAGATCTATTTTATGATTTAAGCTTCTAATTCAACACAATCAAAAGATGCAGCAAAGTCACAAATTTCAAACCTACTCGCAAACTCACTTATTAAAACCTAGAGTAACTTCCCGTTGACCTAGAATCATGCAATTTGGCAAGATGGTCAAGGTCTCACAGCCCCAGTAAAGGAAAACTGTGAAAATCGTTAATTTGTAGTTAAATCACATATTTTTGTGATTACTAATTTACATTTGTTGTTGGTGCATCGACCGTGATATCGAACGATGTATGGAAGAATCTTATTTTACTCTGCAAAGTTATGTTATTCGATGCGTGTGTACTTACCTACAATTTTATCATATCGGCAAGTTTATTTGGTTGGTGGAAGTGCGTTTTGACCTAACTTAATACACTGTTATAAGTACCTACCGAACAGGGATTTTTTTTATCGTGACACAACAAAGTGATTGTAACGGACCTGACGGTAAGCCCAATTACAGTCCAGAGACTGACGATGAGCAGAAGATAGATGTCTTCTGGTCGTCGTCAGTGTCAGGCCGGTTTGACCAGATGCTTCTTCACACTACGTTTGAAGGACCCAATGTCATAGAAGGGAGGGAACACATGTGCCGGAAGACTGTTCCAAAGTTGTATGGTACGGCATAAAAAGGAATTGCTGAACCGTTTGGTGCGAGACGGGATTGTGCTAACCGTCCATCAGTGGTTACGAAGACTGGCACGTGTGTTTCTCAAAAGGAAGGGGAAAGGTGGGATGAGGTCAAATAACTCTTCGGAACATTCGCCATGATAGAGGCGATAGAATACTTTAAGGGACACAATGTTTCTACGAAGTTCTAGCGGTTCGATGTCCTTCGTAACTTACTGGCTGTCGATTATACGTACGGCATGACGCTGCAGTTTATCTAAGGCATCGAGTAGGTACTTTGCGGAACCATTCCAAAGGTGCGAACAGTACTCCATGCTCCTACGGACTTGGGCCTTGTACAGCGAATACCGCTGTTCAGGAGTAAAGAAACGCCGCACCTTGATTCAAAATATACATAGGTACATACATAACACAACAAAGGTTGTACGAAACCATCAGAGCACCTACCTACGCAAATTTGTCCGGGTTTTCAGTCGCCGTCGCTACTAACTCAATTACCTCATATTTAAATTGTACGAGGTCAGAATTTAAAATCTTTTGTTCTGTTACGATTCATTCTATTTTAAACTGACCTTGACTTTCGTACATATAACCAATTTATAATAGACTAGGGAGGTATCTTTAGTATCTATCAAATTTACATACATAAATTCACGCCTGTTTCCCAGAGGGGTAGGCAGAGACTACGGATTTCCATTTGCTACGATCCCGACACACTTCTCTGGCTTCATTCACTTTCATAACATTGCTCATACACGCTCGCCGGTTTAAGGTGCTCTTAACTATGACATATCTTATCATCTTATCTTTTTTGAATATCTATCAAATTTGACCAGATAATAACTGAATTAGCATATTTAAATCTAGATAAGTATTACCTTAATAAACTTGTTACTCAATTGTCGATTCAGAGGTTTCAGGTTTCATTCTAAAGATTATTTAAAGATAAAGGCTTTAATTCAGTGCAGCTTTCTGCGCTCACAGATCACGAAAAGCTTCGTGTCAGTGATCTATAAAAGAAATTTAAAATGGTTTAGTCAAATCATCACAGAAGACACTGATTAATAGATACACATTATATAAACAAGGATGGCAAACTTCAATATATTAAAAAAATTAGGCACAGGAACTTACTAATTTATACCCTTGCAATAAATTTTATCTCTTCTACGTCTACGCGAACTGATAATATTTACACAAGATTATTGAGTAGATATTTAAAGTATATAAAACAAAGAGCAAGCACATCACCCGCGGCCTGAAGCACTGAACGTAAGCAGCTTGCAAATTCAAATGAACAGTTAAAAGCATGTCCATTTGCATATATTATGTACACAGCAGTTACGTTTTGTGCTGCAACGGCCATATGCAATTGTTTTCCAATGAGGTCTGGCATATCAGCAATTAACAGCCTAAATCAGTTTTGGTGTACGTTATGAGGAAATTTTTTGAATATCTTTTTTATCGACCTCTTTATTACTATGCTGTGTTCGACAGGGTTCACAATGAAATCACCTAAGAAAATAATGTGATACGCAATAAAGTATTGAGTGTGGCTGAGCTAAAATAAAAAGATATAAAATATGCCTATCTCATCATTATAATATCATAGTATGTCCTCCTTAAGGGTCATACAATAAGACGTGGTGCCATTGTATCGTTATCAATCATCATCGTCACCAATGAAAAACATTTTAAATCTTATCTTATCTGTTTATCACTGGGTTTTACTAAAAGATATGTCAAGATTGTCAACTCTGAATGAACTTTGTCTCTCTTTGGTTTTGTTAGCGTGATATTAGCAGGAAGAGTGGTCCTTCGTCCGTATTTCCCAGGATCTGTCCTAGTTAGCGACGTCATCTGAGGCCCATAAGAACGATGCTTTATTTTCTTGTTTAATCATCGGCGCATATTTTTATGTCGATATCTAAATTGAAGCGGCGGTAGCCCAATGGATAAGGCATTGGACTTACGATCGAGAGGTTGCAGGTTCGAATCTCACAGATAAAACAGACAAAACAGATTTTAGTGTATAAACGGTACCGTCCCACAATTACCTTTGCTCCCTAAATTCACGAAATATTTCCATTCCATTCCTCAAAAATGCTTATTCGATCCAATTAAACTATTACGTAATCATCACTGTTTTCCAAATGCATATTATTGGCCTCAAAAATAAAACTTACTGTTTTTAGATATACTTAATGTTTTCCTCCAAAATATCGTCTACCTAATCCTGGGGCTAAACAAAAGATAAGTTACTTACTATTTACATTGTTGCGGATATTTTAGGTATAACAATGGAGCCAATTCTGTTGTCCCAAATTTCTCTTATCTTAGCTAAAAATCTCTAAAATTTATTTTAGTTCTGTCACTTTTAGCGATTCCAGAATAGGAAATGTCGTTTGACAGGACTAAACTAAATTTTAGAGATTTTTAGCTAAGATAAGAGAATTTTGTAACAACAGAATTGGCACCAATGTCTCTCTTTAATGAAAGCGAATTTATATTTGATGACAGACAGACAGAGAAAAACGTCGCCACATCACGACATACGATTTAAAAAGCATTCATAAATCTCCTAAGAGCTACTTTCCATTATACAATTTAAAATTCAATTCGTTCAGTTTCATAAACAGACTACAAAGGCTTTTGATACCTACTGAAACATCTAAATATCTGAAATGAATCGTACGATTTTTTTTGCTATTGAGCTGCCATCTTTTTTGCCGTCACACGGCATATACATACATACATAAACGAAAACCGTTTATGTTGGTGGCTGATCGTGAAGATTCGGTTGCTAGGTTCGGCAATATATAACTGGGGATTTTCTGTTAAAAATAATCCATGGCGGGCCGGAGTCTGATAATGTGCACGGTAGACGTCGATATGCCCGCCCTCTGCTACGTAGGATCTAAAAACACGGCTGGCAAAATGTGAGTGTAATTCACGGTTGTTTATCCCTTCGGAGATATACGTGAGTCTATGTAAGTATTTTTAATGTTTTATGGTGTTCAATAACTGTGGCTTCAAATAAACTATTTATAGAATTGGGTTCAGACTATTTGGCTGCTCTTATAGAAGCCCACTGAAAAGTTTATGAAATGTATTTTGTGTCAGGCTAATTAGAAATAAATTTTTAAAACGTAAGTTTGACGTTATCTCGACTAGATACCTATAGATCACATACCGAGTGCTCTCAGGCCTAAAATTTATATCAAAATCGGATTTCGAGAAAATATACTACATTCAATTTCAATTTCTATAAGTAGACAAACACCAAACATTAATGAGAATATTGACGAAAACCTTCGGTTTGAGTGCACCGACGGCGCAGTGGTCACGTCGTCGCTGCCAGTGCACCAAATATATGTTTGACCCCAACACGTGACAGTTAGGTAATCCAGAAATATAATAGTAGTAGCAAGTATACTTTGTGTCCGTTAGTATAAAAGTTGTAAAGTTTCCCGCAATAAGGATTTGGAGTTATCTTTATATAAGTAAAAGAAGAAATATAACGACGCTACGTTAAACTTTCAGGTTGTCCTTGTATTCATGTAGGCATTCATTAGATCTTTTCCTTGCGACTACATAGGCGTCTCAGACACATTGGATATCGGATGGTTATTTTCTTTGGTTATTTTATCCCCACATCACAAATTTGTGCGCACTGTGCACAATTTATCAATGAGGGTAAATAAACTGTTGCGAATATAATATGTAATATGTAAACTGCTGCTTCTGTCCGTAAGTCCCTGACAACTCGGTTCAAAATTAAATCTTGTGGTTCCATAGCCATTGACCATTTTTACGCTCCATAAGTTATGCATATGCGTTGTATGTAATTTTGTATTTTTAATAAAATTATCCTAATAGTAACATATGAGATTTTCTTTGTCCTTAAATTGAGATTTATTTGATGGCAGTCCTATCTGATCCTGAAGTTCACGTTCAGAATATTTTATCTATACGTATCATTCGTATATTAAGATAGATAGCGATAGGTACAAAATTTAAAAATGTTTATCTAAGAATCTGTTAATATGTCAGAGGTTTGCGTAAAAAACGACTTATAAGTTGAGATAAAATCCTTAACCTCCTGTATGCTTGGCCATCAAATATAATAAGATAAAAAGGTGTGTATATCATAAAGGTTGTTGCTTTGAATGAAGAGGTCTAAGGTGTCAAATAAAGACAACTGCAATACATGGAATTACAAACTCTACTGTATTTTATTAATTTATTTATTTATGCATGTAGTCATTAGAGTTGTATTCTAATGTTCTTGATAAATAAAATTGCGGCTATAGTTAATATAAATTAAAATGTTAGGTATGTATAGTTCTGTTTACGTACACTTTCTATTTTAGGTGAGGAGCAGACCTTTTCAAAGAACGGTAGTGTTAATGTAGCAGGTAATGAAAATAAAAGGCTTCCATCTAGCAAAGTTCTTATAATCGACTCGTGACCTATGAGTGACATTTGTTTTCTTTAATTTCCTCTTTCTGTCTTGGTCGAACAATTTCAACTAACCTTTACTTTTTAAATTGAGATGTTGCGACGACATTAAATAGAATAGCTCGAGTTCTATTTGTACAACAAGGCGCTCATAAACATGCTTGTTTACAAAGAAATAAGGATAAATGCTATGTTATTTTAAACAATATAATCTTATTTACGTTCAAGGATAGGTACTCATTCTTCACGGGCAAGATGCTGCTCAATAATTTAAAAAGCATTGTATACAAAAAGCATCGTTGACTTTGTCGGCAACATTGCAGAAACAAGAGTTTGTCAGCGTTTATTTTATCGTGGCTGTCTCGTATCGCGTCTCGCACGACTCCGCAGTGGAGCAAACGAAGCGAGGCCGACCAGTGAGCCAGTGAGACATAAGCCGTTGCGCGTACGGAACGCCTTGCCGACCGTTCACGACTGCCGCGCCAATTTTCACGATAACGCTAATCTAATTACATTTTTATTCTACACATTAGTAAATTATATTCTCGTTTAATAAACTGAAATTGATTTAAACAGACCCTTAATTTATTTATTATAATTATTATGCTGTGTTTATTTTGATAGGAAATCAAAATTATGAATTAAGTTGTAACCAGTTCAGACATAAGTATTTGTAAATCAATTGTGACTTTGACTTTTTGAAAATGATGATGGCCAGTGCGAAGATGGTGAGGGACTGTAGCTCGGAGCTGAGTTCGGACGTGCGGTCCCTGTCCGTGGCCTCCTCCACGGAGGAGCAGGACTCTACCACAACGGAATCTGAGTACACAGAGGAAGAAAAGGAATATGAACTTGAAGACCTTCAAATATTGAAAACTATTGGTAAGTACATGAATTTCAATCTTCATAAATTTTTCTTCGGCTTAGTAGTTATATTATTGTGTGGAAACAATTAAATGAAAAATAAATTTGTGTCCTCTAAGTTTTAGCAAATTGTAATTTGTAGCAAAGGTAAATAAAATTTTGTTGAATTTTTGGCAACGTTTACCTACATAATAACATATAGGTACAAACCTATATAGACTGGCTGTATAACTTCGAACATGTCAAGGGGTTGCAGGCATGCTTTATATAACTCTTATTTAGCCAGCTATGTTTTAAGTCCTGCAATAATAGGGTGCGAGCAAACTGTCGTCAAGAAAACGCATTTTAAGAAGTCGTATTTTAACTGAGATTTATTTAACTCAAAATTATTACCCAACCCGGGTCTCGAAGGTCGGATCTCACACCCTAACAGCGCAACGATGCTAGCTTATGCGACGGTACCGATGAGGTAACAGTCATAATTATTTACTTTTAACAAACCTGGAGCAAAGATAGACAAATGTATCAGCGAGTTCAGCACACTGGAAGATATCTATTATTAGTAAAGACTCACATTTAGCTAATTTTACAAGATAGTCACCGATATAGTCAAACTGATATGAATCATTGCCACTGCCCACATGATAGATTAACATGACGATGTAGTTTTTAGACAAACTTATTCAATTTATTTTCCATTTAATGTTTATGTCTGGTAACTGATTTACATTATTAGCGATATGTTGTTGGCATTGTTGTAGAAAAAGATCAATCTTTAATTATCCATCGTTACTTCGTCTGTTATTATCTGTCTGTCATTTCTAATGATTAGTAGAGAAATGCGGATACGAGGTGATGGGAATGTTATGATAATATGAGCTACAGATGAGTGTGTGTTTAATAAACTTTTCAATATGATGAGCACGGAATTTTTCGAGAAAGTACCTACCTACTCCATAACTCACTAATTTGTGTTAATAATTTATTTTGATGGTTATACATCGTGAAATCACTTTTTTTCGATTACTTTCGTCTTTCAGAAATCTTCTTGTCGCAAGGAGCGTAACAATAATCGACAAAGCGGAAACAAAGAACATTTAGACCCGGCGCAGCTACCCTTTGATTAGTAATGTGCTTAATTGCATTCGAAAAATATTCGAATACATTTACGCACAACTTAATACATAATTGGCATGCAGCGCATGCACTTATATTATAGTGTTGTCAAAACATTTAAATATGATTTCAATGGAATTGTGCATGTCACTATAGTGATTTAGTTGGTTTACTTAAATCACTGCACTGTACGTCTCAGTTATTAAATGTTCACAATTTCCAAAAACTTGTACAGATTTAGAGACAGCTAATTTTAAACAGTGTTATTTATGTAGCTATAATAATTCTATCAAGTATTGTGTCTACCGTTTATTATACGAGAGGACGAACCTTCGCTCGCCAATGACAATATGTGTGCATTTAAATCACAGAACAGAGAATTGTGATTTAAATCATACAAATGAATACATTTATTTTATAAAAAGAGTAAGTTGTTAATATATCGCTGCACACATTTAACAACTTATTATATTTTTTATCAAGAATATTTTATCAAGACTTTAAATGTTTATTTTAAAAGAACTAAACTAAAGTTTTTGACTAAGGAAATGTCATGAATATTTATTAAGTATATTGTCATTCTAATATAACCAATCGTTTGTTAAATCAGCCGCTGAACTGTCCGATACAACTGTTCATTGCCAATCAAAGTATAGACCAGACGTTACAAAAATAAAATTTGCAAATCTTACGTCACGGTAATAATTATTCTGTATCCATAACTTATATTTTTAAGATTATTTTCTTTTGGCAAATTACAAGATCTAATAAAATACAACAGTTGTTTCACCATATTTTTGGTGAAACAACTGTTGTAGTCGTTTGAACTAAAATCAAAATGTATAGCGAATTATATAATGGGAATAAATAATGTGCTTAACGTTAATACATTTATCTTCTGTAGTTACGTTTCTACTTTACCGGACAGTTTTAAATCGCTTTGTTTCACTAGGACAATTATAAGACTACTGTCATTCTTATGTCGTCAGTATTAAGATTATGGCAGGGATGCCCACTTTCAAATATTACCAATTCAAACATCAACGTTATAAATAAACAGTATTTGTGAACCAGATTATGCCCAACATGGACTTTCATAATGTGATTTAATTGTTAATTAGAAATAAACCAATTAAACAAATTGCTTAATCATATTACCAGGTTAAAAATATCTGAATTAGCAGTCCATAAGAGTATTACTAAAGATATCGAGTCATATTAGTCATTACTAATAATTACATTTTAACCCCGAGACCAGAGTTTTATCGTTCGAACTCAGAGGTTCACTACGACTCTATGATTAATCAAAACGCTTTTTATTGTCTGTCCATGTAGTAGTATTTCAAAAGATGTCATAAGACTATTTTCTTGTCCACTATAAAAATGTTCATCATAATTTATAGTTCGCAATATGGGAAAGAACAGGTTTTTTACGAGTTTCTTTTACCAGTCTCGAGAGATTATCGAAAGCTCTTTTCGTATCTGTCAGTCCGTGATGGAATGTGTGGAAATTGTGCATATTAAACATATATAGCTACGGCTACCTACGGCTGTATTAATGAGAGGTTGTTTGACGGAAATTTATGAAGCTGTAGCCTGATACCTGATGTGTAACGTGTCGTCAGGAAAGTTTTAACATTCTGTTTATAAAAGCTGATTTCGTTATTTATTTTGTACAGCTACGACGATTTGTTTTCTTTTAACAGTGTGTCTTATTCTAAATTTGAATGATTTTAGAGATGTTTGTTGTGCATGTCCTTGGTTAATGTGAACAAAATACGATTACGCGAGTGCAAATAGTACCCATATTTTATTATATATAACATAATTATTGATTTATTGTCAAGTATATGATATAATGTAGAGTTATGGGGAAGGTCTCCGAACAGAATTGGATAAATTTCGATTAAGCTACATTAGTTCGATTAATGCAATAAATATATTGCCAAATGTTTATTAAAAGGAGCTCTGTTTCATAACACTGCTTTGTTCTCACTCGCCGTATACTGTCCCAGTTTAAAAATAAACCATATATTATAATCGCTACTTTTATCGGTGATCGTTATTATGAGCCAAAATAAATAGATCAAGGACTAAATGACAACGTAATTATCGATATGATTATTATCGAGGTGTAGAGTGTACGCAGGTGATTACAGAGTGGCGTGCCCTAATTCTAGGTGTGCGAAATATGGGGCAAGGTCGCAGAGGCCGGGCCTCGGCACGACCCAGTAGGATCACGGCCGGTGTATAATATTGATGCTTCCTATTTTCTTTGCAATACGACTCTACCGACTGCATAGATATTATTGTTAGCGAATATTAGTTTTCAGTAGTGTGTAGTTATTTCAAAGTACACTGGAACATTGAGACAACTACCATCTTAGTCTTTCAAAGTACACTGGAACATTGAGACAACTACCATCTTAGTCTCCCCGTGACCATGGCTGCTGAAAAGCACCCGAAACGTCGGGGAAAGTGTAAACCAAAAATAAATAGATTTAATAGTTTAAATAATTTTATTAGCTTATAAATTAGTCAAATAAAATCAATAGTAGTAGTAGAGTAATATTTTCAAAATTTTGTAATACAGTGATAAATAAACAACGCGATAAAATCCGTATATAGTAGTTTAATTTCAATGATCATTTAGTATCAAATATTTGATATTCGTATCAATTTATGAACTGTAATAACCAGAATATGACGTTATTTTATGAATTCTACTGCCTACCTGTTGACCTAGTTCCATATCAAATCTATCTACACTATGTAAACTGCATTCAAAACTTGCAATATTTGTTTCTTAAATAATATTATACTCTAGATGGTATAATGAAACTACTAATATTGATAGCGAAAGTACGTGAAGCAATAGCACATTGAACATGGAAATAGCCATTTTAATTAGTATTCTGAATGGAGTCTAGAGATTTGTATTGCACTCATATCATTGGAAAACTCTGTTACACATAGAAACACATTAATATTACTTGACAGACATCTCTGCACGTACGACACGAGAGAAAAGGCAATAGAACTTCATTGTTTCGTCTTCGCAAGGAGACCGATAACCAAATATGGTCCCTTCTAAAATTATTACGTAAAACGTTAACAATAAAAGATGAACTAAGTTATGAATACTGGATTCTTTGTCCGAAACTAACAGTGCGGGCAGTATTCCAAGCGGTATCATTACGAGGTGCGAACAACATGTTCAGACTAAAGATCGCTGTGGTGCATTATTTTGAGTGAGCGAAGTAACGAACTCAAAATATAGGTTTCTGCTCAAGGATTTCTGTATTTCGTTACAGTTTCTCATTTTACCGTGTACTGTGAGATGTGCGTGTGTAGGTAGACAGCTAATTGTGGAGGGGAAACAGAGCACAAAAGTGTGTTCGGTATACAGAGTGCACAGATCTAGTTTGTGTATTATCCTCGCGGTGCCATTCGGTGCTCTAGTTACTGCGCTAACGACTCCATCACGAGTTACCCGTCACCGCCGCACACCAACTCGACGGTTTCAAATCTACCTACCATAACATGAAATATGACAGATAATAACTGCACGGCGGTCGCGACTTGTATGTCAATGCAATTTAATAGCTATCTTTAGTGCCGCAACTTATCGGAATTATACCATTATAGACGGAAATGGATATACATTACAAAGAATATCTGAGAGATGAGTAAGACGGATGTACTTGATGGATACGTACGTTTGCAAGCCGTGTAGTAAGCGTTAGTTTTAGATGTATCGTTGCGAGACGGCTGGTAATTCTAAACGAATAGCTAACTGAGGAGAATTCATTTCTGCTTATGTTTACGCACGCGAACAATTGTTTGTCACGCGTGATTAACAACAGATATGTGGGTTAGTGTGTCGCGTGCCCGACTGTGCAAATATCAAGATAATATATAAATATAATTAAAGTACTTATGTCACATGCTTTTAGTTTTATAAATCAAATGCTATAAATTTTGCTAGCTGTTTTATACAATACAATTTAAAATACAGTACAGCGTTATAAATTACAATTCATGAAGAGCTCGTATGCGTTCATTTATTAACATAATCATAATGTTCGTAATGTCGTATCTAAAGAAATTCATATTTCAAAGCGAAATTTGTATATTAATAGTAACTTTGGTATTTAAATGCCGTATTATTAATGGGTTTACATTATTATAGGCGTGAAATCAACGAAATGAGTCGTTCCCATAGCTCACTCGTGCACAATCGAAAGTAAGTTAAGTTACCTGTGCTCGAAGTCAAATTAAGAAAGGAAAGTTGTTTAAGAACAATGCATTTGGCGCAGTGTGGCAGGGCTTTGGTCAGACGGACGTCCAGATGGAACTGAAACCGGTCCCATCGTCATATATCGCCGAATAGCCACCACTGTCCACCACACTGTGACGAGGGAGAAGCATTTCTCTGTAACAATAACTACTGCACATTACATAAATAACTATGTCATCTTTCGTCTTATGTCTCATGAGATATTATTTATTGTTTACTTTATGCATCATAAAAGCAATTTCTCAAGACATTATTTGTTTGTATAATTTTCTATGAGAATTGTTGGCTTCGACTTCGTTTTATTTAAGTGAAATCGTGATATACGATATCAGTTTTTTTTTGTGAGAGTTAATCCGATTTAAATGTTTTTGGCTAATCTGTCGAATAACAGCTGTCTGTCGCGCTATTGAATTAAATTGGAATATTAATTCGCACAGTTTGGTAGAAGATTGGTTCACCAAATTGATTTAACTTTTTTTAATAGACAATTTATCGTACATTTCTAGAGCAAAAAAATATCATGTTAATTAATGGATGTCGTTTTGATGTTTGGTTCAACTTTTGCTTTTTAAGTTTACGATTGTGATATCTGAATATAGCTTTCTATTAGATATGGTTTCGTGAAATTCAAAAGCGTTCTTAAATAAGTGGTTGTTTAGTCATTAACCTCTCTGAATAATGTATGCTCTAGCCACCATGAAAGCGGAAAGCTACGATGTGGCATGGATGCATCGACCTTGACCGTTTTCCACAATATTTGTTTTATGGCTGACCTTATTATTAATAATATATCGGAACACAAAGATGCGGGTAGTCGAGGCCAGTAAACACTTGTAGCGGTTCTTGTTTCTGAACCGTCTTTATAACTAACTGCCTTTGTAATCAGTTACCTTTGTAGTCGAGGCGTGAACAAGATAACCGACAGAGCAATTGTAATCGTAATTCGTACAAAATGCTTTTCGTATTGTAAATTATATCTAAAAATATACGTTTGATCTGTGCACATTTCTACATCTACTATAATACTAAAACACGTTATTTAAACTTGTAAAAAGATTTGTTGGCGATGCGAGAGTAACAGTTCGGACTTTTATGATCAGTTAATTTCTACTTCTTTGCCAACATTGTTCTCGTTTTACCTTTAAGAGTACGTAAGATATATAAAAATAGATTAACATTATTGTACAATCTGGCCTATGTACTTAACATAGGCCAGATTGTACATTAATGTTATTTGTACAATATGCGTTGAATATGTTTCTGTAAGATACGCATGTACTTTCTCTATCATGGTTGCACGAGGCGGAGGGGCAGCCGTGACATTGCGTGCTTATCGGTTAAACGATAGGTGCACAGTAAAAACTCACCTGTGAATAACTAATACGTACAATACCTATTCGGAATTACAAACAATGGATTTGTGCAACAATCTGCTTGATAACCATTTCGCTACTTATACACGCTTCACTATAGCTATTAATTTGTTTGAAATTGTGATCGCACTCTTTCTTTTGGCACAAGCTTATCGGCTTTTCAAGATTAATTAAATCTTATATAAGGCAAACGTTAGTAGGTATTCTTATTTTCTTAACGAGTTTAATCTGATACAAGAATAACTGCGATATATCAAAGCGTAAGTAAGCTATAGACTATATGTATTATTTGTGTGAGCACTACATCACATAAGCACATGTTGCAGAACGTTAATTAAAACTAAAATTAGGTACAAACAAATGCGTAACGTAACATTCGAATCGTCGGCAGACAGGTTTGTTTATGCAACATCGCGTAATCAAATACAATTTTCGGCACAGCGAAGAGCCCGCCGAGAGATACGAAAAAAGTGAAATGTACCGTAGAGTCAACAAACTCGAAAGTGGAGAAGCGCAAGCGATTTAAGGCGAAGTGAGTATTTGTTGGCGGAAACTTGATTGCCGACAGATTTCACAACTGCCTATTCCCGTATATCACGACAAGGCAGGCGTGCTTCGTCGATTTAACTGGTTGTATACATAACAATAACACAGAATATTTAACAGTGTACTACAAGTACACCGATTGCGTGTCAGTTGGTAGCTATAATTAATCATGTGTGACCTGCCAACTACAGGTCAAAGCATATAAGTTGTTGACTAGTTATAGTTTATTGGACTACCTCGGTATACAGCGGTAGGGACTAGGGTAATGACTGCTGGCATGAAGTCTCAGGTGTGATTCTCAGCTCGTGCAAAGTATTATTGGAATTTTATTTGATTCGCCTTCAGGCCCTGTACTAGGTTAAAGATGGCAAAATCCTGGACATCTATGGAAATGTGAATGTAATTCATCTCACCTCTTAAGAATATAGGCGAAAGACTATGTATGATCATATATTTTATTGCAGATTTGTCTACCAAATTAAACCTAGTAAATCAATTTTGACCTACGTGTTAGTGTTTGTTTGAGAGTAATTAATTACGATGACATTCATTGCGACTTTGATCTTGCAGCGGTGGTGGTCGCTTAGGACTGATGTGTTCTTAGAATGCAATATACCTACATTTTTAAACGTTATATCAGTGTATATACGAAACAAAGACATCATACTAAACAGACAATAAAAACTATTCTGTTAAAAAAAACCTAGTTACGGTTGAACTTCTTTATGTGATGGCCTGATTTAAAAGTATATCAATAATGTTTTGAGTTACGGAACTTGGTTGTTGATGCATCCTAACTAAAAGATAACTTAGTAATCTATTTCAAATAAACAAATATAAGCGGTAGTTCACCTAAAGAAGAGAGTGCAAATTTTCTTTTTTTCCAGTGAAGTCGACCTAGTTGTGGCACGCGGGACGCGACGCTACGTAAGAACTCCCACGCTACTGAGAAGAGCTCATTTACTGTTTTGACAATTTAATAAAACGTCAAATACGACGTGAGAATTGAACAGTCTGTGTAATTGTTACTTATTAAAAGTTTATTTACGTACCTACTCTGTTTACAGACGTTCTCAGGACTGCATAATATAATTCTTTTGTGTTTTACTTAACGAGTGTGTAGGTGCTTTCTTTTTGAATAGGTGTAGATAAGTGTTTATATAATTATATTGTTGTAATTGAATGATTGTCAAGTTATCCTACAGTTTCTGGTAGTATGTAGATATTTAAGCTCAAAGTTGCATGCACAAGTTAGCTTATGTTATTTATATCTGCCATTTAAATTGTAAATATAACTTCTAATTATTTTAAAGAACTAGAATAGCTTAAGAAAAGTTAACTTTTCTCAAATCAATAATTATAATTCGTAAGATATTGCTAGAATTAGTACTAGGCAGGTAGTACTCACTCATACGCCAAAACTTTAACATTTATTGACGGAAATGATTATACATAAATAACAAACTTTAACTGCCAATAAATACACGGAGTTTATGGCTAATATAATGGATAGTTAAATATTTGCATGCAAACAGTGTTTTCTATAAGTTATATTATTTATTTACCCTTCCCGTTACTATTATGTTTTGGCTATTATCTCTTTGATGTATGATGGACGACATAAAACAATGCTATAAAATATCAATATTATTATTTATAGACATCACGCGTTTCATCAAATTCGTCATTATAATATGTAGTAATGTTTTTCTTAGAACGTTTATGGTATGAACGGATTTGAGTTACGGCCTTTCATATCGGCCGTTTTGTACGTCACTGCAGACCAATAATAAATGTTTTAATGAAAGAATCTTCAGTTAAAGTAAACTTTAACCGCAGTGCACCACTTATATATAAAGACTCACAGATTGTTCTCGAAATATTACTAGCAGAACCTTAGAAGTACAGAGCTATTCTATTACCAAGTGGATATGCCATATTCATCGATCAAATATACTATATATATGGTATATATATATAGTATATTTGATCGATGGCCATATTTTCTTAAAATGCTTCTGTTAGTGCGAGATTATCTAAAATGTGTCAGCTAAACGTATTTATAACTAAAAAAAATGCCTACGTAATTCAGATTTAAAACCAAACCGAAGAGTTAGGTGGATACTTATTGTTTTCTACTGACCTTTCGTCCGACGCATATTAACATGTACATCAGAATATATGTTTATTATCTTAACAAACATAGCCAGCCACGACTTTCTTTAGCGTGATCGTCGGCGGGCTGACGTATACGACTTGAAAGGTTTACCGATGAGAGAGTAACTCATCGTGCGTCAATGCTTCGTTCAAATCACATGCGCGATATATCAGATAACTTTTACGATATCTAGATTATGGTTTCAATAACTAAAACTGTATATTTAACTTTTGTTATGAAAGATTATTGTATAAGGTTGCTGCCAAAACGTGCCGTCCGCTCGGAAGTGAGCGAACAACATATCTACAATGTTTAAAGATTTTACACCATCCACCGACGTCATGTGTATCATGCTAAGTACTTTAATATGTTTGTTATATTGTATCTTCATTGTTATACTTTCATATTTGCGGTTTTAACTAATAAATTCAAAACATATGCATAATATTATGAACATATCGCCGTCGCTGCCTTTGACTGACTGATATTATCGTCACACACATTCTCGATCAATAAAGAAATTATGATTTCTATGCAGGTTCGCAGTTATTACATATTAAAACATTCACGTGTAGTTATTAGTTAACTAAGTGTTAGTAATTTTAAAATGCTTTGTTTTCGTTATTATATATACTTCAACTATAATAGGCTTTCATTACTTACTTTTTATATTGTCCAAGGCAAGTACACCGAGTGATCCATACTTATAGACTCATATTGTTAGGTACTAAGAATTAAGTCACGCAAGCTATAATATTACTCGACAAATGAGGTTATAATATTATTACCTTTTTTAATTTGTATGCTGATTACACATAGGTTTTGATTGTAACATAAAAACTTAATACTATTTTATAAAAATAGCAACATTCTCTAGTTTATCGTGATATTTCATGAGTGCTAAAATTCAAATAAGAACTACATATATTGCAAGTAATGTGAGACTGTTTGCGTTACTTATTTCAAAATAACAAAATGTTCATAACTTCTCTATTTTTTGTTCGTATATTTAAATCAGTTGGCCTATTTGTACCACAAATAAACAGAGGTATTAGGTTAAATGGTCATTGTAGTCATTACAAAAAACTCGTTGTTGACTAGGAAAAAAAAACATTCACCTTAGATATTTTTAGGTGAGTATAAAAACTAGGTTTCTTTTTTTCTGCTCGTCAGTTTCTTGAACAAAGATTCTGTTATATCGTCAGGGACATCAGAGAGAATCCTAATCAGATTGGGAATTTTATTTTTGCCATGACTTTTATCTGTGTTGTCGCTGTATTTTCCGAATTGTTTGTGTACCTAATTGATAAAAAAAGAAACAACTATTTTTGCCAGCTGTTTCAATGAGAGACATTAATATATACTGAAATAAAAAGTGTAATAAAAACATATATTAGAAACATTGTTCGAATGAGTTTACTGTACACTGCGACAGGTAATAATAATTTAGAACATCTTCATCCAAATACAACTTACTAAGACTCTACTTTAATACGTAGAGAATGAACAGACTAAATTTCAATACAAAAGAAACTGTCTACAATTGTAATTACAGCTAGAAATGTTCGTTTCCGTAGTTTTACAGTACTGCGGTTGATTACCTACGAATTACATGTACCTACTTCGATCAAAGACCGTTGAACCATCTGAACTTGCTCTCCATGAATATAAAACACCCTCTATGTCCACGCGTTTTAAATATTCATTGCTTACCTACAACAGATTACCATACCGATTGAAACTTTGATTAAAACCTTATTTTCTTAATAAAGCCTGTATTGAACAAAGGATTTACGAGACCTTTTAAATTTCCACCTATCAAAATCCTAACTGATATTATAATTGCGAATGTGAGGTTTTTGTAACGCTTTCGCGCCTCAACTACTCAATAATTGATCATGCAATTTCGCATACACGTTGTCAGGGCTACATAAAAGGATATAGGGATTACCCTATGTCCTATGTCCTTGCCTACTAAGATTATTTTATCCAGAAAAGATACTGTTGCCGAGGGATAGCAATTTATTGGCAAAACATATATTAACGCGAGCGAATTAACGGGTATAATCTAGTCTATTATTATAAACTGTCAAATGCATGGCAGACCATTAGATACAGTTGTTGCTCATATTGTGCGAGCAAATATCTAAAAATGTTTCGCGAAACGTAACAACAAAGTATTAAGACATGCTATTCATTGCCAACATAATTTGTTTATTTTAAACAGCGATATTTTACGTAGTCTAGTATTTAACAAGTCGTAGTTCATTTATTCGCACACACTTCCATCACAAATGTTGTACACATTTGAAGGTTTCAGGATTTAACTACTGTTTTTCTTTAAAAGAACAACTTCCGGGTTATGAAATTCCTGAATCGCGTGGAGTTTTCCAAACATTGGTATCACGGACGCTAAGAATTCGACTCGGAACTAATATTTTTGTTCCGTGCGAGGATTGAATCAGCAACACATGCATTGGTTGTTGATTATTTATTACATGATGGTTCTCAAATCACCGTTTATTGTTTTATTGTATTTACGGAATCGATTTCGTTTCTTAAAAACAAGGAAGGATTAACAACTTTTATTTTTGTACAAATGCAAGTAAGAGACTTGAGTTAGTCATTGTTTGTATGTATATGATGCAGTAATTAATATTTGTCGTGATGGTGTATTGCACGCGACAAGAGAAACATGCTGGAGTTTCATGTTAAAACCTTTGCCTTCGTCACGAACTCGCTTTGTATAGCACAAAAAATATACTAGTGTAAGTGTTTCTTAACGACTGTAATTAACCTAAAGATAAGGAGGCAGATTTTAAGAGAAGATGGTTGGAATGTACCGCCAGCTTGGGATCCAGTACTTCAAATAGTCAAACCCAAGAAGAAACAAACCACAGCTAGACTTCATGATACTTTGAGCTCATTCTGCGTAAATAGAAACAGCAATGATTAAATTATGTTCGGGTACTTTGAAATAACTACACTGGAATATTGAGACAACTACCATCTTAGTCTCCCCGTGACCATGGCTGCTGAAAAGCAACCGAAATGTCGGGTAAAGTGTAAACCTAAATATAAATATATTTAATAGCTTTAATAATTTTGTTAGCTTATAAATTAGTAAAATTCAATAGTAGTAGAAGTGTAATAGTTTCAAAATTATGTAATACAGTGATAAATAAACAACGCGATAAAATCCGTATATAGTAGTTTAATTTCAAAGAACATAAATAACTTTTTGTAGAAGGAAATATATGTTAATTCTAGTTCTTAGTTTATTGTTAGTAACCTGTCAGCTGCAATCCATCTAGATCGTTGTTGATATCCTACTTCTTCGCCCACTGACCTGCCAGATATGAGAGTTCTGTATAAGATATGATTTACCATTTAATACTGCTGACCGTAAGCGGATTAGTATACCATATAATAATAACCTAACACAAAATTGCCTCGGTGGCACTACGGTTATGAATGCAAGACAACGACCACACAGCCACTGTGTGGTCGCTGATGCAAGAAGTCCGAATTTGATGGCAAACTGATATTCGCTTAGAAAGTCGCAGTACCGGCACAGAGTTTGGAACTGTACCCGGTACGACAACTAAACTCGCTGCCTATTACGTGGAGTCTGAAATAAGGGTTATTGGGTGATTCGCACGAATTGAACTCTCACGAAACGTGCGAATCGTCAGTTTAAAATAATATTATTTGTCTTTACACGATTCGCACGAACTTAATTTATTAACGTGCGAATCGACAAATCAAAAGATATTCAATTCGCGCGAATCATCCAATAACCTTGAAATCATAGTTGGCGAAATGTGGGTGTGTGTATGACTATGCACGTAATAATAAGATTTTGCAATGGTTGAGTCAGCGTATTCGCCTTTTAAACTATATCTATCTGATGTATGCGCCATGCTATTTATGATATTCTTTTCTATCCGTCAAAGTTTATCTATATGTCCTTCAATTACAGCACTTTAAAATCCAGTTCTCTAGCCTGTATCATATCACGAAAGCGTAAAATGGTTTTCATGTTCAACATTAACAAGTGTAATATTATCTGTGCAGTTAACGTGTCACACTTAGCATTTCGCCTTCACAAGTATCATAGTCGGTTTCCGGTTTCTGTAGCAATCACAATGGTTTGGTAATACTAAACTGTGGACGATTGTTTTATTCAAGGATTTGTAACTGTTTACAAATTGTAGAAATACTTTAAGATAAAATTACGCTGGCGATTAACTTTACGCCAACAGTTCCCATACATTACATGAAGGGAATAAAGATAAATCATTACATTTCCATCTTTTGGGAACAGTACTCTTTTTCTGCATAAAAGGCACACTGTATCCTTTTCTTTCTGTGTGCACAATTTCATGATGATTGATCGAGTAGTCATGGCGTGAAACCGTAACAAACATAAAAACTCACATACGCATTTATAATATTACTAGGTTATACCCGCGGCTTTGCTCACATAAATATAGGTTAGGTTAAGTTAATTCATGATCGATCTCGTTCGAGGCAGCGAGCCTCCTTGCCGGATTGATGCAATCATGATGACAATTCGCGCGGCCCCGTCGATAGCGGTTTTGTCGAGGTTCACCGTGGTAGGTTTAGTCAGTATTCCGGGAGGTCCATTATTATCACTTCAACATCTTTCTCTTTTACCCCGGTGAGTCCGACATAACCCCTTCGCCCGCCCCCGCGGAGGGTTACGCGTCAATGCATTCCCCTAGGTAGAAAAGAATTAACCTTTCTTAATTTCATGATGATCGGTGGATTAGTTAAGGCGTGAAAGCGTAACAAACAAACTCACATTCGCATTTATAATATTAGTTATATAATATTATTGTTAGGATGTTTCAAACGACAGTTATTTAAATGATAGTTTGTTTTGTTTTCAAATCCGTTCGAAGACGTTTTACAATAAATTAGTTGTCATCTGCGGTTTCACCACGTTTATAATACTTCACTCACGTGGCTCGTAGCTTGATGTTACCTATGTTAGTTATGAATAAAGTAGTTTTCTAATGGTAAATTAATTTTAATAATCGGTCCAGACGTTTTTGAGTTTATTCATTACAAACAAACATGCAATAATATGAATCTTTCCTCTAATAATATTAGAATAAGAATCATCACCTGCCGAAATCACAAGAATTAAACGCATGCTTTGAATATCATAAAAGTAATTAATAACATAAAGGGCAATCACGTAGCTATTACGTAACGCGGTAACCCCCAATATATAGCATAGCCACTTCGGTTACGGTTATTAAAACTGTAGTTAATATCAAGAAAACTAACTGCTTCGTTGGTGCATAAATTTGCGTTTACGCTTACGACTGATCGTAAACCGACTCCTAGGTTGTGCAATGTTAATAAATTCAAATGCTATTAGGAATTCCCTTACAGAAGGAAATTCCTAATAGCAATAATCAAGCAAGCAATAATGGCATTTTGAAGGACTAAATTACGCTCAGTAGATCACAATGTTATGTTATATATATTAATCTCTATGGTTATCCCCTTCGAAAAGATGCAGGTGTCGAATTTCGGTCAGGGCGGCTAATCTTAATGGAGACTGGCCATCTGCGCAGAAGATATTATAGTGCACAAGCGTGTGCGCAAACACAAGAGCTCTCTCTGTTCCCTAACCCTAATGATCCGAAGGGACGGTAATCCAACAAGACCGGAGAGTGATCAGATGTAGGACCAACGGCTTTACGTGCTTTCCGAGGTACGGGGTTGTCTAACACCGCCAACTTCCTGACTCCGGGCTGCTATTAACTCTTTTAATAAAAAATATCTAATAACTTTTTGTTGGCTCGACCCGGGATTCGAACCCGGGACCTCATACACAGCAGCCGCATTCACTACTGCTGCGCCACGGAGGTAGTTAATTTTGTGTACAAATGTAACTACAATAATAAATGTAAAAACCAGTCAAGTACGTGTTAGACTCGCACACGAAGGGTTCCGTACCATCGTAAAATATATAACACTACAGCGGCAATGGCAATACACACACTAAAAATTTCAACTCTCTACCTATTACTTTTCATGAGATACAGCTCGCTGGCAGACAAAAAGGACAGATAGCGGAGGCTTAGCAAAAGGGTCCCAATGGCACCCTACGGGCGAGGATCACTAAATACTAGTTTTAATTAAACATCGTAATAATATACGTAGATATTTGTGTATTACTTGCCCATACTACATCTATACAAAAATCTAATCTTTTTGATACACAACTAGCTATGCCTGCGGTTTCATCCGCGTTTATGGTTACTACTATATGGCCCGTGGTCTTCCTCGATGAATAGGCTATCCAATACTAAAATATTTTTCAATTTGAACCAGTAGTGCCTGAGATTATCGCGTTCAACCAAACAAACAAACAAACTCTTCAGCTTTATAATAATATAGTATAGATATCACATCACGATTGATTTCTGGGGATGGAATGGATCACCTTCTTGCTGTATACGGCTAAATATCAGTTATTTCACGACTGATATCTAATTACCCAGAGATATAGCTCTATATACATATCCTAAGGTTAGAACAATTGTGACATACATACGTTATATAATAATAGTAACGCCATTTATCATAGATGTTTACAGCTGTTTATGACACTCAAGACAGATAGCTAGAACAGACATTAGATCTTTGTGTTTTGAACAGTATATTATGTTATACGAAAAAGGAAAATCTATTGCAAAGAGTATAGTAACACAAAATATATAATGACAATATACAAGTGACGATGGACGATACAGGGAACAAAAACGATAAAGAGGATAACAAAAAAAAATGTAATAAAAATGAGGCCCCATTTACCAGCTCTACTTAGAGAAAACTAGACATATTAGGTATATTAAAAATTATTGTACAAAATAATTAAAAATAGGTAATACATTATTTTATATAGTTTGTATAAATTCAATGCACATGTTCATTATTATAGTAAGTATACATACAGTGTTACGCGTATCATCAAGAAGCTACTTTCGTAATTGGCGATGTGAAAACTTTGTTACCTATTTTATTTAAGGAACGAAAACATAGAAAGTTTTGAATAAAAAGTAATAATAAGTCTGTAAATGATAAGTTGTACCAAAGTAATTTCAATTAAAACAAACAAAATTCAGATTTAGTTATTTGTGGTTTGTTGCGTTACGTCTAAAAAGTTACAACTATATAGTTGTAACTTTTTAGACGTAACGTTTTGGTTACTTTTTAATATTCATGGTCGCAGTTATTTATCGACGAACATGGACACTGCAAAATAAGATGAATTTGATTACAATTATCAGTATTTTAATCGCAGTAGAAAAAAACTAAGCTTGTCTAAGTTACGTAGCCAATGATACATAAAATATCTAATGAACACTTTGATTAAGTAACATAATAATATACCAGTCACTAATAGCCACGAATAATGTTATCTGTAAAGCTTTAGATGTTATGAAACTAATTCAAATTGCGGTCTTACCCGACATTTATAAGGGGCGGTAACATTGAGCTGTAATGTGGTTTATGTCGGGGCAACATTGTACAGTCATGCACGCGCGAAGGCGTTCCGCAAACTAGTTTACAAAACGATTCTTGCTCTTATGTCATCGCACTTAATTCTTGCCTCGAGAATGCATCTGTTTAATAAACTTGAATATCGCATTACAGCTTAGCGACCGTACAGTTATTTGGTTGGTTGTAATACAATGGAACACTCTGGTTAATTTAATAATGCTCTTGTTCTATATACTGACTTATAAAATTGCTTCATTATCTTATCAAGGTATTGACAAATAAAAATTCCTACGTTGTGTTAATGTACAGTATTTGTTAAATGAAATAATTTGTAGCGTCTAATCGAATATTTGGCAGAAGTTTTACTCAGGTTCGCTTTAAATTACATCTGAAGGACGAAAATCGGAGTAATAAAAAATGGTAATGATGTTTTTTCATTAAAATATTACACGTGTTTTGTAAGTTTACTCGTGATATGATACATAATTTAATAAATATTTTTGTTACTGATTTAAAATAAATTATAAAATAAATGTGACGGATATATTACAAACTTCCTCAATAAAAAATTCACGAGCTTCATTTGTGGTTCCTTTGTACGAGTTATTTTTATCGGAAATGATTAAAAACAATAATAACGATTATTCCGGTCGAAGTATCGTTTAATAAAATGTGTAAATCTGTGACACGGCTATTTGGCTCCTAACAATTTATTGTCTGAGCTGAGCATTCGCCACTTTCAGAATTTAGTGATCGGAACGTAAGCTCGCTTTAACCTTCGTTTGTGAATTGTATTCGTATCTAATCTTAGGTCGCTAAATTATTCGCTCCAGAAATTGTCAGATGCATATTTTTTATTTATTCGAATATGTCTTGTTACAGTTCCATGAAAATTTTCTTTTAAGAATATCACAGTTAATTAATTTCAAGAGACTTCTTGAAGTCAATAACCTTACATAACGTATACCTACATTATTTACACATGTCAACTTTAAAACATGTAAAATTTTCGCGTAACATAAATTTTTTGCCGACTCCTACGCGCACATGTTTGGGGTGAGCCGTTGTGACATTTTGCTTCCGACATATTATTCGAGACAGAGTCGTATTTACACGCCTATATCGCGTAAGAAGACGTGCGTACCATAAAGAAAATCTTTGTACATTACCCACTAAAGTTTAGTGCGTTCATTCATAAATTAAAGTAATGGAACCGGTGACACTTTGGATTTCGTCCAAAAATCACAACTTTGACTTTCATCCTTGACACGAGGTAGACGGTTACATATAGTGTCATTTATAGTTTAGTACGCGAGCGCAGTTTATTATAGGCCAGTGTATTCTAATAAAGCGGCACTCATAACGAGCTGACTGTGACTAATGACAACGTGGTTTCTCAGAACGCACAATATGGTCGCCGTTGACCACTTAACGAGCCGAATAAATGTTTACGTCAGTGCACCCATTTTTTTTGTTACTTTCCAGAATTTTACTTTTATAATGCCATTATGTTATATTTAACATTTCTTGTTATACTTATTCGTTGTTCCGAATTCGTGTCAGAATCCGCTTTATGGCTTATTTTAAATATAGCACCAAATTGTGAAACATTTTCTTCCTTAAGTCTTTGATGATATAAGTAATGATTGATTGGCATAAATAATCTCAATTTTTGTTGCTAAGACTTGAACACCAATTAGATGAAATGTGACTTGAGACGACTTGAGTGTTGTCTGTAGATAACGAGTTGTTTGAAGACCATTAGTAAAATATAATGCGGTCGTAGTCAGTCAATATACACCAAATGATGCTTACCGCCCACACTCGTTTTAATGTAAAGCGTAGTTTGGTTGTTAACTTAATATAAGTAGCCCTTTATTTTTGTATACTTAGGTACTTCTTTTCTGTGGATATATGCCTTAGAAGCAAATATCTTAGAATGCAAAGCCGCTGAAAATTCATTTTGCAGAATTAGCAGCGTCATGATTGGAACCATGTGTTGCATGCGCTCTGAGCACTGCAGTAACGCGGTGGGCTTTATGATCACAATAATATAGATTAGTGACAGGTTGCAGGCTCATCGTGGATATTTTCCAGTTACCTTTTTACATATGAAAGATAAATATAAGCCAAGAAATCGTTCAAGGTGTCCACACAGATACCTGAAACCATTTCTTCTACATGTTGTCACAAATTTACGTGGCTTAGCTACAGACGACAGACGACTCGACACTTCCCGTAGATGTCGTAAAAGGTATATATACTTCTTCAGGGCTGTTCCGCTTATTAAACTCATCAAAGACGATTTGAGAAACAGCGGATTTCTTTTACCGACAACTAAATGCGAAAAAAGTTGTTCCTTGAGTTGCGTGCCAGCTCTTTTTTATGTCAAAGACATAGGAATCTAAAATTAATAAAAATGTATAAATTCGCAGTGTTAACTATGAACTCATTTTAAATCACGTTATAACAAAACAAGATACTAGTTAGTAAATCTTTATAATAACTAATAAATGAAGTGTAACGTTATTAAATACCCACTGAACTTGTTTTTTATGTGATGTTTTATGTTACCTTCAGTCGAAGGTCTCCGTAGCTTGGCCTGTCAGGACGTCATCCACCATTTGTTTGCGACCATGAATATTATAACCGATAAAAGTATTCTATGTATATTATAAATAGTAGTGGGTATATCAGATATGTGTAGACAAAAAGGGGCAGCCGTGGGTTTACGTCACTCTCTTCCAAAACATCTCTGTGCTCTTGTTCTTTATTATAATGATTTATTTGCTGCACGATTGGCGTAGTGGTTTAGACGGCCGCCTCGCCGCTTGACACTGCGCCGAGTGTTGTGGGTTCGATCCCCACACGAGACAACACTTTGTGTGATTCATAAATTGTTGTTTCGAGTCTGGGTGTTCATTGTGTCCGTTAGTTGTATGTTTGTAAAGTCCCCCGCGACACAGGATATAGTCCTAATGCGGGAGTAGCCTTTTTAAGAAAAAAAAAAAAAAAATTTCAAACTAAAATGTGTTAAACAAATCTGTGAGTATCTAAAACATATTAGCGATTTATTATATTATTACGTTAAATGGCAGCCGCTGCTCGATTAAAGAACTTTAATGATCGTTACGTGTATCTTGTTATAATGTTTACTTTCAAAAGTATTTTTTCAGTAACATGGTCGTTGACATTTTATAAAATTATAAACTAATTTGTTCTGTATTTAGATGATACGTGTGAAGGTTAAGGACCTTAGACCTAACAGGTAGAGGCAGAGAAAGATCTAACGCTATATCAAATCTCACGGGTAACATAGCAAATTTAAGATATGGGGCAACAAACCAATAAACTATCTGACCAACTAGCGAAGTGTTGAAGCGTTGTTTGAACTTCAAACGTCTTCTTTTACATTAGAAGTGTAACACGCGGTTGGCAGCGGACATAAGTCTTGAATCAATTTGTGGGGACATTTGCGTCAAAGGTGACTAAACTATTTCGACTAAGACGGACACTATCTAGGAAAGTAGGAACAGAAATACGAGTAGTTAAGTGTTAATTATTTATCCCGACAGATGTCATCGCAGACACTCGTTCGTCGTGATAATAATTATTTAACTTTGACGTCTCTACCTTTTGGAGATATTATTTATCACTGAGTCGAATCTAAAAATAGTATTCCATTTAAACTTCAGTGCGAACAGGTAATTTAGGCATAAAAATAAATCCGTATACCAAATCACTTCTGTAGTGTTTAATCTCGATTTTAATTTGATTGTAGCTATTTACAGAGTAACTAACAAATCGATCGTTCGTCTATATTTAGGCGACGGATAAAAAACAAAAATTAGGCTATTCATTTCTATAGAAACTTTGTATTGGAAAAGTTGCGATAAGCCACTCAATCTGCCGATAGCTGTATATACGGCCCTTCATTATACCGAGGTCATCGATCCATCGCTGGAGAAAACTTCTCATAATCGTAGGGCTTGTATCCGATGATGACATTTTGCTATATTTTTTTGCGGTACTAATATTGGTTATAAAGTGATAGAAAATAAAATATATTGAAGGAAGTTTATTACTTGTATAATTATCTTGTCTAGAGTGAAAAGGAAATGAGAAATAGCGCAAGCAATAATTATTATGAAACGTACGTTACGTCTGACAACTTGACAGTGGGAGTTTACACTGAAATGAAGAATGTAGGTAACACATGCACTTCACCGAAATTGGAACAAGGCTCTAACCCAAATAAACTTTATTATTATGGCTGTAAAATGAACCAAAATATTTTCAATGATCCGGTCAATATTTACACGTAATATTTTAATATTCAGGTTTAATACGACTGTAAAACTGGGATACTCCATCGAACGTTTAATGAGCTGTAAATTTTTATTGATGGTTAAATATGAATATCGGTTACATGTTGCTTATATAAGAGAATTGGTGGGCAGGTTGTTAACCTCTTAAGTAATTGGTTAAACACACGTGTTTGGCTTCTGTAACTTTACAAAGAGTATTTAGAGCGGCGGCTGTGTACAATATGTATTTTAGATTATACGAAGATTTAAAACTGATGTTTGCCTGCGCAACATAAATGTGAAAGTTTTGGAAACAAGTATTTTCTGACATGAAAGAAGACAAAAATAACGACTCTATTAACTAATAATTGATTGTTTCCTGCTACTAATTCTAATATCGGAATAGATAATGCTCACATAAACACAAACAACGATGAAAACTAAAGGTTTAAGTGCTTTTGACACGCGTGACTTTTGACACCTTTTAACTGAAAGTATTGATCTATTTTAGATATCGTGAAATCTTGTATTCGTTGTTTATAATATAATGTTTCAAATATAACTCATCCATGATTTTGTATTGAATTGAGCCAATAACCTTACATTGTCTGTGTTTGTGTGAAACGATACGACCTTTAAAATAAACTCGGTTATTAATAGTTAGACGATTTACAAATTGAATTGCGTGATACAATTATATTTAATTGTGTGTCCCTAAGTAGTTGTTTTTTTTTAGGATTGGGTGTCAAGAAACTGGTTGTGGCCCTGATATTGAAAGTTATAAGTCCGTTGCGCAAGCACACGACAACTTTTATATAACCTCATATCAATTAATTTAGATGTCAAGCGCAGTGAAAACTATTATAAGTTTATATTAGTAGTTAAAGGGCCAGGGACAGGGCCGACAAAAATTTGACGATATCATTAACAAACCGTGTTTTTTAATGAGCTACAATTAAGATTGATCTATACAAATGAATCGCTTGAAAAGAATCTAATTGATTAATAATGTGAAGGTGCTATGATTATGTGTGAAAGTGTAGAGATGTGCAAGAAGTAAATGAGGCGCCTACATACGCAACATTACGGAAATGCTCATTCTTCTCATCGCCTACGGACGTAAGTGACATATCAAAATAATTGCATTTTCTATTTACGATTTGTCGCGAGTGTCATTGCCAAAGTCGAGTCGTGTTTTCATCTGGAAGCAATATTTATCAGCACTATGTGGCCACCTGTGCCGTGTCAATCATTGATTGCGTAATATCTTAATACACTTACTTGAAAACATATCTAATTATATTATATACTATTACATATGGGTATGTATTACGTAAAACAAATTTTTATGCTTGCTTGACTGTGTTCCGGTTGCTTTAACTTCAGAGTCCAGACTACTAAGTATACATAATCTGTATAGAAATTTTATACATCGTATGGATAGATGACACGTTAGATTGTTTTAGATTTAAAAAAATATCATTTCAGTTATCATATCTAATTTTAAGCCACTCCTGTACTGAAGCCAAGTGACGAGCTTGCAATGTTACGTACGTTATTGAATTTATTTGACAATTTATGAAACTGACACTAATCAACAGATCAGATAAAATGGTTGAGACTCATCGTGGGCGTGGATAGTTTCAATAATTGGACATAAAATATGTTATTGGTCTACCCTAATCATATAATTAGGGTAGACATATAACACAGTGACGTAAAAGTCCATCATTCAGCGACGGCGCCGGCGCTGTGCGATATGCTCAAGAGTGAAAGTGGTCAAACCGCTCACAGCGTTCTGGACGAATAAATTAGCCAATGCCCTTCACTGACATCGCCGATACAAACAGTTAAAACGTCACTCGTATTAATTTAATAGAAGAACATTATGTAACATAAATGTCACTGCTACAGACTTTTTGCATTATCGAGTGTTTTAGATGTTGTTTTTTAAATTACATCACGATATCAGGCGTTTCAAAATACTTTAGTATCGTATGTAATAGATAGGTATAAGACAGTAAGTAGACGTATACTTTAGGTAGGTATCTCAATTATTTGAGCATAGCCTCTGCGCACGCGCTACTATAGGTAGTGTCTTATTTTTATAACAGTTTTGAGGATGTTTATTTCCAACCTGACCCTTGCTTTTTTACGTTGCTTTGAATGTCAGTGAAACAATTTATTTTGCCGGTATATTAGTATAACTTTTCAACAGTTAAAAGCATATCTGTCATCCTTCGTTCCTTTAAGATCAAACCTTTTAGAAAAACATCGGCATTTAAATATATCGTATACATTTATAACGTTTTGTTTATATCGAGAACAAGTTTTCATCATAGAGCCTTGAGATAATAAATAGGTACTTGAAACGTGTTTTCAAAGGGCGTAGGAGAGGTCAGGATAAAATATATGGATTTCATATTATGTATTCCCGAACGTCCAGATAGCGATCATTCTGTCGAGCGGTTGGCTCGGCTAGACGCGCCGCCATTATTGTATGCAAAACTATCGCTCCCATCGATTCGTCTACGACACGCATAAATACATATTATACAATGTTACCATAATTTCCTACTTTATATACATAGATAAAGTATTTAAGTGTATTATTTTGGTTTACATTCTTCAAAACTAGTTAGTATACTACACTGTTTTGCTGCGTTTAGTACTGATATTCACCGTTAACAGTACCTCGTAGCTCTATGATATTATGTTTATTGAGGTTTTCATGAATATATACGTATACCTAAATTAGCATAAATGTGTACCATTATACATAAATTAAAATATAAATATTATTGTAGTGAAAGCGTCGGTTGCTATTTTTCAAATTACTTCTACTACTGTATCTATGTAGTGAAACATGTTTTCTGATATCTGATCACATAAATTAAATGTAGGCGATTCATATTTTATTAAACCCACGAATAGTTTAATGTTATTGAAGACATATGAAATAATTAAATCCTTAATTATTTATTAGATTTTTATGTATAAGAGAAACTGCCGAATACTTCGATTAATTGGGCAGTGTTTTAGAATCTGGAACTGTAACAGTCAAACATACCCAGAGAAATGTGGGTGTTACGAGGTCCTAACCTTTTGTATGTAGAAACAAAATACTCAACCCTAGAGGAGTATAAGGGGATAAGATCGATATTGTTGAAAACATTTTTGTCAAGAAACTCAACGTGACTGCACTGATTTACTATGTAAAGTCAACGGTGCATTATAAGTAGATACATACATATATCAGGATCGGAGTCAGGGCAATTCAAATATTCTACTTCCATCCATAGGAAACAGCTGAAAGTTCTATTCATGTATATTTTATATTAGGAGTAATAATACAGAACTCCGACTCTATTCATATAAAATGGCATGATTTTGCATCAGAATATACTTTATATTCTAAACATAATATATCTTGTTATAATCGGTGTTCAATAATAGATCAGCTGAAACGTTGATGTACATTTAAATAAGGTTCAATATTATCGTACAATACTAAGCTGTGTTGTAACTATTGGACAGTTAATGAGGATGAAATTTAATCACAGTTTACTAGGAATGGCTGTTTAATGCTAAGTCAGTGTCGCAACACAAATAAATCAACTAGGGAATAATACTCGGTAACAATAATCAGTTTAAACGGGTCTGCCTTTGAGACCGTTGAATAACTGAATTCTAATCTAACCAGTGCCAGTACAACGTAAATAAAGTGAATCAGAGTTCGTATTGTTTTAGAGGTTTCCGCTAAGATTATTGAAGGCAAATCTAATTCATGTTTCTTCATGTAAGATTAGATTTCATACGAGACAAGAAATATATTTACAAATGAAATCTTATTTTTGTAACTGAATCATCCCTTGCCGAGAACATGGTGCAGGGCGTTAACCTCATCTATATGTAGATACAATTTTAATATAATGAAATATGAATGTGTTTGTTCGTTATGCTCTGTGTGATGTGAGGCGACAGCTAGAACCTAGATAATGAAGTGGTATCGATAACAATACGCACTCTTTCGACAAATAAAAGCGATGATATCTCTGTTGAATCACTGTTGTAGTATTCGCAATAACAATATTAAATAAAAAAATATTTATCCGTGTAATATATACATATTATAATGAATTCCTAAGAGCACTACTAAGGATTGTCTAACAGAAAAGCACAATGAAAGTTTGATTAACTTGAGCATCAAAGCCTTACTTACGATCGAAAGCAAACATATTAGCAAACTTATGTTGCAGGACCAACGGAACAGTCCGAACGGAATATGTTATTAAAAGTAGCGATATATAGGTCACATAGAATTTGATGCAACGCGTAAAATAATAATATTGAAATTTACGTGTAACATTAAAAGCGTGTTTCCTACGCGTCGACGATTATTTTATGGCTCCTGTTCCTATTTTCCGAGAAGCTGGCCAGAGCCTTGCGCAACAGGCAACAGAAAATAAGTGCGTAGAAGATGCTCACGCCACGTCATCTACGCATTAACTAGTGTTACGCAAATTATAACCCGTATTTAAGAATACCGGCCTTCTAACCCAAATAGTAAGTTTCAGCACCGTTACCGCAGAGTAAACATTTGTTGCCTGCTTTGAAATTTATATTTTGTCTTATATTAGGAGCACGGTATCCTATTACTATCTAGACTTATGTTCAATATTCAAGTGCACTTCTCGGAAGAAAGTCAGCGGGTACAGAATATAATATCTGTTTGGCATCAACTGTCTAGTACCTACTTCAACATTATTGGAATAGAGTGTCAGTTAAGACGATGCGAAATGTTGTGATCTCATGTTACCTAGGTACATTAGGATTTGCTGTTAAAGTTTTCTTGTTTCAAATCTTGCCAAGCAACAAATCATGTTGTAACGTGATAATTATTTTATAGGTTATCTGGACACCTACCTAATGCATATACATAAATATATGACTATATGAATGACGTAGTGCCTAAAGTGGTCGCCTTGACACTGCTTTGAAGACATGTGTTGTGCGTTCGAATTCCAAACTGGATAAAAATTTGTCTGATCTACAAACGGTTGTACCGAATATGGATGTTCTTTATGTTAGTTGTTTAAATGTTTTTAAACTACCCCGTGAAACAGGGTTATACAATAAACACAGTACAGTGGAAGACTCCTAGTTAGTAGTATATATCGCGGGTGGGAGAACAGGGATCTCCTACCCGCCAGCCGTTGAATCGGAACGACGCTCTCTGTTGTGCCAGGGCGTCGTCCAGGAGTCGTCGCCCGCAGACACAACATCTCTGCATTGGACACTGCTAGGTCGCTGATGTAGTTTCAGTTCCAGCGACCCACCCACCATACAAAGCAGCGAGTTGGCACATCGTGGTGGCTTTAGTCGGTAGGCCTACAGTCTCGGGAGAGCCCGACATAACCTTCTCGCCTCCCCTTGTCGCGAGTGCATGCATAAGGAGCATTTCACCAAGTAGAAAAAAAAAAAAAAAGATAGTAGTATATATGTATATAAGGTAGTAGTAGATAAATAAACACCGATGGTACATGACATTCTGCAACCAAGATTCTGAAAGTAATTCTTATGACAGGATAAACTACTTGTAGTATTGTTATAACAAAATAACAATGATGAATTGTTGAGGCTTAATTCTCTCGTGAGAATAAGATCGCCATAGAGAACACTTGCGAGATCCTAGGACGATTGAGACACAAGTTACCAAACTTGTAATAAAAGAGAATTGACATGTCTTTTTACAAAAGTAAATGAGTCCCATTTACTTCACTTTGTCATTGTATCGTAATCAACCAAGTTCATCATGTCAGCCGAAAGACGTCCACTACTGGACATAGGCTTCGCCCAATGTTTTCCACACACGGGTTTTAACTAACCTAAAACAAAAAAAAAACGATATGGAACATTTCTAATGTCCTTATAATGAGTCTGTAGTATAAACTTGACATGATAGTTTTTCTTTACAACAATGATTTCACTAGTGGGCACCAGTAGTTAAATACATACATGATTTCTATAAACTTATAAAGGCTCCTAGTAGAATATGTAAATAAGCAGTTTTTACACATATTTAAAGTCATTGTAGAAACGAGTCGTACTATATAGCATAGTAGTTTGTTAGTAGTTGCTGTTTAATTGCTCTGTAAGTAAAGTCTAAGTAAGTTTTACAAAACGCGAGTCTAAAGAGACTTTACATGTATGTTACACATTACATCGATCTTAGATAAGAATACTAAGAAAATGTCCACCGTTCTCCAGCGTAACGTTGTATGAACATAACATGTTATATTATATATTAGAAAATTATCAGGCTAATTATCGGTGATATGATATACTTCTTATATGAGTTGCGTGAATTGTTTCAATCAGGCGTCTCCAAATATTGAGGAGAAGTAGATACTATTAAGTGTTATTGGATAAGTGCATACCAAAACCAACACATAAATACACATTTAAATAAATATTTTTTTGGAATGAATTTACCTTTACATCTAGTCTTTGTCCACGTGCACCAAGGTTCAACCACGACGTTTTGTTTCTTCTGCACAGGCGGATTTAGATGAAATGCGGTTTCGATTACAAGTTGAACTGTGAGCTACTAAATTTGAAAATCTACATTGGATATTTGTTTGGCATTAAACAGACAATAACTTTTAAACTTGCGCTTTGCATGATAATTTATTGAGGTATATAATTCGTAACGGGTTTTAACGGGATCATGCATATATTTTATCTTTAGGTGATTGACATTTCGACTAGGTTGCACCCACAGAACATAGAATATTCTCTGTTATTTGGTTGTACCCAAAATAAAAATATTTTCAAAGTCGTGTTTAAACCCGTCACGAATTATTGTACACAAGCAGACTGACGAAAACTGTGTGACTGATGAAAACAAATTCTATGATCTGGCAGATACTAATGTGAATAATTTATTATTTCTTTTACAAAACGGAAATACTCAGTTTATATGTCATTTAAGTTTCAAATAGCTGTTAATTAATGTATAAATTAGTTTTATCTATGTAGTGAAAGATAACGTTTATTTAATGTTTAACTATGGATGTTTCTATATTACACAGAGAATGTATTATCTAGACTTAATCCAATGATATATTGGATTTTAAAGTTTATGATTTATATATATCATAAGTCTCATAAAACTTTCAACTTTAAAGAGGCTTAATACTGTACTTTAAAACTTAGAGAAATGACACACGTTTTGATGTACAATAGAAACAATCACATTTATCAATTTCACGTGATAACCATTCAGTACGTAAACCTGTATGTACGAAAACGTATAAGTTTGTGCGTATCATATAACGATGACGTGTGTATACAACGCTGAAAAGACGTCATAGTCATAGCTTACACTGACGGGTATAATATATAAACATATAACGTTTACATTTAAAGAGAGACATGACATAGTGGGATCGCCGCTTAATCTTGTATTTACGTCAAACTACAGCAGTCGGGCTGGGGAAGTACCCGGTACTTCCCTAAGTTCCTTGAGTGCCATATTCAATCTGCAGAGGACTGATTGAAGATTACAGCTAACAACTTTGTGTTGTTTTCTGCGATGTGTAGGTATGCAGGCTTCTTGAAGAAAGGTACTAAAGGACTGTTATGTTAGTAAAGAACCAGTGCGATCTGGTTCTGTTCCTTGCGTTTGCAGTACATCTACTTTTTAAGGCTCGACGTCGCTTGGCTTATGTTATTCTACTTTAAAAAAGCCTATTTTATATTTTTAGGTCTAACGCGCACTTAGAATAAACGCAAGTTTTTGAATACTGTTATATCTCCCAAATATCATTGAAATAAACGTTTTAGAATATATATTTTATTGAATTTACTTACATTACATAAACAAAGCAACAACAACGTTTTAGCAGTTAATATTGAATATGTCACAAATTATACATGACATGATGCGGTACATCGTAAATAGATGATGTGTCATAATATGAAAGTTGATTCAAGTATACATGTTCAAGGCAAGGCCAAAAGAAAAATAATGTAGAGACTTTATGCTTCACGTGATTTGATCTTTAAAAAAGTATATTTCTTTATGAGTTTCAAGTACTGAACACACTCTACGCTGTTTTCAGTTTGATCTTGTGTTAGTACCGACTTATTGAGCAAATAATTTTGAGATAATATTATTATGAACCTCTTGTTTTCTTATCCGAAGGATGACTTTCGTCTCTTTTGTGATGCAGTCACATCGACATTATTTACTTACCTAACTTATCGACTTAAATGTCTGAATTTGCCATATCATGGAAATCATCTATGTAGTTAATTTTAATCGATGTGCTAAAAAGTTCTACGGCTAACCGCTGCCCTAATTATAAAGTTCTGGCCTAGAAATATAACATAGACCGTGAAAAATGAATAGGCACTATAGTGTGGAGCGGCTATAAAGCTCGAGAAACAGATGGTGTTCAACTATTTTAAGACGGTAATATCATTAGTTTATGATCGAAGTTCAACAGCCTATTGTTCCAACTGCAGGTCATTCGTGACATTGATATTGAATTTGATCGCATGTTAAACTACACCACATGAATATTTAACACCGCCATTATTATAAAATTGTTATAATTAAATAGCTTTTGTATATTTATTTATTTTTATACTACATTCGTGTGAAATATGCAGAACTATTCGATAAAAAACAAAAGGCCATAGGTCGTTTTCCGAATGCCGAGATATGAGTCATACTATACTTTTTTATGACATTTAAATGATGAAGATATATACATACGATACATAATGTATCTGATATTGTTTTAAACCTCTTAATTGTTGAAATGCTAGATATAATTGAAAACCTATTGTGTCAGTGGAGTGCCGCTGCAGTTCTATAGGTTAATAATATCTTTACTAAAGCTAAATAAAGACGTTTACTTTAAACTCTTTTTTATGATAAATGAATTTTAATAAAATTAAATGTAATGCATGTGTTATTTCTCTTTTCGATAATAACTAACACACTAATCTCAATATGAATCACTTGACCCATCTTTAGCAACTTACAAGAATATTTGTTTTTGTTGTTTCAATACCGTAGTATGAATTCATTGGTGTTGTTTGCGTATTACTTTTATATAGAAGCCATAACTTAAAAAGGGATAAGTTTAAGCCAGTTAGAAGAATTACGAGCATGTTATGAATCTTTTTTCTATATTTTAAACTTTATGCATAAAGCAATACATCAGCGGATTTAATTTTGGCATTCTCTACCAGTCAATCGTAGGATGATGCAGAGATAAAATGAAGTAGGTGCTTACAGTAGCATAGAACATACTTGTACATAATATATACATTAAGTAGTATGAGAGGGACAAAGTAAGAGGAGGTTATTGGAAGAACGAAGATTTCTGCCATAATTAGAACATAGGTATTGGAAAAGACAGGTTAAATAAGTGTAGTATTAGGTGAGGTTAGAAATAATACTGTAAGGGCACGCAAACTACGGCGGCGTTGACGAATGGGTAACCATTTTAAAGTGGAGCTATGAGGTGAGATATGGTCATATTTACGAAGAATATAGATGTACTCTCTGACTGACACTAGTAACCTGAGATTGCCAATTTAAGTTGGTGTCAATGAGCAAACCCAGATTCTTTACAGTAGGAGAGAACGGTATAGGTTCCCATCATACACAACAGGAGCTAAAGTTCTAGAGTCCAATCTGCTTATCTATCGTTGACTTCCAACTATGACTGACTGACATTTAGTCGGGTTAACAGACAATCCAAATCTACCCGACCAGCTTCTAATTGCTTTAAGATCAGCATTTACTTTAGAAATGGCTCCAGGAAGATTATCCGTAGTGTCTTGAGCAAATAGCTACAAGTCATCGGCATAAAGATGATACTTGCACTGAAGGTGCTGGGTTATAAAGTTAATAAAAAGAGAAAATAGTAACGGAGATAGAATGCCGCCTTGAGGAACACCAGAGTCGAGGTCACGTCAAACCGATGACGTGTCATCGATGTGTACCGACTGCTGGCGCCCCTGAAGATATATTGAGAACCATTCAAGTACACTAGGTGAGATATTAAGACGGCATAGGATCGCTCGCTCGGATGTCGTGACTGACGGTATTGAAGGCGTTCGAGAAGTCAACCAAAGCTAACACAGTGACTTTGATATCCTCCATGCCCACCCTGATATCGCCAGTCACTTTGAGGAAAGCGGAAGTAGTGCTATGCCCAGGCCTAAAGCCAGATTGGAAAGGACTCAATAGGTTGATCAGGTTCACAAACTATGCAAGTTGTTTATGCACACAGGCTTCGAGCACTTTAGATAGGAAAGGAAGAATGGATATGGGTCGGTAGTGGTTTGGAAGGGAAGGACTAAGTACCATAGAAAGAGGGATGACACAGACACTACGCCACAAGGAAGGGGAAAGCCCAGTGTCAAGAGAAAATTTACGATATGGGATATGGCGGGAAGGAGTTGATCAAGAATTGGTGTGATCATAGGACGACTAATACTATCACAGCCCACAGCATTTGACTTGGTCGACAGGATTATCTTTTTGATCTTACCCGGTTCTACAGAAGAAAACAAAAACGGATCAATGTTGAACCTGGGTAGGTTAGCTAAGTAATCCACAGTACAACGCTTGATTTGTTGATCCAGCATAATAGAAGAGGTGAAATATTGATTGATATCATCCAAATCAATCATCGTACGCGAATCTCTTTGTTGCTGTTGCTTGTTGCCAATGCCTAGAGTTCTAAGACACCGCCAAATATCAGCAGGAGATGAGGATATTATATTATAGAGAATATGGCGGCATTTTGCATTACGTATCATTTGATTACACCGATGCCTAGCAACTTTAAAGAGAGCTTAGTGGTCATCGGAACGATCCTTTTTAAAAGTGCGAAATGTACGATCCCTGCGCCGCATCGCCATTCGAATACCCCTAGACATCCAAGGGGCGGGCGAACGTTTTACCTTAATTCTACGTGGACATTATAAAGGTTCACGACGGTGTTATTAAAATACCAATCTTTTGGTCCACCATGAAAGCTGTCCCCAAACGTTCCCAGTTAAGAGTAGAAGCATCTTTACGTAGCTTGTCAACGTCTATCCGCCCCAAACAACGGCTGTGCAGAGTTTTGGGACAGGGTTTCGGTGGTTTAAGGATATAAGAAATGAATATGAGGTCATGATGGGCAAATGCGGGAGGTAGGTGTTGGCATGACTGCGGACTAAGGTAAGAGCAGAGGTAAGGATAAGATCCAGCCAGGTATCAATCCCATTAATATTGTGGTGGGTTAAAGGTAAATTTAAAGGTAAAACGTGAAGACTGGCGGATTCTATGATTTGGAGGAGTTTACGGGAACGAAAGGAATGATATGTTAGGAGGTCAGTGTTAAAATCGCCCATTATGATATTATGATGTGCGTACTCTGACCCTAAATATTTCGGAGTCGATTCGAAACTGGAAAAGTAGAGGGGACAATAGAACTGTAGGGGGACAATATACTTCCCCTAGGACGGTTTTAGCTCCTTTGACACAAAGCTCAAGAAAAAGATATTCCGCAGATGAAGTGGAGTTAGAAGGAGACGAAGCAAGGATTTTATACAGCAAATTACCTCGCAGACAAATAGCCACGTCACCCCCTCGCCGGCCAACCCTATCATTCCTGATAAGAATGTAGCCGGTTAAAGGGTACGAGGTTGATATACTATACGAAAAATATAAATAAGTAAATATATGTAAACTAAAAGAATAACTTATAATATATGCGCACTTCGAATAATGCAACGTTTTAAACTCGGCACCACCCGCCAGCAACTTGTCACACACAATTTGAAAAGAAATAGGAAATCATTTAAAATGAAAATAATACACAACAAAAAGAAAAAAACAATGATAATACTATTTTATAATGGCTCTACCCGCGTGACGGATAGTTTCATAGAAAACTATTTTCCTTGGGAACTAGGAAATATTTAAGAAAATATAGTTATTAATAATATGGCATTGATCTGGATGGAGTTGCGTGTTTACTTCACAGCACGACATTTTCAATATATTACGTAGGCGACGCTGTTATAGGCTGCTAGTATAATACTTTAGATAATCTACTTTATTAGACTCAGCCTATGTGGAAGCATAGGTACATGAGGCTAGTATTTTTAAACGCATGAGATATGATCAAGAGAGTTATTTGCGGTCTTGAGTACTTGATTGAATAAGACAGAAAAATTATAGAGAATGACTAAACAGGAGCGGGCGTACTAGTGCGTGCATAGTATTAAGATTATAAGGGATTAGATATGATAAAAGTAGCCAGTTTGCCTTATATAAACCGTCTCAAAATTATTTACGTTCTGAATGTACCTAAGACGTACAGACACCACTAATCGCATTGATCGAATGGTTTACGATACCTTACATTATCTTCGGAATCAATTGAGATTACGTCAATGTATCGACAAACAGCCTGTGTTCGCGATCAAGTTCGCGTTGACTAGTTTACCTTATTACAAATCTAAAAGATGATATCAATGTAAAATTACCTCGACCCCGGTTTCTGAGTCTTCTCAAATATTTTTACAGTATTTTAAGTATTACCCAAATAGAGTTTGAGTCATTCTCAACATGTTATTCTCAATTTAGAAACTAAGGTAAAGGTAAGGCTAATAAGGCTAATAGATTATAGATAATAGTGATTAAAGCTTATCACATAATTTTAGAATGTCTAATACAATTATTGCAAATACTACTGGGCTCGTCTTTAGTAATTTTGACTGTATTAAAAGCTTCTGTAAACTTTTAAGTAAATATGCAATATCATCGTGCAAAAATAATCATTGCACTACTCTGCCAACGTTAGTTTGGTTTTGGAATACAACTCTACTTTAATACGAATGTTACCGAAATATAATATACGTTTGTTATTATTTTGTAATATTATATAAAAATTTCGGTAATTATTAACATATCTAATGTAGCAAAGCACAATAAATATACACGTACTAAGTACAGCATACTTTGTGCAATTTTGTGTCTGTATCTACTGTCAATAGACGTGCTACCCAAACTTTTACCATGATCTTAATCGCAGAGTCAGTATTGTGAAGGCCGTACTAACATCTGGTGAAACTCGGATACAAATAACCGAACAGTTGCATCACCAAGTTGTGTATGTGCACCTACTTAATTCAATTATTCTACACACTGTGTTAGCAGGATTGAAAAGGTCAATTGCTGGATCACTTATTACAAAAACGTAACGCAATGACACAATCATGGGACTACCCATCCAACCCTCTTTATATTACTGGATTAATTTGCTAAAAGCTCTATAGTATTCAAAAGCCAAATACTTACATTTATTTAACACAGAGCCTTGAAAGAAAGTATGAGATTGCAGATTTTCCTTGTTTATTTTCCTGTTAACCGTTTATAAATGTTTCAAAAATGCCCAGTATTTTTTAAAAATCATTATCTTTGTTTGTATTTGTGTAGTATTAATATGTTTCATTTTGTTTATTGAGGCCTAATTGGGGCTATCCGAATGTGTGTAAATTGAAAAAAGTCGGTTAAGTGACTGGATACTGAGAGACGGATAAAAACCAAACACAAATGTTTGATTGAGTTTTGTTTGCAAGTAATTTATTTTCCAATTCGTTTATCGAGTACCACGAACGCATTAGGCATATTTACAGCATGATTTGGTTCCAGTATTGAACTGGGAATCTCCGGGAGTGATTCATTTATTTATAGGATATAGTACTCAGAAATTGCTTTTATCAAATAGTTCGAGTCTTATAAAAGCATATCTGTAAAACGTGGGCAAAGGAATGAGCCAGGCAATTGAATTGTATCAGAGCAGCGCGCTTGTGTATTGCGTTCCATCAATATGAGAGTTCCAAATTTATTTATTGATGGTAATCAATTTTATGTGTTTTGGTAACAGGGGAAGGATGTCACTGGGACAACATTAATCGGCAACAAATTGAATGCTCTTATATGTAATATACACTTTTCAATGAAATTAAACTACTATATACGGATTTTATCGCGTTGTTTATTTATCACTGTATTACAAAATTTTGAAAATATTACTCTACTACTACTATTGATTTTATTTGACTAATTTATAAGCTAATAAAATTATTTAAACTATTAAATCTATTTATTTTTGGTTTACACTTTCCCCGACGTTTCGGGTGCTTTTCAGCAGCCATGGTCACGGGGAGACTAAGATGGTAGTTGTCTCAATGTTCCAGTGTAGTTATTTCAAAGTACCTGAACATAATTTAATTATTGGTGTTTCTATTTACGCAGAATGAGCTCAAAGTATCATGAAGTCTAGCTGTGGTTTGTTTCTTCTTGGGTTTGACTATTTGAAGTACTGGATCCCAAGCTGGTGGTACATTCCAACCATCTTCTCTATTGAAATTGGGATGTTTTTTAATTTCAATAGCCTCGCGAAGCATCCTTGGCAGGAATCGGTGTTCTTTAGCGAGAATCTGTGGTTTGTCAAATCTCAGGTAGTGGTTGGTCCCCTGTTGTACGTGTTCACACACAGCAGACTTCAACGAGCGTTTGTGTTTTACGTCAGCTATGTGTTCTTTTATGCGGGTGCCTATGCTTCTCTTGGTTTGACCAATGTATGAGAGTCCGCAGTCACAATCTATTTTATAGACCCCTGCATCTTGTAAAGGTAATTGGCACTTGACGGATGGTAAAAATTGACTTATCTTCGTTGGCGGCTTGAAGTATGTGTTGATTGAAGCTCGCTTCAAGATGTAGCCAATCTTGTCAGTGACACCCCTTACATAAGGCAGTATAGCAGGCTGGCGCTCGACTGTGGCTGGCTTTTCTCGGGATCTGTGACAGCGGCGCGGCTGTTGGAGCTTGTTGTCTTGCAGTACTTGCTTGACATGTTGAAGCTCGGCGTCCAGGTGTTTCTTGTCACAGATCCCGTGGGCTCTCTGAAACAAAGACATTCCCACGGTAGCTAACTGTTTAGGATGGTGGTGAGATTCACCGTTCAAGTACCTATTTGTATGGGTCTTTTTCCTATACACGGTGTGGCTCAAAGTATGATCAGGATTCCTGATGACAAGTACGTCAAGAGAAGCATAGGCACCCGCATAAAAGAACACATAGCTGACGTAAAACACAAACGCTCGTTGAAGTCTGCTGTGTGTGAACACGTACAACAGGGGACCAACCACTACCTGAGATTTGACAAACCACAGATTCTCGCTAAAGAACACCGATTCCTGCCAAGGATGCTTCGCGAGGCTATTGAAATTAAAAAACATCCCAATTTCAATAGAGAAGATGGTTGGAATGTACCACCAGCTTGGGATCCAGTACTTCAAATAGTCAAACCCAAGAAGAAACAAACCACAGCTAGACTTCATGATACTTTGAGCTCATTCTGCGTAAATAGAAACACCAATAATTAAATTATGTTCAGGTACTTTGAAATAACTACACTGGAACATTGAGACAACTACCATCTTAGTCTCCCCGTGACCATGGCTGCTGAAAAGCACCCGAAACGTCGGGGAAAGTGTAAACCAAAAATAAATAGATTTAATAGTTTAAATAATTTTATTAGCTTATAAATTAGTCAAATAAAATCAATAGTAGTAGTAGAGTAATATTTTCAAAATTTTGTAATACAGTGATAAATAAACAACGCGATAAAATCCGTATATAGTAGTTTAATTTCAATGAATAACATTCGCGTAAACAGAAGACAATATTATACACTTTTCAAATGGATTACATTTTAGTTGTATGGAGAGTATAATCAGATCGCATGCTTATTTTCTTTGTTTTGTTGTTACAGGTACGGGCACATTCGGTCGCGTGTGTCTGTGTCGTGACAAAGCTGCTGATGAGTATCTGGCGATGAAGATACTGTCCATGGCCGACGTCATCCGCCTCAAGCAAGTCGACCACGTCATGAACGAAAAGAGCATACTCGCCGAAATAAATCATCCTTTCATAGTTAACTTGTAAGTCCTGTCTTCTAAGTATATAATTTTCCTGTCCCGTCAATCATGTGCATCTAATTAATTTTCTTGGTGTTTATCCAAAGCGTCTAGACAGATGCGACATATCCAAAGGGTATCATTATTTTCGCGGCATCATAACAACGATGTTTACCATTCAAACTCGGGTGGACGTTTAATTGAACGCGCATGGGTGCAAGTGACGCATGACAATTATATAGTGCTTCGAACGTCGGCATTCAGCCAATGTTATTATTTACTTTTGTATTCATTCGAAATGTACTCCTTCCAGCGCATGGACTAAATGATTTACAATAAACTTAGTCCATTTCTTTGTCTTATTTGCAGTTGTAACTATTGTATATCAGCTATAACGTTATTATTACTTTCTTTATTAGTTTTTCAAGATCGGTTGACCTAAATAACTTCTGTTGTTGCCATATGTGCCTCTTTGGTATCAGATTTATTTGACCCAATAACGTTTAAACGTAGGCTAATACGATTAGATTGTTTGTTATTATTTGTAGTACACACCGGCGTGTTCTACTTTATCGTGGGAATTCTAGGCGCCGTATTAGCGCCAATTGCGAGAATGGCGAGGCGACAAATGTCATACGCGTGCTCTACTGATGACGGTATGGCGACTATATACACGACTCTTGCCATCACTACATTCTACGATACGTTTATTTGTGTACGGATCTTGCCCATATATCAATTTTGCATTGACGCTATTCTTCATTCCACTCATTAATTTTAGCCAACGTACAACGCTGCTAAATGAGAGTAATAATTATTACTGACATGTTTTCTTTAATGATAAACAAATAAACAAAGATGGAGTCTGCTATTTTACCAAATAATTGTATATGCGGATTGTTTTAAAATTCACTGTCTAATTGAAACACAACATGACAGGTCTTTTGAATGTTCACTACCAGATGGTTAGTGTAGAATATTCTTGGCACGCAACACTAACTGCAATTAACCCAGCGGATACTATCTAAGTTGTTATAAACGTGGACTTCCAGTTGCCTTGAACTTGGCCTTGTTGCCTGGTAGTTGATGACGATTATGATATATTGCAGACGGTGGTGGACGCATGACGACTCTTGTATCTACATGCTCTTCGACTACGTCTGCGGCGGCGAACTCTTCTCTTACTTGAGGAACGCCGGCAGATTCAGCAACAGTATTGGTAACTATTTTTTTACTTTATCACCGTATTTTATAAGATCACAGAGCATGGAACAAAATCACGCTCAGAAACAAAGTCACGCTCGGGAAGGGGCTCATAGAGATAAGCTGCGCGTTCCCTGTTTTGTGCATAGGCTTACAACTGTCTATTGTTTTCACGTCATGACATTGCTACTTGAATTTTACAATCAACAATTGTTCGGTGACCTTGAATATAAAAACAGTTAGCATCATCCGATGTCCTCCACCTTTGATGACAATATTAGAAAACAGTAAGAATTTTGGTTATTAATCGATGTAAATAAATAAACTGGAGCGGAATAAATAAATAAGTGTTGGAGAGACGCCAATACAAGGCAGGCAACCGTACCGTGCGGTACGATTTGTGCGCACGATGCTCCGCAATCACCCACGATGTCCACTTTTTCAAAGATTTTATCACATCGTAGTAACATATATATCAAATCGTATCCTTGTACTTTAGACAATAAAGCTCAAAGTCGTCGCCACATACATGATTCTTGCCTCATTTCAGACAGTCGTTTGACGACGGCTACCAAAACATTTGCATTAAATTTACCGACAAATGAAATTGCGTTAAATGTTTATTTGAACAACGTCGCTAAATTTGAGTTACATAATCGGAGTTATTAAATAATGATACTGTTCGGTACGGGATACGTAGTTATATAAGTACATAGCCATGTACGTGAGCAAGAATTGTAAAATTAGAATGGTTAGGTTTTATTTCCCCTTACTTTTGCACGCTGCACCTTTACCATTACCATACGATTGTATTAAAGTCGTAAGAATTGAGATGTGTAGTTTATTTTGAATTACGAATGTACCTAACCGTAAATTGTAAATTCGACCGTTAGTTTTATACATTTATGGCGCGATGATGTCAACCTTGTCGGTTTTATTTTTGGCAAAATTTATGACGATCATGTTGAATAACTATCGCCGAATTAATTAATAGCTAAAATATCTAATTTCGACATATCTAATACAAAATGAAATTACAAATATATGAGAGAAAGGCTTAACAAGTCGTATATCAAAATAACAGCTAGTTTTTTTTAATTACTCTGTATGCTGAGCCTGCCGTAATGAGTCGCGAAGACGGATGTAATAAATAGATGTACGTGTAGTAGAAAAGAGTTGCAAACATTAAAAAAATATACGGCAAACGACCGCCGCGTAAATCTGGAGAAAAGACAAGACAGAAATAGGGGCTCATGTGGGTTCAGTGACGTGAAGAGTATACGAGTAACCGTCGGGCTTCGCTCGTAGATTAAATAATAATACTTCGTCTTGGGTGCCGTGCGGTTTGAAGGTGCTTTAGCTCGTTATTCATGGGTGTCGGTTTAGAACGATGACGTCGGGATAATATAGCGGGCTGACAATAAAAATGTCTGCGCCATTTGGCGGCTGCTGACTGCCGATGAGCCAGACAACATGACGCCCGTGCCACCGCGCCGCCGCGCACCGGCCGCGCACCGGCCCCGGCGCGCGCTCTTTCACGTGCACTGCTTATAAGTATAAATTATCTTCTGCACACATAAACATTCTCCACATTTGTTTATTAGCTGTTGTCCAATAATTTACTATATATACATTACAATGCACTAAAGTTAAGAATTTATATTCTTAACTTTAGTGCATTTAGTATATTGTTTTCTAACAATAACGAATTCCAAATTTTGCCTAGGATAACCTACTTATTAATTTATTTCGAGACGGTTCTAGAATTAGGTAGTACCTACATGATATCAATGAGTTTATTATATATGTTGAAAAGGTAGACCGAGATTCAGAAAAGACGGAGAAATAGAAAACACATTGAGATAAAAAGTGCATTTGAATATCGGTGTTTAACATGTATCTTTGTATGTAGTAGGTATTTAGGATGATCATGTTTAAAAGACGATATAAGTTTGTATGACGAATCACAAAAACATATAAGCGTAACCGACAAAATAAGAATTGTGCCAGCGAGATCCATCTGTGAACTAAATTGTTCTTCAAAGCAGAAAACATACTTTATCCTGTCTACAATTTGAGCTGGCTGGTTTAAGTGGATGCTGATCCTAATTTAGAAAAGAAAACAAATCGAATCGCATTATATTTTATTTATTTTCAATCGTGGAACATTTATGTTAATTTAGAACGTCCTAACTAAAACTATAAACGCGAATGGGAGTTTGTATGTTTGTTACGCTTTTACGCCTTAACTACTCGACCGATCATCATGAAATATCGCATACACATTGTCAGAGGAACAGAAAAGGACATAGGGTACCATTAATCCAGAAAAAAACATTGTTACTAAACTAATCGAACCTACATTTACGTGAGCGAATCCGCGGGGAAAATCATTTATATGTTTGCTTTGCACTTTTTTTGTTAATAATGAAGTTGGTTTTGCACGATCAGCATTGTTTGGGCGCGTTACTCATGGCGTGATGTCATTTATTGCCGACCGCTTAGACTCCATGTTTGTCATGGTTCCGCGTGGTACCATCAACCATGTCGCCCACTATCGCTTTCTTTAAAGGCATTGGGAAGATTATGTTCTTGCCTTCTAAAATTCTAAAGCACACGTTACGACACGTATTTAATTAATATGTAATATACAATCTAGACCCACATTTCTTTTGTCAAATTAGAATACAGTGTTTATTCACAGCGAAGTCTGCAATGTCTACACGTAGTAAAATGTTATTTACGACAGTTTTAATAGGGATTATCTTTTTTAATTATTTGTGAATAACAGAACTTGCCTGCAAGAGATTTTTCATTTCACAAATAACACGGGCGCGAAGTGACGCCGCGCTTCGTCCAGCTGGCAGCATTGACTTTACGAATTATAAAAATAAACGTGATTTGGCTAATCCTGGGCTATATCTAACATGTTTTACTATTACGTAAAAACATGTAAGTTACTAATATTATTATATATTGAAATTATTTGAAATATGATATTGGATACGGTTGACGTTCGAAAATAAAGAAGACGTAAACGACTTTAGTTTATCCGCATAAAAAATATTTTTTGTTGAGATATATAAAATTATACTTGTCAATAAAACGTAAAAAAATTAACACTACTCCATCCCTATCGTTACGGTTACGGTTGTAATAAAAACTACTTTATGTTCAATAGAGTCGCATAATAGTGTATGTGGTAGTATTATAATTTTACTACTGGCAATTATGTTTGTTAGCCAACAAGCGGAAAATGCTTATAGTCTTGCCGGAAAAAATAAAACGATGTCAATCTTAGTAAATTTTCTTTTCATAACGAATATATGATGATTTTGACATAACTCTGATCTCTGTTACTATATGATATATTTGCTATTTTTATGTTATCTACATCCGGTTACACAATTATAATACTCATATTCAGACTATAAAATATATAATAACAATAACGTTTTATAATTCTTTGCTGACAGCTGTGTTAAAACTTGTCTTTCTTACAAACATAAAATTATTTAAAATACTATTTTGCATATACCTAATCCTGCGTAACTACTTTTTTTAAATTCTCCTTTATATGAACGTAGCAGATTTTGAGGTCGTGGTTATGTTTACTTATCGATTATCCACAATGAAAGATGCACATAACTACGTATCTGAATGGTTTCATTCATGAAAGTCTTATGCATAAGTATTGATATATGCATAAATCTATTTAACCTTTCAAATTGCGGCGGCATACAGATAGCCAATAGATTTTTAATTATGTCTGGTATTCTAAATCTTGACAGATTAAAAGTCTTGTCTTAAAACAAGTATGATACCACGAATATAAAGTTCTTATTAAAATGTGTAAAACTTCTCTGTAGCAATATAATCTATACATAGGTATATCTCTCCAGAACGGAAGCATAGACAGACTCAGGACAAATAAGGACAATTTTTTTTGTACCGCATGGGTTTCGAATCCAAGCAACAACACTTGGCAAATTGGTCATGACGAGGTCATTACTTAAACCACAGCCCATGAAGTCATGTACACGTGCACGGTTCCTTTTGATGAGAAGAGTTGTTTATTTTTCAAATAATCTTTTACTTGTATATCTGTCTAATAGGCAAAAACTAATCGCTTTATAGTTGTTCAAACTATAAAGCTCATTGATGTCTACCAAAAAAAGCTCATGAATTTTTAGACGGTCTATAAAGTGGTGCTGAATGAAACTGTAAAGTTAGATTGAGAGATGTGAATTGTAAACAAGTGAAAACAATGGCGAGTCTTATAATTTATGGATATAAAGTGAATGGAAAATAACAGCTAATCGCCGTAAATCGGTGAAAGTGTTGTAGGCAAACAGATATATTAGTTGCATCTCATCATCCATTCGACGCCGCGTAAAAACGTGAATACATTAGAATGTTGTTTTTATAACATATCATGATAAAAATGGGAAATGACGCTGTTCCAAAAATAGAAATTGGCAAGAATTAATTGATAACTATCAAATTGAAATTACGTATTCCATTTCGTGTTTATTTATAGATTGCTTTTATTGTTGCACGTAGTAAAATCAGAAAATAGAATAGCTTCCGTAAACAAAAATAAATATACTTACTTATTTGTGACTAATAATATTTATGATAAGAAATACACAATAACATTGCTGAAATCATTCTGGATAATAACTATTTGTTCAAATACATCATCTGCATAGTGGTGCTTCCTATTCTACTGAATCTCGTCTGAATAGGCATTTACAATAAAGAAATAAATGCACAGCCAAATAGCAGCAAACCTTGCTATCTCTTTGAAAAATTTAAAGAGCGTGCGTCCGTGGCGTTATTTTGCGGATCGCAAAGAACGCAATGCATTTGTCAAGTAATTTTAGCGAATGTAAATATAAAAATGTATATAATACTGTTAAAACAATAACTATTAAAGCCCGTAGAAGATAGCAGAGTTTACAATATAAGGAGGAAGAAGCAAAGTTATTTTTCAAATTCCTTTATTACCTTTTGAATTGTGGCACTTGAGTTTGCTACTGAAAACGTTTATCATACAACAAAACACTTTCCTTATTTCTTGTATGTAACCGTGTCATTTCATGTCCTACTAGATTGAACTCATGAAAAATCAATGAATTTTAATATTATCTTCGCAGGAAACTTCTACGCTGCAGAAATTGTGTCAGCGCTGGAGTATCTGCACGCTCGGAACATCGTGTACCGAGACTTGAAGCCTGAGAATCTACTGCTCGCCAGGGACGGACATTTGAAAATAACAGACTTTGGATTCGCGAAAAAACTGACTGATCGAACTTGGACCTTGTGCGGTACCCCCGAGTATCTCGCACCTGAAATTATACAAAGCAAAGGACACAACAAAGCTGTCGACTGGTGGGCCTTGGGTGAGTACCGAAACTTTATTTAAATTTATCCATTTTTTATTGTAATTTTAGATAAATCACATAAATAATTATATTTTCGTGCCGACTTAATTGGGTTTCTGAAAACAAACGATATTTTATCGTTCAAAATGTCATTGCGGTAACGTAATCCAAAACGGAGGCCAGTCACGCTATCAAACTCTTTGTGTTCGGGGAAACTGTAATAGTATTTACGAGCTGGCTGCCACGATATTAACTGTACTCGAAGGAACGAAAGGTTAAACCTAGCATTATAACAAAAGCTAAACAATGTTGTAAAAATAAAGGGCTTATTGAACTATGAGCGTAAATTACCATTTGATTACTAGTTTGCAGGATTGCCATTAATTGATAACTACATTGTTTATTTTGTTATCATATGATGATATTATAATATAATATTTTATTTTCTATGTATAATATGTAAGTATTTACAAAAAAAGTGTGTATGTATGTTTATCCATTGTCTAGTACCCATAGTACAAGCTCTGCTAAGTTTGGGCTAGATGGTGTTGTGTGTATGTGATAGAATATTATTATTATTATTATTATATCTATGTGATACTTGTGTAATCTAGCCCATGGCATGGTAAAATATAGATCTCTTCCCATTGTTTAGAAGGCTGTGAAATGGTTCTGCGCTGATTTAAATAAATGTTCTTCTCATTGAGTATCAAATCAATTTAAACTGCATAAATATTAAATCGTCGGAATGCATTAGAATTTGGACCGGATGGCTATTTACAACTTGAAAGCTTGCAAAATAATAAGTTTCTTGTGTTTTAGTGTCAAACATTCTAATGTCATAAATTATAAGTTTTACAACCGTAATGCATATTATTTACGACTTAAATTGGAATGAATTAAGAGAAATCCACTCTCGCTTTAGGACGTAGACGCTTAAATCTATGTATAGAATTGTACAGTATGAATATTATATCTAGCCCATTGTAACAGGTGGCTTACAGAGTCCAAGGCCTGTTCAGGAATGGAGAAAATGCAATGCCATTTTATTAACAGTGTAAACCAGGAAATGTAGTAGCGTGATTAGGTAGCGTATTCTGGCGGGATTGTGATACATTGTAGGATAACCGCAATAACTATATTGTCACATATATTTTCTGTACATCATCTCATGTTATATATCGATTTGAATTGACGATTTAACGAACGATCCCTCGATAAATATCTAATTATCAGTTGTGTGTATTTGACATCATCTGCGTTCTTCGATGTATGAACATGCATGGATGTTTACTCCTTGCGCTGCAATGTCGCAATACGTACGCGCTTAATTATGCGTATTGTTTCAATCCGTCATTATCATGCCTCGAATATAAATATCGTTTGTCGCGCAGAGTCATTTGTCTATCTATGTCACAAAGTTATTTGTTAGCACACCCTTTGTGGCGTCGTTTCAACTAATTGTTTATATATAATAAGTACGTGTGTTCATATTCTCTTGATTGATTGTCTCCCTAATTGGGGTAGTTTGTGAGCCAAGACTTATACTTATATAGATATGTATAGTATTGCTAGTTGCTTGTATCCGAGTACGTTTTCGTACCAAGCGTAATTGGCATCGTCACATTATAGTAAAATTATTTTGTCGTGTTGTACTTTAATTCACAGACGAAGATTCTAGAAAACCTTTCAGAACTAAAACCTTTTTCTCGGTCATATCGAGGATCGTGAGCCTGACAAATCAATGATTCGATATTTTATGTCATATGTAACGACTGATGACACGCCACCGCCTGGTGAGATTTAATAGAGGTGGCGGATATTTTTATTTGATCGGAATATAGGACTGAGTTGATAAAAACCAGTACAAGTATACCGTGTGGCAACTTCTAACTCGGATAACGGTAAGGATCGAAATTAAAAATCTATCTTTAAAACTTCGGACGATGAACAAATTTTATATTTTAAATTTCGACTTTGATCACCATCGGTCAATCAATCAATCCGTGATTGCATTAGAGGCTATGTAATCTCGTTGATGTTACATCAATTACCGATTGCATAAGGCGTTTGCAACTCTTATATTTGCAAATAAGCCTATGAGTGCAACCATCTTACTGTTGCATATACTCGTTGCAATGACCACGAAGAGTCACAAAAAGTGCAGACGCATTTAAGGAATGTAGGTATAATTTATGTGAAGACTCGCTGTTAGTATTAGCTTAGGTTTGATTTGACTCGGGCAAAGTTATTGCTTTTTTCGGTCAGAAAATAAGACGGCAATAGGTTTGCCATTTATTGCGTGGGACTAAAACCTACCTATCAAAATGTTGATGTAATAAACTACTGTCTTTCACCTCGGGTATATGCGTGAGACTATGTATATACGTAAATATTATATCCTAAAAGTAATAGCAATTACATCCAAATTAAATGGTTTTTACTAAAAAAACATTTATTGATTGATATTATCGACTTGGAACTTTGCCGATTCTACGAATAACGTTTTAGCAAGAACAACTGCCATACATTAGGTATATGTAATAAAAGTCGCAGAGGGTGATGTGATGTCACTGCAATTACTATATAACATGACAATTATACTATAATAAAACTGTAAAAAGCCGATGCTATCAAAGATATTTAAAAAAATAACTTGTGTCAATACATTTTCTTCTTCTCTGTCTGGGCCAACTTTATGCACTACTTACAAAATTTGGAAGCTTGAAGTTCAACAGAAAATCTAAGTTAGGTTTCATCGAATTTCATTAATGCAAAAATCATAGTTATTTGTAGCATAGGGTAACTTTCTTTCGTTTTATCAAAAATAATAAATACTCTATACATTTTTTAACAGGCATCCAGAATTGTAAACAAATGTTTCAGAGGAAACCCATTTTATTTATTTAAAAGCTAAAAAAATAAACCTTGTTTACTTTTCCAAAATACTTCCAAATTTCTTTACTGATCCTTATATACTTTAATTGATGTAAAAAGAAGTTGGCAACCATAGTTGTGCTGTAGAGTGTGATTTGTGTATATGACATTTCTGGCGAAGTGTATCCCTGTGAATAAAGTTGCAGGCATAATCGAAAGGGTAGAAAGGTAATTCTCACCCACATTTTGACAAGGATGGTTTTAGGTACCAAATTGCTTATTGCATGTCGAGATTGCATTTTTTATATTGTCATGTATGTCTAATACATAGTATTTTCTACCCTCGGAGATTCTACCTTTAACCTCATGTTAGCATTTATTTTGGGTTTTATGATCGCCATGAAATATTGCTCATATTAATAAAAGTTTATTATGATACCTATACATTACAAATCACTACATATTATAACAAAGATAACCGCCGCGTCTGTTCGCGATAAAATTAAAAACTGCTGAACGGATTCTCATACGATTTTCACCAATAGACAAAGTGATTCATGAGGAAGGTTTAGGTGTATAATTTCTACTACCCGTGCGAAGCCGGGGCAGGTCGCTAGTATAAAATAAAGCCTTTTTGTTTCTATCGTTTATTATAAGACTAATACTAAGATCCCTAATACAGCATAAGACACATCAAAATAGTTTTGGCTCGTGTGTTATAATTTAAAGCATTAGTTGCTATTTTAATTAAATGTCACATTAATTAAACCGTTGACATTAATCACGCAATCAAAATTGATTTTACGACTATCACATCGCGTTTATTTTATTTACAGCTCTTTGAACATATCACTTCTTAATTGTTGTCGGTGGGATAGTTGAGATCATAATTGACAGCCGTATTTTATTTCCTATGCTACTCTTGCATATTTATTAGATGTATAGGCTATTATACGCTACCTAGCACTGTTGCTAGATTTTTCTAGTGTCGTTCACACCTGAAGCTGTAGGTATGAAGCATCAAGTTCATAGCAGTTTTTCTAGTTATTATTTTAGAGTATAAATATGTCTATTGGGACACAATACTATAGTAAATACCTTTAATGCGAGCCCTTGTCATCCACTGACAAGAGTTCCAAACTGAGAACTTCCAGACAGAAAAATATAACATTCTATATTACTTGACGACCACCGGACCAATGATACCGTCTAAAAACATATCTGACGTCATATCAATAATTTTGTTTATTTTTATTCCAGGCGTGCTTATTTACGAAATGTTAGTCGGATACCCTCCTTTCTACGACGATAACCCGTTTGGTATCTATGAGAAGATCCTGAACGGTCGCGTAGAGTGGCCTCGGCACCTGGACCCTGTCGGTAAAGACGTCATCAAGAAACTGCTGGTGCAAGACAGGACCAAGAGACTCGGCAATATGAAGGTGTGTATGCCTGTTTTATAGGATATAGGAAATTTACGTAATTTAAAAATTATAAAGTACTCTCACGGCCAAATTGCATTGTCTGCAGTAACTATTACTGTCATCGTTTATTGGGAAGCATACATACTAACACTGAATATTTAAATATATTCAATTAAAACTGTTACTAAAAAAACTAAGAGGAAGGTCTATGAACGAGGCGACGTGTCATTTTACATATTTCATAACTGGCTATGCCGTCACTTCTTATTAGTCGGGTTTTAAATTGACATTTCTTACAAAATGAAAGTATAAATATAATATTTCTATGCTCAATAATTTAAAATAGTTATGATTAATCGCCTAAGGTGGAAATCTGAGATGAATATGGGTTAGGCTAACTATATTTATAATTATGTAAGTTATGATAAAAAAAATCAACACTAAATCAAGCTTTTTGTGATACTCTAACAAGGAAAATGCATACAAACAAATAAAAAAGACACTTTGCCATTAATAAAGCTCTTTAAAAAATATATATACAGTGTATGTTTTTGAGTTTGTACAGATATCGATAGGATATTATCTACAAGTTGCCACAGCTTTAGGCAAATTTAATTACACAATATGTTTCTTCACTAGAAGAATCACCTGAGTGTCTGTCAGCTAAGCCGCTTTAGCGGGGCCATGCCGCCATGCTAATCCCGCCGATATGATATTGCGTAGCAGAATCATACGTCACTAATAAGATGACTCGTTAGAACATGTGCCGCCGTCGCTGCTGCAATCCCGCTCACGCGTTCTATTTCCACTTTCATTGAAACTCTTTTATTATTGCTATAATCTTCTAGATGTCACGTGTACTTACACATGTTATATTACTCAAATTAATTGCAAATGTGCGAAATTCTGTAAATTTACCAAAGTAAATTAGGTTTTTTTTTTTATGAATTAAAGTGGTCAGCTCAGGTGATGATCATTATTTTAATAGCTTTTGGTTTCATATCATGGCAAGAATCTTTGAATGAAAAATATTTTTTCATATGATCATCAATTCAACGTGTTTTGTCTAGTGACGAAACGTTATTTAACAGTTATATGAACAGGAAATTTGTTTAATTTTCTTTTGAGCGCTGTCGTAAATAAACAAATATTCACGGTGTAAATACGACATGATATATTTGATATCACTTGTTCAAGATACTCTTTTCTAATATGTTGTTCCGTTCCAGTCGTTATAAAACTGTTGCTGTAAGTTAACGCAAAATGAAAATACTTTAGCCTTGCGCTTGACCTGTTTCAGCAACAGACGGATCACGGAATATACATGCCGTGCTCTTTGTGCGTATAAATTTGCAACACTATCGCAGATATTTATCGCAGACTAACTAACGTGTTGCCAAGTTTTTATTAATTTTGGTAAAATTATGTGACAATTGAATTGAGATTTTGGCAAATGTTTTCCCATAATTACGAGCCACTTAATTTAAATGTACCTACATACGTAAACAGAGTTTGTACGCAGAGCTTATGCAGTTGGTTTACTTTTTAAAATTCTCCACTCTTATACACTCTATATTTCAAGTGGATTGTGTCTAAAAAGAAAATTTATGCGACTTTTGAAGTTGGCTGTATTCCAGCTGTTTCCATATATAAGTTCTAATCTAACACTTGACACATTGTATGTAAAAGATTTTTTAATTCTCCAAATTTACCGGCAATTTTTACTCTGAACGTGACATCAATAACATTCAATATTTATAAACGGCATTTAACAAAAGACTTGGGCAGCAGATTTTGGACCACTGAATAAAAACATCCGAACTGTTCATTCGTACAGTAAATTATGCAATCATAATTTACTGTACTATCGACATTAAAAGTTGGAGTGGCCTCAAAAGTCAGCTGAAAAACATTGAAAGTAAAATATATGTAAATTAAATTGAGTTCTAGGCAAGCCACATTGTTGATTTTTATTTAATTTCGGTCGTTGTGTATTATGTTGTCACCATTGCGCTAAAAAGGTTTCTCGCGCGATGCTCATTTAATGGAAAAAAGCGCTCAGCGTACTAACGTGTTTGAACTGAGCCACTTGTTACTATGTAATATTTCTTAGTACACAATACACAACGAAAGCTTTTCTCAGATGCCATAAAGTGCAGAAAGTTGTGAGTATAGAAAGCTGACGCTGCTCTTAGGACGCTTAGCTATTTTATAAATATACCTTTTCTATGTGGTCATGGTTAAAGCGAGAAATCGGGATGCGGCGTGCCCAATAAAGTGTTGTCGCTATCACGCTGAGAATGTATTTTTAAACGGTTGCAGTTAGTGGTTGGTTGTTTTCTCCAAGCTTTTTGCCGCGGTGTCGCTGAGATGTTTAGAAAGCCATCAGTCAGGTGGCCGCCGTGCCGGCGACATCAAACGGCGCTGCCAACCACTGACTTATGTCTCGACGCAAATACTCCACATTACCGATGTACTGGACACTACTCGTTGTGCGCTACGACACTCCGAGCCTTATGACACGCGATTACTGCCAACCGCACTCTATAATTTTAAATAGAAAATGTTTGTTTAAACGCGGTTCTTATACTGTGTTCTACATAATCACAGTCTAGATAGATGCTTAGATAGATTTGCTTATCGCTGCCAAAATCAGAGAAGATACCTAACGGTATCACATTTATTTATGTGATTGTTTTATGTATGTAAATTTACTGAAAGTATAACAGGTTTAAAATAACAAAACACCGATTATCTATTAAGCCGGTAATTATGACATACGGGTATTTTATATTGGGATAATGGGTACGACATCGGCACTGCAGGTTGGGACGAGCTATGGGACTATTCCCGCTGGACCACGATGATATTAAAGCTAGCCCGCTTGGCATCGCCGTAGAACAATAATTTAAGCTCCGATATGCTTCACTAACTCTAAATCTTAGAATTTATGATGTCTAACCGTTGAAGAACGTCGCGTACGCCAATAATAACAAAGTTGCTCTAATTTCGGCCACCCACAAATGCGCATTATACTCATAGTCAATATTGCTCTTATGATTGATTGATATTTTACTGATACAGATCGTATACGTTCAGATATTCAGTGGGTTGAATGATGATCTTTGTGCTAGTCTGCAGTGTTAGTGTTAACATTGTTTATTTCTTCTGCAGTGTGGCACGGAAGACGTCAAGCGGCACCGATGGTTCAAGCACATAGACTGGGCTGATGTGTTCATGAAGAAATTACAGGTACCTATAGAACATTGTGTTTTTATTTGTGTTCTCAAGTGTCTATATGCACATTGACATTTTTATTCAATTTATTGCTCGTCATAATTACAGGAAACATGTAGAAGTTGTAAATAAAGGTATTTGCGTATAAGATTTAATTGCGTCGATCGTTTTTAACGGTAATTAATATTCATGTAATTTGTTGAACAATCGGATCGACGCTCATTTTAAAATTGATTTTAATTAGGCCGCGCGTGCCGCCAACTTCTGCGAAGTTTACATTACCTGATTTCAATTCCTTACGTTAATGCTTGTTTACGGTTTTATAAAAAAGACAATTGCAGTACAAAGGAAATAACTGTTCTTTAAGTGTATAGAAGAAGATTTCCTTCACGGACTCTGACTATTATATTAACTACCAACCGACCTACAAAAGAAAATGAGGTGTCCGCCGTGTATTGATACTTATTTCAAAATATGTAATAAATATTGTGGTTTTTAACCAACTAAATAGTATTGTTCTTTCTTTAGAATTTATTAATGTATTCTATGATTTAAGCAAATACTTCATTTAGGTATGTTTTACATACATAGGACATGCACATTCTAATCCGACAACGCGAAACAATTAAATAGATTTTACTTTTTATTTTTATTTGTTCACAGCCACCAATTATACCAGCAGTGTCATACGAAGGCGACACCTCCAACTTTGATGAGTATCCCGAAACGGACTGGAAGGCGGTGCGCTCTCTTGACGCCGATGAACTCAAACTATTCGCCAACTTTTGATGCTCTAAACGAACATCAACGGTCTTAATAAGTTAATAGTAAATATCGCAAAAGCGAGGCTACATAGTCGCCTAAATAATGAGAACTACTTATATAGAAAGTATTTTTTCATAATTATATTTAACACCTAAACTTTAAGAGTATTTTTGTTAGATGTTGAGGCAAGTTGGTGCGTTGATAGAAAACCGTCCGTATATTTGAATAGAGTAGAATGATTTGTATTTATTGAATAACATATTCGTTGCGAAGCCGACTGCTCAGTTGGGTGAGAGGTTTAAAAATGTAGACAGTCCATTAAGCTTATTTAATCTAGAAAGCTAATCGCAACGACAAGAGTTCTTTACGGCAACTTAAAGGATTCTCATCTATATTAAATTTTAAAGACATTAAGAACATACGCAATTAATGTGTCATTCGCTATAGATTTATTTTTCGTTGCTCAGTGCTTTATTTGCAATTTTCTCTTGATACAAGAGGAAAACTTGACTTATAGTTCTATTTGCCGCTTGTATCAGTAACGGCGATAAATATACATTATGATATGTATATGTAAGATTCGTATCCTGATATTAGTATTATCTCTTGGATAGGCTGCCAAGTGACAAGTCTATGAAGATATTAAAGTTCAGTCAGTCAGCTAGAGCGGTAAAGTTGAGTATTTCCTGCATTTAAAATAACTATCTGGCTAAAATATATCATAAATTAAACATACTTATCTTAATTAAAATATCTAATAGTTTTTATTTATATACCTAATATCATTCATGGCTCGGTGTAAGTGGTTGAGACTCTATGTTAGAAAATGTAAATATTTATTTGTAAGTTTTGCATTACATTTCCAATGCTTTCTAGTTCAAATGTTAGAATGTAAGAGTTTAGGTTTGTAGGTTGTCAGCAATGACAAATAAATAATGTTTGTGATTTTGAAGTATGATATAGTATTCTCCTTTAACTTATCACTTAGATATTAATATTGTAATAAGTATAAAAATATATTTTTGTTTTCCAAATCCCTCGAGTATGGAGTTTGTAACGCCATCTAGTGTGTTAAGATTTAAAATGTCTGTGTTTAAATATTTTAATAAAATTTAACTATGTAAGAAGAATTATTGTTTCAAATATTTGTTTATAATGATATTGTCATCAATCGAAGATCTCACAAAATGTTTTTAGAGGAACAAAAAGTGTAAAATGTCACTATTGTAATATATTTATTGTCATATCACTGTAACTCAGGCCATACAGTATTCCTGTGATCTTTTTAGTCTTGACCATGGTCTTGACAAATGTAACTTATTGACGTTGATTACTATGAAAATGATTGTGTCATAAATCAATACAGCCAGTAATAAACATATTAACGCATGTGTATCGGTCAAACCCGATTTCAGAATAAATTAATTACTCTAAATAATTTGATTCTAGTATACTTTTTACTGTACTTTAGATGAACAGAGTCTAGTAAGCATTACAGGAACATTACGCCTATATATGTAGCCTTTTGAAGGCAGTAAGTTTGTCATTTTACGTTTGACAGTATTACTATAGTTACTGTTAAAACCACAATCCTAGTTTGTTCTAAAATCGGGATTGGTCCGTAACATTTTAATTAATATAACAGGGTTGTAGATAAAACTAAAATTTATAAATGTAAATACACAAAAATAAATGTGTTGTTTAAAATAATTGTGTTTAATTTATCCAATACCGAAGACATTGGAAGGTAACTAGCGACATCTTTTTGGCTCTATAAACATCGATCATATTTTAAAACCGCGGTAAAGTTTATTTATACTATTGCTACTAACCTACCTATTACTCCCCGTAGAGCTAAAACATTATTGTATCTTGGAGCAATTAAAGCGTGTTTGATACATCTTGGCTCTCACTTGAGTTATTATAAACAAACAATCTCGAGATCCAAACTTTAAAAATGTTTGGATAAACAATGTAAAGTTCAGTGATAGTTTATAAGTGCGTAACACGTATTAATACTACAACAACGGTCTTTACAATACATCTGTAAATACAGATATGATGTAAGATAAAAGAACACCACTTGGTGAAAAGTAACTATGTAGGAATGTTACAGTTTATGCGTTTGTTGGATAACTAACGTCTACTGTTAAAATCATTTATTTATGCATTCCTTTATTATATTTATGATCATAATCACGTGTGCGTATTGCGTAAGTTATGCATAGATATAATAGATAATTATAATTCAGCTCATATCCAATAAACAAAAATCAGAGTGCAAAGTTGAAAAATTTGAAAGTATACGAAATATACTAGACAAATGCTTAAAACATTCTCCAAGGCGATTTAGATAAAAATTATTCGGTACTTTCATTCTTTGAATGATAGATACAGCTTTTTTTATATATTGTCTTCTTTGTTAAAGAAACTCACTGCTCTATCTGAAAGTATTATCAATAATGACCTAATTCCCAAAAGCGTTGACATATACAAAACTAACAACAATGTGTTGATTATAATGTTTTTGATAAAATGATTCATATTTCCAAGTATGTATTCATATTAATCGTAACTTATATAATCAAAATTGTTAAGTGTTATTTTATGACCTCAGAGGAGCTATTCCAGTTACAGTCATTACCGCGCTGTCAGTCTGTCTATCCTCAGTTAAAATATATTATTATAGTTCGGCACAATGATATGCCATGAGCACCTGTATTGTTATGTCAATAGTAGCTAAGCCGTGATCATCCAAGTTCCTGTTTTCATCTGGAGTCTGGGCGTTGTTTTGGAGATGTTCTTTGGACTGAACATCATATACTTTGTTGACCTGTGGTTCTGACTCATCTATGTGGTCAAGGTACTGCCCGCAATGGTTTTCAACCTTCACATATGAAGAACATCGTTATATTTAGGCAAAGTTTTAGCCACCCCTGTCTTGAAACCTGACGTACTAAGTGATACTTAACTTTCTACGTATAATGGAATTTTAATGCTACATTTCAAAATGTAAAACATGACAGTAATTGATGAGGTGAATATTTATCAGGCAACATTGAGATGGAAACGTTATTGGTTAGAAATAATCCATAATACATGTGGAGTCGAGGCACAAAATCTGAACATTTTCGTGCTTATTAGGGGAGAGTGTGTATGAAGGAGCCAGTTTTATAAAGAACAAAAAAAATACAAGTTAGACTAATTATTTCTGAATAAAACAACATTTTTTCAATAATTACTTTAATAGTTAATGTTATTAAATTAGAATAAATTCGTGACCATTGCTACAAATCTGCGTTATAGCTATTTAAAAAAAATGGGGAATTTAGCTCTTTCATGACATCATGTCAATGAAGGAGCCACCTTGTGCCATGAAAGAGCCGATACCTCTTATATACAAACAAAACAGTTTTCTAAAAATAATATTCTATTAACTAAGACTTTAAAAAATCAGGTTGAACTTACAGTTACATAATTTTATAATAATCACAGTGTTTAATCAATTTCAATAATAATTTCACATTATCTTAATCAACAAAAATATCCTTATAAAAATCAGTCTTAAAATATAATATAAAACTTGAAAATAACAACACAAAATAAAAAGGTTACAAACATTTTTGGCACAAGAAATTAATCACTTCTTTGTGCCCACAAGATTCATGTGACCATCCTTCACATATTTTGGCTCTTTCAAGGCATAGGTAGCTGACTCTTTCAAAACATTGTGTATTTAAAAACATAATCCTAAATTAAACTTATTTCGCCAAAACATTAATCTAATATTATTAGTGCAAAAGAAGGCCAAATATATATAAAATAATACAGCATATCTATTTTATTAACGTAGGCATTAAATTTTTTCTCAAAAATATAAATATAAAGGCTAGAAACCTTACTTTCTGTCTTCACTATTTTTGATGCAGGTTTACGACGCCATTTGTTTTCGTAAAACTATCAAACTTCTGTGGGTGACAGGTATTCAGTGTTGACATATGAAGAGTGACTTTAAATTATGGTAGAATATCGGTAAGTTAGAAAAAATTACATCGGCTCTTTCAAAGCCTGGCTCTTCCATACACATTCTCCCCTACTAAGGCAAATATATAGTTTATGTTGGCGATTTACCTCATAGAATATTTAACGGTACATCTGATATGATTTTTGTCTCAACACTACTCTCAGCAATTTCCATTGATTTTTCAACGGTCTATAAAATAATATTTAATAAAATACGCGTCCCGTGTAGTAGCCAACTCTTTTATTTATGAGTTCACTGAGGACGTTGCCATTTGTGCTATCACCACTTCAAATTTATCTGTTCGTATTCCATGAGCTGTAAAATGATATAGAGGCCCACAATTTTCATGTATCATCAATGTAAACGAATAAACACATGTAAACTAATAGAACGTTCCAGAATGTTGGACCTGTAGCATAAATAACTGACAAGGAATGATCAGTCAATGGCAAGAGTATTTCTGGTAATGACGTAATGACTACAGTATAACTTGCAGACATATAGTAAATAGTGGGCAACAAATAGAACACATATCTATCGATATATAACACTGAACCACAGCCTGATAAAACACGGTAACAGCGAATGGTATTGTATATGCGGATTAAATAGGAGATAACAAATCGAAGATAATGTGCAAATATCGCTTTGGTTGCTGTAATTTAGAGTTGTACAGGTATTTAGTGTTGTGGGACGTTAATGCGATAGAATGTCTATCAGGGAATTATCACCAGCTCTCGCAGAAAAGGCGCGCGTGGAATTGAACGAGGATCCAAAGAGGCTGAAGGATGACTTGCAAAGTATTAAGGATTGGATTGCAAAACAGCCTCATCTTAACGCCAGAACAGGTTGGTCATAAAAATATATTTTCAATGGAAAACAGTTGCAGTTTCAAAATTACACGCATTTACAAACCCTTTGGATTAAACTAGGTTTAATTTATATTATAAGCGATTTTTAAACTGCACAGTTTACTTCTTACGACTTAAATATCTGAACATGTCTTATCACTATTAATAAATGTTGATAAGAAGTACTATAAAATAGATTATACGTTGTAAGTATTTGCAAGTATCGTAGGTAGATAATTTATTGGCAATTTTCCATAAAATTACTTAATTGAAGCTTCCACATACCATACAGACAATAATATTTTTATGTTACAAGAAACATTTCCTTTGTTGGATACGTGATTTTGGTCATAGTAGACAGGTTTTGGGTACAATATAAACAGAGAGCCAATTCTCGCAATAAAATGTCTAATAAACGTGAAATGTTAAATGAAAAAAATAAAATGTTTACATTTGACGTTCATTTCAATTTTGAAGAATACCAATTGTAGTGAGACTACATATTTTATTACGAGCTTTGGCCCTTTATAGAGAATTGTAAAAAAAAAAAATAGGTGGGATAATAAAAACTACAAAGCCCAATTAGACATGAGACTATATCCATACATTCTTTGACCACTGTAACACCTGTGCAGCCAAGTAGAAGAAGAGCCATAGTAGTGTTGATAAAGAACAATACCGAGTGTAGGTCACTCGTAAAGTTTCAGGGGAACTAAAAATGTTTGGCACCCGCAGCAAAGGAGATTGACCAGTTTGGACCAAATGCTGCCCAAGCATGGGAACACTTCAATAAGTTTCATTACATGAAAAGATATTTAAAAAAAATATAATAAAAAAAATCCTGCCACGGATTTATAAATAAATAAATAAATAATTCCTGGACATCTCACACCAATTATTTAGTCCCCGTAATACGAGCTAAGCTCTGATTACAGGGAAAACGGCAATAATACAAAAATAAGAATGTAAACAAGTAGCAACAAGTCCTTTTAGTGCTTTAAGTTTTGATATTTTGTTATTTTTTGAACATTTATGAGGTTTACGTTAAAAATATATTATCCTACTTATTCTAGCTCCCGAGTATCCTACTCAACGATGTCACCTATCTCGCTTGCTCATATTCAGATATGCTATGCGTCTGTCCCTCTCGCGCACGTTGGGCTTATCTGTACCAGCTAGCGCGCGCGCACGTGTTTGTGTCGCAGTCTAACATCACTCTTGTTGACGTGAACCGTTGTGTACTGTGCGCTTTTCTATCTCCATTTAAAAAACCTGGCATTCTTTTCGGGCTATCGTATCTATTCCGCATTACCTGTTGGCTTGGCTATTCATTTGAATTGGAAAACACGATGTATCAACCACGTCATAGATTGTGTTTGTTTTGTAATCGTTCTGTGGAACGAATCAGAAGGCATACGTTAACTCGAGATCTCCAAAACGAACATCAACATATAGTTCAAAACATCATTCGAGCTCTGACACGCGAGGTAAGTACTTATATTTTATTTAGTTCTATTATTATACAAAATAAGCCATTAACTCGTTATATAGCTAACAGGTCATATACGGCCCTTGAAGGCTTGTTTGTCAGTTATTGTATAGGTGACCGGTTCGAGTTTAAAATCTTATTGTTTCCACTTCTTGCATGTTATATCGTAGATTATGTATCTAATGATTTTATTATTGGTTTCAGATAACATTCAATAATGAGGAACACCTCTGCCATAATTGTTGGACAAGAGCGCGGCGCGGTACGCTGCCGGCAATGGCTGCTGTGGCAGATGCGCCTGCTGTGGATGATCAGCCCGCTGTGGAAGATCAGCCCGCGGTGGAAGATCAGCCCGCTGTGGATGACGTAACATTTCCTCTTCCTGGTTACTGCCGAGCTCCGAATACATCAAATGCTTGTATGGTGTACAATTGCACAAATAATACTCGTCTGCGAGTACCAAAAAGTTTAAAAGTGCAGTTACTACTTAATAATAATTATTACATTCCACCATACGCACGTGTATGTCAGGAACATTTAGAGGACAATACCTGGGATGTTCTTTTTACAGCACCAAATCGTTGTTTTGATTTTAGCCCCCAACAAGTATTTCAAATGTTGGAATTATTAAAACAACCCAGAAGTCATATAATAGATTTTGAAAATCTTAACGAACAGCATGATGAAGAATTGCATTATTGGACTGGCCGCACACGAGACGAATTCGAAAGATTATTTTACGAAACTTCACTTTTAGCACAACGATGTCATAATCCAAGAACCGCATTAGGTATAATACTTGCAAAACTAAGAACTGGAGAATCCAATGAAAGACTCGCCACGTTTTTCAACATGTCTCGTACAAGTCTAGAACGAAGAATGAAAATAGCTAGGGAGTGTCTGGATAATGATTTTGTACCTCGCCACTTGGGATTCGACCATATTTCTAGACAACAAATCGTTGAAAGAAATCTAGCGGTTCCTACGTCTTTATTTGCAAATGAGGAAGCTATTGTTGTCTGTGATGGAACCTATATATACATTCAAAAGAGTAGCAATTTCTCATTTCAAAAAGACACGTACAGCATGCACAAGTACAGGAACCTACTTAAACCATTTTTATTGGTCACATGCGATGGACATATTATTGAGGTGTGTGGGCCCTATGCTGCGACTACAAACGATGCAACCATTTTAAATAACCTTTTAGATGGTCCGGAAAGAGCCATTCATTGGCTGTTACATTCTGGTGATATTTTCATCTTAGACAGAGGTTTTCGCGATTCTATAGCGTCATTAGAAACCCATGGATATATTGGCATCATGCCACAATTGCAGACTAGAAGAGGTTCTCAACTAACCACAATCGATGCCAATAAATCGCGGTTGTGCACCATTTGCCGGTGGCCTGTTGAGGTGGTAAACGGACGACTCAAACGTGATTTTAAGATTTTTCGTCATGAATACTGTAATGTGGCCATGAGTCACTTCTTTACAGATCTTAAGATTGCTGCAGCGATAACTAATGCCTTCCACGTTGATATTATAAACAATGCCAATGCAAGTGAATTCATCAATATAGCTAGAGAACGGCTGAATGTTGCCAATCACTTAGCTGAGTATGTTGATGAAAGAAGGCTAAATCGGAACAGAGCCAACTTCGAAAATATATCGGTAGGTAGGGATAATGTTACTGCATTTCCTGTGTTAACACCGGAGGAATTGACTCTTTTCGCAGTAGGAACCTACCAAATCAAACTTGCGCCTAGCTATTATAGCGAGCATATTCGAATCACGGATTCATTCATAATTCAAAACTATAACGGTCAACTTAATGACTTATCCGGTTTTTCGATGCCCTCCAGTAATGTGCAACTAATTCGAGCGCACATAAAGAGCAGACATACATCGTCGAAAGTGTACCATTGTTACATTTTAATCAATGAGATCAATCATGGGCTTGGTTCCATTGAACATTATTGCTGCTCATGTTTTACTGGACGAAGAACAATTGGCAGTTGTGCCCACGTTATGTGCCTGGTTTGGTTTTTGGGGTGGGCTAGGCACCAAGACGTTATGAGACGCCCTGCTTTATTTTTAGATACAATAATCTTAGACGACAATGATGATGACGATTGATTATGTTAGTGCCTACATGAGGTATTATAACATAGGGTATCATTTTGTTATGTTTACCATCTCTGTAAACCTATTTTTTTTTCAAATAAATTCATTGTTTGTAATATACCGTCTTTTATTTTAAAAATAAACTGTTGGTTATGATTTTTGTTAATGAAAGACCTCTACATTCAATTTTTTTTTTCTCATAACTCCTCGGATAGATTTTGAAGCGCTCTGGGTTACAGACTAGTATTAATCTAAGGCACATTGTGCACTATGTTTCAATGTTGGGCGGCACTTGGTCCAACGTCCATACACAGATGGTCAATCTCCTTTAATCAGAAGTATATAGAAGAAGCTGGGCGAAACAATTGTTTGCGCAAAGTAAAACACTAAATAAAGAATATTTATAAATACAAAAAAAAATATAAGCATCACAAACACGAACATTAAGAGGTTAAGAGGCCTTATTTGAAGTTAGCAAAAAACGCCTAAAAACAAGACAATTTTCACTACTTGACACAAGTACATTTATTGCGTGCGGTCCATGGCCCTGTATGGGGCCCCAGTTTGGGCGGACAGCCTGACGGCCCGAAACATTTCGGCGCTTCGTGCGCCACAGCGCGCCATGGCCGTCAGGTTGATAAGAGGTTACCGCACGATCTCGTTCGAGGCTGCAAGCCTCCTCGCCGGATCGATGCCATGGGACCTGGAAGCGGCGCTCCTGGCGTCGCTCTATCGCTGGCGCCAGGAGTCGCTAGCTCGGGGTGAAGGACCGGATCTTCCCGCTATCAAAGCGGCAAGGTCCGAGCTCCGCCAGGTCCTAGTGGCGAAATGGAAGGAGCGACTTGTGCACCCCAGTGCCGGGCACACCACGATCGTGGCGGTAAGTCCCGTGTTTGAGGAGTGGCTGGAGAGGCGGCATGGCGCCCTCACCTTCCGGCTGACACAGGTTCTGACTGGCCACGGTTGTTTTGGCCAGTACCTGTGTCGTATACGCCGGCAAGAGACGCCCGGTTGTCACCACTGCGGCGACTGCCGCGACGTTGTAGAGGAAACGGCGCTGCACACTTTGGCGGTTTGTCCCGCCTGGGCATCGCAGCGCCGTGAGTTTATTTATTTATTTATTATTTATTACTATATTGACACACCAACAGCTTTTAGGCGATGCAATCACAATAAAATTAAATCCAGCACCACAGACTGGCCTACGAGCTAATAATAGGTGTGAGACAGCATTTTTAGATGACAAGTAATTAGTGAGAATTACAAAATAAGGTTAAAACACAAAAAAAAAATAAGAAATTGAAATGAAAAAACTCTTCAGAATTGCAAGTATAAGCTAATACAACATTGGTTTACTTAAACTGTGCTATGGTTGCAGTATTTGACGCTTCCATTGGGATAACGTGTCCTTAAAAATATCTAAATTAAATGTCTTGTGAGAAATATTGTATCTGTATTGGAGTCTTCGAATAGGAGAAAATTTACCGACATTGGTTCTGCTTCGAAGAGACCGGAATGTATCATTGCAGGATAAACGACTATTAATTTTTGGAACGTTTAAATTTAGATGGGCCAATAAATGCGGCTCAGCTACGACCCCATTAATCAATTTATGCAAGAATGATAGTTCAAGATACGAACGTCTTTTATGTAATGAGTTCATTTTAAAATATTTGAGTCTCTCATTGTAACCAGCCCGCCAGTTAATACGATCTGTGCCATTACCACTTTGCTTATGCACTAGGTATCTTGTGAAAGATCTTTGTACTCTCTCCAATCGATCTATGTGGACTTGATAGGTTGGATTCCAAACTTGACTGCAGTATTCAAGACGACTACGAACGAGCGCGCAATAAAGAATCTGTAAAGTCTTAATATTTTTAAACCGTTTTCCCACACGTTTTATTAGACCGAGCATTTTGTGACTGTCCTTTACAACATTATCAATATGAGTGATAAAATTCAGTTTGCTATCCATAGTGACCCCGAGGTCTCTTATGGTACTAACTTCTTCTAGTATAGTCTCGCCTAGACTATATATCGAACTATATGGAAGTCTTTTTTTTGTAAACTTAATATGATAACATTTGCTGGGGTTTATTGTCATCTTATTCACGACGCACCAGTTGTGAATGATTGTCAAATCTGCCTGCAACAATTTAGAATCCAACTCTGAGCTTACAGTCCTATATAACTTTAAGTCGTCAGCAAAAAGTAAGCACTTTGAATGCTTTATCTGTGTCACTATGTCGTCTATAAATAGAACGAATAATAAAGGCCCAAGGTGTGAGCCTTGCGGCACCCCAGACGTAGCTTTGTAAGGATCGGAAAAATATCCATCTTTAACAACAGTTTGATACCAACAGTTGATCGCGGCAGTCGGATCGGTTGCCCTCTCGCTCCCGGCCGTAGTTCAGTCTATGGTCCGGAGTGAGAGGTCGTGGAACGCCGTCGCCTCCTTCTGCGAGCAAGTGATTTCCATCAAGGAGGCGGCGGAGCGGGAGAGGGAGCGTTTAAACCCTCTCCCCAACCGCAGAACCGGGCGCCAGAGGGCGCGCGATGACCTCCAGCCACCCTGAGGTTTGACCTGGGGGTGGCGGGCTTTGTGGGCCTGCCCGCCATCCGTTCGGCACCAGGTCCTAGAGGCGGCGTGCGTGTTCCCACGCGCGCCTCTGTGTCGTGTCCGTTTCCCCCTTTAGGGGGAGACAGTAGGGCTTTTATTTTGAGTAGTGCCTATCTTGGGTAGGTCTTATTGCGTAGGGGCCTGCCGTTTCATACGGCGGGCCGTAACCTCGGCGGGGTCGCGACCGCATGCGAAAGCGATTCGCGCGGCCCCGTCAATAGTGGTTTTGTCGAGGAACACCGTGGTAGGTTTAGTCGGTATTCCGGGAGTTACTTTACTATTATTCCATCTTTCTTTTACCCCGGCGAGTCCGACATAATCCCTCCGCCCGCCCCCGCGGAGGGATATGCGTCATAGCATTCCCCCACGTAAAAAAAAATAAAAAAAGAAGTACATTTATTGCAGTATACGTAAATAAATATACAGAAAAGAAGTGGCATCAAATGAGTTTGGTAGTTACTACGTAGATTTTATTGATAGAGAACAAACTTGATTTCAGATGACCAATGGCTGTTAGCATTTCTGCGCGGCAGTAAGTTCAGTTTGGAGAGAACTAAAGAGAAATTGGACTTTTACTATTCTCTCCGGTCTACTGCGCCTGAATTGTACCGCATTAAACACACTGACCCACTTTTTGATGAAATTCTTAGCCTTGGGTAAGTAATGTTACAATTGTTGAACCATGGGTAACTTTACTTCCCCGTGGTACAACCAGTTGAACATCGTAGTTGTACCACGGGTCAGTAGCCGTAATTTAGGCCATAGCTAAGACTCGTGTTAAGGGCTTTTCAAGTATAGCAACAGGGAACGTAAAGACAACCTAGATTTGGAACGACGATGTATGGCAATAATCCATTTTTGTACAATCCGAGGAACAACGGAAACGAAGCCAACAGATCTTGCCAGCTTTGGTGTAAGCCACGTTAAAAGATTGGACAATGTGCTAACAGTTCCCAGGAAGTCATTGATCATGATAATGAACTGTTAACATTGCCAAAATATATTGTGTGTGGAGTACAACTTTGTCTAGACAATGAAAGATGCTGAAGATTGTAAATAGCTGCAAAACTGTTACTATGTAGAACTCGATGCTCACTGAGCACCTAGATTTTCACCTATTATCTTTTATAATAAGGCATACGATATAATTATATGATGGTACTTGTGCAGCGGAGAGGTATATGCCCGAAAGGGTAGGCAGGGGCTACATCTATATTGCGCCAACAATTTTTAGGTCTTAGGTAATGGACCTATTGTCATCTAGCGCCACTCGTAGCTGCTACTGAGAAATTTCCAACAGAAAAACAAATAACATTTGTCTGATCCGGGAATTAAACTGGAGTTTCTAGAATCAAACGCAAAGGTATACCACGGTTCTAACGAGGTAATATAGTATAATAATATAATATTACATACACACAACACCATCTAGCCCAAACTAAGCAGAGCTTGTACTATGGGTACTAGACAATGGATAAACATACATATATACTTTTTTTTTTGTAAATACATACATATTATACATAGAAACACCCAGACCAAGACTAACATCCATATTCATGCACACAAATGTTTGACTTGTGCGGGAATCGAACCCGCGACCTCAGGCGTTGCAGTCCTTATATTAAATCAATCCAATCAATTAATTTAATCCAGTAATCCTTATATTACATAAATTAAATTTTGAAATTGCTGCTACCACGAATATCGCTTAAAGAATTGTAATTGCCATGTTGTTGTATAAGTAGATAATAAGTAGCTGTCACCTGTAGCTGAAATTAAAATAATTCAGACTGTCAAACTCACTCGCGCTTTATTACGTGAAATGTTATCATATGTGACGTAACATGGTGTGAGTGTCGACTTATCCAGCGGAACTATATAGGCGTGATATATAAAAACTGCATCTATTTTTGTGATACATATATGTGCACAAAACCAATATAACTTTTTTTATACAAAATGGTTGATGGTCACTACCATAGCCTAGTATAATTGCAGGTTGTTGACCATAGGGAATAAGTATTAAAATTAAATAGATGGAAATAAAGGTATGAAAAGAAAGGTAAAGGTTAGTACGCTAGTTTGCTGTAAGAGAGTGCTGCCTCCCGATATGACTCGACTTATTTGGATCGTCGTGAAGTCACCAAATTATTGGAATTAGGTTACACGGTAGAGCCGGGTAGAGCGCATACCAAGAAGATCAGTTTCTAATTTATTTGCTCAATTATTTAAACTTGGAATACTCTGCCGAAACTCGTAGTTTCTTCTTCCTTCGGTCCTGGGCTTTTGGTTTGGTTGAAAAGATCCACCTCCTTTGGGCGTCAAAGTAGAAACCTCGGCACCTCTTCAGTTGTAATGAGGACGTGATGTCGAGGACTCCGTTTGTGGACTTTAAAACTGCTTATCATCAGGCGGAGTGTAGCCATTTGGATTGCAATAATTCTAGCTAATATTATAACGTGAATTTGAGTTTGTTTGAATATTACGCTTTCGTGCCTTAACTACTTGACCGATGATTATGAAATTTTGCATACACGTTGTCAGGGGTAGAGAAAAGGACATAGGGTACATTTCATCAACAAAAGTTACTGTTACCGAGATAGAAATTTATGGGTAGTATTTAACTGCACAGCAAAAAAATACTAATTCAAACAAATCAAACTAAGTCGATGAAGCCCCTATTTTTGAATGGGTTTCAGAAGGAACCTAACATAATCTAACCCTTCCAAGGCGGAATGTAGTGATTTGAGGCGTCATTTGATAGTCATTATATTTAATCCCGAAATTTATTGAAAAATGTACTGTAACGAACCTGTGGCAAAAATCTAGTAAGAATAAAAAGCAAAACGACGGCGTCTTTCATTTATTAAACTTACATTATTCATGTTTACAGGGCTGTTATAGTGTTACCCAAATACGGAGGACCAGATGCACCTAGAACCAGTTTGGTACGACCGGGCAAGTATGATCCCAGCAAGTACAACATTTTGGATGTGATTGCAGTTTCCAATACGATCATGAAGGTGAATTAATTTCTTTAAACCCGCTCTAAATTTCTTAAGCTGCCTAGATATATATTATTAGATGAAACTGTATCGAGACGATATAAGGAAATTTTTTGGTGAGCAAAGTGGAACAATACAGTGTAATACGGTTTATAATATACAGCGAGTAGATACATAAAGGCGTGGTCACATTTAGGGTTGTAAGTATTGGTAATAAATAGCATCATAGTATTGTCTTCTGTTTACGCGAATGTTATTCATTGAAATTAAACTGCTATATACGGATTTTATCGCGTTGTTTATTTATCACTGTATTACAAATTTTGAAAATATTACACTACTATTACTATTGATTTTATTTTACTAATTCATAAGCTAATAAAATTATTTAAACTATTAAATCTATTTATTTTTGGTTTACACTTTCCCCGACGTTTCAGTCTCCCCGTGACCATGGCTGCTGAAAAGCAACCGAAACGTCGGGGAAAGTGTAAACTAAAAATAAATAGATTTAATAGTTTAAATAATTTTATTAGCTTATAAATTAGTAAAATAAAATCAATAGTAATAGTAGTATAATATTTTCAAAATTTGCAATACAGTGATAAATAAACAACGCGATAAAATCCGTATATAACAGTTTAATTTAAATGAATAAATAGCATCGTTAACTAATTAAGCATATTATATTTTTTTAATGGTAATATAAATTTTTATGCTCCAATTTTTTGACATTAATATACAAGATTGTAAACACAGTTTGTAATGTCGCTTTATTTTTTTCTCTATTGAGTAGCAGCGCGTCGCCTGCCTGCGGCCAGACACAAGTAATTTTTAATCACGACTGGTATACCCAATTCGGTAATCAAATCAGCACCATCGAGTCATTGCCCACAGTTCATTTTAAGTATCTCATCTATCCAACGAGAAATATACTGCATTTTCTTTGTCAGGTTTTATACGATTTAATATTTTATTTTGCCAGCTATTAAATCTTTTAAAACAGCATACCAATGATCCAGTTATGGTTAGTAAATGTGGTATCTGTTTTTAAGAAGTTTTGTGGAGCAGTTCATTTAAAGTGGTGGCTATCTATCAATGCTCTGCTCTAAATCTGTGAAATATCATGACATCATCGATTAGTAAGTTAACAGTAGCGACTTGTTTCAGATATTATTATTGGATGACGACCACGCGACAGTGGCTGGCGCTCAAACTATTCTAGATTTAGAAGGGGTGACGATGGCACACTTTCTACAAATGACGCCAGTAACTATGAAGAAAATGGTTATTATGGGACAGGTGAGACCTAACTAGTTAGAGACAAACGACAGATCACCACAAATAAGATGAATAAAGTATTACATCTTATAATAATTTATTTCAGGAAGCTTCACCTCTACGTATGAAGGGAACTCATTATCTGAATACACCAGCTGGTTTTGAAACAGTATTTAATGCAATGAAATCTATGCTTAATGAAAAAAATAAAAGTAGAGTAAGTACTGCTATATTAACAACCCCATAATATTTAAAGAGATATAATTAACTGGTTTTCAAACATAATTATTATTATTTTATTTCTCTAGCTTTTCGTACACAACAAAAACTATGAAGCAATGTATGAGTACATTCCTAAAGATATTTTACCGAGTGAATACGGTGGAAATGGAGGCAGTACCGAAGAAATTACAGGTAACTAATTCATTAGAGATTTCTTAGAGATCAAAATCAATCATATAGCCAGTAGTTATAAAAACTGATTGAATAAATTAATAAAGGTAATTTAGTTTTGGCTTCATTGTTCGCCTGTCTTAATTTTGTTACTTCCAAACTCACAAACCTTACATATTACATTATCAAAGAATCATTCCATCCATTTGTCTAAAATTTAAATATCTTTCCTAAAAAGATTTAAATATCTTTCAAAATTATGTGCGCATTATAGTTAATTATTGCTTACTTTAACCTAAAGGAATACATCGTGAGGAAACCTGTATGCCCTAGAGTTTTCCATAGTGTTCTCAAAGATATGCCGACCCACACTAGGCTAGCAGCATGGTGAACTATGGCATAACCATTCTCTCACTGAGAAGCGGCCCGTGCCTAGCAGTGGGCAGTTTTATACAGGGCTTTTTATATTATATATTATTATTTAATTTTCAGATCATTGGAGGAATAAAGTAAAGGAGTTCAGCTCGTGGCTCCAGGATGATGAGAAGTACGGTACTGATGAGACCAAGAGGCCCGGCAAACCAAAGACATCCGAAGATATGTTCGGAGTAGATGGCTCTTTCAGACAACTTGAGTTTGACTAAACGACACCAATGTTAACTTATCTAACGACTTTTATACACATTTTTGTAATAATTATATATTTAAATGCTGTGTATTGTGTGATTTTTCTATGATAATCTTTGTCAGTAAAAACCTTTTATTTACGATAGTACTGCTATCACATAGTTTTAATCGAGAACTCTACGTATTTACGTAGCTTTAAAGAAATTTCTTCCCTAAGCATTATTACTAATATTTAAGTTCAGATTGAAATTACAAATGCTTCTAATTTTAAAGGTAGCAAAGGATTTAAAGTGTATTATTAAATATCTTTGAGAATACTTGAATCAAAAAATGTTAATTCGTTACCCAATGACGCTTTGGCTGACGACTGTGGCTTTTTAAAACATGGCTTTTAATGTTATGAGAGTGTAGACGCAGATAAGATTATATGAATACAGTGATACAGTAAAATTAAATAATCGTGAACAAATAAAAGTATACGTAACTATAAATCAATAATTCGATAGAACGCGATAACAGCGTACGATTAGTGTATGTGGCTTAATATTAGATAACCAATCAAAGATAATTTTCAAATACCACATTGGTTGTTATAATTGTAGAGTTTTACAAGCATTTCGTGTTGTGGAACGTCTTTGTGATACAATGTCTGTCAGAGCGCTTCCTCCTGCTCTTGCGGAAAAGGCGCGAGTGGAATTAAACGAGGATCCAAAAAGAATTAAAGATGATTTGCAAAATATTAAGGACTGGCTCGCTAAACAACCTCATATCAATGCTAGAACAGGTTAGAATTTCAATTCTACTAAATTTATTTTAACAAGTTAGAAATAGTTTGTGTAACAAGCACATTTCTATTGTACTTTTCGTCTGTGTGTTCGGGTAGCTGAAAAATTGGTCGCTTTTGCAGATTCTAAATGAAAATGTATAGATTAGTTTTCCTTTTTCTTTTTTTATAAAGACTACTAGAAATGATTCTTGTATTGCGGGAGACTTTTAAACAACGAACACAAAGAACATCCAGACTTGGATCAACCATTTGTGGATCACACCAATTTTTGTCCCATGTGGTATTGGAACCCATAACATTCTATATGTATCAAAGTTCGATTTTTATTCATTCTTCAAACTAGACTTAATTTAGAAGATCACAGTGACTAAAGGTTCTATGAAAAATGGTTATATTCAATTCGAAAAGGAAACCTGAAAAACGTGACATTACATCGATAGTTTCGTCTTAAACCTATCATTTGTACCTAGTTATTGAATTGTATTAAACACGTATAATGGATTAACGTTATTAATAAATGTTTGATAAGATTTCAGTTTGCTTGAGGCCTATCATAAACAGTTAGTAATTTGGCGGCCGCTAGACGATAGCGTAATCGAAGATAGCTGACCTATTTCATACCGATTCACTGCAAAATATAAAATACTTACGGCAAGTAATAACACGAAACACCACCAAGACGCTACGACCACACGCATGAATTACATTAATCTCTTATATAAGAAAATATTCCAGATTAGTAGCAATTTGTCAGGTCAGTTACACAGAATGTTGTATTCATTTTAAACCGACAAACCTTTTAAGTTTTTCTTGATACACTGAATAGCAGTTACTGCCTGCAGACGCACTTACAAATATATCTACAATACACTAGATCATCTTTAAATATTATTCTATATGTAATGCCTAATGGAAGACTGTTAAACTGCCACATAGAAGTCTTGAGTTTGATCACCAAACACGCACTTTTTTAGACGTTTTAAAGTTGTTTATTATTAAAAATGTTGATCTATGATAATATATATTTCATATAACTAGGCACATGAACACCTATGAAATGCATTTTTTTGGCTTGCGTTTCGTGTCGACTCTTCGGATTTTTCACATAAGTATTATAAAGAATGGAGGAGTACACCTCCTTCAATCATAGAAGATAATAAAAGGCAAATTAACAACTAAGATTAAGAGTTAAAACAATTTATACACAAATGTCAATTTCATGGGTTTTAGATAGGTATGTTGTTGAACTGCCTACAGAGTCTTGGTATTGCAGGATAATGACCTAAATTTGATTTTGAGTTGGGTACGTCAAAAATTTATATGTAGTTTCTTGGTATTAGGGAGGAAATTTTAATGGGTATAGAGCACAATAATTGACTGCTTTCTATAGTGCCATTAATTACCTTATGTAAGAAGATGTAATCTAATTTTTCTCTACTGCTTGCAAGTGTTTTAATATTGAAACCGCTTCTGGACACTTTCTAGGCATTTTTGTACACATCATAATGTAGATTAAAATTGGCCCAATATGCGATCCTTGAACATTTCCAGAATTCCAGAAATTGCTACATAGTCAGTAGAAGACAAGCATTTATTACTACTTTAGATGTTCTATTGCCTAAATATGACTTAAGCAATTTGTGCCAAGATCTCACAAGTTTTCAATCAGGTGACAGTGGTCAACTTTATCGAATGCTTTACTAAAATCTGTATAGATTGCATCTACTGGTACTCGTTTGTCGATGCATTTAGATATAGTTGATGTAAAATATAGTAAATTGGTATTTGTGAATCTGGATTTGACGAATCCGTGTTGGTGTTCAGTAATGTGTTGCTTCAAATACTAACTTAGTCGCATGCTAATTCGTTTTTCGAATACCTTGCCGAACGTAACCAGCATTGATATTGGTCTTTAATTCGAGACCAAATGTTTTTCACAAGATTTAAATAATGGTATGACTAGCGCTTCTTTCCAATTGGTTGGAAATGTCGCTTCATAAATAGATTTATTATAGATAATTGTAAGAGGATTGATGAGTACTTTTGTGCAGCGTTTTATAAAACTTGAAGAAATAAGGTCACTTCCTGCACCGTTCGTATCATTTAGCGATTTTAGATTTTTATATATTTCTTCATTGTCACTCCTAGAGTTCTGGTTGTTGTAAAAGTGTTTCTAGTTGTGATTCACCTTCTTGGGTTTGGCCGTCAGGTATTGGATGGAAGGGTTTCCAGTCTGTGTTGTTGCGGTGTATTTCAACACTGCAGGCATCTTGAGGTCCTGCTTTATATCTATATTATATTCCTTAGTCCTATAACAAAACAGGTTTGTTTTTGATTACCTACTTTAAACTTATCTTATATTGTTTTTTCTAATTTATATTTAATTTCAATTCTTGCAATTTTATTACCCATTTATATTATTCAATTGACAATTTAAATATGTACAAAGTTGTTAAGTGTTCAAATAAGATGACTGTTCTGATTACCTTTCATTGTTGACATGCTCTGTGATCTGGTTGCCACTGCGCATTAGTTTTGTTCACAATTCCTAGAATTGCTGGCATCGCGCGTACGACAATAGGGCGGATGCGACATAGGTACCTATATCATACTGACGCTTGGTTTAAAAAATACACTCAAATGTTCATGTCATATTATCTTACTCCACACTTTTTTACACTATTTAGTAATTATGTTTATATCTTATTTACACGTATACTTACTTATTTAAGTATATTTTATTTTTATATGTTTAGACAATAGGCGCCGGCGTCACCAAATTGGATTTCGCAGAATACCAGTGTTGCGATTTTACAATCGCAACGTACGCTGAGCGATGTCCAAATTTTGGCACTGTTGGGACACACATTTTTGCATTGTTTCAATTTGTGTTGAACTATTATTTTAATATTGTTTGTATCGCTGCACACTGACAAATTGACGTGACCTTGACCTGAATGGAGGCAGTTTCCGTTTGGTTAAGCGGAAGGTGTGGTGTTGCCAGTGAGCAGAGATTTAATTTATAGTGCTGGTATTTGTTTTTTTTTTTTAGTTTTATTATTATTCTGTTTTATTTTATTTTTATTTTGTATACTTTTGGTTTTTATTGTTAGATTTGTTTGATTTCTTCATGTTTTGCGTGCCAAAATAAATATTGTTCTTTCTTCTTTCTTTCTTTCTTCTATTGAAGACCGCAGCGAAGTTGTCTCTAAACAAGTTACATATGTCTACAGCATTCACCGCTCCTCTATCATCATAACGCATTTTTGCTGGATATGTACTACTAGATTTCCTTTTCGCTTTTATGAATGACCAAAACATAGGAAACTAAACTATTATAGTTTATAATATAAGTTATCTGCACCTGATAGGTACCATTCTTAGGATTGATGTTGACAAAATACGCAAACAAAAAGATTTTACTTTTCTTTTACTATAAAATGCATATCTTTATTGCAATTGTTCATGCTGATGGTGGCACGTTTCCTAAGTTACAGAACAGAAATAATAAATACGAAGGTGTTTGCTTAAAAGGAGTTGTTGTATATCTCTTCTTAAACTTACATAAAAATATCTAGCGATAACGAGATCTTATTAAGTCTATCACTCATCTGATTAAATTACACACGTTCATTATAATATTTGTTAAGTACAATTGCCCGTCGTAACCAATTATTTAGTGACAGTATGGGTGAGCCGACTTGCTCAGGGAAGTAGGTTACTGCGTTTCGGCCGATAAGAGTTCTGGAGCGTTGCCCATCTACTTCTTCCATTTCTTTCCTTTCATTTGATATTTAATTCCTTCGTGCTAGGGTTTTCAACTTGAATCAAAGCCTTGGTATTGCAAGTGAATATACTCTACGGTAACTCGCTAACCTCTACGCGAGCTGTAAGAAAGTTCACTGTAAGAATCACCATTCTTGTATAAAAAATTACAGTTGCATTTTCTACTGGATATTTCCTTATTTAAGGTAAACTTAACCGTGTCCAATTCGAATAACTTTGACATGCCGCAATCAAAAGTTAGTAACAAGCTATCTTTTCCAGATGACCAGTGGCTTCTAGCTTTTCTTCGTGGCTGCAAATTTAGCTTGGAAAGAACTAAAGAAAAGTTGGACTTCTTCTACTCTCTTCGCTCCACTGCTTCAGACTTGTATCGTATTAAGCATACTGATCCTCGTTTTGACGAAATTCTTAGCCTAGGGTAGGTAACATTAGTAATTTATTTCGTTAAATCACAAATTTGTAAAGGTAGTTTGTGAACCAGGCTGTTGATTTCCTACCATATTTGTTTGTGATTGATAAAATTAAATGTATGCCGAAATTATTAATACTAATGTCTTAATTCGACAATATCATGATTGAAAATTTGAGGGAAACGAACTTATATGAATTTACATTTAAAATGTAACTGTTACTTGCGACTGTGAATATCTTTACTTGTTTGAAGATTCATGAAATATATTCTCTATGCGTGGAATATGCATTGAGATCTGAGAGAAGATATCTTTTTTACTTTTTATATAACTTTGCATGTCTAAGCAAGTCTCGTCCAGAAAGTATGACAATGCTGCCGCTCTCAAACATGCAATACATTTTTAATTTGATTTTAATCGCTTTGGTGTTGTTTTTGTTTAAATACTTGACTTTGGCACTTAGCGTCTTAAAACACAAAGTGCCAGCATTTTAATCAATCTTAATTATAAGAAAATATTGTATCACGGTATTTAAAGATCTGTTTCATAAAGCTTAAACTATGGAAGAAAGTATGATGTGGAGTTATATAAATAATTTTTTTTATATTACAGGGCATACCTCGTATTGCCCAAGGCAGCAGCACCTGATGCACCAAGAACTTTCCTCATACGGTCAGGTCATTATGACCCTAACAAGTACCATATCTTGGATATTATATCTGTCACCACCGCCGTTATGAAGGTATTTTATTTTGATGGATTTTGAATAGAAACACAAGAGATTAACGTTTTTCATAAAATTTATAAAAATTATCAGATAAATATCCAGAAAGTAATATATTACTGATTATTGCTTCATGAACGTTATTAAATGCATGTATTTATTAGTGTATAAACTTAGGTTATTTTGACGGCAACTAACGTTGTCTGGTAGAGGTTACCCTACATAAAAATAAATTAAAGATAGGAAGGCTAGCTGAATCCTAACCAACAATAGAAATGCGAGTGTTAGATTGTTTATTACGCTTTAACGCCTTAACTACTTGACCGATCATCATGCCATTGTCGCATACACTTTATTAGGGTTACAGAAAAGGACACAGCGTAATTTTGATCCAGAAAAAATGCCCTAGTCTGCCACGACGTATTATGATGAAATATATATTATCTGCGCGCTTTATTTTTCATTATGTTTCAATAATATAATATAATATAACAATTTGTGATATTACATTTTACTGGCTTGTTTTTTCAGATTGTTATGTTAGAGGACGATAATGCCATAGTAGCCGGTGCACGGAGTATCCTCGATTTAGAAGGTGTGGGAATGGGACACTTTTTACAAATGACTCCGGTTACCATGAAGAAAATGGTTGCTATGGGGCAGGTGATAACATTAACAATCTTGTCACTCTAGTTGAACTTCTTTTCCCTTCTTTTAAATAAAACATAAATATTATTGTTATTAATAATGAAGGATAAAATAACTAAACAGTTAAGTCAAACCTAAAAGATAAAGTAAAAGGCTACTCATTTCGTTTATGTGCTGTACGATATGTTGACAACACACATGCATGTATGACATCAAACGGAATCTATCAATGTACATATCGATTAGTTTAATAACATGTCTCTAACAAACATAATTATGAAAGTTGTACTTACATGCAAATTTTTACCAGATTTATGAAGGTTATAAAGTAATAACTATGTTCTAGGATGCGTCGCCTTTACGCATGAAAGGAAGCCATTACCTAAATACACCGACGGGTTTCGAAACAGTTTTCAATGCGATGAAGGGTCTTCTTAATCAAAAGAACCAAAACAGAGTAAGTATTGCAGTATATTTCAAAAGGATTGGTGCAAATTACATAACACGGATCTGCTTACTGCGTGTCGAACTTCTGTTAAAGACAACAGAAATACCTCGGGAAGAGTACGTCGGCGCGGAGTGCAGGCAGCTGTCGTCAGTTGGGCAAAAGAAGTGTTAATAATTTTATTACAATGGATTTACGCTTAGTAACGCCTAATTCGATTCAATATTTAAAATACTCAATTAAGACTAATAGAGGTTCTGTAAATATTATTTTTATAAATGTTACATATACATATATACAGCATTGTTTTTGAATAAGTTAGCATTTTTACAAGTAACAGTTCCAAGAAATTTACTGAGTTTGACGTTATTTGTCTTTTTATAAGAATAAGGCAAATAAATATAGAATATAACAAGAGTTTTTAATCTAGCTAGCGTGTTTGGTGCTATGTATTGCACCTTCCTTATGTTTTTGTACACATTTCGACTGTTTTATTTTTCTAGCTCTTCGTACATAATAAGAATTATGAAGCTTTGTACGAGCACATTCCAAAAGATATTTTACCTGTTGAATACGGTGGCAATGGTGGTACTATAGAAGAAATTACAGGTAATAGAAGATTTTTTTATTATGCCTATTAGTCTTGGTTAAGTACAACTAATCATTGTTACGCAATTATCGAATTGGCGGTGGAATTATCGCAATGTTAATATAATTAGTAGCTTGTGAATGCTTATTCGCGGTCAAATAATGTCAATTAAAATTAGTGAAATGCTTTAGATTTAACTTTTATGTAATATATTAGCCAAATTTATTCTTACTCATGTTTAACACAGTCCAGAACTAAATAGACAACAAAAGAAATTTTACTCATATCTATCTATATATCATATAATATAGCAAGCAGACGATCTTAGATATTGCACCAAATCTTCATGAAAACTGCTTCGTAGAAGTTGTTTCATACAGGCAGCATAGTAAATTTTCCTTTTAAAGAACTTTAATATTGTGTCCAGCTGTTCTTTTGGTACATGGATTTAAACTAAAATTTAGTGAATTATGTGATTAGCATTGATGTGTTATTGAATGAATGTCCTTGTATTATTATTGTATTATCATAAAATCTTCAGGTTATAATTTATCGAAATCTGGTTTTCAAATTTTCCACCGGGTGCCGAATTTAGCTAGGCCAACTAATAAATAGGTTGGTTTATTGTGTCAATATGTGCATGAGGTCTCGGGTTCGAATCCCGGGTCGGGCCAACATAAAGGTATTGGGTTTTTCTGTTAAGAAATCTCAATACGAGCCCGGAGTTAGGAAGTTGTCGGTGTTAGACACCCCGTGCCTCGGAAAGCACGTAAAGCCGTTGGTCCTGCGCCTGATCTCTCTCCAGTCGTGTCGGATTATCCGTCCCATCGGATCATGAGGGTAAGGGAGCAGAGAGTGCACTTGTGTTTGCGCACATACTTGTGCACTATAATATCTTCTGCGCAGATGGCCAGTCTCCGTTAAGATTGGCCGCCGTGACCGAAAATCGGTCTGGAGGACATTATTGCATTATTATTATTATTATATGTATATATATTGTAAGTACTTTATAATTATATTGATGTTTTTAGACTATTGGAGGAACAAAGTAAAGGAATACAGTTCATGGCTAGAAGAGGATCAGCGATACAAAACAGATGAATCGAAGCGTCCCGGCAAGCCAAGGACCACGGAGGATATGTTTGGGCTGGAGGGCTCTTTTAGACAACTTAATTTCGATTAGATTATCTGGTTATCTTCTACTTTAATAAATAAAAAAAAAGTTTGTAATCAATAAGCTGTCTTATTTCTTGCACTAATACTTAATTAAGTCTAGTAATAGCATGGCTAAGGTTGATTGCTAGATATAATTGAAAACCTATTGTGTCTGGCCGCGAGAACTGTAAAATGTTAAGTTTATATAATATTGTCTTCTGTTTACGCGAATGTTATTCATTGAAATTAAACTACTATATACGGATTATATCGCGTTGTTTATTTATCACTGTATTACAAAATTTTGAAAATATTACACTACTACTACTATTGATTTTATTTTACTAATTTATAAGCTAATAAAATTATTTAAACTATTAAATCAATTTATTTTTGGTTTACACTTTCCCCGACGTTTCGGTTGCTTTTCAGCAGCCATGGTCACGGGGAGACTAAGATGGTAGTTGTCTCAATGTTCCAGTGTAGTTATTTCAAAGTACCCGAACATAATTTAATCATGGGTGTTTCTATTTACGCAGAATGAGCTCAAAGTATCATGAAGTCTAGCTGTGGTTTGTTTCTTCTTGGGTTTGACTATTTAACTATGAAATGTGATATTTTAAGGCTTGCATTTCATTTTTTAATACAGCAATTAAACTTAGATTGTTCGTTCATTGTAAGTTTCAATATAATCTAATGGTAACTGAACAGGACATCTTTGGTTTTAAAAGTTGTACAGTATTAATACATAAAAACATAGTGACCTAAACTATTATAGTTTAAGGGTTTGCAGGTATTAAAGTTATCGGCACCTAATAGGTACCATTCATAGGACTGATGTTGAAAAATGTTTGCATTTTCTAAATTATCCTATTTAAGGTATACGCAACATTGCTGCAGTTCAAATAATTTTGACAAGTCGCACTCAAAAGTTAGTAACAACGTATCTCTTACAGATGACCAGTGGCTTCTAGCTTTCCTTCATGGCTGCTAATTTAGTTTGGAAAGAACTAAAGAAAAATTGGATTTCTTCTACTCTCTTCGCTCCACTGCTTCAGACTTGTATCAACGAAACGAAAAAAGATCTTATTAATTATGTCTTGAACTGCTCTAATACACTCAATGTTAAACTGCAATCGTCGGATATCTTAGACATCTTTCGTTTAAACGGGAAAAAAACCTCCAACAGACCTATAATCGCTCAGCTTACACAAATACACCATAAAAATTCATTGATTGGCGCAGTGAAGGACCTTAACAAGTCAGCAAACAAGCTAAACACTAGACACGCGGGTTTAGTTGGCAACGCTTCACCGATATATCTCGCTGAGCATCTCACCATGCAGTCAAGAAAACTTTTCTACCTGACTCGTCAACTTAAAAAGGAAAATAAGATTAAATACTGCTGGACTAGTGATGGAAAAGTCCTGATCAAAAAAGCCGACGGCACTCCGACTGTCTACATCAAATCAGAAGCTCAGCTAGAAGCATTAACTCAAGAAAAGTGACTATACCTTAGATATTATTGCATGCATTACTGCCAAATATTTCTGTTTAATTTAGAGTTAGTTTTTTTCATTCATTGCTTATTTTTTTCGAACAAAATACTTTTTATCACACAACACATACACATCCGCACTAATCACGCTGTCTCATACACACAAGGATACCCATACATAAGTTTACTACTATACTCATACTATACTCCGGCTTTATATACTCTCACACTCGTGTCTTTATGTCAGAATAATGACCCTCTAGGGTCCCTAATGCTCATTACGGTGAAACTAATTGCTTTACCTCCTAACTGTGAATAGCATATGCGATTTATGTGAAGACGTAGATCAACTTTCTATCGCGAAATCTTTGACCTGCACTGCAGAAGAATGCTCCTAACACGTTTCCCACCCAACAAAACTTTTTAAAATTATTACACAGAATATTAGATCACTAAATGCTAACTTAGATAATTTTCTTACACTACTTAATAGAATTAACTTAGACTTTGATATCTACGTCTTCACTGAAATCTGGGCTGATTGTAACGAGTTAATACCATCAATTGAGAACTTCTCTTACTATTGCTCTTCAACGCCTGTGAACAAATGTGATGGAGTCATTGTCTATATTAAAAATATACATAACTTTTCTGTCGAAGAGCCCCCATTTATGGACGCAAGTTGTCTCGTAATTAAGGATGGAACTGATAAAGCTATTATTTGCATCTATCGTTCCCCATCTTACTCTGATATAGCTAATTTCTTAAATTCACTCTCCACGCTTTTGTCTAGACTTTCATCCTTTAAAATTATCGTCATTATTGGGGACATAAATCTCAACATTAATGGCTCTTCTCATACAGTTAATACATCAGCGTACCTCGATCTCATATCTTTCCATGGTCTTCTTCCAGCACATACCATGCCTACAAGAGAAGATCGATGTCTAGACCATGTAATATTGAAAATTAATTCAAAGGTTGAGGCTCTAACGCTAGTTGTTGACTCTACTGTCACAGATCATAATGCAGTTATCATCTGCCTTAAAGATAAAATAAGATGTAGGCAACAACGAAATGTTGTTTCAAAGATCAATTACAGTTCCCTCGATGGTTATATGGCTAAAATGGACTTCCATGGTATCTACCAGTGTACTGATGCAAATCAGGCACTGGAACTATTTGTCGACTCTCTTATGCTAACTATACATACTCACACTTCCATCATGAGACTGCCTAACCACAAACGAATGTTAAAGCCATGGATGACCCCCGGTCTTCTACGCTGTATGCGCAATAGAGACACCATGCATAGAAAACTTAAATTGTCCCCAAATGATCAAATCCTAAGCACTACTTACCGTAGATATCGCAACTTTTGTACAAAGACTCTTAAAAAATTAAAAAGAGATCATGAAAGAACTGAGCTGAAGCTAGCTGGCAAAGATAATAAAAAGATCTGGCAGATAGTAAAGAGAATTACTCACACATCTAAGCCGAGAGTTTCTCCTATGGACTTACTAACATCCTCAGACCCACCATTACAATCAATTAACAATGTTAACGGCTTCTTCACCACCATTGGCAAGAACCTTGCTGAACAATTTATTACTCAACAGAGAGAGCACCCAAATGTGTCAAATGACCATCTATCCCAGACCCCACTTCACTCATTTGTGTTGTTAGAGACTGAAGAATCTGAGGTTGCAAACATACTTAAGACTTTGAAAACAGATTCCGCTTCTGGATGGGATAATATACCCACTAAGTTTCTTCAACGATATCAGAGTCTACTTATCCCACCCTTGATATACATCTTCAATCTATGTTTTAGAACTAGTACCTTTCCTAAATACCTCAAAAAAGCGATAGTGCTTCCCATATACAAAGGAGGAAATAGAGACTGTGTCAATAATTATCGCCCTATTGCCTTATTGCCTTCGATCTCGAAATTGCTGGAACGTATACTTAACAAAAGACTCGTTAATTATCTTGAGGCAAAGACACTATTATCTAAAAATCAGTTCGGCTTTAGACGAGGTAAATCAACAAATGATGCAATTATAGAACTTACAGATTATGTTGTGAAAAAGCTAGATAACAGCAAAAAAGCTCTGTCTGTATTTCTAGACCTTAAAAAAGCTTTTGACACAGTCTCTATTCCCCACCTAATATTGAAACTTGAAGGGCTCGGTATTCGTGATCATGCTCTGAATATATTCAAGGACTATTTATGCAACAGAACCCAGTGTGTCAGGATTGGAGATTGTGTAAGTGACGAACTCCCAATCACTTTTGGCGTTCCTCAGGGAAGCGTGATGGGACCGACACTCTTCCTTACCTACATAAATCAACTATGTGATCTTGATTTACATAAAGGCAAAATTACCACCTTTGCAGATGACACCGTCCTTACATTCTATGGTGAATCATGGGAAGATGTTTTTGATGCAGCTCAAACCGGTTTAAACAAAGTCACGGTATGGTTAAATAGACATATGCTAACATTAAATATCGACAAAACTAAAGTAATTACATACCACCTTCGTAATCCATCTCAACCACCCAATTCTTTCAGTCTAACCGCCCACTTCTGTCGATTTCCTGGCATATCACCCTGCACTTGTCTCAAACTCGATCGCACACGTAAAATTAAGTATCTTGGTATCATTATCGATGATAATCTTACATTTGAAGATCACATTGATACTCTTGTAACAAGGGTAAGGAAATTAATGTTCGTTTTTAAGACTCTACGTCATGTCACATCAGCACTGACTATCAAGCAAATCTACCTGTCCTTGTGCCAATCAATATTGGTGTATGGTATCTCTGTGTGGGGTGGTGCAGCCAAGACCCATTTGAGGAAGTTGGAAAGGGCTCAAAGAGCTGTTCTGAAAGTCAGCACATTCCGTCCATTTTTGTTTCCAACTGAAACTCTATATAAATCCTGTGAATTGCTGACAGTCAGACAGCTATTTATTTTAAATATAGTTTTACAACAACACCATATTATCCCATATAAGGTAATCTTTAGGCGGCGCAGCGATAAAGTCTGCCAACCCTATAAATGTAACCTATCTTTTACCCAAAAATTTTATTGTTACCTAGGGCCACGCTTATATAATACTTAATAAGAAGACACTTAATAAGAAGCTAAACATCTACCCACTCTGTAGTAATTCATGCAAAATGACCATCACAACGTACCTCCTAACATTAAATTATTATGAAACGGAGCAGCTCATCCTAACACATACCTAGTCACGTAACCACACACATATATACTCACTCACACAAAAACACTCACTAACACTCACATGAGTATTTATACTTACTACTACTAACACAGCCAAATACAGAAAACACATTCAAATCACAGATTGACAATCTAATCCAATTACATACCACATACATTTACCAAAATTATTTCATTATTGTTACTGTAAGCTTTTCAATTAAATCACTATACAACTTAAATAATTAGTATATACCAAATGTAAACTAAAAATTGTTACTTATAATGTCTACAACAGGGATATGGGCCTGGCACCTTTAATACAAGTTGTTATCTAACAACTTAGCAAGGGTGCTGGTCACCACATAATGTGAGACTGTAATAGTTTAAGACTTATGGACTTATTCTTATATTTCTTATGTATGTACTATTCTATATTGTGGTGAAATAAACTTTATTATTATTATTATTATTATTATATTAAGCATACTGATCCTCTTTTTGATGAAATTCTAAGCCTAGGGTAGGTAACATTAGTAACTTATTTCGTTAAATCTCAAATTCATGTAGATATTTTGTGAACAAGTCTGTTGACTTCCTAACATACTTGGTTGAGTTTGATAAAAAAATATATATCATTCATTACTAACTTTTAACAAAACTAATCATTTTTGAAAATTTGAGGGAAATGTATATCAATATATCTTTTAATATATTATAGCACGGTATTAAATGGTCTGTATTGTAAGGCATAGTAGGATTAAAGAAAGTATGATATGGAGTTATATACGTATTTTTTATACTACTATACCTCGCATTGCCCAAGGCAGCAGCGCCTTGTGCACCAAGACCTTCTTTTTTAATTTATTTTTTATTTTTCTCGTCAAAATGACCACTCTCCGCCTGATGGTAAGCAGTCGTGTGGCCGTGGGGCGTCAATAGCTACGACTGCCCGTAGGATGCGCCATGAGCTCCTGGCCGCACCATGCGACGCGCTGGGCATCCGTTGTCAGACCTTTGTGGCTTGGTTTTACGCTGCCTTTAGGTGATCCACGTTAGAGTCGTGGAGAGCGCGAGCCCTGGTCCAAGCGCGGTACGCTGTCTGTTTGCGTTTAACAGCATCAGCGCATTCACGACCGAACCAGGGCCTTTTCCTGCCGCCGCTCGTTACATCACTGTATGGAATATAATATTCCATACCCAGGATGATTTCACCAGCGACAGCAGTAGTGCTCTCTGATGGATCCCTGTTCTCAAAACAGCGTTGAGCCCAAGGGATGGATGCGAAGTACTCCCGCATTCCATCCCGGTCTGCTGGCGAGTAATGCCACAGTCGTCGTCTTGCCTCCTCGGGTTGTGGGGGCGTTACAACAACAGCTGTGGTACAAACCAGATAGTGGTCTGAGGTGCCTAGAGGAGCACTAATCGACACACTGTACCGGTTTGGGTTACTTGTCAGCAGCAGATCGAGCAGAGAGGGCGCCTGACCTGCAATGTCCGGTATCCGAGTGGGCTGGAGTACCAGTTGAGACATGTCATGCGTGAGAGCGAACGCATGGGCAATTCGTCCCGCGTGGTTTGTTTTGGGAGAACCCAACCAGGTCTCATGGTGGGCATTGAAATCTCCTAAGAACACCAACTCAGCGTTCGGAAACTGCTCCTGCGCGTCGTCTGCCGCCTGACTCAGGTAATCAAAGAGTCGAGTTGTCTCAGCGTCTCCTGAATGGGATCGGTAGAGGCACATGTAGATTTGGCTGAAAGAGCCATGATCTACGTGTACCCAAAGGACAGAGAAGGAAGGGTCCTCTAGGCAGTGTAGACGGCGACAGCAATTTATATCCGCCCTAACAAACAAGCAGACCCCGGCTTTCGCGAGGAAACACTCCTCTAGCACGTAGCCGGGATATTGCAGGTAGGTCGTGTCTGCAGGACGACGTATTTGTGTCTCCGTTAGAAAAAGCATTGCCGGCCGAGCCGTCTCCAGGTGGTGATAGGTGGCATTAAGGTTAGCGTGGAGTCCTCTGATGTTAATAAACTCCATGACACAGGAAGAGGGAGCAGCGGTGGGGTAACGGCGATTGGCTGCTGTTGAACGACAATGCTTTGTTCATACTGCCATAGAGTGAAAGGAAGGGAAAGCGTGAAAAAAAGAAGAGGCAGCTATTCTCGCAGCAAAGTGGGGCAAGGCGCAGAGCAAGTTTCGTCATATTACTGTGTGGTATGGTGATAGCCGATCCTACGGACAGAAGGATCCCCGTACCCTCCCGAAAGTGGTCGCCGGGACCCACCCTCCGGTCACCATCCGGCACGACGAGCCCCTTCGAGATTATGCGCGGCATGATGAGGCAGCCAACCAAGTTGGTTAGACTCGGTTGGGCCTCTGGACTATACCGCAGGCGGCCAGCAAAGCACCGTTTCTACGGCTCTCCCTGACCGCCGGGTTGACTCGCGCCACCCACACAATGACTCTACGGATACTCTGCAGGTCCCTCGTAAGCTGCGAGAATCGTTACCTAATGCTTAGGCCTCCGGTACTCTCATTCACCGAATGAAACACAGCAGTGAAACACTGCTGTTTCACGTCGATTTTCTGTGAGAGGGTAGTACTTCCCCGGTCGAGCCGGCCCATTCTTGCTGTAACCAGCTTGGCTCTACTATCTCATGCGGACAGGTCATTATGACCCTAACAAGTACCGTATGATGGATATTGTATCTGTCACCAGCGCCATTATAAAGGTATTTTATTATGAAGGATCGTGACTAAACATGCTAGAGATGGATAGCAGTAAAATATACAGAATGTAGAAAACATTGCAGAATAAATTATAATGAAATTTCTAACCTCTGCTAATGCTTGATGACTGCACGAATGGCGTAACTTAAAGCATATATGGTGCGATCCTCACACGAGACTAAAAATTATGTGATGACTCGGAACAACAATCTATGGATTGTTGTTCCGAGTCAAACAACAGACACAAAGAATACCCTTCTTTGTGTCCGTTGTTTGAATGTTTGTCAATTCTCCCGCGACACAGGATTTATTCCTAGTGTGGCAGTTGTCTTTGACTTTTCTAAAACAACAAGATAAGATATTACATAGGTACTACTGGTATTTTTGGTGCGTCATTTTATTGTCCTTACAAATTGTTATGTTGGAGGACAACAATGCCAAAGTACACGGAATATTTTCGATTTAGAACAATTGACTCCAGTCACTATGAAAAAAATGGTTGCTGCGGGGCAGGTGATAACACTGATAACACTTATAAAATTGTATTTCTATTTTTAAATAGTTTATTTTACTATTTTCTTTGACGGTAACTGAACGGTTACCTAAGCAGTACATGGGTCACTTATTTTGCTTGTGTGACGTATAAAGGCATACAAGCATATGTTACATCAAATATAATTTGTCAATACGTACATATGTCGGTAGCTTTAATAACATGCTTCGAACAAACACATTAAAGATCATCTAAAAAATATTGACTAAATTCATGAGAGTAATATATATATATATATATATATACAAGGTGTCCGGTAATTAATGGATAACCTTGAAATGTCTTATAGTAGAACTGAAGGCCGTTCAGAAAAAATGAATAAAAAAAAAAAATATATATTAAAAAGTGCAAGCTATATAGCATAGCATACTTTTGACTGTCTATCTATTAGCATAATTAATGTTTAATAATAAAACAACAAAAAACCGATGGATTTCATTCATTTATGGTCATAGTATACAAGAAAGTTATACAAGGTAATTAAAAAAAAACAAAAGTATCTCAGGTAGTAGTTAGGATAGATTTTTTTTCATATGTTTTTCTGAACGGCCATCAGTTCCACTATAAGACATTTCCAGGTTATCCATCAATTACCGGACACCCTGTATATATATTTATCATAAATATGTTCTAGGATGCGTCACCTTTACGAATGAAAGGGAAACACTACCTAAACACACCGACGGGTTTCGAAACAATTTCCAACGCGATGAAAGATCTTTTCAATCAAAAGAACTAAAATAGAGTAAGTACTGCAGTATATTTTAAAATGATCCCACCCCATGACCATCATAGAGCACTGATCTCTCCACTGCACATCAAACCTTTAATAAAGACGACATTAAATATCTAGGAACAGTCAGTTCAGCAAAATAAGTGTTATATTTGTATTCCCTGTGTACCTACTTTTCATTGAAGTTGTCACACTTAGATTATTTATATATACGCCCTCATTCATATAGTTTATAATACTTAATATAGTTTATTAACCTCTCTACAAGAAACGTTTCTTATAGAGAGTCCTTTTGTTATATGTATACAGCATTATTGAAAAACAAGTTGGAATGTAATACTTTTGAGAAATTTACTTCGTACGACGTTATATGCTTTTTGTAAGTTACATGAATAAGATAGATATAGTATAACAAAAATCTTACCACCGGTAGTAAATCACAACTTATTATTGCCATGTTTTTTACAACATTGAATTTTACCAGCCGCTATCAACTGAGTATTTAGTAAAGTACCTATATAATGTTCAAATATCTACTCCAATTCTATTACACTTTAAGGAAATTTGATATAGAAACAAAAAATAATGTTTAAGTAATAGAGTTTGAGTTGTTCTTAACATGTTTGCTTAATAATTCTGAAACCAGACGTTAACCTAGCTAGCGTACGCAGTGCTCTGTATTGCACATCGTTTATGTTTTTAAATAGATATATTTCAACTGCTTTATTTTTTTAGCTCTTCGTACACAACAAGAATTATGAAGCATTGTACGAGCACATTTCGAAATATATTTTACGGTGGCAATGGTGGTACTATTGAAGAAATTACAGGTAATAGAAAAATTATTTATTATATCTATTAGTGTTAGTTAAGTACAACTAATCATTGTTAAATGGTGGTGTAATTATCGTAAGGTTAACTAATCAGTAGCTTGTGAAAGCTACGTTCAAATGATGTCAATGCAAATTAATGCTTTAGATTTTTTTATATTCAGTATAGTAGAAATGTTTTCTTATTCATGTTCATCACACTCCACACCTATGGGTATAGGGTAAACAAAAAAACATTAAATTGTCATATATCTATATAATATAACTATAATAGCAAAGGACTCGAGATATTAGATATTGCAGCGAATCTTACTACACGTAAACTCTTTCGTAAAAGTTGTTTTACAATATTATAGGCAGACAGCATAATGAAGTTTCCTATTAAATTCGCAAAGCTTTCTTATGCTACCTTATTTAAAAAAAACTGTGGTTTATAATATATGACCTGTATTCGTGTCATTTTAAAAGGGCGTACTTGGCTTATTGCTGTTTATCATACAATTTTGAGTGACATGCAACTTTTGGTTATTATTTTGCAAAAGATATTTTTTTTTGTACTGGGTCGAATATCTAGTTAAGCCAATTGATATATAACTTTCTTTGATATGTCAATGTTTGTAAGTATTTTATTGTTAACCCATTGAGTCGCAGCATTACACCGGCGGCCAGACGTAAAAGATTTTCAGTTATGTCTGGCATTTTAACAATTAACAGGTTAATTTTATGTTTTCAGACTATTGGAGGAACAAAGTAAAGGAATACAGTTCATGGCTAGAAGAAGACCAGAAATACAAAAAAGGTGAATCGAAGCGTGCCGGCGTGCCGGACCACGGAGTATATGTTCGGGCCGGAGGGCTCTTTTAGACAACTTAATTTCGACTAGATTTTATTGTATTTTGATAAACAGATGTTTATATATAATAAGTTGTGTTCTTTCTTGCTTTATTATAAAGTGAAGCCTAGTAATAGCATTGCTAATTTGCGATTAACCTGTCAATAGAAATGCCAGACATCATTGAAAACCTATTGTGTCTGGTTGGAGTCCGCTGCCAGTTAATATCGTTGTGGAATTTTAATAAATATCGTTGTTAATTTGCTAATAATCGTTAAAAATTTACTTAATTATAGTTGCTATTTTACTAATAATCGATGAGAAGTTTTATTCATTATCGTAGCTAATTTATTACTAATCGTTGAGGAGTTCTTTTAATTATCTTTAATAGCCATAGCAACGCAAAATTTGATATTTTTTGCGTGTTTCTTTACCCGTAGTTGATTATATACATACACTACTTGTCCCCACAGACGGTGGTCCTGTATAGACAAAAGAAAACAAATTTAAACCATCGTCGAATCCACTTGAACACACACAAAAAAAAAACATTCAAATCGGTTCAGCCGTTTAGGAGGAGTTCACTGTCAACACACGTACAGAAGAATTATATATATAAAGATAATATCACGCCTTTGTGTATCACGCTTATTATATGTTAGTGGAGCTCTTGTATGTCTTGTATAGTATTAACAATTACTCAATTACCGATTTTGACTTTGGCAAACGTCACTGCAAAATATTAAACAAAATATATAAACTGTTGCATAAACATTGATAAGCAAAAAAATACAAATTATTCTTTTAGATTTTACTAGGCTCCAAATAGGATCTAGCAAATGCGGAATCGGTGCTATAGACTATCATAATCTTTGTTGGGTGTTTGTTTGAATGACTCCAAATTGGTTTAATTCGATTGAGAGCTTAGTTATGTCTGAAAGATTATTGGTATTTTATATTTTTGTTTATTTCTTATAAACGGTATTTAAAGTTGTTTTATCAATAAACATCGTCTTTAAATTGTTATTGCTTTAGTAAAGTGTTATTGTCGAGTGTTATGCTTATTACGAGGAAACAATAGAATTATAATCGCTGTAATATCACTTATCTTTTTGTATGTAAGGTTAAACTAATGATAATAGATGGCTAGTTCCTACTATATATAAATATTTTTATATTCTTCGTATTCTATCACATACACACAACACCATCTAGCCCAAACTTAGCAGAGCTTGTACTATGGGTACTAGACAATGGATAAACATACATATATGCTTTTTTTTAGGAAATTCATACATATTATACATAGAAACACCCAGACCAAGACTAACATCCAAGGCCATGAACACAAATGTTTGTCTCGGGCGGGAATCAAACCCGCGACATCAGGCGTGGCAGTCGGTTACACTAACCACTACGCTATCGATGCCGCCAATTGTATAGATTACAAATATGTATTTGTCATATTTTATTTGCTTTTCGTACAAGATTTAGATTTTCATTTATTTACGTATGCTTTTATACTGCTCAAGTTGAACACGAATCAACAGAAAATACAAAACAACGAATAAAATAATAATTTACAAATACCAACCCGTGTGTCGCGAACCTTACACAAAATCAACTGGTATGCAATGGATAATATTTCATGTCATGACACGACGCATGCACTTGACACAGCGTTATTCTTATTAAACCTATAGAATATTTTTAGTATGTATTAACTGATACTAAAATATTTTTAATTTCTTTGTTATGTACTATTTGAAAACGTTAATTAAAAGTATGGATGGATATTAAATAAATGTAAATTATTCCTAAACACGCTGTACATCTGTTATACGGCCGTATTCTGTGAACCGTAGTTTTATTACTAGTACTATCACTGTCAGTAGATCTAGAGATGTACTTAAATTATTTAAATGTATTAAAGTATTTTAAGTTCAGTGTGTTAATCACCAAGTACATATATTGATTTGAGAGCGAAATTAATTATTACTAAATAATAATAACATAATAATATATCATCCATATTTACCAATATACCGGTCCATCAAACACCCATACCCATAGCCCATATATTAGAATCCATACGTAGCAATAGTCCGACGCCTAGTGCCGCTGTAGGTGTTCCATCCCACCTTTGATTAAAACTCTCGAAGGGCCTCATGTCTCGGTGTAAGCCTCTCAAAGGGCCGGGTACTTTCCTAACGTATTAGGGAAATACCCGTGAAAGAGATCAAATAAGAAAACTAAATGTAAATGGATCTGGATAAGTAGATCCATTTACATTTAGTCTTCATTTACAATTTTATAGAGACAGTTTGCTTACAGCTTAATAACTTGACGGCTAAAATGTTAGACGCCGACGTGCTGTCTAAAGCCACTTATACTAGATTATATACTAACAAAACGACATGAAAGCGATTTAAAACGTGACTACCACGTACGGATATTTCGTAATTTACTCTAATCATAAGTAAAACGATTAGGATATAATATATACTCTCATAAGGTCAAAGATCTTCTCAGCTGGTACGTCAAAAAATTTGAATATTTTTTGCAGATCTTACGGCACATACTATTAAATAAAAAACTACAATGACAGGTTTAATAATAATAGTTTGTATGTCTTCGTAAGCGTTTGTTGCTAATTGTCATCGTTAAAAGTAAAGCTATAGGTTACTGACAGCGTGGCACAATATTAGTGAATAAAATTGTTAAGAAATTCGTTGTAGCACCTTCAAGTTTAAAACTACGCCCGGTGAAGGTCAAGGCTTGCCTTATATAACATGGGATCTAAGGTTGTGGAAATGTGGATGCGATAGACCTCTGCCTTCCTTTTCGGTAATATCTCCGCAGCACTGGTAACGCTCTTCAGTAGCGTCGACAGCTATATCATCAACTACCAGATCGTGGCAAAGTGGTGTAGGAATTCTACACAGACCACGATAAAATATACGACAGTAGATGCCATTCTACAATCCTGAATCGTGCAAGGGAAGCTTACACAGCGAGTTACTATAATGTATATACCAGTTCCTGACATCAACCACCAGGCAAGATCACCCAGCCTGGTTGGAGAAGCCTTCCTTTGTGTTCGAGAGACATCACACAACTTTCCTCCATAGACTTATTACATAGCTACATACACCGCTATATAGCTATAAAAGCATGTAGATACATAACATTACAAATAGCCAAAAAAAAAATTAGGTATGTAAAACTAGCCAAAGACAATAAACAAACGTCTAATAACAATTAGGTAAGCAATTAACGGTGCTGATACATACTAACTTCTGAAACCTTCACAGCATTTAGTATTTACATGCACTCAAGGCTGAATTCGTCAGTAAAAACACGTTGTCTATTTGACTGACTAGTAATCAATATTAAACTATAGCCGTGTCTATACGGAGTTAATATTTATTGTTATATAGTAATAAATGATGGTAGTGATCAGTAACGAGAGCTGTGATATCACTGGCTCATGTTGGCAAGTCGGAGGTGTCATAACGCGATAGTGATAAGATCCGTTCTTTATCAGTTAGTCGATACACAGCCGGTGCAGACGAACGATAGGTACGTACATACTGTTTATTACTGTACTTATTATTTTTGTTAGTTCTTATATTGTTATATTTAACTGAGGTTTAAATAAATAAATATTTTATATAATTGATACGTCAGAGTAATTGAATTTAAGAGGTATTCATTTTGTTGCTTATACATATTTAAAAAATCATTGTATGTAGTTACTAGCTTTCGCCTGTGGTTTTATCCGCGTGGTATGGCACTAAAAATTTAACCATGTTACTCAAGAAAAGTGTAGCTGTCCATTAGTGAAATATTTATTAGGATCAGTTTAGTACTTCCAGACTTAACTCTCTACAAATAAACATAAAAAATTAATCTCTTCATAATGTGAGTATTAGTTTAAATACAGGCAAATCTATATATATCGCGGGTTCGATTCCCGCACAAGACAAATATTTGTGTGCATGAACATTGATGTTTGTCTTGGTCTGGGTGTTTCTATGTATAATATGTATGTATTTACAAAAAAAAAGTATATATGTATGTTTATCCAATGTCTAGTATCCATAGTACAAGCTCTGCTTAGTTTGGGCTAGATAGTGTTGTGTGTATGTGGTAGAATATTATTATTATTATTATATAAATTAGCTTGAACCATTGTTTTTCGCATAAAACTAATTGCTGCGCTTGAGACAGGCAAAGGCCACCGACCTGTGCCAGTGTCAGTAGGCTGAAAACATAGACCTTAAGAATCTCTATAAATACTATTTACCGTAAGAATATTACACAAAGCTAATTGGTTATTATTTGCTAAAGTATGTTAAACGATGACACGTGTAGTACTTTTACATTTGTTCTTTTGTGAACATTTTCATATTACACATAAATTACTCGTATCTTTTCATACAACCTATAAATTATGTTATTTTTGTTTTCAGTTCTTAATAACAATGATTCGTGAGTTGACACCAGCCTTGGCTAAAATAGCTAAAGATGAGTTAAATGAAAATCCGAAAACAGTAGTGAGTGATTTACAACATATTAAGGAATGGATTGCGAAGCAGCCACATTTGAAAGCGAGAACAGGTATACCAACGCAATATTATACCAATACTTGCTGACCCAGCAAACGTTGTTATACTATTTAAATTATATTTTCACCTAACGGTATGAAATATACTTGACGACCTATTCTCATAACTACCAAATATGCGTAAACATTTTATAGAAATCGGTCGAGCCGTTTCAGAGAGTGCGACCACAAACTCCGTGACACGAGATTTTTATATATACCTATATATAGATTAACTTAACTATTGTTGGCCTGCCAGATATAATTGAAAACCTATTGTGTGACTGTATATTTTAATAACTTAGGTTATCCTTAAAACATATTCGGTGCCGTAATAATAGACTGTGCAATTTGTGACTATTGGTGTTTGGTTATGCGTGTTCGAAGTGTACAGGGTTGTGTGCTGGGAGATAAATTAAAGTCGCAAGGCCAATTGACTAAAATGTATTTACGTCAAGTTAATTACAATAATACGTATCTCGCGTATGTCGCGTGTAGTGCGCGGTGCGAAACGACTGGCGTGACAAGTTGTAAGAACTTCACACAATACAATTTGATGTGTCAGCGCAGCCACTACATGACCATATGTTATTCTAAGCAATGTCTGTCTTAACCTCGGCCAGTATTGCCCTACGTAGTTAAGGGATCAGTTTTCCATATTCTTGTTTATTTGGACCCTTGTCCGATATCTATAGTTATGTTTTGAACTTGTTACTTTTATAAGACATCATTTATTTGGGCTTCACCTGTCTAGCTGTATTTCCTTAGGTATCAGATGTAGTGCCAAATTTCCAACAAACACAATATTTTACTGTAAACAATGACAACCTTTATCTACACATTATCAATTATACTGCTTATAAACAACTCTAAAAAAAAAAATTAAGTTTGTGTAATTTTAAAGATAAGTCGATGCCATCGTAATTTTATGGAATTGACATATCCAAATAAATAATAATAATCCTAAATGATAATAATTTAAAAAATACACATTGATGACTAAAAGATTTCTGTTTTTGTCAGCTTTTGTGTTTTTGTTTTTGTAGCTTGAATTTTTATTTATACTTAACCGCTACTGGTCGTGTTCTTCATGTTCAAACTATGTATAATTCTACCTCTTTTAGCATTTGTTGTGAATCTGATGTGTTTGGTTTATAAACTCCACATATTACAACTTTGCATAGTTATAAAATACACCAATTTAATATAATATCGAATAACAAGCTTATCATATTGCAGAGATATGGTATTTATGACAAAGTTTTCATACATAGCGATAATTGAAAGGCAACATCAATAATAAGCGACAAATTCTATTGTTATTAAACTAGGTACTTTATACCGATTTTAATAAGGATCTGTTTAAAATTTCACCTCCTGGAAAACCGTGTATGTAGTTAAATTTGAATGTAAGCATTCGCGTATAAGTAAGACAATAATATATTAATAATTAGCTGCCGAATATGCCTTATAGCTGCCTGAAAAACGGAATACTAACAATAGGTTCAATAAGTGCAGTGGTAGTGAATGCGACTGTTGGACATGAGGTCTCGGGTTTGAATCCCGGGTCGGGCCAATAAAAAGTTATAGGGTTTTTCTGTTAAGATCTAAGATCAGAAATCTCAATACGAGCCCGGAGTTAGGAAGTTCGCTAACTTCCTAACTCCGGGCTCGTATTGAGATTTACGCTATACGTGCATAGCTTTACGTGCTTGCCGAGGCACGGAGGTGTCTAACACCGCTGTGTTAGACACCTCCGTGCCTCGGCATGCACGTAGTCGTTGGTCCTGCGCCTGATCTCTCTCCGGTAGTGTCGGATTATTCGTCCCATCGGATCATGAGAGTTAGGAAACAGAGAGTGCACTTGTATTTGCGCACACACTTGTGCACTATATCTCCTGCGCCGATGTACAGTCTCCGTTAAGATTGGCCGCCGTAACCGAAATTCGGTCTGGAGGACATTATATTATTATTATTATCATATTATTACAGCCCCAAATATCGTTAGTATTACAAAATTTTAAACAAAGGTAACTGGTATCTAGTACTAATTTCATACGTGTTTAATTGTTATGTGTTTTGGTTTTGCTTTGTCATTTTATAATCTTACAACTCGGATAATAACTGTTAGATAACATCATGACTATTCACTAACTCGTTGACGACGGCTGTTCTACGAAGACAATTATGTATATTTTATACATATATTTTATTTAAATGTTTATTATATAAGAATATTATAAATTTTTTAAAACTAACTTATACCTAAAATATTATAAAAAGAATTTCGTCATGGAATTCCTCCGCACCATATGTATTACATATTAAGTATATGTATTGATACGACATGACTATATTAAGAAAGAATCGCTTGAACCTTAAGAAATAAACGACTAGATTTTTCCTGCGGCTTCGTTCGCGTAAATGCAGGTTAGGTTAGATTAGTAACAAAACTCTTTTTTGGATGAATGGTATGTTCTATGTCCTTTTCTGTTCCCCTGTCAACGTGTATGCAAAATTTCATGATGGTCGGTCGAGTAGTTAAGTCGTGAAAGCGTAATAAACAAATAAACAGACTATCTCACCTTCGCATTTAGAATATTAATTAGATAGTTAGGATTCCTCCGATGTCACTGCCTTTTATTAGGTGGACATAAAACCTTAAACGGCGGCATGTGTGTATAATACATCTCTGCCTATGCCGTTAGGGATATAGCTTTAGACTATGTATATATGTGTATATATGGTTTGTTCCACATTCGTCCCTCGTGTTTCGCCCCAAACGTAAAAATACGCATTACCAAAAATTTTTCCTTATATGCCCCTAAATTGGAATAAATATTAATTTCTTAATGTATTTCCTATTTCGTTCCAAATTATGTTCCTTTTTTGTCCCTTTTTTTATGAACTTTTTGTTATACCGTCAGCCAAAATATATTTTAAAATACCTCGTTGATCTCGGCAAAACTTTGGGCTTATGATTGCATGACATCACGAGCCCGACAACGAGAAGACTTAAATAATTTTAACAATGTTTTGTTTTGCTAACCATATGCTCAAAAATATAGGACGAAAAAGGAATAGCTTAAAAACAGGGGCGGATGAGGAACATTTTGAAATGTGGGACGTATTGTAGGGTCAAATGCGGAACAAACCGTATATATACATAGTCTGGCACGTAGGCTTAAGTATCAGCTGCCAAATAATTGGAATTAAGGGCACTCAAAGCTGTTCTACCTTTTTTTTACGTAGGGAAATTCTCCTTATGCGTATCCCTTCGCCGAGGTGTGCCACCTCGCTGGTTTGTATGAACTGAAACTACATCAGCGACCAAAGCTGTTCTACCTACTCCTGGTCTATATGACCCCACGAATCATTAGGGTAACGAACTACAAGTTATATTCTTTTCATAATCAATATGTAATTTTTGATAAGAATATAGGTCTACGATAATGGTATCTGTGTGTATTTCCAAGTTTTATCTATGACTTAAGTGCGGCAGTTAGTTCTGAGTAGCCAACTAAACTAACTATAAATTGTAGTTTGTGTTGTCGCTTTGTTTATTCTTGTGAATACGTGGCTAGTTACGGTTATCTAATTTGAATCTTGATGATATATAAGTGTCTTTGTTATAAATATTAATCATATTTCTTTTGTATGTCTTTTACGTGCGCTTGATGTAAATGAAAATGATTTTAGAGCTATCTTATATTACAACAACTGAGTACCTCGTTGGTGCAGTGGTAGTGTATGTACTACTGAGCACGAGGTCACAGCTTCGATTCCTAGCAAAGGCAAAGTGTTATTGAGGGTTCTGTGAAGGACTACTCGGTAGAAGCACGGAGCTTGAATCTGTGTTGTTAAATGGCGATAAGGATTGCCCACTAATACGTTGGATCTAAAACATGGCTGGCGAAATGTGGCTGTATTATCTACAACTTTGGGTACCATTTTAGTTATATAGAAGTGAGACTATGTAGTATGTATGTATGCATGTAGTTTCAAGGGTCGTGTTTGCTCAATATTTTGAACTACTTCAACATTTTTGTTGAAGTATTCTTAAATAGCTGTTTATACATCTTAGAATTATTTTCAGCAAATATAATAATAATATATCTTATATATAAAATTCTCGTGTCACAATGTTCGTTCCCGTACTCCTCCGAAACGGCTTGACCGATTCTCATGAAATTTTGTGAGCATATTGAGTAGGTCTGAGAATCGGCCAACGTCTATTTTTCATACCCCTTAGTGACAAGGGTTGTCCACCCCTAAATTTTTTTTAAAATCTTTTGGTCAAAACATTTTTTTATGGCAAAACAACGTTTGCCGGGATAGCTAGTATAATATAATATTCTATCATATACACACAACACCATCTAGCCCAAACTAAGCAGAGCTTAATAAAGAGTTATTATGGCTCTTTGAAGTGTCCAAAATAAATCTATCTTTATTAATAGCTACTGTACTATAATTGTATATTGTCTATAAAACAATAACGTATAGAATTCCTATCTAATCTTAATTTTATTAATATCGTAATGGGCATTCTACTAAATCAAAAAAGAAAAAGATGCTGACGAATATGAACTTAACTAGCATTTCGGTTCACATTTGTAATTTATTCTATACATCATAAAAATATATATATAAATTATATTATTTGTTTACAGATGACCAGTGGCTAATAGCGTTGTTAAGAGCTTGCAAGTACAGCTTAGAAAGAGTAAAAAAGAAGCTGGATTTATATTACACGTTGCGAACCACCGCTCCTGAAATTACCTTGAGGATTAAACCCACCGATCCCAAGTTTATAGATTTCTTCCGGATTGGGTAAGTATTTGGTTCTATAGTTTGTTTTATAAAAGACTATCGCACTTCAAATCTGCATAATATGGCGAAGGTGTTGGGATGAAAATATAATATAATATTCTATCACACAACACCGTCTAGCTTAAACTAAACAGAGCTAGTACTATGGTTACTAAATTATGGATAATATAAAGATAAATAAAATATATAAATAAACATACATATATACATTTTTTTGGTAAATACATGCATATTATACATAGAAACACCCAGACAAGACAAATATCCATGTCTATGCATATAAATCTTTGATTTGTGCGGGTATCGAACCCGCGACCTCAGGTATGGCAGTCGGTTACACTAATCACTACGCCATCGAGGCCGCCATGTCAATACAATGGCATAGATCATAGAATAGATAAGTCAACTGTTAATGGGCCGTTTGCGGGACGTAAGTGCCGAGTGATTTAATCTGTCAAGACTTAGAATACCAGACATAATTAAAAATCTATTGAGTCTGGCCACCGGTGTGCCACTGCGACTTAATAGGTTAATGAGTGAGGAGGCAAAGTAGAAGACGGTTTGCCGTATCTGTGCTAGAAATTGTTCTAGAGCTGTTATGTCAAGGGCTTTTTCGGTTTGTCTTGCTTTTGAAGCTGTCGTTTCAGACCCGGGTTGTATTCGTATTGTAGCCATCCTGCACCATGCTGTTTGACACTCATCGTCGCTCCTACTGCTACGTATGTATAACTGAGTGTCGTGATACATAAGCGAAATTGTAGATAGAGCAGCTTCACTGCACTGAGAAAACTGCATGATTTTACTGAGTAAGCAACGTAGCCGGATTGTAGGTTTTACTCGTTCTGTAGCATATTATTGGAATATTCACCGCCCCTACCGTCACTTATACCTTATGTGAGCATCGAAAGCCCTGACAAGTTGTAGGCAATGCGGCAGATTTACTGCATTGAAAGTGATTGCTTAATCACTTTTTAGGGTAAGCGAAATAGCCGAATTGTGTAAGTGTTTTATTTGTCCTGTAGCATGCTACTGGATAAGCCATCCCATCATCGCTTCTATCGCTACGTACGTAGACCTTATGTAAGCATCGTAAGACCCAACAAATTATAGGCAGTGCGGCAGATTTAGTGCACTAACGGAACGGTAGTTATGGTAATGTGTGATAATCTAAGTGGTGCTCAGGTAAACATATACTTTACACTCAACATAAGAGGCTTATGATGGCTCTTTGAAGTGTTCAACTCAATAAAGATATGAAAATGTTTACTAGCTGTAATTAGCATGTCCCATTACTTTTTTAAGATTTTGTTTCTCTTAAATAAATCCTAAGATAGGTAGTAGGATAAACGCACATAACTAGGAGTAGGATAGTAATATAAACGCACATAACTCGACGAAAACAATAGTTTTGTCTCTTTCGATGTTCTAATTTATTATAAACATTATGTATTTTGTTATACCGCTAATACGTTCGTTGACGACACAGAGAACGCTGAAATGGTAGATTTAAAGCTAACCTTATTGCAAAACAGGTATTTTATTATATAATATTCATATTTTAAGACAATTTTTTTTTTTCAACTTGAGCAATTAATGAAATATGAATTTACATTCACCCGTTGACATGTTCAGCAATGCAAGGGCGTTGAGAGTAAAAGTAGAACAGAAAAGAGAGTCACGGCACCTTTCAATTATAATATATAATATCAGCCCTGTATTAAACTGTCCCACTGCTGGGCACGGGCTTCTTCTCACTGTGAAAAGGGTTAGGCCATAGTCCACCACGCTGGCCTAGTGCGGGTTGGCAGACTTCACATATCTTCGAGAACATTATGGAATACTCTCAGACATGTAGGTTTCCTCACGATGTTTTCCTTCACCGTTAAAGCAAGCGATAATTAACTATTTAATACGCATATAACTTCGAAAAGTCAGAGATGCGCGCCTTGGGTTCGAACTCGAGACCTCTGCGTGGCAGTCCAACGGTTTCCCACTAGGCTATCGATATTCAATTAATTAAATAAAATCAAAAAATGAATTTAATAAATCAAATCTTTAAGTTTAATGTTTGCTTATCTTATAGAACCTGCTTAGTTCTGCCGAAGGCGAAGAACGAGTTGTGTCCTCGTGTGCTGTTGATCAGGGCTGGTGCATACAACCCCGCGACGCACCACGTGGCTGACGTTATATGCATGCTCCACTATCTAGTACAGGTGTTTACTTTTATTTATCTAAGGGCGTTTGTCCAACATAACATGCCAGCCTCAGCGTTTTTGTATCAGGATGAAATGTTAAGAGAAAACGCTATTACTAAAACTATAATAAAATGTATATAAATATAACCATATTACAGTACCTACACAATATTTCTTTTTGCATGACGTTTTATATTATATGTATATTAAACACTAGCTTGTTGCAATGTCTTATAGCTTTACATAATGTTATCGAAAATATGCACTAAGTCGGCGACTAATAATATTTTTATCTGGGTAGAGGTCTATGCCCAGTGAGACAGCTGAGAAACAAGGTTGATATAAATAAAACATGGATAAAAGTTACAAAATAGTTCCGCTGTAGGCGAATCTACATTTGTTTTTAGGATTAAATTGTCCCGCAATGCGGAAAACAACGAATTTCCAGAGTAGCGCTGATGACGTCATTCGGATTGGCGCGTTCGATGTTCATGTATTTCTGTCCTACTTACTCTTACAGTCCTATTTCTTACCATTGATTTGCCACAGGTGTCAATCATGGTAAAAGTTTTTGGCGCGTTAATTCAACAAATAAACCACCAGAAACCATTTTATCTTATTTTTCTTAGTCTTTAGTCTTTTTTTGTAACAAAAATAAAGTATACATGACGTGGAGTTCAGGGACACATTCTTATGTAGGTTCTAAACTGTTGGATGGACACAAAAGTAAAGAGTCTGAAAATTATACATGACGTAGATTTCCAGGCATTTTCTTTTGTAGGTTCTAAACTGTTGAAAGGACACAAACAGTATATATACACACAACAGCAAGGTAAAGTAAAGAGCATACAAATAGAACTTATACAATACTCCAATAAAACTAAATGCTATAATAATTGCTTTAATGGTGGTAGTAAATGCAGCTGCTGTGATTGGGGCTCGGGTTCGATTTGGCTGGGCAAAGTGTGATATAGTTTTTATGTCAAGAAATCCTAAGTAGTATCGAGGAGTGCGGAGCTATGTAGGGTAGAGGGTTATGCATTTACCGAATACACCTCTACACACCCTTTTTGACACAATGACGTGAGACTATGTTTATATAGGTACTATAATAGAAATTGGTATACTTTACTTTACAAGTACCTTTGACTATAGCCTCTGACTGTTGATATTATTTACCATTTAATGTGTCCCTAAACAAAACAATGTTTTATTTGTTTTAGATATTGGTAATAGAAGATGACGTCGCTTCGGTATTGGGCACAAAAATAGTGGTCGACTATGAAGGCGTAACAATGACACACTTTTCTCAGGCGCCTCCTTTGTTGAAGAAAATGATTGCAGTCGCTCAAGTTCGTAAATATTTTATAAAATAGTATAAATTTATGTTCCATTAATAAAATTTTATATTTTACATTAATGATGTTATAGGTTTAAAGTAAGGGTACATTTTCATGTGACCTGAATGGTTTTGAAATCGGTCGACTCGCAGTTAGCTGGCGAGATCGACAATGTTCAAATAGTCGGTTTATATAAAGTTTAAAAAACTATAACCCGACTACGTAAAAAGGGGAAACGTATTTAAAATTTATACAGCCTATGTCACCCGGGCCATTATTACGAATCTATTGACAACTCATTCATTAAAATCGGTTCAGTAGTTTAGGCGCTACGGTGGAACATACAAACATCATCATTACCCTTCCTTTTGGCTTCGCCGTAGTGAAGTAAAAAGGAATAGGTCCCGATTTAGTTTTGTTTTGTATTTGTATACACATATTTGGGTGATCTCGAGTTCATGGATGGAGTAGTGGGTTCGAGTGATTGCCTTGTCACTGCCAATGCGTCGAGCGTTGTGGGACAAACATTTGTGTGATCCACATATGGTTGTACCGAGCCTAGGTGTTCTATGTCCGATGTTCCAATGTTTGCAAAGTCTACGCAGAATTATTCGTAGTGCGGGATATATCTCTACTAATATTATAAAGCTGAAGAGTTTGTTTGTTTGGTTGAACGCGCTAATCTCAGGAACTTCTGGTTCGAATTGAAAAATTCTTTCAGTGTTGGATAGCCCATTTATCGAGGAAGGCTATAGGCTATATTACATCACGCTATGACCAATAGGAGCAGAGCATAAATGAAAAATGTTGCAAATACGGGGAAAATTCTCTTATGTGAAGCAGACGAAGTTGTTCGGGTCAGCTAGTCTTTTAATAAAATATGACCAAGAAAGAGGTGAAGATTGACTGCCTTGGTACTGTGGAGGTAGTAAATATAATGATGTTAAGCATGCGATCTCGGGTTCGATGCTTAAGTGCAGCAAAGCATCATTGAGGCTTCCTGTGAAGATTTTTTTTCACGCGTCATAACACGTTTATTGCTAGTCACAACAGTACCAACACTTAACAGCCTCTATAAGAAGACCTCAAAAGCTGATTAACTGTCCTTTCAATGCTTTAACTAGTTTTAATACGAATGTTTCAGGATGCGATGCCACTGCGGTTAAAGGGAAGTCATCACATGAACTTAGGTGCTGGTATTGAAAAGATCTTTTCGTTGGTATCGGCGTTTATAAACGAAAAGGCTAAACAAAGGGTAAATATGAGTTATTAAACACTTTTATTACTTATTTAAAAACTAATTTCTGGTTGTGGCTTCGCGGTGTGAATCTCCTGAAAACCGGGTACCATCATTCGCGCGATTAACTCTTTGCTATGACAACATGTTGTACGAAGGCGGGTGAGCGGGCGCCTCTACATAGAATAGTCAAGTTGCATGACCAACATTTCCATAACGTGGATATTTCTGGTTTAACAAAAGAAAAATTTTGAAAGGCGCTTCTTGATAACTTAAAATAGCATTGACGTTGAAATTGTGTCATAATTATAAGTACTTCAATATGGACATGGCATGGACATAAACTTCACTGTATCTTTATAATTTTATAGAGTAATCTGTGGAAACGTCGTGGATAGTACAATCATTATATGTATTTTGTTAATCTAGCTTATGTAACACTTATTCTACAATAGCTGGTTTTCCCAAATAAAGAATTAAAAAACATGCCGAGATCACTGTAAGCCGAGATAATAAGTCATATGTTTTAATTGTGGAAATGGTCTATCTGTTTGCTAAGTTTCACCCAATTCTGTCCAACAATTTATATACGCGTAATTGAGTTACAAATAACAGATCCCTACTACTTCACAGCGTAACTAATATTATAAATGTGTATGTGAGATAGTTTGTTTTGTTTGTAAAACTTTCGCGCCTTAACTACTAGACCGATCATCATGCAATTTCGCATACACGTTATCAGGGGTACAGAAAAAGTACTGTTCCCGAGATATAGAAGATTGACATGACCTACATTTACGCTAGCGGATCCGCTGGCAAAATTTAGTTTATGATATAAATAGAAAGATATTTACTAAATATCCAATCATTTCTTTCTATCATGTCGTATCAAATAACATCATTACACACCTCTACTTAGTCCATAAAGAACAACAAGTGTGATTGTAATATTAACGAAGTAGAAAACGTGTCTCGATCTTATCAAGGCAAGTGCTTGAAAGGTCAATTAAATAATTACCATAGCAGACGCTAGACTAGCAGTTTTATATTTTTGTCTACGTAGACTTTGTTTTTAACTTTATTACTACTACCATTTAAGTCTAATTGGAGTATCATATAAATATAAGTAACTTTTGCCCACGACTTCGTCTGTGAGGAACCTGTACCTGTATTTTTGACTAGATTACCCTCGGCCACAGTGGTTATTATCTAAATGAAAGGTACAGATGTCTTTTTCTATACAAATGCGGTGCTACGGTTTAGCAAACTACCAGTTTTAAGCGGATATATTATTGTGGCTTACTTCTTATAAAAGAGTTGTTTATTTTATGCACAAACGATTGTGACCCCGATGCGATATTTTTTATAACCAGTCTATATTACCATATCTAGACACAAACAAAAAGGATGATTCTAGACATCAGCGTTCCCACGTCGACTTAGGAATTTAAAATAAACTATAATTTATGTGTATACATATTATGTTCTATTTCAGTTGAAAATACACAAAAGCCATGAAGAATTGTTTGAGTATTTCCCTAAAGAAGTAATTCCTCAAGAATATGGCGGGACTGCTGGTACCATTGCAGAAATAACAGGTCGGTAACACACACAGCTTAAAAAGTATAACGAAATAAATAAACCACTTAATATGACAAATGTAAAACATCTCAAGAAATCTCTTAAAATATTACTTTATTAATGCAATCTCACTCTTTGCCCTGTGTTGTCCTACAAAATGGAGTAATTTCTTCCATTTAACTATCTAGACAACTTAGAGCAGCGATAGCTCAGTGGGGAGACCAACAGACTGCAATGCAGAGGGTCTCGGGTTCGAACCCACGTCGCGCACCTCTGACTTTCGGAAGTTATATGACTTTTCGAAATTATGTGCGTATTGATTGACAATTATCGCCTGCTCCGTGCCTCGGAGAGCACGTTAAGCCGTCGGTCCCGTCTGCCATGAACATCTATGGCAGTCGTTATTGGGGAAGTCGACACAAAAGATCCCACTGGGTCGAAGTGTCGCCGGTCTGTACTGACTGGCCCTTACACAAAATAACATAAGATCTAGACAACTTATTATCTTTTATTTGTGATATCATATATTCATCTTTCCTTTATATTTGGTTAGATTAAGTAAGTATGATACACTTTAATATGCTCAAGACACGAGCAATATACGCTGGTACAATCACGAGTATTAATATGTATACAGTTCAGTTCATGTTTCAAATACAATAGTCTGCACCTTGTTGTTCTGACTGCACCTACTTCGAAACAAATGACAATCTACATATTATTAATACGTAAAGAGAAAACTTTGTACCCATTTTAAGCATATTGCGCGCATGGAGGAGTTTTAGATTCGACATAGTCAGAGATAATATAATACTAGACATAGTTTAAGTGTATATGGTGGATAAGAGCATAAAGCCAACATTTATAAAAGCGTATATTTAAAATGTAATTGATAAAATATGTAAACATAAGTAATGGTGTTGCCAGCGCCTTGTTTATATATTTGGCCATTTAAACATGTATAATTGTGTGTATAATTTTCGTTAAATGAATTACTATTTATATTATGGACCATTCCCATAATCAAGCCAATTGGGCTACAAAACATTTGGATAAGTAGTATTACTTTATAACACAATCACAATTAAAAATCGAACTAATTTGACATAGCATTTTATAAAATGAATGAGAAAAATGAACTATTCTGTAAAATTTACCTCTATCGCAATATGAACATTTTCAAAGCCTTTCTTCTATTTGGGCGTTGAACTTATAAAATAATGGATATTTGAATTGTTAATTAATACAACTATCAATATTTACAGAATACTGGGTGTCAAAGTTAAAAGAATATCAGCCCTGGATGCAACAAGAAGAACAATTCGGCACCGATGAGTCAAAACGTCTTGGACCTCCGATTGATGCTGACCTTATGGCTGAAGGATCCTTTAGAACACTTGATATAGACTGATCTTACGTTGTATCAACTTACTTGTAAACCTTATAATTAAAATAAACTTGCTGTGTTTGTACTATTTATTTTATAAAGATAATCTATATAAAGGTACATAAATTATATAAAATAATCTCACAGAATAACGAAAGGCTCTTTTATGGTATTTAGCTGGTATTTATTGGTACCAGTTATAAATAATATAAATAAATATTGAGTTACGATCTAACTCAGTAGTTGCGGGGTGACGACTATCGCGCGGTGCTGCATATTTGCGCCTGACTATCTGTACATATAAAACTAAAGGTGCTGAGTGCTGACAGTGTCGCTATAAATACAATCTTAACTCTTGTCGAATATAGGATAGAAGTATATAAATCATAAATGGCAAAGACATTCAAATTTAAATGCGGTTTTCTACTGGCAATAAACAATACCATACTTTATTGTAATATTTTTGTTGGTAATTTTTTATACAACAGGTTTTGCCCAGTGCTTGCAACATCATTGAAGTCATTTGTATGTCCAAATAACCACTCCAAAGTTTGTTGCCAGAACAGATGCAAGAACCGGGTAAATGAATAAATAAAAAGCGGTTACAGGAATGCAGAAACAAAACTTCTTACAATATTAAATCCATTCAACAGATTGTTTACAAAAGAAGTCAAATCAAAACGAACAATGGAGCGTAACTAAAACACATTGTTCTGAAGAGCGTAGGATTTTTAACATTTCCTTCAGTGGTAAAAATCGGTCATTACACTCTGCACTTGTAGTGTTTACAGTTACTCTCATCTCGTAAAAGAAGATTAACAAATAAACACTAGGATATTTTTTAAGACATCAATCATCACGTAAACGTCTGACGCATTGTTTACGCAGCCTGACTGGGTATTAGAAGCAAAACACATTGTTACACATACACATACTTTATAATTAGAGTAAACACAGTTTATTGCAATAAAATAAGTATTTAAAAGATTAATAATGAATTCTTTCAGTTTCTTGTAGCTTATACCACAAAAATATTTAGAAAGTTGTTTTCTTATAAATCAAAGATTGCATGCAAGCATGCGGATTACCACGACCCTTACTGATGGATTATAAGCAGTCACTGTATCTATAGTCTGATGACTATACTATATCAGGAAATGCGCCATGCGGACCATAGAATATAGGAATGAATAAACTACAGGACTCAGTTATAAGGTTGGGTATTACTTTATTTATGGTTTCAGTACATATGGCGTGAAAGAAAACATAAATGCGATAATGATTATCATTAATTAGGTTTGAAAAGGTAAATAGTTATATTAATTTTACGACAAGCAGCGCTCCTAAATGACAACACATTATATTTTAAATAGCATAATTACATCCTTCTTGGCGTTCAAGCTTTGATTATATATTTAATTATTATAATATGAAATATTTAATTAGTCATTTTATGTTAAATATTGGAGAAAAGTGACCGCACGGATGGCGTAGTGGCACAGGACAAAAAATTGTGTGATCCGTAAATATGTAGTTGTTCTTTGTTGTTGTTTGAATGTTTGTGATCTCTTCCGTGAGACAGAAATTATTCCTAATGAAGAAGTAATATTTTAAAATTATAAATATATTACATTTTGACAATAAATTTATAATAAAAATAATTACCTAAATATATTTTATCAAAATTTATTCTGTGATTTAGGTGTGAACCTTTAAAAGCAGTGCATTACTTTTTATTCTTTGAAGTGAACTACTTTATACGTACTTATTTCATTAAAACTTATAAAGTATTACATGAAAGCAGCACGAAAGTAGGTAAAGAACAAATTATTATATAGGTATAAATAAATTATAATAAATATAAATTGCCAAATTAGAGCAATTTATTGCAGACGTTTCTACAAATGTACGAGACAAAGAAGACAATGCGCACGTTTAAAAATCATTATTAATCATTCTATGGATAAAATACGTAGGTAGGTACTCATCGATATATTTTTCCTCATTTTTACAATTATTTCACATTTACTCGTAAATAGCCATTAAAATATAATTACAAAGCAATTAATAACAAATTGTATGAGTTTTAATAATCTGAGAATGACGTCGTACGTACAAACAATGAACAAGACACAAACTAACTTTCAAAGGCATAGTTCTAAATGATGATTCAAACATGTAGTTTAGTCACGACAGAATAGACTCATAATTGACGTATGTATAGTAATTAGTACGAATAGTAAGTAATATTCAATGTCTTTAGATAGTGCTCTTGTGAGCGAGGAGCAAGCTAATACGAGAATAGGTCAAACTGTACAGTTACTAAAATAAACTAAGTGAATATACTACAAGGAAAGTGATCGTTTTCTCATATGAGCATAGTAAGGTATTGGGGTGAATTCTGTGTATTTTGTCTTGATAGTATTCAGAGAAATTCGGTTCCTATAGGTAAGTTTCATTTTATTTACTCTTTAAACGATTGTGTCTTATTGTTAAGACTGCAATAGACAATGCAGTTGTTTAAATATTCTGCGAACCATCAGCCATTTAATATTATTTTGATTTTGCACCCTCCAAATAAACTGCAGCGTTAGATCATTGGCAACAGTTCGCACTGATGTTTGTGTGCGATCCAGAAATCCTGGGGTTGAAGAGCAGTTTTTTGTAGAGCTATTGTTTGTCTTATCTTATGTGTGGGGTCAGTCAGCACAGACCGGCGACACTTCGACCCATTGGGATCTTTTGTGTCGGCCCCAAGATTTATCCCTTAGCTATCTCCCTATGAATGTACTGCATCAGTCGTAGCGTACACTTCAGAGGGAGAAGCCGGAGAAGCACAGGGTTTGGATATGCCAATCCCATCAGACCCATCCTTAATCCAGCCAACGCGTCGCATTCACATAGTAGGTGCGATATGGACTCGTCCTGTTCACCACAGGCTCTGAAGATCGAATTGTGTGCCAACCTCAATCTGCACAGGAAGTCGTTGGTGCCAAAATAGCTAGTGAAAGCTCCTGTGAGCAGGCGTATTTGGCTCTTGTTATACCCGCAGAACTTCCGGGTGAAGCCTGTGGCTCTATTTGCAATGAATTTCTTGAAGTGTTCCAGACCCCTAAGGGCCATCCACTCTAGCCTGTGTTTATCATTGCCAAATGCATTCAAAGCTGCCTTGACGGTGCTCTCAGAGAGTCCCACGAATGGCTCGGGGCCCAAAAATAGTTGCTCCGAGCCCTTTCTGACTAATTCATCAGCATTTTCGTTGCCCTGCACCCCTGCATGCCCCGGAACCCACACCAGTCTGACTGTGTTCTTTCTGCCAAGTTTTTTTAGGGCCTTAACACAGTTCAGGACCAGTCTGGAGTCTACCCTACACGAGTCCAGAGCCTTGAGAGCAGCTTGACTGTCACTAAGAATATATACAGTCCTGTCAGTGACATTACTGTTGATATTCTTCTGAGCAGAGGCAATTTTAGCATAGGTTTCCGCTTGGAAGACCGTTGCATATTTGCCCATGCTTTGGCTCACCTTGCAGTCGTTGATATAGATACCAGGGGCCGATCCTGTTTCCATTTTGGAACCATCAGTGTAGCAGATGAGACAACCCTTGTCTTGTAGACCTTGTCTCTATTCGTCCTTCGTGGGGACCTTAATTTTAAAATTCTTTATGAATATATATGTTTGAATATGCAATGGTTGCATTTTGTTACATCCCATGCTCACAATCCTTTTGAGATCCCTTGAAATCTCCAATCTTGTGAGTCGAGTCACCGGCATGTTGACGCTCCAGCCCATGTACAGATAGTCTGTGTAGCGCCTTTATCGCCTCTGACTCCTCAACAATGTGTTGCGGCGTTAGATCCAGCAGGACCTCTAACGCTGCCGTTGCGTTGCGAACGAATCATGCCGAAGACCCGCTAAGCCTTCTCTATGACTTTGTCTACATGAGGTTTGCTATCTAAGGTCATGCCTAGATACTTCACCTCCATGGACCATTGTAACTGCGTACCATACATGGAGAGAGATCCCACCCTGTCAGATCCCCCATCCTAGTAAACGGCACGACAGTAGTTTTCCCTGGGTTGATCGATAAATGATTGCTACTGCCCATTTTTCCACCATAATCAGGGTAGAGCTATTGTTAGTAATACACTGAATCTGAAAATGAGCCCAGTACACGGCAATGGACTGACTCACTGTTACCTGGCAACTAAAAATCCTAAGCGTCTCAGAGATATATATAAAACAGAATAACACAATTAGTACTTAGTTATCATAATTGTTTGAGCCTTTGTACAAATTGTTGTGTTAATTACATGTTTGTTGTTAAAGTAAACAATAATAGCGACTAACGTAATATTTCATTTCTATTTGCTTTATGTCGTATAATGTCGATATATAACTCCGCTCGAAACCCTTAAGTGGTTTCTTTTAAAATTGTTTTTGTTTGTAGAATTATATATTAATAAATAGATCAATAAACAATCTTAACAATCCTGTATGCGTAGCACTACATGAAAATAACTATACTTTTTGCCCCATAGTATGAATCCCGATCCTTTCACTGCATTATAAATATGATATTAGTAGTTAGTAGTAACCTTTATAAAAAGAAACAAAGAGAGTATCATTATTAAAATTATTGATATAATAAAGCTAATATTCGTTTGTTTTTTTTGTTGTTTAAACGCCCTTATCTCTAGAAATGCTAGTCGAATTAAAAAGATATATTTTTGTGCTATCAGACACAATAAGACATTGCTTTACCCAATCCTCTAGAAAGGTTACATGCCATAGCATCACGCTACGAGCCACGGAAGCGTAGTTGTAATCATAAACATGGGTGAAACCGCAGTGGACAGGTAGTTTAATAATATTTATATTCTCTCTAAATACAGAGACAACTTTCACGTGACCTATGATCGTATCGGATTAGATAAATCTGTGCGAAAGTATTCTTTGGCATGTCTGCTTAAGCGGTCTGGGTCAAGATTGAGATTATACAGCTAATTAAGGTTATCATATCGAAATTCCAAATGTAATTGTCTATACGTGCAGTTTAGTATGGCGCGACGTAATGGTTTAAATATCGCCTAGCCACTGCTTGAGTTGCGTGGGTTCGATTTCACGTCACGTCAAAAATTGTGGGATTCAGAAATACTTATACCGACTTCGGATATTATTTGTGTGTTGTTTTATTGTTTGAAACGTTAAAAAGGTTATGTCTAAAGTGCATTTATTCCTTATCAGAAATGTTAGTCTCGGTAATGCCGCATCTAGTTTGATTTATACTTATACCTAATGAATTAGTTTCTGCCTGCGACTTTACTCGCGTGAATCCCATGGAAATGTGTAGTAAAATAATAAACATCCTACGACATAATCTATTGGTGTAAAAAGTTTTATCCGAATACTTTTCACAACTAACGCGTGATTAAGTAAAAAACATTCTAACATCTTTATAAATATTAACATATATTATATTACTAGGATGCTGGATGGTTAAATGCAACTTAATTTATTCCTAACAACAAAATGCCCGTAAAATTGCAAAATTAAAAATAGGATGTATATCGGAACTACTTTAACGGAATTTTATTGCTGTTTATTTTAAAGAACTCTTTTTATTTGACATTCATAAAATATCCATCCAATATAACTGATATCATTCCTGTTTAATTATTTGAACGTAGTCCAGGATAGTAGCTATTATCATAGACTTGTTAATGAGTATCGGTGACTATTATACACAGAAATTGGCACTGAGATAACTATAAACAATACAATAACAGATATATCTCTGCCTTACGCAGGACAATTAACAAAAATCATCAAAAACCTTGCATTTGCACTTAATTTTTAAATAATTTTGCTCCGTTTGTTTCCTCTGTCTTCTTTGTTCACTGATTTGTCACCAATTTAACAGTGAATAAGGTAAAGATCTGTTGGTGTATATACAGATAATACAGTTGATTAAAATATTACGAGTATCGTAGCTTAGTGCTTAGCCTCCTCTAACACCACATTGAGCTTTTGTAAACTAATTTTGTTTTTGAAAACACTAAATGGCTTTAATGTTGTAAATTAGTATCGATTTATATTAAAAAAGAGTAATTAAATTTAAATTTTAAATTAATGTTAATGCAGTGTCTAGTTTATTTTAACGATGAAGCCAGAAATACTTAGGTTTAAATACCGCCAAACCAAAATAGCAATCTTAATTGAAATTATAATTTATGCGAATGTGAGTTTATTATATTGTTATACATCAATGGTTTATTAGTTTGTTTGTTACGCTTTTACGCCTTATCTACTCGACAGAATATGAAATTGCATATACACGTTATCAGCCTTATCAGAGATACAAAAAAGGAGATAGAGTTCATTCAGCCAGAAAATAAATAGGGTAAACAGGATATAATTTTATTGACAAAATCTACATTGAGTGAAGCTATAGGCAGAAACTAGTTTTGAATAAATATGAGTATTATATTACATATCCTTGCACAGATTACAAAGTAATCATTGTTTTAATAAAATTTATCATAATCGCTTCAGTAATTAAGCCACGAAAACTAGTTTTTGTAATGTGGGTGGGCCCATGAAGTGTTACTTTCAGATTCACAGTAACATTATAACAGTGTGAATTGCGTAGTATGACATATACACAAATTATAGATAATACATATAAAAACCAGCGAAACATCTCTAATATCGTTTCTTTTATGTATTTCTGAAGAAATATTTCGTAATTATTAGATATACTAAAAGGTATAATAAACACAAAACTTATGGAATCTTAAAAAATACATACCTATGTCGTCTTAGTTAAATTATCACCAATCGCTCAAGTCAATCAAAATCAAAAATAAATTTATTCAAGTTAGGTTACAAGGTAACACTTATGAATGTCAAAGTTAAACAAAAATTTTCTGTGAATTTACATTTACTGCCAAGCGTGTAGTCTCGGCAGAGGTTTCGTGCAATAGTACTCAATGTAACCAGTTTATCTTTGTGATAGATCACCTACATATATAATGCGTCGGAATATAGCTGAATATATGATTTTCACACATGAGAAAACAGAGGTTGGTGTTTCTGTAAAGGTGTAATTAATCTGTCAATTGCTGGAATGCCAGACATAATTGTAAACGAATGAGTCTGGCCGCTGAGCGTCGACGCGCCGCTGCAGCTAAAATGTTAATAATTATGACCATCTATGAGCACTGAGATTTCTCAGTAAGAGTATAACGACTTCTTCGCTAAAATTCTTTAAGTTTAAATAAGTTTGTGTGCTTTGCCCGGGGTGAGGAGATCTTCACTGGGAAACCAGTGGTCTTTGTTGGCCGTACAGCAACTTCTTTATTGCAAAATCAGTAACGCGCAAAGAATACGTCGACATCAAACAGGTAACTTGTTACCCGTATCTGTAGGTATTTGCCAACTTCATCATCTCAGCTGAAAGACGTTCAGTGCTGGACATAGGTCACCTTCAAGGTTTTCCACACAGACTGGTCTTGGGCCGCCCGCATCGTACCGCTTCCCACAACGCTTAACAGGTCGTCGTGCCACCTTGTGGATATGCGTACACCTGCTGCGGCTTTTAGTGCGTGATTGCCACGCCAGAGCTTGCCTACCCTAACGGCCATCGGTTCTGCGAGCTATGTGCCGCTGCCTCTTCATCTTGAGATAGAAAGGTTACAGATAAAGTGTCTTTCACATCTATATATTACATCCAAATTTAATGGTATTTAATGTCAAGTGTAAGTATGTGTGGATGTAATCCACGTTCCCATAAGGATGTATGATGTGTATATACCAAGGGTGAGAGATTGTCTTACAGTATTATAATGTTATCATCGTCTAGAGAACATAGTTACTGATATCTATAATGATGTTCCAGGTGCTCATACACATGCGCTAAACAAATCACACAAGAACAGTAATTTATACATATATAGACATGTATAGATTATTGTTTGTTTGTAATATATTGTTGTTTAAATAATTTTATCCTCTAGACTGACTTTCGGTTACGGCAGCCAATCTTAACGAAGTACTCGCAGGAGATATTCGCAGGTGATCTGCACAGGAGATAGTATAGTGCACAATCACAAGTTTATGCGCAAAGAAGTGTACTGTGTCACTGTTCTCTAATTTCCATAATCCGATGGGACGGTAATGTGACACAACGGGCGAAAGAGATCTGGCGCAGAACCAACGAATTTAAGTGCTTGCCGTTTATTAACTGATAGAGATTTTAACATAATTTATGGGTATAATATGGCACAAATAGATGGCTATGATATTTCTACGTTACACAGACTATGTTTGAATGACATATCACGCGAACTAATGTGGAGGCGGAAACTAATATTTGATAAAATCGTAAACATACATTGACTGCGCATTTGTGCACGCTATGCTTTTTAATCTATTTGGAAATGATTTAGCTATTTACCCGACTGCGTCAGGAGGAGGGTAATGTTTTTCGAGCGTATGTATGTATGTATGTATGTGTGTATGTATATACATTTATTTGGCACGCTCTATAGCCCAAACGGCTGGACGGTTTTTGACATATGAGGTGTCGTTTAATTCATCAGAATTGTGGTAGTGACATACACATTTTCAAAATGGCGCCCGTAAATGGAAAAAGAAGGAGGGAGGGGTTTGTTTCTTTTTTCTTACCTTAGCAATATGGATATCAAATGAAAGATCGTGAAAAGACCATTTCAAAAATATACGCATCACATCACGTTTATATTACTGTTTTAACACAAATTGTCAAAAAGCGTACCAATTATATATCGGGATGCCCGAAGTATCATTTTCTAGCAAGAATGTATTCTAGTCAGGAATGACATTGCCTGTACTTAGTTATAAATTAAAATAACACTCGTTTAATAAAACAAAAAGTCTGAAATAAAATGATTATTATAAAAACAAAAAACCCGAGTGCTTAAAAGTAAGGAACTGAAAAGAGAAAAACAAGTATCACAATAATCTATATACAATTCGACTGACTAATGCATTGTTTTGTAAGCTTACTTTATCAATTAATGAAATAACTACATATGTATATTCAAATTAGTTAAACTAAATACTTTATGGTGCCGCAGGCAAACAATACTTTGTTACCTACGGGCAAAGAAAGATCTACCAAAACTACGTTTGTCACCGCATGCGGCACCATAAAGTATTTAGCTGTTTATTTCTGCGCCGTTTCTAGGTTTTTTCTGAATACATTTCGATATAACATTTTCAAGGTACATAACTGACTGAAATAATACTATTAATAGATAGAATGATTTAATGAGGAATTAGTCACTATATAAGTGAATTCTATAGTAATTTTGAATTAACCTAATTTATACATCATCGCCTCGGCTGCTATAACGACGATGTGGAGGCCACTGCTCTTAGACCACACGACTAATTACCATCAGGCGGAAGGTGGCCATTTTGACGAGCAAAATTAAAAAAAGAAAAAAACACAATTTATTTCTAAGAGGCTTCTAAACAGCTAACTCCTTTAATGTGTGGCTGCTATATACTGGCCGGTAATAAGCTATTTTATTGAATACACGTCAATATTGCATTTGGTTATCTAAAGAATTATGTTTGGAGTGGCAGATGCTTTCAAAAGTTTTTGAGCTGGCTGGAATATTGCCTATATTTTAACAATGCTTTATATTTTAACTATCTTTATTTACTATACTTTATACTGATAATTTTGTTATAAAAGCATTAGTTAGTATTTATTGCCTTAAATAAAGTAATGCTTACATATTTGAGTTCACAATAATTTTATTCGAATATGGTGTCCGTGTCTTGTAGCTATAGGTTGTAATTATGATAACATGTTGGTACTTAAACAAAATAACCTGCCAGCTCGTTGTTGTCGTGTTTGTCACAAAGTATTACCACAGCCTATGAACTTATTTTTACGCTGTGGTATTACACTTTGGCTGTCCAAGGACTAGGTATATCATATATCCATGATAAAAAAGGAACACAAATTACCTTATCTAATAAAATAAAATGCCAAATCTATTAGGTACAGTTAGTCTTTATAAGCATTTACTATTTATGTACCTAAATATATTCAAGTCAACAAAAACAGTTAATTTAGCTTTCATGAAAATTCATAGAATAGAAGATCCGAAGTACTAACTAAATAAGTAAGTAGTTAAAATTCAAATCAAAGTCTTTGGTCAAACTCAAGACTCTAAAAAGTATTTTGCCCAAACAACATGTCGTACATTGTAATTACATAATATTTTATTAATAGTCTCTTTCTTCTTTTTTCTTTTTTTTTCGTGTCGTTAGTGGCCAGCCCTTTGCCAAGAGTTGTTCAAGTAGCCCGTAGGCCTTTGACATGGCTTAATGACTGCTGTCAATTTGGCAACAACGGGGACCGACTTTTAAAGTGCCGGTATTTTTGCCCAAGAAAAAAAATCGTTCTTGGTTATGTAAATTAGTAATTAAGTATATAAATATATAGTACCCGCTTTTGCTCGCGAATTCGCTCGTTTAATATTAGGTTAGGTTATGATAGAAACAATGCGGGAGAGGGAACGCTTAAACCCTCTCCCCAACCGCAGAGCCGGGCGACGGAGGGCGCGGGACGACCTCCAGCCACCATGAGGTTTGACCTGGGGGTGGCGGGCTTCGTGGGCCTGCCCGCCATCCGTTCGGCACCAGGTCCAAGAGGCGGCGTGCGTGTTCCCACGCGCGCCTCTGTGTCGAGTCCGTCTCCCCCTCTAGGGGGGAGACAGTAGGGTTTGCGTGTAATGCCTATAGGGTAGGCTTGTTGTGTAGTGGCCTGCCGTTTCATACGGCGGGCCGAAACCTCGGCGGGGTCGCGACCGCATGCGAATGTGATTCGCGCGGCCCCGTCAATAGCGGTTTTGTCGAGGAACACCGTGGTAGGTTCAGTCGGTATTCTGGGAGGTCCATTTTCATTTCAACATCTTTCTTGACCCCAGCGAGTCCGACATAATCCCTCCGCCCGCCCCTGCGGAGGGATATGCGTCAAAGGATACCGCCAAATAAAAAAAAAAATTATTGAAACAATGCTTTTTGAAAATAAAATAGGGACTATGTTACTCGCTGATATATATAGCTTGCTAATGGTGAAAGAAAGTATTTTTAAATCGGTTGTCTATTTTTGAGTTAATCAAACAAACAAGAATATAAATATTTCCTCTTTATAATATATAGATAATAATATATAATATGCCTACATCTTTGGTGTAGCAGTAATAAATAAGCAAATAACTATCGAAATTTTCTCACAAGGAATTCGCGCTAGCAGAAAAGATACTGCATTAGGCAGAGGTCAAAAACCAGACCTAACTAAATGTTGAAATTAAACACTTTATACGGATTTTGTCGCGTTTAAATTATATATTATATATATAATAAAGTGTTTAATTTCAATGTATAACATTCGCGTAAACATAAGACAATATTATCTAACTAAATGTGTTTGTAATACTTACTCATCCCTTTGGGATATTGCCGTGTTGCTATGTATGTATAATATATATAATAGATAATGAACCTAGTAAATGCACCTCTCGAATTTCGCTTCTTCTTTGCTAGAAATTGCCTTGAGCATTAAGTTTGTATATCTCCGGTTACGTTACGTTCCGTTTAAAATAAATGAAGTAAATATAAATCTAATGCTTTTAATCTGCTGTTGTCGCCGTTGTCTAAGCAGTCACCGCAATGTTTTGATCGTTATATATTCTGCTTGAGTACAATCACAAGCCAAAAAAATAAAACATGCGTGGCAGTCTTTGGGGACTGCCGATAGAAGTGAAAATTAAGTACTCGTGCGATGACGATGACGCGAGTTTCACGCTTTTTGTTCACCCAAAAAGTGCTACGAAGTAAACACATTAATTAAAAGCTTAAAAAATAAAAATAGTCACGGAGTTGACGAACTTCCGCCAACCCTAATAAGACAATGTGCAGATGAATTAACGTTACCTTTGTATAATTTAATTAATCAATCTTTCGAGGAGGGCATTTTTCCTAACATGTTAAAAACCGCCATTATAAAGCCAATTCATAAAAAAAACTTAAAAACAGATCCCAATAATTATCGTCCTATTGCTCTTTTGCCAACCGCATCTAAGATTTTTGAAAAAGCAATGTGTACTCGCGTTTATTCGTTTTGCGAAAAATTTGAAATATTTGACAAGTGCCAAAATGGTTTTAGGAAAAATCGGTCTACTACATTAGCCGTCTATAAATATATTCAAGAAGCCCTGGATATAATAAACAATAGAAAATATGGTGTTGGAATTCTGCTAGACATGACCAAAGCGTATGATAAGGTGCAATATAATATATTATTAAGCAGATTATATGCTTTAGGCGTCAGAGGTACGGCTCACGATTGGTTTAAGTCATACCTTAAGAACAGAGAGCATCAAGTCGAAATCGAATATTTTAACTACCAAACCAACGAAATTCAAAACGTTCGATCTACAAAAAAACGAATTAACGCGTCAATCCCTCAAGGTAGTGTAATAGGATGCCTTCTGTTCCTTATCTATATTAATGATCTGCCAAAAAATGTAGGAGCATCATGTGTCTTGTTTGCGGATGACGTTTCTTTGCTCTTATCATGTGAAAACAACTTAAACATTAACGCGACATTGAACACCACCCTACATCAAACTGTAAACTGGTTAAAAAAACATGGTCTTGAGATAAACTATCCTAAAACAAAAATTATTACATTCCATCCACACCAAAAAAAGCCTCTCAATATATCCTTTTCATACAATAACACCAAAATTGACACTGTACATGAATTTAATCTGCTGGGTTTAGTCATAGATACTAATGTAAACTGGAAAGCCCACGTACAAAAAGTCAGAAGTAAAATCTCAAAATTTTCATATGCTCTTCGCGAAATTAAAAAATCAACAAACTTTAAAACAGCACTTGCCACTTATTACGCGTATGCATACTCGTGGCTTTGTTACGGAGTTACACTATGGGGAAATAGCACGGACGCACCTTCACTATTTTTACTACAAAAAAAACTTATACGTATTCTACTCAACATAGAAGTAACTGACAGCTGCAAGCCATATTTTAAAGTACATGACATCTTAACTCTTCCTTGCATATACATACTGGAATGTTGTAAATTTGTAAGGAAACACCAAGATTTTTACACAAAAAGAGAAGATAAACAATTAAAATATTCACTACGACACAAAAAGAGACTAAATCTACCAACGTCTAAACTAAATATACATTCAACAAGTCCTTATGTCATGTCTATAAAACTTTATAATAAACTACCGGAGGCAATTAAAAATGAACATAAATTGAAACAATTCATAAATAAAACAAAGTCATTCCTAATCAATAAATGTTACTATACCGTAAATGAATTCCTAAATGATAAAATTTCTCCATAATTAAAATAAATTAAATAAGTTCAAATCTAATAATTATCTCGATTAATGTAATTTCTAACAACAAAATAATAAATATTATATAAAAGCAATATAATAATAATGCTGACATACTACGAAAATAATACACTTATTAATAAAATAAATAACATAATACATATTATAAATAATATACTTGACTTTTATAACAATTTAAATAATACAATTATAATTTAATACTATATTACAATTATACTACATAGTAGAAAACAATAAATGTGATATTAGTTTAATAGATTGATGATGTAATTACAATTTTAATAATACAATTTACACACAATTTTAATATACTTATTAATAATATATATGCCAATATTTATTGAAATATATCTAGGTATTTAATTTATTAATTTTTTAATCCATTTAATTTATTAAATCTCTCATTTAATTATAGTTTATTAAATAATTAAGAATAAAAATGTGCAATTCAGTGTATAACTCGGCAATTTACTAATACAAAATATACATTGATATTTATTAAGAAATTAAGTTATCTATAGAATATAATATTATTGTACCTATCTGAATAGTTTATGTTTCCTCTCTTTTACGTTGCTGTGCCCGACAGGGTCCATAATGATCTGTCATATTATTAAGTTACCACCTAAGCCTACATTGTGGAACGCAATAAACAATTGAGTATTGAGTATTGAGTGCTCAACGCGCCTAAAGAAGGTTTCACTTCAGAAATAAACCAGGTTCGCTTTTTACAGACATACCTATATAATATTTTCACTATTTATTCTTACGTCTGTATGTCCTCAAAGGAGTAGGCAGAGGTTAATAATTTCGCATTTCGCCAACGATATTTTAAATCCCAAGCGATATGCGGCTAGGCTATTGTTGTTTACCACGAACGTTGCCAGACTTAGTGCTACTGATAAAATTTTATCAATAACAGTCTTTCGATCAGAGATTCCAATCCGAAACATTCGGATGAGCCGCAATCAAGCACAAATGCCTATAGAACAACGAAACTACTGTAAAACAGCAGTTCCTATATTCAAAAAACGTTTTGCAAACGGTCTGTTAATTTTGTCACATATTCTATGAAAAATTTGTCATAATTTAACGGTCTGTTTAGCTAAAACGACTCGTTTCTTGGTATAGGAACCAGACCTTAATGTATATACCTAATGTAACGTAACATAATGACGTGTTGCTAAAAAAGAAAACTTAAAGTCAATAAGCCAGCTAATAACCTTTAAAACAGCTTAATTTGAATGGTGTAATGAAAGTTTATAATAATATATATAATATATTCTACCACATACACACAACACCATCTAGTCCAAACTAAGCAGAGCTTGTACTATGGGTAGGTACTAGACAATGGATATACATACATATATACTTTTTTTTTTGTAAATACATACATATTATACATAGAAACACCCAGACCAAGACAAACATCTATGTTCATGCACACAAATGTTTTGACTTGTGCGGGAATGGAACCCGCGACCTCAGGCGAATTATCGATTCACGGTTACGAATGCAGAATAATTTCGATCAGACTTTTATATAGGTACTTAATATTGTTTCACTTGATTACAGTGCAGTATTTATTAATGTGAGAATGACTGTGCGCCCGCTGTCGCCTGCTCTCGTGAAGAAAGCTGAAAAAGAAATAAATGAGAAATCTCAAAGAATCGCTTCTGATATAGCAGCTATTAGAGATTGGCTTAGAAAACAATCACATTTAGAATCTGTAATACCAAGTAAGTAGTACCTACGTATTAAATATTATTTAATAACGAATTTAACTTATTTTTTGTATGTAGGTAGTTATTGTTCGAATTCGATGAATCTTAAAGGACCAAGCTATAAAAAGCTCGGTTCACTGCGTTTGCAGTAATTTGGCCAAAAAACGTAATAAATAAACTTTGTTTATAGGTATCTATTTTTGCGTTTTATACTTAAGTTAACCTACCTGTCTACTATTGTTTCTTTAATTTCCGGCAACATCAATTGCAGTTACGAAGTTCCATTATAATTTACTTAATTTTACACAATGCTTGGTCTTTTTCTTATACCGTAGTATAATTAAGTAATTATTATCACCAAACTGAAATATTATAAACAGCTGCGCTGGATTTCATGTTATAGTATATAAATTGGTGTGGATAAAAAAGATAAAGGCCATCTGTGTTTAGTTTAACAAACTATTATTATTCTTTCAGTTGTAATATTATCTTTGCACTTAAAATTATATGAGCGCCATCTGTTTTGAACTTTAATAAACAGAAACATTCTTCTGTTTGACATGTACTGTGCTAATAATATCTTCGTGAGTTTGAGTTTAGTATTAGTCATATTAATATTGTATAGATGTCGCTAGGAGTTATGATTTGTATTTAATACTATACTTACTATTTTTAACGTAGTAATCAGAAAAGTAATATAACTTGATTTAATAATGTAATGTTATCCTAATAATATCACATTATATTTAACAGCGGATCAATGGCTCATTGCGTTTTTGCGTGGATCCAAATATAGCCTCGAAAGATGCAAGGATAAGATGGAAATGTACTACACTTACAAAACCATAGTACCAGAATTCTTCGAGAAAAGAGATCCCCTCGGACCTGGAATTCAAGAAATACTTAAGCTCGGGTAAGGAAGTACTTTTACCCCGAAGGTCGTCTAATCAATGTTGACTAAATGAGGAAAGTGGAGCAGAGGCTACTTCCAACTAAAACGCGGTTTTGGAAATGTTTGCTGGCATTTCTACTTTTCTTTTATTTTTGTACATCCCTACCAGTTCACTGATTCGTCTGCGGCCTGTATACTTTGTTAAATATTAGTAAAAACAAATATTTATTACAAAAGAAGCATATTAAATTATCAATTATAATGTTTCAGAAACATCACTCAAACTTACCTCCTTTTCTCCACCTTTCTTTATACTCTATTTGATGTTCTTTAAATATTTATTTTCAGAATTTTCCTACCAGTGAGGAATTGCCATAAAGCAGATTCACCACGAACATGTATAATGAGGCTAGGTGTGTTTGATACTGCCAAGATCCACCTGGCAGACTTAATCAAAGTAGCTTTTATGATCACTGAGATATTAATGCTCGAGGATGACAATTTCACTATTTCTGGTGAGGTAAGACAAGCTATGCATTAAATAGTTGAGTCTCTTGTTGCAAGGCGTCGTTTTTATTAATCTTAATAGACTTGTAGCAATAAGGTAACAAAGTATAATGAGTCAGTTTCAGTTGTAATAGTTTGTCGAAAGAACGCTCAAAAGCTGGTGTTGTTTTGTTGTTCTTAAAAATCAATTTAGAGCAACAATAGCCAGCGCCAATATAAGCGACTGGCAAAAACTGGGCAACACCAAGCGTACCTAATAAAAGATTTAATTACAGATAAAAAATAAATGTTCGATAATAGACTTGAAAAGAGTGACATTTTTATTGGCATCTACCAATAAAAAGTACAATGCAATTATGTGTACAAATTTTACATTTAACCTATACTTGCTAACAGAACGCATAATTATTTAAGCGCGGGCATAATATAGTTACTTATTTAAAGTACCTAAATAAATTTTGCCTGCGGCTTGGCTCGTGTAAATGTAGGTTAGATTCGTAACAGTCCTTTTTCTGGTTGAAAGGTACAATAAACAAACTCACATTCGCATTTATAATATTGGTTAGGATATACCAATGGTAATGTTAATTAGAATAGAGGTGGTTAAAGACAATATCAGCTTAACGATTTAATACTACGCACAAATTCGGTTCGAAGTATTGCTTAAGTTATGAATATAATTAAATACAGTACTACATTTAATGGCCCGGTACAAAATGTTAAATTGCATTAAAATAGACTTTAGGGTAAAGCATAGGCTAGGAGAATATTTTAGCTAGGAAGTCTTTGGGGTGTATTTTTCTCGCTGCCAAATACCTCAGTCACTCCTTAAAGTGACTGAGGTATTTGGGGGCGAGAAATCATGCTTGAGCAACATAGACACGCGTTTTGTAAAATGACATAATCAATGACGTTTCGACGATGCGATTGGCTGTTCCTAAATCTGTCAGCCAATTTGTATTTAGAAGTTGACATGCGTTTGACTGTCCGTTAGTTAAATTATAATTATATAATATTAAATTTTTGTGTTGATTTGCTTTGAAACTAGATGGTATAGGCATTTAATGTGACTTCACAAAACATGATGATAGATGATGATTATAGATGTTTTCTATGAACTTTTTCAGGACCTTATACTGGATCTAAAAGATGTAGGAATGAGTGTGATAAGTCAATTTACGCCAGTTTTGGCCAAAAAGGTTACATCTTGCTTTGAAAAGGCGCTTCCAGTACGAGTAAAGAGCAATCATATAATACGTATTTCAAACGGATTTGAAACTGTTTACACGATATTTAAGTCTTTTCTAGGAGAAAAGTTGAAAAAGAGAGTAAGTCGATACTTTTTATATAACAATATTATTTACAGATGTAGACAGCTTTGATTGCCGGCAAGTATATTTATTTATTTTCTGTAAGCAAAAACGAACTTACTGACTTTCAAACGTTTGGGGGTGCTCCGACAAGTCAAATTCAGAGATATAAAGACTCTAAGATATGTTACATTGATCGAATTAATTAATTACTTAATTGATCTTAGCTTCTGTAGAAATATTTCTATGGTGATTCACACTGTAGGACTTAATTATTAAATATTCATTCACTCTATACTATATCACGGTTCCATGTCAAAATATCCTCGTCACTATTACTTATATCCTGTGGAAATTTCATTCGCACAGAGAAAATGGAGAAATCCTTTAATGCCTTTCTTGAAGACCCTCTGCGATTGTCACAAACGCAGGCGTCCGACATCACTGATATCTTCACTGATTAATTGGGCTTAATCTGGTACTTATCGACCGGCTACTGTGATCTAACGTACCGTAAAATGCTACAACTTTGCCCGGATTTTCAAGTTTTTACTCGATAAATGCTCAAGCTTAAAGAAAGTCATATATTATTTCCATTGCAATTCAATATTGGATTGTTTTTAGTAATACCATAGATAATAAAAACATTTCACAACGGCAATAATTTAACATTTTTGAATTTAGGCAATGTTGAGCAGTGACGGCAATGTTGCAGCATTTAACGGTATACTTCTGAACCTGCCAGAAAGGCCTTTTTATGACCAAATACGGAATATTTGCCAGCGATGTGCCTAGATGCATTCAAATTATATTCCAATGTATAAACAGCACTATGCATCAGTGTGTTAGCAGCAAGCACAATAGTTTGTCGGCCTCGATGGCGTAGTGGATAGTGTAACCGCCTGCCACGCCTGAGGTCGCGGGTTCGATTCCCGCACAAGTCAAACATTTGTGTGCATGAACATGGATGTTTGTCTTGGTCTGGGTGTTTCTATGTATAATATGTATGTATTTACAAAAAAAAAGTATATATGTATGTATATCCATTGTCTAGTACCCATAGTACAAGCTCTGCTTAATTTGGGCTAGACGGTGCTGTGTGTATGTGGTAGAATATTATATTATGCAGCATTGTATTCGAATGCCATTCGAATGCACGCATTACTATTACTTAGTTTCGACATAGGTCAGACCTGCGAGTATTTAGAAGAAATAGTTTATGAGTTATTATATCTGTATTATTTTTTGAAATTAAACTACTATATACGGATTTAATCGCGTTGTTTATTTAACACTGTATCTATTACATCATTTTGAATAAAATAGGTACAGTGTTAAATAAACAACGCTATAAAATCCGTATATAGTAGTTTAATTTCAATGAATAACATTCGCGTAAACAGAAGACAATATTCTGTATTATTTTGTTTACAGATTAAACTACATAACAAAGACTATGTTTCGATATACAAAACAATACCAAAGACTATTCTCCCATTCGAGTACGGAGGCAGTGATGGTGACCTACAAGCATTAACAGGTACTTTGAATGAAACAATTTTAAAATACTTAAATAATATGTATATATTAGTTTAGTTATATATTATGATGCCTTTTTAAATTATTTAATTTCCTTTAATTAAATAATCATATAATTGTACCTACATAGGTATGTAATATTAAAGTAAATTCAGACATGATTTCGATCGAAAACGCTGACAGAATGTTTGCAATTTACTTACATAGATACTCGTAATATGTATAAGTCACTCAGCACAATTTTTTGAAGTACATTCGCATTACAACCCCTTCAATCGGCAACAAAAGCAACTCACCATGTTTTGTAACCGCTTCTTTTGCTTCCTTGGTGGGTGGCTACTTTTATAACAAAGTAAACAGGATGCTTTCAATATACCACCTTACCAAAATAAAGTGTAAAATGAAGGTAAGCTGTTCGCTGTAGGGCTTGAGCTATGAGGATACGGAAAATATACTATCTGTACTGGCATAACTCATACAAATTCAATACCATATAAAATATGTATGTATGTATACATATACAAACACACACACACACACACACACTACTCACACCCACGCGCACGCACACAGACACAAACACACACACACACACAATGGCGCGCGCGCGCACGCATGCACAAAACAAAACTTGTGCATACCAAATACTATTCATACTAACAATATATATAATACAATTTTAATTAACATGTAAAACCTAAAATTATCTTACCGCACCAATAAGTTGTATTTGTTCGTATTTTTGGATTATTGTTTTTTAATGTAACTTGTCCGTGAGGACGATCCAAAAAATCTAAGCTGAACGGACCTGGTGCCTTAAATACAGACTCTCCGTCTAACTTAGGCATCACTCTCCCACGGTACTTCTAAGTCAACTAAATTTATGTCTGATATCAAATGTGCCTAACTGTATTGTGGTGTGAAAATAAATTATTTTTATTATTATTATTATTACTTTTTATTGGGTTTGATTGTAATTTTGGCTTTTGCTTGATCTTGAATGTAGCAATTTTACACCATATCAATTTTGTTGTATCTAACTCTCCTTCACATAACTAAGTATGCTACGTTTTAGCCAATTATTATGATATTGTAAATATGACAAGCTTTAAATATTAAACTGCTTGAAAAGAATTTTGTATCCACCATTTATGTTTAAAAATGCAGTAATAAACATGAATATGCATTAAAATAAATACAACGTAAAACAACTTGTAAATAGCCTAACAACATATACGCGATGGCAGACAGAGAAACTCAGTCATAATGCAATTTTCGCAGATCACTGGAAAGCTAAAGTAGAGAGTTACCGCGACTGGTTCTTGCAACAAGAAGACGCCCGATCCGATGAATCCAAGAGATCCGACGGCACTATCAAGAACTCCTCCCTAGTGTTCGGCATCGAGGGATCCTTCCGGAAACTTGAAGTTGATTAAACTACTACACTGTTTTCCTTAATGTTTATATTATAATAAATTATGTTAGTCAAATATGACCTTTATTGTTTTTTCGTATGCAGATTTATTTTTGTAATTATATAAAGTATTTTACTTTCCTACTCTACTCTCAAATTTTCTTTTCCTGGTAAATTTAGACTATCCAAGGAACTAAAACTATCAACCATGCTATGTAAAATTTTTAACTATTGATTCGAAGAACAAAAGGCATGCAGGCATGTTTTTAATTTGTCTGGGTGGTGTATAAATAAAATAATACCACAGGCGTAGTGTGCTTGTTTATAAAATAATTAAGTAGGTTACTGGTGGGTGGGTGCAGTGCAAAAGCAAACCTTGGCCTGTCAAACTCAAAGACTTAATTAATGCGATCTAACACTGCGATTAAGTAACCCAGGTGATTGCACACTGTTTTCGAACACATCAACCGATGAAAGATAAACCTTTTTCTAGATCTGATTCGTGTTCTATTTAACACAAATACAATGTGAAGGTTTCACAGGTTTATCAAGATCTAAATTTAATATTTACTATGCACATTGAATAACTCGTATACGAGGACAATAACTTTCTACAATCAATCAATTGTTGCAGTGAGATACTATCGTACGTGTGAATAGATCGTAGGACCACATTATCTTCGCATTTATTATCATGTTATTTGTGTCCAACCAGTATGTCCAGTATAAGTTGAGCCGTACGTTCCGCTTACGCTGGACGCTGTACGTACATTATGCAGTGCCGCTATACGAAAGCGGAGCGCGGTGTGGCGCGGGCGCCGTCCTCAGTCGTGTTTGGTTATCAGTGGCGCGCGCGTGTCGCGTTGTGCGCAGTGTACAGTTTGATATGAACCCGACTACCTTTCCGCGCGGTCGCTTGTGTAATTGTGTGTTTGCCAACATTGCGCCATGACACAGGAAGAGTTCTGCTCCCGGCTCGACCACGAGCTTCAATCATCCTCCGGGACTGCCTCCGACGAAGATGGTGTTATCATTAGAAAGGACAAGGCCAGCGTTAGAGATATGATATTACGCTTCGAAAGGACTACTATAGATAACTTCGGTGATTCTAGAGAATCGTTAGAAAAGTGCAGGGAATCGAATTTGGGAAGTTTGACAAGTGTAGTTAATCCAATTCAATCCCATTTCCAACACTTGTGTCCGGTTACAAAGTCACAAGACAGAAATTCGAACGTTTCAGTGAATTCAATTTTATCTAATGCTTCGGAACATAGTTATGAATCAAGTTCGTCGGGTTTTATCTCTGATAGGAAATCGGGAGTGGATATGTTAGTGCCTCACAGACCTGCGCCGCCACCTCCGGTGCAGTTTAGAGATAGACATTCACCGGAAAGTAAATTGCTTGTTCCGGAACAAGAAACGATGCATAAAGATAGAAGATTTTCTTTTACCACGCCGTCATCTTCCCCCGTGGCGACAAGACGGTCACGACAGCCACCCGTCATTAGAAGAAAATCAACAGCCGGCAGTCATGTGAATTCTGGAGAAAGACATTGGTCTTACGGTGTAACGCAAAAGGACATTGAAAGGATACTAAGACTGAAGCGGTCCGATCCGTCTGATAATGAAGAAGACTTACAAATTCAAGAATCAGCTCCCGATTCACCAGAAAATGAAAGCAGTGATGATTCAAACAGTGATAATTCAAACAGTGATAATCAGAGTAATGGAAAGGAATATATCCTCAATATAGAGGATGGTGCAGCGGACACAATGTCTACGGATCATTCTACAGACACATTGATAAACGAAGAAGAGAGTGACGTTCATAGTGAAAGAGGAGACGACGATTCCGTCTCCTCCCGTGAATCTGGTGATCGTGCTAATTATGACAATGTTAGTATTAAGTCTATATCGTCGTTTGATATGGTTCCGTATCAGAAGTATGACAGTATTACAGTGTCCTCGGACGAGTTTGGTTCTGAGGTGTGCCATGCGCCAGACACAGAGTTTCTCACTGTGAGTGCAGTGAACGAATGGTGTATATCCAAGTCAACTGAACCGGTATTGCTACCTATTGAATCGAAAAAGGAGAAGTATCGCAGGTGAGGTCACTTGATTCTTTTCAAGATATCGAGGAAAAATATTTGCGATATCGCAGCCTGGCTTTGTCACGCGATAAGTTATCTTTTAGCTGAGTGCGTACAGGTATCGCTAACGGTCCTTTGTTTCATGATTTAGTAAATTATGTTAATCAATAGTTAATATATTCATGGTCTAATCAATACAGTTCGCCTGCAAAAAATGTAGAATGATTACTGCATACAATAATGCGTATGAGTTGTCGCCATGTATGAGGTTTCACCTTGATGTTTATTCATATGGTGCGGGCAAGTGGGCAGGTGGCTAATATACGTATACTATGACCGTTTTATAAAACATGTTGTTTGTATTACCCATATCTATAAACAGTTTAATGTGGCTAATAAATATAGCTTAGAAATAACAGGCTTATATTGATAGCCATGAATGAACTATTTATAAGACAGTGATGCCTTTAGAAATAATGGTCAAAGTATATATATAGATATGTAATAGTTTATTTACTTCTAGCCGAGCAAGGTCATCCGCATAATAGTTATCCGAAATAGTCAATGTTACTCAAAGATAGCGAAGGTTACCACTGGAGAAATATTTTTAAATCGGGTTTTCATTAATCATATACATAAACAAATGGCTCTTTTTATAATATTAGTACAATAAACTTAACCAAGTTTGGTTTTACACGAGTATTCTTTTCAAATATTAGGTAAGCCAATACGAAAATGAGTGATCAAATCTTATTGAATTTTAATGACAAAATTACATGAGCATATAATATGGAAAAACCGAGTACGGAAAACGAAAGCTATTAGGTAACGATAATAATTGGATATCGATTTACAATTTGATAAAACGAAATAATGTTTTCAACTCAGTATGTATGTGTCGTTATTCTTGCTTGTGATTCATAAAGATTCTTGTACTGTAGTATAACAAAAAGTATAATATAACATTTATAGCATTCAACGTAGGTAGCAAGGACGTTTTGTGTTATTACTGTAGTGTAGATATAAATATATAGACTTTCAAAATAAACTGTTGTTGCTAATACTGACCGACTAAACGAGGGCTTCCGTCAATTTTTACGCATAGCAACCATTGAGTTAATATTTACTACATACGTACTAGAGGATATAATTATTTTAAATTGTTTTACATGCTCTTTACTCTAGCTCACTGAACTTTAGGCTCATGTAGCCTGAACTCAAATTGAATTCAAAACGAATTAGACAGTACCGCAATATACACAAATTAGGAATATAAAAAATTGCACTCACACATGTTGTTATTACTGCAACAACATTTGTGTGTGTGAAAAATTTTGTACATGGTTCAGACTATGTCAGTAAGAGAGCATGCACTCTAATGCGTAACTTATACCTACAAACAATTGGGTTGAGTATTCTTGTTTACTACGTAGTAAATATTAATACAATTATATCAACTTCAGTGTTTTGTTAACCGAATTCAAAAAAAGGAGGAGGTTCTCAATTCAACTGTATGTTTTTTTTATGTGTGTTACCTCATAACTTTTTTCTAGTTGAACTGACTTTGATGATTCTTTTTTTATTTGAAAGCTTGTGCTTTCCATTTGATTTTTATCAAGATCTGACTATTAGTTTTTGAGTTATCCTTAATAATGCGTATTTGGTTGACTTAAGCTACATTGATGATGTCCTAATTTTTTGCAACAGCAGAATAAACAACTGTCTAGGATGGTTTGGAAGCCCCTCGTAGTATTTCGAGGTAGCCCCATTCTAATTTGGTGATGTTCTGATAAAGATCTTCGGTTTTATACAACGGAATTCTTTAATAAATGACAGCAATTCTGCCGTGATTGCTACAATCACATGTATCACATGTATATGTATTTTTTACACAATTCCAAATTGGTTTTTGATAGCATTTAATAGTATAGGGTTATGTGCAACAGTTAAACTCACAAGGTATAAAAAAAAAATTTACCAAAATTATTTCTATATTCAGACAAATAAAATCAGTAATCGAACTTCAGATTCACTAAAAACAGAGAAATAAAATATTAACATAAAAGAAAACCGACTTCAACTAGGAATATTCCGAAACAAAAAATGCACTAAATGTTAAAAATAATTGCGTATTCTCGTGAATAATTATAATATTGTTATTTTTGAAGTCGGTGGCAGCCGCCCGCGCCGCGTGCTACGTGTGTAATTGTGCATGCCAATGTTATGTTATGAATTATGATTCACATGATCACATGAGTTGTAGTAAGACATCTCATGTTTAGGTAAAATTTTAATAATAGGATGTTTTATTGTGAGACCCCTTATTACAGTCTAACAAATTCTGTTTAACTAAATACTTTGTTGATAATGTAGAAATGTTGGATAACACTTTCGGCCTAATCTTGTGAAACCATCTGTTAAGTACTCATTCTCTTAGCTTACTGTGCTTAAGCTGTTTAAATATACTATTACGTTGCAAACTAATTGCGGAAGCTCGTTATTGGAATTTATTTATCTTATTTGTATAACTACTAACTATTTATAAGCTCACCTAAAAAAATAAAATCTCAACTTTTTTATAATCAGGCATCAAAGGCGCAACACTATTTAGTTTTATAACGGTGTATTTTTGAGATATTTAAATCAATAAATAAAGAAATTACTAGCATACATGAACTAGTACACTTTATCTTAACTAATTAATTTAATTAAAGAAATAATGCTTTAGTGTTTACGTCTAGAGGCATTTTCTTAAACAATTATTGGAGTGAAGGTAAACATAGAAGCAGTTGTGTTATCAATGACATATTAGTAGATCAACTAAGTTTAAGCATATAAGCCATTAAGAAATCTGTAAATTATAATATTTGACCATTTGTTTTCATATCTAGGTTAATGAGGTTTACTTTAAGGATATTCTTCTGAGTTTAGAATAGTATATTAGACTTGTATTGCTTGTGTCCGCGCTATGAGTCTTCTTGTAACGTGGGACTCATAGCTCGGCTTTTAGTTTTATATACCTTCACTTAACCGTTCACGTTTTTCATTTAACAGCCTAACATTTCGAAAAACGTCCTAACAATATTAGCATAGCTTTTGTCTAGTGGGTTTAAATATATAAATTTACGTTTTGATCATAGGCTTCATCTAAAATGGTACAGATTTAAAGATAACTTATATATTATGACTAATTTTTGAATTGTTATTCTACTTAACCAAACAGTCTACAGTCTCATAGTTTAAGCGGATTAAATTTAATGCAATATTTTAGTTAAGCGAACTAAACTAAACTAAATTTCTATGTGTACATAGAAATAAAGTAAACGTAAGGTTTACCGTGGTTCACTTGATGACAACTTTCTAGCTAGATAATTCTTTATATTGTATGTACACACAGATTTATGCTTCCTATGTACAAGATTAATCATTATAATGGATTTGATAAGTCTTAACTATGGAACAGAAAAACCTTAAGCCAAGAAACACAGATTCCTAAGTAACTCCTTAACCCTTTTAAAGCCCAAAAATATCTTAATTTCAACAGATACGAGTAGAATATACCATCGCTTTGGGATCCCGTAATCCTATTTTTCAAGTCCAAGATCACACAAAACAAGGCAGAATCTCAATAAACGTTATAATTGTTTTAACACCTCAGTCTCCCACCATCATGGATGTAAAAATGTATCCAAAACCTAAATTTCGGCGATAAAATAGCAATATTTATTTTTATAATGCTACTAGCTGACCCGGCAATCGTTCTTCTGCCATATAATGGATAGGGACACCCTAATCACCATTACGGTATGAAATATACTTTACACCTATTTTCATACCTACCAAATATATCTACATAAAAATTTTCATAGAAATCGGTGCATCCGTTTCGGAGGAGTCCGACTAGAAACACTGTGACACGAGATTTTTATATAGGTACTAGCTGTCCTAACAGACGCTGTCCTGTAAAGGAGAAAAAAAAAAACAAATCTAAACCATCCTCGAATCCACTTGAACACACACAAAAAAATTCATTCAAATCGGTCAAGCCATTTAGGAGGAGTTCACTGTCAACACACGTACAGAAGAATTATATATACAGGGTGATTTTGAAATCGTGTAATTCCTTTTAACCACGCATTCTACTGGTGATATAGAATAACCCTGACCATATTTTTATTTAATTAGAATTATATTTTTTTTTAAATTATTGTTCCGTTTGTTTCGTGAAATGGTGTCAGATAATCATATGTTAACCAACCGAGGCAATTTTAATTTTTTACTAATTAAAATAAAAAAACATATTAATAATTAATGTCGTAAATAATAACGGGCGGTCCTTTTTATTGCCCCTTATTATTTACGACATTAGTTATTGTTATGTTATTATTTTTAAATTAGTAAAATATTAAGATTGTGTCAGGTGGTTAAAATATGACTATTTGAAATCATTTCATGAAAAAAATCTGTACTCTAATTTTGCCGAAACCATTATTCTAATTAAGAAAAAATATTGTCAGGGTTATTCTATATCACCAGTAGAATGTGTGGTTAAAAGGAATTACACGATTTCAAAATCACCCTGTATAAATCAATACGCACATAATTTCGAAAAGTTATATATCTTCCGAAAGTCAGAGATGCGCGCCGTGGGTTCGAACCCGAGACCCTCTGCATTGTAGTCTGTTGGTCTCCCCACTGAGCTATCTTTGCTATGCTATATACAGGATGTACGGTAATTAATGGATAACCTGGAAATGTCTTCTAGTAGAACTGATGGCCGGTCAGAAAAAAAATGAAAAAAAACTATCCTAACTACTACCTGAGATATGTGTTTTTTTTAAATTACCATATATAACTTTCTTGTATACTACGACCATAAATGAATGAAATCTATCGGTTTTTTGTTGTTTTATTATTAAACACTAATTATGCTAATAGATAGACAGTCAAAAGTATGCTATGCTAATATAGCTTGCACTTTTTAATATATGTATATATATATATATATATATATATATATATATATATATTTTTATTTTTCATTTTTTCTGAACGGCCTTCAGTACTACTATAAGACATTTCAAGGTTATCCATTAATTACTGGACATCCTGTATATGCTATAGTCTGTATTATTAGTTTCCTAAATAAAATTAATTGTCAAGAACGTACCTACGTTCTTTTATCATAATCAACAACTGACGTGTTGCTTTTAAGGACAATGAATGCACTGGTTATACAATATTTTCCTTGAGAATATTATATACTTTAAAAGAAAATATAGATAATTTTACAGCATAGCATCTAAAATCTGTTACGAGTGCTAAATACTTATGTAAATCGGCCATCTTCACATTCGAACTTTATGTCAATCATGAAGAGAACAAGCAAATTAACATTATTACTAATTTATGGGTTGTATGGAGAATAGTCTTTAGCAGTAAATATCTAGTTTCATAGAATCATAGTGTCTTGAATAGGCACCTGTCTTTAATGAACTTTTGTTCTGTTAATTTTAGCTCCTAATTACGAACATTTATAAATAGTCGTTACACTTGTATAGCTGTCATCATTGTATAATTATCACGAAGTCACCAGACTGAGGTACAAAATATATATTACCTCATCAATCGCCCACAGCTCTGAATCAAATCTGCATTTGGAACAAAATCAAAATAAATAAACACGATACTTCATGCTAATCGAATGTTAATTGATAAATGTCATTAGCTGACGTTGGTATTCATCTACAAGTTAGATTTGACCTGTGCTGACTTGGAAGAGTGACAGCTTCAGAGTTCTTGAGTAATATGTAAGGCGCGGTGCACACAGGAAAGACTGGACGTGGACAATAGAAGGACGCGTGCGTTTGTAGCGGACAAGCGTCCGCTCGTTCTTTTTGTCAATAAACGGTGCAATGCATACAGAGTCGAGAGAGCGAGGTCGTTGCGAGAACGCGTCGGTACCACTTCCCTGTACGCGCACCGATGTATCAGTTGTTTTGGTTCGGTGATCTTTGGTGCTTAGTATCATATGCGAGCACTCTTGCAGCAGTAACTTTATAAATGCAAAATTAACTCTGTCTGTTTGTAAAGTTGCCACGGTCAAGACACTTAACAGATTTGATCAAAGGTATGGACAAAAGTGGTATGAACTGAATGCCTCAGAAATGACAATTTAGAGATGATTACTGTTATTAGTTCTTTTAAGTTATGTCTGTGCTCATTAGTCGTAGCTAACTTGAAGATAGCTCCTAGTTAACTCTTAAGCGGAACGGTAGACTCTCGTGACCACACGATAGATTGATAAGATTGTGTCTTTAATGTGTTACAACTAAATCGCCAATTTCTAGCAAACTTAAACTTTTTTACGTTTTTACTCTCTTAAAATGAAGAAGGTAAGCGCTATTTACGAGTATGTGTCTAAAGACAAGTTGTACCGCCTACCTTTACATCACGGTTATATCACGTCACCATACTTTCTGTGTGTATTGTACTTATTACGATCATTAGTGCCCATTAGAAGTAATTACAAATCAATAGGAGAATTGTTAGAAGTTTGAACGGTTTGGTATTGCCGGCATATTTTGATACGACTAATTATACAAGACTTCGAAATTACACAATTACTTACTTTAATTACTTATTAACTTCTTTACTGGTAATTATACTAGGGCTGAATGGGTATTCACTAAAACCCTACTGTATTACAGTAATGGCTCTTTTATACGACCCTGGCACTTGCATATAATTATTGCAAGTATTTTCTAAGCGATTGATGTGAGTCATCCGTGTAGGTGACCCATATCATCAACTCTTGCATGTAGCCCGCACGTATAGTATGCGTCTTGTATGTTGCCGGCACATATTATTTGTGTATGTAGCCCGTCTAAGCCTTTTGCGTTGTATACACTTTTATTAAAATTTATTAAAAGCATGTTTAACTGCAAGAATACCATTTTAATGTTAACAGTATCAACTAATACGCAAAGTGTATTATAACCCCACGTGACATAAATTGGTTGGTCACAAAATGATGACAGATGACATAGTTGGTCCGTGCTTGAATATTCTCTTACTCTGTTGTTTTAATGTTTGTATCCTTACCTGAAATGCAGGGATTGTCCATTATGAGAGAAATTTCCTTTTATAAATCTAGCCCTAATACAAGCCGTTGAACCTTAAAAGGTTAAGGCTAAATTTATTCTTCTTATTATTTATTTATTTATATTGATAAAATTATTTAAACAGGTAAACAATAACATTTACTATAAAGCAGACTCAATAATCTGAATAAATAAACGTAGCTCGATGTGACTCATCACTCATCAGCCAAGTAGACACTGCAGTTTCATATTGTAAATACATTTCTTTAATTACGATGATTTTATGGTAAACCTGTTTGTTTTGAGGTGCAGTTATAGTTTAAAAAGCGCCAAATTGTTATGATATGTTGCCATTTAAGAAATCGGTTACTAAGTGAACTGGTTTAATTTATTTAAAAAATAAACAGATTATATGAGCTTCCGTATAAAATACCATGACATGAAGTTTATTTGATTTTGTTTAACATGTTGCAGATACAAAAATACGTTTAAGAATTATTTACATATTTCATCAGTAGTTTACAATTTATGTTCTGTAAACAGATCATGTTTAATGTTTCTTTTGAATTGTTAAACAATTATACTCATACTTGAGAGCGCTTCTAGTGACGCAAATGGTTTTTCAGGGCGAATAATATACTACCTACCAGATTTTAACCTCAGTAGCAGAACAGCATCTTTAATTTTGTCTCTATAACATGCGATTAAAACAAAAGTGCTGGAATGAGTGTGTTTATGTGTTTGTTTGTAAACAATCAGACAAGAACGTGTACGTTGCAAATAATATACGTTCCTTTCTCATTCAAGTGATTGCTTGGAAATTACTAGTGCCAATCTAAGTTTAATCTTCAATTGTGGATTGCAATTGTTAAAGTACAACCGTTAATTTTAAACAGCCATTGCAGTGATATCTTTTTTATAGTCTTCTAGGGCGTTAGACGTGATACTAGCTAGGTTATGTACGCTTTTATATTTATACGAGTATCACGTGACCTCCAAAGACAAAGTACATCTAGTGCTAGCGACCTAGCGACCGAACATTAAACCTGTTGTCCAAGACCATAAAGTTCGCGTACAGCATATAAATATATATAGCTTGAAGTTCGTAATCCAATTTTTGTTAATTTTCTTGCTAGGATCGTAATGGGCAAATTTAAGCTCATATTTCTTGGAAAATGGTCGAATGGTTCTGAAAACAAACCGATAAAATGTGATGGCTGGGTTTATAACATAAATTGTAGAAGACATAAAAACCATAGTTAAACTGGATACCTGTTTATTATAATGACGTTATTAAACTGATTACTGCGGTATATAACCACTAGAGTACTTTGTGACTCTACTTGTTAGTTGCTTACTTTAGGGCGTTGTGTTTAAAACTAGTACCTTAGTTCTAGGTAGAAAAATGTGGTAATTACTTAAGTCTGAAAATGTTAGTAGTCTAATGCTTTGCGCGGCAGTCGCTTATCTAATTAATATGACCGTATACACGTCCGCGTCAGTATGGCTAAACCGATGGAAACATTTAATTCAATATTAATAAAATTCATCGGTTTAATATAAACTATATAGACTTCTATAGGTACTAATATGCACTTCAAATAGATACTGCAAATATTGTATTTACTATAACATTGAAGTTAAGTTAAGATTATTAAAGGTACCTTATGGGAATAAATTCTACACCAAATTGTGAAGATTATGGCATTGTGGAGGACGTATACCACTTGTTAGTGGAATGTACTCGTATCAGAACTGGGCCTGTGAGACAAGAGCTAATGGAAAAAAATCATATAAACTTATTTGATGTGGGTACTTTCCAAACTTTATTGTTCAAACCATTGTCCGAAGGAGCAATTTTACTTTATAGAATCTTAGAATAAGATTAAAAATAAGTCCCTATAATTATGGTTAGGTTATAATGAGGCTGACATGGTCTTATTTGTGAATAATAGCCCCTAAATAAATAAAGAGAAAAATATTTATATATGGTCAGGGTTATTCTATATCACCAGTAGAATGTGTGGTTAAAAGGAATTATACGATTTCAAAATCATATACACAGGACATATATATATACAGGATATATTTATAACGTTGGCAACAAACATAATTATGATAGTAAATGATTACCGAAACGCTTATAGGCCGAAATGTTTTGCAAGACTACGGCTATCGGCTGTCGGCCTCGATGGCGTAGTGGTTAGTGTAACCGACTGCCACGCCTAAGGTCGAGGGTTCGATTCTCGCATAAGTCAAACATTTGTGTGCATGAATATGGATGTTTGTCTGGGTCTGGATATTTCTATGTATGTATTTAGAAAAAGAAGTACCTATATGTATATGTATGTTTATCTATTGTCTAGTACCCATAGTACAATCTCTGCTTAGTTTGGGCTAGATGGTGTTGTGTGTATGTATATTATTATCATAAAAAAATAAGTTCTGCAAAAAAGAACTAAAAATAAGGTAACTAAATTTTGACCGCGGCTCCGCTCGACTTAATGTAAGTTATGTTAATTTTCTATCTCTCGGCAACATTGTCCATTTCTATACCCCTGACAACGTGTATATAAAATTTCATGATGATCGGTCAAGTAGTTAAGGCGTGAAAACGTAACAAACAAATACACACACATTCGCATTTATAATATTAGTAAAAATTAAGTACAATACAGATTTTACAATGCTTAAAAAACAACGTTCATAGCACAATAAATAATATTGTATCATATGAATAGATTAACCCTTCCAGAACATGACAACGCTAGTACAAATAGCTCATCGTCTAATTCGGCAGGTATAGTGACGTCACTCGGTATATATTTGTATGGATGCGCGCGCGGCGTGGATGCCAAGGTTGCTCTCGTATTTACGTTTCGTTAGCATTCTTTATTTGTGTATAGGAATGTGTTTCTTGTATTTTTTTAGACCATGCCGCATTCTCGATGCATGCATGCTTGCTTTACGTGAAATCGCGGAAAAGTATCAAGGTTGCTTGCAATACTTGTATTAAACTTTACATGTGTATAATCTAATCGATTTTTACACGGCATGGAGATAAAATACCTGTCGATATATAAATGTATATTGCTATCTATATTTGTAATAGTGCATTACAGAGATACAATGGCTACGTCACTCACTTAACCTACAAACAAGTATACGTGTATAAACTACGTTCACAAACGATGATGACGCAGTTCGAAAAGCGGTCCCACTTACGTCATAGACGTAGGAACGAGCGGTTTTCCCATATTTGCTTTCCTTTGATGACTCATAAGTGATAGAAATTTAGTATCCACTATAATACGTAATACGATAGTTTAATACGTAATGTGGTAACGTTTCTATATCGTTTGTATTATTGAATTCGTTTATTCTTTGTTTGTTCCTTAGTATTTTGCCGGGTTGGGTAAAATATTATTTTGGCAGGCAATTGTAAGGAGCAGCGCGGATTGCATAGAGTCTGGTTCTATGCAAAATACACTTAAAAAGATAATGCTTTAAAATTTTGTCTTTATCGATTTCCTGTACTATGACAAAAACGTTTTGAATATATTGGGTATGACCAATATTTTATGATATTGTTGTTGGTTTAGCCATAACGTCTGACATTTCTACACTACTATGCACCGTTAAATACATGGTTCAGAAAATTAATAGACGATAATTTTAAATGCCGGAATAAATGAAGCTGTCCAATAGAATACACTATTGAAAATACACTATGCAATTTTCTAAAATATGCCTTTTTAATAAATCTTACCATGGAAAAGAGGAGTGACGATTTTGTTTGGCATTTAATAATGTTACTGACATTTAGGTTAGTTGCTAGATACAGGCAAAGAGTAGCCATATACATATAGCATATTACTAAATCTGAATAAAATATAATAGAAAATACATAATATTACATGCCATGGTTTAGAATTTCCTCACAAAAACCAATAATACTCGACTTACTACTGCACCTAGTATTCATGACTGCATTCAACCTTAACGTACTCCATGAGGCAGTATAATAACATTACTTATAGTAATATTTATATAAGTAATGTTATTATATATACTTTCCTTTGTCGACAATTGACACCAATACATGTACATAAGTTTTCTCTTGGTGCCGTTAAATGATATATTAAATCTAACGGGATAGCATGTACGTATGTATGCCTGTACGGTATAAAAGCGTGAAGCAATAATTCTCTCGTAGCTCATTTAATAGCCTATTGTATTTTCTAATAACATGACTTTGATTTAAGTTATCAATAATATGACTGCACTCTCTGCGACTCTAGTTCCTTGACGATGCGCTAAATGTGGCAGGTTCGATCGTGAGATGTAAATTGTATGCGTAATGTAGAAAGGTTTTAGGTTTTGGACTTTGGAGCTGAGACATTTATTCGACCTCTGATGTATTTTTAAGAGAAGTGCCGCCGTTATCAATTATTTGAGAGCGATACGAATAAGATGTCTCGCCTAGGGCAGTATCTCCTTCATGTAGGCAGTCAGCGAATTTTAGAGGAAGTTAGGTATTGCGATTCGCCCAAGAGTATAAATCTGATGGTATACATAGTACCTTAAGTTTCGATTTTTTTTTCGTAATGCGTCGGTGTTACTCCTGGTTTTGCAAGTGATCATAAGCTATGATGACTGTTTGCTATCAGGCATGCCGTATGCTCTTTTGCAAGTGGATATGTATAATTTCTTTATCAGTAATTATTATTTTAGGAATATTGTTTGTTTTATAAATAGCCGGTGACATGGCTCGTTAGTACATTGGCATTAACTTCGGGCTTATGTTTGCGACTGATTGTATGGCCCCGTCTTGTTTTTATTGCGTATTTCTATAAGAGAACTCCCAGTAGCATCACTGATCTGACTATGTGACTACAATTGACATACTCTCTACTACATGGTACTTAAACAAAGCTGTACAGGCATACACAACATAGGCATAGACTTTTTGTGGATATGAGGGCGAGAGAATGTGTCTAAAAGTAAAATATAATGCCAATGTAGGTACGTTCCATTAGCATATGTAACTTGTTACGCAAAGTTGTTAAAATTGAATGAGATTGAAAATTATTAGATGTGTATATTGCTATCAATATTTATTGCTTTCATAACATTATGCCGGATTCGTAACAGTTCCCAGGCTATCATATTCAAACGATATCGTTCGTTATTTAATACCTACTCGTTCTCAGCTACTGCTTTGGGGCTTGTTATTAGTACAATTTGTAAATAAAGTACAACGTTTTCAGTATATACCTAAATCGCGACTCATGTTATAAAGAGGGAAAATTCATTTTATAATGTGTTGTAAGTTAATCTCTGCAACTACCTACTGAACATAAACCTACCACGACACGTAGGTAAATGCCTGAGTTTCAGGCCTATTGTTGGTACTATTATTATTACTGGTACTATGAAATACATAAAGTAACACTTTGATCATTTTCAACTCTACAGTGAAGTGGTCCGGGAAATGTATAGGTTACTTTGAAAAAAGAAAATGAATCTTCGCGATAGGAATAATTTTAATATTTCGTTTAACCCGAAGTTTTGAATAGACATTTTCATAGGAGATCTACAGAGTCTGAAGACCTATGAATTCATTGTCGGATAGAAAGTTTGTCATACCATGTTTTTTATTTTATTTTGATAAAGTAATTTATTTTAATGTCTTAATGACGTACCATGTAGTAACTAACTTTATTAAAATACTGTGAAATATATTTCTTAAGGGTACCCTAACCGGCCAACGTGCGTGAATCATGTATTGAAAGTGAATGAAGCAAAATACATAATTATATGTTAGGATCGTTGCAAATAGAAATCTGTAGTCTCTGTCTAACCAACAAACGCTATGAACAAACGCAAGTCTGTCTATATATTTTTTAATGAAGCTTTTTTACAAATACTTATATCAATCAGCCCGTTGCAGTCCACTGTTGGACATCCGGTCTTATGCCATCGGCATCCAGCCTAACCCAGCTTCTTCAGATCATCGGTCTATCTGGCCGCAGGCGCGAACTAGCTTGCGTTTAGATTTGAATATACCTATTGACTATTTGTGAAATGAATCGAATATGAAAGATTTTTGGTGATGATTGGCATGATGGAAAAAGTTATTGTATGTAAGTACTTTTCCTCTTAAGGAAAAGTAGTATCGAGTAGACCATGTGTAATATGGTAATTTTACACATGGTCTACTCGATAGATTAAGAAAATCACTGTGTAGTAATATAGAAAACCTCAATTAAAATGTAAGTGCCATTCCCCCTTAGCTGCTATTTATATTTGACACACATCAGTTGAATAGTTATATTTATGTATATATAGGTATATGTCTAAGATATACATATATTATGTCAATCAATCATATTCAGAAATATAAACCGTAATCATAGTTGGCCTGTCTCACGTGTGCTAATTATGGACTATATCTCTTATCAGAATAGAAAGGGTCAGCCTATACCACGCTGGTCAATGACTGACTGGCAAATAAGCATATTCTTAAAAAGATTATATAGAACTTTTATTCATTAATAGCTGGCAACCAAACACATTACAGAGAATTACTTCTTTTTTCCAAGGTCCAAACGTGGGCTAAAAGATTAAAGATAGATTTTACACGACTTTGCTATACTAAACTTTTACCAAAACAAATATTGATTTTGAACCTGATATCTAAAACTTGGCAAGAAGGCAATATCAAGCAATCATTACCACAAATATGACATAATAAAAAATTACAGGCACGCTTTTATCCGTTTACGGCTGTTCATTTCCAAAGATTTGGAAAGGTGTCTCATAAACTCACATATTGTTAGCTATATTAAGTACCACGTAATATACCCTTTTTCATCCGCTGGTAACATGGTTAGTCTTCGTGCATCTACAGAGAATTTATTTCCAGTACACCTAAAACTGCGCGACATCGAGTCAAGATGGCAAACATTATCGCCAAATTCTGCCACGTGATCAACGAGGAAGTAAAAAAGACATGTGATCAAACACGAATGATTAAAAGAAATATGTTATGCGATAATATCCGTTCCAGTTAATAGATGGATAGCTTAATACCGTCAATGGAGGTTACTTAACGATAGCTCGTACTTTCTTGCAAAAGTATCGCAATTTAAGGTGTACTTTCAAAATGTATAAAATAATAATGCAATATGCCATTATCGCGTTTATTAAAAACATTGCACTTTTTTGCAGTTTCAACGTAATTGCTGTATCGAATTCGATTTGTATAGGTTACGCTGACCTGTGTAACATCCCGGAATGCAATACTTGAAGTTGTATCAGATTTCATTAAAAGCGGTTCAGTAGTTTTTACATAATTAATGGCAAACATGCGGACACAGTTTGTAATTAGGAAATGGTTTATGGGTTTAGATCATTGTACTTTTAGGTTGCAGGCCTACACATGAACACACACACATACACACATATACACGCGCACACGCAGACACGTGAATATAGAGTCACACACCACTTTCGTAAATAAACTATTTAGTAACTAACAATTAGTACATATTGCAGAACTGCGTCATGGCGGTCCAATACATATGCAATATTATATTAAGGCTTATTTTTTTACTTAGGTTTGAATATTTTTAGGAAGTGTTATCCATCTTAAATTATTAATAGTAACCCAACGGTGTCCAGCGGGAATGAAACCTAAATCACTCGACACGGAGCCGGCGTATCGTTTATGTGGGCACCTCAACCATTGCTACTCGTGCAGTTTAAATTTACCTATACATTTCTATGCAATTTACAAAATTTTTTTTGTTTGCATGACTTAAGTGATAATGTTAGCTAATTTCCTCGTTATAAAATCTTTTATTCTTGTTTTACGATTGATATTAAAAAGCGAGATTAAAATTTGTTGGTAACAACAGAATCGAGAACAATATTCTGTATCCTACTTGATTGGTTATCCAGATTGTATTAACCAACAAAATACTCAATACATTTAATGCTTCGAAAATTTCAAGGTCTTGCAAATGAAATCGTGAAATATAATATTGCAAAAACATTTGATTTCAGAAACAATTTCTTTGTTTTAGTAAATGTTACTCTATTGTTTTAATTTTAAACACAAGTAGGAAGTAAACCATTTTATAATTTACTAGATTTTACCAGCGGCTTTGCTTGCGTAAATGTAGTTTAAGTTAGGTTAGTAACATTACTTTTTCTGCATAAAAAATACCTTATGTCCTTTTCTTTCCCGTGACAACGTGTATGTGAAATTTCATGATGACTGGTCAAGTTGTTAAGACGTGAAAGCGTAACAAATAAGCGACTTGATTTTTATTGACAGCGTTAGAAAATGTCTTGACCTATTTGATAACCTGATAGTGTTTTATTTTTAAACTTGTTTTTTACATTCGTATCTATATGTCATATTTGTCTGTTGATATTGTGGTTTTCCATTTGCAAAACCAATGTATGTAAACAACTTGTAGATTTTATAACATAATATCTTGCAAGTATTACCACCGATTTGGGCAGAGATACAATAGGTATGTTACTCACATTTTGCTTGTTGTGATTTAGCGTGTGGGTGTTATATAGATGTGTTGATTAAAGAGTATAAAATGAAATGGTATTGCGCAGTACCTATAGACTTAAATATTTGTTAACGATGTACACAATATCATTCGATGTATATTCGAATATAGTCCTTTACCACTCAAAGTAAATATAGCGTTGTTTACAAACGTATTCGAATTTCATTTAAATGCAATTATTCGTACCACATTACTAATATTAATGAATGGACCAAGGGCCCTTCCCCAACAGGATTTAAGTAAAGTCCGAAATTAAAAATGTAACTAAATTATCTAAATATATCTATTATGTATATACAAAATTAACATATATTATATAGGTTAAGATAGTACTTAGTTTTCAAATCTCGGACTTGGTTCTAATTGAGGTTATCCTGCAAGGGAAGGGCCACCATCCCACGAGAGAATCGAAGCCAAACAACCTTTTATTGCGCACTTGCGATAGTTGTAGGTCTCATTGTGAAGATGCTATGCTGACAGAAGAAGACTCTGATTTTTGCCTCTGGCCCTGGCAGCATAGCCACTCTATTGAAGGTTTAGCAACACGCTAGTGACCCTTGGTACTGAAGGCGCCAAGTAGGCGCCTACCATAGGCAGTTCATATGTTTGTTTTCCAATTTTGTAGTATCATCTCAGCCGAAAGACGTCCACTGCTGGACATAGGCCTCACCCAAGGTTTTTCACAAAGACCGGTCTTGGGCCACCCACATCCAACCATTTTCTGCGACCTTTAGTAGGTCGTCGGTCCACCTTGAGGGGGCCTATTCATACTGCGTCTTTCGGTAGTATAAATAATATAAAAATTTCATCATAATTAAGGGGTGTCTATTGAATTAGAACTATCTGGACATCAACTGTAAATTACCATTGATTGACGTCACAACAAGGTTATGGTTTTAGCTCAAGGTTCCTATATAATTGTACTGCCATCAGATTTATGTTCATTGACACCATTATCTAACAAGTCGTCCTATTATCGCAGAAATAACTTTGTATTGTGTCATGGAAAACAAACAAATGAATGTCACTTGTTATACAAATGATCTGTTGTAGTTTAGTCATAATTATGTTTCCACAAGGAATCTAAATATGGAAGAGAATCTAAGGCTTACCATATTAGTATTAGAATGAAATATAGCATATATACTGCATTTTGGTTTTGAAAATCTATCTACAAAAAGATTTTGTAACGTGATAATAAAAAGTTATCTATAATTAGTAATTCTACGGCCCATTTTATAAAAATATAGCGAGCAGCATCGATTTATACATACTAGGTAGACTACGTACTTCTGAACGTAAGCTTAAGTATATTAAACCACCATAGAAGGCCAGACTAATTAAAACTAGCTAACCTGAGAATCAAAGGTAAGACTTTATTTAAAGCAGTTGCATTTACTGTCACTGCGCTACCACTTGCGGGTTGGCCGACCTAAAACATATTTGAGAATATTACAGAGAATTCTCACACATGCAGAATATCTCATCATATTTCTATCACCGTTAAAGCGAGCATTCATTATTGAAACATTTTGTTTGAAATCGCTGTCTTAGGTTCAAAACCGAAATCTCTACACGGCAGTCCAAACAGTCTACTCACTACGCTATCATTGGTATTTATATCCGACTAATATTATAAATGTTGATATTGAGTTAACGATTAAGGCGCGTAAGTACAATTCATGGACAAAATGCACGCCTAGGACAATAATTTATGGAACATAACTACAAATAACAGTTCCGTGTAAGATTCAAACCCACAATATTCATTGCGGCGGTATTAATATGTCCACCGCTTACTCACTATACCATCTGTGCAAGTTGAGAGTTAGCTTTAGAATATTTATTTACTAGTTCGAGTAAATAAGGTCTGATGCAGTCGGTTCATGGAAAAACCAATATTCCGTCGTATCTGGTTAGGTTAGACGCTGACCTCAATACCCTCGTGAATATTATATTATTCCGGTTTGTACAGTTTTATTATTCTGTGATATATACAAATATCGTTTTATATTTAAATATTAAATATTATATATATATATATTAAAAAATTGTCTGTACGGATAGCGTAGTGGTTTAAGTGGTCGCCTGGCCACTGCCACTTCGCTGAGTATTGTGGGTTCGAATCCCACACGGGATCAAATTTTATGTGATCGACATATGGTTGTTCCGAATCTGGATGTTCTTTGTGTCCGTTATTTGAATATTTGTAAAGTCCCCCGCGACACAGAAATTACTTCTAGTGCGGCAGTTCATTATTTAAAAAAACAAATACAAGTGTTCTACAAACATATTTTCAAATGTTACAAGGAAATCAACAAATTACTCATATGATTTAAGTTGATAATTAATATTATTCGACATAAGACTATGTATTACATGTTAACAGCAGCGATAGCTCAGTGGGGAGACCAACAGACTGCAATGCAGAGGGTCTCGGGTTCGAACCCACGTCGCGCACCTCTGACTTTCGGAAGTTATATGACTTTTCAAAATTATGTGCGTATTGATTGACAATTATCGCCTCCTCCGTGCCTCGGAGAACACGTTAAGCCATCGGTCCCGGCTGCCATGAACATTTATGGCAGTCGTTATTGGGGAAGTCGACACAAAAGATCCCACTGGGTCGAAGTGTCGCTGGTCTGTACTGACTGGCCCCCACACAAGATAAGATAAGATGTATTACATACGATTTGGACAAGTACAGATACTGACAAAAGAACATCGTCCGTAGTTCGTGTTAATAATGTGTTCTACGTAGTAACTATACTGATTTCAATTCTATATAAATAAGTAGGTGATTGGTATGTATATTTAATCTGGGATCCAGCTTTCTTTTATAATATACTAGACTAGACCAAGTGATACACAGCATAACTTAAAGGTTGTTTAATAAACTAAATGTTGAGAAATAACTTAAATGTTGAGAAAATTTTATGTTATAAAATATTGAAATTGACATCATAATCTGCAAGTGACTGAAAAGTATATAAGAAAATATCTACATTTAGAAGTTATTCGTATAAATGTAGATAAAAGATACTTAAATTCGTACAGAATTAGTTATATTTCATGTGTTATATTAAAAAACCCGACCATACCTCGTAAACGCACATTTAAGCGGTTCACTTATTTCAAAGAAAATTCAAATATGCTTTAAAATTATAATCAAACTAAATTGCTTTAAAATCTATAAATGAATAGTAGGTTATTTAATCATTTATAAACGATATATTCTGTATAACTAATAAATTAATAATATTATAAATTAGTTGGGCACTTGTGGCTTATAATCTGCTGTTACTTATGTTCTATTACCATTTATGTAAGAGCAACAATGAACAATGCTCGCTTTTGATGACCCTGATAATGACCTTGTCATCATAACAATAAATGCACTTTAAAATTCAATGACTGTTCGTACTTATGTTAGTTCACTCACTATTAAGCATTGTTTTTTGTGAATTATACTAGCTAATACTCGTATTATAAATGCGAATGTGTGAATGAATAGAAACGGACATATGGTACCTTTCATCCAGAAAAAAGTTATGTTACTAACTTAACCTACATTTACGCGAGCGAATCCGTGGGCAGAATCTAGTATTAATACAAATTTAAGTTACTAGCTTCTGCCCGCCACTTGGCCTGCGTGAATCTCACGAGAATAGTTACTGGGATAAAAAGTAGTATCCTATGTTTTTGTTCAAGATATGGTCTATTTGTGTATCAATATTCATCTAAATCCATTTTACGGTTTACGCGTGATTGCCTAACAAACAAATCCAAATAATATCTTCACAAACATTCACATTTATCATATTAGTTGGATGGTACGATTAGTGGTCTGAAGGGAGTCTGTTGTTTATGTAATATGCTTGATTAACTCTTTGCTGATGCGATCTGGTATATCGAAATACAGATTCTATAATGACACGACTACCGTTTACTTTAAACCAGCATAAAAATGTCATGATATCATCGGTTTAGCTGACAGTACTTATTTTTTAAATTACTGTGGTAATTTTTGTTCACGTCGCAATATATAAGTTAGAAAAGTAATTAGATAATAAGTCTAAGAAAAATATGAGCTTGCCTAGATTTATAACAGGATGTTCTGGGGAAGTAATCACGCAGAAAATATTACCATTACTTTGCCAGAATCAGAGCTATACTTGTCTGTCATCTGTTAGTTGCCATTTTGACAGAAAATAGTTCTTCGCAGTTGGTATAAAATAATAAATCAAAATATTTCAGATTTACAATACCTATTTCTTTTCAGGCGTCTGACAGAACGAGTGAACGAACTAATACACACCGAGAACGTTTACGTAGAACGTTTAAGGCATGTGGTCGAAGACTACATACCCCACATGAGCCGACCTGATCTGACACCGTCGTTCAGAGGTCTCAAGCCAGAGATCTTCGGCAACATCGAGAGGATATACAGGTTTCATTCTGAGGAATTCCTTCCTGCTTTGAGAGACTGTGAAAATGATCTTAGGAAATTGGGACAGTGTTTTAGGCGACATGTAAGTATAATTGACTATACAGATTAAACTATTTCTGTTTGTAAAAACTCTCAACTAATGTTAGTAGAAAAACTATAACAGTTTGGAATAAAGTTGTTATATTAATTTATACAGTCTTAGGTAAAAGAGTAGATTTCTATAGTCACTTTGAGTGTTTAATTTAGTAAAAGTCACCTTGTAGATAAAATTTGTCGAACTATCTCAAAAGCTTTAGTAGATCATAAAATTTATATCGTATTGCAAATGTCACTATCAACTGTTCAAATATTATTTCAAAATATTCAGTATTATTTTACCACAAATACATAAACTGACTGTGACTGCACTACACACACACAATTTAATACGACTGCACTTAGATATTATTATCTTTAAAAGATTATTGCTAATGTATTTCCTATATTTTATAAATAGAGTACAAGTTCACCATGAATCGTTTATTTTTCTAACTAGAGTAAATACTCAACGTAATGACCGATTAACAGCAAATCGTTATAAAAACATTGGTGTCACGGACTGGCGAGCGTGATTCTATGCCTTGCCACTTCACCGCAGTAATGAGACTGTCATTCTTCATACTTTTGATTCATAGAAACGTTTAGAACACGGCAACTTCGACTAACTACGACTCTCACTTCGATGGACGAGTAACGTCTATTAAAGTGTCCCACGATTCTCCATAGTTCACCGAATTATCGCCATGTTGCCCCTGCTCTCTGGTAGTTTTATTTCACTCAACTGTATTCGGTGAAAGCATGAGCATTTCACTCAAATTATATGGAGTGAAAAATCAAACGTAATATTGACTTTACTGACCGTGGTTAACGTACGTGACATTTGATAGTCGCCAACGAGTTTTAATATAAACATGACAGTTAAAGTATAACCAAATAACACGTTTTCTCAATTACAGGAAAAAAGGTTCAATCTGTACGTAATGTACTCTAGAAATAATAAGAGAGCGACGAGACTGGTATTTGAACACAAGCAATTTTTCCAGGTAAGTCTTGTTTATACTGGCCATTTTTTGTGGCATTAAATTAGAACAAAAGGTGAAAGTCTTCTAGACGGCGAAGCCATTACAGTATTCAAAGATAATTAAGTAAATACAACCTTGACAGAAAATAAGTTCGCTATGTATTTCTCTTTCTGCTTGATGTGATAAGTTTATTATCTATAATCAGCTTTGGTTATTCCCGGTGAGTATGAAACCAAAAGCAAAATACACCTACACAGTTTTGATAAAATGGTTATAAATAGCATGAATAAAAAACATTAAATTGTATTAGTCGCGGTCACAATTACGTTTTAGTGGCACGTAGAAGCCGTATGTCATTGCGGTTTTAATGGCGTATTAGTGTCGCGTTGCTAGATGATTTATATTACCGTAAAAAGTCAATTGATTGAAACATTATCGGTAGGCCGCATGCACGCATCGCGGCGGCGATGGACGATGGAGGTCCGACGTTATTTCCTCATTTCTGCAAGTTACGGTGGATGGCGGCCGCTGTTGAACAACCGCCTAACTGTTGGCACTACCGTTACACTTGCACATTCATAGGCATTGCTCGACCATCACCACTTAAAAATGATACTCCGTTACGTATAAGCGGGCATTAATTATACAAATTAATATAATAATCCTCACGTAACGAGTGCTAATGTACCAATTCAAGATCTTTAACAACTTTCATTATTTTTCAAATTACAACTTTCATACTTTTTCAGTCCGAAGGCAAAATGTCGCGATATAAACGTCCAAGTCGAGTGAAAGTTTGTATTTTATTATTATAATTGTCGCGTACCATTTCCCTTCTGTGAACCTTCTCAGTCTAGTTGCTCGGATGTAATTCTGCTCCAGTTATCCCACAACTCGATAGCGATCACATATCATTCGACCCAAACTACGCATGAAAGCCGGTGAAAGGCTATAAAATTATATATGTTTACTAAATGTAATTTAACCGCAATCGATTATAGCTATCGATAAAAACTGGATCGATGTATAAATGATATACGCTGCAATTTTATTTTTCAGGGAATACAATTAGAATTAGGTGATCGATTAGATCTCTCGAGTTATCTACTCGAACCAGTGCAAAGGATACCGAGATATAAATTGTTTTTGGCTGATCTAGTGAAAACTTATACAAATTATGAGAATGAACGGAGTGAGTCTGACTCGAGAATATCGACGCTGAGCGTGGACAGTGACGAGACGGGCGGCAGCAATGGCGAGTCCTCGGACAACGACGAAACTCCGTTTGAAAGTTTGAAGTTAGCAAAAACTATGATTGAGTGTGTGCTAACAGCGGTCGATGAAATAATGGCGTTAGAAAATATTACCGACTGCCCGGTGAGTGAAACTTTGCCTTCGGTTAACGAAGTACCTACCTCATTCATTCGTATAGTTTTCACTTTTCATAATAAAGATGTATGTCATTAGATCTGATGTGATAATAGTTATTATTATGTTTTATGAATTCTGGGGAACAGTTTGTTGTTAATAAACATTAATTGTCAATTTTTGCGGCTCAAACCGGAATGTGACGCTAATGGCTTCGAGTAGTTGTCAACGATGTATTTCCGTTCGTGTTTTACAAACGTTTATGTCTACTGATAGGTTATTAGTCATACATGTATACTTATTTACTACTGTTTGTTAATACAAGTAGCTGTTGACAATTCTTATATCATAATATGAGTGATATTGCAACGTGAATATATTAAAAGAACACGTCTAGCTAGCATTGAAAAAGACAAGTTAAGATAATTTTGATGACATAAAATATTGAGAAACATGAAATATAAGGTTCCTAAGTTTCAACGAAAAATGATTTTGACAAATGTTCTTTCTTATGAGACAGACATTTCGAGATAGGCATGGTTAAAACCACCCTATATTAACAATCGGACATAAGGGGGATTAAAAGGGTATGCCGGGATTATGGTCTACCTCTTTGGGAAACAGCGTGACTTTATTTACAGTGCTTAAAATATCCGAATCACAATGCAACAAAGTCTAGTGGAACAGTTGCTAAAAGATGTTTATTTGCGTCGTTATTGATCGTGTGATTTGTCCGCAGCTACATTTGAACCTGCTGAACCAGGGCCGGCTTCTACGTCAGAACGAGTTCTACGCGATGGACACGGCGCGTCGACGACGGCAGCTAATGAGAATATTCCTCTTCGACAAACTTGTGCTCATCACTATTGTGTACAGAAAGGTCAGTAAACTTTATAAGACTGTTTGTTTTCTACCTGATATGAAGACAATAAATAAATGTTGTGTATATGATATAAAATAACTGAACGTGCGTAGATAATAAATCATGTTTAAAGCATTTCGCATTACAAATATACTTTATTTAAAAAATTGCTTCGGTCATTTTATGGGATAACCCTTTTGTCGGTACATGACAAATATTAAAACGATGAACATATGAACTAGACAAATCGGAATTCTCAGTAAATCCCAAATCGTTCACTTCCATTTTGCATGATTGGGTATGACGTTCTTAGACACTTTGACATTTCATAAGAACTAAGATCTTTTGAGATCACATCTGTCTATCTGGTTTGAGATTTATGTAATCTCTATGAGAATTAACACATTTATCTATTTCTTTCCTTTCCTTCTTTTTACAAATGCCAAATTGAAAATGAAATATCGTAGGTCACGTGATATCTAGTAAAATAAAACAGTGCAATAAGGTGCAATTTGTGTCTGTTAATTGTATGCTTGTAAAATTCCACACGTCACAGCGCTTGAACTCTAGGGTTTGTGAGTAGCGGGAAATGTATTATTTTATAATAAAACTGGTAACGTTATTTAATTCCTGCGTCGCGAAAAATAAAGCTTACTTATTGTTTTTAAATATTTTGGATGTTTATTGACTATAAGACAACTCTTTCAGGATCTTATTTTAAAGGTGTTTATTATTCACATGAATGAATGAACAGGGTAGTTTAGTAACTATATAATAATAAAACGTAAGCTCTAATGGTAAATTTTTTGTCAATCACACAAATGTTAAACTTACACACAAATTTAATATATTCACACATACATGCAATTTAATGAAACATTATGGTGCTAAACATTCAAAATGTTTACATATTGGCACATAATATACGCATTGCCTTTGTTTAATGTTCACGAATTATATTTTAAAAACACTATCCTCTATTTGTATTATGTATTATAAATAACATGATGAGTGACATTAGTCAGTGTTAAAGTATAACAATGACAGTTTCGCTATATACAGAAGTTTCGAAGAATGCGGAACCGCGATAACATAGCATTAAATAAATACCCAGTTTTATATAATAAAGTAGAACAATTAATAGTTATTAAACACCCGTGACGCATTGCTCATCTATCTATCGACAATGTAAAGCAATGTTGCAGCGTTCATGAATTTAGAAGGGTTTCAATTGCCAAAGGTATCACGGAATGTGTTTTAGCTGTCATTAATATTACAAGTATGATTGCCGATATGAATATGTCGGTAGGCAACTGACTGTAGTCTCATATACTCACCTCTCTCATTCCTTTCCAAGTTTTATCGACCCTACAATTAACTAACTATTCTAGAGATAGGATATCCTTAATTCCTTTGACGTAGGGTCGGCAACGTGTGAGTTATGCATCTCGGTATTGCAAGCAACATAAGTTACGGTAACCGTTTACTATCGGGAGATTCGTATGCTTGTTAACCACCTTTGGTGTATTTAAACTAACCTCGAGCAATATGGTATTACCCGCAGTCGAGTTTCGACCTAAGTAATCCTACCCAACATATTACGAAAATTTATGTGAATTTTGTTGTTCTGAATCTTGTTAGTTTTTGTACGCTGTGTAATGTTTGGCAATGCCCTTGACACAGGATAAACGCTAGAGCGCGATTAGTGAAAATATATGGTGTTGTGCCCTGAGTTCTGATGAAGGTTTATAATTAGAACTCATATTTAACCGCATCTTAGGAGGATAGTCATGAATGTTAAATCCTGTCAAATCCAATCAGACGTATCCCTATTTAGTAATATTACTCGTCGTCGATTCAGTAGCACTGCGGCTATTAAACTTCTAATAGCCGATAACTAAACTTTATATTGTACGTAATTAAATTAATCGTAACACTTTTAAACGACACAGTTATTAACTTGATCTGTTATGTAAATGAAAGAACATTAAAATTTCTATAAAAGGAATCAATTAATACAAATTAACCAATAGCTTGGCGGTGAGTTAAGTAATTAAGTCGGTAATTGATTTCAAAATGTCGGTTTCCGCCGATGTTTTGACTAGAAAAGACGTTGGACAACTGATCGACAACCTCACAGAGGGAAAACTTTACAGTTGTTTGAAAACATTGCTCCTTGTTGATAGAATTAGATATTAAACAATAATTGATATGACAATCAAAAGTAAGATACTTAAACCGAGTTTGATATAGCCTGTTTTATAGCACAATGACCAATTTATCTGTTATTTTTTGTTCTTGATAATATTGACCACCAGGTCATTATGACCAAAAACGAAAATATCAATACGACAAAGACTAATAATTAATATTACATTCCACAGGCATTTCGGTGTAACCCGAACACAAGTAGAGAAAGCTATCTGAACGCTAGCTAAAGCTTTCTGTAATTGTTGTTAAAAATATTTTCAATACATATTATATCAGCTGGAATCATCAATAAAAAGTTTTAAGCGTGATTTATGTCATAAATGAACAATAAAGAAAATTTAAAATTATTGGTTCAAGGTCGGATTCTAGCTAACTAGATATTGGCCACAATCTTTGATACAATAAGTCGATTAAGGAACATTTACTGTTTGTTGAGAAGTTCAGTTGAGTGAATTTAGAGTTCCGTGTTGAATTCTATCTTATTTATAAGTTGGTTGCTTTAAATTAATAATTTTACTTAATTAACGGTGAAGGAAAACATCGTGAGGAAACCTGTATGTTTGAGAGTTCTCCATAATGTTCTCGAAGATATGTGAAGTCTGCCAGCCCGCACTAGGCCAGCGTGGTGGACTATAGCCTAACCCTTCTTACATTGAGAAGAGGCCCGTGCCCAGCAGTGGGACAGTTTAATACAGGGCTGATATTATAATATATTATATTTATGATTGCTTAAATCGGTCTAATTTTTCCGAGTTGTAGGTACATAAAATAAAAATAGTGACGAATTCAAACGTGAGGATTAATAAACAATATATATAGCGCAAATCAAATGACATGCTTGCATTGAGTAAATAGGGTTGATCTTTTTATGATTGAATTCAGTCACTTAAAATGCTACCGAAGTGTGCCACAGACATAAAAGCACAAAGTTTCAAAACATTGGTTTCAAAATAAAATAAGTACTCAGATTAATTACTTTCAGCCTCAAATATATTTCAGACATTCGCGATTGATTTATTGGTTATATAAAGACAGACTCATTCGTTCAATAGAGTACCGATCGGAATGTCCCGGTTCGATTATCTTGTCGGATTAAAGTGATTTTCTTGTCATGAAATTATCATTGGTGGCGTAAAATACCAGTTTACAGCTTACATAAGCTCATCTATTAATTAATACTTTGGATTTGATAAAATAAAAATGTATTTATTTGGGATATGCGTTTGTTGTGTTCTGTTCTTACGCTATTATATATTCTATTTATTTATTTTCATAAAGAAAACCAACAGCATAACAATTTTATTTTACATTAAAGTGAAACACAATGTTATATAGCCAATAATAGGCTTCCCTTAATCTATAATAATATAAAGCTGAAGAGATTTTTTGTTTGCCTGGTTGAACGTGCTGATCTCAGGAACTAATGGTTCGAATTGAAAAATTATTATAGAGTTGGATATCCCATTTATCGTGGATGACTATATAACATCACGCTACGACCAATAGGAGTGGAGCATCAATAAAAATGTTTAAAAAACTGTGAAAACGAAGCAGACGAAGTTGCGCGAGTCAGCAAGTAACTTATATAATTCAACTTTTGAACAGACCACGACTTACAACTAGTAAGCATAAAGTTCAAACAAGATACTTTTATATAAGAAGACAGATTATTGCTATATATGGCAGGAGCTTCATCATCATCATCATCTCAGCCGAAAGACGTCCACTGGTGGACATAGGCCTCCCCCAAGGTCTTCCACACAGACCGATCTTGGGCCACCCGCATCCAATCGCTTCCCGCGACCTTTACCAGGTCGTCGGTCCACCTTGTAGGCCGGCAGGAGCTTAAGTATATTAATATAAACTAAATAGGGATTTCGTTTAACTTTACTCCGACCTTTCTTTGTGACAACAAATAATTTAATTTATTGATAATACGTAATTTTGTTTCAATTTTATAAATTTAATATCGTAATAATTATATGCGGCGTTACTTTTTTGCTAACGACTCAATCATCATGCTTTTAAAACTTAAGCCGCCTATTTGTTTAATATAAGCATTATCTCAAAGGTCACATTATAAGCACAATTACGTTTGACCGATTTTACTCTACAAATAGTAATCGCTAATAAATATATTAACATTATTATGATGAATCATAGTCAGTGAGTCACGATTTATCAATGTAACAATAAAATTATTATAATTATACCAGTCGGTACCTACTGTCGGCAGATATGATAAGGGACGAGCTACTGTTTTATGACAAAATTAATGGTAATTTTGTATCAGTTGGGACTTTTTATTGCTATTGTAATAAATAATTTGTCGTTATGGATGGTCTGATTTTAGGCAACCGACCTCTTTCGGTGAAGTATCAATAATAATTTTACGCTAAGGAATGATTGTATCGAAGTATTTGTCTTGTGTTCTCTTTATCTACATATATAGGCAACTTCGTGTAATCTTTGAACTAACGCATAAGTACAAGGTACATGTCTTCATAATTATCTTTCTGAATTGTTATCAATCGTAAGTGGAATCATATTGACGGATAAATAGACAATTTGTCCCATTGTTATTTTGTTAAGTATATCTATGATATATGCTTAGAAATCGTTGGTCGATAACTCTAAACGTTTGCGTAATTGCAGATGATTAAGTCAAAAGTTCGATGCTCCGTTGAATAAAGCGTAATTATGTATGACAAGAAATTCTTAGGTACTACTATACTATAATACTACTATTTTAAATATGTTTACCTCTCTGGATGATAAGTTGTCATCTAGCACACAAGGCGAACATGGCATCTGAATATTAATAATAATTATAAATTCTTTATTATAACAAAAAGGTATATACAATTAAAGTGTAAGCCCTGATTCCCAAACTAGCGTGAGCTGTATAATGGCAAGCAGTTCCTTCCCAAAAACAAATGATACAAAATTGAAATTATTATAGTATTGTCATTGACAATCTGTGTGGCCAATATTGAAAGTTGGACAATATCGTATTCTATGTAATGTATGAGCTCATTCTTCTTAGTGTGAATACTTTGTACAATCTAAGTAAAACTCTAAGTCTTTGTTAAATGTTTGGTAGCAATACGGGGTTCGATGAAATGCCTAGTAACCAGTTATTGACGCCTTTGTGACATGTGATTTAAATATAAATGACTAATGTTAAAAGTGTAATACCAGCGCTTGTTTGTTAGGGGATATACAAGACGGAACTTAGATACGAATACAGTGGTTTTTCCGAATTTAAACATTTTAATCAGCTATATTGTATTTTTGTGTGATATGATGACATGAGATTTATAGCAAATATCGCAAAATAATTGCGTTGCTGTTTTTGATACCATATACAGAAAAGAAGCAAATATGTTGAATAATGTACTAGACATTAAAAGTGAAGATTGAATAATTGGACAAGCAATTGGATCGATTTTTCTATTGGCCCCAAAACAAATTTGGTTCAACAAAATCCCTTTTAAAAACTTGTATGATGATCGCATAATAGCTATATTTTTCATGTGAGCTCTTTTAATATTTATTCCGGTACTTACTTGTTAATATTATCAAAACAATAAAAAACGTAGTATAGTGTGGGAACCAGATTTTCGACGACCGATTACTACGAGAGTGAAGTTTCTAGAGTATAATATAATCGGTTTGAATTATATAAATATACAACAAGCAATTATTAGAAAGCTCAAGCTAATATTATATACAATGCCAGTCATGATATTTAATTCCTTATTACTACCCTTGAAAGTTGATTGTTCGATACTCGAAGTTTCAAATTCCTTTGAAGCCATTTTCAAATCAGTCAACAGTGACGTTTGAAAAGAAAGTTGATTTGCCAAGTATCGACTTGACGCGGTAAATTTCAGTTCAAATACCAAGAGTTTTACGCTAAAGAGATCGTATCATTTCTTTCATAAGCAGTTATTGTTCTTTTCCTTCCCCAAAAAACGATGCCAAGAAATTTAATTGCTTGGACACAAGTTATAAATGCGTAAATGGTTCATACATAATACAGACAGCCGTTATAACTAACTATATCTAAGAGTGTTTACGCTATGTAGCCTGTTATGAATGGCAACGTCGCAATTAAGTTTCTGATTTTGAGGCCATTAAATAAAATTAATTAATTTGGGTTTTATTTTGATATTAAACTACTATGCGGATTTAATCGTGTTAATTATCTTAAAATAATAATGTTTTAAAATAAACAACGCGATAAATGTAAAGTAGTTTAATTTGTTAAATCAATGTATAACATTCGCGTAAATGAGAGACAATACTAGGTTTTAAATGTTTTTAATATATCCTAAAGCCTGAGTTCAATAGTTCATTATAGATATTATATGTACCTTTAATTATGTAAATAATGGATCGGCACTTTTAAGGGCGTAATACGCATAAAGTTATGCATATTTTAAAACAGTCTACGTGGCGTTAATGCTCTTAAGAGTTGTATGAAGTACGCTAAACATCTTGTCGTCGTCGAAGGCAACTCAACTAAGACAACCAAAGAGCATACTGTACTGGCATACAAGGGGTTAATATGCTTTTAATCTGTAATTGAATTTGTTAGCCTCGTCTTTACTTGCATCATAATGAGATATTGTGCGACGGAAGTTACGAAGTGTTTATTACGCAGACGCGACGCACTGGCGTCGTCTTCCACTCAGTTATCTGTATTCCATCATTCTCATTCCGCAAATAGCTTCAGTACTAGTAATAAATTTGCAAACAATTCAAAATTAAACATATCACTGCAACTGAAAGACAAACTATAAATTTGGTTGCACATTAAAATATTCGGTAGCAAATCTTCGTTTTGTTCCACGTTAGTATCTATTGCAAAAACATTAGTGCGTAGCTCACGAAACAAAATACAAGAAGCTAAAGCAATCTATGAAGATATTTTAGTGAGCGCGATATAGTTTGTACACAATAGCAATTGTAGTGGCGAGAGTTAAATGACCTTGCCAATGCTTCGGAACGACTAATTCATCACGCATCGTCGATTTCAGCTGTTTGACGGCACAGGAAATACGTAATGTTATGGGGAACTATTCTATTGGACACAATTGCATGTATGCTACAGTTATCACCATTAATTGAGGAGGTTTCCCTATACATTAGTAAGGCTGTACTTGTATGGATGGAATGTATCCTGATTACATTATATTACGACTGCAAATGAGGTAACGCACGAGTTATGCACCTTTCTTTTTTTTTACTTGGTGGAATGCTTTGACGCATGCCTCTCCGCGGGGCGACGGAGTCGTGAGTCGTGTCGGACTCACCGGGAAAAGATGTTGAGTGACATCCCGGTAATACCGATTAAACCTACCACGGTGTTCCTCGACATAACCGCAATCGGCGGGGCCGCGCGAATTGCTTTCACATGCGATCGCGACCCCGCCGAGGTTCCGGCCCGCCGCGCGCTGTATGAAACGGCAGGCCACTACACAAATTTACAACCACTAATTTTACTGTCCCTCTGAGGGCGGGACGGACACAGGATACAGAGACGCGCGTGGCAACACGCACGCCGCCTCTCGGACCTGGGGCTGATTGGGTGGCGGGCAGGCCCACGAAGACCACCACCCCCCAGGTCAATCCTCAGGGTGGCTGGAGGTCGTCTCGCACCCTGCGGCGCCCGGCTCTGCGGTTGGGGAGAGGGTTTAAGCATTCCCTCTCCCGCTCTGCCGCCTCCTTGATGGAAATCACTTCCTCACAGAAGGAGGCGAACGAGTTATACCCCTGGTGTTACAGATTTGCATATGGTACGGTAACTGCTAACCATCAAGCGATGCCTTCCTTAGTAACAAAAAATGTTAACTTTTATTTTTATTATTGTTCGTCAAAATAATTACCCTCCATCTGATGGTAAGCAGTCGTGTTATCGACGAGAAGAGCCCTCCACACCACGTCCTCACGTAAAGTATTATGCTATGTATAAGACTTTTATATTTGTATCTGGCATTTACTATGCTTGTTACTGGTAGTAAGTTGTTTCTTACGTAAATTAAAGGAAATTGTTTTATCTAACAGCACGTCACGCGGTAGAAATATTTAGATACTATTTGCCGTAAACTCTGTATAGGTAAAGTAAACACATTTAAATTTGCATAACAAACCTTATCACGACCTTTTGTACGATGAATCAGTATTATGTTTTATACAAAAACAAACTTGACATTGATATTCTGTTCATTGTCCGTATATGCACTAGTTTCAATATTATAAATCTACATTTTATAATAAGTCGTCAGAACCTTGTGACCTCAATCTTGGTTATCTATCTAAATATAATTTGGTTTCTACGATACTAATTAACTCTAAAAGCAATATTTAAATGCTTATACAATTTAAATATTAGGTTGTTTGTCTTTTCGTTGATAATTATCGTCACTGTGATGTTATCGTATTTTAACATAAGAAATACAGAGCAATTATATAGAAACGAAACATTATACTTCGGAAAATATTAATAACTTGGGTATACCAAGAAAGTAGATTTTCATCAAAAAATTAAAACTTTTGTGTATTGCATCGGTAAGTACAATATCTGATTTGTGTTTATGTATATTTCAGCAATCAAGAGTGGAGTACTTTATATATAAGGACCATATATCAGTAGACGATCTAGGCATAACAGCGAAGGAACAGGACCAGCATAAGTTCACAATATGGTACAAGAAGAGGAACCTCAAGTCTTACAAGCTGGAGACGAGCGAGCCAACAATCAGGAACGCCTGGGTCGAAGATATCACCTCACTGTTATGGGAACAAGCCATGCAGAAAAAAGGTAACGTACATTTTAGTTTGGAATACGCAATTCTTGAATAGTTTAACTGTTGACAAATCACTCAAAACAATTGAGCTAGATATTACTTGCTATCTATTCTAGTGTATTTGCACTAACATTATTTAATCACTATATAGCATTTACAATATTACAGTTAGGTATGATCGACCTAATTAACGTTGCGTTGTTTTAGCAGTTTGCTAGATTTAGTTTGATTAGTTGAACGATTAGCTGTGATATGCGGACTACAGCAGTTCACACAGCTTGATAAGGTTGTTAATTACCTATGATGAAACAATACACTGACTAATGGTGCGATTTCGAGGTCCCATTGTGTGACAAGTACTACATTCAAATCATTGCATAATTACAACACATCATTCGCTTTGCAATCCAATCGTAATTTTTTTTGGTTGTTTTATGTGGTTACGACCACTTGTAAATATTCGTATTTGTCCTCATACTTCGCTATTGGAAGTCAGAGAAGTTGGTCACGAAAATAAAATAACACGTTCAATAGTAAACAGTGCAACGATAAGTGTGTTGTTATGCAATCAGGTAGAGTATGACAGACAAAGCGTGTCCGTCACAACGCAACGGAATTATGTCACGTTTCAAACATTGCGTCGACGAGCTTGCCTCTTGAGAATACTACCAATCTTATTTTATCTTCTTCAATTGCAATATTTAAATAGCTATTCGATGATCAAACAAACTCTCGACTCACATTTATTAGTTCGGTAACCCTATCGTGAAGAACTCGCTCCGACCGCGCAACCGCATGATATCTTAATGCGATGTTAATACGCTCACATCTTAAACTGAAACAGTTTTTTAATTCGTTTTCTGTCAGAGCTCACGCGGAGCGTTTAGATAAGTAGGGGAACATTAACGTTAACTTAGAGCCCATTTCTCATAAAGAAATTGGTTGAGTCCATCTGGCACGCACGCTGAACCGAACTAATTCCCGCATAGTTAATGCGAACAAACTTTTTAATTGATCGTCATCTGCTCCCGGTGGCTGCCCGTGCTCCGTACAATACGTGACGGAAGGAGCAAGGCTCTTTATCATGGGCTGACGCACGAGGCGCGGGGTCGACGACACAGTTTTTTATTGGACACTCGTTGGCAAGTTGCATGTGCACTGTGCACTGCGTCTCGTCTGTGGGAACGCCAGGAACTCGACGTTTTTCTTTGACGCCGTTGTTTTGTAAATGCAAACGAATATGCAACGATCGCTCTGTTTGCTGTTTTTGCGCAAAACAAAATTATGTGTCAGGTCCACGTTTTACAACGCATTTCACACATACCTACGATTTCTATCTACGTATTCTTTATTCCTCTTTGAGGAGCGGCATATTATCTAACTTAAACAACCTTTTCTTACGGATAATTAGATAGAAGTATCACAAGGGAATGCTGCGACGAAAGTACGATCGTTTTGAACTCTCGCTGTTACAATGCCACATTTCTCGCTGAGATTACGCCGATAAGCGTAAACTGGTGTTTAAATCTTTCTGGTAACGCGTTTCTTTGTTACTTGAAGCTATTTAGCGACATTGCTATTTCCTCAAATGCACAATAGCCTTTTGTCTATAGCAAAATACCGTCGGATCGCTGTTCGAGTTGTGAATACATTATATGTGAATCATGCGTGTAGTTTGATCGGGACAGTAAACTAGTGGCATTTGATAGAAGTTTTGCGGCAAGGCATTCGGTGCTATTACGTGAACATTATCTACGCTATCGGAGGTGACGAGTGTTCGATCAAGTTCTATTATCGTAGTTGAACAGTTGACTTTATTGTACGATGCCGTAGTTTGAGTTAACACTGTCAGCCATTGTCCGCTATTATTGGACTTAGGTTTCAGAAAAATATCGACGTAGTCGCCTTATTTAGTACTAATTAAAGCTGTTTTCTGCAACTGAATGAAACTATATTGAATACTTACCTTTTCTGCGTTTTGCTCGAGCGTTTTTAGTGTCATTATTATTGCAGATAAGAGTATTGTTGAGATATGTATATAAACGTAGATATAATTGTGCATCTCTGTTGGCAATAATGATGTTAACTCTATTCTCGTGTCAGTTTTATTGGACATAATTTTAATTGTAATCCTCGTATCAGTAATTACGAAAGTGTGTGATATTGATATTATTGGATAATATCACAGATAATATAATATACTAGTGATTTATTTTTGACATTATTTAGAATGATAGATATGCTTGAGGATAAATACAAACAGATTTTAGTACTGCCCTAATTAGCTAGTCATTTGAAGAATGATTCTCTATTGTCTTTAGATCGGTAAATAGTCTTTTGGGTAACAATACAAGTCATTGTATAGTAAATATTGAAAGAACGTATTCGTGGAATGCGATGGTTTATCACGAGTGTTATCACTATAGCGAAGTCAGGTGTGGTTTGGAAGAGATAGCAATGAAATTATGACTAAGGAAAATCTTTTGAAATAGTATGGTGACAAGTATACCATGTATCTCTACTACTATCACTATATAATTTAAAATGGACTAAACACTATGCCAATTAGTAAATCGAATAAGCAGATCTATGTTGAGATAAAAGTATTATATGTTTCGTACAATTAGACAACGACAACATTACTAGGATGTGACATAACAACTTTGTAACGCTGCAGTTATCGACAATTATAGCTACATACACAGTCCTATTTAGAAAATAATGATATATAGATACATTTAATATATAAATAACACATTTAAATACAAAGAATTTTGTATAAATTAAGTAGTTATTTCATTTCTTTATAATCTATCTATATATTTATGTTTATATATATGGAGACCAGTAACCTCGTTTTTAACTGGGTCTATCAAATCGGCTTAGTCATTTTTTTAGCTGTCTCACTTTTTTATAGCAAATAGCTATAAAAAAGTGAGACAAAATAAATGACGACAGCTAGTTATCATTTTACGCAAAACTATATCCACTAAAGAAAATATTTTATTGTTCTAACAGTAAAAGAAAAGTATTACTGCACGGATTCCTTTTGTTAATAATAAATTAGGCCAATTTTAAGCAATACTTGTTTACATATTATGTCAATATGAATGCATTATTTTGTCATTCTTCATGATAAATTAAAAAGTAATTACACATCGTGTCAGTGTTGCCGAATGGTGGAGTCAAAGAATAAAGCGTTTGATATTGATTCATATTAATTAGTAATTAATCAGTCAGTCTGTCTATCGTAGTTCACCGCTGGACATTGGTACATACATAGGTATCTGCTAGATTATTCTACCTGTTCTTCTGCATTTTACATCTGGTCCAACTCAATGAGGTCATCGGCGTTGGTTTTCCTAGGAAAACCAACGCCGATGCTTGCCGTGTGCTTACAAATCACAAAATTTGTAAGCTTACAAATCGCAAGTTTCTGATTGTATAGTTATGGCAATACAGCACCTATCCTTGATGAGTATTAGCTTATCTCTTTGGATGTGTGTAGTCGAAATTTCATTATATAATAATTTTAACCTATCTAATTTTAGGTTATAATTTTCTGAAGAATAACTTTAGAAGAGCGAAGGATTCAAATAGGGTTGTTGATGTTTATGTATAATATCACTGTATTCCAGACACTTCATTGCGTATACTTTAAGACTTTTGTGAGACTTTTGCCTGTTTTAATATTATTTCATTTTCATCTGAGTTTATCTTAAAATATATTATATTTGCCTATACCTATAAAACAAATATAATTAGATACTATGCTAATAAGATTGATATCATTAGTTGTTAGTAATATATTGTATACTAAACACAATACAGAAATACGTGACATGCCGATAAATTATCACGATAAGTTCGCCATGTATAATCTAAACGCCTGCGGTCAATAGATATTACGTAGTACATCGGATATCATTATTGTGCTCTAACCGGTTCGTTACGACCTTCAGTATCTATTATCAGTGTCTATTTTTACCTGATTACAAGAACTCGAATGTCTTCAAGTGGAATGTATAAGAAAACAATATTATTATTAGTTATTTAAAACGTTGGCAACTTCTTTACATAAAGTTTCTTACAATATAGAAAAATGGTACTTACAAAATGATGTATATTATTTTTCTTTCACTATTTAACGATATATTTCTAGCAATCATAAAAACATATGTATTTTAAATGGTGTGTATTTTAATACGTTGCTTTTAGAGCTATTTCATCTTCATCTTTCCATTCGTTTGCAACAAAAGAAATACAATAAATTACATTTCCTTTTGGATAGATATCGCTAACGAAGTTGTAACGTCAAAAGCTATCGTTGTTTCGGTCAATTATGTTGATAGTAAAACCTCATTTTAATTCTAAACGGACTAAACAGAAAAATATGATTCGTAATTTAAACGTATTCTACGAATGTAAGGAAAGGGAACTAACGTGTAAAACTATTTTCTCGTGTCGATTGCATGTTCGCTTAAAATTGTTGTTCAAATTGTTCGTATATTTCTCTGATTGTATGAGTGTACTGGAGGCCAAAATTACCCGCTAGTAGAATTGTGTGCGGCGGTTCAATTACCAGAATAATTCGGAGAAAAGACTTATTTTATTTTGGTAATTCTCGGATATAGTGCTGATTTATTGAATTATAGTTTATATTTAGAATGTAATAGAATTTATAACTAAAAGCTGTTATTATGATTTCAGAACTTCTTCAACAGCAGCGTAATAAGAGAATTTCTATGGTGTCTATGAACAGTGAAGAGTCGACCGAGTCTGAAAGAAACGATGACAAATGTAAGTAGTATTCATTGCATTTTAATCCCATCAGTTCAATAATCAGAAAAATGCTTTTGAAAGGACTATATTTAACATGTATATATACAATAGTCTTAAAATGATAGTAAATCCAACTAACATTAGTTGAAAAGGATCAAATAACGTAGAACACCTAAGACACACGTTTTAAGGATTAAAAGATAAGATTCACATTAATAACAGTCACTAGCATATTAGAAAACATTATCGGTATCAGTAATTTTAGTGATAATTTACAAGCATTTTGGAATAATAAAAATATACATGCTTCAAATAAAATATTAAAGTCATCTTTTACATTTATATTTTAATTATAAATATTTTCTAGTGCACAGTCACAGATTTAGCATTAGATGCGGGCTCTATAAACTCTTTGTCTATCGACTTAGAATATCTAATACAGAGCATTCGAATTAAATCAGTATAATGTACGCTCTATGTTTCTGAATCGCGATAATAGTGTCGATAGCAGATATACACATTAGATTCTGCAATAGTGACACACTGTATCTCATGCATATGTATGTCCAACTGTAATTGAACCGCATACTGCACTAAGTCTACAGTAACATCGCTTATGCGTATACAGACCTACTTAAACTGGCCATTATATACTGTTTAAATATAATAAATGCAGAACGATAGATTCTTATAGAGATTAAAGTCTTATATGCAATATCAAATGGTTACCGTTTTGGTTTGTGCTAGAGAATACACATTACTGAATTATACGACGGTTAGCCTGCGATGAATATGTTTGAAGTTCCAATTAGTGTAAATCTTAAACGTCAAATCTATACTAATATTATAAAGCTGAAGAGTTTGTTTGTTTGTTTGGTTAAATGCGCTAATCTCAGGAACTACTGCTTCGAAGTGAAAAATTGTATAATTGATGGATAGCCTATTTATTGAGGAAGGCTATAGACTATATTACATCACGCTACGAAACACGGGTGAAACCGCAGGCATATTTAGTTTGTTATAAAGTTGAGCTTATACTTATTTGATATTTAAATTTGTTTACCATAAATTGGCCTTATACTTTAGTAGTGAATAAATAAAATAAAACTATAATTGTGGTAGTGATCTTATTAGTTAAAAGATTAAAGTTCCTTAAGTTGAGCACTCTAATGAATACCACTACACTCCCCTAAATTAATGTGTGATGTTAAGTTATATAAAATGTTACGTAAAAGTTTAGTATTTTCGGTAAATCTTTTGACATTGACTGTAAACCTAATATAGGAATATCGTAATCCTTTTAATATTTATTTAATAATTTGTCTATGCTCGAGAAAATCTGAACATACCTTTATTATTATAAATAGTTCATATATGATGTTCATGAGTTTAAATAGGCACATTATCACAGTGAAATTCGAGTACTTTATTTATTTTGTTTTTAACGACTTTACGGACGTAGTGGGTTCACAATTTGACTGTATATTTTTAAAGACATTTTTATGCGTAATATACATTATGCTGCTAAATGTTATAGTGATAAGTTGTGTATGTCCATCACTTACACACACTAACATCTCTGCCACAGGTCTGATAAGTGGTTTCGTTGTCGTGAAGTTGCACCAATGAATTGCTTTGTAGGTCAGTACTTTAGGCACGCTTCCAATCCTAGCACCTAATATTTGTTCAGCTTTCGTTTTCTGTCTTCGCTTTTCTATTTACTACTATTGGTTTTGTAATAAAACTTTATTACGGCTACAGCACACTTGATACTTTTGTTGTATAAATCGTACTAGTCTGTGACTGATACGAAGACCAGGCAATGGGTACACTCGCAGCCCCATTAGCACGGTGAATGTACCTAAATATTATATCGGGCATAACTATCAAAGCGGTCCAAAGCGAATGGCGAATGGACGTCGTCTAAATATTTGTCAACTGTTCTAGTTTATGTTTTTGTATCTAATATTGCGTTAAACTATTGACTGGAGAAAATTACCAGTGAGAGTTAGATACTATTATTATGCCCAAACCGGTATTAATCAAGCTTGACCACAAATATATGTTCCTTTGTTAATTCCTATTCACGCAGCTAGAAACAAATAAGTAAAAATAAATAGGGATATTAATGTGGTTACATGTTCATAAAAAAATGCAGGCCGAAGAATCATATTCCAATTTGCCTTGTGTTGTGTTGTTAAATAGTTTGCCATAGTTACTCTAGAAGGCGCTGTGTTGCCAATAGGCGGACAAGTGATCTCTTATGCTGACTAAAAAGTGTAAATTTTTTATACGCCATTGACCCTTCTGTCTTTCTTGCAAGCTACCATAATCACTTACTATTCAGCGAATGATGGTTTATCACTTAAAAATTGCATAAGCACTTCATGTATAAAAAAATATCTCGCTCCCGCTTGACATGTATCACCGTATATATATTTCGTGACTAAAATGAAATTTTCATGACGCGGAAAGGTAATCTAAAACAATATTCTGGTCTCTGCGTTCATAATACATTGGGAATAGTTGTAACATTTGTCCATCACTATTAGTATATAGAGAGCAGTTTTAGATGACAGTCATCGAATTCCGATGTATCTACCTTTGATGATTTGACAAATACATATTATGTTACGTGCGTAGGGCACATAACATGGTTCAACATTGGTTGGAGTGGCCAACTTGCAGTGTGACTTCAAAGCAAGTGCCGCGCCGTACTAATTTGGATCAAATATTCACAACGGTGTCCGTTTAGTGATTAAAGCAAATCAATGCAGCTTTTCATTTGAGAAAATATTTAATTACAGATTTCGCGATTCAATTATTAGTATACGCCTTATGTGTGTGAATATGTATCATAAAGAAGGCTAAACATGCAAGCTATCTCCATGCCAAAATTTAATTAAAATCAATTTAACATCTTCTGCATTTACATTAATAGCAAGAAACGGTTGCATTATTAGATAATCAAATAATTACTTTATACAAGAAGACATTAAACACGTTGTATGTTGATTTCTCTCACTTATAAATTTCCTGATAGCAATTATCATTAATATAAGAGAGGTTTATTCTTGTAATAAAAACTGTACGAAATCGAGTGCTGATACATATTGTTAATAGTATTCTCCTAAATTAAAATATTCGTTTAATCTAAACGTAAAATTTATTAGATTATATCGGAACTCTATTTCGAACAGTTTTTATAACTAGAATTGGCCTTCAGTTCTCATAGAAATATAAAATCTGTACGAAACTGTAATTTGATCTGCACAGATATTTGTGCTGTGGTTGAATATGTAAATGCTCAAAGGCTAAGTTAACTGAGTTAGGTTCAAAAACTGGTGTGCGGTGTTTTGTAGAATATGCAAGCAGTTAATTTGAAACTAGCAGTTTCATGTCACACAGTAATTTATATTTGCATTTTTATAATAATAACTAATGTATAATAATAGCTATTAAAAATAAAGTAATGTAGTTAAATTATACTGGGTCTTATAAACAATTAGAAATGTTGTTGCAAATGTACAATGGACGAAAAATCATATTTGGTGATAAAATATTATTTGTTGGAATATAGAAGTTAGGTTCGCCATAAGGTTGCTTACATAATATAAGTCACTAGTTGCGCCTATCAGAGTTCGAAATGTCGATTAGGTTAGTACTTCTTGCAGACGAAATAAATATAGTCCAGTAGGAGTAGGATAAGAAGTAAGGGTGCTAGTAGTATCCTACCTATAATGAAATATATCCCCGGCCGCGTGGTGTTATTGGCCTGGCATCTAATACCGATGTATTTGATATTCTGACAAAAAGACGGTTGTAGCACGGACATTGTAACTGTGCTTGGAAGACAACAATAGGCTTGCCTCCTATGACCTAAAACTATAGTGGCTCCTCTATCTATGGCTTCGGGCAAGTAGACGTCAGGTTATGTGTATATGTATTCATAACTAAATAATGGTAGTATCTAGTTCTTAATAAAGAAGATATAGCATTACATTTTAGCCCAAATTAAAGATATTGCAAACATCAGTTTTCAAAGTCTAAAAATTAACAAGTGTGTCTGATCGTAGATTCCTTCGTGTATTAGGAAAAGACTCACTATTTTTTCTAACGGGCCGACGCGCATTAGACCCGTGTAATAAAAGTGACTTATAGGTAATACTTTATACGGCAGTTACTACGGTTAGTAACCAGTAGAATGGCTTAGTAATAATATTTCATGCTCTCTCTACATAATAAAAGTAACGTGATATTGTATTCCCGCTTAACTTTGGTTTGTGGTCACTTTGTTTCCTTTTTCTTCCTTGGTGATAGTATCTGCATTGTTCTCCATCTTCTGTATATGTGTAGTATAATGTCCAATAGCATACATTTTTATTGGTAAATCTTGTTAATTTATGTTTTTAATCATTCCAGATAATTCATTACGAGGAGTGCCGGGTGAAGTCAAACGGTTCGGCGATAAGAAAGTACGAAGAACTACTTGGTACTGCGAATGAGAAACCAGTCTGGCAGATTTTTGACTTATTCGACTTTTCCGCTATGGAATACTAGCTGCCCGAACAGACACAACGGGCGAATGACAATTGTGTGCGTTTATATGTGGCATTGTTACTCAAAAAATAATGAACAAATATACTGTTTTATATTGTCAGAATGTGAGATTGGTTTGTGTTCTCTGACTGACTGATAAATAAACCATTGGATTATATGTACTCGGTACAGATAATATAATAGTTAAATAAATTTTAGACCCTGAAAGAAGTTTTGTACGTTTTGATTTATGAAAGTCGCTTTAACTTAAATAACGAATGAATATAAAACGATAATTTTGTGAAATTCGCCATGCGTCATTTCTGTGTTCTTGGCGAATATAGTAAAGAGTTTAACTATTTCATATTTGAAGAGTACAGGAATAAATAAAACTTAATAATATAGTGTAGAGCGTAAGTCCAAAGACATTTTATGGATAGAGAAATAAATGCTCTGAAAATTTTTACTTGAGATTTATTGAAAACAGCAAAACGGGAGAACTCTTGCAGGATATAAATAAGATATAGCCAAAGCATCGCAATAGAAATTTTACGATATGTATGTAGGTACGACGAATGTGATAAAACGTTATTCGAAAATGTATTATACTTTATGTTATTATGGTAATTTCAGTCATTATTTTATGGGACGTATATTGTTACAGTGTTATTTAGTGTTATCCTTTTTGTAAATAAGTATTATTGCATCAATAAATAATGTATAACGTTCGATGTAAAGTGATTAATGTGAATGTTAATTAAATTAAAAGTAATGAATAAATGTATTATTTTTGTCATGATTTGTATTAATTTTATTTAATATATTATTTTCAACAATGAGTTGCTCGCTCTAGGTTTTTGGACACTGACTACTAATCCAATGTGGTGCAATTTCAATAGATATTATTTAATGTAACTGCAAAGAAAGTAAGTGGAGTCATGTTCGTTAATATGTTAACATATTCAAAAATCTAAAATACATACATTTAAGAAAAGTAAGATTAAAAGTTAATTTTTCATCAATGTGTTTTAATGATCTTTTCTTAAAATTGCTTTTTTGGATATATACCTATATAATACGTACTGTCACAAGCTGACTGGTGCTGCGATGTCACGTCTCCGTTTGTGAGGCAGAAGACTTACTTGCGTATATTTATTTATCTTAGGTTTAAAGACATTAATTATTATATAAGATTTACATCACTTCCATGAGAATATGATAAATATTATTATATATATTTATTAATAAAATACTATTAATAATTAATAATATCTTTTTCCTGATTGCCAATTCACACAGCTGTTTCTGCATCTTAGAATGAAAAGAAACACACTGTCTTTCGATACAAGTATTCTTAGAATCCATCTCCAAGACTAAATCTCAAACATTCATTCCTCTGCCTCTCTAGGGCTCTAGTTCGCTCGCTATAAAGAGACAATATCAGGAATACCCGATCTTGTCTCAAGGATTCGCATAATTTAGTCTATTTAAACATTTTTATGTACCTGTCACAAAATCTTGGATATCTGGTGGTCTCGTTATTTTTAATTGAGCTAAATTCAATGTTTAATGTGTCAAGTAAACATTTGTCAGAATAAGTTACTGTTGTTTTTATTAATTATTATAAGAAAAATGTATTGTACCTTTTAATGTAGAGGTAATATGTAAAAGTCTGATCGTTTTACAAATGATTTTATCTTGCAACAAGGTTATTATGTACTTACATTGATATCTAATTTTACATTTAATTATAATATTAGAAACTCATTTCACCAGATGGAATTAGCTCTATTAAATTATTACTGCAATTCAGGACAGCACGCCGGCTGCGTGGTTAGAGAGCTCTCCGAAACTGACGTTAAATGTCTTTTGGTTTCTGATAATGTCAGCTGGCTTTTGTCACAAGACAAATATAGGTGTAGCCAGCTTTTATTATTAAATAGATACCCTTAGAAGTCACAACTGGATTACAATTTGGAGAGATAGTAATTTTTCCAAATTTTACTCGACATTGTATAGTAATGTATGAAACGGTAAATTTAACCGTTTTTTTTGTTGTTTCGGTGTAGCTGACTAGTCTCGAAGCCAATCTGGGCTCTTTCGTTCTTTTTGGTTCGTGATCGAGTCAGGTACGGCAGAGACGCCGTCGCGCTAGGATGTCGTACTTTATAGTTTGCATTATAATTATCACTTGACATATCTTCTGTGTTTCTTTCTTCTAGTCAAATTTGTCTAGGTAAAACCGGGACTGGTGTCGCCAAACTTCAATTGGATCATTACAACAAGAAATCAGGCGTATATTAAACTACTATTTAACAATTTTACAGTTTATTAAATTATTTATAACAGATCTGTTCCAGACAATGTCATATTTATGTTGTATAGCGATCCTTGCTAGGCATGTGCTTAAATTTGGACAACAACATGCTGTTTTCAAGCCGGCGCTAAGCGGCAGAACTAGTATTTTACATTTCTCATTATTTTAGAGACGATTCACATCTATACTAATATTATAAAGCTGAAGAGTTTGTTTGTTTGCTTGAACCCGCTTATCTCAGGAACTACCGGTTCGATTTGAAAAATTATTTTAGTGTTGGATAGCCTATTTACCTAGGAAGGTTATAGGCTGCATAACATCATGCTACGGCCCACAGGGGCGGCGCAGTAATTATAAACGCGGGTGAAACCGCGGGCACATCTAGTACTAGTTAGAATGCCTTTATCGTTTTAACAATCAAACAACGGACACAAAGAACGCCCAGACTCGGAATAACTATTTGTGGATTGCTTAGTTTTTGTCCAGTGTAAGGATTTAACCTAGAATACTGTGCACCATGTGATGCACAGGTGACCACCCAAACTATCGCGCCATAAATGCAGTGCTTATCATTTATCTGCATTCGTTATAAACACATAGCATGCTGTTCAGTAAGATACAGATATGCTCTTTTACTAACACGTGTATTTCATTTCTATTCTCTATGGAATATGAGAATTAAATTTTCAGAATTCTTTGTTTCCTACGGTACACATTGAAGGGATTAACAGTATTATTACCATGAAAAGAATTTCCAACGAAAATAGCAAGGTGGTGTTTTTAAAATCTAGGCTACGTGAGAATTACGACCCTTAATCTTTCGCGAAGAAAGTTGCATTAAGTATATATAGGATGAGTTTGCATTTCTTGAAAACGTGAACTTGAGTTCGTATTACTGAAACGAAATATTTTCTGCAATAAGCTGTTATGGCTGCTTTTCGTTTGTCCAGAACTAAAACCAATTTGTTATGTCCAAAAATGGAGTGTTATGTTTTCGGAGTTCATATTAAGTTTTTATTTTCATATGGAGTCGCTAGAATGTTATGTTATAATAAGGATATTGCTTGTAACTATAAGTTTTTTATATCACTAGTATGGCACACCAATGTATTATGATCGCTGGGTATAGCAGAGGCATCTCGCGTTAACGACTATTCCTGAGTGTTGCAAACGGCCATTACAAATATATACCTATATATATATCAAGCGATAAGAAAAAACATATTTCTCTCAAGCTGTCGAATCTGTAACACTCGGTGACGATGAGTACTTGAATCTCTGTGCCATTCATACACTCGATATAATAATAATGGCTTCCAGAACGAATTTCGGTCACGGCGGCCAATTTTAATGAAGACAAAACATCTGTGCAGGAAATATTATGGTGCACGAGCGTGTGCGCAAACACAAGTGCACTCTCTGTTCGTTAACTTTCATGATCCGATGGGACGGTAATCCGACATGACAGGGGTGAGATCAGGCACAGGACTAACGGCTTTATATGTCTTCCGAGGTACGAGGAGTCTAACACCGCTAACTTCCTAACTCCGGGCTGCTATTGAGATTTTTTAACAGAAAATTCAATAACTTTTTGTTGGCTCGACTCGGGATTCGAACCCGAGACCTCATGCCCAGTAGTTGCATTCACTACCGCTCCGCCACAGAGACAGTCAAATTATAGTACAGTCGATATAGTAAATAAGTAAGATACATAAGTCAAAGGAAACATATTTTCGTTCTCCTGAAAGCTGATTTACGCAATACACAAAAGACATAACTTAGGCAACTACACGAGACTGAGCGCCATATAAACAAAAAGTATTAGACAGTCTATATACTAATAAATCATTTAACCTTTGACTGGGTATAACTTATACATTTTATTGGTACTTATAATACTACCAAGACAACAAATTTCTATTAATTCGAGAAACTTTGGTTAGGTACGACATGCCTATATTTTATATTTCAGTTATTTTCTTAAATAATTTTAAGCTTAGCCGGCCAAATCTCTAAAACAAACTCATTAGTCGTAAAACCGTAAAATGAAGTAATGAAATACGTTTACCTGAAATCCGCAATGCGAAAAATTATGGGTACGGCTGCGAAGTGGCGCGGAATATTCTACCTGAAGGATAAATTTTATTGCCTCGCGCTGTTTTCGAACAATTGCATTAATAGTGTATCAACGGAGCGCCTCGCTGGCTTCTTTACGGCTATGGAGTCGGGCGCCGGAATACAATTAAAGTTTTAATATTTTAACACTGTGAAATCACAATTTGAACTGGAGCTGTGAACAAAACTGGCATAATTAAATACATAAAATAAACTAATATTCTGCTGACTCGCTGTTTGTAGTTCCCTACACTAATTGTCACACGGTCGCGAATACCGATTCACTGTTTCATAAATTCGAACTAATACTCGATTTCTTTATATTACAGTAGTAATGATCCGCGGTCGACATTGTCACAGTCGATCGAAATATTTATTTCCAATTAAACTATTTATTCTACCAATATGCCCGCTATCGGCCGTCCAATAACATAAATTGGTCCGAACAACAATTTGGTAACTTCAGCAATAATATCGATTGACGCTGAAAATTGGCTTGTCGGTACAAATATACAATTCTTATTATTTTTTTGTGTTCCAAACAGCAGTTTCGTACAAAGAGCAAAATGACGTCTCAGCGGATAGGGTGGTTTACGGCGCCATTTCTCTGAGCCCGACTTGTTTCGACAGGAGTTCTTTGGCGGCGTCTTTAACACTCCCTAGAGGGTTCATTTATATATTCGCAACACGGAGCCGGCAATAAAACTGCGTTATCCTGGTCATTATTTAGTCATCGCCCGGCCTCCTCGCCGACTCCACGAAAATAAAATGCATTCGAATGACTCTTGTGTGTACGGTGCAATTTCATGCACCATCAAATGTACCGTGAGTCGTAACTTTGTTTATGATGTTTATATTGAAAAACTTTTATATGGCAATGTGAAAAACATAGCAGAATAATTTTCATTTAGATCTTTTTAACTACATTTAATTGGTACTACCAAATTTTGCCGTGATTGTAAAGTTTTAATAAAAATAAAGTAAATATTTGAATTGGGTTTGTTTCAGTGCACAAAATTCAAACTTATTATTACATTATCGAGAATCGTTAGTTAGGGGACTGGCCGCGGCCGGTTACGAGCAAGCCATTTTATGAGGTGGCTCTGGGCGTCGCCGCTAAATCTCCTTATTTATCCGGGAAAACATAAACCGAGGTCTCAGCAAAAATTAATTGGCTCCCACGCTCCTTCTTGGCACATTAACTATTTGAGGGTTTATTGTTTTATGTGTTGTTTTGTGGCCCATATTGATTTCTAGTGGCACAACATTATTTGACCGTATCCGATTGCCGCTACGGTACTTTTTTCATTTCCATGCAGAAGTGTAACTCAAATTATTCAAGACCTGCTGCTGTACGTGTCGTACGGATGATCTTCAGAGCATGTGTTATCCAGACTACTTTACTTTTTATTTTTATGACGGGACCAAATTTGGCGTGTTGCTGAAACGACGGATCATAACCGTTGGACACAGCAACTGTTTGCAATCCTATCCGTAAACCAGGCATTGTTTTGTTCACAGGGAAAACGAAGTGGAAATAAATGTGAGCTTTACAGTGTCGCGATAAGGCGTGTTTTTGTATCTATAGTGTCATTGTTGTGGTTGCATCCATTGGGACCTCTCCTTACTCACGCGTGGCGATTTTATTTTAGTCGCTATAAAAAGAGCTTGCTTTCACCTGGCACTTCTTAAAGCGCAGCTTGTGGCTACGAGCGGACACACTTCATTAAAGCCGCGGTATTTGTTGCGTTATAAAACTTTGTAGTTTTTTATTGGACTTCTTTTTCCAGACAGAAAAACGACTTTCGCAATGTTTCAGAATAACCTTCGATCCCTACAAGAGAAAATAAAGAGAAATGTTTTAAAATAAAAAGCAAAAATATTTGTTTGGTTATCGGGCTTATTTGTGCTCACTCGACACGTTTCGGAACGAAAGAGTGGAACAATGAGCATGGAGTAAAGATCACACATGCGGCCTCTCGGGGCAGTGCCAACAGGAACAGATGAGATTGGAGATACTCCAGAAGTATGCACCTGCCTACAAATGTTACGAAGTACAATTTTAAACTACGAACTTTAGTATAAATATTTTCGGAAATCGTCTATAAATATCGCAACTGTGTACGTACGCAAAGAGTTCCTTTAATATTAGCGCTAGGAAAGTATGAAGGTACAGGATTTTATTTGCTTAGAAAAAAAGAGTTTTCCCTAGCCAAATTTCGCCGAGCCGATGTTAAGGTCCATATTTTTATGTATTCGGCCATAAACTTGGAGTATAGTTTTATGGATATGTTTTTCAAAGTGGGACGACTTGTAAGCAAGATTTCTTTTTCAGAACAAGGTGTCGGCTATCTCATAAAAATCGTTGGGCACTCACATTTGGACGTGCGCCTACAGTAAAGTGGAGTAAATTACGTAGGCGTGTCCAGTTAGTCAGGTGTCGTTGTTTAGACACCATATCACAGGCTGCAGTGATCCATTGCGATGGCCGCGTAATCCCGGCTAGAGGCTTTGTCTCACGTCCAGCTTACTTTTATTACCGTGCCTGCATCGCGAAATAAAACAAAATTGGCGGGAATTTATGGGCCACAGCCCCAGCATGGCTAGTGGGGTGGAAAGTTTTCAATTTGAAACGAATAACTTGTTTGTCTCATGTAATAAGGAGGGTTTTGCAGCGGGTAATATGGGGCTGCAATGGCTGTCGCGGGCTTCCTTAAAACTACTTTCTTGGTTTTATTACCTAAGTGCTGTGGGTGGGCGTAACTCTCTCAAAGGTGTGTGTTTGTACAGTACTTACAATGTTCGCCATAAATGTGCGGTACCAACAAGTTGATGGACTTTGGATAAGCCGTACAGTATTTTGGTGTTGGGTAAATTAATTCCTTCTTTAAATTTGATCAACACTTATATTGAGCACCGACATAAAAACGTTCATACTTTGGTTCTTATTCTGATTGTTTTGTTTCTAATATTTTCTAGGAAATGAAGTTCACAAAGGTTCGATTTATTTTGAAATATTTTTCGTTAGCATTTTTTTAAATTTATTGTTAATGTTAAGTTTTAAAATTAACATAAATAAAAATCAGACATAACGTTGTCGAAATAGACCACTTCATTCTTTTGTGCAAATGAATTCATTGTCAACTGAAAAAACAAAACATTTTACAGAAGACTAATCTCGTAATGCGCATAATATTACGCGTATGTTCTACATTTACGTAAATAATCATGATCTGTCCTTTAACAGAAGATTTGATTGTTGGTATTGCATCCAGCGTACTCTCTTACAATAAGGATAACCATAAGTCACATTAAGCACGTAGGAAAGATACTCGTTGTGTTTGGTCGCATTCGCGACGTTTACAGCGACCATAACATTTCTTCTGTAGCAAATTGAATGTTAAAGCGCGTTACCTGCCCCTAACTGAATAAGTTACGAGGTCGGAGCTATTGGTAATGAAACTTGAATGACCCCGGGCGTGTAAACATCTGTGGGATGGAATTTCCGTGTTTACACGCCGCTACCAGTTTATTCTGTTGCGTTAAGTGCCACTTCCGAATATACAGCTTTTAACGACTCCAAGATATTGTTTTGGTTTGAAAATCAAATTTCGAATATTGACGAAACAAATGCCAAGATTTATTTTTTACTGCAAAAAGGTTTTATTTTGTAAGATTCAAAACGTATTAAACAGAACGTTTGGTTGCCTAACCAATAGTGACGTAATATCTGACGAAATTGTATCGTGTAAAGTAACTTGTACGGCTACAAGTAATGTAAATGTGGTTGGTCCCGACTAAGCCCTAACATTTGTGGGACAATCAAATTTTATAACTAACTTTCATATTTATGAAGGTTGCTTGTACAACACATTACCCAATGAATTTGAAACAATACATATACATATTTCTTTTGCAGTTTGAATATAGACTTGTTTGATATGGAGGTAGTGACGTAGACTGAATTATGCTGAATCAAATATTTTATGACATCACAAGGGCCTATGGGTAGCGGTAGTCCGACTTGCCTAAAAAGATTTGTGCAACCTGTACATAATAAAATTTATATATTTCCTTACCCACAAGCAGATGTTGTCTCGTCTATAGTCTGTTTCAAATACGAAGTCCCTTTTGACACTTCATAGCACGTAACTCCGTACATTTCATATAATTTGTAAAATAAACAATGATTACTTATGGTACTATATCTTATCTTGTGTGGGGGCCAGTCAGTACACTTCGACCCAGTGGGATCTTTTGTGTCGACTTCCCCAATAACGACTGCCATAGATGTTCATGGCAGCCGGGACTGACGGCGTAAAGTGCTCTCCGAGGCACGGAGCAGGCAAAAATTGTCAATCAATACGCACATAATTTCGAGAAGTCATATAGCTGCCGAAAGTCGACCTGGGTTAGAACCCGAGACCCTCTGTCGCTGCTTCCTGACTAATAATAATAATAGATAGAGATAAGATATAAGATATACTACTATAAACAATTTAAAAATAATAAGAATGTGTACAATACATGACATTATAGTGTCACAAACATAATCAACTATTAATGTCCATTGATATTGGTCTTAAATAATTTAAACATCAAAATATAATAACATTTTACTACAATACCATAGGTACGCACTATGGTATTTTTTTACTTTAAGTCATAGTGACGCGACTGTATGAATCGGATAAAATCGATCTAACTCGAGTTAAAAACAATTGTCCGAAAAATACTTTTGTAAAATTGTATTTGGTATTAATTATTTTTAGGTTGCAACGTACCTTAAATACGATTCAGCAACCAGTTAATATATTTTATTTATCAATAAATGGATTTGAAGTGATATTGGACTTATAGTTTAAATATCTCATAGATGTTCATAAAACACGATATGAATAACATTAATGTAACTATTCTTTCGATATGTCAAACTTGGTTCGACCTTTTTGTTTTTCTGTTTCTATCATTTCTGTATCGATTCTAAACCACGATTACGGTTTGTTTGTAAAGTTAATTGGTAATCGATTTCGTGCTATGTTGATTGAAATGGTGTCTTCACTATTGCTGCCCAGCGATCATCTGTCAAATGGGACTTCGTATTAGAAACAGACTATAATGCACCCGCAAGCTCGAGCATGACATTTATATTTAACTAGCTCATGCTCGAAATGTGTCACAAATTCACGTTTTTTTACAGAAACCATACTGACCGTGCATAGGACAACTCACCAAAGTTTCATAGCAATCGGTTAAATGATATAGAAACGAATACTTTACAAACCAACACACGTTATTTTTTATGAATCTACGTAATTATATTCTTCTTATTTTACTTAAATTGTATTTAATATTATATAGTTTTATTATTATTAAGTCACAACCGATCTGTTTGATTGGCCAGCTAGATTGTGTACATGAAATGAACTTCCTTATTTGCATTTAAAACTCAACAATTGTTTATTAGCGGAAATAGTGGAATAGTATCGATACCATTCTAAGAGCGATGTATTCAGTCATAGACAGCTCAAATCTACAAAGCTCTTGGCCATCACTAGCATTCAGTGGTGTCTCAGGGAATAGGTAATTACCTATGACATCACCAGTGGTGTGGAAAGAAAATTCCCCCTGACATCACCGGGGGTGTCATTTGGTGGTGTTAGGTAAAAAACGGATTTTTCAATCGTCGGTCTGTTAACGTCGAAACGTCTATGCCGCATATAAAAAATATCTGAATATAAAACAAAATCGGCCCAAATAAACCATAGTAACTAATAAAAAAAAAATCTCTAATGCTCTAATACTAATAATACTGATATTCTACCACATACACACAACACTATCTAGCCTAAACTAAGCAGAGCTTGTACTAGGGGTACTAGACGATGGATAAACATACATATATACGTTTTTTTTTTGTATAATACGTACATATTATACATAGAAACACCCAGACCAAGACAAACATCCATGTTCATGCACACAAATATTTGTCTTGTGCGGGAATTGACCCCCGACCTCAGGCGTGGCAGTCGGTTACACTAACCACTACGCCATCGAGGCAGACAAAAAAAAAATTAAAAGAATATGAAACCGCATACGTTTATTAGTCTTCTTCACCTGCTCGCATTCATATCTATGGAGATAAATTTGTGTTATTGATTAAAATTCGTACTTTCTAATTCTAATCTTTGGTCTAACCCAGAACAAAGGTGTTAATGAATAATTCCGGCTGTCAAGAACTCTTAAGACTGTGAATACAGTCAGTACCTGTGCTGTAGCACTATCGGTGCCTACACTGCCTACCCTCAAAATCTATCCATCTCACTATTGGTCTAAGCATCAGGATATTACGCCGATTCAGACGCAGTCAAACAACTTGAAATAATGCTAGATGGTAACTAACTATAACCATCATTATCCTAGCCTTATTATTTCCAAATGTATTGGGCGGCCCCCCAATACAATTACTGATCTGGTACTACTGGAAGTACTTCCAGACAAACCAGGTTCGGCTGGATATCAGTTTTACCACGAAGCCGCTGCTACCCAGGTAGTATAAAGTAAAGTTAGTACAAAAGATAAAAATAGTAAAGGTATACAGATATGCTATAGCTAGATTAGATGGCAATATATCTGAGAGTATTGATTCTCCATATCGACTGTCATACATGAACATAATGGCTGGCATCGACAGCTTTATGTGCTCTTACGAGTCACGGAAGAGTGTTAGGTACTTTTTGTATATGATCTCCTGTCTATATATATGATGGTGGTCTTATTTATTATCCTCGCAGATAAAGCACCATGAGAATCACTTTATCATTAGACCATCTAGCTTCTTCACTAATTAGAATCGAAAATAAAGTCATCTAGATAAATCTAATATTTTTCTTAATGCTTAGACACAGCGGGAGTGAATGCAATTACTGTACATGGTCTTGGATTTGATTTCTTAGTCAGGCAACATGTTATTGGATTTATTTAAGAGCTCTTGCCTGCGTCGGGGTGTCTTGAACTGTGAAGCAAAACTATATGGGACCTGAAATTACATCTGGCGAAATACAGGTATCATTCATTTCTCTGCTTTCCTCTTCGGGGATCTATACATTAGTATAGGTGTAAGAATAGTCTCATGCCTATACTAATGTAAAGACCCCATACATACATATTATATTATATTCTATCATATAAGCACAACACCATCTAGCCCAAACAAAGCGGAGCTTGTACTGTGGGTACTAGACGTATTATTTTTTTGTAAATACATACATGTTATATATAAAACCAGCAGAACTAGACAAACATCCATGTCCATGCACACAAATGTTTGGCTTGTGCGGGAATCGAACCCGCGACCTCAGGCGTGACAGTCGGTTACACTAACCAGTACACCATTGAGGCCGCCATACATAGGTATGTATATTTAATTGCGTGGCAACATCATATTACACCTGTAAGGGCAGGATAGAGCTTGGTACCAGCTCTACATAATATAGGATGTACCTATTGCCATTTACTGGCAGCTAAAAGCCGTGCTGCTACTAAGAATTTCCTAATAGAAAATTTCCAGGAACACCTTGCCCTACCTGGAAATCGATAATGTAATTCTAACTACCTAATTCAGAGGTGTAAGTTTGATTATTAGACTTTTATCAAAGTTATACTTCTGGAATAAGTAATTAAACTAATAGGCATTTATTCAATACTGTATTAGATTGAAATTAAACACTTTATATGGATTTTGTCACGTTGTTTATTTTACTTTTAAGCACTTTTATTACATAATTGTGAAAACTCTAACACTACTGTTAAAATAAAACACTAATTTTACTATACGATGGCTTTATTTTCTGCACTATACTGTAGACACACAATCATTGCTTATAATGCTTGTCAACTGCACTTCTCGGGTGCTCAACAACGACTGACTTAACTCCACTGACTATCTTAAAATTAAACATTACATCAAATGATGTTTCCCTCACTTCACCACAGAAACACGCTGTTACGTCACATCCGTCCTTTTAGTGTTGCAGTGTAGAAAAATACAATTACCACTAAAATTATTATTTTCTATTCTGTAAATATTGCCACAATGGATAATTAAATCTGCTTATTATTAATACTTAAATATTACAATTATAGCATATCGAAGTGATCATTAAATATTTTTATAACAGATCAAAGCGATCACAACACTACTATTATTAAACTTAACTACTATATTTTAAGCTATTTAATTTAATTAAAACTATTTATATTTAAGTTTACACTTTACTTCGACGTTTCAGTTGCTTTACAGCAGCCATGTTCACGGCGAGACTAAGACGGTAGTTGTCTCAATGTTCTGAAGTGTACCTAAAACTAAAAGTGCTTTAAAGTAAAATAAACAACGCGACAAAATCCGTATAAAATGTTTAAATTCAATGTATAACATTCGCGTAAACATAAGACAATATTATAGTGTATTAGATCTTTACCTGTGAAGTTGTCGTTTTGTATAAAGAAAATGGTGTTGTGTTTTTAATATAAACTATTTCTCTACTAATATTATAAACAGAAAAGATTTGAATTTTTGTTTGTAATATACTCGTAGCTGAGCCAAAAATTACTGGTTCGATTTTAGTAATTCTTCTACAATTATAAAACTACTATATCTAGCAGTAACTGACGCTATATAACATTATGCTAAGAGCCATAGGAGCGGCGTAGTAATCGTAAACGATGGTAGAACCACGGTGGCATATAATATTTATATAGTTAATATGGTATTAATAGTAATCAAAATTCGATGTGATTTTATATGTATATTTGCTTGATGTTAGGACAAGTACTGTTTGTGTTGCTCCTATACCTCTCACAACGTGTATGCGAAATTGCATGATAATCTTTTGGATGGTCAAGGCGTGAAAGCGTAACAAAAAAACAAACGACCAAAGAAACAAAGTCACATGTGCATTTATTATATTAGTAAGGATAGTCAGGAAATAGTCTATTCTCGAAACATGAACATGCTTTTTAAATAACCAATGCATGTTGTATTTGAATCACGAAATTAGAAAACAAAGCAATTTCAAAGGTAACAACCTAATACTTCGCTATAATAGAGCTCTAACATAACGGCAAGCCTATTAGTCCATATCGAGGTTCAGAATTGCAGAATTGATTGGCGAGTTCATGTTGGTCTATAAATGTTCCCTATCCGTAGGCAGACGCGATCGATTTTGGTTTGCTAATACTAAAATCTCCATGATTGGCAGACGGATTGATCACGATGATGAGGGTTCTGTGTTGATTATAGCACTTAGATGATGCTATTTGTCAGTGGATTTAGATTTTAGCTTTGTTCATACTGTTTGTTATATTGTTTATTACAAAGTACTTCATTGGAATATATTATTGATGCTCACAAGTAATTGACTTTTGGCAACATTAGGGTTTACAAAACGTGTAATCTAAATAATAATCGTTGTATTGTGTTAATAAATAAAAAAAGATCTAGATAATATGATGTATATAATTATAATAAAATAAAAAGTTAAAATATTTCATAAGAAGTAGCTGGGGAGTAACTCTTATATGCTATGAGCAATGAGTTACTCCCCAGCTACTTCTTATGAAATATTTTAACTTTTTATTTTATTATAATTATATACATCATATTATCTAGATCTTTTTTTATTTATTAACACAATACAACGATTATTATTTAGATTACACGTTTTGTAAACCCTAATGTTGCCAAAAGTCAATTACTTGTGAGCATCAATAATATATTCCAATGAAGTACTTTGTAATAAACAATATAACAAACAGTATGAACAAAGCTAAAATCTAAATCCACTGACAAATAGCATCATCTAAGTGCTATAATCAACACAGAACCCTCATCATCGTGATCAATCCGTCTGCCAATCATGGAGATTTTAGTATTAGCAAACCAAAATCGATCGCGTCTGCCTACGGATAGGGAACATTTATAGACCAACATGAACTCGCCAATCAATTCTGCAATTCTGAACCTCGATATGGACTAATAGGCTTGCCGTTATGTTAGAGCTCTATTATAGCGAAGTATTAGGTTGTTACCTTTGAAATTGCCTTGTTTTCTAATTTCGTGATTCAAATACAACATGCATTGGTTATTTAAAAAGCATGGTTCATGTTTCGAGAATAGACTTTTTTCCTGACTATCCTTACTAATATAATAAATGCGCATTTGTTTCTTTGATCGTTTGTTTTTTTGTTACGCTTTCACGCCTTGACCATCCAAAAGATTATCATGCAATTTCGCATACACGTTGTGAGAGGTATAGGAGCAACACAAACAGTACTTGTCCTAACATCAAGCAAATATACATATAAAATCACATCGAATTTTGATTACTATTAATACCATATTAACTATATAAATATTATATGCCACCGTGGTTCTACCATCGTTTACGATTACTACTCCGCTCCTGTGGCTCTTAGCATAATGTTATATAGCGTCAGTTACTGCTAGATATAGTAGTTTTATAATTGTAAAAGAATTACTAAAATCGAACCAGTAATTTTTGGCTCAGCTACGAGTATATTACAAATAAAAATTCAAATCTTTTCTGTTTATAATATTAGTATAGAAATAGTTTATATTAAAAACACAACAACATTTTCTTTATACAAAACGGCAACTTCACAGGTAAAGATCTAATACACTATAATATTGTCTTATGTTTACGCGAATGTTATACATTGAATTTAAACATTTTATACGGATTTTGCCGCGTTGTTTATTTTACTTTAAAGCACTTTTAGTTTTAGGTACACTTCAGAACATTGAGACAACTACCGTCTTAGTCTCGCCGTGAACATGGCTGCTGTAAAGCAACTGAAACGTCGAAGTAAAGTGTAAACTTAAATATAAATAGTTTTAATTAAATTAAATAGCTTAAAATATAGTAGTAAAGTTTAATAATAGTAGTGTTAGAGTTTTCACAATTATGTAATCAAAGTGCTTAAAAGTAAAATAAACAACGTGACAAAATCCATATAAAGTGTTTAATTTCAATCTAATACACTATTGAATAAATGCCTATTAGTTTAATTACTTACTCCAGAAGTGTAAATAATAATCGTTGTATTGTGTTAATAAATAAAAAAAGATCTAGATAATATGATGTATATAATTATAATAAAATAAAAAGTTAAAATATTTCATAAGAAGTAGCTGGGGAGTAACTCATTGCTCATAGCATAATATATGCTATGAGCAATGAGTTACTCCCCAGCTTTAGAAATAGCCTGCCTGTGAGCAGTTCAATCCTTAACATTTTATCTTTTAATTTTATCTTCTACAAGTGTTTACTCACGGCATCGTTCGCGTTAATCTAGATTTTGTATATCAATAAATTTCTATTCCTTGGGCACAATTTTTTTTCCCGGGAAGACTGAAAGAAAGGTATCTTATGTCTTATTCTGTACTCCTGACAACGTGTATGTGATATTTCATTATGATTGGTTGAGTAGTTAAGGAGTGAAAATGTAACAAACTCACATTCACATTTAAAATAATATTAAGGATATTGGTAATTACCAGGATAATGTAAACTTTATAAATATTTTAGTTTTTCTAAGAAAAATCAGGTGTGGAAACGAACACTGTCTTCTTCTCTCTAGGCTTTATTATTCCCAAGTCACTTGGGGTCGGCTTTTCTGGGATATTACTTAGTATATATACATACATATCAGTTTTTACACGGAGCGGCTGCCACCTGACCTCCGCAACCCGAAAGCTAACGATACCCTAAGGCTAGACCAGTGTCAGGATATTATAGGGCACCGAATTTCCAATAACGACTGCCATAGATGTTCATGGCAGCCGAGAACGACGGCTTAACGTGCTCTTCGAGGCACGGAGCAGGCGATAATTGTCAATCAATACGCACATAATTTCGAAAAGTCATATTACTTCCGAAAGTCAGATGTGGTCGATGTGGGTTTGAATCCGAGACCCGTGATTTGATTTCCATCAAGTAAAAGGTTTCGTGCAGCATTATTTTTTATTCTTATGATTTGTAAATTCACTACATAAAGGATAATATTATGTTTGAGTTTTTGATTGTGTTTTAAAATAAGGTAAATATTTATATATATATAATATTTGAGCAGTGGTTCATATACTACTTAGGTATACTATGTAATGTGTAACCATGCCAAGCAGTAAATTAAAATTATCCCAGAGATACTATACACATACTAATACATGTATATTAGGTACAGTTTCATTTTATCAAAATAACTTAATAAAACACTAAAATTACTTACAATAGTTGTACATAATATCCATACCTATATATAATTAGGCTAAGAAAACAGTTAAATATCTTCTCCTCTATTTGTTAAACAATTTTCTTTTTTTAGCATTTGTGTAGCTACTGCCTAGCTTAACTGTTATCAATAAAAACATTTGGAAACTGTAGATGGTTTCATAAAATATATGTCTTCCTCAAATTTTCAATAGAGAGTATGGCGAATTTCGACCACTGGGCGAACTAGTTATAAGAAATAGTGGAAAGCCGTCTATAAAATAAGTACTCATTATGTTAAAAATGGAGAAATAGGTCTCGTATGGTAACATTTTATTCACTCATAGAAACTTATATTGCCGCTATATTCAGATGTCAACATTTTAATAACCAGATGGGATTCGGTAAGCTAATGTGTCCACGAACCGAGCATTAATTTATTTATCGAACCAGTGACAACATTTTCTCACAATTGGTATAATGTATTTAGAAAATTATAATGATACCTCATTATAATTACACAAATAATGTTTATTTTGGTTCGAATGATGAGAAATAATTATTATATTTTATTCATTATATAAATAATAATGAATAAAATACTAGTCGTTGTTTATTTTAAGGTATTCCTTATAACTCTTTATTAATCTGAATTCTATTGGACGGCTTTCCAGTCAAACCAAATTCGCAGAATATGTTTTGCCATGAACCGATTGTCATCAGAGCTCCATAATTCAAAGGTACAACAATTTTCTAAGAGTAGACGATTATAGGAATTGAGCAGTAATTAAACATAGATTGAAGGCTTGTATTATTGTGAGACAGTAGGTACAAATGATCCGCCTGGCTTGAGCAACGAGTACCGCCTTCTGACAGACTGCTGGAGTAGTAAAACATACTTATTTAGTAGCTTCCACTCGGTTAGCGTTACCACTTCTATTAGTTCTCATTTATCCCATCCTGCATTTTCTTTTTTATAATCAGTAACTCGCGACTGATATCCCTCGTATTGAAACTGATAGGTATGATAGTTTTGTTCCTCATCATTCTAACTTTCACATCTTGACTACTCGACCGATGATCATAAAATTTCGCATACACGTTATCAGGGTGCAGAACAGGGTACCAGGGTACCTTTCATTCAGAAAAATGTCTTTTTCCGGATCGATATTTATTGAGAAAATCCACATTAACGCGAGCTAAACCGGGAGCAATATCTGGTTGCTGTATAAAAATGCTTAATGTAGGTATACTATAGCTATAAATAGGCTAACTAATTTGTCTGAAACTATTTTAGTTTGAGTCTAGATCATGTTCAATGGTAACGAAAGTAGTAGGTGAAGAGTAAGGTAAAAAGTAAAGGATCTCGCTTTGAGGATTTCTAAATTATTGGAAGATATAGACTGTAGGATACAAAGAGAAGTGGAAAGTTAGGTCATTGCCCTGAAGAGAACAGTAAAAATCGTTCATGATGATTAGCAAAATTGATGATCGATCAATCATAGCAATACTTTCAATACGACCACATTATTTTTTATAACTCAAAGTAACGTTGAAAAAAAAACAAAGCTGAGGCTTTATTTACTTCTATATTTTTTCAAATAATAAAACCGTACGTGTAAGTATTGAACTAACATAGTAGATAACCCGATGCAAGCTAAAAGTGTTCGTGTTAACTTCATCACAAAGGTTCGACATATCGACTTTGAACTCACGACCTTTTGACCCTTGGCTCTGTCAACACGCGCGCTCTTGTAGTTAATAGCAGTATACACCTTTTATAATCAATCGTATGTACATATATTTATATATTCTATGAAAACTATTTTTGTCAAGATTGCCTTTATTTCTGGAATTTTCTAATAATGAAAACTTATAACATCTATGCAAATTTATCCTTATAGATGAGACGCAAAACAATCAAATAATATAAAACAACACGTGCATTTCAAATTGTCATTCAGCACCAACTTTAGCTAACAATTATAATTCAGTCCAGCGCGAATAACTAAACTATTATTTAAATCCGTCAGTCTAGATTCTAGAAACTTGCTCAGATGAAGTGACAAGGAGTTGTATGAATAAATTTTTCTACGACATTTAGCACAGAGAGTGGAACCAGCACGGGGTGAAACTACGCTTTTTCTAGGAACAATGGGATTGAGTAAACAAACCAAACTGAATAAATTTCTCGCAGAAGCAACTCTCACCTAAAGTTTGTGAAGAATGCCAGTTACTCAGTTAGTCTCGATCCTAGTCGCAGGGAGAACTTTCTATTTTTCGATTGCTCGTGTTACTTGTTGGCAAATGTAGTTTAGCCAGTAGTTCACACTGTATGTCGCTTCAGAACTGAATTTCATTGGTAACTTATTTTGCATTGTGTAGATGTTATATGTAAGAGGATGGTTACAATTCCACGAGTTAGCATACATTTTTATTGTTATCGTCTGAACATTTCCCTTGAAAAATATTTTAAACAAGATAGATATGATTGAATTTGTCAATTGAAGACTTCAGCTTCATTGTAGCTTTCGTTGTTACTAAATAAATAGTTATAATGCCTTTTTAAACTAATATATATTTTAGAAGTAATAAAATGGAGAGTGACGTAGAACATGTGGGAGTAATTCATCTATGCTTTACCCTTCGGGAATAAACCAGCTAGCACTGTGTTATGTGACATACCTATCTGTCTACCGTATAATTCGTTGGTAGCCATTTTTAACGTTAAGCTGCCAGTAGATGTGCCGTATGTTTGTACACCATTTTAGTAAAATAAAGAGCGGTAAGATATATAGAATTTAAAAACAATGAGACTGCGAGAAGTGAGTTTTAAATCTTTATGATATCCACATCGCATACTTTATCGCAGCAGTACAATAAAGTAACATCCTGAATGTTTTACAAATCATATTAACTTGGAGTACACGCTCCTTTTATATTATTTTTACGATTTCCATATTACGTTTGTAGAACAGTAGTTAAGAGCCATATATTCTTGGCGCCATTGAAAACTAAACCATTTTCCACTTGGTCCGAATTTATCGGAGGTCAAATCAAACGTAAAATTGTGTTTTATGGCAGCGAGGCAATAAAATGGTCACAGTAACAGAGTAACTGCATAGTAACTAGCCTAATGAACCAGTTACAGTAATTTACTTTAAGTGTCTTTATTGTTATACCTGTGAAATTAAACACAAATACGTACACAACATATTTGAATGTTCTCGTTTGTTGGTAAATTTTATTAATTTAGGTATGTTATTGTTGTATCAATTATTATCTGTTGATAATGTAACTGTTTTGTTATTAATTAATATGGACATGTTTATATGACAAAGTAAAACATTTTAATATTGAACATCTTAACATTCAAAAGCTATGAGCTGAAATTTACTAGCGTAAGCTGAATATGCTTATTAAAATAAAGTTAATCTTATTTCTTAAATAATTTGTAATTTGTATGCGCACTTATCTAGCAATTGAAAGTAATAAAAGCTTGGTGATGGTTTTTAGATTCATGATAAACTTAACTTTAAATTTGAGTAAATATTGAATTAATACCATTTCTGAGGCCAAAAAACGACGTATAAAGTCTAACGTGGCATTAAGAGTTTAATCACATACTTTTAATGTCATTTTATTTTTTCATAACATAGTGTCATCTTACTTCTCATAGAGCTGTTTGACCTTTTTCTTCTATGGACGATAACATCATGATCATTTAAGTATCACATAACGATATTAAAACTAAACTGTATTATATCATATAGTCAAACAAAATTTATTTTCAATATTAATTAACTTGCGTACATTTCTTTGTAGAATGTTTCCTAAAACCATCCACTTTAATAATGTATCTAGTAAAGTAACAGGCATTGTAGGGTTGTTCCAGACAATGTTCTTGCGTCATTAGTGACGTCTCAGGCGGCGATTATCAAAGCAATCAGGCGTTCTGCAAACTGTTACCATCTGACTGCTGGTAGGGCTAGCCAGTTGTATCGATGCTTTTTTGTACTTTTTTGGCATCGATGCTGTTCCTAGATAGTCGCATTGAAACAATATCAACGTTTTATTAACTTAGAAGGATATTAGCGTTAAGTATAACTGATGCTACAGAAATGAAAATGCGTCTGAATAAAATTACAAAACATTATAAATGGAGAAAATACGTTGATATATTTAAGATGAAGTCATGTGGCTTTGATGTATAAATTTATACTCATGGACATAAAAAGAAAATTGTATCGATACTTGTTGTAATTCGTTTATAAACATCACTAAGGCAATTGAGGAGTGTTTGCTCGAGTTTGAGCGGCTGCGGCGCGCGGCGCAGGCCGGAAGTGGTCGAGGGCTGCTCCTAGTTTAACTGTTGCGTCATTTGATTGTCGCGCCCCGACCGACGCCAAAGCCAAGTACACTCTATTCACCCCAAGTCCCGACAACACCCCCCATATTTATTATTTTAATACTCACAGACACATTAAATAACGGTGAAACATGAACTTGATTAATACATGTTATAATGACTTTGAGACGTCGAGGCATAAGACAGATGGACTGCGAAGACTTTTATTTTATTATTTCTACTCCATTCTAAGCCGATGTCTCTGTTGATTTAAAAGACCCAGACTCCCGTAATTTGATACCGATATCGTATTACAACCCAATCGACTTAAAATCTTGAATTTACATACTAAATAAAAGAAGGTAGATATTAGAAGATTAGGGAGTTAAGTGGTGAAAATCGGGACAGTAAAAGTGATTTACATTTAACTGAGAGCGAGGAATATATACTTCGAATTACTGAAGCAATTCGGTGCTTAATTCGTAGGCCAGCCAAGAAAGATGGGCGGCCAACGCTCCCGGCGCGCCCGGCACCCGACTTTAATTACAACGCAGGTTTATTCACTCTAATTTCGGGAATTTTGCATTCCCCGCGCGAACCGCGGAAGGGTCAGAGTAAAAGAAAGTGACATTCGTTATTCTATTACGTTAGGCAAAGGAGCAAAGAAGAGCTCGTAGGCACTGGTAATTACTTTTGTGTTGGTATTATATCAACAGGATCTGTTTTTGTAATAGTAATCTGCGAGCGAGAGTACCTACAGCCTTCAGCCATTGTGGCACGCCATGTGGATGGAGTCCCGACGCCGTCATGCGTATCGAGAAGATTGCTCCTTTTTGTTGTTACTCATGCCTCTCTGCAATCAGATAAAGGATTTCACGATTTGCGGAGTTATGTGACTTTCGGTATTATGTTCTCGTTGTTTTGCAAGAGGTTTTTGAAGTTTTCCGTAGAAATGATAGCTTTATGTAGCGTATTGTTTTCCTACGTGGAGCTCTCGAGTGGAATAAATTTCGAGTTTACTTTTACGAGACGTTTGCATACTTATATTGTAATTATAACCCGTGTCATTCATAAATTAGATACTTAGAAATTCATTTGCCGATTAGAAATACGGTGGCATTAAACTTTGGCAATAAAAATTAACGAACCGATTAGTAGGAGAGCTTCATACATACAGGTGAAGTGTGTCGCGCCACCGACCCACATGAGGTCGGTGGCGCTCGCGCCGGGCTCGTGGTGCGGCGGCGGCGGCGCGCGTGCCTCGCGGCGCGGCGCGCCTGGTGCGGCGGGTCGGCCATCGAGCTCCAAACGGGCGAAGTTTTCTCCTCCCGGTCGTTACGAGGCGCGAATTGCCAGCGTTACAATTACTGCGCGGCCCAGCATATTTATGCCAGCGGTAACCAAATTGCCCGATATTATTCCATCCCATTGAGTGCGAAAAGCGCAAATTAAACCGATTTTATATTGGACGATTTTCCTCGAGAGCGGGGGCGAGATATGTTCGTTGTTAGATAAGAAGCCGAGAAGATTGCGTTATGAAATAAGAAAGGAATTGCACGTTATAAAGAGTTGCTTTCGAATAAATACACCGGCGCTCGGTTGCGTTTTTGATTGCGATTAATTTAGTTAACTGCGGGGGTTTGTTAATAAGCAATACAGTAGCTAATTAAATATAACAAAACGGTTTTGTTGATTTATGATAAAATGTACGCTGATTTTAAATAAGAATCCACTTGTTTCTTTTTGTTTTCAACTTGTGTCTTAGCGTTACATTATCCGGTGTTAAGTTATAACATAGTCAAACATGTTTGACTATGTAAGTTGATATGTTTGCGAGATTTTTTTATATCTCTGCTTAATAAACAATTCGGGCCGCATGCATATTTCCTGATCCTAACCTGATCGTAACCGATTACCATAGTATATTTGATGATGAACCTGACATGGCGGTGTAGTGCGACTGACATGTTCGCTGAGAGCAGAGTTGCAGGTTTTGCCGCGCTACTACAGAAACTCAGGTTCTCATTCTACAACAGAGTAGCCATGAGTAACAACGAAATTGTGTCCACTGTATTCCATTTAGTCCATCTAAAAAGAGAGAGAAAAGACTTATAGTAATTGCTCTTAATTTAATTTAGGTTAAGTTTTTAAATGTTTATTTTGTTATTATTGTTATTATTTTATTTTTAAATATTAATGTATGTTTGTATGTCTTATGGGTTTAAAATTGCCTGGAATGAAGAATATTTATTTATTTATTTATTATTTATTATTGTTGCTTGCGACACCAGGGCACCACTCTTCAATGAAGGAGCCGCTGTGGACGATTGGCAAATATTATATTATCCTGTCTGCTGACAACACACGATCTTTCTAGTAACTCTACTTACCACAGGAAAGCAACACAAGGCTTATAATTAGATAGACTGTGATTGTAAGTAGTGTGAAATACTTCTCTAGTCGCACGAATAAAGTTTGAGCGATGTTTCAGGTATAAGTGGCGATTCCGCAATACTCTAAAAGTTATAATTAAATAATGATAATGCTTATTTTATACAACAGTAGTTCAATTATTGTTTACTTATTCACAATTCATAACAATAGAATCATAATAAATTAATAGGTTTTATATTACAAGAACTTTGTTCAATGTTTACTTAGCATACAGATCTCAGTCGCGCTAGGTAAAACATTTTTATTCAACATGTTTAGAGATTACTCTCCTCAGTCGTAAAATTGACGCGTCTATGTTTTGTTTTACAGTTTTAAAGTAAGGATAGACATTTGATTATGTTTGAAATAAAAATATTCTTGGCGAGTGCGAGTCATTCGGCCGGAGCGTCAAACAAACCGCGAAACACTACTAAAATTTTACAACTGAGTTGCTCCCCGCCTCTCGCATAAGCGAACTGTTAGAAGAAAATGGAAAAGCAACCGAAAGATATATCTCTGAGGGGTCCAGATATTTGGGAAACTATATAGCCTAATGAAAGCGAACGAGGGCGGCCGGGCGCTAACAACTAATTGGCTATTCCGAAAACTCATTTGAACACAAAATGGATTCTGTATTTAAATTTCAGCATTCCGTAAAACAACGGCGAAAGTTAAATGCATAAGGCATTTTGGTTTCCATGGATTTACTTGCCATTTATCCTGGTGGATTACGACGACTTTACCCGTGTACCTCATATGAATATACGGTATGTATATTCACAGTATATAAACATGTAAACATTTTTGTGATGTAATTTTTTAGCAAATGTGTTCCGTTACGTGCGCTTTGAGTAAGTTCGAATAATAATTCTTTAATATTGAAGAATAATGTCTAACGCGAATTCTGAATTGAGTTTATGTTATGTCATCATTATTCAGCAGGACTAGGGTAGGTACGTTCGAGCTGCTTCTGGGAAATCCAACGTCTGGCTCGGCTAATGACGGCTGTGCTCGGAATACTGAGCGGCTAGTCTCCTACATGAAGCGAACTACTACTTCAAACATCCGTCTAACTACTCGTATGTCTCCCTCCGGCGACTTATGACAAATACTCTAAATATTTGTGTTTAGCGGCGAGACTATCACTAGAAGTTATTATAAATCAAATAGTTCACTTTCGCCGGCGGGTTAAATTGTGTTTTGTTTAAGTCGTTCGTTCAGCGTGCGTTTGCTCGGGTGGCTCGCGACATATTGTCTGAGAACTCCGCCGACGCCTCTCCAATAAATAAGCAGGTCACATATTGAAGGGGGCAGAGGGGGAATACAATTGTAACTTTCCTGCTCCAGCTTACGGGAAGGCAAAAGTTTAAAAAATACAAGTTTTCTTGGCCCTGGCTCGCGGGCACGCATGACAACGTTCGCACGTACGCGCAACGAGGCCCTGCGGGACGAGTCGGTATATCGTCACGATATTTTTTATTTCCCTACACTTAAATAAATAAAAACTAATTGCTGCTTAAAGAAGTAACTGAAAAATAAATTCCGAAGCGTATTATCATTGGTATGCGGTTATCATCCCCGATGGCCATCCCCCGTAACGTTAGTCGGAATAAGAATGAGAACCCATTAAAATATCCAAAGATTTAGTGCATGACAAGCAGCCACTCTTTCAGTGGTTTTCTCTCGATGTAAAAAATAAGATTATATTTCCATGTTGAACAAAAGCGGTCTATAATCGAAGTTTATAAAAAGGCCGATGCTAAGTGATCGATCAGGGGTAAAAGTTGTTAATCTTGTCTCGCGCTGCCGAAGTTCCGCTCGGTAAGTTCTGAATATTACTTAAAGAGAGGCGACACAACAAGCAATTAGTATGCAGCAGGGCCGCGTAACATTTTTTCACATTATGCTAAGTCCCAAAGAAAAACTGTAGGAAGTCCAAGGGGTGGAAGGGGGGCACTCCAGCGATTCCCAATAATTCATTAGAGCGACCGTCGTCACGGGGTACGAATTAAAATTAATGATTCGCGAGGACAGCAGCCGCCTTCCAAAGATCTCATTGTATTATCTAGTCACTTTTTATCTGCAGATATAATTTAAACTTGCCTTCTAACAGGTGTCGCAACGACTTTTCTGTATTAGCGATTTTAAGAGGCTAATAAATTCTGAATCGGTGAGTTATTAGCATTTTTATGTAGCTACGTTCATAGCGTTTATATGTAGATATAACTTGTGAATATATCGCATAGTTAACTACACGGTGCGTTATGTAATGTAAGTTTGATCCATTTTACACGTCGAGTAGTATTTCCACGCTCGTTTGCTTGACGCCATATATCTAAGAAAATGAGCACTACAGTTTATTCTCTAATGAAAATTTACTATATATAGAATGAGCCGTTTTTTGCCAAATTTCCTACGTACTGTATCAACCGCATTTTGGCAATGTTGATGAAAATAAACAACAATACAACACTGTAGCATCGCATAAAGCATTCACGCCGCCTATGAAATATGTATACCAACAAACATATGCAATTAGGTATCATCACTGCTTCGGTTCAATTTAGCTCTAATATCTTTTGATCCCGTGTTGGGATTTGCAACGACATTGTCGCGGGATGATTTGATGAGAATTCGGGCGACAAGAGGCGACGGCGACGCGACATACAAGGCAAGTTTCCAGTTTCTTGTCACGCGCGCTCGGCTCAAATAAGGCTTACTACCCCCTGCCACCAGCCGCCTCGCCTGACGCGCTGGTATAAAGTAGACTGTAGAATACCTAATGCTGAAACGTGTTAAAACTATTCGGCTTTCTTTAACATGTTGCTAACTTAAGTTCGGTGATAAAATTAGGAGACAAAGTATTTGGCAGGCTGTTTGTTGCTTACGGGCTTAGCGACGCCTCACTTGATTGGTAGTAAAGCGACAGAAACAGCGTCACTTTATGTTATTTTTGCTGTAGGTTTTATTTTACTACTGGGTTCATAGTTATAATTTATCACCATAATTGACTGTTTTTTGGGACATTGAGGGGTTGATTGAGTTATATAGAGGTTTAGTAGGTCTATTTCCACATTAAACAAAAGTTATAAGTAGATATATCTGAGCCCATTATTTAAATAAAATATTATTCTAAACATCGGAAGTTGGCAGTCCTATATAAGAAAATATCGCAATCTAATATAAGAGTTAATTAATATCAGGCAATAATAGTATCTAGTAGATCATTACTAAAAAGATTTTCTTCATTTGAAATGAGAAGAAAGAGGGAATAACAAAGTATCAATTGGATTTTATCCGGAAAGAGTTGGAGTGCTTAATGGAGCCCCTAGGCGAGGGGTTAACAATCTGTCACTAATTGCATCTTATTGCACTTCAACTAAATATTTTAATGCCATTGTCACATAACTTAAAGAAGTTTTATTTTAGTTTATGCACTAAAATAAATGCACTTATAAGTGTAGTGCATATATAAAAGTTATTGGATGTTAATTTTAAAACCAATTTATGAAGAAATTCTTTTGGTAGATAGCGTAAGTGTTGCCTAATTGACGACTATAAAAACAAGTATCAGTTTATACTGTTGTACAATATGATTATATAAGAGCAGTACTCCGAACGGGTAATTTAACCGCAATATTTACACGCCAAAGCAACATATTTGTGGGTACAAGCGACGTTGAAGAAAATATATTAACTTGAACGAAAAAAGGGATGATAACGTGACTGGCGGCTAATCGGCTGACATCTCAACTTTGTTGTTCTTATTGGTGGTGTGTTCATAAGCTGGGGCGGCTCGGGTCGAGCGTCGGCCGAATCCTAAGCAGCGCCGAGTTGCGAGCAGCCGAAACAAATTGACGACAATATCAGTTGGCAGTTCCTGTCACCCGCCGCCGGTTATTAGTGTAGCCACACGCCGCAGCCGCGCTCCAGCCCCTTTATATACGACTATTATTATTTATGTGCCCAGTATTACTTTCTTTGAATTCATTGTAACGTATTCCGCAAGTGTGGCCGCCCGCATGATAAGTGTGAGCTATATTAAAAATTAGGATACGATAAACTTGTTCTGCGAAATTACTTTTGTATTGTATTTATATTTTGTAAATACATCTCTCGTTCTAACAATTAAAAAAATTTCAACCTCCGATCAACTATCTACGCTTCATTTTACATATAACCTACGACATTAATATTCAGTGCCGCATACAATGCAGTTCTGTTAAAAAACCTACATAAAAAATGTTGCATGATACATATTACTATCGCGGCAAAAGTAGTCAAAAGTTGGGTATTACGTTACATATTTATTGGACAGTTGAAACGCTAAAAATCTATACGGCTATAAAATACGAAGCAAAATGAAAAACGTTGGCCATATACGTCACAAATGTGGAAATGCCGCTTGTCCAAACTGCATTTGCGACAATTCTCGCACACACATATATGCACGATGGCTATGTCCGTTTTAATTGTCCGTCAGTCGTTAGGCCTCCGGTCTCGCAAGCACGTACAACGGGTCCATATATCATGTTGATTACTCAAAGTGGAAATATCATATTTTTATTTCCCCGTCCGAGTAGATTAAGGTAGAACGAATTAACTGTTAGGATGTCGTATCATCACGTAATGAATTGACTGTGTTTGCTCATTGAAAACATTATTATAGCCAATAAATAATTGTAATACATTGCGTTATTATGAGTAATAAATAATATCCATATATTATTGCGAGCTATAAATAATAATAAATATAGATGTTGGAACAAATAGTCTTAAAGGTTTGTATAAGCTGTGAGTACTACGGGCACGCCACGATCGTGGCGGTAAGTCCCGTGTTTCAGGAGTGGCTGGAGAGGCGGCATGGCGCCCTCACCTTGCGGCTGACACAGGTATTGACTGGCCACGGTTGTTTTGGCCGGTTCCTGTGTCGTATACGCTGGCAAGAGACGCCCGGTTGTCACCACTGCGGCGACTGCCGCGACGTAGTTGAGGACACGGCGCTGCACACCACCGCCTGGGCATCGCAGCGCCGTGAGTTGATCGCGGCAGTCGGATCGGTTGCCCTCTCGCTCCCGGCCGTAGTTCAGTCTATGGTCCGGAGTGAGAGGTCGTGGAACGCCGTCGCCTCCTTCTGCGAGGAAGTAATTTCCATCAAGGAGGCGGCGGAGCGGGAGAGGGAGCGTTTAAACCTTCTCCCCAACCGCAGAGCCGGGCGCCGGAGAGCGCGAGATGACCTCCAGCCACCCTGAGGTTAGACCTGGGGTGGTGGGCTTTGTGGGCCTGCCCATCATCCGTTCAGCACCAGGTCCGAGAGGCGGCGTGCGTGTTCCCACGCGCGCCTCTGTATCGAGTCCGTCTCCCCTCTAGGGGGGGGACATCCCTTCCTCTACGACTATCCCAGTTTATGATATAGCGTTCCTCTACACCAACCAATTAGGCTATAATAGAGGAGCCGCTGTACCTTCCAGTGCCCGAGAGCACCTTCCGGGACCAGTTATAGACAGGTCTTGTCCCCAAATCCCGACTCTCCACCCTAACCTCAGAGATCCGGTTCTCGTAAGCGAGCTACCTCGTGACCAAGTGCTACCTATTCTCCAGATAGGTACCGGAGCAATAAAGCCGCTCACTACTCGCAACTCAAAGGAGTTGCTAACGATTACCTCGCTGAAGCCGACGGAGAAGCCGCCTCCCATATCTCCAGTATGGTACCGGAGCTGTGTAAGGCACGCTCACTTCCCGACATACATCCGTATGCCTACCCAAATAGGCCTACAAGCCGGGTGTGGCCCGAGTCACTCCAGCTATGACTCTTACTTGCTGAGCAGGCAAGCTCCCGAGATGCGTTGCGGCAGTGAAACCACACTGCCACTTCGCTAAAGGCAACTCCGTGCCTCATGCGACCGACTGGTTCGCACTGGCCGCGTCTGAGTCCAACGCTAAAATAGTATATAAAAAGCACCTATTCACATATGAATTGAAGACGCATCAAAAACATAGTATAGATTCAATAATAGCTCATAGCCAGGCAGCCTTACCATGCTCCAGGCTTTCGTTAGTTGCCTATCAAGGAACTTCCTAGATTTCTTTTCGATTGATTCCACTACCTCTAACAGTTAAAAGTTGGCATTATCACAGAAGTAATTCAAAATACAAATGTGATGTTTTGATTGATAGATAAGTTTTAGTCTTTGTATTTAATTTAACGTCATGGATCACTTAAGACGCAAGACCTACTTACACCTGGACGATTATTTTTAAGTAACTCTTCTTAGTTATATAAAATCTTAAACGGCGTATAGTACAACAAACACAAAGTATAAGTGAATGGCGCAAATATCTGCGTGGAAATCGAACTATCATATGCAGTGCCTTAGCAATTATATATTTGACCACGGGACTATTCTTATTGCCTAATCGTTGATGTGCATTTTAAGTTTAGATATAGGCTTACAGAGTGAAATGTTTAAACCTCTAGTTTATGTACAACAGATGGCGTTAGTATCAAGTATTTTGCCGAATTAAACACAGTTACGTCAGAACATATTGTGCTAACAAAATAAAATCAAGTAGCTGAATAAGCATTATTCTTTTTACAATAAAATAATATTAACTCCAAAATTCCTTGAAGCTATTAGGTATTTCGTGAGGGATATTCGGATAAAACCTACTTCCATTGTCAATAGTTCTTTAATAGATCTCTAATACTTTATTAATATGTACTACGTACCATTGGTATAATAAATGGCAATAGAATTTAAGGCTTTGAAAAAATATATGTGCGTGACTCGGCAGGCGCCGCGAGGTCGCCCCGGCATACAATTGTATAGTCCTAGAAAAGATGGCCAGGTTAGCTAGAGCTTAGAATATGCCTCGTTTTACCCCTCTGTTATTTAATTTACAGGCAACAGCGGGGGCAACGGCGGTTCTTTTAACAGTGGTGGGTGTATAAAGTGGCTAATATGAGCAGAGCACGCGTATGGAAATTACAGTGGAATCAATCACGAACCGCCCAAACATGCCTTATAGATAGCACAGGCAATGCTTTTCTTACCTAATGGTTTCCCATAAAGATTTCTATCTTTTATTCTTCTCAATGTATGTATATTAAAACCAGCGGTTTTCTTTGTTTGTCGTTGTAGGATACTTCTAAAGTGGGCCACGGACAATATTACTTGTGTATTCATTCGAATTAAGTCCACTGTGTAACAATCAAAATGAAACACAATAGAAACAAATTAATAAAAATAAAACGATTCTATTGCTCACCTTTGTATAGCATAACAATAGCAGAAGGAACAATCCGTTGTTAAACAAATAGATACTTTATTTAAAATTGAGAGAATTATATTTAGTCTACATAATATGCATACGCAATGAGTATAATGATAATAAGACCCTGTAGCTGTATGTGTTCCATTTCCATAGAGAAAGCCGTGAGGTACGTGACCGTAATGTTTTTCCTATGGTAATATGTAGTCATATTGAGCACATATAAAATCAGATAATAAAATACACATCAGAAAATTCAAAATCACTTACGTTTCAGGACGCAGTCGGCAGGCGGTGTCCTAGCATACCAATAAAAATGTAAATAGTACCAATAAAATTTTGCTTTTGATGTAGCCGGGAGCGTGTCGCAGGCTTTGATCTGGTGTGTATGTTATAATCAGGATTGTTTGTCAGTGGCCGTGGCAGCCCGTCCTCTGTCGGCGTCGCGTCGGCCAAATCATAATAAACAGAATTTCCCAGAGGAGAGAGCGATATCTGATAGGAATCATTGAATTATTTCTGAGAGCCGCTACGCTCTCGACAATATATTATATTTTTATTATTTATTAATTTGCTGGTACTTCTTATCTAATAATATTTCTGTTTTACGCTTTGCTTCCGCATGCTGTTAGTTATGACGGTGGTAGGGGCAATACCCCAGTAACCGAAGAGACCCGAGCTAGGTATTCATTTTTTTAATTGATTGCTGATTATTTTAAAAGGAGCATATGTATAGCCTAGAGCCAAAATGACTTGGAATGTTGACTAACTGATACAAATGATTGTGTTCATTTTAATAAAATAATACAACAAACGCCTGTTAAAAAAATTAAGTTGCTGTTTTTCATAAGATTTCCTTAAATTGCTCCAAAACAAGGCATTTTATGAAAAGCGCCGGCGTATTAGTGTTTTTCGTTCCGTTTTATTGTTAAAGTTGTTAAAGTAGGTATTTCTCACATCTGCGTACAATAAACTTATTCATAGAATAATATACTGTAGATGTTCAGGGGTGGAAGAATTTCAATATGTATAATATTATGCAGGTTGATTCTTTGAGCTCGGGTCGGACAAGGAGCATTTGAATAAACCGATATCGCGGGAGTCGAGCAAAATATTGTCCGCCAGAGGTCGCTGTGTTTAACCGAACCCCGGAAAATATGTATGTATTGCCTCTGAGAGGAGCTCCGTTATTAGATTCGAGATATACGAAGACCTGCCTCTATAAAATATTGTGAAACATATACCGGTGAATAATTGGGCACGTTGATTCCGGCGGGAGAAGCAAAATATAATAAAAACTTATTCATTATTGAGATTACTTCACTTATGTCGTCAGCACTCAGCCTTATTGCGAATAAAACATCTACACGATACCCTAAACATATACATACTGGCAATGGCATATAATATTATTGTTTTATACAAAATATCGTTCGACTCAGCCACCGACGCTGTTTTGTTCTAAAAATAAGATCTCATTATTTTTATTGGAACGTTTTATTCGATTAATCCAAAGGAACCGGAAAAGCGTTATAGCTGGACAATGCTCCTTATTGGCTCTTTTGAATAAATAAACACCGAACAAAGAAAAACAATAGTGAGATCTGTTATCTGGGCCGTAGTAATAAGTGGAGAGAATAAACATTTCAAATATCGAGTGTGATTGACAATCGTGATTACTCACACTAGCGTAATCAGTGATCAGGCGTGCTCAGCAGATGTGTAGGCGACCGGCGAGGAGTCGCCGCCCTGCCATTACACCGTGTACTCGCACTTACATTAACGCTCTGCCAGATGAAAGATAAACATTTGACGTGAGGATGGGGCGAATCCGTATTCTCGTCACACGGACCGGGTTAATTCAATAGCTGATTGGATTTGGGGCACGCTGATCTAAAGCCGCCTTTATAGCCTACGATGTTTCCGACTCTTTGAATATTTATGTACGACTTTCTTTGCGTTAACTTAATTTTGTACTTGGAATTTTAAACTTAACGTCGCCTAATTACTGATAATAATATATTTACATATTTTGAAGAGTTTTTATACAATATTTTAGTGAAAAACATTTTCTGAAAATTTGATTATAATAAATTAATATTGTAATTAGTATTTCTACAAACAAACTTTGATTTGGTTGATTTATCGATTTGGGTATTCATTTTTATGGTATCACCTTCTCTATACCACGTCAGATACATTTTACGCTATAAGTACATTTTATTATGTGATATTAGTAAATACATATGTTCTTGTATTTATACTATCTTATATTGGCTGTGAATCATAAACACATTTTATATGACAGCGGCAAGTACAATCAATTGTATGATTTGTTTTTTGTACTTTATTTGTACTATTTTATTTATTATAATATATAGTTATAGTATATAGTTTTATTTATTAACTATTTGTACTAGATTTTTTTATAATATAGCCGTACTTTTTACCTACGAACTGCTGCTGGAACGAACGTCAAAAAAGAAAGTGACGTTTGTTTCTATTGGTTATTTACGTTTATAATTATATATAAATATTATTCTATAAATTCAAGTTAGTAGTTATGGTTTAAACTCCAGGCAAACGCTCGGATATCCGGGTCCAGACTTACAGATAGTGAATGCCACATTAAAGCAAGTTGTATTTTAAAATATTCATAGAATAAAAGTAAGGTAAACTAGCCAAATATCGTCACATGTAAAAGGATCGTAAGTATGGGCCGTCACTTCGCGCGCTTTTATATTCCATCTTGTGTTGACACTGCATTGTTCTGCGGTACCCTATTTATCGGGCCTTATTTGTTTGCACCACAGCGCCCACGACGACGTACGGCTAGGGTAACTCCACTGTAATTGAGATGAGAAATGCGTGACTGTTGAATTGTGTTCACTTCCAAATAAATATAGTCCCGGACGTGTTTATGAGAAACGTATTCGATTGTTAGTGATATGACACGATATCTGTATGGATTGTGCTTTTGTCTGGCAACGGGTTTATCTATGTTCTCGATTTTTCAATATTTTATTACTATCTTTGTACCACATCCAGATAATGCGACTAATGCTTAGATTTTAATAATAGAGGACGAGTCTATTGGCATCTAGTGAACAGTTCTAGATTTCGTTATGCTACTAAGAATATTCTGGCTAAGAAAAGCAGGAAGGCAACGGTTTGATGCTTTTACTTTTAGTTAACGTCGAGGAAGTTTATGTGGCCTTTATAGATACCTATATAATAAAAATAAATATAATTAATTGCAGCTAGACAGTTGTATATTTTAATCGGTTAAATCGATAACTGCGTTATTAAATGATATCTTTAAAAAATATAAATGTTTACTTGTGTTTGCTAATTTAGAATGTACATTTAACTCCTGTGTACATCGATATTTTGGATTATTGTTTTATTAATGTGAACACTTACCTATTTAAATAAAACGCTTAAAACAATTTAAAATAAATATCACACATATGTACGTCACTGTATGTTGTCTAGTAATTCTAGCTCAAAAAATATGATAATCTTAGGAAATAAGCGCAAATACCTATAATACACTTGTTTTATTAACCAGTCTACCCTATAATTAAACAATACTGTTCTATTTTTAAAAACCATTTGTTTTCTTTTATGGTAGTAATAATACGTAATCAACTAATGAGGTTTTATAACACTCGACCTTGAAATTGTGGACTGCTTTGTGGAACTTTATGTTTCGGAGGACGATGTTTTTTTCTTTTACAGTTTGAAGTCTATAAAACCACCCTTTTGGTAAGCTTCCCGTGGGTGTTGAAAGAGGTGACAGCGTTATTACGTGAGAAAGAAGGCCTGTAATGTAAGGGGTTTGTGAGGAAACGACTTCTGTAGATAGACCGATATGGATAATAGTTACCTACTATTTTGCCGCGGCTATATATTGGCAGACTCACCATGTTTAGCTATTAAATGTAACATTATGTAAAGGTGTTCATATTCTGTTGATATTCAGTACAATATTTAATGTAATAATATTTTACTTAAGAATATACTGAAAATAGTAAACAATTAATAGCGTTGTCGCTGCATTAAATTATGCTGCGTATCTAACGCATATTCGCCATACAACATAAATAGGTTGAGTGATTAATAAATAAAATAATCATTGTGAAGTCAATATGACCACAGTCTATATAAAACGTACGTCAGCTATTACTTTACACAATTATATATGAAATAAACATAAGCAGGTACTCCATGACAGTCAAAGATATCACCGATGATTTGATTGCGGAGATCAGATTACAGAGGATTTGAAAACGGTACTAATTAACTGCATTAGGATTGATTGGAAGCCAGTTTCACTTGAAAAATGGCGGGACGATGACGAAGTTATAGGACGGATACCTCGCTCAATTTAAGTCCTTACAAATTTTTATCTACGGAGATGGGAAAGTCAAAATCTTTTTTATTTAGGCCTATTTTGAACTACATTCGGAGTGCTGGTTTCTCGTATGTAAGATTACCGCTACCATATTCATTACTTTGTTTTACTTCCCTTTATATTACAGAAGCCAAAGATTATTGTTTTTTGTTTTAATTGCTTGTGGTAGCAGTTAGACTTTTCCTGATGTAAATCACTAACTGCTGCTCAGGGAAACAGCTAAGCCGCGCCATTTGTAATGGAAGAAGTAACAGTAATGGCATTTCCGCCTTTCAGTTGGTATGCATACATACATTGGCAGCTGAAAAAGACAAAATGGTAATACTAATGAATGCAAGGTTCTACCACCAATAATAAAATTGGGAAAACTAACCTAGTCCAAAGCCATTCATACTCCATATATATGGGACATGGAGTGCAGCATCAATACCAAACCAAGACATGGACAGACTACGTATGAAATACTTTGGAGATATATAAAATTTAAAAAATCAACAATATTTCAAAAGAAGACCGGTCTCATCGAAAGGATTATTATAAGTTCTTAGGTACATTAAAAGTTTAATTGGTATCGTATACATTGTATGCTTATTTATGTAAAAAATTATAATGACAAAGCACTCATATAATAATATCTTGTTATCTTTTATAGAATATTTAAGAGAGTTGTATAAAGTTTAACGGATGGTAAACTACGGCCCTTTGGCTGATACCATTGTAATTTGGTAATATAAATACAAAATCACATAAGCAAATTTAAATTTTATAGGATATCATTTTCCTGTATGATATTCTATTAACTCTTACAAGGACATAATCCTATCTTCCTAATCCTTACTAATATTCAAAATGCGAATGTGAGTTTGTTTACTTACGCCTACTACGCCTTAATTACTTAACCGATCATGTTAAAATTTCGCATACACATTGTCAGGGGAACAAAAAAAGGACATAGGGTACCATTTATCTAGAAAAAAGTACTGATCTAACTTAACCTAACCCATATTTATGCGAGCGAAGCCGCAGGAAAAATATAGTATACCATGAAGTCAATTTTTTGTTAAATCACTTGTTTCATGTATAGTTACTCAAGAATGAACGTTATTGGATTAATTTAGTATTTTAAGAAGGCAAAGGTGAAATACCAGAAATAAATAAATATAAATTGAGACCTAAGAAAATACGCAAGGAAAGAAGTACATGTATTTTTCAATTCCAACAGATACGTACATTCGTGAGTGACCTTGTGTTGGTACAAATGCGGGGCGGTTTTACGAGCGCCTTTTCTCGTTTGTGCCGAGAAAGGTAAATTTTGGGAGAATCTATTGGACGTTTTGACTTATTGCACCATTGAAGAGTATTTTGTATTTCGTATATAGGTATTTCGAGGTGATGGTGGAAGAATATTGATACGGCTTCGAGTGCGAATCATTAGCTGTGTCGTTTCAATACACGACACTTCTTTTTACTCTGTTCACCAATATTTAATATATAATACAGATAGTAAACTCCTCAATTAAAATTGGGACTTCGCTTTACTTGAGCAGTCTAATCGGTGATGTTTACAGAAAATTGCATCCAAACAATTCTGTGTTGTGTCTCTGAGGTGAATGAGATCTCCAGGCTTCTCCTACTAAGGTTTCCAGGAAATGGACTGCGGTGACGGGCTGGTGAGATTCCTGTGCTGACAGCACAGTGTCAGTTTTTGTAAGGTTCGGCAACTCACGAGTGATACCACTGGTGTTTCAAGCGGCTGTAGGCTGCTGTTGCTCACCATCAGGAAGGTCGTAATCAACCTTTGACATATTAAAATTGGTTATAACACTTGTACACGTGTAATTATATTATTCTGCCAATTAATAATTACTAATTGTCAAGTGCTAAGTGAGATTCCGAGTAAGCGCCCTGAAAACTATATCTAATTAAGCCCACCTGGATTAAAGTTGGTCTAACATCAGATGTTAGTGCTAACAACTATGCCAAATTCCTAATTTCGACGCTCAACAGGTAACTATGCTACACTTCGCGTATTAAATGTAGCAACATTAAAGATAACATTTAATATAATCACGTTTTTAATTTACACAAAGTTTGTTTCCGTATTGCACAAGTTACGTTTGATATAAAACGATGTTTGAGTTTAGATTTATTCAAATCGAATCAATGTGTTAGCAAATCGTTTAAAAATAATGGAACAATATATTATTAAAAGCAATGTACGTCCAAAACTCAATTCCGCAATTTAATCTGTTAAAATTTACGAGGAAAATATTTTACCGTAACATAAATCTAATATCCTAAAATCCGGCCCTATTATTTCAAGACGCGCTATAAAATACGCATATAGACGTACTATGACACATCTCGACGGGTGCGGGCGGGGTGGCGGAGAAAGCCGTGCGGTGTAAAAAAATCCCCTAATCTAGTAAACAGGGGCTAAATGACTCACTTCACGGCGGGCGCCATGTATTCGGGGAAATTCGGGGGACTTAATCTTTACGAGATAAAGTAAAAGGAGACATGACCCAGGTGCGAGACACCACCACGCGCGTAAATTGCGGGCCCTTTGTCTTTTTGTAATGTTACCTACGAGGGCTCGCTTGTTAATTATGAAATTGGGACTACTGTTAATAATATTAATTTTATTGTTCTGCTTTTGTAATTATAGGTTTCCAAAGCTTTTTACTACTGGTTGGCTAGGTTCAACTGACTTTAATAACTCGAAGTAGCTTCAGGCAGTCAGTTGAGTAATAAAGTTATAAAACAGATTTTGGGCTATTAAATATAATAGAGTTATCGATGTTACGGTATTTATTACTAAACAATTATATAACATTCTCTCAGAGCCTATATAAAAATGTAACTTGTTGTCGAAATCAAAGAAATAGAATATCACTCATATAAATAGACTTAAATGGGAATGATTAATAAAATTAATATGGCGACAAATATTAATATTAACGTCATAGCTAGATATTAACATTATAAATTTTATTCTTTGAACAAATTTTTTAAACTTATATTTTACGTCGCTAGTTTGTGGCTACAGCCAAGCTTTAAAGTCGTCCAAGACGCTAGATAGCTCACGTGCGGGCCGTTTTACTATCTCAGCTCAGGCCCTACCTGTCTTCCGCTGCCGTAAACATTTGAGCCACTAAGATAAGAAGTCGTTAAATACAAAGGAGAATAAATCTTGAAGTTAACATTTACAGCATTACCGGAATGGTTTTTCATGTTTAAAACACAGCATTAGGTGCGGGGCCGGTCAGAGCGCAGGGCGCAGGGCGGCCGTCCAGTGCTACGTGCGGCGTAATCGGCGCGCGGACCTCTGTGAAACACGGAAAACCGTTCAGACAGCCCCCCGACCTCCCCCCGCACCCACCGCGTACACCCACCACTTTTACGATGAATCTTCGTTTCTCCGCATCAAGAAGTAATTTTAGTGTTCCTTTGCCGATTCAATGATAGCACTCGGCCTGATTGGTTAAGCCCCTCTTTGATTTAATTTCGGGTTAAGTTGCTCTGTGGTCGGACCCTGTGGGATTTGGATACGTTTAGCCGCATACGGATATTTGTATCAGCCCTGTTATGCTCTTATGGCGGCTTTACACAGTTTCGAATCAACGTTTAGTTTATCAAGTCAGGTGGAATGTACACTGCTCTACTTGGTTTTAGCTGCTTCAGAAGCCTCATAAAATATTAAGAGACCGCATGCTTCAGTTGAAACTGTATATCGGTAAACCGGTTCCTATGTGAAATGGGAATAAGCTTATAAATGAATATAAAAATAGCAGGAAAGGTCAGATTATTGACCTTTCAATCTATATTTACCTGTTTTTAAACGTTGTTTGTTTAGGAAGTGTTATTAGCAGCCGCGTTTAAATACAAAAAGGTGATATTTATAGACAACCGAGTTTTTATAGTACCGAGTTAAGGAAATAATTTAATTGCACAGTCAATTGATTTGGTAACGTTACCTTTGTACTGCAAGTGCCAATTTGAAGTCAAGGGAGAGTTTTGTAAAATTAACGTTCCATAACTGTAAAATTGGGATGAACAACTTAAAAATTCATAGAAACCTTATAATATAATATAATCTTCATAGCCACTTACATTCAAATCATAATAAATGTCAAGTGACACATTTTATTTAATTTTATACGCGCAGTATTTATAAGTTTAAGTGACGTGTATGGCAGGCATGCTTGTGCGTTCAATTAGTTCATAAAAATACTTCGCTGTGATAAATGGATAGACGGAAGGTTGGGAGACAAAAGAAGATTAATATTCGCGGTCGTTGCTGTACCCTGCCTGTATAAACGTCCGGAATATTTGTACATCTCGTACAACGTTAATTGTTTAAAAAAACTGAATGTAACTTGAAATATATAAGGATATTTGAGTCGAAACAGTTACTGGGCAGATTGTAAGATGAGTGACATAATTATGTGATAATCCTTATATGCATTAATTTGTATGAAGAATACTTATGCTACTTACATATTTACATGGTCCATCTTATAGTGTATAATTTTTAGATCCCACATAATAGGGGACGAGCCTATTCTTAGTAACTTAGCTCCAGTACTAAGCTGCTAAGAATATTTTGAAACACAATATTACTTTTTCCGATTCTGTTATTAAATCTGAGACGTGTTTAGCAGTTACATTCACTATTGCTGTACAGAGACATTCATTAAAGTAATTAATTCATCTTATATTCTTAAAAGCCTGGAAACTTCGACTAAAGTCATTGATTCATATTAGTTTTAACTTTTAAATTTTGCCATCTTAGACGTTTATATGGAAGAGAATTTCAATTTATGATGTAGGATTATAAATAGCATAGTTGGTAAAGTGACAATGAGCATCTGAAAAGGTCAAGGCGCATCATAATCCTACTTCATAGATTATCTTTCATTTTCGATAATATTTCATATTAACCTTTTAAGTCGCAGCGGTACCCCGGTGGCAACTGATTTTTAATTATGTCTGGTAGTCTAAGACTTGACAGATTAAACATCACAAATAATTTTTTTTTATTTTTAAAATAATACAAGCAAGCTACGATAACCATAATAATATTGTTCTTTTTCGATTTAATAATATCGTACAAGTAAGTTTATAAATACGGCAATATGAATGGGCTGAATCAAAAGCAGAGTTTATATGGTGAACAGTTTCTGGCCAAATCAGAGGCGTTACAACGCTCATATTAATAGTACCTTTAAGCGAAGAGTATGCATGAAAATGTGATGAGGGTAAATTAAGTAAAACAGGCATGGCAAGACTGTATCGAATAAAAATTACATTAAATCAGTAATCTGTGCTCACCCCACCCGGAAATAGGCGTGAGTATTCGGTATGGACATATACGTTAGAACAAAAATATAGCGGTATACGAAACGATTGTTCGGGGTGCAGTATATTGTTATCCGATTGGGTTACGGATATCAGATAGTAGACGATTCAGTGGAAAACGCATATTCAGTCGTAGTGATACGTAAAGAAAAGAAATTTAGGAAGATTTAAGATGAAACCTCTAAAAAACTTGATGTAACAAATGTATAAAGTGTCTGTGAATCAAAATATATGTACTGGTTGTAATATTATACATATATAGTCTTACGTCATTACTCTGAAGGATAGTAATTGGTGTAATGTACCTACGTTTATTCAGCTATGATTATTAGGTCCTATGGGATAAGGAGCGAATCTATTGCCATCTGTAGGACACATTTTGAGACGCCATGCTGCTACAGAGATTTTTTATAAAAGTCACAATAATACTTTGCTTGACATTAACTTGAGACCTCAGTTACATTCACAATCGCTGCGTCACTGAAAAAATTCAGTAAAAAAATCTGAGTATCTTAAATACTGCATAATTAATGTGATGAGTGGGACTCGGTTAAAAGACGTATCAAGCTAGTTTTGTGTAGCATCAGTTATCTCTGTTTAAAATGGCAACAGCTTTTAAATTAAATTCTAAGTAACCAAACTGGACACTCTAAAGCCACAAGCAAAAAATATCATTGTTATTAATTTGGATTTACCTATACTTCTCTTTATTTAATTTCTTTTTGCTCATCAAAATGATCATACTCCGCCTGATGGTAAGCAGTCGTGTGATCTAAGAGTAGTGGCCTCCACACCGTCCTCATAGCAACCGAGGCGATGTTGAGGTCTCTACTTTGACGGCCTGAGAAGGTGCTTTTTTACGCCCCACTTAAAGGACCCAGGATTGAAAGAAGAAGGAAACACCTGCCTTAGCAGAGAATTCTATGCCTTAATCGTTCGGCAGAGGTATGAGGATCCAAACTTGTTGGTACGCGCTCTAGTCTCTACCGTATAATGATTGCATCTGAACCCAGCACGCATTGTTCAGGATAAGAAACGGGAGGGCGGGATAAGGTGGAATAACTATCCCCGCGGTATATTTTGTAGAAACATGCCGATGAGGCAATGTCCCTACGGAGTTGCAGAGGTTCCAGTGAATTCGTGACCTCTGGATCTCCGATGATATGAAAGCCCGCTGCTGTAGCCTGTCGAAAGTTTCCAGCAAGTACTGCGCGGAGCCATCCCAAAGATGAGAACACTACTCCACGCAAGGGCGCAATTGTGCCTTATACAATAGGCACAGCTGCCCAGACGCGAAGAATCACCTCACCCTGTTTAGAACTCCAAGTTTTGCAAAGCTTGCTTAATGACGCTCTCGATGTTGGTTTTGGGATTAAGGGAGCGGCAAAGAACCATACCTATGATGGAGAGGCTGTCACGTATCACCAGTGGAGTATTCTTCAGAGAAGGGAGGGGAAGGAACGGAGACTTTTTGTTGAGAACGCGCATGCCTAGGTCTTCTTGGCGTTGAACTAGACCAAGTTCTTGGCACCCCATTCAGAGATGCGGTCCAAGGGCTGGTCAAGTTCAACGACAAGATCCTGCCTTTTTCCCTTAACCTCAGCCTGTTTGGCCCTAGGATGTCCGAGATATCGCTCATGCACGGTACTATCGTCCGCATAACAATGTATGTTGCCGAGATTCAACATATCATTGATATGCAGACGAAGGAGCGTAGGGGATAAGACGGATCCCTGAGGCACTCCTGCATTGACCTGCATACATTTGGAAGCGACCGTCGCAAAAGACCCGAATACGACGCTTCTGCAGGAAACTTGCAATCCAGGTGCACCGATGAGAGCTGGGCCAGACTCTATCGAAAGCTTGGCTATGTCAAGGCTGATAGACAAAGACTCGCTGTACTTGTGCATAGTCTCACCTCAGAGGTGCGTGATGAACGCTAGAAGATCACCCGATGATCGTTTAGCCCGAAAGCCAGTACGGCGATCATTAATCAACGTGTGATCCTCCAGGTAGCTGACAATTTGGGTGTTTATAATCCGCTCGAACACCTTGGAGAGCACCGTGGTGATAGCTATGGGGCGATAGTGGCCTGGCTTGGAACGGGACTGGCTCCTCACTTTTGGGATTCGGTTGAACGTTCGCCTCTTTCTAAGCCTCAGGCACAATTCCTGCGGCGTAAGACGTCCGGTATAGGCGCGTAAGTATGAGGACAACTCCGCTGCACAATTTTTGAGGACCACAGTTGGGATGCCATCAGGTCCACTGGCTTTCCGAACATCGAGAGACTGCAGCATCGCACGAACGTCATATGTATAGTCCATTTTAATCCGTTATTTCTTTTTAATTATCTGTAGATGGATGTATATGAAAAATAGTTTACAGTCATACAAATTATAATGGCCGTAAAAATAAACAACAAAAAACAGTGCAGTATGAAATGTTGTAATGTTGTTGTGTTTTAGTTTGACTTAATAAAATATAGTGAAATGAGCCACCGCGCCCGCCAACAACTTTTAATCTTGTTCAAATTTTGATCTCAAACGAGAAGACAACATTTGTTCAGCCTGCCTACCTAGGCAGTTTACAACTGAATCTTAGTTGGTACTTTTATGCTAATCGATAAACAAGATAGTATAACTTATTCTACTACAAGTAAATAAAAAATAATCTTTCTGATTGTGCCGACCAAGGAAATTATTTTTATTGATTTTTATCCTGTATGTTGGCAAACGTACAGACGGATCGCCTGATGGTAAGCGATTACCACCGCCCATGGACACCCGCAACCCCAAAGGAGTTACAAGTGCGTTGCCAGCCCTTTAAAAAGGAATGAAGGAGAGAAAGGACAAAGGAAAGGATAGGAAAAGGATCGAGGTAACTAGGCCTTCGGCTCTCTCACTCACCAATACGAAACGCAACAGTACGGGTACCGTTACTTCACGCCGGTATTCTGTGAGAGGGTAGTACTACCCCGGTCGATCGGCCCATTCATGCTGAAACCAGCGAGGATCTACTACCAAAAAACATCTGATGATGTACTTTTAAATTTGCTCTGAGAGATCTGATGATCTCTAGTTTTCTTTATTATATGAGATCAGTATATATTTTGTGCACTCCGCGAGTCGTAACAGCAGTTGCATTACGCCTGTATATCCCACTGGACTTCCTTAACCTGTTAAGTCTAGGAATGACAAACATAATTAAAAACCTATTGTATTTGGCTGCCGGTGTGTCGCTGTGACTCAATAGGTTAAAGCGTCCGGCAGTGTTGACCACTTTCAGTTTTGTTTAAGTCCTTCATGATAAATGGTGAGCTTATATTCGATCCGACAAACTTAAAGACTGTGCTATTACTGAAGATTTCCTACCATACAATGAGATATTACGTATGCGAATGCTGACACCTGAATATTGCTTTGCCTAGAAGCATTTTTATCAAACTCTTCCTTTAATATCTAGCCTAGCTAGTTTTCATAGAAATTGTCCATTTTATTTGCCACTACCTTGAAAATTCTAGATTAAAATGTCCAATTTATTAAGGATTTGTTTCCGAAATAAAAACACTGGGTTTCACCGGAATCAGGCGATGCGAAGCAAGTAGCGTGAGGCGGTAGTACATGTGTCGGGATCGTCACGCCGCACGGCATCGCGTCCACGGGGCCAGTCGTCATGAATACGTAATACAAGGGCAGGACGCGAATTCTTTCGTTTATTATTCAATCATTCGTTCGGCGCGAGTCGGCTTTAATTTCATGCCGGGTGGGCACGGGCCCCGGGCGAGCGCCCGGCCTCTTAGTGTGGAAGCGATCCCGATACTATTGTTAGAATTATGCTATTAATTAGAACATCGTGGCAGATTGTCGGAATTTATAGGGCTGCCTCAAAACCGCTGGAAACTTGTCTTTTAACTTGCTGGCTTAATTTTCAGCTCGAGGTTTTGAACTTCTTGGTTTAACAGTTGTGTTAGTTGTTTTAATTTTTATTATAAGTATGATACGTTTTACTATTTGTTCTTATTCTCTTATAATGTGTCAAATACATTTTATAATAAAAACTGACCTCAGTATAATGGCAGTTAATAGACTTCCAATCTACAAAACTTGTAAGAAGTAAACAATTTGCATACCAAATACGCGGCGAGAGGAAGCAGTTTCCTTACTTGTTTGTCCGTCACTGCTGAGTACTGTGAAAAAGACAATTCTTATTCTGAAAGGCGAAGCTGGTGAGGATGTGGAGGAGTGCGTGCCCGTTTTGATTGAAACCACCGCAGCCGCCCCCGACGCCAACGCGACCGACGCCGAATTGAAAACGCAAATTTAGTGACACATCTATTAACGGAAATGTGAAGAAGCCACCACCAGAAAATAGGATCCACAAGGGAGAAATGTCGTACAATTGTTACAATATTTTATGTTAGCAACATTCTTATTTTAATAAACAGGTGTTGCCATTATAGGCGCATGTAAATTCCGTGCTTACATAATTTTCATTAAGTATATTTTTGTCTCTAAGCATAACATTACATATAATATTGTGCACAGGAAAGTTGTTTTATACAAAGGCGTTTAAATAAAGGAACATAGATACTGCTAATACAGAAATGCATGCGTGAGGTACGTTTGGAGCGACTGGGGATGGCAGCAATCTTGAGAAATCATTTTTACGACTATCAAAGGGAGAATAACATTAAAATTCAGGAGACGGTCACGCGACCTTGTACTGTCATGTTGCTTCATGCTCACTACGAGGGTCCCTGTAAAAATGCGCTCGTCTTTAAATAAAACATGTATGTTTGTGAATTGCAAACATTCTGCCTTGGCTTTTTGCTTCACAAAATTCGTTTTAGTTTCATTTAAAACTTATTTTCTACATTTCAGTACACTAAATAATATAGAAATCCAAAATTGTTTTGCAAATCTATGCACGTTGATATTAGATATTCAAGCTACATATTCTCATTTTCAGCAAAGACAAAAATAAATCCTTCACGTAGTCGATCCATCTAATACCTGTGCCAAAAATATTTCCATAATTTATTGACAGATACCCTGTCTCGAGGTCACCTATGTAAGTAATGTGTCGCAACAACACGTCTGGGTTCTCGGACGCTCGCATTCGCACACGATTCAAATAAAAAAGTCCGCCATCACTCAAGTATGCGTCGCCATTCACTCGCTTGCCTAGAAATTTGCTCCCTCGACCCATTGTAATAATGTGGACACGCTAGATAAAGTAAAATACTTATACATCGCGATCGTCTAGACAGTTCCCATGTTCGCAGTATACGCCGCGACACAGGGGCCGAGCTGATAAAATCTTAAGTGAATTACGTTTTACATGTGCTTCCTGTCGTATCCACACAATGTTGTACACGTGAGCCGTAACGTTAGCGGGCTGATGTGAGCCCGGCATCTACACGGTCCTTGCAAATGGACAGGAAAAAGACGCGAGAGGAATGCGTGGGTGCTTTTAATTTAATATCGACTGACACCGAATTGGAATCGAAAGTTTGCAAAGGACGTGCTCTGCCGTTTAATCCGTATCGCCTGTTTGCCGCTTTAATATTTATTGCCTACCTACACCCTGCCCGGGATACTTATTTATAAATATGAGCTATTAAATTCCTAAGAAAAAACATGCATGAGTTGACTTCGTAAGAACAAGGTATGAGGGAAAGCGTGGAATTTTCGTTATTCCTACACGTGGAAGATGAATTAGATTTTTTACAAAGCTGCCATGATTTTTGTTTGCCATTTTATAACATGAAGCTGCTGCGGTGAAAATTTGTTGTTACTTTTCTTCAACGAGGCTTCACAGATGAAATAAAACTGTCGGCTAAGAAGAACGGAAGATTTAAGGATCAAAAAGATACGTTAGTTCCTCGTTGTCCGTAATTGAACCACGTACAGCAACATAACTTCGTACGGAATATCTCGTTCGAGACGCTCGGTTGTACTGCGAAAAATAACGTACGCATTTAAAACAATAAAAACACATTCGCGTCTGTCGGAGGCGCCTTGAGTGAATTTTCGCGGAGGCAAGCTCGCACGGCCTAGGAGAACGCGTATTTACCGCGTACAACTCCACCTACTACAATGTATTTAAGTTTTGGATACGGTATCTTACTTACATTTGCAAATTTGCTTTAATATACATATCTCAAAATGTGATATAATTCGTTAGTTAGTCATGACTTTATTTGGTTTTAATTAAAGGATTCCATGTAATAAGAACGGAACAAGAATTTATATGACAAGTTCTAAGAACAAATTTAATAAAACTTGTAAGAGACACATAGGTCCGCAATATTGGTCCGTAAAATAGTTACTATTGTAACCGAGGATATCTTAGGAACCAACTTACGCTTAAAACAATAAAGCGCACCTGGCAGGCACTTATATTCTTATCTCCCCAGTTGGCCGGTGTCAGTGGAGCAAATTTCATTTGGGCCGGGCAGTCCGAAGCGGTCCAGGCCCGCCGTGAACTTCGCCCCAACTCGGAAACACGTGTTAACATGACTCGTCTTTGAAAAACTGGATAAGGACCTTATTTATATGGGGCCAGCGTACGACGCGACACAAAAGAACATGATGATATTACTGTTAGCTGGGACACGCTAATGTCATGTACATAATGTTATTTACCAGTCACGAATTACTCTCCCTTTTTATGCCTAAAAATGTGGGTGTAATGTGAAAAAATTACGAGCCCTTAGATGCGCGAGAAAATTAAAGATATACGCCTAGGACGTGTTGTTACGGTAATACACGTATTGTACAGATACATTAGCAGAAGACTCACGCTCACCGCACCTTGGAGACTTTGTCTTTAACAGGTGAGCTTTCGTATCATTTAAGGTTCTATAAATGTTTAAACGATTTATGGAGCAAACGAAATTGCCTTTGCCCGTGTGTCGATATTTTTATTTAAAAATAGACAGAAGCATAATCGACACACAACTTGTACACTTTTAGAGAAACAGGCACGAGCTCGGCACGGTAGATATTAATCTTTTCCTTCAAACTGGCGCGACGGCCGACTTACTCCACTGTTAAGTTTCGATAAAACATTTTGTTTTTAGATACCGAAACAAATGCTGCATTATTTTCTCTTCATAAAAATAAATAGTGCTATGGGAATTATTTCAGTTTAGAAACAGACTGTTACTTATATATTTGATTTATTTTATTTACCCAGCGAGTTGGTTTTCTCCTCGCACGTACTAAACGATATTTGGCGATCCCTAAGACGAGCCGTTTGTCACGTACGTGACGCAGCGGACAAAATGGAAACTTCACTATGTTGCCCAAACGGACAAATAAATACGTAACTGTTTTGTGAAAAACTGTTATTGCCCTTTATGTTTTACTTCTTCATGCTGCAAACTAATATTTCTGGCTTACATATTTGTTTGGCAATTCTCAGTAGTGTGGGGGCCGCATGTTATCTAAAGTACGGACACTGCGAAACCTTTACCAACTTTGTAGTTTTAATGAAAATGCATTCGACACAGAATTCTGCTCTAAAAGTTTCACGATTCCCTAAGTGAATTAATGTTATCATTCTACATTTTTTATGTCTGTATTTCTTCAGTAGTTAAAACTCGGACTCATACAGTAAATTTTACCGAAAGCGTCCCTATTGCTTTGGGCTAAAAGATTTAGATTGTATTTGAAAAGTTTACAAAGACCAGACTTTTTAGAAGATTCACCGAACTAGTTTGAAATGCTGAATATTGCATTTACGTTTTCGTTATTTCGTCCAGGTCAATGGTGCAGTGGGAGTTTATCTAGCGTTTCCAACCATGGAGCGATACAAAGGCTTAACCTAGCTAAATCCAAAAAGTAGTGCTGCGGATTTGGTTTCGATGGCAAAAAATCAATTTTTCCGCATCACCATCTCCAATTGGCAAGTCTTTCAAAATGGTAGGAAAACGGGCATTTTCTATTGAATACAGTTAGTTATCTTAAAAACCATGTTTAAAGAAAAGTTTAAAGGCCGTGGAGTTTGTGTTTTTAATTTTCTCAAGTCATGTTACAGGCAAATTCTTGTGAAGCGACCTTCATTCGTTTACCTTGAGCACAGCTTATATACGTATAGAACATTTTGGTGTTCTTTTTAATAAGCATTGCGAGTGCACCGCTCGATACCGGCTAGGCGCCGTCGGCCCGGAGTGTTTGCACAGAGATTAATGATGCGATACTGAGCGCACTATGGAGTAAAGGCACTCGACAAAAGGGCCTCTTACTTACTCTTTGGTGCCTATGAAAAGTCCCGTGAAGAAAACACGCAGCTGCAACGTTGAATGTTTTTAAGGAACTTGTGCGTATTTACATTCCTTCCTTTTTGTTCAAGAACTTTAACGAGAAGGAGAGTGAAGTGAACAATTCTGTAGGTTTGAAATAGTTGAATTATTTTATGTTTTCGCCAGATGTATATATACAGGGTGATTTTGAAATCGTGTAATTCCTTTTAACCACGCATTCTACTGGTGATATAGAATAACCCTGACCATATTTTTATTTAATTAGAATTTTTTTTTTTGATAAATTATTGTTACGTTTTTTTCGTGAAATGGTGTCAGATAGTCATATGTTAACCAACCGAGGCAATTTTATTTTTTTTACTAATTAAAATAAAAAAAACATATTAATAATTAATGTCGTAAATAATAACGGGCGGTCCTTTTTATTGCCCCTTATTATTTACGACATCAGTTATTGTTATGTTATTATTTTTTTAAATTAGTAAAATATTAAGATTGTGTCAGGTGGTTAAAAAAAAAAAAAAAAAAAAAAATATCGGGCACGCCACTATCGTGGCGGTAAGTCCCGTGTTTGAGGAGTGGCTGGAGAGGCGGCATGGCGCCCTCACCTTCCGGCTGACACAGGTTCTGACTGGCCACGGATGTTTTGGCCGGTTCCTGTGTCGTATACGCCGGCAAGAGACGCCCGGTTGTCACCACTGCGGCGACTGCCGCGACGTTACTGAGGACACGGCGCTGCACACTTTGGCGGTTTGCCCCGCCTGGGCATCGCAGCGCCGCGATTTGATCGCGGCAGTCGGATCGGTTGCCCTCTCGCTCCCGGCCGTAGTTCAGTCTATGGTCCGCAGTGAGAGGTCGTGGAACGCCGTCGCCTCCTTCTGCGAGGAAGTGATTTCCATCAAGGAGGCGGCGGGGCGGGAGAGGGAGCGTATAAACCCTCTCCCCAACCGCAGAGCCGGGCGCCGGAGGGCGCGAGACGACCTCCAGCCACCCTGAGGTTTGACCTGGGGGTGGCGGGCTTTGTGGGCCTGCCCGCCATCCGTTCAGCACCAGGTCCGAGAGGCGGCGTGCGTGTTCCCACGCGCGCCTCTGTGTCGTGTCCGTCTCCCCCTTTAGGGGGAGACAGTAGGGCTTTTATTTTGTAGTACCTATATTGGGTAGGTATTATTGCGTAGGGGCCTGCCGTTTCATACGGCGGGCCGAAACCTCGGCGGGGTCGCGACCGTATGCGAAAGTGATTCGCGCGGCCCCGTCGATAGTGGTTTTGTCGAGGAACACCGTGGTAGGTTTAGTCGGTATTCCGGGAGGTACATTATCTTTTCAAAATCTTTCTTTTACCCCGGCGAGTCCGACATAATCCCTCCACCCGCCCCCGCGGAGGGATATGCGTCATAGCATTCCCGTACGTAAAAAAAAAAAAAAAAAAAACGTGGTTAAAATATCACCAGTAGAATACGTGGTTAAAAGGAATTACACGATTTCAAAATCACCCTGTATATATATATATATATATATTAATTATTACATATATATTAATAATTCTATTTATAAACTTAATTACATAGGGACGCAAAGAAATGCTTAAATAAACACGCAGACTTATACGGACACAATTTTACTGAGCTATAATATAATATAACTAATAATACTTGTTCAAATAAAGTAACAAAATTATATAATGCTTTCAACACAATCATTTTCTACATTCCTACTGACATATGAACAATATAAGAAAACAAACCGAAAACGCCGTAAACATTATAATCCGACTACAATAATTCAATGACACTCATAGCATCTCAATGAAGGGGGAAAATGAAAAAGTCTATTGGAGAATAAATCATAAGTAAATGAGATATTGTGCTTGTACGACGCCCTCCGTATACGGCTGAAATGGAAATCACAAATGATGACAAACCGTAACATAACATGAATTAATGTAACCTATAATGTAGCCTATGTGTTGTGGCAATAAGCCCGCTCTACCTCTACGGATTAAGGTCGGCAACGGAGAAATTCTGATTCTCAAACTAAACGCTTTAATTAATTTAATTGTTAATTAACAAAATGAGAATTTACTGAAATTGTAATGGCAATATTAGTCACGATTCTCGTGGTTTATATTATGGCTTTGGAATAATTATGTTACAGTGATTATCATTTATTGTTATTATAGACAGTGACTCGCAATCAGATACGTATTTTTATGTGAAGTAAGTTTTTGTTTCTTTTAAGATGCCTTAAGAAAATCGTATTTAGTAGTAAACATACCTTAATATAATGGTTAGAAGACTAGGAAAGCTTATTTTGTGTATGAATGCACGGCTGGCATAGTGCTTTACGTAGCCGCCTTGCCACTGCTACTGCGTCAAGTGTTATAGGTTCAATCCTCGCAGTGGACGAAGCATTATGTGATCTACGTATATTTGTGCTGAGGTATTTCAAAGCTATTATTTAAATTTTGGTAAAGTTCTCCGTGACACAGATAATAGACATTGGGCAGGCATTGTATTTAAAAAAGCTTGGTAAGATTAATAAAACATTTCATTCTATGAACTAAATATTCTCGCGGCTCCTTCTGCTCGCTAACCATACTGTTTTCATTTACATATATATATATATATATATATATATATCATCATATCATACAGAGTTCAAGTTCTAAAGCTAAGACCAATTGGCTAAAGAGTCTGACCAATCGTCGTTAGGCATTAAGTTTACTAGCTCTAATTTTCAACTGTCTTAGGAACTATCACGAATATCCTTTAAAAGCCTCTTTAATAGATAGTAATTAGTAGAGCAGGGAAGAGAATTTAAACTGAGCGCCGTTATTTAGACTAGTATTCATAAGAAAACCTATGAATCTCGATCAGTTGAACAAGGGCTGATTTCCATACCAAAAAACGAGTCGTTTTAGTTATATTTTAACATATTTTTTTATAGAATATATGTCACATATTAACTGTTCGTAGGTAAATCATTTCGTTTCTTAATTAAGGAACCGGGCCCTACTTAATCCAGAGTGGGAGCGTCAATGCTTGCGTTTGTTTTACTTACGGCAACCATGTCAACAACTAACAACCAGGGTTATTTTTGTTGTATAAAAGAAAATGATTTTCTTCCTTCAGCTACTTACCCATAGTTGTATTTTTGCCTTCCTTTATTAACTTTAACCAAGATCGACCTGCATCTAATTCGTTTGATTGATGGCTCGTTCATGTAAATTACAAATTAAATATTCTATCAAACTTTTGGCGATATAAATTCGGTTTTAATATCATATGATATCCTCGAAGAGGCTCCTTGAATAATAAAAAAGATAATATATTACCGGTATCTGTCTTTAGGGTAGAAAAATATGTACGCTAGTGATTTTGGTGAAGTCTGAACACTATTTATAACGCAAGTGACATCATTATTTGTATCGTCGCGACTCCATTTATAGTGTATCCAGTGGTTTCGTGAGTGCTCTAGATTTTCAATATTCGCCTGTTGGTCGCATCATAAATCTTGTGAGCGCAGACGCTTGCTACGACAACGTGCATTCTCGCTCCGCTCCGCCTTAATATTTAATGAAAATTGTTGGTTTAGCTTAATTTCCCTCTCTATATGTATATTATAGTCGTACTTTATATCTTACTTATTCAAACTCCTGCAGTTTCGTTTGTTTATTAATGAGGAGGAATATTTGATCAGTTGATAACGTTTTGTTACCTAACATTTCGTATAAGTTTGATTTATCAATGGAATTAGGAGTGGTAGCCTTGTGTAAAGGTAGTTGTAAACAATTGAGGTTTTTCAGTGAGTAGGTAACTGTGTAAAATGTTTCGAAAAAACGTGCATATAAGATATATCTACATATCTTTTCTATATGATAAATTATATTCGTATCCGACGCCAGCTTGGTTAAAATATGCGTTAACCTCTAAGTTCCTAAGAAGAGACACATGCCTGAAACGAGAACTATTTATGTCCGGATTAGTAAATATATAAGTTATCATATATTTTGGTATGGTGTATAAACGAATCCATAAAGGTTTATGTGCACCATGAAGGGATCAAGAAAAGTTAAAAACAAACAATCCAATTTCTATGTAGTCGAAAGCGTTTAGTCAGTTTAATCGCATAGAAACTTAGTGGTTTAACTGATACCATTAAGCACGCAATACTGTGCGCAGCGCTTCTACTAGACACGAAAGTAATAATAATATTCGTGCCGAATGACAGACGGCGCAGAGCGCAGCACCGCCATTTTGACAATTTATTTGTTTTACCTGTGTAGTTATCACTGAAACTGGCTGGCTGGTTGACTGGCTTGTATAGAATACGAACAGTGAGGTGCTTCTAGTAGAAAGTTAGCGGATTTCATGCTCTGTGTCGGATATCTATTAAATTAATTGCCTTTTAACATCAATACAATACCAGTTGTTGCATGTGTAAACATTTAACTTTGCTTATATTACTATAAGAATATTCTGTATCTTTGGTACGTTTTTGAATCCTGTGTTGTGAATTAAATAAATATACCTATTTTAAAAGAAAGCATACCTGATTATATTTAAGTTGTCGCCTGAAGTCGTGAATATGAGGATTGCCAAACCACAACGATAGCTTTTTCAAAATGACAACAATTGGGATGGTCGCTTTCACTATGAACGCCATTAAAAGCTTATTATCAAACCAATCAAACAGAGTGCTGTGACAGACAGTCAGACAGAAGTAATAACTGCACTTACTTGCACAATTGTATTATTCATTTATTTTTATTTACCACTATAAATTGCATTAACAAATTTAAAATCGATTAGCTCAAGTTTACCTTACAACTATCGCCGTGTATGGAGAAGATAAAGCAAGTACAATCAATTGAACGCGCTTTTGAAATAACGATTGTTTATTACGGGCCACATATCGACTAAGCCCAATTAGATACAGGAAGTGATAGAATGTAGCACGTGGATGAAAATGCAGCAATAATTGAGCAAGCAACGTCAATGTTTAATCCGGCGCCGCGGCGGGAGCGCAACGGGCCGTTTATCAATCGGCCCAAAAAACAACATATTTCAATATCCGCTGATTAATATCCGCTGCCAGTTCGCCGGCCGAGGCAAACATGAAATTTATGTACTGCGACCGAGCGGTTTATTTCATTTTGCTTTTTAAATTACGAATGTTGCCGCGACAATTGGCCGACGCGTCGCTCCCATCTGTTGCGGGCGACAATTAACATTTGCATTAGAATTTCATTTCGCTACCTAAATCTGTATTACGCGATAATTTTCATGGAAAGATGTTTTGTCCTTTTAGAAATACGCTACAGTTTTGTACATATTGCCGTGGTTATGTTAACAATGAACTTTATTACACCAGATCTGTTGCGCTAGCGATACATTTACCGAATTGACATCAAATTTCAAGTAAAGCATTTGTGGCGACTGAACTTCACAATAATGTAAGATGCGTTTTAATTACTAGCAAAGACGACTATGTCTTTCATATTTTCGATATTTAGGTTTATTTATTTGAATAGAGCAGTGCTCTAAATAGTCAAGTTGTCAATGAAAAATGCGTCGATAATTGCGGGTTCGATCACCGTACGGAATAAAAATTGCTACGTTTTGATGCACTAGTAAACAGCAATAATAATAATAATATATTGCTGTTTACCAGTTCCAGAATCCGTGCTACTATTAAAAACTTCTTGCCGGCAAACACCAATAACATTGCCAGACTCGGGATTCAAACCCAAAACATTATGCAAGCGGTCGCCTACACTACGATGCGCTACTGAGGCCGTCATAATTTATAATGAGGCTCATTATAAATTATACCGTCCGCTTACGCAATTGCGGCTCGAGTGACCGAATTATAATAATTAAGCTATGGGTATTAAAAATTATTACCGTAATTTAAAGATTTATTTTATTTTGGGATACGTTAACCTAATAATCTCGTGGCGTTACTACCCATTTAAGAAGAAGAAGAAGATTGACGGACCTAGGCGGATGTTTCTCGATTAGATCGAAGATGTTCTGTACAAAGGCCAGGTTAAGAGTAACTTAAACCGGCGAGCATGTATGAGGAATGTAATGAAAGTGAACGAAAACAGATAAGTGTGTCAGGATAGTAGCAAATGGAAATCCATAGTCTCTGCCTACCCCTCCGGGAAACAGGCGTGAATCTGTGTATATATGTATGTTACTGCCTATCCTAATATTGCCTTAATTCGATTCCTAAAACGAACAAAGCGTAGTGTTTGGACTCTATACTGTATTATTTATAATCTACGCAAGTACACAGCATGGTGGGCAGCAATAGACTCGTTTGATATTTAAGGGTGTATAATACATATTTGCCTGTTGGATAATTACAGTTAGTATCTATGCATAAAATATGTATGTCCTAACCAAATCTTAGGTACATATATTATGAACTAGGTTTTGCCCGTGAGATACATAGTATGCGTGGGATTTGGAAGTAGGTTCAACAATATTTTCTTTTTTTGCATATAGAAAGAAGGTGATCCACACATAATACTCCTCTTTCGGACGATGAATCAAGATGAAACATCCATAAGATTATAAATAAGACTTACATCAATACAATTGTGGAAATCGTATTCAATTTCGTGCAGTCTTTTTTGCGTGATGCGCGTACAAACATATAGACAGACAAAAATTCTAAAAGTATTTTATCGGCTTCTATAGTTCTTATAAAGAATCCACGCAATTTTTTTTTTAATATTTACCTTGTACTGACTTCAGCCAGTTACAATTTTACTATACACTAGATTTTGCCTGCAGCTTCGCTCATGTAAATGTAAGTTAGGTTAAATTAGTAACAGAACTTTTTCTGTTCTCCTGACAAAAATGTGTGCACAAATTTCATGATGATCGGTTGAGTAGTTAAGGCGTGAAAGCGTAACAAACAAATTAACAAACTTACTTTCGCATTTATAATATTAGTAAGGAAACGGATAAAGATAAGGAAGTAAGGATAAGGATAAGGAAGTAAGGAAAAGGATGTATAATTGTATAGATATGCAAATATTCGAATGTGTTTAGATGTTTGTTACGCAAAATACCGTTAAACGGATTTGGTTGAAACTTTGCATACAAAAATTCCCTTTCCTAGCTTAATGTAAGATTTCCTATCTTAGACTTTTTATCCCAGAACATTTTCTAGATCCATATATGCAAGATAAATTAATTACTTTATAAATAAATTCAAATACTCACGCTTAAAAGGAGAAGTGAGGTAACCTGAATATGGGTGAATTTTAAGTTGGAAATTGTGTTTTTGTCCACTATGTTTGTCAATACGTGGCATTCTAATAATACATTAAATAAGAAAAATATAAACATGTATACAGTTCAGAATAAATCAAAGTAATATTACATTAAAACATATAAACAAATTATAACGATCAATACGCACAGAATACTAGAACATACAAATTATTAAATATTATCAATATTAGAATATAGTATTTGTCAGTCCTTAAATTTGATCGGTGGGTCAGATATACCAACGAATTCAATCAATTACTTATACTTTACTGTTTTGCAAGGGGATGAGCTGCATACCGAGATACAGGTTACCACCTAGTTCGGTTGCAGATGTTCCCAAGCTGTTTACAAAGTTTCACTATTCCACTTATTGTTCATTTATTGTAACTGTTTAAGCTTTGTAATGATGTATTATTATTATCAATAAAGTATTGTTATTATTATTACTACATACTACTACTATTAAACTTTACTAATTTTGAAGCTAATTAAATTATTAAAATAAAAAAATAAAAACTTTTATCAGTCTTGTATTATGCGATGTAGTTATACCACTTTACTGTTAAAAAGTTATACAAATTTTGTTTAAAAGCCTTTTAGTTTTGCGTGTTACGGATAGCATTCAGTATATTATTATATATTTTAGGAGCCATTCCATTCAAGCTCTTATCAAATAACGACTATACATATGTTAGCTATGCTAATATTAAAAAAAAGGTTTGTATCTTACAAAAATATGTTTGTATATTTGTTTGTACTGAATAAACTCGAAAATAACTAGACCGATTTCAAATTATTTTACAATTTGAAAGTGACTTTATCCAAAAGTAACAGGGTATATGATATTGCGGTACGAGGCACGGGAGCGGAGTAGTGATCCTAAACATGGGTGAAGCCGCAGGGAAAACTACAAACATATGTAGTTATGTTGCATGCAATGCTTAAATATGGCTTCACTTATCTAATACAATAGAAGTGAACCACAAAAGGATGGGAAAAATTTACTGCTTTCCCATGTAATGTTTGTTATTTGCCTCTCTTTTTATGAATAACTGGCTATTATGCCGTATTTAAGCAATTACCGCTAAGTCTTTCATCGTGCTTAATTTTGTCATAATTGGTTCAGCGTGCTGTTATGAAATCATAAATAACAAACACACAACGCTATAGCTGGGTTAGTCCCGCTATGGTATGGTCCCGGTATGGCACCCTCTTAAAATACCTATCAAAAAGTCCCGCTATGGTACCCATCTTTTAGATCTACGTTAGACAATAGAAGGTACAACTGAAAAGAAAAGTGTATCTATAAATAAATACTTTTAGGAGTGTATCAATAAAACGTCTGTTTGCGATATTAAATCAGTCTTTTATTAATTCAAAATATTTATAAAAAAATATCAAACAGTAAAACGAAATATTAATTGCAATGTAATTTTTAAAATAATCAACAATATTAATTACCAATAATCAACAATAAAAAAAATATAAAAATCCACATCTCAGAAAAGTATTACTGTAAATATTATAAACTACAAATAAAAACAACATCCAGACATAAATATTAGTTACAAATAATCAACATTGAGAAAAGGCAGTAATTGTAAATTTATATAAACTACAAAAATAATCAACAACCAACTAGACAAATATATTAATTACAAATAATCAACATGGAGAAAAAGGCGCAAATTGTAAACATAAACTACAAAAAATAATCAACATCGAGAAAAAGTATTAAACATTTTAATAGGCTAAAAACAAAATTAAAATAAACTATTTTTTTAAATGTTCTGATCGAAATGTTGACTTTGATATGTTAATCAGAAAATCACCAATGGAGATAGCTTTATTTTCGTAACTTTTTGTTAGCTTTTGAATCTGGCGGTCGATTTCTATACTTGTTCTTTTTCTTGAATTTATAGGTGATCTTTTTAGTCGAAAGCTATAACAAAAATCATCAGTTATTTAAGTTAAGCTATATTTTTTTCAGTAACCGTCTGTAATAGAAGGCGACAACCAATAATATCTACCAAAATAAATAAAATCAAATCCATTTTCAAATTCTTCTATGTACTCGTATTATGTAAAAAAATATATATCTGCTTTTAAAAATATTATATCTGCTTAAAAATATTGTCTAAAAAATACAACTTACTTGGCTTGTTTTATATCAAAGTGACATGTGTCGTTGCCAATTGTTTGCAGAAACAATAATAAACTGGGATTTTTTCCAATAACTTTGTTGAATCTGCCATTCCATGATTCCGCCAAGTTAGTTGTTCTATGGCGTTCATTATGGCAACACCAAATGAGGTCTGGATATTCAAGCCACTGAGTGACAAAATAGTCATTGAATTTGGTCATAGCTTCATCGTCGAAACTGAAAAAAATACTTATTAAACGTTCGTACTTGTAAAGCAATGAAATTAACAGGTCCTTACTGATATTGTTGTTCTTTACTTTTTTGCCATATAATTAGAGTTAAGTACTCAAACATCATTTTGGAAAGTAACCAAGATATTATACCTATTTTCCATTATATGCAGCCAGCCGTCTTCAATATCTTGTTTTGGCAAAAACGCCAAGCCTATGCATTGCTTAACATGGTTCGAGGACTCTTCGTGTTCCATGAGATTTAAAGATTTCGCTTTTTTGATAACGTTCTTTTGAAAATGTACGTTACATCCATTTATTTTGATATCAGGAAAAATCTTCGCTGCTGCATTTATTACTCCTATTTCATAATCGAAGGTAAATTTCGATGGACGCCATTCAGGCAAAGTTTGTTTAATCAATTCGAAAACTTTTTCATAAGTTTTCCCTTCTTTGTTTTTTAACAGAATATAAAATAATGGTGCTACATTCGTGGATAACTCAGTGCTTCCCATGTCTCCATGAATGACATAAACTTGTTCGAATGGGTTTGGGCAGCCGTCGAAAGTGCCATCACCAAAGTAATGCGTTACACATTTTATATATTCCTTTACTTCTGTCGAGGAAAATATAATTATTCGATTACAGTCTTCATTACAATAATCAGCCAATACATACTTATTAAATTCTTCTGGTATTATAATTTCTTCCACATTCTTAAATTGTGTTTTTGGTACGTTCAACGACTTATTTCGGTGTCTGTATAATACTGTTTTTAATTTTTTATAGTCAGGAACATTTCCTGTAAGGTGTAACCCTTTGTCTTTTAAGTTACCCATGTGTTTTTCGAAAATTTTCTGTACTGATCCGTAATTTGAATTTACTTCTTTTTTGCACTCACTTATAGCCATTTGAACTTCATTGTCTTCAAAATGTGGCACGCACTGATCACTGTGTTTATAATCTTTAATTATTGTATTATTGGTATTCTCAATAGTTATATATCCACTACATTTAATACTATTTCTCCTATTTACACAATGCCAAGTACTTGAATTTTTATTTTCTCTGCGTTTAATATATTTATGTCCGGCACGTAATAAAGTTTTTCCACCGCGTCGACTGTCAATAATTATTAAATTTACACCACGTGCACTACTTGACCCAGACATTGCAATAGATAAACTAACAAGCTATCCTGCAAATAGCAAACTAAACCCGGAATAATACTGTCTCTCTCTATTTTCATAAAAACAAAAGGGAAGAGCTAGATACGAATTCAAGGAAGGGCTCGTCTCTATTGTTTTACGAAAAAACCGGTTGGTCAGGTAACTACCTGAAGTGAAACGACAATTACCGAGCGTGATTTGTTTAAAAAATAGTATTAATAAATATTATCTTGCTTAACTATAATAGTTAAGAAAAGATATTTTTTATTAATACTATTTTTTTCTTAACGCATTGTATAACTTTTCTTTACAACAGTACCAAAAACTGAAGGGTACCATAGCGGGACTTTTTGATAGGTATTTTAAGAGGGTGCCATACCGGGACCATACCATAGCGGGACTAACCCCTATAGCTCGGCATTTAACATATGGATAAATAAATCCAATTAATATTTTATTAAACTTTCGAATTATTGTGTTATTTTATTTGGACATTACCTGTCAAATTTAAAAGAATTAAATTATCTAGGTAATTTTACAAATATTTTTCAAAGGAATGTAGTACAGTGCCAATATAACAAGTCAATATTGTAATTTATGGAGTAAGTTTGTTTTATACAATTTATTTTGCGTATTTATTAGAATTTGGGGATTTTGTTAAAGCATTCTATGTTTACTATACAACTGAAAATATATATGAGAGCACGTTCCTAATCTGTATTTAATCCTTTGCGATGGCATTAATGTAAATAATATAAAAATACATGCAAATACACATACTAACGTACACTTCGCAAAAACACACAACTTTTTAAATATATAGATGACTAGTACTCTAGTTACTTTCCCAGCTAATCTAAAATATTTGTATTAAGACCGGTTTCAAGACATTAGTACATTGGGAGATTTCGATACCGCGACCTTTTAATCACTAGCGAAAGCTTTATCAATATCGTCCCTAATATAATTATTTCAATTCGTATCAAACAAAAACTTTGTCCCAAGTAGTAACTGCGATGATTAATTATTTTTGGTACGTTTAGTAACACCGTATTCAATTCATCAAATGCAGCAAAAAAATATTCGTATGGTGTGCAAAGGGTAGGCAAACAATAAAACGTTTGCACATCCATGTTTGGCAGATGTTTCAACCTTAGAGTATACATAACCAATTGGTATGTATACTCTAAGGTTTCAACATTTAAGACTTGATATCTAGATATATTTGAAACTGTTTGTTTGAAACTTCGCTAAATGTTCTTGATGACGAGTCAATTCTACCAATCATGAGCGTCTCTACTCTTTTTTATAAGTCACTAGTTTATGCCCGCAGCTCCGCTTGCGTAAATGTATTTATATCCCTCCGCAAAAGTATTTTTTTGGGTAAGAGGTGCAATTTGTCCTTTTTTGTACCCCTTTTTTTGTATGATGATCGGTTAAGTTAGTATGATAAGGCGTGAAAGCGTAACAAACAAACAGAAAACTCACATTTGCATTTATAATATTAGTTGGGATAAGAGGATTTTAACCGCAGTAGTAAGACAGTCGATAAATAGGGCTGAAATTATTGTGATACGTCTTTATTAAGTTCTAATAATATTTTACATTGATTAAATAAGACAGGTATTTGCTATTTTCCCTTTGCGTAGGGTTTTAATATGTCACAGTGTACAGCCAGAGCAAATGTCAGATGCATTATTTATCGTTTATGCCGCTGTATATGAGTTTAATCATTTTATTAGTAGCTTTGTACGCTACAAATTCCGATATTAATTTCGAAAGTCACGCTACCATATTTGCATAAAGACGTAATTGATGGGTAAACTAATTTAATGTAACACAGCAATTATGCTAAGACGCTCATGGTTTACAACGCCATAAAATGTACTTCCGGTCCCCGAAACTGCAACGGAAGTAATAAGCAGTGCAATACTCCGAGTCATAAATTAGAATAAGCAGTTTTAAGTGAAGAGGGAGGCGCTGGGACCGTCTGACGCGCAAATCATACACTTTATATTTGAGCACGTTCGATGTACTCGCACAACATTTACGTGTATAAACTTCGCGGCGAATATTCGAAAGCATAAACAATCCCACAACAACGATGGCGGGAGTCGTAAAAATGGAACTCGGGAGAAACTTAACAGGAAACTTTTATTAAAATAACAACATTAAGCCGTTAATTTGTTTGTAAAACTGCGCAGACGGTAAAAATTACTTATTCAGAGTGTCGAGACCGCGAAGGCGAGGCGCGTCGACTTCTTGGCAAATGTCGCGCCGCTTTTCTATAATTCAAGACGCCGGAGTCGCGCGCCGCGGCCCCCACACCTCACCGCTGCCAACTTAGCTCGCACTGGGCCAGATCAATTCATGATATTCAGATCGTTAACTTACAGTTTCGGAGCCGAGCCACGAAAATGACTTATATACTCGACATCGTTTCCACACAAACTTTTTAAGTAGTGACGGTTTATACAAACGTAGAAAGTTGCAAAACATTCATGAACAATTTATGGAAGTATTTCCTAGAAAAGACTCGAATAAACTACATATATAATACAAATAAATAGAGCCACTGAAAGTAGACTATTCAAGTTATAAAATACAATAAGTTAATTGAGATTCTCCGGGCACTAATAGGTTTTCCTATGTTATAGAAAATCCACTTTCTCTCGCAGTGTAGAAGAACGGTCGGGTTCCGGCGTCGATGGGCTAACAAATGAAATTAATGCATTTCTCTGGAGAAATAAAATGTCATTAGTTTCGCCCGATGAGCTCGCTGCCAGCGAACCTTCTTATGAAGACGAAGTTTATTGTCTCCGATAGTTTTCACTACATCTATAGTGATACTCTTGCTACGGTGTATCGTAATTTTCTTGCTTATTGAAGGCTTCAATTGAAGTTCTCGAAGTTGGCGTTAGTTTCCGCTATTATAACGTAATTAATTTCAATTATTTAATTAATTGATATAAATTACGTTATTATAGTATGGGGTATCAATACACCTACGCAGTTGTTTGGGGATTTGTTATATTGGAAATTATTTTCTTTTCTGGTGTTTACAAGATTAATATTTTTTATTTTTTTGCCCATAATTTATTTTCAAACTAATTCTCCGATATGCTTCTGATTAAATTCGTTGCGTGTTTCTAGATGGTAGGTAGCTTAGCTCTCTCTTAGTTCTTAGCATCAAAACTGGGCGATTTCTATACTCCACACTGCTAAACTATATTTATATTATATTATAGTGTTGGCAGAGCAAGGAGGATAGAGCCCAAAAATAAAAATTGGTAGTGGCGAATAAGAAGCGCAAAGAAAGTAAAATCCTTTTAAACCACCACTTAATATTTTAGAAGATATTCAATAGACGGATCTAACGGTAAAAAAGAAAAATTAATTAACGCCATAAAAGTCAAATGCGGACTTTGAAGATGATTTATTATTTCCTTATGATCTTGTTCTTTCATCTTCCAATAAAATTGAATTCAATTGAAAATGTGAAATTGAATGTAAGAAAAATTTATAATACTTATTAATAGTTATAAATAACGACCCCGTGTGCGACTACGAATGTCGTTTAAATATATTTAACATAAATTGGCGAGCAAGTTAATAAAATGAACACTGATAATAAATCAAAACATATTGAATACAATGTAAACCAAATAACAATAAAGAGTAATGAATGTATAAACCGCAGGGCAACGAGAGCTGAATGTGAGTGTCGTCATAATTGTTCTAAATGCCTACAAATGGATCCTCATCTATAGGTTGCCTTCATAAGCTAGCTGGGATGGATATCTCAAAGCGGAACTGACGGAACACTTGCCTTATGGTGGCCTTGGTTGGTTAGACAGAGGTGCTACATATTACAGCTATATGATCATTTTCAAGGGCTTAGCTTTGTGGGAAACTACACTCTGAGTCTCCGTTACTCCGAGACCAAATGTTGTTATGATAGACGAGCCTGCGACTCACATGATGACAAGCGGCAACCGCCACTTTTGGACTTATGCAGTTGTGAGTTCTTAGTATCGTAGAAGCAGAGCCAAGGAAGCAGAATCAAACTACCGCCAACCGTTAATCACAAAAATGGCTAATAAGCATACGCCAAGCATAAGGCTTTAAATAAATAACACAATACATCGGCGCTTATAATATCATATTATATACTTGCTCCTGTATATAGCCAAAGGAATATTTCCGGGCGGCGTTCTACTATTTTTCTCTTCAGAAAAACTCAACAACTTGCTCGACCCAGGTATCGAAACAAAGACGTCACGATTGACTACGGAATTAAAGAGGCAAACCTGTAATATAAGTATCACAATTGATATACAACGAAATGACTTCAAACTTCTATCATCGTCATTACATATTGCAGATTTTAAAATAAGTAAACGGTTTAATTTCTCTTCAGTAGCTAATATTTACATTTGATATAACGAGCATAATAATGTATGTAAAATGATAATATTAATTCATCCTGACAAGCAGTTCGTATTACCATATTATATTACGTCACTCAAATGACCCTCACTAGAATAGGCATCTCGATTTCAAATGAAAATAGTTCTTTTTTTATACACTGAAGTATTCAGCAAACTTTTTACATTTAGATACTTTCTTATAAATTTTGAACCCATATCAAACATTTTTGTATAGATAAACATTTTTCTGAAGTAACGCTGTTTGGCTTTAGGCTTAGGTTGTCTACCGATTCGTGAAAATGTTTACATGGTATTCGAATAAATTATCCTGTTTTATAGATGTCTTGCTACTGCCAGGCACACCGGGTTCATGAGTTTGTGCTGATATTGAAAATGACCTGATAGAAAACTCCAATAACACTTTTGGATCTTACAATCGAATCCATGTTATGAAGCAGTTCTGCAGTCTAAATCATCATCACATCACATAATATCAACGTGAATGGACCAAGCATCCAAAATGTATATATTTGTTTTAAAGGTTAAGGTTCTGTAAACCTTACTTTTAAAATTGTGCCACATGGAAGGCCACCGGTTCGTGGTTTATATTGCTTCTGAATCTGAACGACAACTAAGGGCTAACTTCAATAATAAAACTATTCAAAATAGAATTCCGATTGAGTTTAATAAACGTCAAATGAGACCCGAAATGTAATTTGAGGTTACATTTATCGTTAATTGTAATTAAGGATTCGATTTGTGATATTTATAACATTGAGACTAGATCGAAATTTCATTTTGAACAGTATTTATAAAAATAACTGGCCTTCAGTTCTTTTTTGTTGGGTGTAGTGTTTATTGTTTTAATGTATGTGAAGGCCTTCATAACACATATAACTTTGAAAAAGAAAACTAACCTGTATGTATTAAAAAGAAACTGGTCCAGTGCAAGTAGTTCTTAACATCCGGAAAGTCAAACTTTGATAAAAAAACAGCAATATAAAGATGGCAATATCTATAAATAAAATTTAATAAAAGGTTTTCTTATTAAGCTTACCGTTTTGGTCCCAAACTAATCCATTAAGTTGTAAAGTTGGCTGTACCTGACGTCTGTGTTTGGGTGGCTGTAATAAGTTAAGTACTTATTACTTACTTAGTACTTATTAATTCCATCTTATAACTATATGCAGTGTTAATAATATGCGATAACCTGACAATTATTAGCATTCCAGACGTAATTTGATTCCTTTAATGTGTGGAAACTGGTGTGCCGCTGTGATTCAATAGGTTAAATAATCTCTTAAAGTTTTATAAGAGACTAGCTTTCGCCAGCAGCTTGCTCGCGTAAAAGTAGGTTAGGTTATGTTAGTAAATGTACTATTACTCGGTAATAATATAACCAGTCTAAAATTATCAACGTTTTAAGTAATTTTTAATATCGGTTAAGTAGTTTTTGAATTCAATCTTTACAAACAAACAAATAAAAATCAAATCATTCCTCTTTATAATATTAGTATAGGAGAAGATAGATGTCTTCTAGTCGTCGTCAGTGTCAAGCCGGTCTGACCAGATGCTTCTTCACACTACGTTTGAAGGACCCAGTGTCATAGAAGGGAGGGAACACATGAGCCGGAAGACTGTTCCAAAGTTGTATGGTACGGCATTAAAAGGAATTGTTGAAACTTTTGGTGCGAGACGGGATTGTGCTAACCGTCAATCGGTGATTACGAAGACCGGCACGTGTGGTTCTCAAAAGGAAGGGGGAAGGTTGGATGAGGTCAAATAACTCTTCGGAGCATTCGCTATGATAGAGGCGATAGAAAACGCTAAGGGACGCAATGTTTCTACGAAGTTGTAGCGGTTCGATGTCCTTCGTAACCTCCTGGCTGTCGATTATACGTACGGCATGACGCTGCAGTTTATCTAAGGCATCGAGTAGGTACTTAGCGGAACCAATCCAAAGGTGCGAACAGTACTCCATGCTGCTACGGACTTGGGCCTTATACAGCAGATACCGCTGTTCAGGAGTAAAGAAACGCCCCTCCTTGTTTAGAATCCCGAGTTTGCGTGCAGTTGTGGTTATTACACTCTCGATGTAATCCCTAGAGTTAAGGTCGTGGCAGATGTCTATGCCTAGGATGTTAAGACTATCCTGCAGTGGCAGCGTGGTGCCCCGAAGAGTGGGAAGTGGAAAGAATAGGGTTTTTTTTGAGCTGAACGCGCACACCTGAATTTTCTTAGCACTGAACTGCACCAGGTTAGATGAACCTCAAGCGGATATGTCATCCAACACCCTGTTGAGGTCAGTGACAAGCTTTACCCGCCTCCTCTCAGTATCCTGCCGGTTGCTATGTGGTTGTGGATGGTAACAACCATGAACCGTGCTATCGTCTGCATAGCAATGAATGCCACCAAGAGATAGCATGTCATTGATAGAAGAAATAGAGTGGGAGAGAGCACGGAACCTTGTGGGACTCCAGCATTTTCACTTACGAAACGTGAAGAGCATCCGTCCATTAGGATACGCATTTTTCGCTCGTGTAAAAAACTGGAGACCCATTTAACTAGCCGGCTGGGAAGACCATATGCCAGCAGCTTGGAGAGAAGACCGCGACAACTTAGCAGAATAAACCAAATATTTTTTTGTAATTGCCACAAAATGCTGATATATAGTTTTTAAATTAAGAGTAGCAATAGAAAAGGAACCTAATACATCTCATCAGCCATACCAATATAATGAATATGAAAAAATATCTTTTTTAACGCTTTGATGGCTCAATTGCGGCACATGTAAATGATGCAATTTAGTGTGAAGTGCGAGCTGGAACTCTGAGCACGGACATCCTGGGTAGCACGCTCATAGATTATTTTATATTATTTACCTTTGAGTGGAAAACAAACAGATACAACAACGAACTTGTGGACTTTCATCATTTTTACACAAACTTAATACAATATTAGTCAGCGGGTCTGAATCCGTTTAACGTTACCGATTACTCATGGTCTACATCTTGGAAACCAGTCTTCAGCAAATGTAAACGTCGAAAGTGTTGTGTCTCGAAGTACCGACAGTGCAAATATAAATAAACATCACCAAGTGAGGGTACTTGCCGAAACCCGCACTTCACGAAGGCGCCGCTAAGCTACCACCAGTCAACCTGTGACCATAGATATAACAGCTATCCGTGACCACGATTGATGCAAGTCTGTCGAAAGTTCGGGAAATAACAGTAATTTATTCATCATCTCAGCCGAAAGACGTCCACTGCTAGCAGTGGACGTCTATATACCGTAAGGTGCTCTTGGGGGAGGACTATGTCTAGACATAGTCCTCCCCCAAGAGCACCTTACGGTATTACCTTTAAATATTTACCAATGCGATTAAGTACTATTGCCTAATTTTAAATTAAGATACAATAATCAATTTTAAATAAGCTAAACAAAGACAGAGCGTCATCCATGACACTTTCTACAATAACATTTATACGTTAGGTATCCTAGTTATCTGTTAAATCTTTTTGCTAAAATATTGAAAATTAGCTTTGTTCGTTTGGAAACAGCAACTATTTCTGAATAAAGGCTCCTCTTTGTCCTTTCCTGTAACCCTGACATGACGTATATGCGAAATTTTGTGATAATGTACCGAGTAATTTTAGTTAAGGCGTGAAAGCGTAACAAACAAACTCATATTCACATTTATAATATCAATTGTGGTATGGTTATGATAATATAGCTTAGCTAGAAGATCGTTGGACTACTAAGCGTTAGTTTCGAGTTCGATTCGATGGTACGTATAAATTATAATATTACTAGGTCACTCAGAAGTATTGCTAAAAAAAGATTTTATGTATGAGACACTGGCCAATAATATATATTTTAAAAATGATTATTTATAAGTAAACATAGGTACGTTTCAATTTTAAAATATCCCTCCATATTTTTTGCGAGCTAATTTAAATTATCATGTCTCATTGAAAAATGGATCTGTGCCGGGAACATGTGGCAACTCCGCACAGACGAAGAAGTTCAGCCTACATATAACAGATGGCGATACAATCGCACTTCACATGACGTCATACTATTCTGCATCGCACAAGTGAAGTTTACACAGCGACTGAGTATATATACAAGCTCCCGACATCCACCGTCGGGCCGCGGCCCGCCAGGCACGATCTACCAGCCTGGTCGGAGTATCCTCCCTTTGTGTTGGAGGGACTTCACACCCTGTTCCTCCACAAACATTTTCGCGCTATGATTTTTTACTATTTCAAGTGTCGCCTGAAACCGGACAAATCGTACGATAGACTTCAAATAGCATTCATGGAAGAAGGACCTTCCAAAGCACCTGTGTATCGTTGGTATAACGAATTCAAGCGCGGTCGAATAACTTTGAGGAATAAAGAAAGAAGTTGTCGTCCTTTGACGGCTGTTACGGGAGAAAACTTGCTAGCAATAATATTCAGCACTTACTGCAGATTGGATCGGGAAGCCTTCACGAGATTTTACACGTGCATCTTCGCGTGAGGTTGATAGTTTCACGCTGGGTGCCGCACAACCTCATTGATGCTCAGAAGCAGGCCCGGGTGGATTGGTGCTGTGATATGATAAACAAACTTGAAGCAGGCTCGTCGACATAAGACGTCTAGTCAAACCGGTTACGACATAATTGATGAGTCCTGGATTTACCAATACGATCCAGAAACGAAGCGTTAGTTGACGGTATGGGTATTTCAAAACGAGTCAACGCCTATCAAAGTGAAGCGATCTAGAAGAGGAGGGAAAATTTTGATCGCAGGCATTTTCAATTTGACTGGCTACTTGGTGTCAATTCCTTTACGGAACCAAAGAAGCATCAACGCCGAATGGTATACTACTAAATGCTTGGCGAAAGTTTTCTTTATTGTGAAGAACAAGCGATCAAACACGGCTCCGCGGGCTACTGCTCAACCACGACAATGCACCCGCGCACACCGTGCTCAAAACGATAGACTTCCTGTACAGCACGCCGGTCAAACTCCTGGGTCGCCTACCTTAAGGTTTTTATACCCGAAAATAAAGTCAGCGTTCGTACAATGTTCGTCGCCGGCAGATGCGCTGTCAGTGTTCGAGCAGGCTGTAAACGAGGTGTCTGCGGTGGATTGGAAAAACTGTTTTGAAAACTATTTCAGACGCATGAAACTTTTTATATAGGCTGATGGAGAGTACTCTGAAAAGATTTAATAAAATAAAATTACCTATAGAACACTTTTTTTTCATTTTGGCTAATCTTTCTGAGTATCCCACGTATGTTTATTATTGTAGACAATTGCTGAAGACCTATTTGCAGTATAATATGGGTTGGGCCAATATCCACCACCATCCAGTGCAGGTTGACGGACTCCATATATAACATCATGGAGAACTCTCAGATATGATATTGGTGGATAAATTTTCGCAAGATGATTTTTAAGTAGTTTCGTCATAATGATTTCTAACTATATACAATAACAGTTTTTAAGTAGTTTAGGTTACATATAATTAATGCGATCATAGCTGCGAATGATCCTTTGAAATTTGTTTTTTTTTAATTTCAGTTTGATGCGGTCTGGTGCCATATGGTATGATTTAGTCATGTACTTATATTTTAATATTCAAATTAATCTATCAACGTTTCGTACTCTTAATATATTTGAGCCATAAGCTTGTTTCAGACTGCCATCGACAGATGGCATTAGCATTTCACTAAGCACGTATTATAAGTATTGATAGAGCTCTAAAGTACAGCTAGGTTATAAAATTGAATTTAAGTTTCTTTACTAATATATATCAGTTATAGTTATTTAATATACAGTTACATATAAACTACTACTGTTACTGTTAATGTTTAATATATTAGGTTAACAGCAAACATTAAGCTTTATGTGTGGCGAAGGCGGATGTAAATGGAAACCAGGAACAACTTTATAAAACATATTTATTTGTTTAAATGGGAAATTAACACACAAGAATAAATCACTCCAGTATTATTAATATCCTTTTTAAAACACAGGTCACATAATTCTCAATATTCATAATTTCACATGACCTAACTTATAACCTAAAAGTTATAATATTTAGGTAAAATCGTTAAATAATACAGCTATTACAGTGAAAATAAAATAGGCTACTTAACTTACGAGGCTTTTGGTCAGTTCTCTTCTACAGATCACAACAGAATAGAAAGAAACTCTGCCCGGGAGGGCCTTTTATAATCATTTTACATGTGGGTTGCCATTATTCAAACATACATAGAATCAGACTTGGAAATAATTAAAAATAAATATTACATTTTCGCAATAAATATATATTATTAAATAGTATAACATGTTTACCAAAATATTTTCAAAATAACACTAACTACAATTAATATTTTATTCTGATCTATTACACGCAAAGCTACTAATTAAGACGTTATTAATAGGTACATTACATTTCAACGAGACATTACCATTTCAATGAGATAAAAGTGGCCATCCAATCTATAACGAAATCCACAATAACAACAGAAGTAATATCAGGAGCGCAATAATGTGGCATTTTTCCATTACAAACTCGTTGTATATAAAGTAATGAGGGTTCGATTATTGGTCAACATCGGCTTGGAACACATTGGGTACAGTACTAAAGATAATATCGTATTTTAAATGCCATGTAAATTACGGATTTGAGCCAGAACACGAGTATATAGTATTATTGTGAGGCCCAGTAACGTCTTATTTTATCTAAATCCTATTTTGTGTCCCACGCATAAATCGAGCGCTAAGGCGTCTACAGTGGGTGAGCATTTTCTTATTTTCTCGCAAATGTGCCAAGAACTGTAAGTATGGATGTGCTCGTCCCTCTTATTTATGTATAAAAAATGTTTGTTCGCCGCTGAAATTAAAAAATAAAACTCCATGTTTGTATTCAGATTTTATTTGTTTGGTCTGGACTACATTGAAACTACCCTAATATTCTAAAGGAAACTTATTTTTATCCGATGATGTAACTTCTACGAGCCGTAGACTCTGCGTAGCATTGCTTAATCTCGTAGATCAACTATACGTCGTAGCAATCTCTTAGCAATTTAGAAAACTTCGCATTATAAGTTACGGTAATGCATCAAAGAAAATTATACATTTTAAAGGTACAGAGAATATTTGAATACTTAGATAATTTATCAGACTACGATGTTATTAAAAGGTTAATGTCGATGCGGTACATGCATTATATCTTTCATTTTAGTTTTTTTTTCATGTATAGAATAGGAATAAATGTAGAAATCAACGAACTTTTCTTTGGTTTTGATTATGTAATGCAAGAAATAAAAACCCTTTTATTTTATTTCATATTATTATTATTACACAGTAATAGAAGGCAAAAATTTGATGATTATTTTACAGGCATTCTGTTTGACAACTAGTAAATAAATAGAGATAACGGCATTATTCTTTAAATCTGGTGTATCGCTTCAACTGTCACTGCTCAACCTTTCCAGCTGGGAAGGAGCCTTCACCTTACAGAAGATCGCAACTATAAGACTTTTATATTGAGTTTCGTGCAGCACGTCAGGTGCAGCAGTTTTAGCTTCTTAGCGCTGCCCTGTCACTAGTAATCTTTGCTCCTTGAGGAGGCATCATAGTGACTCCATTACCGTATACCAACAATGCGCGAGTCAGTTCCCTGGTTATAATAACCGCTGACTAACAGGCGGACTACATGCTAGATTACCATGTTGATAGTATAAATAAAAAACGTTATTAAAAATCCTTTCCTATTATATTGTTTCTTCGTAACGTAATGTTGTATTAGAATTTCCCTTGAGGCGAAAAAAATATCTAGAAATCGCTGAGTAAGAAAACAAAATATAATTAACAACATTTATTTGTAAGCAGTATCCTAGGCATCAGAAAAGCTTTTCCATTCCTAGTACATTAATAAGATTGTATTGGTTTGTTTGTTGCTTAAAAAATATCTATCAGAAATTAGAATGTTTTCGTTGAATCAACTGTAGACAGAATAAGAGATAAAAGTTGAGTACTCTTTCTAGAAACAAAGTAGCAGTAGTAGTAGTTTTTGAAAAACGTGTTTCGCATGTAGAACACGGTGGTAGATTGTGAAATTGGAACACTGCCATTGCAGTAAAAGTGGAAATAAATCGACTAGGACGCATTTACTAGCGAATGACCCAGATCAAAAAACTAACTTATAGCAACTACAAATTTTACTAGGTAGGATCTTGACATACCTCTTTTTGCTTTATGCGGTCTCATCACATTATTCATGCATGCTCGTTGGCCTAAGATACTTCTACCTGAACTTCTACCGAAATGTGTCTGTCAATGCGTGTTAACATCGTTTTATTTCGGCCATCTAGTGTAATGTCTTCCCTTTGTGCTTTTAGTAATAGCTTTCCGTTTAAATCATATATAACACTGATTTATTTAGAAGTTTTATATGTTAGTTAACATATATATATATATTTATATAGCTTAAAACAACTACAAAACTACAATGATATTTTAATACATTTAATGTATTACTGCAGTACCCAGTTATATAATTTTAAGTTGCAAGCTTTGCAAGAAAATGATTTAAAAAGAAATTATTGTAATAGTACGTCTTCCAAAAAAGTACGTCATAATATAGCAAATTAATAAAAAGAAAAATTTAATTAATATTTTGCTGACATCGGTGAAGCTCAAATTATAAACCGCTTTTAGGCAAATAAAATAGAATGCATCCCTATTATAATACATACACATTAGTTATCACACCTGCATTTAAGTCTTAAGCTTCCAATCAACAACGGGGAATATGCGTTGTCAATATTAACCTATTTAAGTCATTCGGTTTAATAAGTCGAACGGGAATGGTGGTTTTTACACTTAAATCATTGTTTTACAATGAATTGTATGATTGCACAATACCGGTAACAATATAATGGTCTTATTGCAATACAACATACAGACAGGCCGTCGCCTATTCATACAATTAAATTACCCTTCAATTGTCTGTTATAACTTCCGTGGGAAGCTTCGCAGCTGATAGCCACATGATAAAGAACTGTGCAAACTGAGACGTATCCCGCGCATGCGATTCGGTTACACTGCTCGTGCAAATAAAGACTTAAGGACGCCTTCAAACTGACAAGAATATTCGTGTCGCCTTCAACTGAAATACTAGTTTTGCAAATCTTGTAATTTAAGTGGTATTTAAGTATACAAATAATGTCAATAAAATTAATCTCCTTGGTCATAATTCCAACTCTAGTAATATTATACGTTGATTATAAAAAAATGTATACAAATAAGAAAATGAGTAAGTTTGGTGGAATTGTTCTTCTAAACTTACAAATGTTACTACAATTTTCTAGTATCAATCAATGAGAAGGCTAAACATGAAATGCGAGCATTTGTTTAAAGCTGAGCAAGAATGAGAGAATGGCTTCCACATATTACGCGCCAGTGTCGGCAGTGCTTTATTCTCTATTATTCTATTACAAAAGTACTTCATTGAAACGTACTACAGATTTCAAAGAAGCCATTAGCTATTAAAACTTGCAGTCCATGCTAATAATAGATAAGGGACTTTAAAGGTTTCTTAGCACTACAAATCGACCAGTGTCAATGACATTACTGCTAAGAATTCTGCTGCATCATATTAGTAAGTAAGTAACGCTTATTTTTAATGCCTCAGTCTGCATGTATCTTGAAAGGAATGATCTAAGATTTTTCAATCCACATTCGGACGATCTCAATTAGCTAAAACCATAGGCATAGGATCTATAGTAGTTTCGGATAAGCTCGACGTCGCCTACGCATACCCAAACAAGCCTGAAGCTCGAGGTCACGTAGATGGTGACAGTAGATATTTCATCGACATCCATATACTTCGCGAGAAGAGTTCTTTATTTTGAAAAAAAGTATTTCAAGTTAGAAATAGTGTTCGGGGCACTTATCTCTGTCTTTGCTAAGAAGTAAGTCTCTGCTTTGGTTTGTTATGGATTTTAAAGAGTTTCAGGGCGAGGATTACCAGTGTATTCTGTAAGAAGTTAAAACGATATACGTAAGAGCTCCCATTTAGGTTTATAATGATCCTATGTACAAAAGTTAACCAATTTTGTAAATAATAATTTACTTACTGGTGTATTTTTTTTATACTTTGCACTACTTAGGTCAGATATTATTTTATGTTAGAGTTAATCAACGACCGCCATCGCACTATTCTTTAAATAGTCTTTTAGCAGGGTGCTGACTTCAGCGTGTTATCTTTTTGCAATCTAATACAAAATGCCTGATTATTTTGAACATTATTTACCAGTCTTATAACCTTTTAATTGTTGAAGTAATGTGTACAAAACTGTAGTAAATTTTCATATACCATAGTTTGAAGAGTTTAAATTTTCTACAAGGATACTTCTTTATTGATTCTATGATTTATATGAAACGAAGTAATTTGTAAACATCACATAGAATACTTGATAGAGACTTGAAAGCTAACAACATAATTGTGGACAACAGCCCTAGAACTAAACGAGCAAAGCCTTGATTCCTAATTGATACAGCAACATATGGCTCTTCAGTAAATTACTAAGCACGAACGCTGGATAATTTTCGCTACAAATAGGTCGAACGTATTCATATATTACATGCCTCCGACAACAATACAGATTACAAGTCTTTATTGTTTCTCTAGGCTCTAGCAATGTTTAAGGCGGGCTTTACGATTGAAGGCAATTCTTCTAATCCATTAGGCTGTCTGATGTTCAACTTTTATGCGGGTCCTACCACCGAATGTCTCGCGAAAACGAGTAACATCGCTCAAATTATTTTCAGTGGGGTTTTTACGATAGTCGTATCTTTTTACACGCACATCATGTGTAGATATGCGCACATAATGTTTAGGTGTGCTACGACGTACGAGCTAAGTGTCCATAAATCGAATTCGTGAGTCGAATTGCATCCCGCTCAAACAACACTCAAGGGTTTTTAACTGATCTACCACCGCAATATGTTTGAAATAGATATCCTAGAGCTCTTCGGCGTTTATATAACAGTGATATTAAAACAGATAAAATAATTATTTGATAATTAATATCAAAACTCTAACTGTGGCTGAGAGAAAATTAAGAATGAATAGGAGACATCTAATATAGTTTTACATTTGATCGAAATATTCGTTCAGATTGCTGTAAGCTTTTGTAAGATTTTTTATTTAAATCATAAATTTATTCATACTTCATATATTCGTCGTAATGGGTATTTTCATATAAATTTATTTATATTAATAACGTAATATGTTAATGTAATATACAACGTTATATTAGTCCGCTAGTCAGTTTCAGTAGAAAGCGATGTTCCTAAAACAATCGAGAACATTGGGTAAGTTCGACAAATTATAGCATAATCTCGGGCGGGTTGTGTCGTCGACTAGCGCCATCGTGTCTGGCCTTCGGGACCATTGACTTCCCTTGTTGCAAATGAACTTGGCTTCATCTAGATTTTTTTAACAAGAGACGAATAGGTGCTTGAGATGAAAAATATTGCGATCTTGAGACAGTTGTTTCACGTCTAGGTGCTATTGCGCTGCAATATACATATATAAAGCACCTGCTTAAATACTCCCTCTGGTGCAAGAGTTGTCAGGTTAGCAGAAAAATATTTACTAGGTCAATGCAGTTGAATTAGTATTTCGCAGTGAGTATTATGCAACACTATTGTCGCTTTACTTTATACTAATGGACAATAAAACATACTTACCCTTCTGAAATACGGAACTTGTTTATATCTAAATTCTTGGAAGCTTTACAAATAAAATAGGTTAATTTGTGAGTGGGTTAATAAAAATTGCGTTGTCTGCGTGCTTTTGCCAATTGACTGTTATTTCGTAATTAGATTTCAAGTTACAAAGACATTTAGTATTTAATTTTTTACGTCATCTGCACTAGATTGTATCTCTTTGACGTTGTCAAAAGGTCGTTCAGACTTGATAAGAGTTTTCATACTGGGGATAGAACTCATAATACTCGGTAAATTAATAATGACGCAATCCACAAACACTGCGCCATCAGAGCAGATATCGTCGTATCAGTGACATGCGCTGACGTCACAATATCCGGATAGTTTCCATCGATTTCCATGAGTCGTGAGATTACAATTGAGTCGTAGGGCACGTGCGTCATTCAATCTCCTGCGTGTGTTGTCCCATCTTATTGTAGACGCATGGTAATTGTGTAAGGCTATGTAATATGTATGTGAATTCAGTTTATAGCTTTTGTGCTATAGGGACAGTGACGTATACTGTAGCCGTTGGTTAGTGTTCTGAGTTTAACCAGGGTATGTGTAATTCTGTTCATTATTCAGTACACTGTATACAGTGTAACAGAAAGAAGTGGTCATTTGTTTTTTTTTATAACCGCCCCATGAAGTGATGCAATATTGAATTAAAGATATGTATTTTCCAATAATACAAAAAGCTCAATTTTGGAGTCTATCAAATTTTACCAAATTGGTTTTTGCACTTATATCATAAAGAAAACATCCGTAATCTACTCTACTTCTAATCAAGGATATATACAACGGTCGCAAGTTCATGGGGTGTACACCCCAGCCAGGTCTAGCTAGTACTTTCAACAAATTTAGGAATTTAGAAAGTGTTTATCCCATCGCAAAGAAGAATCTAGCCATAAACCTAAATAGTTAATATTTTTACAGTATGGAATAATTTTATCTGCAAACTTATTCTAGGTTGCTATTTCTTATGTCCTCTAGCAAAATGACATATTTTCGATTTTGCCGGCGATAATTGAAGGCTTATGTCGTCTAGCATGGTAACAAATACATTTAAAGACTCTTGCAATAGATGTTCACAATGATTTAAGTCCCTATGACTTACGAATAAAACGAAATCATCCGCGTATTGTGTCAGAACAATATTAAATATCTTACGAGATATTTTAAATGTAGTTATATTAAATAGTAATGGTGATATTGGGTCTCCTTGTGGTAGCCCTCTATAAGAATATCTAACATCAGACAGTTGACCATCTATACAGTTTCTGATTCTAAGACGTTGATCACTTAAAAAGCACCATAGATAATTACATATTTTTCTACCAACATTTAAGTCATCCAGGTTACTTACTACTTTGTCTATTAATATATTATTGTAGGCATTTTTAATATCGAGAAAACATGCAACTGTTGAACACTTTTTTGCTAAACCTAATTGGATGTAACTAGTAAGTTTTGTTAAGCAATCTAAGCCTGATTCACCTCTTCTGAAGCCACTCGTATATGGTGACAAAATTAACTGATTTTCTATGAACCAATCCAATCTTTTTCCTAACATTAAATAAACGATATTGCAAATACAAGATATAAGGGATGTTGGTCTAAGTTTGGCTTCTGAGTCTATTCTACTCCCAGGCTTAGGTATAGGGACTACTAAGATAGTACGCCACTGGTTGGGTACTACACCTAATCTGAAGACCGCGTTATATATATTCAAAAAGAATTGTTTACCTGATGAATTCAACATGTCAAGCAAGTACTGCAAGACAACAAGCTCCAACAGCCGCGCCGCTGTCACAGATCCCGAGAAAAGCCAGCCACAGTCGAGCGCCAGCCTGCTATACTGCCTTATGTAAGGGGTGTCACTGACAAGATTGGCTACATCTTGAAACGAGCTTCAATCAACACATACTTCAAGCCGCCAACGAAGATAAGTCAATTTTTACCATCCGTCAAGTGCCAGTTACCTTTACAAGATGCAGGGGTCTATAAAATAGATTGTGACTGCGGACTCTCATACATTGGTCAAACCAAGAGAAGCATAGGCACCCGCATAAAATAACACATAGCTGACGTAAAACACAAACGCTCGTTGAAGTCTGCTGTGTGTGAACATATACAACAGGGGACCAACCACTACCTGAGATTTGACAAACCACAGTTTCTCGCTAAAGAACACCGATTCCTACCAAGGATGCTTCGCGAGGCTATTGAAATCAAAAAACATCCCAATTTCAATAGAGAAGATGGTTGGAATGTACCACCAGCTTAGGATTCAGTACTTCAAATAGTCAAACCCAAGAAGAAACAAACCACAGCTAGACTTCATGATACTTTGAGCTCATTCTGCGTAAATAGAAACACCCATGATTAAATTATGTTCGGGTACTTTGAAATAACTACACTGGAACATTGAGACAACTACCATCTTAGTCTCCCCGTGACCATGGCTGCTGAAAAGCAACCGAAACGTCGGGGAAAGTGTAAACCAAAAATAAATAGATTTAATAGTTTAAATAATTTTATTAGCTTATAAATTAGTAAAATAAAATCAATAGTAGTAGTAGTGTAATATTTTCAAAATTTTGTAATACAGTGATAAATAAACAACGCGATAAAATCCGTATATAGTAGTTTAATTTCACTGATGAAGGTAAGTTATATATCATTGAGTAGGTAATGCCGTCTTTATCTGGGAAAGTGTCTTTTTTATTTATACAAATTAAAGTAAAGACAGATTCAAGCTGCGTATTATGCGAGACAAAATTAGGTTTACAATTTAACGCGGCGTCTGGTGTCAGAGATCTAAATAGCTCTTTTTCTTTATCTTCAGATGGAATGAATCCAGTTTGTTGGTGTCCTTTAAACCACCGCATGTTGGGCCACATATGTATGTGATACCGATGTACAATTATCAATGGTATTACAAAATCTATGCCAACTAGACGTCTTCGTTTGTCTTATTCGTTCTTTACTTTTAGTAACTTTTACGTTACTTCCAACTGTTTAAGATTGTCTAGCGTTGGATTGTTTCTAAAAACTCTTTAGGCAAATCGACGCTCTGCAATGATTTTAGATAATATGGAGACCAGTAAGTTTTAGGCTTAAAACTGTTTGTCAACACAGGTGGAATTTTAATAAGAGAGATATTTTTATTAGCAGATATATTCAACATGTCTAAAAGATAATAATAATAATTTTGAATATCAGTATTAAGGCAGGTAAGGCTATCAAATTCAACAAACGATTCTACGAGATCTGACCTATATAATTTCCAATTGGCTTTAGAAAAGTTACGCTTTTTAGTGAAATTCAGACACTGTTATATTTCTAGATATTCTTATGAAGAGATAATCGCTATCTAAGTTTTCATTAAGTATTTGCCATATAAAATCTATAGCAATATCCGATGAAGCAAAGGTTATGTCTGGAGAAGATTTCTGTAGCACAGTGTTTACTAATCTAACTCTTCTCCTCCTACACCTACTCTCTACTCCTCCATCATTAAGTGAAATGAATCCGTTTTCTATGGCTGAATCAAATAATTGGATTCCTCTTTGATCATTTTTATAGGACCAGTTTGTGTGGTGACCATTACAGTCACTAGCTATAACTGTCTTTTTAGAAGTTATTTTAAAGATTTGTTCTCAGTCAGATTGTGACATGTGTACCGAAGAGGGACAATATATGCAATCAATGTTCTCCAAATGTGAACAATTAAATATTTTAATATGTATTACTTCTATACCTGAGTATATGCCTTGAACGATGAACTCTTGCAATTTTATTGATCTATGTACTATTGCCGCCACACCTCCGTAAGAGTCGAATCTATCCTTACGATAAACATTGTACGGTAAAAGTTTAGAAACGTGCCTATTCGATAGGGGGTAACGGTGGTGGGGGGAGGGTGGGGAGGAGGAAGGGTAACTAATCCCCGCCCTCCCCTCCCGCCGGAGCCCTATAATTTCCGAGAAAAATTAACTTTTATTTTTAAAATTTTACTGTCATATATTGATAAATAACAAAGAAGAAGAGGGCAAATCACTGTCCTTATCTAACAGTTTACAGAAAATATAATTTAATACATAAAGTCTATATTATACAATATCTTGAGAATGCATCTTCTCCGGCACTGCAGGATGTGCAGCCTCTTCGCCCTAGCGTAACAAAGCACTGGCCCATGCGCTCACCTAAGCAGCCTCGGCTTGCTGGTCGCCTGCGGCGACCAGCCTCGTCCGCTTAGGCTCGCTTGTGCCTATGCTTTGTTACTGCGGCCGGAGGCTGCACCCCCTCCGTGCCTCCGGGCTCTAAAAAACACTCTAAGGGTAGGGCAAAAAGTACCACGTGAAGTCGGGGTAAATTAATTCGGGTCTGTCACAGATTTTAATATTTACCTTTATTTTACTTCCTTTTTTCCGAATTTCGATTCGTCGATCTGTACTACTTTGCCAGGACCTATCTTGCCTGAAGTATTTTGTTTTTCTATTGCGGAACGGAATGAATGTCAACAAAACAACTTAACAAAATGGGAGCAATGCGTTTCGTTTCCCATAAAAAAAAGTACAGGCTCATTTCTATAGACTTTGAAATAAATAACTTTAATTTATAAATATTTTGACACTGAATTGCATTCCTCCCTACTTCCCTAAGTAGAAAGGAACGTAATTCTGTGTCAATTACTTATTCATAACCTCAAAAAACGCAATATGAATTTCTTATTTTTTTTAAAATGAGTGGTCTCCGGCAAGAAAAAATTACTGATTGTGGCTCAGAAAACTCTCTAGTATCACGTACTACCCTTAGATTCTGCCCAACGAATAGGCACGTTTCTAAACCCAACCCCATTGTACTCATTGATATGGCGAGCCGAGTCTTCATTTAACCATGTTTCACTTACTATGGCTATATGAGTTTCGGTTTTAAACTTTGTGAGTTCCACTGAACAATTTTATCCATTAAATATATTTAAAAGATTTTCGCCTATTCCAACATTCAATAATATTTTTCTGAAACATAACGTAAATTCTTCAATAACTATTTTTAACACTAATTTACATTTATCTTCAAAACTGTTTTCGGAATTAACAATATTTTTAGTTTAAAAATTAAATTCCATGCAACAAACTTTCTTTCTATTCTTTTTTTAAAATCATCTGCAGTTTCTTCCCTCTTTAGTTGTACTTGCTCATCATCCATATGTTCTGTCTCGCTCTCTATTTCTTGTGCTACATATTGCTGGTTTTGATGCTCAGTTACCTTCTTCTTTTTCTTACCAGTATCTTGCTTTTGTATCGGTCGGGGTCCAGTGCTCTCCTTTTGCTCCTTATTATTAGAGATCTTAGTTGTCGTCTTACATTGCTATAAGTCCTCTTAGCATTTACTTGAGAAAAATTGTTATTGTTCAGACTTTCAAGATTAACAAAAGTATTTTCATCTGCGATTGAATCTCTTGTCTCGTGATTATTTAAATAAATCTGTAAGGCGTTTTTATATGAAACACTCTGCTCACTCATAATGTGACGGATATTCTCCTCCTTAATAAAAAGCTGTCCACTTTTACTCAGCGCCATATGGATTTACGCTTTACAATTAGGATATTTGTATTCTTGTGTGTCACAATAATCATGGTCATTACCACATTTTGGACAAATTGATTTATTCAACGTACAAAACCGTTTAATGTGCCCAATACCTCCAACATTTCGAACACTGGTTTGAAGGAAACACATATTTTTCTACATCAAATTTGCAACCATAGGCAATTATAAAGAGGGGAGAAGACATACTTTTAAAGCTTAAACGGACTGTCTCACTATTTACCCACTTGTCGTTCTCATTTAGTCTTCTCATTCTTTTAGCAGACAGTACATCAAAAGAAGCAGTAAGGTTTTCTAATAACTCCTTTTCTTCTATGTCTAAATCTACCCCCCTGATGATGCCATATGGTATAATATTTCGATCGGTAAATTGTGCACGAATTTCCATATTCATTAACGTTTTATTTAAAAGCAGGCTATCAGCTTGAGCTTTATTTTCAAATAGAATAAACACTCTATAAAAACTTTTATATTTGATTTTGTTTATGGGCGTTATATTTTCAACTCTCAAAAGCCGAGCTAAAGCCACTTGCTTTGGAAGAATCTTTAATGAAGACAAACAAACTTCATACTTTTCTGTTACATTTGTGTTCTGATCATCAATATTATCATTCATTGTCTCATTGTTATAATTATTATCGTTTAACGATTCACTTCTTATTAATCTTTTTGTTCTTCTCCTACTCACAGTAATAAAGCTCTCTTCACTGCTTGCCTCACTTTCTCGTGTTCGCTTCTCATTCCTTTTCATTTTCATGTCATTAGGTTCCTTTTCACATTCTTCAATAATTTCCGATTCACTTTTAGCATCATCACTTACAATGTCATCCATGATATCGTAACGCGGGTAGTTGCAATTAAATTTGGCAATTGAACCTATCATGCGGACTCGTGCGAAACTACGTGCGCTCGTCACAGCGTACCGCGAGCAACTGAAAGGTGTGGTTATATTTAAGCGTAACGTAATATAGCCTGTACAATGTAAAACCACGGTGTATAAATCCGTATACATGATCCAGGGATATGGCACATAGGTTATTTTCCAGATATACATTACGGTCCTTAAATACGACCACACATTTCTGTTACTCGCTGTATAAGTATATATTTCTGAGCCTGCGGAATAATATTTCTAAGTCTGTTAAAGTTTAGTTAGACGTTCTAATAGAAACCCTGTCCTCTGCGCGTCATAATTTAAAATTATAACGATTTTGATAGACCAGTTCTTATAAACAGAGTCTTCTACATTCTCCATATATTATACATACCTATAACTTACACGGATCATATTCTTTAAATCAAATAAAATTGAAATTCTTAGTTTGGTGCACTATTTATTTTGCTCCAATATTTAATAGGTATTGGCATTTAGTGAGTGGGTATTTACATAAATGGCTTATTTCTTTATAGGTCAAGATGAAGCATCCTCTCAGAACACCACTTTTATATTAAAATATTTCGAGCTTTCAGTAATTAGATTATGATTCTCCTCCATTTTTTTGTGAATAGCGATTAGATGATAAAATTGTTACTTAATTAAATGGCTTTATTTTTTTAATTACTATATGTAGCGTTAATTTGATGTAACACATAATATGTAATTCATTATTGTTTCTGTAGCAGCAGTTTTAATTTACTGATGGCTTTTACACAAGAAGTAGTTGCAAAATTTAAGGTTCTTGCGTGGGTTGCTTGAATCATTTACGCATATGACGCAAGCCGTCCGTGCCCATGCCTGCGCATATAGCCTCGCGCCAGTTACTTGCATTGTGTACAATAATTAAAGGTGAACATTCTTACATGCAAGTAAGAATGACACGATTGACAAACGAAGTAACACAAGCAAAACAAGATCTGCGCCTGCGAGAAAGAAAATTTAAATTTATGAATACCTACAGGTGTATATCCACATTTTGCCAGATATGTATTAAGTTAAACTTAAAAATGGCACCGAAAGACTTAGATGGGCTAGCCATTTCGGTCTCTGGGGCTCATTTCCAGAGGCCGTACTGCTACTACGAATTTTCTATAAGTGAAATCCCACACACAGATTTGCAAGACCCGGGAATCGAACCTGGGATATCACAATTGGCTCCAAAGATAAGCATAAACTTATACGACTACCCACGCAGTTCATACATCAAAATATAGTCATATATCCAATAAAAATAAGAGAAGAAAAGACAAAAGATTGACGTCGACTGGTAGATTATACGGTGTATTGTTGAAATATTAGGAAGGCACAAAACGAGGCATTCATCTCAATAGATTGAGGAGTTTCCGAGGTCTTTGTTCGTTAATGATGTGTCTGTTTCATGTGGGTAATTTTAGTATGGTTCATTACTTCGACCGTTACTTAAGCATAGATAGTTATAAGCCGAAACGACTTGACGCTATGACATAATATGACTTCTGTACCTTTTAACTAATAGTTATCTTCAATTCTGGATTGGATAAAGTAATTGTATTTCAATTAAACTACTCTCTTTCGATCAAATAATTTTGATTTTAATATTATTACAATAATTTGGGCTTATATTAAAATTAAAGTGCTTTCTAGGGATTTTATCACGTTTAATATTATAAATAGTTGTAATGGTAAAAAATAGACTTACAGTAAGGCTCTTTTTCAAATAAATTGCGTTAATGAAGTAAATGTATTTCAATTTTCATTATTACAACAATTAATAAATAAATGTATTGTCATTTAAATGCATTTACTAATAGTCGTCTAGTAATAATTGCTGCGCCTATAACAAAACTCAGGTGTAAATTGTAGTTCTGAAAATATTATGTCCATCATGTAATAGTAAAAAAAAGATATAGTGCAATTAGAATTATTATTATTTTAAAGGCGTTTTATACGACTTATTATTTTGTTTCATTCCGTTGCTAAAGACACTGATAACGAGTTACAGGAATTTGTAAACGTAATAAGACTAATAAGTTATTAGATCTTACTTCAAAAGTACTTATATTTGAAATACAAATAATAATTCTTGGAATAAATTACGGTGCAGCTAGTAAACATTATAGAGGTATTAAAAGTAAGAATAGAAACAAAACATTTTAATATAATAAATTCCAATTATTTATTAACTAAAGATATGAGATGCAAATAAAAGGTATACCAGCTAGGCTTTGATAGTTAATGTAATCGAAGATTTTTATTGGTGTTAGGTTATTGGGTGGGTACCCTTTAGTATCTTGCCATAATATTTATATAGAGACGATCGTGGACAATGTCCCTCTTTCTTACTGACACCATATGGCAATCAAAAAGAGAATCATCCGCGTAACTTAATATTCAAACAAAAGGGCTTGCTGCAGTCCAGGCCGTTATAATAAATTCAAAGGCAGAATAAAATGCATATTGCGTAAGTGCACATAAAAATATTTGATAGTGGTAGGACGCGGCGCGCGGCGCGTCGGCGGGCCCGGCATCCGGCGAACCCAGGCTCCACAATAAACTCTGGTCTTGCTGCGCTTGGCTTACGTCACATCCCATATTTTACACACTTAAAGCTGTTTGTCGTGTCATACCATTATACGCCATGTAAGGCTCGGACTTATTGCCAGCATAAAGGAATAACTCAGTTTAAATTGTTTTCTTAGTAAGAACTTTATTGCGTTACATTGGAATGCTCTTTCATTGCAGCCCTATAATAAAATTAGTATCAAGAATTATGGGTCTATGTTGTAAGTCATGTGTCTAACTTTACTTTTATCTTAATAGCAGCTTACGTCGCGTTGTTCAAATAATTTAGCGATGATATATGAAAGGGGAGAACTGGAATTTCATGTTTTTGGGGATTATTTGACCTTCAAATACTTGTTGTGTCTAGTTCTCAAGGTCATTTAGCGTCGCAGTTTATCTTTTAAATTAGTGTGGAGGACAAATCATTTACATATTTACTTCTGTAGAAAACGTGTCATGTAGCTTTATCAACTATAATTAAAAACTATGTTTAGTTTGTCAGTTAAATAAAACTACACTAAAGCATAATTAAACAATATAACGTATCGGTACATAGTAAAAAATCTTCTAGATATTAAGCCCAGAATCGTTACAAATATTTTGTAAACCTTAGTGTACCTATGCATATGAGATATCTATTAACTTGTCATCAAGTATTTAAAGTCTGCCTGCAATAGTACACCATGACACAAAGAAGACCGACCACCTTGTATAGGACCCTGGCCTGAACGTGAACAATTTTATATTGTTATAACAATTTAAATTTTCAGTAGATTAAACTAAGTAGAAAACATTATTCTGTGAAGTTTAGTATCGAGTTCGTTAAATAATAAAATAAAACACATTGTTCAAAATAAATATTAATTTTCATGTATCACCATTACCTTCATAAGTTATTAAAATATTTTCCAAAAACGGGGCTGGTGGAGTGATATTTTCATATCTTGTCCAGCTTAAGTACCATATTACAGACATTATGTGAGCACATCAACGAACAGTCCTTCAACCGACTAGGCAATTACCCAACACACTTTACCATTTTGTTATATTTTATCAAATATTATATTATTTTTAAATTAATTATTATTGTAGAATCAAAATATAAATATAGTGAATAATGAAAAAAATATCAACGTATTTTCAGATTTCGTTAATAGTTCTAATTTAATGTGATTTTTAAACACTTTGTTGCGATTTTTCTCCACTGTTTTTTTAGTAGTCAACACAAACAAGCCATTTGGATTGTCCAGTTTCAGTTATACATTTTAAATCAAATGAAAATATTTTAAATTAATTTTTATACGTCAATTTCATACTGCTGGATAGTAACCAATATTTATTATATATTAAAACAAAACTTTTAATATTATACTTTGTTAATAAGACGATTGTCCACGTTCAAGCCGAATATGGACGGTCTCCTTTAAAGCAATTGGATATAAATGTGGTTACTAGAGAATATCTTGAGACAGTACTAGAATGAAAACTCAGTTCAAATATGGAGCAACTTGAGAGGAGACGATGTTCAGCCAAATAATGTATTTCTTTTTTACGATGAGAAGTAACCAGGCTTTCATAAAGAATACGCTTTGCTGTCAGTAAGTGTGCAGGTAGTCTTGGTCCTTGCCCTGGTACCACAGCGATTTATTTTATAAAGAGTAGGCAATGCGATACTCACATATGATGTAACAAACGGTCATAGATTACGGTTACGCTATTTAATATTAAAATGCTTAAACTTTCCTGTAGCAATTTCCGGTGGAAGAATGACGAAAGAAAATATAGTGATTGACTCACATTCTTAAGACTGCTCTTAAATGTACCTATCTGAAAATTTGTAAAATGCGCCTGCACTGAGTCAGCGTGCGGACTGCAGACGTCGGTACCTTTCTCTTACTAAGAAGGCTCGTGTCCAGTAAAAGTACAGTTTAAAACTGGGCTAATATAATTACATATAATATGTGTTATTATAGCAATACATACTTCGTTAATAAATTTTACGTTATTTAGCAATGGCGTGAAGTACGATGTATGAATATTTGTAAACTTAATAATATATAATCATTATAACGGGACAATAAAGCAGGCTTCTCACTTGCTAACAAATTAGTCAACCTGATATTCGTAATTTAATATCTAAATATTATACAAAAGCGAGTTAATTAGGCTGTTGTTTATAATCACCATTTTCTCCAGCAGCGATGGGTTTCAGTTTTAATACGTCATTACCTAGCTCATTGTTCTACTCAGTATAATATTAGTGAACTGTAGAACGGCGCCCGAGTAGGAAGTGTCTGTGTACACGCGAGTATGTAGTGTATGTACATACATAGGTAGACATAGGTGGACTATTAATTAGGATAGAATTACTGCAAACAACCCACCCATACGTTTTCATGTTATCACTTAATGAAAGTAGACTTTTGGACTCAATTTGGAATGAGTATTGGTTACAACATTTCTTTGAATTTTAATTGATATTGTACGTTCTAAAATTATTAGTTTAGATATGTGGGTGTTTTTGAGCAGCGAAAGTGGTAAACAAGCATACAGACTACCGACTTGATACTAAAAGGCTATAGTAGACTCTAGGTTACACTGGTATGTATCAAACCTGTAAAAAGTGTGTTAGGACTGTTAGCGTATGTTTAATCTCTCGTGTCTCTGTTTATAACCGCCAAGGCCTTCCTTTCACTTTTTTAGTTAGACGCTCAACGGGTTAAATGCAGTCCTTAGCACTTCTGTTGGCATTAAAGAGCCTCATAAACAGTATCTATAAATCTACTACAGGAATGCCGCAGGTCTTTTTTGACAGCGATTTTCTTTTGGATAAAAGTACGTCTGCGGTTAGGGTATCCGAGGTATAACGAAGGTCTTGGTGCGTCCTATGTTTAAAATATATGATTGATAACTAAATCAAATTGAAATTATGTTTCTTAAATAAATAAGTATTACATCGCTAAAAGAAGGCACCTTAATTTGGGATTACAGAATCCATGTGACCATTCCATAGTATTCCTGAAATAGATACATTTTAAACTAAAACCTATGAAAAGATAATTAGGCTGTAGGTGGAAGCTGGCAATTTGTAAACGGTAGCTATTTTCGGGCGTATTTGCAGTAACCAGTGAATTCTAAAGTTTGGATAGTAAATACTTTGGACAAAACAAAACACTTTAACCGATAAAATACCGATCTTTTACGCCAGAGAGAGGGCTGTTTCTTCAACCCGTTATTTATTTAAAAACCTTTTTTACACTAGCCCGGGCTGACAGTTTAAGTATTTATTTACCTAGCGAGATCGCGAGAGAGAACTAATAAAATTCAATTACAAAGTCATACTTTTCGCTTTGCATGTTTACTTTTATATTTAACAGACACTTTTAAATTGGTTGATATTACTTAGGTTATAAAACTATTTAAAAATTACAGTGTTATTTACTGAACAAATTATCTACCATTTCTTGGTAGCAAATAATAGTTGTCTGAATTTTAGACAGGTTCTCGTATCGTAGGTTTAGTCTTTATATTGGGATGGCTTTTATACATTGTATTTAAATTTGGATGAAGTATTCTACTAATACTAATATCAGTCTGTATACTAATTCCTGCTGGGTACGGGCCTGTTTTCAGTGTGAGAAAGGTTAGGCCATAGTCCAACTGGCTAGCTCAATGCGGGTTGACAGGCAAAAATGAAGTATACACATCATCATCATCATCTCAGCCAAAAGACGTCATCTGCTGGACATAGGCCTCTTCCAAGGTTTTCCACACAGACCGGCCTTGGGCCACCCGCAAGTATACACATACAAAATTTATATTCTGTGGGCTAATCCAACCCGCTTCATGTGTATTTTGTTCAGTTTTCTTTCTTTACTTTTTAACTTAATTATTCACATACAGCTGAATATTTAACTTTTTAACACAGGGAATGCCTTCTCATCGCCACTATCCAACGATATTTATAGGACAGACTAGATTTTTAAATATTTGTGGTTGCTAAGTAAAGCAGGGGTACCTAAACATTTAAGATCACGGACCTCTCACCAAATACCTTTTAGTTAATGGAACCCCATATCAAATGATTACAAATCAAAGACACTGTAAATTAAATAAGAACAAAATCTTTTATTATAAATCCTTACTTCCTTACTTAATATTATAAATTCGAAAGTAACTTTAATGTCTGTTACCTTTTCACGGCTAAACCACTCAATCGATTTGGATGAAATTCGCTACAAAAATAGTTTGAAACTTGGGGAAGGACATAGGCTGCTTTTTATTGATGTAGGTACCATGCGGGCGGAAACGCGCGCATAAGCTAGTATTTTATAAGTGAAACACATTCTTTACTTTAACTTTTATTGTGAAGAATGAAATTGTTTCACTGTTATATCAATAATTGCCTTATAGTTCGGTATTATGTCTTATATTGTATGCACATAATCGGGGAAGCATCCTATCTCGAAATGAATTTGTTATTTGTATAAGTATAAGCTGAAAAACCTATTCCATTGAGACAAATGGGAGAAAAGTTGACTGAAAAATTGTGGTATTATTTAACAGCCAAATATAAATATTTTCGCGGAACCCTGGTGACTTTTCTACGGAACCCCTAGGTTCCGCGGAACCCATTTTAGGAATCGCTGAACTAGAGGATAGTAGCCATAAATATTTTCTAATATGAATTGCAACACCAAAGCCTATTTAATAACTTACAACAACTATATTGGCTGTCATAGATGTTAATTTGATTCTAGTTGCCCAAATCAAACGGTTTTTTAATTTCTTGTTATGGTTATAACATGTTAGATTAAAGTAACATATTTAGCGTTTTTATAATTTGCCTTCTTGTAAGTTTTTTTTTGCTCTGGCCTTCTGCGTGATCTTAGTCTTGTGTGTATGACTCTGTTAGTCGATGACGACTTAGTGTTGCTCTCAAAATCACAGGTCTGGGTTGTTGTATAACGCTCCCATTAAACAAGCAATGTTTACAGTTCCTTTAAACAAAACCGAGCAACACGCCGTATACCGGCCTATCAGGAAAAATCCAATAATACTTTTCCTGACCTGGAATTAATGTTGTCATTTTATAATCGTCCTAAAATATAAGCGTCTACTTATGCCACGGCAACGAGGCAGTCTTTACTTTTCTATCAACGAAAAGTTTCAATTTGCTTTATTTGATGAAATATTCCGAGCTCGAGATTTCTGTATTGAAGCCATAGTAGTCAAAGTGCTATAACTGCTTTAGCAACTCTCGTTATAACGATGAAAACAAACATATCTGTCTAGTAATAGCAACAGCGCATTTGTTAGAGCTTTTGTAGTTGACTAGAGGTGGTACTAACAACCAGGTTGTTTAAAACTCTGGACGACAAAATTGTCAGATAATTGGCTAGCTTGGTTAAACATATTTTTTATAACGCTAGAGTGAAAGCCAGTGCTTTCTAAGCGCATTATTAATTCAGCTGCCCGAAGTCCATGCTAAACATAGACCTCTCCCAAAGATTTCCCACAACATCAGTCGACCTGATCAAAACGGCGGATACCCATTGTACAAAGTACAACATCGATTGTTATGTTCCTTTCACACTAACGGTTCGATGATATAGCGCTGCTATTGTGAACACATCACAGAGTATGTAATTCTCAACAAGTAATTTATCGAGCACATTCATTACACGTAGTGTGAAAACATTAATTTCTTCTGTGATTATTAAAATGCTTTATATTTTTCCCATCACGTGCCTCCGTAATTGAATACGTGAGTCGCAATTGTCAGCTATTTATGACCACTGCACGAGCACTTTTAATGCCCGTTTTGCATTTTATTAATGTCTACTGCACTCAATATCGCTTGCTAATAAATTAATGTAAGTGTGGAATGACTAACTTGATTTTAATGTCCTGCCTTTCTTTATAAGATGTTTTTATATTCACTTACTTTGTTTAGTTAAAAAGTGGTATTTATTTGTAATGAAATAGTTCTTTTGTGACATAGTGTATCATTTGTACACGAACAATGTCTTAAGAATACATGGTCATCTCACCTCTTATTATAGTACTGCATCATTTCAAAAAGAAATTTGTCTTCTAGCATGTTAAGATTTATTCTATATCAATATTGATTTGCTTTTAAATACAAAATACTTTTAAAGATAAGCGTGACTTTTATCTGATCTTCTCTCATCTCTATCTGACATGTACATTAAATAATTTCTTTGATCAGTCAGTCAGAAACGCTAATTGGTCTCTTATCACACTTAGATTTGCTCATCTCTTTAATTGATTTTATTGTCTTACATTAGCATTTTTATGAGGTATACACCAATGTACGAGGCTTTTCCTGTAAACTTTTCTACATTTCGGTAGTTATGTAAGTTGAGGTGTACGTTTACATATAGTGGCCGCAAACGCAACGCATACGTAATCTAAAACTCGTCTACCCGCGTGACGCAGCCGAAAACTTCACACAATGCCATCCGACTTCGTTCGAGCATGTCATGCTCTGGGTGAAGGGGTTTGTTCAATTTACACAAATACACATATTAACTAGGTACATACCTAATACACACTAGATTCTATCTGGAACATACCTACTGGCTTAAATTCATATATGAAACCTAGTTTTTATATAACTGCGATTTCATGTTTAGTCAGATCTGACGGTCAACGATATACAGTGTGTGCTTCAGAATCTGCTACGAAAACAATTTTTCGGATGTCAGTATACAAAAGTAATTTCTCATTGACAAGATAGTAGGTACCAAAAAGGCTATTTAGGTCCGTTAAATATAGACCACGAATAATACCTAGTCACGTATTGTTCAAAATCAGAAGTTCGCGTATTAAAATATCAAAACCGTTATATAAATAACATCCAATCCACCTTTCGTCTAAATATAGAACGGGTTTGTAGAAACAAATCTGTTCTATATTATATTTAGATTCCTAAATACACGTGAGAGTTGGAGGAACGTAGAGTCCTTGAGAGCAGCTCTTCGTGATAACATCGCGATTGTCCAGCGTCTCCGTTCTATTCTCGTGTCTCTTACTTCAAATATGTTCTAACTTAAGTTTAGAACCGACAGTGGATAGAACTGTATCTGTTTAAGTGTATTATAATGTAATAGTAACCTGTTTTTTGACATAGGTTGTTAGCTCAGTTATATAATAATTAAATACTGAATTAGAAGATAGTATAAAACAATTTAATACGGGTTTTTCAAAACAAAACATTTCGTAGGCATGAACTACAATTCACCTTATTAAATATGTGGATCACACTAAGCTCTACATTGATTTTACCATTCACGGAGAGTTGAAACGTAACTTAGCTTTTTAGGTGAGAACCAAGCTATTAAACTGTGAGAATCGCATTAAGGTTATTTTACTGTTTTTGTACCAACATAGTAATAGACAAAAAATGTAATAAAGATTTATTTGGGTTTAGACCTAAAAGCAAGCCAAAAGTATATTCTTCATTTCTTTATTGTTCAAGTACAGATCCTTTGTAGTTTTATTACAATGTAAATAAAAGATTATAACAATGTTTCAATTTTAGCATATAAATACATATGTATACCTTATAGTAAGAAATAGAAAATATTTATTCGTAGCGTATCGAAGCTTTGTCCACGAAAGCATATAACTACATTTCTACACCTCATACATGTAACAAAATGTATAATTATTTAAAAGAAATTAATTACTGTATTTTGGAAAAAAAAAGGTATTAGAAATTCAGAAAGCTTAATCTTATAGTCCACCGGGCATAGGCCTAAACTAACGAAACCTCTAGGGGCCTAATAGAAGTATATAAAAACAATTGATTTTGTTGAAGTTCTCAACAGAATGACCGCTTGTTTGAGGACAAACATAAAGGAGAACTAGTTACTATTTGTAAGTTTATACTACAAACTTTAGTCAACACGCGTTAAGTAACCAATTAGACGCAGACGCTGAGACAAAATCGTAAAACATCCTGGATCTAGTTACATTGTACTCTGAAAGGTACCTCCCTACTTTTTTTAGTTAACACCAAAGTCACCTTGTTGGTCTGTCTTATTGGATGAGATTATAGAAAAAAACGTGTAGCTCCTGCCTGCATGAGAATTCATTAAGAAGTCATAACAGGTGGATAAAATCTGTTATGGTACGAAGATAGAGTAACGATATGACTAATTGAACTTGGTAATTTGGCTGCACGAGTGCCGTAATAGTTTAAGTGACCGCCTTGGTACTGCCAGTGCGCCAAGTGTTGTTGGTTCGATCATACGGGACTAAAAATAGTGTCATCCATAACTAGGTGTTCTGAGTCTAGATGTTCTTTGTGTCCGTTGTTTGAATGTTTGTAAAGTTTCCCGCGACCAAGGAATTACGCCTAAGGCGGAAATCCTCGCTTAAAAATGATTATCTGCTTGCTTAGGCTAGAGCCTACGCCTTACAGAAAACCACTGTGTCACGAAATTGATTTCCGTGCTTACCGTATGTAACTTTTATTTTGCCTTGGTATAAATAAGGGAAGTCCACGTTATTAAGTGCGTTTTATAAGCAGGGTCTAAAAAAAATGCCTCTATAGCAAAAAGCAACATGCAGTGGCCTTTTATATATGTATATATATTTGATGGTTGCAATCGCTATGCTGTCATCTCACAAAAGAATGAAGGCTTAAAATAAATACCTACGTATATTATAAATAGCAACGTGCAGTGGCTTTATATATACAGACAGACAGAGGAGGAACATCAAAAGTGCCTGCGGAGCGATCTCGGCCGTCATTCTCCATTTTGGGCGTATAGAAGGCGGGTGTTTCGAAATAAAGACACAGTTGCACTAGTTAATCTTCTATAATTTCAATTTATTACACTAACGCACTAAATATATCAAGATGATGTGGATTAAACTTGATTAAGAGCCAATAGGCTAGCACGTGTCCGCCTCGCGTACCAGCTGTCAATCGAATGACAAGCTGTCACTACGTTTGGCGCCACCTACCACCCTATTCGGGGTTACCCGCTCTTATTTTTATTTTAACCATAATTTTAGTTCAATATAAATTAACGACAATCATATCGATTTAAATATTAAACAATTTTATATTAGCTAAATCAATTATCATTTTAATCACTTATTCTTTTAAAATTAACAAAATAATATTCAGCCAAACCGCGCGTCGTCATATATATGTATTTGTTGGTTGCAATTGCTATGCTGTATTGAAAAAGATGTCTTACAAATAATAGTGCGTCAATTATATTATTATTTAATTTGCTTTAAAGTTTTTGTCACCTCACAGAAGAATGAGAATATAATAAAACTCTACTTTACTTCAATACAAATCATATTATTTCGTTGTACCTTTATGATGCAGGAAAGAAAAGTGGGATACAATTTTGTATTTGAATTGTTAAAATAATGTAAAAGTTATGAGATGCGCAAAAATTAGTAGTCAAAGGTATAAAAAGTTAACATGGTTACAAGGTAACAAGGCCATATTTTCTAGAAAATACTACTTTGTGTTTTATAACCCGTCAGTTTGTTTACAACTTTAAGTCGATATAGAATTGTACTATATAAATATGATTTTTATGGAATTGTTTTTAGTTTTGAATTAAAAAGGAACGCTATCAGCTACTATTATTTTTAACACATATCGCCTCAAGAGCCACTTTACAGGATTTAATTATTTTTTATAATTGCTATATTTTATTGTGAGTTAATAACAATAACTAAATATAAATAAATATTCGAAAATAAAATACATAAAACGAATAAAATAAACGTTATTTTTATTGCATCAATCCGTTCCAATTTCAATATTTGAAACAGAGCGGTGCTATAAGAATTTAAAGTCGATTGGGCTTTAAATGTGAAACCGTTACAAATCCAGTGAAGATTCACAAAATGGCACCAAGTGCGACAAAATACATTTTCCGAGTGAATTGGCTTAAGACGAGGCGGGAGTCAAACATCAAATAATAACATAATAAAAGGATAATTCGACATTTTTGCTTCAATTTTATACAAGGTAAATAAGCAGAGAGTTCAAATCAGCCCCGAGGCATGGGGTTATTTAAACGGTTATTGTCGATATATTTCATAATTCCCGTTAGCTCACGGCTTATGGAAGGATTATGGATTTCACTTTTTTGGTTTATATCTTTTATTTTCTCTATCCGTTCTTTAAATTTTTAAGTGAAAATATTAGAATTTTCTGTTGAATTTTCTAATACTTTTACATCTTTTACAGCCGTACTTTGTAACTTATAATGATTTAATGAATTAATTATTGGATAGCAAGTTTGGGAACTTATGTTTGAGATTTATATTAGTAATAATTGAAGTTTTTGAAGATATCAATAATGGTTTTAAAAGTTGTATAAATGAGTAGGATAGAAAACATATTGCATAAATACTTATTGTAATTACATTTTAAGGTATATATAATATTAGCCCTGTATTAAATTGTCCCATTGCTGGGCACGGGCCTCTTCTCAGTGTGAGGAGAGTTAGGCCATAGTCCACCTTTAAAGGTATATATCTACAGAAATTTTTTTTTGGAAGAGTTTGCTATAAAAATATTTACTACAATCGTTATCGATAATGTTACGAAATATATAGCAAAAAATCACAGAAAGATATATATTTATTAAAAGACGAGAGATCCAAAGATACCCACATGTTTTAAAAAATTTAAATTGTGCTGTAGTGTCCGTTTTAGGATAACTAATTATTTAATCGTTTGGCAGGATACCACAGTCGATATTAAGACTAGAAAACGTATCTATATTTAAACTAATAACATTAATAAATTAAGTATCAAAAATAAATGTATGTTGTAAACATTGCGATACAATATATGTACTTCTTATAATATAACAGACATCCGTTATATTTTGTGGAGTAAGTGTTTAAAAACTAAGCTTAGCAAAACAAGTGCCAAAACATAAAAAGCTTTAACAAATAATAAAATATAGTACCGCATATTCACGTATGATAAACACCTAAGATAAAATAAAGCCAGAATATCGACAAAGCGTGGGTACCTTGTTGCATCCCTATTTTATCTAGCGAATATTTTGCAGATATATGTACTCGTGCCAAAGCATTCTCTTCCCACCTTTATTCAGTAAGATGTTACACAACTTTTTACACCTCAAGCTTTATATGAATTTCACGGGCAATATGCACAGTTAAACGAGTTTCCTGTGTATTAAATATACGGGTAAATAAGTTTTTATGAGATTTGAAATGTGAGCATATATGTGTCGAAGATTTGTATCTTGTTTTCATGACTTATTGTTGACTAAACAAGTAAGGTTATGTAAAAATAAAGTATGTGTTCAATCTAACGTTCATTTAAGTATCTAATAAATCTAGTGGTTTTAATTCTTGTTGATTCTATTATCACTAAACCTTTAATTAGTCAAATATCCAACCGACAAAGATTCTTTGTCATTACCTTATGGATTAGTACATAATAGTAAATACCTCAACTGTAATAATTAAACCAATTTGTAAAATATTTGTTTTTTATACCAGCTATTTTTGTGTAATGTCAACCTTCTGCATGACATAAAAATCTTATAACATTAATTACGTGTCATTAAAATAAAATGCTTGTTTGCAAACGACCATTGATAGAATGTCGTTATTCATACAGTTTACCATGACGATGTTAAAAAAGCACGTTATATTATAGCGTATAATATAACGATTTCATAGCACAATTTATTTTGTTATTTGCAGACTAATATGCTGTTTTAATAACATTTGTATTCAGGAATTTTTTTAATACATTTCCAAAGAAAATATATTCCACACATTTTATAATTTAATTGGTTATAAAATGTGTGGAATATATTTTCTTTGGAAATGTATTAAAATTCATGTGCGAGAAGTTTAATAAATATACATATACAAGTATATTTGTTGCTAGTTAAGCAAAATTTACGAGTGTAAGCAGGTCCTCGTCGAGTAACTTTACTACAGCCAGTTTTATGTTATGAACACACAAACGTGTTGGGGGTGTCTTATTTACGAATAATAAAAACAAGGAAAAGCAATGAATCTCTGGCCACTTCATCTCGTCGCTTTAATATTTTACGTGACCCCTAAAATTTGGGTAACACCTCGACTGACGGCCGGGCGCACTTTTCATTAAGTTCTGATTACCCTCTGAGAGTTCCCGAGACGTCATGTTGGGAAGATCTGCGAGGTTTTTGGCGAAGTGCAAAAGTTTTATGATATTATGATTACTTGCATGAGACGAGCTCGGCGCGAACGTGACGCCGACCTTCCGCTCCTAACGTGATCACCGCCCCAGAGACGCGATACTACTTTGTCTTGTTTCAAACACCTGCATTCAATAAAACATGCACTGTGCTCTCTACCTGTGTGCTTTCAGCAAAATGCACTGTTTGACAATAATTTATCTTTATGGAAACTGAAATTACCTGTTGTTTACATATTCCTATAAAATCACCATTACAAAATCATAATCGCCAATAGTGAATTAGTTAACTAATGATCACTTGTGATTGATAAATAATAAGCAAAGTAATCAAAAAAAGGAAATCAATTATTGCGTAACTCTTTAAGAACAGTTACGTTTATTTAGTATATAGGTATTTGAATTAGGCAGTTTGTAAGTAGGCATAGAAATTATTTTATAGTAATAGTTGTCGCTATTCTGTTTGGCACTTTACCATAAAATACATTATACTTATAAATCGTTTCAATTATTCTTAATCCTTGTGCCAAGATTGGACTCAAATCTGCACCATAAATTCACTGGTTTTGGTCGTTATTTTACATATAACATGTTTTAACTTTCATTAGATTAAAAACATATTTATTTGAAATAAAAATACATTAAAGATCCGCATGCGTCAGTCATTACCAATACCCATTATAATCTGTATTTCAATGTAATAAAAGAAAAAGCAGACGCTCGTTGTGACATTTTGGCGCATCTACTTTGCTCGTGTCGTTAGTCTATGCCAAGAATACGACTAGACAGACCGCTCACTGAGTGCGATACTCTTTCCTTATTACAGTTGCTACGTGTTAATTACTCAGTACTAGAATTTTATGAGCGCCTCACTATATCGTGCTTCACTACTTCGCTGTCTCTACACGTTTAAGCTGTTTTCTTCGTAAGCAAAATAAAAGGAAAAGCGCCAAAAATTTACTGCCACTTATTCGAATATTTTTGTTAGGTTATGTCTGTAAATTGACCCAGTTAGTAGTTAAGCCAGCGAATTTAGTACCCGTTCGTGGAAAATTGTGGCTGGATTTCCGTGAAACTTTTAGTGGATTGTTTAAAATGGAATCACACAATGTGTCATTTTAATGTGTTCTGCAATCCATTAACAGATTAAATTTTTTATTTAGCGGTGTTGGAAATAGTTGTATGGAAAATCGTTTTATTATTGATTTTATTTCATATTTCTGTAGCACAGCAAAACTCACAAAAGTTGGTATATTCCCTTTGTGTAGGTATTAGGAGAAAACATGAACATGTAGTTACATAAAATTTGCGTACCACGTAGACATGCGCATATGGGAATAAATAAATAGGAGGGTCAACATTATCTGCCAGTACTTGTGACTGAATAAATAACAGGATATAACAAGTAATATATTTATATTAAGCTAGAGCAAAACGATGTAGGATACATTCGGTACTACGTTACTGTTCAACTTAACCCCAACGTCAAAACCTGAAAATATGGTCCGTCGAAGACAATACAAATGCAATATTAATATTTACCTTTGCATCGTCCAAACAAAGACTGCATTCATATTCACCCCACGAAAACAAGTAGATAAAAATGCAAACACGCGCAATTGTGTCTCAAACGAACAGAGGCGCTCGACTCGCAGCGTTCCCAGCGAAAGTATTCCGGACAAAAATGTTTTCCCGGTCATATGAATTTAGATCGGCCGCCGTATTAGAGGGAAGTAAAACCATCGGGAGACAGGTAAATCGAACTATTGGAATAAGGGGTAAAGGTGAGGGCGGGTCGTGGCGACGCGGAATGCGGCCCGCGGCGAGCACGCAGAGTCACTACACTCACGTGACTCTAACGGGCTACACTTGAATAAACGTACAAATGCCTTTATATTCACGATTATTCGCGTGCATGTTGAAGAATGTTCGAGTATAAATTTTCTCAGCGGGCGGTCGGCGAGTGGCCGCAAAGGCGTCTTGATGCGATTTCCGGCCCACTTTTAACGGAGCTTCCTGTGCGATATAAATCTAAGTTAGAGCGCGTACCCAGGGACCTGCTGTCACTCCAGTCGGATGTCCCGGCCTCGTTTCCCAGATTGGATGGACCATATTGCTTATATTCTGTAAATACAATAATCGCTGTAAATATGAATTAAACTCGTATCTTCTTCTTCGTGTCATTCGTTCTATTTTGAACTATATATTATTTGCATAATATTCGGCCACTCTAATTGCGTTAGGAGTGGCCGCTCAAAGCTCAGATATTGTGCAAGTGCTCGGGCAAGAAGGGCATACCAACAAATGTGTCATTGTCTGCTCTAGCTCACCACAGTCACACTGAGTAAGGCCAGGGTCCCTGAAGCCTCATCTACACAAGTTTGTTCTACAGCGGCCAACCTGGGTGCGAAGTCTATTTAGGAACTTCCATGCTACCCATAGCAGGGTGTGACCATGTAACAGAAACTCCTGAGGTATGATATAATGTGAGGATGGGGGTTTCTTTTTGGCACACAGTCTACGTCTTTCGGTCGCAGGGTCATCGCTCAAGGGTGCAGTGTGGCGTTGAAAGCTTTTACGGCTTTTGAGGCGATGTGGTGGCATGTGATTTTCGTGTAGGGGGTATCCACGGACGAACTCCTGTTTCTATTTTTCTATGGAGCAGGCTACATCACGTCGAACACCTGATCGATATTCATCACTGGCATGAAGACCAGGTTTAGGAGGTAGACCATATTTAGTGGTGTAGGCGTTAAACAGCGAGCTATGGTGCGACAAGTTTCTTTTAACGCCACACTAACAAGATCAGCATGAGCAGACCGATGCCAAACTGGACAAGCGTATTTTCCAGCAGGGAAACACAGCGCCAATCCCGTCGTACGGAGAACATCTGGCGTGGCTTCCCACGATGAGAATGTCAGACGGTGCGTTGGAGCAAATTGTTTCGTGTCGCCACTTTCATCTTTGTATTTTGGCAGTGTGTTTTAAAAGTGAGTAATCGGTCCAGTGTTACCCCAAGAAATCTCGGATAGGGACAATGTTCAATACTCACTCCTTGCCATTGGATGTTAAGGACTCGGTAAGCGCAATGGTTTTGCAAGTGGAATACACAGGCCTGAGATTTCAAAGGTTTAGGTCTTTAAACATTTTCGTCGTAGTATAGTGCCAGTTGATCAAGAGCCGCCACAAGGTTTCTTTCGACCTTAGTCATGTAATTATTTATAATTAAGCGTTTGTTTTACGTTCACTTCTTTTATTTAGAAAAGTGTTTTATAATATACACACTAACCTTTTTTTAAAACTTATCCTCTAAATTCCTTTGACACAGTCAAAATCGGATCAGAGACTAATTCTAATATTGAAAAGAAATGAAACGTTAACATAGCTTCGATATTATAAAAGCAAACCTAAAAGAAAGTTAATCACTTCCCCTCATTTGTAAAAGAGAAAACGTTTATCTAAAATATATTCTTGAAATTCGCAACAAAACGTTCGCCTAAACGAATTAGACCTACATTTTGGGGAACACAGAGCTTATAAAATGAAATTTTCTTAACATAAAGTGGCTGAGACGATGTAATGACGACGGAGTGAACTAAACTGCGCGGCCTGCAAGCCCCTCATGTTTCTAAATAAATTATGAATATTAACCGTCACGCAACGCTTTACTGAGACATCATTATTTTAATCTGACTCTAAGACGCCAATTTTCGAAAACTGATGTCAAAAGAGAGCCTGTTTTACTTTATTAAGGCCTACTACCTTTTTATGCATATACAAATAACATTCATAGCAAGAAACTCCTGAAGTATTTATAAATATAATTAAATACTAGTTGAACCAGCATGTATATGAACGAAGTTTATAGCAGCGGCCCATATCTGTTATTCTAGGCAATATATAGTATCTATTTGTAGAAGAGAAAGTTTAGTTAGAAGTTTACACAAACATGGTTTAGCTAATTGATATAGCCGACGGATAAGCTTTCTGTGTCCAGAGTAAAGGGAACGTACCGAGGCGTACGTTCCGCTGACAAAATAAATAAAAATAAGCATTCAGAATTTTCTGTATTAATTTAGGTATACTCACTCTCTCATTTTACTACGAAATTATGATGTCACAAGGTATGGCCAAAGTACTAATTGAAGTCACTTTATCAGGAAAATATATACTTAATATACATTTTCTATACATAATGTCTCGATATTGTTTGGTGCATATATATTTTTCTGTCTCGACTGGTGGCGGTTCTACGTAATTTAAAGCTCCCCAGGTGCAGTGGCGGCTTGTGGCTTATAAGTACATCGAGATTTTAATTAAGAAGGTCTATCATAATCCACATGAGACAATGGACAAAAACTTTGCAGAATTTTTGTGTTCATACCGTGTGCCTATTACATCGCAAGAGTTTATTTTTCATTTCGTACTTTATACTTAAAAAATTCAGGTTATACTATTAAAACATATCGAGATGTATAATGTTCTTAACTTAATTATTATTCGTAAAAGTTACATCGATTTAACCCACAAAATTTGCTAAAGTTACTTGTGTATGTATGTTTTAATCCCATGTTCAAAGACAAATGCAATTAAATAAAGGAAACTCGACAAGAAAGCAGTATCTTATACGGAGTGAGTTCGCGAGTCAACAATTCGTATAATTCCGCAGGAGCTGTTCATAATTAAGCGTGCTTACCTCGCCGGCGCAGCGAAAGATTGAGTCCCATCAAATATGTAGCAGGGTCTACCATGAAATCCTTTTTACGTCCGCCGCGGACAGTTTTACGCAGGTCCGGTCTAGCTGCGGCTTAACGCTCTTTATAAATTAGTGAAACTCTATTAGCGAGATGTTCGGCCAAACGAATTTGCGTTATCGCCTCTGCCGAGCGTGACGCGGGGCGCATACTAAGTACGTCACCGCAGCGATCGTCCAAACTTGCTGCTCGTGTAATTACTTCTTTAAACGAAGCTTCTGTGAGGGGAGGATACGACCACTTTTGTCCGAGGGTATACCGTTCCGATAATCGAGTTACCCGCTCCTTCGCTGCGTCTCGTATTTTTGCACAATTAAGTTTTGCTCGAAATTTATTTAGTAAATAATGTTTACTGTTTCAGACTTGTGACTATGCATTATTTAACACCGTTTTATGTTTTATGCAATAGGCGAACTGATAATCAAATTCGTTTCAGAAATACAGTACTAACTAGTTTGTGTTGTATAATTACTCTCGGATAAAATTAATAAAGCTTCGTGCGTTGTCGATTAAATAATAAAATTGTATTGCAACCATATTGGTTCATAACATTTTATATGCGAACATATTGTGGACGCATGTTTGTGATTTATACTTAGTACATACAAAGGGGTTTAAATATGTCTTTTTTCTGAGATCATAAAAGAAAACCACGCGAGCAAACATGTTGTTTAGCCATTACGAAAGTACGAAGCTAGAGCGGCGTCAGCATTCCTAGTAACCCTGAAAACACAGATCTATAACAGAACTGGATACGCCAATCCTCATACATCAACTATTGTGATGCGTATTCATATTCAAAAACAAAAATATTTCGTTTGATCTATAGATTGTGTAGCTTCGTTTTCTAAATGATGTGGGCTGAGTAGGTACATGTGGTGCAATGGTTTCTAAGTTAACATCGTTCCTAGCAATACAATGAATTGGGTGTTTTTTTCGAGTGCGGATATCTGTAATACAAAGTTATGATGTTCTATCTTATATCATTACTTAGTTTTACATATATTATTTCTATATCAATGTTATTAAGAACTTATTAAAACAACGCACGCAGTATGCTAGTGTTATTTGGATATAGAAAAACATTTGACTAACTGAATGTTGTTACGCTTAAAATACCAAAAGAGGAATATTCATATTGTTTAGTTATAAGCTTTAGATATGGCTTATAATTGTAAGCAACATACAGTGGTAATATTAATCTAGCAATACTTTTCCTAAACATTTCTGTTTTTATACTCTAGGGAAATACATTTTTCTAAAGAACATTAATCATGTGTCAAGCACTAATTAATTGGCTTGTTCTCTACTGTCAACTAAACTATTACATTTATTGCTCATACTAAGTGGCACTTTGTGGAAAAGTTATATACTCTCAGACTAACTAACGCCTATCGCCACATATATAATTAAGGACATATAAAGAGATTTGGATTGTATTTCGGACACTATTCCCTTGCTGGTTATCGAATCAGCATATACAATGAATTCCTATTAAGAAAATCAGTATTTTATAGTTTACCTTGGCAGGCGTAGGCAGAGATCCAAACCTAATACCGCCGTATTTTATATTGCAACTCATTGGATGGTAAAATATAGAATTCTAGAATTAAATACTGGAATGACGTACATCGGTACTTCGTGTACCTAATATGCGACTGGTTGTGGCGCCTTTTTAGATAAACTATTGAATAGACACTGATCCAAATATCTATCACCACATGTTATTTTAGACACAGATATAGATATTATTTATTAATATTGTAATCTACCAATTTTTTTATGATGAAATTCTGTCTAAGTATTGTTATATTTATAGACATAATGTCGGAAATTCACCAAACGCATCTAGCAATCAGATTAAATTATTCTAACCGTTCATTAAATATAGCAAATGTAGATCATGCCTTATATTCGTGGATATAGAACTATATTTGTTCTTTTTATAATAAAGTAAGATTCTTGACATAATAGGATCATATCTTTTCTAGTTATACTTAGTGTCTGTGTAAGCAGCAGTCGCTGTCGTCGTAAAGCCAAGATACGGGGTGCTCGTAAACTTAAACACGGCTTACTGCATTTGTGGCCTGCTGCCATCCGTTTGACCCTGTCGAGCCTTGGATTACAATAAACGCCAATATTGCATGCTGCTACGCATGACGCACCCTTGCTCTAGCTTAAATATACTCCAAATTGGCCACGGGATTTTGTTACTTGTTGAACTTAATTTTAAAGTTGGCAAGAAAATCTCATTGATGGGCAGCCTTTAAAAACAGAAGAATGGGAACAATGCGTACTATTTGATGTTATATGAAATCAGGAAAGTTCTGAAACTGTCCTACTTCTAGGCATTAGCCTTCGTTTTTAAAGCTGTCGGTGGCAGACTGGTAACTTATCTAATATATACATACCTGATGGTAAGTGGTAACCATAACTCATAGGCGCTATTGTGTTTTCTTGGATTCGGAGTTGCATTCCCAATGAGACATAACTACGCCATAATGGCAGCATATTGAGAATAATAATATATTATGATATATTATTATTCTGAATATGCTGCCATTTTCATATCAGCATTCAGGTCTGCTCACTCATAGGATATTCCTACACAGATGAAAGATGAATTGACAGACTGGTAGGTAATTAATTAGTGCAATACATTCGCAATACATTAGCGGTTATTATAGACAGTAACAAGAATTGCTTCATTATATATTCATCGAGACTAATATAATTTCATATAACGACCTATACACAGCTACAAGAACCAGATGGAATGATGTACAGCTAATATATACATATACCTAATAAAATTGTATCTGCTCAATATCTATACATAGAAGACATTTAAGAAAATTAATGTGGGTGGTCTTTTTGCTATAGAAGCGAATCAATTTTTGTACTCGTATCACACAAAAACTTTTGCATAAAATTGGATGTGGTTGACAGTTGTATCGCTCGGTGCGAAGTCACGTGACATAACAATAACAATATTATATAAATATTATTCAGTTGGTAAATGGTTCGTTCGAAAAGCTCAGTTCATTCCGAGTACAATGATATACAATACAAGACTTTAAATACAGGCCTTTCAATACAGAAACGGCGAAACATCGCGCGCGATCCTCTTTTTTTTTGCTTGACGCCTTAAGGCATCAACGGGGTTTAACGGGTACAAATGTGAGGACGCCTTAAGGCTCAACGGGGTTTGAGCGGTCGCCTAGAAGTCCGACTGTTAATAATAAGAAATTTTGATTCGTGGCCTATATTTTATATGTATGAATCAGTTTCTAATATACAAAGAAAGAAAAATATACATAGGTACCAAATGCCACGCGTACGAAATTGTGGGCTAAAACTAGTTTGAAATATAAATATTACTGCAAATATTACAGACTACCTACTAATCGAGTTGCCTTTTAATGACTCAATATACCAGACACAAAGAAAATATTGTGTCTGTATGCCAACGTCTGAATATCGTCTAATGCATTAAAACATCGTTAATCTTTGCTTTTATATTCACATTAATTAATACTGTATCACCAAATATAGTCGATCGAGCCTAAACTAATAGAATGATGCCGCCCCGATATTTTTATAACCACCCAAGACAGACTTATTGACGAAATACCAGATGCCAATATGTTGTTATTAGTTTACAAAGGGATACTGCCCAGCCATCCACCTTGCATTGTCCCTTAATCGTCTTTTATGATACCCGCGGGATTCCACGGGTAGACCACCCTATCACCTTACCATGTAGTTACGTCACACGAGGCAGTAAAACGTATTTAATTTATTACAACCCTGTTTCCATTGAAAATCTTATTTATTTTTGTTGTTTTATATTTAAAACAATGGCATAAATAAAATCCGGCGGCAACTATAAAGTAACATAAAATTATTTGCACGAGAATTGCAGTCACAATTAAACCTCTACAGTTCATTTAACATAGAATATACTTTTATAGTGGTATAATACTGTTTTAATAAAATTGAGTGCATTAGTGGTTATTTGAGTAACAGCATTAGACAATTTCCTGTGCTGAAGTCCCCCGGAGTGATCTGAACGACCTCCTGTGGTCGCAAGTAATCGCACTTTCCTTTTATTACCCTTAATGTCATCATCAAAGTGTGGAGGTATATCGTACTAAAGGCATTATGGCGCGTACTTTTTCTAATTCACTCAACTAAGTTAGTGTTTCGACTCATAATAAATTGGTCCGTAAACTTTACTAAGAGTGAAAGCGTTCAGCAGTTTAGTTCTGTCTCGTCAAAATAGATGGCGTTAGCAGTAAACATTGTGCAAACGGTTCACTGTGTTGCAATGGTGACGTAAAATATATAATTATTGTGCAATCTCAAAATGGATTCATATCTATTTCAAGAATCAAATAATTTTGAATACTTATACGAGCATAAATATTGTTTTAACGTTTAAATAATCAAATTAGTTGAAAAGAGATAATTCATATGTCTGAAATATTTTAGGAATATACAGGATTCTGGTACTTGTCTCGTGAGAAAGATCATCATAGTTAAAAATGTCAGCCATACAGAGAAAGAAAATGAATAAAGTAGTAGAGAAATAGAAATATAGTTTCCTTTAAATATGGTTATAAGATACATAATGCAAAAAATGTTAACATTAACAATAAACTTTAGAATACTCATCTAACAGGCATCTTGTAAACCAAAAATAATAGAATATAATATTTCAATACATCTACCACAAATGCGTACTACCGTAAAGTTTTATTGTATATTAAACGTTTAAGTTACATTCTTTTTAGTCACATAGAGTGCAATTTAAAACAAAACGGGTCAACGGTCTAGCCCGATTTCATATTTTCATATAGGTTTCATAATAATGTATGTACAAAGTTATTTGTGATATGGTACAGGTACATGTGTCCCCTTGTCCAACAGGCTGTGCACAAGTTTAGGCAGTGCCAACATTATTAGAACGGGTAGCTGTCGCCGGTCGCTATTCATATTGACTATACAAACATCTAGTGATAGTTTTGATGACCGACCTAACTAATATGAGAATACACGCCGCTATCGGATACTTAGTTCATTGTTATTTGAAGTTTTATAAAAGAAGCAATACACACAACATTTTTGTAATTCATAAACGTGAGTGAGCAACGCAGTCTTTTTGTTTTTCGCCGAGTGTAGTAGGCATGGGCGCCAGTAAAACTCGTTGAATACATTTCTGTCACTGTAAAGAGAAAATATTTTGTTTTCAAGGAAAGTGCGGGCACATCATCATTACGCTGCGTAATTTTTTCGTATGTGCCATTCCCGTGCCTGTACTTTTATGCCTTCCCTCCATAAAGACAAAAGGGACTTTGAAGTAAAATCACGTACATTTTTTGCAACTTACTTAAGAGAGATTCAGCCCCTTGCCTTCCATGTTAATATTTTCTCGGAAAACATTGCGGGGACAACTCATGGAAATTACATTTAGATATTTGCTCACAACGCGTACATCTGAGTGTGGGTAGGGATATTATATTTTACGTGCATGGAATGTAATAAAATGTTTAGGACATACGCGAGGAGCACGCCGCGAACGGAACCCTAGCGAAAGTATAGGTAATGCTGATTGAAATGTAAATGAAGGGCGCGATACCGAACTTGCCACGCCGCTCATATCTCCTACACTTTGAATAAAATTTATTTTTCACATATTCGTGTAGAGTGTTAATTGTTTACTCTAAAATACTACGTGCATTTTAATTAAAATAGTTTGTGAAACATGGCTGCAAATGAGAAATAGTAATATGTTTTGTTAGATATCACACTACCTTTACGCGTAGTAATTTTTCGCTTTATATTTGTATTTTTATATTTGTTTCATTTCAACATTCATTATATTATTATTCGTATGATGCAAAATTGCCACTGCAATAATTCCCTACAGCACAAAATAATTTATTATGATTTGCTTTGGCTAGAAACATTTGAGATCGGCCGATATCCCCTTTTATTTTGTAGTGGGTTTAACTTGTCACATATTTTTAAAGTCAATTTGAGTGTTACTTTGCGTGATCGTTCGTGGGAGGGTGGGCCAATCGTTTACACGAGCTTTTCTTTGGGACCTATTTAAATTGTGTTTTATTACTTGTGGGTATTTATATATAAATCGCTATGGATGTCCCGTCCCTTGTGCTGTTAGAAATAAATGTATTTATACTCTTCACTTTAATTAAAAAAGAATCGATTCTATTAAGCAGTTGTTTGCTCTTTGGGTCACATTTAGTAACGTTCAATTTTTGTAAACTATCTAGCAACTGCTTAGAAACAAACGGATATACGAATACAAATCATCATAGATTGATATCCCACAACTGTCAAACCTACATCATTTTAGCAAATCTGAGATTTCTTCAGTAAATATGTTAAACGTAGGTAAAAAACTGGTTAGTAAGCCGTGTTATATATAACTGTATTTTTGTATGGTGTTCTTAAAATTGTCATTGAACTATCATATCTAAAATTCACTTACTGCTAAAACGTACGAATAGGTTAAGTAACGTGAACCTTTACTTTGCTAAAAAAAGACTTTGCTGTATTGCTTTTAGTAAACAAAGTTAATTTTTGTAAAAGTATTGAACACGCTTATGTCAATAAGTGTCAATATAACTGAGTGATGCTGTAAAATATGCGCATAATACAATATTTCACCCATAAAGAACATTACATGAAAATAAAGGTATGTATTTAGGAGACTTTGTAGTCATTAGACTTATAGCTCCGTATAAGAAGTCTACTAAACTTATAGCTACTTCTTCAAACATACTGAGAGCCAATTCTCGTAATTAAATCTATCAGAATTGAGTTTCGATCTACTGTAATCTTATCATAAATAACACAACTTATATGCTAAATATTGTGTTACGTTTACGAAAATGTTATACATTGAAATTAAACTACTTCATATACGTATTTTATCGCGTTGTTTATTTTATAACACAATCATTACATAGTTATAGAAACTATTAAACTACTGCTATTAAACTTAACTATTATTTAAGATATTTAGATTTAGGCATTCAGTTTCCCCGTCGTTTGGGTAGATTAATTTCAAATTATATACTTTTAAAATAAATGGCATATGTGAATACATACATTGCATTTCAGTTCACATTTGACATTTATTAGACTAAATCGGAACTCTATTTTGAACATAATTTATTAGGTGAATTAGCTTTTTGATGAGATGTTTTAATAATAATATATTAATTCCGAAATTTACTATAGGTAGATTCTCGGTACTATGACAGTATATAATCACTTTGTGTTGATATTTAGGCATCCAGACTAAGAATAAACTCGGATTATGGATATAATCTATATCTACACTGTCACTTTACAGACGACGATATTTTGACTTTGTGAAAACATTTACATCTGTCAGGCAAGCTAAAATAAAACTAAGCCCAATGAAATCGATTGGTTACCGTATTTGGCCTTGCTATTGAAGTTTAATTTCGCGATGAACTCATTTTTGATACAGTTTAATCAACCTACAGCGTGGATTCAATGCCTATCGGTTACGTTATATGTATTGATCAAATATTTGGCTAGGTTTACTGCGCGTTTTTATGACGTCATAGTTCGTGCCTAATTAATCTCTTTTTATATTAAACTTGAGAGATAATGTGTCCATTTTAAATCAAAAATTTAAATAATACAATAGTGTATTACGCAATTTATTTTCTGAAATCTGTTTGATTCAAAGTCACCATTTTATATATTATTGATTAAAACTAGCCTGATTCATAGCTCTGTCATTTTCACCGACGTTTATCAAAGAAATCTTCAGAAAGTAACAATACAAATTACGATTTCGAAATGTTCTATTTTCTAAATATTATAATTTTATATATAAAGGTGCATCTTGAATTATCGTTAGTAATGAATTTAAATTTACTTTAATCTAGCATCTTCAGATAACATTGTAAGTTTTGTATTACAATCTATACTAATATTATAAATGTGAAAGTTTGTGAGGATGTATGGATGTTTGTTACTCTTTCACGTAAAATCTACTAAACCGATTGCGATGAAACTTGGTATGAAGACAGCTGGAGACCTGGATTCACACATAAGCTACTTTTTATCCCAATATTCCCACGGCAACGGGACTTACGTGGGTGAAACCGCGGGAAAAATCTAGTTAATTTATATTACGGACTGCATTATCGGCGATGCGATAGAATGAGTAAATGCGATTGTCGCGCTTAAAGTCTCAGCTACCATTGCTGTGTTTATCAAAATATTACTAAGTTTTTCTGTGAATAAATTATTGGTAGCAGCACGTAGTTTAGAACTGTGTACTATTTACGTACAATGCGCCTCTGCTTACTCTTTTGGGGATATAAGCGTAAAACTATGGATGGATATTAATTAAATTATTCCTATATAAATATATTTATTTATTTTATGATAAATACCTTTGCGTTTCTAATCGTGATTGGCAAACTTTAACGCATACATTAATTTTGTATGTTGTTAAAATTTAGGGTATTATGCTATCAAACGCTCTGTGGCTTTCAATATGTTACTGTCTAAATTTATAGGACGTTTAGCACAATTTCGACAACTGCGCTCTGTGTAACGTTATCGGTTCATAAATATTTCTAATCGCATGATATGAGTAGTGGGCCATCGTCGGTTATCAAAACGTTTGGTAACTGAGTTATTGAGAAATTTTAAATAACAGTTTTGACTCGCAGCGGCCCGCCGGCACGGCGCTCAGACACGATTTTTATACAATTATGTCAGGCTGGTTGTCAACTTTCTTCAGATAAGTAAAGTAATGTATATAACAGAACTAAAATGTTAGGTATCAATAAGAAGACAGGGTATCTAGCTATTCTGTTGAAATCCTATGTACCTCTTTGAAATCAGACTGTATATTAAGCGAACAAATGTAGCTTTTCAAAGGCATATCATGTAATAATACATGTATACATATATTGCCTCTGTCAATGATAAGTGTAATATTAAATAACAAAGATTGGTCTCAGTACTTTTAGGAACTTTTTGTAGTATAAAGATGCTTGACTGCATTAATAGTACCTAATTTTATTGTTATCGAAATAGAGAATAACTTTCAAATAGACAAATATTTTATTGGTGAAATCGTAACTGCATATTACCAATCACCTCAAACTATTAATGAAAAAAAATACATAAATCTGTAGGGAACACAGATTTATCATCAAATTCTTTTTGAGCACAGTATGGAAGAGTTGTGATTACGCATGGTTAAAGTTCATAATTGAGGAACAAGTGCAGATAGCTAAAATTAAAAAATCATTGTCATACTACGGCCATTGGTCGATCTCTATTGACCTTTATTATAAATAAACCTGATTGTAATCCAGTGTTATGTCAGAAAGTAACACATACACAGTTTACTAGCATATAATACGTAAGTATTACATACATACATACATAGATTCACGCCTGTTTCCCAGAGGGGTAGGCAGAGACTACGGATTTCCATTTGCTACGATCCACACACTTCTCTGGCTTCATTCACTTTCATAACATTCCTCATACACGCTCGCCGGTTTAAGATGCTCTTAACCTGACCTTTATCCAGAACGTCTCCGATCTGATCAATAAACGTTCGCCTAGATCTTCCCCTTGCGACTGTTCCATTCACACTAGCCTTATAAACGTTCTTAGTCAAGTAACGTCACGTAAACTCACGTAAGTATTATTAGTAATGTATATAGCTGATATACCATTCATTTACTCAGACATGTAAATATACCGGTTAGCAACGTTCGGCAAGCACAGTTATTCCGTCTGAACCAAAATACCTCAGTGCGTAAGGACAGAAGTCATTCATCTGGACCTGGTTCGTAACCTCACAAAGGTGTTCAAAATTGTTCAATGCGCTATACCATAGATCGATTGAGATCAGCGATTATATATAGCTTCTACATAGTTCATTCGGATACAAAGATATAAATGTTAAACAAAAGTTGCATATATTATCTTGTAGGCGGTAGTTAGTTGAAATAGTAGTGGGTAGCATAAATACTCGATTAAACCAACAACTATTCGAGAAGAAAGTATTACAATCATGCAAAAGGTAGGGCAGCGAGGGACGACAACCATGTGAAAGTGATAGGGAGCCCATATACGCAAGTAGTACAGCTTCGTTCACTGAGGAAAACTTTGGTTCTCATTACGCGCAGAACGTCAAAGATTATAATTAATTTGTATTTTAATTATATGTACAGTAGCGGCAGCCTAATAGAAGACAGTTGAAATACCACACAAAGGTCACAAATGCGATCCCAAGGCATGTACGTCTCAGTTTACTGAGTTATATGCGTATTAAATAGTTAACTATGGCTTGCTTAACGACGAAGGAAAACATTGTAAAGAAATCTATGTATCTGAGAGTTCTCCATAACAAAGCTGTATGAAGTTTGCCAATCCATACTGGGCCAGACTATTGGAATATGGCCTAGCCTTTCTTAGAATTAAAGAGGCCCATGTCCACCAGTTGGGCAGTTCATGAATAGGGCTAATATTATTATTATAGTTAATTATAGACACTATGATAAAATTTGATGATTCGATATTTTTCTTTTAGCGCTCCTTTTAAGAGTTTCAAATTTGTGGTAGACAAATATATGTTCTTGGTTATATATATTTGTAAGAACAACATCTGGTTTTAGTATGTTGTCAAACGGTCCTGAAATATGCATGTCACAGTGAATGTAATCACACGTTGCGGGTGGCATAGAGGTAGGCACTTCATCTAGTATTAATGACGGTAAGCGCGGTATTCAATCTCGTGTTCCACTTGTTAGTCTGTTAGATGACAATGCTAATTAATTTGTATGTTATCGTTATTACATTATATATATATATATCTGTATATATAATCTTTGTTTTAGTTTTGCGCAATGATATCTTTCTAGATTTGTTATATCAGTTGGTATGTAATTTAGTTTAAAGATAAAGATAATTTATTTGCCATAACCTGTGTACAATATGGTGTTACAAAATATTATAGTCTCAACATGTTATGTCCATTTCAAGACATGCAAATATTCACAATAATTAATAGCAGCATACATTTAACATGTATTTTTGTTACTAATTTATCATAAATCATTAAAACAATGAAATATAATTATAATCAAATAATAATAACATTATTTTTTATGTGATTGTGAAGACTCAGTTTCAATACCGCCGTCTACATATTAACGTTTTATAAAGAAGTTTAGTGATACCGCTTCTAGTGTCTGATTCAGTCAGTGTGCTTTCAATTCACATTAGATTCAATGACATGTAAGCCAAATGCTGTATGTTTTTCCTTATGCGACCAGCTCTATCAGCTAACCTATTACTAAAACTGTAAGAAGGTGGCCGCAATGATATTGTTATTGAGATTTTCAAATAATTTCTATTGAGTAATTATAAACATAATCCAACGTAATTACAAATTGTGTCGGTAGAAGCTTAATAGTTACAATATGCTGCACTGATATTCTGCAACTAACAAGACTTAATTTTTTCTATAATTAATTTATCAAAGTTCAAAGAAAATAATCTTATCAAAGCACTTTTCACTAGAAAAATATGCATAATTATTACTTGGCGGCAAACTACTTCTACAACTTCAGCCAAAGTCTGATTAATTTTTATTTACTTTTCATTAAATTAAGTTTGTTATTATAGGGTATTACAAGCTATAAGCTCACTCTTACTTGATTGAACTTCATAAAAGCCACAAGTAACAATTGGAGCTGGGCGTGTTATCTCCACTTTGCTAATTGCTGTAGTTACAATGGTTGTATCTGTAGACAATGTATGTTGGTCTGCGGAGCCTTTACCAACAGTTGTCGGTTTATCTATTGTGTTTCGTAAACGACCAGTTAACGGATTACTTAAAGACCACCGAAATCCTATCTCTGGTATACCTACACATAGACATCTTGCCATAGAACTTAACAACCTGCCTGCGAATGGATTCAAAAGATTTATGACGAAGACTTGATTTAGGCATTAAATATTGATCTCTATGATCTTATTATTCTTAAGAATGTCATAGAATAATTTCTTTTGAACTTAATGATCTTATGTATTTTTAAAGTCTTAAAAAAAAGCTGTAAACAGTATTTCTAAGCTTAAAAAATGTGAGGAATTATTTGTGAGTATATTGACAAAAATAGCTTAGTATGATGTGATTAATGTAGACTGCGATTGAATCTTGTGAGTGCATATTGCTTCACAGAAAATATTGGTTATTTAGGTAGGTACTTATAAATATATTGTAGTTTTGCCAGATTAAAAGGTTGATAGTAAATATTGAAGTAAATAAAACTTACACGTTTTCTTTACTTTTATTTCCTTTTTTTTTATAAATATACAATGAAAAAGATAAATATAAATAGTGACTTAACGAGGGTAAAAAGTAAACTGTTACGACAGTTTTGTTTATTTTGCATCCATTTCATATGAACGTTATTAAAGGAAGATGCAGTGAAGCTGAATTTAGTAGTTCGTAACGATTCGTTGCAGTATCAATAACTCGTAACTCTAATTTAGTAAATATAAAGCGGTATGTTACATTCCTTGCAGCATACTCTTCTTTTTGGTCAAGGACTAAATTGTCATTGGAAAATAATATTACAATTTGTAATTGAAATTGGAAATTGTATCTCCTAATTTGCTTACATTGTTAAATGGGCTTTTATAATTGATTTGATATTTAGTCATTATAAATTGAAAACGAACTTTTCTAGCGCTAGTATTTTCTTAGGTTTACGGTTATGTTATACATTGAAATTAAATGCCATTTAGAGTGAAAAACGCATTATAGGACAACCACAATAAAAACTATATAAAGTGGTTTAATTTTCTACACCTATCTACTTTTCCATATATTATTGTTATACACATGTGCATTTTGGGAATTATACAGCCATATCATTCAGAAGGAGTTGGACAGAGATGTGTCGAATCTAATTTAACCTAATAACAGGTCGAACAGAACGTACAAATAAATTTAAACGAACATTTCAAGCAATACATAAAACGGTATCAGTAATTCTAAATGGCGAACTATTACGTTACTTTATAGGCACTTATTGAGAACGGACTGTACTAATTGTATCGCGGAGTAGATGGCTAGCGGTGGCAGTAGATAAGTAATAATGCATTTAAGAGGCAATCCGCAGGCGTCCGTATGGCAGGCGTACGCCCGGCGGCCTATCAAACTGCAATATCGTTTTATGGGTTCTCATCATACCATAAACGAACATTAGCGAGTCCTTAGCAATGCTAAACGCTCGCAGAACGAACGTAAACGTTTAATTTATGCGGTTTGTCTCTTAATTGACTGAGCGCTGTTTATAACTGGACGCTATTAATAATGACAAATATAAACAGTTAGCTAATTTATTAATATTTAACGTTGATTTTCTACGAAATGTACAAAATCAACAGAGACAATCAAGGATAAGAGGTATGTTCGATAATTATCTCCCATTCATTACAGTCGAGCCATCGCTTCTCAGTATTACTCTATATACCTTGAGCCGTTGACGAGAAACCATTGCCTTAGTTTACATAATCATAACTATTTACCTACTTATTGAGTCGCAAGTGCATACCGAGAGCTAGACATAATCAGGTTTTTCATTAGTTATTTCTAGCATTCTAACGATTGGCAGGTTAAATTTAATGTTATAAATGTGAAATACCCAAAGAAAACCATTGGCAGTGGAAGAAAATCAGCTTTTTCGGGTATAAGCACCTATACATTCTCCATCAGAATATAGAAGGGTTAAGAGCCAAATCGAACATTTTAACTGTCTGTTTACAAGATCTACTGGACAAGGAAACCAGTGTTGATGTGATATGTCTGATGGAACATTTCATGATGTCAGGACATGAGGACTGTAGTATGATCCCAAACTACACTCTTTCGACATGTTATAGTAGACCCAACTCTAACAGGGGTGGGTCGTGTATTTATGTGAAGATAGGCCACTCTAGGCAAAATATCCCAGCAGTTGTAAATTTTTCAGTTTGCTCTATATTTGAATGCTGTGGTATCGAACTGGTAGATTACAAAATTATTGTTTTGTGTATATATCGTGTACCTCTTCCTTCTAATTTAAATACATTTTTTGATAAACTTAACTGCGTTCTTAGATACGTTCGAAAAAATTATAGTAAGCATGAACTAATAATAGCAGGAGATTTTAATATAAATATCTTAGAGCAAGATAATATAGCTTTGGAATGTGAATGTCTTCCTTTAAATTTTAATTTAAAGCTGCAATTAAGAGAAGCCACTAGGTTAAAGTCTCAAACATGCATAGACAACTTTGCTCATAATCTTAAAAGTAAATGTAAGGCAAAAGTTATCGAATTTGCTTTGTCAGACCACACTGCCCAGTTATTGAAATGTAATGTTAAAAGATAATGTATGATAAAAAGTTGGAAAATTACCAGAAGGGATTACTGCAATATCAATATTGAGAAGTTTAAGTATTGTATGGGGCAATTGTCATTTTCGGATTTGTATAACACACATGACGGGAACATGGCTTATGATATTTTCTTGGATACATTCCAATTATTTTATTCGCTGTGTTTTCCTCAAAAAATTATAAATGTACGCGTCCATAGGAAACCAAAGTGGTTAACGCGAGGCATAAAGGCCTTTAGTAATAGAAAACGTAAGCTTTTATTGAAATATAGGAAATCCTCTACGCCGTCTAATAATATATAACTTATACAATATACTAAGAGATTTAAAAAAAAATTAAGTTAACTCAAAAAGCTATTAACATTAATAACATAAATAATTCAACAAATAAAACAAAAACTGTATGACAACTCATAAATGGTAATGCTAAACAGAATAAACCACAAGAAGGCATAATACGTATTTCATTGAATGGTAATATTATAAAAAATCCTATTGAAATCTCAGACAATTTTAATAATTATTTTATTGACAACATATCACCAATTAATAATTCAATTAAGCATCAATTTAAGCACTATTTGACATCAAATATTAAAATCTATTCACTCGCTCAAAAATACTATGAGTGTGGGTTATGACGGCATCTGCGATAGGGTTGTAAAGCAGGTTGCACTATTACAGCTGGACCCCTCAGCTATATTTTAAATTTAACAATAGAGACAGGTGTGTTCCCAGACAAATTAAAAATAACATTAGTTAATCCAATCCACAAGAAAAATAATAAAGAGGATATTGGTAACTATAGGCCCATAGCTCTGGTACCAATTTTCTCAAAGATATTTGAAAAATACATTTATGAGGCTCTTAGTAACTTTTTAGAGAAGCAAGAAGTTTTGTTTTGGATTATTATAACGCTAGTCCAACGACTGCGCAATATCTACTGCCGCACAAGCAAATGAAATTTGACAATAGAAGTTACGAGAACCGACCAGGTGTTTGAATATAATGCCATGTAATACAACAAATATAAGTCGTCAGCTGTCAGTGGGCACGATATCACCAACTCTCATTCAAAATTTTATAAAAAATAGTTTAATTAACATCTTAACTATGAATAGTGTAAAATAGTGAACGTGGACACATAAAGGAGCAGTATAAGTGTTATTACCAGTTCTTGATGCCAAATAACAAAGAAAAACTGATTGTTAATCTCCACCATACAGTGACTTAAATAACAAAAACAAAGTGCAAATATTAACATTAAAAGTGACCTGTGCTCATGAACTTCAGTTTTCAGTGTTAAAACAATAAAAAAAAAGGGGTTCCAAAAGTATTTTAAACTTTTTTCATAACAAGTATCGTTTTTTATTTGAATATTGTGACAACAACAAAACGATAATAACGCCATCTACATATCACTGCTTGAACTACATCGTAATATGTGTTGCCACTTGAATTCAGTGATGTCAGGCTTTAAATAATGTGTTAACATTTAGTCACAGTGACATCTGTTATGCAAATAAGTAACTATCAACAAACCAATCGCAATATAGTGGCTAATTTCAACACAATCGTTAATGGTTAAGTTGTCTTCGCGGCTTGAGTGACCGCTTCACATTCTGGAGCACCGAGTTCGAGCCTCACCGACGGCAGTCTAGTTTTGGGAGTTTTTGTATTCAAGATAATTTTAATAACGTATTATTATGAATTTCCTAGAGAACATTACGTTTCGTCGCAGGCGCACACGATCGGAACATTCAGAACTAAGCGATAGCAACATAGCTTCACAAACATTGAACTGTACATTAAATAGTCTGCCAGAGATGTCAGGAACCGACGACAGTAATCAACAAATAAAAATATTGAAGGATAAAGTCGAACAACTAACATGCGAACTTGAAAGTGCTCACAAGGAAATTGAAATATTATCTTTAGAAAATAATTCATTGAAGAAAAGTAGTGAGGATTTAATGAGAAAAAATGAGATGTTTAAAACAATCGCAAGCAGTCCAATTAAACATAAAACTTTAACACCAAAGAGAAATACGAAAAAGAATTGTTGCAGTAAAAAGAAAAATGCACAAATAGCGAATACCGAAATTATTCCTGTAGATATACAAAAAGGAAGCGAAAATAAAAATAACACAAACATACCAGGCAACACTGAAAATCAGGGTCGCCCTTTAACTGCATGTTCCCCATCACCATCTTCAGCATTAAGCAGGAAGCACAAAATATGCCTCATAAGCAGTGAAATTTCCAACAGACTATACAATTTAATGGAAGAGACGTTATTATGTAATTATGAAATCTGTCACTACCGTCAGCCTACATGTGGAATAGAATGTATCTTAAATAATATTAATTGTAAAGTACGTAATTTTACTAAGTCGGATTACTGTGTTATCTATATAGGAGAGGAAGACTTCCGGAAGACGCATAATTATGGACATCTTGTCAAATTTATCCATGAGAAATTAATACATTTGTGTCATACTAACTTTATAATCTGTTTACCAACATTTAAATACATGAACAATTCTAATATTATGTTTAATAGCCGAATAGAAATTTTCAATAATTTATTGTACATTGATGTTGAGACTTACAACTACGCGCTAGTCTTGGATTCAAATCTTAATTTGCCTTACACTAATGATACATACAACCAACGTTTCGGGACTTTGAATAACAAAGGTCATAAAATTATTTTATCTGATTTGCAAGATCTCATTGACAGCATAAGCTTACTGAATGCTGTTCACCTAGAGGTTGATAGTTTCCATAAAAAACAACAAGCCTGGATAGACACAAAGGAACAGAACAATTCTCAGTTTTTTCTATAATTCTCTAAATATTCTTCATCAAAACATAGCAGGGCTACTCAACAAATTGGATATTGTCATTGTTAAATTAGAAGAACTCTATAATACAGGAAACCCTATAGATATAATCTGTATAACAGAACATTTTATAGAAAGAGGATATGAAGATTTCTTGCAAATACCCAATTTCTGTCTAGCAGCTTGCTTCTCAAGAAATGCCAAACGAGGAGGCACCTGTATTCTTGTGAGAAAAGGCTTACAGTATAGGGAAATATCAGACGTAGCAAAACAATCTGTGCCAAACGTTTTTGAATGCAGTGCTATAGAACTTGTTTCATATCACATTATTATTGTATGCGTGTATAGAATACCTAAAAACAATTATACAATATTTTACGAAAGGTTAGATAATATATTGAAAAAAATTTGCTCTCAATCAAACAAAAATATTGTTATATGTGGAGATATTAACATTGACGTCCTTAAAAGAAATAAAATTACATTAGATCTTGAATATTTTCTTCAACAATATAATTTAAAATTAGCCTTGAATGCCCCTACTAGACTGAGTAGCAACACATGCATCGATAACTTTGCACATAACTATCGCGCAGGCTGCAGAGCTGAAATAATAGATTTAATTCTTTCTGATCACACTTCACAAATATTGAAAGTACCTATTAACAGAACTTGTAAAATTAAATTTTGGAAAACAAGCAAGCTGGACATTTCGAAGGAAAACTTAATTAAATTTAAATCATACTTGAAAAGTTTAGTGTTTAAGCAAGTTTATGATACCAATGATGCAAATGAATCTTTTCGAAATTTTATGGATGATTTTTTACTCTTTTATACATTATGCTTTCCAAAAAAATGCATAACTATTAAAACTAGCAAATCGACTAAATGGATCTCTAATGGAATTAAAATATGCAGTAAAAAACAAAGACTTCTACTTTGGGAGTACAGACATAATCCTAATTTAAAAAATAAACTGGCTTTTAAAAAATATTCAGCACAATATAGAAAAATAATAAGATTAACCCAGAAAGCCCAAAATAATCATTTTGTGAAGACTTCCCAAAACAAATCTAAAGCTGCCTGGCAAATAATTAACAAAACTAAATTCAACTTTCCCCAAGAATCAGTATCATTATTAAAAAGGGATAATTTGACTTTTACGCATCCGATTGACATAGCCAATGAATTTAACAACTACTTTATTGACTCAATTGAAAACAATATACATTCAGACATTGCCAATACTAATAATTTTGAAAATTTGACATCTCATTCATTATTTATGCTACCAGTGACATACATTGACATAATAAATATAATTAATGACTTAAAAAACACTAACACTGTCGGCTACGACGGCGTATCTACAAAAGCCATTAAATACGTCAAGGAAATAATTGCACCGCCACTAGCGCACATTATTAATAACTGCATTACCGAGGGAATATTTCCTAATGAACTAAAAAAAGTTGTTATAAAACCCCTTTTCAAACGGAATGACAAAACGGATGTAAAAAATTACAGACCAATTGCGAAAATTCCGATACTTTCAAAAATAATAGAGAAAGTAATATATAATGCTGTGTATAATTACTTTGAAAAATATAAACTATTCTGCATTGAACAGAAAGGGTTTCGAAAAAACATTTCAGTGAATATGGCATTTTTTGAGCTAATATCTAATATTTTGACTTCCATAGATAAAAGAAATCCAATATGTGCTATATACACTGACATGACAAAAGCTTTTGATTTTGTTGATCATAAAATCCTACTTCAAAAATTGTACGGCTATGGTATAAGAGGAAATATCCTTAAACTCTTACAATCATACCTTAGTGATAGATCACAGTATACAGAAATCTCTAGAATATGCCCAATTAGTAAGATAGAATCAGTATATACATCTGAATCTAGACATGTAAATTATGGTGTGCCTCAAGGCAGTGTATTGGGACCGTTATTGTTCCTCATATACATTAACGATCTCCCAAAAGCGATAACGCACAAAATGGTACTCTTTGCTGATGACAGCACAGCAATTATTGAGTGTACTAATCCTTATGAGTACCAAAATGAAATCAATAGCGCTGTAGGTGCAATTATAAAGTGGCTTGATAAGAATAATTTAAGAATAAATTTAAGCAAGACTAAAATAATGCATTTCCATCAACGTCGTGCAAACCCAACAATTTCTGTTACATATAAAAACTGTTTGATAGAAGAGGTCACTAGTAGTAAGTTTCTGGGAATAACTATTGATAATAAACTCACTTGGAAACTCCATGTAGAAGATATATGTAAGCGCATAAGTAAATCCGCATATGTACTTTTCCAACTTTCCAAAAGAGTAAATATTGAAACCTTGCTTACAGCATATCATGGCTTAGTAGGTTCAATTCTTAGATATGGTATTATTTTTTTGGGGGCAATCAACTGATAGAGAGACGGTATTCAGGATGCAAAAGCGTTGCATTAGGTCAATGTGCGGTCTACAAATCACAGACAGTTGTAGGCCTTACTTCAAATCATTAAAACTGTTTACTTTTCCGGCACTATATATATTAGAAACTGCACTTTTTGTAAAAAGAAACCCGCATTTATTTATTAAGCTATCAGCAGTCAAGAAAACTCAATTACGTGCTCAGTACAAAAATCAATTATGTTACACAAAATGTAAGACTGCCCTGATGTACAAAAGCTTTTTCGGAATCGCTCCTAGAATATATAATAAAATTCCTAATTTCATAAAAATAATGCCATTGTCAAAATTAAAAAAATCACTAGAGACAATTCTTCTTGACAAATGTTATTATTCAGTTGACGAGTTTCTAAACGATAAAGAGTTATAATTTTAATTATGTTGCATTTAAAATTTTGTCATCAGATCTGTAATTTATTTTAATCTTATTATTATTATTATTGTTATGTTTTATGAATATTATAATTTTTTTTTTTTTTTATAATAACATTTATTCATGTAAAAATTTTTAGCAATTCCATTCTGCATTTAATAATATTTGTATGTCTTAAGACAAAACATAGCGCCCTATTTTATATGTAAGACCTGTTGTATACACCTATGTTTCACAAATAAATTATTTGAATTTGAAATTTGAATTTGAATTTAGATAGTACAGAACAAAAGGGATTTAGACGAAATAAGTCAATAAATATGGCAATATACGATTTTTTAGATTTTGTAATGACTAGTATGGACCAACGCACAACGGTATGCGCAATATTCATGGATATGACGCAAGCATTTGACTGTGTGGACCATGAAATATTGTTAACCAAGCTTGAGAGGTATGGTATAAGAGGCAATATTCTAAAACTCCTCGAAACATATCTCAAGAACCGCGTACCGCGTAATATACTAAGCTAAGTAAAGTTGATGTAAGAACTAAAAAGGAAAATGTATACGTCTCCAAACAATGGCAAATAATATATGGTGTGCCACAGGGAAGTATCCTGGGGCCACTCCTATTCATTCTATACGAAATACGAAAATGGCCGAAAGCCACGTCAAATCCAATGACTCTCTATGTAGATGATAGCACAGTTGCAATAAAATACTAATACTTACGAACAAGAAGTAAATAACACATTACAAGATGTAATAAAATGGTTAGATGCAAATAATTTGCGTATTAATATTGAAAAAACCACCTTTATATCTTTAAGTACAACGGGCTTGGCCTATTGAGCAATCTAAATATTCATCATGGAAGTCAACCGCTACGTGAAACTCAAATTACAAGTTTCCTTGGGCTAACTATTGACAGTAAACTCACATGGAAGTCGCATATTGATGCGCTCTGTAAAAGAGTCAGTAGGTCCGTTTACGCGCTACATGAACTGGCACAAATAACCAATATAAATTCTGTTATAACTGCATACCATGGTCTGGTCGTTTCTGTATTAAGGTATGGAATAATTTTCTGGGGAAACTCAATGAATAGGGATATAGTTTTCAAGATGCAGAAGAGATTTGTTAGAGCCATGTTTGCATTGAAAAGTACAGATAGCTGTCGTCCATACTTTCTTAGCCATAAATTATTAACTTTGCCATGCTTATATATATTTGAAGTAGCTGTATTTGTTAAACGCAATCCAGATTTATTTATGTTGGCTTCAGATCTATATAATAGACGACAACGAGACGTACATAGAATTTGTGTGCGTAAAACTAATACTTGATGCATAAAAGCATTTTTCATATGGCATCTGTAATATATAATAAATTGCCCAAAACAGTTAAAGAAGCAGAGTTCAATATTAAAAAAAAAAACTTAATGAATTATTAGTAAACAAATGTTACTACACTCTTTCAGATTATTTAAATGACAAACTACATAATTACACAGTAACTATTTAATTAAATTTATTTTAATGTCTATTCTCTAGTATTAAAGTAACATTCTTACTTTATAATGATTATGACCATTCTTGATACTATTATTATAATTCTCTCCGGACATCCAATCTAATTAATTATATTGATTTTATATTGTTTGATTTTGACCTAATTACTTATTTTAATTTTATATAATGAATATTTGCATTCTGGTCAAAATACTTGAATCTTAATGTATTTCTTTGTAACACTATTTGTCACAGTATTTTTGCAAATAAATATTCTGATTTCTGATTTCTGAAAATATGTCTATCTTTTATGATATCATCTCAGCTTAACCGATTTCGATCAAATTTTATATGAAGGTAAACAACATTGATTTAAAAAATGGTAAGAATATTACAGAAAGACGCAGTTCTTGTATATACAAGGTTTTTCTTTACTTAGATAAAATGAAACTTGTATTTCTAACATAAACATAATACATGAGAGATAAATTGATACTTTTAACATTGTTATGGAGGGTTATGAAGGAAAATTCCAAACACTCAAGGCAGGATATTGCGTTTTAGCGTCAATTGACCAGACGAGTGGTCAATAACTGAAATAGAGGCTGAGGAGGTTTCATATTGCGGCTCACTCCACCAAGTGTTTGGAACGATACGTAGGTATAGATGTTTTAAACTAAAACTAAATGTTTTGTTTATACATAGACATCGTGTATTACAATAACTACATAAGTTTAGATAGGTATATTGTATCCGCAGGTGTGTTTCTTTGTTTCACTTGTAAGATTATACCTAAAATACTAGTCTGAAAGAAGTAATGACTTAAATTACTGTGTTATGAAATTACTTTATAAAAATACATGACAGTTAATATCGGTGACGCCGCGATGAATGGTGTTGTATGTTTTAAAATTAATAGATAGGTTTCTTTTTTCACATCGTTAATAATCAGCAGTTGTTTTTTAAGAGTAGTTTCGTTAATCTTTTGTTGGTTCGAAATTCGTTAGTTATATACAAAGTGGCGCTAAACTTATCAAATTAAATGATATACTGCCTTAAGCTGGGTAAGACGGTTAACATAATTAAAAACCTATTTTCGCAGAAATTAAGAAATAAGACACAAATTGGAACACCATTGTAATAAGCACACACTAACCTATTTCTTTGCGTCACAAGATTATGGACCTTATTTCTTTTGTTTTTTTTTGTTTCTTTGTATTTTTCTTGTTTGTTTGTTTTTTTTTAATATCGCTGCTTGAGATCTTCGACATTTATCTCTGCATTACACATGATGTTCTAAATTATGAAAACAAAAAAAATGTCCTGTGGCTAAACTACTGAATAATATTTGGTTCATAATTTGTAAATCGTCAAAGAATACCACGTAGTATATGTGGTATCAATTAATGTGATAATATTTGCGCCACTTTGTATATTAGACATAAATAGTTTATGCGAAATTTTAACTTTGATTTATTATGTCTCTTTCTTATAAAGGTATTTTGACAATTTATAAACCCGATATTTTTATTTAAAATATTCCAGATATGCCGCTATTCGTATCTTGGCTCTAAACTATGTGATATCGATTTTACATATATACATACACAGATTTTTGATAACACGCCCGATAGATAGCCAGAAACAAAACTTTAGTTATCTCACTAACCATTATACTTTTACGTATATAAGTAAAATGTACTGTTAGACCTAAATATTATATGATTTTTTACTTCGACTTTGGAACATAGATAACGAAACTGTATCACAGTTTTGTCTATATCTTCAAGTAAATATAAACATCTGTGAGTCTATGCATACATCGAAATCATGATTAAAGTATGGTTATAACGAGATGATCAGTCGACAAATGTGTTCATTGGTATATGTAGCGACGTAGTTGCGAATGCGAGCCTCTCAATTTGTCCAATTTGCTCGGCTATCTCTCGTTATTGACGACAATATGAAGCACGTACACATTAACATGCGTATCGTTGACGAACTAGCTCGCTTCTATTAATTTTATTTAACGATTTAATTAATAAATGAACCATGTTAGCAATAGAATATTGTATTACCTCTTGATTAACCAGGGTAGAATTGATAGAAACTAAGCATCCGGTTTTTATACTAAAATACATAGTCACACATTTATCTTTGTAGGATAGGCAGAAGTTTTTTACAGTCACATTTTATGAATTGTGGTTTTAGGTTTCACGTAGATCTACTCTAGGTACTACTCGAACTCTAGAACTTGGTTGCACCAGCTGCCATTGGTCCTTCGCCAATTTATGTGTAGCCCATTGCCATGTTGAATTGATTATTCTGCGGGCTATTTTGGTTCTTTATCCTTTAACCTGCACATTAAGTTTGTCTTTTACCACGCATATCTCGCTCAATCACGTAATTTAAGACCTATCCTAAGTATCCACATCTCGGCATGGGTAGGATACACCATTAAGACGTTTGTCTTCTGGCATCGCAGTAAAGGTGATAACAAATCTCGACGTAGCTTGCTAAATGCTGCCCAACCCAATCTGATCCTCCTGTTGACTTCTTTCTCGAAGCCGTTTCTACTCAATTGGACTTTTGCCAGTGTGTCTCAATTGGTCATAGAAGGTTTGCCAAAGATTTCCCCTTCTAAATAAACTATTGAAGTCAGTTATGTATGGATTTGTTGATTCAGATGACATAAAAATGCACAAAATATAAGAAAAATGGCAAATTCAAGCACATTCTATAAGTTATGTTAAACTGTTTTATACGCGCCTTTTCAAAAGTTGTCACATATGTACGAGACCGACCTTAGTGGATATCTTAGTAATATAGACCTGGCTAAAATAGCGGGCTTAGAATTTATGGTACATTTAAAGCTGCTTTTGAAAATATATTGTCGTGGTGACAATATGTTTTTAACGCATATTTACAACTTTTCAAGTTTGTTCAAAGCATATAATTGTTATACTACATATTATTTCGATTAGTCAGTAATAAAAGCCTTTTGATGCTTAATGTTCTCCTAAATGTATTCATATTTTAAATAACATAACAAAACTGTTACTGAAACTTTGGACGACTATAACAAACATATATTTATTTTATTTACATTATTTTATTTTTATCTGTCTGTGTATTAATTCCACGGAATTGTGGGTTACTCTTTGTTATGGCATTTAAAGTCATTAAAATTATTTACATGTTATTTTATGTATATTATTAAACCCTTAAAGACAAATATTATTGAAGAGTGTACTTCACAGACATGAAACAATGGACATAAAGAAAACTCAAACTTGGAACACTTAATTACGGATCACACAAATGGCTCTCGCGTGGGAATCAAACCCATAACTAACTAAGTGATAACTTAGGATAATGGGCCATCAGTGTAGTCAATAATTGTGCTAATCAATTAATATTGACCAATGTAAGGCCGAACGTACACAAAAACTGTATGCCGAATTTGTATTAAACATTGACAATTAGGCTAAAATCGCCTGATATTAGGGTGACAGTGGTGTCATTATAATATTAGAGCGTCTTTGTTTAATTGCCTAATTGCGTCCTTTACAAGTAATTCCATACAAAATATCGTTTAGCTGAAAAGGGTCAGAACGGGTTCGGTTCAAAAATGTTAAAGGTTCTGTAATATTCTATCATAAGCGCCTTTATATTTATTATTAGAATAAATTTTTGAAAACAGAATACCTATATTATCAACTAATACGCTTGTATTGGAATATCCTAGTTATAATATAAACGTGGATTTATGAATTGATGTTTACAATAATTAATTTATCCATGTTCAACATAAATGAATTTTGTTATGAATGAATGAATACATTTATGCAGTAGTATTTGGTTATTTGGACGTATGTTACTTAAACACGCTTAAACATAATTTTATATAGACGAAACTTCATGCATATGTAGACCTGATGTCCTGGTTTATAAAGTATAAAGAATTTTAGACTATATATACCGTTATGCGTTCCCGTGGGATGTACGCGGGCAAAGTCGCAAGCTCCTTTAATATATTTAAAACTTAATTAAGAGCTTAGAACGATTTTAACCCGACAAAATCTTCTGCGTGACACTACAGTAAGTGCAAAAGAAAGCCTCGCTTTATCTGGTAGAATATTCTAGACGTCTCTGATAGTGTCCCATGACATTTATTTTATCCCATAACGCCGCCGTCGATATCATAAACATTTGGGTATTTACATCCGCCTACACCCTTGCCTTCATCTAAATATAGACTTGGTCTTATAACCAGAGTCGGATTATCTAATGTAATGATATCCTGGCCCTGAAACATAGCTCTCTAGGGTGGGCCCCGTCTCATACTTTCAAAGTTCATGACCATTAAGAGATTTCTCCGTTCTCTTTGGTCGAAGCTCTAAGAGATAAATAAGGCGTTCCGCCCAATAAATTGTGCTGTGAAAATTTTATCTAACCAGGAAAAGACCGGTGCCGGCTAGGTTGTGCATTATATTCAATTTTAGCTGTATTGTAATATTAAGTCTACAAGTTATGGTGTGGGGAACTTTCAAGTGATGTAAGTCATGCTGTCGACCTTCGTAAACCTTACTTAAGTCTGCTGTAATGAATGATTCTATCCTTGGCCCTAAGCCTGGCAGGTGTATTGGTGATCGCTATGAATATTATCGCCATTATGATACACGCTGCCATTGAAATTAAGCTGTAAAACGGACGATAACATTCTATGGATATATTAAAAGATCCATTGATACCGATTGCTTGCCGTCCAATATTATTAACGCGAAAGTATATTAGATTTCAACTTAACGAATTATCGAACTGATTTCAAAGTCGAACGTTCGAGAAACACATGTATTTTATCATGAATCACGAACAACCGCGAGCATAAGCAACGTAATAAAAATAACAATCTTTTACTTCGAAGAGATTAAATTGTGTGTTAAATATTAAATATAGAGTTAGTCTTTCAAAGTAATACCTGTTATACCAGTAAGTTTCAGATTTATATAGAGTAAAATATGAGTTAAATATTTAGTAATTAGAGCTTAGCTCTGACTTTGCTGGTGTAAGTAGTTACGTCTGTGGAGTACGTACTTAAGGAGAGAGCTCTTAGTCATACTCCACTCGTAAATAAGTGGAATAAACGCCTAAGTATCATTACTTACTTAATAAGTCCAGAATGTGTTTGAGCTGAATTGAAGGCGTAATATTAATATAGTGAAAATCTTTGTTTATAAGATATTATAACTTGCAGACTGCAGTATTACTTACTTATTATTTATACTTACTTACTTATTGTGTCTGTATACTGGATACCTATTTTTGCGTCTATATTTTTTTATACGATATTTTGCTCGCGTCCGGTACTTTTTCCTGGATAAAAGGTATCTTATGTCCTATTCTGTACCCGTCACAACGTGTATGCGAAATATGAAATTTCGCATTTTTTGATTGGTCGAGTAGTTAAGGCGTGAAAGCGTAACAAACAAACAAACTCAAATTTCACATTTATCATATTAATTAGGATTAGGATAGGATTATGATTAGGAATTTAGGATTAGGATTAGGATAAGGAAGGAAGCTAGGATTGAGAGAATACAAATAGTACTTCCTTTGTGATAGGATTTGATTATATTGCTACTTATTGAGCACAGTTCTAGAGTGGGCACTCCTGCGTATTCCTTCACAAAAAAAAAATATATTGAGAATGAAGTTCGCTACCAACTCACTAACACAATCAATTGTTTTGATTACGACAATTGCTGATCTTTCCTTTATGGAGAATAAATTTTATGAAATTGTTTTTATATAGTTCTTCTTAACAGAAGAAGAGTTTAGTTTGAGAATATGTATATTTATAGTGGTTAAAAGTTAAAGTATAATTTCTGAATCGTATAGTGAATACTGAATTATGGAGCTCAATATAATTATGGTTCTCCTTGATATGACAATAACAAATTTATTGAAAGCGAGAAAAATATTTCATAATAATTACATTTCACTTGTTGATCTTGTGTCTTAAACTCGTTAATCTCTTGTCATGATGTCACATTAAAATTGATTGCATACGCCACCAAAAGCCACACAAAATACCATTCGATAAACCGTGAACCGAAATGATCCTAGTGACATTTGAATATAATTCGAATACAATAAATAGTGGCTACAATTACGCTTTTAAACTGTGGGTTCTCCCTTCGAGTACAAAAGTAGTCAGGCTAATCCGAAATATGTGAGTACAGTTGTAGAATTATGTTTATAATCCACCACTTCGTTTGCATTTATAACTAGCCTATGTCTTTCCCCAGGCTTTCCACCATTTCCATAACAAATTTATCAAAACGTGTTAAGCAGCCGAAACATAACAAACAGCCAGACAGCCAGTCAGATTTACATTTGCAATTAACATCCGGATGTATTGCGTATTATCTAGAATGCAATGTATAAATCATAGTATGCGCACATGTCATTAATAGCTTGTACGATCGTGTATAAACGCAAGCACTCGGTAATATACTTTCAATAAGGCGATACGCGTGAATATCGCCGGTTTAAAGGCAGTTCACTTTTATAGCGTGTTCAATCCTCGGACCATAATGTTGACAACGTTGTTCGAGTGGACGAGGGTGCTTGCCTGCAACATATTAACCAGATTGCGGTTAAGATTCTGGAAAAGTTAAGGATTTTCATTCATTTTCTTGAGTATTGATGTTCTGGAAAAATGCCAAGTTAGAGTACCTATTCTAAGCCGACGAGTATGCATTAGAATGTGATGAAAGAAAATAAAAGAGAGAACTTATGTTAGGATCGTGACAATTTGCTTTGAAAATTGTAGCTTTTGTCTATTCCTCAGAGAAATAAGCATGACCTTATGTATATATGAAATTCGGTATTTAGTAAATATACGTATATTTGACTGAACAGTAGGTAGAAATTACCGCCAAATACTTTTAGAGGAACACTGCTGACACAATAGCTGTGTATACTCGGGCGCAAGTACAGTCACCTGTAATAGTGCATGGATACCTTAAGATCCAAAATCCTGTGTACACTCGAATTAGAATGAATATGAATGAACTAGATGGCGTTGTTTTGTAAATATTGCAATGCGTATTCATTTTAGCAAATAGGTGAAATTTATATGAAAATCAGAATAATGTTTGCGTACGAACAGAATAGCGAGTCATCATAAATAATATAATAAACTACCCACTATAAATTTATAAATTCATTTGTAATTCTTTGCTTATTGTTTTACCCTGAAATGTGTCCTTTTTTAAATAAACTACTGTGAATAGAGATTAAAAAATTGTTTAAAGTAAATTTATCAATATTTAGTTATTAAGAAATCTCCTTTTTAATTTATATTAGTGCACCGCCATCTATTACGATATAAATAAACTACTTAACAGTTCTTGTATTGATTGCCGTTAGATAGCGTCAATTACCGGCTTATATCATTTTAGTGTTGAAATGGGTATACATTTTTGCAGCTCACTGTACATTTATATACGAAAGTGACGGGCGGCAGTATATACCCGCAATCTACCCGCAATAAATTAGTTAGGTCGTAATTTTATTCTTATATATTACTAGCAGACTCGACAGACGTTGTTCTGTAAAGGCGAAAAAAAATAATAACTAATCTAAACCATCCTCGAATCCAATTGAACACACACAAAAAAATTCATTCAAATCGGTCCAGCCGGTTAGGAGGAGTTCACTGTCAACACACGTACAGAAGAATTATATATATATAAAGAAGATTTGTAATTACAAATTAAAACTACCCAATATTATAAATGTGAATATGTGTTTGTTTGGATACGTTCGATCGAGGAATTAAGGCGTGAATCCTTAACTAAACGATGATCATCATGAAATTTCGCCAACTCGTTGTCAGAGGTACAGAAAAGGATATAGGGTACCTTTGATCCAAAATAAAGTACTATACCTCTTCGTCTTTTTTCATCAGCTTTTTGTAATGTCCCACTTCTGGGCAAAAGCCTCTCCCTTGGACTTCCAAATCACTCTGTTGGTGGATATCCCCTGACCTTATGACCTTGTGACCTCTATATCTCGGGGATCTTTTGACCCATAGGGCCCATATTCAAACTCGACCGAGGGATGACCCCAAGGTATAGTTACCAAGTTACAAGTCAATAGGTTCAGTGGTTCCGGAGCTATGCCTGTCACTAACAGACAGTCACACAGACCCACATAGTGTTTTCATTAACCTCTTCGAAGAATACTCAGAGGTTAATAATGATTGTTACTAGACAATATATTATTTAAATATATTTCATTGGCTATCCACATACCCTACTATTTTGTTCAATTTTCTTATTGATTATTCTTGTCTACTTGGTCGTATTCTCATAATTGAGTAACTGATCAAGGCGCATGGTGTATTGATTTTCTCTACCAAGCGCAGAATGATCAACGAAATTAGAGATCTAGATAAGAGACTAAGCAATCTACAGCGAGGTCATTTGACGGGTGGGTAACCGCTTAATGTTAATAAAGCTAAGCTTTGAAAAACGACGTGCAACTTCTATTTATTATAAGAATTCATATTCGACCATGTAGATGACATTATTTACGTTTATGAAACATTGCTCAGATAAATTAGCAACTAGCAATATGTGCAGATGACATTTATATCCGATCCGTGACTATTGCGTATTACCGGAACAATGACAGAAATTCAAAATGCCGCTCTTTTGGACTTGTACTCCTATCGATAGTCTATCCCAATAAGTTTATTTTCTCATGAAAATGTAAATATAATTATGGTTGACCATCACCAGTTAAACAAATAACTAGCAACTGCCGGCAGTTTCACTCGCGTTAATCTCACGGGAATGCATACCACGTTAAAAAGTATCCTATTTAATGTTAATTCAGGACAAGATCTAACTGCAGGCTAAGTTTATTCTAAATCCGATATAAGGTTTACGCATAATGAACATCTTCACAAACTTAAACATTTATTATATTAGTAGTATTGTTTATATACTAGTATATTTGATTTATCAGTAATATGCAACAGTTATATTATGTACCATGCTGATCTGATAGTTTTGTTAAGAGGACATTTTACTAAAAAGATACTACATTTTTAGTAAAATGTCCTCTAGTGTGTTAAGAATATAGCTTAGTTGAAAAGCAAAGACACGATTTGTTAAGGATGCACATTCAAGTCCTGTGTTATAGCTGCCTTTATCCTCGTTTATGATGTACAGTACCATAAATATTCAATGCGACTAACATATTATTACATAAAGGAATCTGATGTTCATCAGCTATTTTCTTTGAGTCTGCGTAGTAAATAAGTTTGAGCATATGACGTCAAATATTTTTGGAAGAACGACAAGACAGTACATTGAAAGAACAGTAGATACAATCTTACAAAGTTTGTAAGAAATCTCTAACAGTACGACTTAAACCGAGAAAGTAAACATAAATTCCAGTTAACCATCACGGCTTCATTGTGTTACAATGCAACTATATGTTTATCTTGGACTAGATCGTGAACTCTAGGTATGCGTACATAGTAGATACTCTTTTCTTCAGATATTTTAATCCCGAGAAAAGTCCAGAACTCTAAGGGTACGCCGATACACACAGAGTTAGATAAAACCAATTCATTATGCTACCTTATGAAGAACAAGTACTATTCAAAGGTTTGTCTGTAAATAAAGTAAGATAATCGTTTGAAAGCTGTTGAAACATGATGCAACATGGCGAGCCGACGTTCACCTCATAATCATAGTGAGAATCGCTCACTAAATAGAGCTTTTGTGCTGAAATAGGTATCTACGGCCATTAAATCTGTTATAGCATACAAAATTTTACGTATTAATCTAGATCTTACATTTATTTATAGTACAAAAAACAGTATAAACAGTTGGCTTATATATGCTTGTTAATAAAGGTCTATGTTCTCAGTATACAGTACTTTTAACTGCTAAATGTGCATCAAGAATATGAAGAAAGAGAAAAGTAAAAGAGACGATTAGTAACATTATTATTTTGGGATCTATATCAATATAATATATATCTCTGTCAATCTTTTTAGTACCATGCATGAGACTAATATCCTGTTTATTCTACTGTATTAAACTGGGAGTATACCAGCAAACAAATAATTTGATTATTACTTTGTTAAAAAGGACAAATAAGAATGTTGCGCTAACCATTTTGCCATAATGGGTAGAACATCCCGTGAACAACGTCCCAGGGGCCATAGTCTAACAATATATGATGATCTAATTACCGATACGTATGAAATAAAGGTAATTAGCTATCCGATATTTGCGTTCACACACTATCGTTTTAAACAGTATTAAATTAGAAAACGAGGCACGTTATCTTATAAGTTATAAGATAAGTCATAAGTTCGGTTTAAAACATAAAGCTATAAAGAAAAATATAAAAGTGTAGCAGAAATTTCAATAAAACTCGTTGTTTGTAAGATTTATAGCAAAATTTTGTCAAAGATATGAAAGATATGCATCAGTCAGTAATTCTGAGAGAAACACAGAAAGTAACATTTATTATTCTGTTCGAGTACGTAGCGAGGTGACGTTTTTAGGAGAATATTTTAGTGTTTGAGGAAGTTAGGGAGTTTGTAATTAGTTTGGTGTACAGGCAGGTGGCTCCACTGTCTTTGCAGTATCATCACGTGCTATAACTTTTTCATTTGACGCGTACACGAGCAACTTTTCCATTTCTTTTTATTAACATCATAACGAAAATGAGAGTAGGCTTTATGAGAAACAGATACCTGATGGTTTTGCTAAGTATCCTCGCTGTCTGTCATTTAGTTAGGTTATTATAACTTCGGCACCGCGCGAAAATAAGATGTCTCCAACTACGTACTAATGAATATCGATGCCGGCTCCAATATTACCATATCGAACCCAAACTGACGTAATTTATACGAATTGTTTACAGATAAATTATTTCAAGCACCCGTACTGAACAAAAATGAAAATATATTTCTAACAATATTAAATAAAACATAATAAATATGTTTATAAACACGATAAATGAATGCTAAATATTGAAATTTCATAGAGAACTTTGACTTTAACCTACGGGTGATATCTCAATAAAGTTTTCGTATAACCGTAATACGATTTATCACAATAAGATTTATACATTTTTCAAGTCTTTAACCCGTAATAAAAACAGATGTTTATTAGTTTAGACGATTGTTCAAACCCGAAGCGAATGTTCTAAACAAGAGACTGCGTTATTAATAGAATTGTTTTCCCGTTTTGAATTCTCATTTTTAAAAAGAAATAATAATATCTTTCAAATCACGTACTTGAGCCAAGTTACTTAGCTTAGGAGCAAGTCTTTGTATCTTTTTTGTACATTAATAATTTGTTTGGGTCGCACACGGGCTCGAAGTTACATAACTTAGGTATGTTATTTTCTCATACAAAGCTGTCAAGATTGTGAGAAGGTTTTATTTTTTACGTGCAAAGAATGTAATGAATAAGGACATAACATGCTCCATTATAATATAATACGTCGGCAGTGAGCGACGTCGCTTCTTTGACGATGTCTAAATTGATAAACATAAGTCAACCGTTCGTGGGGATTTTATTATTCTGCAGCTTTTATATCTGCGGAAAAAGGTTTTGCTTGGCACATTCATAATAGATTAGACAGAGGTCAATAGCATCAAAGAATGTTCTAAATATAAAAATAATTTGGTGTAAAAACAGCCGCTGTGAATATTTATTCTTGAATTTGTTCGGTATTTTAAAAACCAACACGCAAATCCCGAGGCGTGAATTTCAAAATATTTACACGGATAATAGACTTAAGGCATCGGTATCTACCCCTTTTACTGAAGCTTTTTACAGTATTCTTGGGATTTGCTTTGTAAAATGCACAGCTTTACGCATCCGTTGAAATATTAAACGACACTTATAACGGCTGTGGGAACGGGGACACGTGGCTTGCAAAGCCTTTTTCTTTGATTTGTTACAGTGTATAGATCGAGGCGTTAAGCTCTACCGCCTCGTGCCATTTATGGTACGAGTAACAATCGGAGGCCCATTACCGTATCCTAAACTAACAAGCGATTAGGATTCATTCCTTCACCTATCGTCACTTCTCTGCCTTGATAAACAACCCTTAAGTAGGATGTTTACACTTTTTGCCTGCCCTACTTAATCAGCTATTGTTGATAGCATCAACTGTTATTTGCTAATAATATATTCTGGCCCTTGATGAATAAGACTAGAGTAAGGTAGCCTTATAAACAAAGGGCTTAATAATATTTAAATGATTCCGGAAATAAGTTTGTCGTTTAATAACAATATTAATATCAATACCAATATTTTTAAGCTTTAGGTACTTGACCTGTTTGTCACGCATTTACAGCTAAACTTTAACAATGTTTTGATACTATTTGACATGGAGATAGTTCATATTGCCACATTTATGGACACTTTAAATAAATAACGGACACGGACACTTTAAACAACGTACTTTAAACAAACCGCGATCTCAATCATCGGTAACTAGTTATTTATTACGAAACAATAAAATTGTATCTATTCCCTACTGAATTAAATCTCTTATTCTATAAATTGATTTAAATGAAAACCAAACCAAACGTAGCCTTCATTTATTATATTTTAAAGTTTTAAAAACCTTCAAATAAAACACAATGGCCTGATAAAATTTAGTTTATAAAATCCGAGTTCATAAAACGCTAATTGAAAGTATCGTTCGATATTACAACACAAGAAAAAAATTCGACAAAATAGTTGGAAAATAATTACAAGCTCCACAAAAATTGGGAATAGTTTTGAACAACAATTTGGCAGCACTAGTCTCATGACTAAAGTTAGTAACGAACAGTAAACTAAAGCGCGGCAGTGTAATTAAAGAATGCATAAGTCTTAATAAGGAAGAACAAGCAGGCATGGAAGGCTTCGAGGCAGTGAATTGAGTGGTCTGCCGCAGTGCGTCGTGCAGTGGCGTTGACATCGGCGCCACGAGGCCGGCACGCGAACAATTTACTTAAGGCGGTATACACAACAGCCTGCCATCAACACACTTAAATCACTACTAACTGACGGTTAGGGAAAGAGGTAAAGCGAAATTGTGCACCGTGAGGTTTTGAAATGGCCACTACCGGATTTAGATCATGTTGACCTAAAAGTCTAAAGATATTTAACTAGAGATTTAAATAAACTGTGTGGTAGATAATATAGTGGCTTGGGGATTTTTATGGACAGTACCTATTTTAAAACGCATATTGCGTGCAGTCTCCTACTGGAATGAAATAGTAAAGGAATACTAAATATATATATCTTGCTGGTTCCGTGGCATAAGTATGCGCTAATGCTTGTAGTGGATAGATCTCGGGTTGGGCAAAGTTTTATTAGATTTTTCAGTTAAGAAATCTTAGTAGTAGCACGGAATCTAGAAATGTATTCTCGCCTCTTTTTACGTAGCTAGCAAAATGTAGCTGTAATACAATTATGTCTTAACTTTAAGAGATTAACATGCGTGAATGAGCACATGTATGTATGTAATCATAACTGATGTGAGTTTGTTAATTTGTTAAGCTTTCACGCCTTAACTACTCGACCGATTATTATGAAATTTCGTATGCTCGTTGTCAGGGGAACAGAAAAGGACATTTACATTTTTGTTTTACTTGTTTTGAAGCTGCGCGCAGAATCTGGTATATTATAAGTATGCAAGAATGCTTGCTGTTATTTGTTCACGCGAATAGGCCATTTTCAAATACCAAATTATTAATTTGTGGGTAGACAGAAACAGATACTAGCAGGCTACATTTTAAACACATAAATTCACAAATTTTTGGTCATATGAAAATAACTTGATTTTACGCGAAATTGCGAAGTATATCAAAGTATAAGTACTTATTTTAATATACAACAATAATAATCATTTAAATTTGCGAGGCATTGACGCAAAGATAAGTACCTCATAGACTAACATACATACAATTTGTGTTAGTATTAATATAAATTAATACTGTTAGTAACGCTTCATTTGTACCCTGTTTTTGTGCGTTCATGTGGCAATTGTCCGCGGAAGCGACGGAACACCATACCCTTCGGCCAAAAGTAAAGTCCTCATATACATATACCATACATATGTACAAAGATAGCCTGTCATAAATATAAATATCTACAATATAAAGTAATACAAAGTATAATAATTGTTACATATAGAAGAATGTATGTCCTCACCCTAAAGTATTAACGATTGTTTCACATATTTTACTATGAACTACACGAACTAACTGATGTATAACAGGTAATTTTCAAAATGAAGACCATTTTTTTAAATTCGTTATCTCTAAGACCATTAAATTTCACGGTATGATTTCTAATAATAACCACGAATTTGTAGCAACGTTAAATCCATGAAGTTCTTTTTCTTAGATCTTTTAGTTTTCAACTGTAGTATAAAGTACAGTTAGTGCTATGTATATCAAAATATGATTAACTAATAGTATGATTGCGCAAGTGTTAGTTTGTATTTTCTTCATCTGAGAAAATTGGTGATCAAACACTAAAAACTGTAAAAAAACTTATGAACGAATATAAACCTAACTTATACGTTTAATTGTTTGTTACTTTTTCACGCCTTAACTTCTCAATCGATCGTCATAAAATTTTGCGTAAAGAAGTACTGTTACTATCTACATTTAAACAAGCGAAGCCGCGATGTGTATTATCAAAGCCACGCTTGGAAACCAGATGATGTAAATTATAATAATATTAAACCAATTAATGTGAAAATAACATTTCATAATAATGACCCACGAGTAATAATCCTGTTATAAATTGTAGGATCATTATAAACTTTTGAGTATATCGCAATAAATATACTGATTGATACTGCAGATTTAGTTATAGTTTGACTGTCTACCATTGAATCCTAACCAATATTATAGATGCGAATGTGAGTTTATTTGTTTGTTGCGCTTTCACGCCTTAACTACTCGACCGATCATCATGAAATTTGGCATACACGTTGTCAGGGGAACAGTAAAAGACATAAAGTACCTTTCATCCAGAAAAAGTTATCTTTTTTTAACACTTGTGGGAATGCTTTGACGCATACCTCTCCGCGGGGCGACGGAGAGGTTATGTCGGTCTCACCGGGGAAATATGGTGAGTGACATCCCGGTAATAACGATTAAACCTACCACGGTGTTCCTCGATATAACTGCAATCGGCATGAAACGGCAGGCCACTACACAAATAGACTACCATCAATTATATCCCTACTGTCCCCCTGAGGGGGAGGCGGACACAAACTTCAGGGTAGCTGGAGGTCGTCTCGCGCCCTCCGGCGCCCGGTTCTGCGGTTGGGGAGAGGTTTTAAGCTTTCCCTCTCCCGCTCCGCCGCCTCCTTGATGGAAATCACTTCCTCACAGAAGGAGGCGACGGCGTTCCACGACCTCTCACTCCGGACCATAGACTGAACTACGGCCGGGAGCAAAAGGGCAACCAATCCGACTGCCGCGATCAATTCACGGCGCTGCGATGCCCAGGCGGGGTAATCCGCCAAAGTGTGGAGCGCCGTGTCCTCAACAACGTCGTGGCAGTCGCCGCAGTGGTGACAAATGGGCGTCTATTGCCGGCCTATACGACACAGGAACTGGCCAAAAAACCGTGGCCAGTCATTACCTTTATCCGCCGGAAGGTGAGAGCGCCATGCCACCTCTCCAGCCACTCCTCAAACACGGGACTTACCACCACGATCGTGGCGTGCCCGATCCAGATAAAAGTACTAACCTAACCTAACCTACATTAACGCGAGCGAAGCTGTGGGGAAAACCTAGTGTAATTATAAAACCTAAATAGTTAAAATTGAGATTATGTCATATTCTAAATAGACCCAGGATACCGACAGAAATTAAAATTCAGCACTATACAAGAGTTTTAAGTTGACATATCTGGGGGCATGGTAGTGTCTCCGCCAAGACGAGCCAAGCGAAGCGCAAGGGCACTATCTAGCATTTCTTGAAACGCTTTGTCGTTTTTTGAACCCTTATAACTTGGTTTTGGATTATACCAGATAAACAAAATGCTCAATAATGAATGAATAATTAATGTGGCTTGACCATTTCGCTACATTCACATGGGCGTAAGGTGAAAAATGTATCCACTGTTCATTACTTTTCTGTTATACAATAGTTCTTGTAGTAACGAAACAGCCAAGCCACATATTTTGACTAAGGTGTAGAGTCTGAAGTTAGGGCTTTGTAGAGTTAGGGTGTGTAGAGTTAGAAGTTTGGCCTAGCATGAGATCTGATAACTTTTTGACAGTGCGAGTCATATGGTCTCATCTTGGCAACATTTTACATGAAAATATTTTTGCTGGGATTTACATTTTTAAAACGTGGTACTATAAAACTTTAATCGGATTTAATTTGATTAATTGTATATTATAACTGGCGATCCATGATATAACATAACATTGTATTAAGTAGGCATTATATAAGGGGTGTCATCAGGGAAAGAGCGTTCTACGTCTTAATAGAACAACACGCATTCAACGAAATTTATGAGGACTGCATCGCTATCAGCGTATGTAAATAAAATACGGAGTTCCTTTTAGAAAGTACTTGAATTAGCTAAATTTAAATGCATACCTAATATTTTATAGTGAACTGGACATATTCATATAGGAGAACATCGTAGGGACACCTGCATGTCTGAGAGTTCTCCTTAATATTCTCGAAGATTTGTGAAGTCTATCAACGCACACTGGGCCAGCGTGGTGGGCTATGGCCTAACCGTTCTCACGCTGAGAAGAGGCTCGTGCCCAGCAGTAGGACAGTTTAATACAGGACTGATATTATTATAATATGATCTAAGTTCTGTTAGTGACATGATGGCAAGGACAGTTAATTAATTATACCAGTTTACCTATCTACCCATACCTGTTTTTCGAAGTCAAGGGCGTAGTCTAGGAATTGCTATTTGCTGCGGTGCTGACATATCTATATTTATCCACTGTCAGAAAATTCTTCAAGCACGCTCATTAATTTAACTCTTAAACTAGCCTTTACACCAATATAATCGTTATAAACTTTTGCCTGTTTCCTTATTGGTTATTTGGTATACCTTTTATATTGAATCTGTTTATGTTATTCAGCTGTAGCAACAGAAATCATAAGTGGATTAGACCCTTCGCTTGATGGTTTCTATGAACAGTTTTGTACAGAAACGTTAACAGGTTGGTAGCTTAACGCTCACAAATACTACAGTAATCCACTTCTTTCAATTGATCCTAACTATTCGTGCGGGAAGTATGGCTGCATTCACTTCCTTGATTCGGTTACAAAATATTTTCTTCTACATTAAACGCATAAAAAACGAGTAAGGAAACGTGTTCTTGAACAAATGAATATTGAGTAGTTTTGTTTAATATATTTCGGGGTAACTACATACTCGACGAAATGTAGTATGCGTATAGAACAAACACATTTTGTCCTAATCGTTCGAACTAATTTTTAGACTGCCCTGATGGTGGAATATAATATAAATATAAAATAGATATAAGTATAAAATAAAAAACGTTTTTATAACTCAACAACGAGGTGATTATGATTTCAATACATATTGATTCTTTATTAGTACCTATTGTTGGTTTTAAATGCGCGGCTCGCTGTACATAGATAAGCCCTAAGAGTGAGATTTTCGTGTACAGATATATCATTGTTTTAAGCACTGTAAGTGTAATGGAAATGAATAAATAAATAAATAAAAAAATATTAGCACATACAAGAGTTTTTGTAGTATCATATTCGTCAGTGTGTAGACGTCGCGCGTCGTAACGTTTTGTGTCGAAGTACCGACATACAAATATAAATAAAAATTCTAAGTGAGGGTAGTTGGCAAAACTCGCACTTAAAAAAGGCGCCACTGAGCATACATCAGACAAACCGTGACCACGATCGATGCAAGGCGATTGAAACGTTGGGAATAAGGATATTATCTTATCATATCTTATCTTATTCGGGAGCCAGTCAGTGTAGACCGGCGACACTTCTACCCAGTGGGATCTTTTGTGTCGGCCCCGAGATCTATCTCTGAGCTATCTCCCTATGAATGTACTGCATCAGTCGCAGCGTACACTTCAGAGGGAGAAGCCTGAAGTTAAGGATGTTAAGGTTAAGGTTTGCTATTAAACCTTAAATATGAAGTTAATAAGACAAATCTGTTGACAACCAGCATATTTATAAACTTTTGTTTAGTAATTAGCATAGCAACGACTAGCGAAGTCTTCAATTATGAACTTTACTAGATTATGCACCCGGCTTCGCTCGCGTTAATGAAGATTTTGTCAATATATTTTTATCCCTCGGCAACAGTACTTATATTGATAAAAGGTACACTTTGTTCTTTTTTGTAGGTATGTAAAATTGCATGATGATCAGTCGAGTAGTTATGCGTGAGAGCGTAACAAACAAACACACATTAGTATATATAATATTAGTTAGGATTGCGTTAATAGAAAATGATTGGTTTTAGTTTATTGTGTCAATATATGTGTGTAATATATAATAGAAGCAGAAAGATAAGGTTTCACCAATTTTGCTTGTAATCATGAAAATTTTGAATAAAATTTCCTTGTGATGGAACGAGCTCAGCAAAACTTCAGAGACTAAAATCGAGCAGGAACACAATCTACAAAAATTTTATCTTGCAGATATCCGCAATGCACAAGTCCGTCTTACTCAACTTAGAGTTTCGGTACACCGAGAATATAGAGCAACACGATAAAAAGTTCCTGACAACAGTAAGAAAATGAAGGTATAACTTTATGTAAGCGAAAATATTATTATTTTATAAATGGATAGCTATTTTGGCCTTATCAAACTGTAAGGTTCACAGTTGTGTAAGGTGTAGCATGCTTTTAACTAAAGGTAACTAAGATAAACGGTTAAAAAGTATCGAAAAAAGATTACATTTAAATAATATCACCCCAGCGATCACTTTCGCCAGCGCGTGAATGGCAATTGGCTTCATGAAATCTGGCCTCCTGGGCGCTTAGTAATCAACCCAAGGAATGTTCGATTCCAACAAAGATTCCTTTTTGCAAGGACTAAAAAAGATTCTTATCATGAAATAAATTGCTGTTATAAGGGTAAGAGAAAATTACAATTTGCGATGGGGCTCGAGCATAGAATTAGCAGTGGCCTAGATTCGGCCTTTTATTTGTAAGTGGAACGTTTTTTATTATTTAAACTTGCTATTTTGTCGTGTCTGCATACTAAACTAGTAGATTAGGGTCTTACCTCACTCACTTTATGTTTTGGGTCGAAACCCGTTACATACCTATGTATTAACATAAAAAATAATAGTCGATATCGGGATACTGTAGAACTGTTTAACCCTTTTCTGAATTTAGGGGTCGTAACCGAAAGAGGAGAAATCATTTAAGTAATAATATCATTATTAGACATTATCTGAAGCGATTTGTATCGTCTTTTATTTATTACGCAATCTATATAACGGAGCATAAGGTCCAGCAGGGTTTTAAAAGCTGTGACGTCAGCAGAGCTGACGTCACTATTCTCAATAGATGGATCACTCATAGCTAATAATGAAAGTAATGAAACACGTTTTCGATAATAAACACTTATAATTCTTAAGCACAATCTTAATCTTAACTACGTAAAGCAACACAGTAAAAATCAATATTAAATTTAGTGCTCACAAGATTACAATTTGGGAAGAGCTCTTGCCTCCGTGAGAACTCGTAATAGAATGCTTGACTTTACAACGCGAAACACGCTCAAGATGGCGGGCATTGGTAGGTCAATACACAATCACAATATTTCACTATTATTTTAACACACTTCCTTAATAGCTAATTTAATTACGTTAATTTTTTATAAAATCAACAGACCGTTTTTAATATTTAGAACATTTTAATTTGAGTTCAAATGTTTTAATAACCGTCTGTTTGACACTTAAATTTAATCTTGAACTTAAAAGTAATTGAATTACTTTCAACAATATCTAGAAATCAATTCATTATTACTTAAAAATCAAGTTATGAATTTAGCAATTGCTTAATTACTTCAAAATGAATGTTTAAATTATAATGAGTAATAGTTTCTTATCTCGAACAACAACAAACCATTACAACTCTTATTTTAAGCAATAACAATGTGGTAATCATGAAATAATCTTAGTAAATAAATAGAGACCAGAAGTCAATTAGCGGTATATTGATATAATAAAATAATTGGTTATATGGACTTGCGCCGACATATATGATTGTAATTTAAAATCATACGTGCTCCGATTCTTTCGAAAACTGCTATTTGATTGATTTCGATGGAAGGAAAATCAAATAATATATTTATGCTTATATGATTAAATTCTCGATTATGGAGTGTAATGGCAATAACAATTTTATTATATATGTAATAACTGCCATTTTTTTTATCTATTAGGCCATTTTTTTTTTTTTTTTTTTACGCGGGGAAATGTGCAAGTCACATTCCCCATCGCCGGTTTTGGGGCGGGCGATGGGGATATGTCGGGATCCAGCCCCTAAGATGGATTTGGGCTGAACCGACTAAAACCACCGCGGTGTTCCTCACACCTTTATGGCGAGGCCACGCGGATCGCTCTCGCATTCGAATCGCGACCCCGCCAAAGGTTCGACCCACCGATGGACGTGGCGGGTCCCACACAACCATCAAAAACACAGACAAAGACAAAGCGGGGGACCTAGTCCCCCTTGCGACATCGAGAGGCGTGCGCGGAACACGAACGCCGCCTGCTCGGACCTGCGCTGATCGGGAGGTGGACAGCCCCAATAGGTCCACCACCCGCAGGCTTCTACTCAAGGTGGCTGGAGGTCGTCTCGCGCCCTCCTGCGCCCGGTTCTGCGGTTAGGGAGAGGGATTGACCGTTCCCTCTCCCTCTCCGCCGCCTCCTTCACTAACATCACCTCCTCACAGAAGGAAGCGACGGCATCCCAAGACCTCTCGCTCGAAACCATGGACAGAACCATAGCCTCGAGCGAGAGGATGACTCTACCGACTGCCGCGTGCATGACATGGCGTTGCGTGGCCCAAGCAGGGCAACCTACCAATGTGTGCAACGCCGTGTCTCCCACAGCGACGTGGCAGTCACCGCAGTGATAGCAACCGGGCGTCTCCTGTTTGCCTATTCGACACAGGTACCGACCGAAACAACCGTGGTCGGTCAGCACCTGCGTCAGACGAAACGTGAGGGCGCCATGACGCCTCTCCAGCCACTCTCTAAGAACGGGTCTTACCGCCACGATTGTGGCGTGCCCGGCGCTGGGATTGACAAGTCGTTCCTCCCATTCTGCCACTAGGACCTCGCGAAGCTCGCGCCGCCGCACCTCGATATCGCGATGCGACGGCACTTCACCCCGTAACAGTGCCTCCTGGCGCCATTGAAATAGTGACGCCAGGAGCCCGGCCTCTAGGTCCCAAGGCGACGATCCGGCAAGGAGGCTCGCTGCCTCGAACGAGATCGTGCGGTAGCCTCGAATTGCCCTGACGGCGATGACGCGTTGTGGCCGCCGAAGAGCGGCAACATTTTTGGCCGTCAGGGTGTTGGCCCATACGGGTGCTCCGTATAGGGCCTTAGCCCGCACGACCCCTTCGTAGAGCCTCCGGCAGGAGGCGTTTGGCCCCCCTAAGTTGGGCAGCAGGCGCGCTAACGCGCCTGCAACGCCCAGAAGACTGGGGGCCAAACCCCGAAAGTGTGCAGCAAAGTCCCACCGGCTGTCGAGTACGAGTCCCAGATACTTGAGAGTCGACCCGACGCCGATGCGGACCCCTCCTACCATGATGTGGGCCCCTGGAGGTGGCCGGTTCCGAGGACCATGAAAGAAGATGGCCTCGGACTTAGAAAGAGCCACCTCCAGGCCCAACCGCCGGATACGACCAACGACTTGTGCAACCCCAGCGGTCGCCAATATGGCCGCCGCCCGGTGCGACTTACCCCTTGCCGTGACTAAGGTGTCGTCGGCGTAACAGATGACGCCGACGCCATGTAGGAGCGCACCTCGCAGCACCCAGTCGTAGCCGATGTTCCACAGGAGCGGACCCAGAACCGATCCCTGTGGAACACCGCACGACATCTCTCGCCGACTCCAACCGTTATGACCCGGATAAACAATGAATCTATTATTTAAATAAGCCCCGACTATGCGACGGAGGTAGGGAGGCACGCGATGGAAAACTAACGCCTCCCTAATACAACCCCAGGGCAAGGTGTTAAAGGCGTTGGCGATGTCGAGTGACACCGCCAAGACGACCTCGCCCCGGGCAACTGCTTCCTCCGCGAGACTCCTCACACGCTGAATCGCGTTGATAGTGGAGCGCCCGCGACGGAAGCCATACTGACTATCCGCCAAATCCGGGCCCACCGAAGACAAGTGCTGGACGAGGCGCTCCGCGATAATTCTCTCAAACAATTTAGCGATTTCGTCCAGCAAAACAATGGGCCGGTAGGCGGACGGGCTGTCCGCCGGACGCCCCGGCTTCCTGAGGAGAACCAGTTGCCCAACCTTCCACTGACTTGGGAACTGGCCCCTCTGAAGACACGATGAGAGGAGTCCCCTGAGTCGGGGCCCGAGCTCCTCAAGGGCCAGGACCCACGCACGACCTGGAATGCCGTCGGGTCCTGGGGCGGTGTTCTTCGCACGAAGTCGTGTCACCGCCGCTCGTAATTCTACCCGGGTCACTTCGGGAACAACGTCGTCGTCAAAGTCCGCGTTGGACGCCACGGAAGGCGAAACCATAGGCGGAGGAGTGTGCTCCGCTCTGGAAGGAAACAGAGCGGCCACCACCTCTCGCAGGAGCTCCGGACGAAGACTCTGGGACAAGGGGGGCGCCCATGGGCGAAGCTTCGACATTACCATAAGGTATGGACGCCCCCAAGGATTACAGTCCAGAGTCTCTAGGAACTCCTGGCGGGCCCGATGTTTGGCTCGCATAATCTCAACTTTCAGCGATTTTTTGGCCGCTCTGTAGGCCTCATAGAGTTCCGCCTGTCTCTCCGTGAAATCGGAAGGACGGCGACGCCTTCTGCGCAGCCGGATGTACTGGCGTCTCGCAGCTACACAAGAATACCGTAGCCGCGCGATATGATCTGACCACCAGTACACCTGGCGCCTCGAAGGAGTAGATCTCACTCGCGGCATCGCCGCATCACAAATTTGACTCATTGCCTCCCGGAACCACTCAACCTCCATCTCGATGTTTTCAGGCCTGGCCGGAGAATGTACCCAGGCCTGAGCGATGGAGGCCTCCAGGAGGACCTCCCGATTTAATTTAGACAGGGCCCAACGCGGACCGCCCTCAATCGGATATCTTCGAACGGGCGCGCCGGAGGTCTGGGCGGAGACGTCGAACCGGATGTAACGATGGTCCGACAACGTCTCCACCTCCTCGACGACGCGCCAACCTACGACACGGCGCGCTAGAGCGGGGCTCGCAAAGGACACGTCCACGATGGAACCGCCCCGCTGACGCACGCACGTGTGCACTGAACCACGATTGAGGACTTGCAGGCCGTTCTCAACGGCCCACTCCTCAAGCAGCTCACCCTTCGCATCCGTGGTTGGTGAACCCCAAGCCGAGGATTTGGCATTGAGGTCCCCGACGACGAGCACGGGCCGAGGGTGGCTGCGAGCGACGACGACGCTAAGTTCAAGAAGATACTCCTCGAAGTCGGCGAGAGATCGGTTGGGTGAGAAATAGCCGCCCACCACAACCGCTTCTCCTATTTGTGCTGCGACGCTGCCCCGTCCTCGAACGATGTTCTCGAAGGACGGGGTGCCGGCGGCGGCCAGCGAAATGATCGCCACCAAGCCACTGAGGTCCCCTACCCAGCCATCGCTGGGAGGGACAAAGTAGGGCTCGGCGACGATGGCGACATTAATTGACCACTGCGCCATGCTCTGGAGGAGAAGATCCTGAGCCCTGGCGCAGTGGTTTATGTTACTTTGGAGGAGGCGGAGCTGTGAGTCCATTAATTGGTATTCATTACTACCTCTGCCCCCTCAAACGCAGGAGCGGCGACCTTTGCGGATTTCGTCGAATTTATGGCCGACTGCCTATTCGATTTGGGTGCGGCGCACCCTCTACCCCCGGCCCGGTGATCGGCCGGTCTTCCTGACGCCGCACAAAGAATGCAATGCGGCGTCGCTCTACACGAGCCAGCCAGATGACCGGACTGACCGCAGCGGAAACAACGTCCGCTGCAGTCAACCTCCGAGGTGCACTTCACCCCAACATGACCACCGCTGAGGCAGCGGTAACACCTCATTGGTCGGGGGTCAAGGAGCTTGACCTGCGCCGACACCCAACCAATTATGACTCTTCGGCCGTCGGCCAATTTCTTTGCCGTCGCTACGGGACAGCTGACGACTGCTGTTCCCATACCAGCGCGGCCCGAGCGAATGTCACCGCACCGGACTTGATCGGGAACACATTCCCCGACCTTAGCGATAGCTGCTACTACCTCCTCCACTGTGATGGAGTCGTCCAGGCCCGCAATACGCAGCTGTGCGCATTTCTGTGGCCTGGACACACTGACGTCCTCCTCCGGTAAGATTTTGCGGAGGCCTTCCGCCAGACTATCCGCCTGGTTGCCGCTAGCGACCCCAGGCACTTCGATGAGGCGGGCCCCGGTCTGGGTGATTTTGCACCGCAGACCCGCCGTAATTCCCAGTGCACTGGGATCGATCACGGAGCGTGCCTTCCTCATTATCTCCGCATATGTTGTGCCTCGTTCCAGTGCTGCCGGTTGCAGCGTTATAACCACTGCTGTGGAACGAGGCGAGCGAAGCTTCTTGGCCTTTTTTGCCTTACGCGCTTCCTTCTGCCTCTTCTTTGCCGCCTTCTTTTTAGCGCCGACTTTTTGCCATCCATTTTCTGTTGGGGCAGCGGACGTCGGCTGAGTCTGGTTAGTGGATGGGACAGGTGGGGCTTGGCTTTTAGACCTGCTCTTCCTCTTATTCTTCTTCTTTCCCTCCATCTGGGTTGGTGGAGGGACTACTTGAGGAGCACCTTCTTTCATTGGTGCCACACGCTTTGTCGCCGCCTTTGCCGCGTATGATGTTAACTGCGGCGGGGGCGGTGGGGGGCGCTGATGCACCTGCTGCAGTTGTTCGCTCCGGCGGTCCGCTGCCAATGGGGGCCGGAGTATTCGTCCCTCTATGACCGATAGAGTCCGCCTAAATTCGGCCAGCTCTTGACGCAAGGAGGCCAACTCTGAATCGCCCGCATCTGTCCCCCCACGACTTGTTGTTCTGGGGTTCGCACGCATCTCCTCCAGGAGACGCCTCATGTCGTCCACTTCCATTGATAAGCGGGTGTTCTCGGCTCTCAACTTTTTTATTTCTTCGGATGTGGTTCTATGGAGTAGTACCTCCGTGACGTCCTTCACAGTGGCCATAGAGTCCTTGAGGGTTTTTATACTGGTGCCCTTAAGCCCTTTTGACAATTTTGAAACTAGGCGGATTCCTTCCAGGGCACCGTCTAGTCGCTCCTTTAGTTGGCCCGAAGTTTGGTCTTCCGCTTCTGCTGGTACCGATGACTGGAAGGAGTTTTCCCGAGCAGCAGCAGTTCGGCGTAAAGTCATCGCGACTATCTTTTCCTCCTCAGAGGCGCGCTTTTCCTCTTCGGCTCTCTTCTTGGCAGCTGCCAATTCGGCTTGAGCTTTGCCTACTCCAATATAGCGCCCATGGGTGGGTGGACGCCCGCGACCTCTTTTAGCAACCGGCATATTAGGTACTGGTACGTTCTCTTCATTCGAGGACGATTCCGTGCCCGAACCCTCCACTCCTGGATGCGGACGCTTGCCGACAGTCCTAATTGGGCTGTATGTGCCAGCAGTATCTATTAGGCCATACTTGAACGTTTTACATTATCAACAATGCTCTTGAATTCAATATATTAATCTTTAGTTGAGACATTATGCAGTGAACCTAAATTACATAACATTATTTTTTTTTAATATTAGACTAAATTTATATTGTGGATATATATTTTGCTTCCAGAGACAGACTTGAGATAAAAGAAAATCTTTACCAGACTATGAAATAATAGCAGTATCTCGGGTATGAATATGAAAATCTATGAATATCTAATATGAAAAATAGGGACTCAGTAAGTAGTATCTAGTCTTGTTATACCTGTTTACACAACTTTTGATTCCGTTTAGTAGATCGACCCCACAACAAGGCTTATACTGATAGACGGAAGCTGAGTATTTAGCTCACCCACTGCATTATTGCAATCAAAACATTCTAATGATATTAAATATTACACGACTACGTCTGTCAGTGACGCAGCGATAGTGAATGCGACTATATCGATATATAGATATAATATATATAGAATATAGCGATAGTGTATGTCTAAGTTCTCGAGTACAATTCATGGGTCGGACAAAGTGTTGTCGGGAAAAAAGTAGCATGGAGTCTGGAACTGTCAGCGGTATGGACGGTAATCGGTTCGCTATCCTGTTTGTGTTGTAAGTTGATGAAACTTGGTTGTAATACAATTCTGCCTAGCCTTTGAAAGATGTAGAAGGCAGACTATGTATGCATATATATTACAAGTAAATTTTACAGTGAACTGTTTCCGTAAAATCATTATTCGTTACTAATAATATAAATGCAAAAATGTGTTTGTCTTTGTTCTTCTTTCACGTAGCAATAAATTACCGACACGACGGTTTTTTGAATCAATATTGATTTTTAGACCAAAGAGTAACATAGCCCACCATTTATCCTGAAAACTGCTGTAGATTTTCTCTTAGTACTACGGACGCAAAGCCACAGGCTAAAGTCGTATTATTTACAAGTACTAGTATTGCATGTAATCAAAAACTACAGTATAACAATAACAGGTAGAACTTCCCACCGTTTTAATAAAGCAATGTAATAGTGAAGCTAGTTTTCGCAATCGTCTAATTACTATCTAAACATTAGAAATACAGTCGCACTAGCAGTGTGGTTGGAATTAAATCAGTCGAGTTAAGTGTAACCGTACGAAGCAAATCTCGGCAAGTGGCCGGCTTCATAATTTCATAATCTTAATGGTCGCTTCGCAACGTAAAGTGGAGGAATTTAGTGAGGTACCCTCCCTCGAGGGCAAACACTTTGCTGACCATATCTTACATCTCCAGTAATAACCAAGGATAATGGACTAGCCGGTTTTTGAGTACGTCTTATATATTTTTCTTACTGTTCCCTTTTATCTTCTTATTATTTTTATTAGACATATACCCGTAATTGAACTTAATATTGCATTATGTCGTGAGGTCAGCTTTTATGTTTTCACGTGAATCATTTAGTGGTTTCTTCTATAAGTCTTTAGATGAAAGTATTGTAGATTTACGATTATAAAAGAAAATTCTTTTATAATATTAGTATTAATTAAATATGTTAAAGAAAAATTTTGGAGTATAATTGTTTTATCTTCAAATGTAAAATTTGTTAAGCAGGTAGATATCTTTTATTTTAATGCTTTGTTTTCGTTTTGACTACAACGAAAACAAAGAATATGAAGAATTCAAATTATTTATTATTTAATAATTTTATTATTAGCTTTTATTATTAGCTTTTTTGTGCATACCTTGTTGAGTTTAACAGTTGCACGTAATATAATATATAATAATTTATTTATTTTAGTATAAATTCTTAGTTTACAATTGCATTTTAACAATAACATAAAGTGCACTTATAGATATTTGCCCGAACTAGGTTAAACCTGTGTTTCGAGCGACAAACTGCTTACATACTATTATCAGTATAAATAAAATTACATTATAATAACTTTTATAATAAACTAATGGTAAACGTAAAAACAATTAAATTAAGTTTAATATTCTACTTTAAAACTAAATAAGCAAAATGTTATTTACAGATTGCAAGTAACTTCTCGGTTTGGTAAATGTTTAATGTGTAATTAATATTGATAGGCAAGATGTTGCGGACCCTTGTGGCTAACATTACTGTTAACGGATGTTAACAAATATATTAATTTTATAATAAAACATTAATATGCACTTTATGTTATTAATTGTTAAGGTAATTGAAGTTAATTAAATAGCGGTCCAATACTAATTTTATGTCGTAAATACATATATGCAAATAAAAAGGTTTGAAATAAAAATCTCTGTGGTCAACTAATGATTATTTCATAACAACACAAAATTATAAGACACAAACATATTTAGAATGTCAACATTAGAGGGAAGGGGAGGTGTTTTAAACCTGTGTTTCGAAAATTCTGTTTTAACGGGCAAGAGAGCGAGCCTAGTACCATTTGCCAAGCACATACGTCGACGCCGGGCTCACTGTAAATTTCCTAAGAAAATCAGGAAAGAATCCCTTTGTCCGGCCCGGGAATTGAATCGGGATGCTAACTTAAGCATCAAATAATACCAGACTATTAACAAAACTATCATACATAATACTTTAAAATATGTTTTATAAACAATCCTTGTTACATCGCGTGTTTTAAGGTTTTCTTTACGATATGGAAACTAGATTTCCATATATAAAAAATGTATTAATGTAATTTTGTACGTACACTAAAATGCCACTCGATCGATTAAGCTCTAATATATAGTTTAACTTCATCACAACACAAAAAAAAAATATAGTAACTATTTTGTAAAGCTTGTTTAAAAGGTTTTCAAGGGTTATGTAATAGAGCCCCACTATAACCAAAACCGCAAGATTTAAATCTGTATATATTATATTTACTAAAATATAGCATTTCATTTTTATCGACTTATCAATATAAGCACAATCAATACGCAAACAACACTAACAGCTGACTCGGGTGACCTCCATGAACCCGAAAATTATCTAGCGCCATTTATTGTGTTTAAATGAGAAATAATAAAAAATTATTTGTTTTGATCCAGGCATAGAGCACTTTCTCACATCCTCAGACTCAGATCTTAAAATATGACCATACCTTTCTGTCACACGCTGTGTGCGTATGGTTACATCACACACCAGAAACTTTCCTGTGTAATAATATTTAAAAACCTTTAGTACTATGGGTACTTTTAAATAAACGCGAACGAGACCATGGATAATAACTATTCTCTAATAAAACGGACGAAAATACCTGAAAATATGTACACTAAAGTTCCCAGAGCGATTCATAAAGTAAAGAGGGTTTCAAGTGCACCGTCATTAATTCGATTTACATACAATGCCGCACTGATGTGCTCCGCGAGACAGATAATCGCACAAATGACTTTTCGAACTCTGCACTGGATGGTGTTATTCTCGATGGAGTAGCAAACAAACTGATTTAATTTTTACCTGACATTTTATGACCGGATATTTTTAAATTAAAAAATATTGACCCCGCTTTTTACTAGTTTACTTGACTTTATAACAAGGTAGTTGATTGATTATCCTCGGACAGTGCAGTAGAGACTTTTTGTAAACATAATTAAATTGGAAAATGTTTTTGCTTTTTATATTTTCACCACGTCGAAAATATGCATTAAAAGTATGGATTTTTAACAGAGATTGTTGAAGGAACAGTCTTTTACATAATCTGTTTTTAGCTTGTAAACATTACACGGATGAGAGCTTACTAGATGGCGTTGTGAGTTTAGTAAACTTCATTTTCGATATACTCGTACAACGAGGCGACAGCGCGATTGGCAGTTTTAGCATTATGACCAAAATGTTGCGGGTTTGATCCTCGCACGAAAAACAAATTCCTGTAATCCGAAGATCCGTCTTTGGCTGTTATTTATATCCATTGTCAATATTTCTAAATGGCTCGTGGCTACCAAACTTATCTTAATGCCTGGAATTATTCGTTTATATTTAAGAATTAAACGTTTTTAGATTGTGTGTGCACATTTTAAATAAATATTATTATTAAATAAATATTATGTGCATATTTTAAATAAAATAATTTTACCTACAACATATACAATAGGTAAGTGTACAAGGATGCAGACTATCTAGCAGTGGATTATACGGAGACATTAATTAAAATTAATCGTCGAAGGTAAGATTGCTAGTTGATGAATAAATTGGAGTAGATTTAGACTAAAATCAGACCCTAAATACAGGCTAACGTAAATGAGTGGTATAATATTTTGTGACGTACTACTATGAGTTATCGTTGTTTTCCTTGTGAAATAATAGAATAGCTATAAAAGTGTTGACGTATTAATGTGGCGGCTTTATTCTATAAGTAGACTGTTTGCCTGACCTCCTTTCTGATTTCGCTTAAGTAATGTAACAGAGTTATGAACTTTGAATAACCTGAGCTTAATGAGATAACAAATTGTTCAAGTAAAGAGCCATATAAGCTACGATTATATTTGATAAATTATAATCGTATAATTCATCCTTACTTACACCAATAGTACACAAGTAAGTTTGTTGGCAAGTCCGCCTTTCTCATAGCAATGAAAAGAAATTCATTTTAGTCATAGAGATAGTTTATGAACCGGAGATAGGTGTTAATTTATTCTGAAATAAGTATTGTACGTTTTCTGTGTGGCAGCTATTTAGTTGTAGAGTCACGGAAGTGAGACCACAGGTTTTAGGATTCAACGTCAACGCATACTTTCATAAAATAAAATAAAATATTACACTTCAATTTACATAGATACTTTTTATGTACGTAGCGGGCGAAAGGTACATTTTTCATTCACTGCTTTTTTATTAATATTTCCTCAGGTAAGGATAATAAATAATACGTCTAAGCCACGATTTGAGTATTCATGCTTTATATTTAGCTTCTATCCCCGCAGTTTTACCATCGTATATGTGTTTAAGATAAATGCTTTAGTTCCGTAGCTCATAGCGTGACGTTATAATGCCTGTTACTTTGAAGAAAAAATATTAAAATGAGTTCAATAGTTCCAGAGTTCAAAGATTGCAAACAAACAAATTTTCCTTCGTATAATATCAGTATAGATATAACGATACAGTACAATGACATTACAATTTGTAATTGTATATAACTGAACACACTAATTTCTTATTATTCTGACGGCCAATTCGCGTGATAAAAACTGAGAGGGCAGAAGAAGAAAACATAGGATGCGGGTCTAGTCTCAGTGCCATAAATATCCTAAGTTAAAATAAACGTCAAATGTTTACATAAAAAGCCTTTCAGATCACCCTTATAATAATAATAATAATCATTTATTTATTGATTACGGTGGTAAAACATGAATACAGTCCATAAAGTACTTAATATAGGTAATATAATATGGGTGCCTGTACTAGGGTAAACCTGTGCCACAGGCGTTAAGGGCACTTACAATATACTACTAGGAACTAAATTATATACAATTAACCATACTTATTATATTAATATATGCAAAAATAAGCCAAGATTATAATTATTATCATGGAACTTGTTATTACTTATTTAACAACAATCAACAAATCTTCAGTATCCTCATAATTTAAAGTTTGTAAGTACTGACAGACTATCCGCTTAGATCTTATATTACTTAGGTCATATATAGCTGTTTGTTTATTTATCTTGTTATAAAGAAAAGGCCCTAAGAATGCGAAAAATCTATTTGTAAAAACAAACTTTGATTCAGAAAGTGTGGTACAGACAATATATTTTCGTCTTTTAGTGTTAGTAAGGTTGATGTTATACGTAAGCGTTAAAAGTTTATTAGACTAGATCGAAACTCTAGATCGGAAACGAAAACATTTTATTACAAGAATTGAATCTCATGTTAAAAACGTTTAAACACAACAAAATGCATTTGTATCGATTCATTTGTTTTTGACTTAAGTACGGGCCAGACAGACAATCATTTTCGAAAAATTGTTTTAAAATAAATAACAAAGATAGCACAGACAGACAATCAGAGGTTTTATATACTATTTTGTACGGGATTAGAAAATAAAATAAAAACAAATTTAAATTATAACGCATGTACATACATAGTTAATATTGTCAACATTTAAAATAAAGAACTCGCATGCGGCACGTTACCGAAATCCCTTAAATGAAAACGTAAAGCGCACCTTTTTTCGGATGTCTCATTTGAAATATCGTAATACAGTTTGCATATGACCGTTCGTTTAAACGAGAGAGGGGAACATAGAAACTGTAAATGGAATGAAAACATTGGAGTTTCGTTTTCATTCATTTAATTAGCTGGAGTTTTAAACGCGGCGCCGCTGTGTCGCTCCATGGCGTAATCGACCATTCATTCCAATGTTTCACTATTTTCTTTGTTAACTGTCGTTTTGTTTCTGATTTCTTTTATAAAATCCGATTTGGAAAATAGCTTTTTAATTTTGGGATGGGTGGAGTAGAGATTACTTCTATGTTATTTTTTATTATGAAAAGCATGATGTATGCTGTAGGTAAATGTGATTATAGTGGCACAGTGATATTTTTATAATGTAAAAATATTGTTTTCTCACTACTTGCATTTATTTTATTAACCAGCCAAGTCTTGGAATAACAGACATAATTAAATATGTCTGCCCAATGTCTCGGTGTGATTCAAAATGTAAATATTAAAATAAGTAGTTCAACAAAATCCATCAGCCAGTATCCATAGTACAAGCTTTGCTTAGTTTGGGCTAGATGGTGTTATGTGTATGTGATAGAATATTATTATATTTATTTTCTTTTAAATCTGCATCTGAAAATTTTGTAATAAGATTTTAGGAAATTTTCAGTTTCAGATTTTGTTTTAATCCTAACAGTAGAAACCCTCCTGCGTTTAAATATTGTCTCCTCTTTGGACATTAAATAACATACACAATGACAACATAAAAACAGAATTAATTTTAGAAAATTTTGGCGCTTGATGCGAGCTCTTTTGACTTTTGGAGTATAAAGGAAATTAGTTGATAATAATCGTCATGATTTGCCGACGTAAGACTAAGTTAGCTAATTACATTGACATTTATTTTAAAAAAAAATGCGGCTGTAAATTATAGTCTACAATGGCATCAGTGAGCATGCTCTGTAAAATTTCAAGAAATCCTTATTTGTTGTAAGAATAATAATAAGTAAATTTATGTTCACATTCCGTTTTCGACGTTTTGTAAAATCATAAACAAAATCGTCAGTCGGAAATCATAAGCGTTAATAAAACATTTGCTATTACCAAAATAAAATCCGGGAAGCAATCAGAGAATGGTGAAACAGAAAAGCTCCTTTTATTTTCGCAACAGCAGCAGATGCAAACTGGAAGTGCATTGGCGACTTTTGTTTTCAACTTTTCCGAATTTATGACTTGGATCCCACATGAGTTCAAGTGTGAACAACTTTTCACCTAGTTATGACATTTTTCAAAGGTAACTGACTCTTTGTTGTTTTGTTGGTAACTAGTTACAGTCCGTTGGTTTGTGTGTGTTGTCTACACAATGTGGGATTTAAGTGATGTACTAGGATATCTAACGCAGTGTTATCATTTCTATTTATTACTAGCTTTTGCTCGGGTCTTTTTCCATTTGGATTACAGTTCGCCCACAACATCTTGTACATTAGTCACATTATACACCATATATCCCGTTCTACTAAACAGAATTCGTTTAGTTTCGTTTTAAAGAGACATATACCACACTAGGAATAATTTCTGCGTCGCGTGGACCATTACAAACAACCAAACAAAGAACATCCCGGCTTGGAACAACCTGCGACGTATTGGTAGTGGCGAAATGACTACTTTAAATTTTAAATTTTAGAATAAAATTATACTTAGTTACAAAAAATATAGAAGAAATGTGTTAGTTTAATGAACTAAATTTTTAACTTTATAGTAACATAATATATACACAAATTATTTACAAGAAAAATATGAACTAAAGAGAAAAATAACATTTCTTCTATATTTTTTGTAAATAATTCGTGTATAATATTATGTTAATTATTTAATTACTTAGTTTAGATTATAAGTTGAAGTCAAGCTAGCAAAATATGAACAGTGCATCAAAATCGGTTAAGTGGTTTACACATTATGCTGACAGAGGCAGACATGTCAAAGAATTAAATTCTTTGGTTTGGTTTCTAACGTCACCAAATTGTCGCCGCGGAATTAGTTTTCAAAAATATCTTGTGTACTGACACAGCCTCGTTACGGTTTATAAAAGTGTAGAATGTATGTTTTATAAAAAGAGTTATGGAGATAACTTATAACCATTTTGAACAGAAACAGAGCAGGTCGGTTGTTCTGGCAGAAGACTAGTCTGCACACAAAAACAACAGCTGACTGACCTGGGCATCGAAAGTAAAACCCACGATAAGTAGTTTGCGACGCTGCACCAAGAAGGCAGTCCTTTTTTTTTATTACATTTTGATTCAATTTGTGCCGATATTTCTTCACTTATCTAAAATAGCATTTGATTTTTTGGCAACGAGAATGTAGAACAGTCAACAATTTTCTCATTTATAATATTAGTCACGAATCCACGTTCGAAAACAAGTTTAATGTGTGTTCGCGTTTGAAGGCCCTAGTGTCGCCTTGAGAGCCAATTAATTACCAATTCAAATCTAGTAATAATGTAAGTGATGCTATGCAAAGAAGGCCAATATCTTGGGGTGGAGCAATTCGCCTTCAATTAGTGCAGGCGTCGGTTCTCCTTATTTATTCAGAGGGACTGGATAAAATAAAAAGGTAGAAAAAATATCTCCGAGATAAACATTCATATGCCGAAATGGGAGCCGAAGGTTCGGTATTAGAATACGTTCAAGGTATGTTTGGAAAATATTTTGATTTACGACTCCCTGTTTGGGTTCGGAGACTGATTGAAACTTGCACTCAGAACTCAATATCAGCCGATTCAATTTGGAATAGTATTCACTACAAAGTGAAGGTAAGTGTTTTATACAGATTGGTACCTGAATATGAATACATTACTCTCTGTTTACGGCCAACTTCGGAGAAGCTTCCTAGTTAGAGTGTTTATATTGAAAATTGTAACTGAATTGAATCTAGATAATATTAACTATAGTATTTATGGTATGATTTTGTCTAAAAACATGAATGAAATGTACTTTTAACCCTGTAATAACCAACGCAGCACCTCTTAACCTGCAGAGCGATTAAAATTTGGTTTATTGTGGTCTAAATATGATCGGTGTTAATGTGTTCCGGTCCCCTGGTAAAGTTGGCAACGTGTCCGCGATGGCGTTCGGTACGGCTTTATGACCAGCCTTGACCATTTATTATTAGAGGCACCGGAATGGCGTACCATACCTTTGACATAGGTACATACCAAAAGGTGAAACAATGAGCCATATATATAAGCTATAGCAAAACTTTTTACAAGGCAAACAATTATGAATGCCAAGGTAATTTTATCAATTATGTTTTCTGCAAATTTTCTTTACTGTGCACGAAATACGGCAAATAACTCTGCATCAAAATTGCAGGTACTTTGGTCGTCATAAAGTTACGCTGAGATTTTTCGTCGTATTTCGGCGCACCTCTAGTAAAACAAGGGAATAGATAACACTTTAATGTTATTTTTATATGTTATTATCGCCTGGAAAATCCGTTACAGATCCCTCTTAAAAGTGCGTCGATACGTTGGACCTTTCTTGCGTAAAGGTGCTTCCGTTCCCGGATTAACATAATAAGATATTCTTTATCCCTGTAAGTTGTAGGGCTCCCGTGGGAGACCTAAAGTTCCGTTCAAACTCCGTGGGGTGAAGGACTGGTGTATTATAAAAATCCATTGGTTTACGTCATCACGGCACCCTTAGAAAGTTGAATTTTTATGGCTAAGGTTCGGGAAACTTCTTTATTTTTTATCTAAATAAAATATTTAAGGCCAGGGTCAGGATCTTGTAGCATTTATTTATTAGGTATTGAAGAAAAGTTAGGTTACATATATTATTGAAGAAAAGCAACACTCATTATACTTCCATCATTCTTCATACCATATTCATCGCCATAATAGTTTACGATTTTTCTTTATTGAAATCATCATAAACTGAAAGTCCGTATTTCCGTAAACTATGTTCAAAATAATCAATCATTATAGTCTCGGGTGTAATGCCTCTTAGCAACGTAATACTGTCAATAAGTTCCGGCTCTCCGGGGACTTACATGCCTGATATGCATATTAATTCACGAACACTCACATTATTCCGAACACATTGTCGAACCCAACATTGGTTTATAGTCAGTAATGAAAAGTGTTCAGCAATAAGTAATTTTACAATAGCATCTTTGTCGATCGATATAGAATTAAATTAATTAAGTTATCATATCATAACACTACTCTACAAAAAAACAGTTTTGGTTCGCAACAGAAACGAGTGTATTGTATCCAGGGTAAAACGCTAATACTGAAGTTAAATCTGATAACAGAATTTCGCCATCACGTCAGGATTTTAGTGATTGTGATTTTTTTATTTCGCTACGCATGTTTTGTAGTTAATTGAAAATAAATTGATGTAATGACTAAATTTAGAAAACAATATATATATTTAAACTGTTACTATTTATCATTTATATATTATTTGCACGGCATTGTATATGCAAATATGTCTAGAACTTTCTTCAACTTTATATCTTGCATGCGATTGTTAATTGTATGTACACATGTGTTTGAGTGAATAAATAAATGATCTTATCTTATCTCATCTTTAAGAAACTATAAATAATAAATTAAAAAAAAATTTGCTTATTATTTTCTTTGCGTAAGGTGATTTTCTTTTAAACTCTTGGTCATTTTCTCTCATGTGGAACCAACAGTAGTCCAACATGCCGGGGTCCCATCGATCTCGGTAACGTTATTCCACATTAAGGATGTCCTAATGAAACCTTTCACCAAGTTCGTCACTAATATCTCCTAAGCTTCGTGGATAAAATTCAAGTTAGTGTGTAAAAATGAATTTTTAGCAACATTCTACATCCTAATTGTTGGTAATTTTCAAATAAACATAAGTAACAATCTATATTATGGCTAGTAGGCTCACGCCAGATCATTGGTACGGCAAAGGGTGTCAAAATCTTTTTCCATTCATTCAGTTATTCAGACGTCCAATATAAGTTATACAATAGTGATGAGGTGCCCATTTTTTATCTTGGTGGCCGACAGTAAAACCAAAATAAGTCACATTTTGAATTACTACTATTTTTTATTGAGAAAGTGTAAACGACCCACATATAAAACAAAATTAATCAAAAGAATTATTACAACCACTTTAAGCGATTTTACTCATTTTGTACGTAGAAAGTTTATAAAGTTTCCATGTACAAAAATGTTTATAAAGTAACCAAAAAAATGAAAAGCATCAAAATATTGCATAGTTAGATTAAGGAATAAAACGTAATAGATGACAACAAATATTTAATTTCCTATGTACTCTCAAAAACAAAATAAGAATATACAGCATTGTATGCAACTTGGCCATATACCTACAGCGTAATTTTTTTGTATTGATTTTTTATCTTTTTATTTGACTCGATGACGATATTTGATTAATGTATTAGCAATCAGTAATGCCTAATGAATCAAATATTATACGTGGTTACTCTGTTGCGCTATTTTGTAAACTAGTGTAATCAAAAATCTATATTATGTAATAAAGTGTTAATTAAACAACGCGATAAAATCCGTGTATAGTAGTTTAATTTCAATAGTGTAATCAAATTTAAATAAATGGTTTTGAAATTAAGAAAGCCGATAATTTGGATTAACCATTTGTTAGAAATATAACATGTACGATTTTGGCAGCAATGTCTACGTGAGATGTGATGTGGCTGAGTGATAAGTGGTTTTTACAGCCAGTGCGTCGAGAGCTGCGGGTTTGAACCCCACAGAGTTAAAAAATGTAGTACGGCACAATTTAATAGTTTGTTTCGAATCTGAGTGTTGCATGTGTTCGTTATTTGAATGTCTGTAAAACTTTCGAGTTATAGGAATTAATCTATGTAAATGTACCCTATGTTATTTTCTATATCCCTGACAACGAGTATGCGAAATTGCATGGTGATTGATCGAGTAGTTAAGGCGTGAGAGCGTAACAAACAAACAAACTCACATTCAAATTTATAATATTAGTTAGGATTTGTACTTATGACTTTTGTACTATTGACGTATGTAAATATAGTTTTGAAATAAGCACTCACGTGACAATCCGTTAAGCACATTTTACTACTTTATAATTGCTCTACTAGATTCATTTAAAATAAAATTATATTTTTCGTTATGCTCACAAAGATAACAATCATCGGCAGTCTATATCACAAATAAGGCTGGCTCTCAGACTGTGACGAATTAAGGCCACAATCAAATCCTCGAATACCCAATTCTAGGTTCGTAGACTTCGGTCACTACTTGAGCCTCTGACAGGGGATCTCGGTGTTAAAGGACTTTGATAAATTCATCCAAATTGATGTAGAATTTCTCAGATTAGTTTCACGTTCCTAGAATATTGTAAATATTACAGAAATCATTTTGCGTTACTATTCATAGTTTGAAGTAATGCGGTACAGTTAACCGAATTCGGAAAAATATATGAATATCGTAGCTATTGGACGGTAACAGTTAGAAGATTCTTGAGACATTCCGTATGTTTAAAAGCTTGTGTTCTTGTATGTATTAAACCAGCATGATTATACAATTCCTTAAAAGCAAAAATATATCTTCTCATTCTGAAAGGGTTTATTTAGTCAGTGCAGCTAAGAGATACATCTAACTCGAAAACCAAGGATGATATCTATAGAAATAACTAAATAAATAAGCTTAGAAATAAACTTTTATACCGAAATACAAGCTAGAGTGAACCAATATCAAGTCAAAACTAGTTAAAATAACTCAATTTTCTGTTACGTATGTACAGTGACAGAAATCGATACAAATATAGTATAGAAGTGATAGGGTAGAGGCAGGTAGACAAGTTGTCGTGTATTGCCCTTGTACATTGACATTTAGTGCAGACCGAACGATGGTTTACGATCACATCGGGCCCCTCGGCGCGCCACCGCCATCGAGCCACCGCCCGCGCCGCTCTGCCCCTCCACTAGCGCACTTTTACAATGATTACAATTTAAAAAAATATTGTTCACTATGCTCAACTCGAAATTCGATACGTAAAAGGATATTTTTTGTTTCCATTGAAACAAATTTATGACCCAACTATAGTTAGGTTTTGAATTAATGTTGTTTCGATTGCGAGTAATATATTTGATGAAAAACAAAGATGTTTTATAACATTGCTGTAAATCACTAATAGAATAACTACCACGCATAACGTTGAAACACTCAACAGAATATACTAAAATTCAGTTATAGTTTTACATCCATTACCACTATACTCCAACACGTACTAGACTGTGGTTTCGTAAGTAGGTTATTGTGTACAATGACGTAATAAACACATTTTATTCTTTATTTTTCATCGTGAATCTGTAACGGTATGCTAAATTTATGTATGATGCCGTCTGCCACGACGTGCCTTCGCGCAGAACAATTGATGTACACCATGAAGCCAGCCCTCCTAGCAACATAAAATTTTATGACCGCGAATATTTATTATTTATAGTTTTATAGACCTGCCTACCATCGATTTCCTAGTCGTGTACCACGTTGTAGCATGTCAAAATTGTTATTTTTGACTATCAATAGAGTAATAATTTTTCTTTTACTTGTATAAGCATGAAATATGCCTGTAAAATATCCGTGCGTGAACTCATCGACATAACATTGACAAGTGTGTTGCGTGAGAAATTTGTTTTAAATACAGAAGTAAAATATAATATGCATCTATTAAAATGATGATAAATATTATTGCCAAAATCACAGCATCGGTGCCATAATTGAAAACATGAAAATGATACTCGGCAAAGGGTTTAACCGTCAGTAAAAATGGTGTTTTAATCCGTCCATCGATACCTGCCGGCGACAGCCGGATTACCGGCCTGCCTCACTGTCCACCGACTTGCTATTTTTTTACATTTATACGCAACTATATTTTACATTTTTGACATTTGAATTTTAGATTCAGCGCTCCCGGTGCACTATATCACGACGCGTTGTGTATAAATGAGGCTCATTAAACTTTTTGCTGTGACTTAGAGTTTAATGTAGAACACATCTAGGCGCTCAGGTAAGGACTGGAAGTCTGCCAACTACCTGTAGATGTTGTGCTCTTTAGGATATTTACAGCTGGGTAAGGTGGCGTTTTTTATTGCTCTTTATGAGTTATTGGAAACGATAAATGCAAACAAAAATGTATTCCAACACATATGAAACGTACACCGGTCGAAATATTTTTTCTGTTGGCTCCTGCATCTGTCGCGCGTTTCCTTCCCCTTTATTAAATTTATTAGAGTTGTATTCGGTAAATAAGTGGAGCGATAGGTAACGTCGACGTATTCCCACGTTTAAGGCGCCGCGTCACTGGGAATCCCGCGTTCCCCGGGGCACGCTGGCGCGGCGCGACGGCCGGGGCGCGGGCGGCGGGCGGCCGGGCCCCGCGAAATGTTAAGCGGATTCACGTTATTGTTGGAGCCATTTTGTGAACTTATACGGGAAAGCCGAATGTTTTGAGATAAATTCACGACAAAGAGATAGCACTTTGAGAAATGCACGAGTTTCTTACGTTTCTATTCGATAATCTCGCTGTTTCATTTACTTTGTACGTATTGGCCGCCTGTTTGAAATCGTGCGTCGACGTAATCGATCTATAAACAAGTACTGATGAACATCACAAATAGTTCGATGATATTATCGTTGCCACGAAGAGGTTTGCATTCAACTTTACGACCTTGTTCGTATTTAATAAATATGTCGGTCTTTTCCGACCCCAAATTTTACGACTGTACAATAAAACATGTCTCGACATCCAAATTTATATGCGTACATAAAGTTTTATATCCGCGCGACTTGCACCGGCGGAGGTTTTCCTAATTGTTACCGGTCATGGACGGAACGAAGCGGGCCACGGCGGGTTCATGAAAATTCAAAATAGTGACGAGTGAGCGACGAGCTCCGTAAAATCTGATACTGCGAATGGCATTGTACGCAGCCGATCGATGGAGCCACGACCACAACAACTAAGCACTCGTAATTGATTGCAGCTATACAAAGTAAGCGGCGGATAAATAAAAACATGGCGTCCGAACGTATAGAGCGTCCATTGTACAGACACTCGTATAAAATCGCGCTTTCTAATGATGTAATTTGTGCCGTATAATTTGCACGTTACCACCCCGTGTTGACACAACCAAGCTTTGGATTCTTGTTTGTTTTAGTATGTCCGCCGGCTCACGCTCTAAATGTTCAATTTGTGTGATTTTTCTGTATCGTTTAGCAATTTCACATTCAAAATAAGTGTTCATGCATCGGTCATCGGCGGAGCGGCGGGTGCGATTCACTGACTCATGTTTATTGACCTTTTGTTGCTTTAATTAATCATCGAGGTTATAACTCGCCGGCGTCGCATATAAAACAGGTGGAAATTTCATTTCGCTAATAGCGTTACCCTAATTGCGTATGCAGCAATTATCTGTCGGACGTGTTCAAGCGTACAGTTATCGGTCGTAAGGAGAGGCTGAGCCCGGAATTAGCGTGCAGTCTCAGGTGCCCGGCTCCTCACACTGCATAGATAATAACGCTAGCTATAACTACTTCAGCTTATGCAAACTTACTTATAACGTATAGACGACTATCGAGTTCACTTTGTGCGTCCTCATTACATTCATTAAGTAAATGATAAATGTCTTTGTGTCTATCATATGCTTAGTAACCTGGCCTGACTTGAAAACTTAGACAGATGTAATGTAAAGCTTCCACACTGTCCTGAAAATAAATTCGAATTATATTATTAATTACGTAATTATACAGATGTTTATGGACTAGTGGAGGTTTTACATTCTACAATATCCTGAGCAAGCCTATTTTGCTGTGCAATATAGAAAAATACACCTGCAATTTCTTTATTTATTGTTTTTATAACAAATTTAACAATAAGACAGGCTCTTATATTATAGATAGATCGCACGATATGAATTCAGAGACTACGCCGATACAATCACAGCACGGATGGCGTTGTGGTTTAAGTGGTCGCCTTGCCGCTGCCACTGCGCCGAGTGTTGTGGGTTCGAATCCCACACGGGACAAAATATTGTGTGATCCGCAAATGGTTGTACCGAGTGTGGATGTTCTGTGTCTGTTCTTTGAATATTTGTAAAGTCCTCTGCGACACAGGAACTACCCCGAGTACAAGAGTTGTCTTTTTATAAAATAAATAATTAAAAATATTATCTATGTGCATAAACATACAGCGCGCTATAGAGCAGTTGTTGTGTATTTTAAATTCATAATTAGTAATAATGATTTCGTAGTCATATATTCATATATAATATAACTACGTAATATTAACAAAGCCTACGCTCGTAGCCGTAGCACGTAGCACTTTACGTAGCGCGTAGCTAATTGTGAATACATTATTATAACTAAATAATATATGTTCATAATTATAAAGACAATAATTAAACCTGGTGGGAATAATAAGTAATCGGTTTATAATACAAATAGAAGCGTGATGCTATACATGTGTTAAGTGTACTGTAATTAGTTATATTAGTTTTTTTAGACTCCACTAGGAATAAGTCCCTTGTAGCGTGGGACTTTACAAACTTTGAAACACACACACAAAAATGCCCAGACACGGCACAACTATTTGCAATAAGCTTTTTTGTCCCGTATGGCGATCGAACCCACTAAACGAACATTTAAACCACTGGTGCTTTATTACTACGAAAACGTAAAAAAAAGTAACTAAAACCAATCATAAAAAGAAAACAATAATTATATTTTTATTAAATTAAATATAATTTATATAGGTTAAGAGCACCTTAAACCGGCGAGCGTGTATGAGGAATGTTATGAAAGTGAATGAAACCAGAGAAGTGTGTCAGAATCGTAGCAAATGGAAATCCGTAGTCTCTGCCTACCCCTCTGGGAAACAGGCGTGAATCTATGCATGTATGTATGTAAATTAAATATCGGTGATATCAATATTTATTCCAAAACAATAATTCCTGAAGCATAACACAATCTTTGTATTAAGTATCAACTATTTGTAATAATACGAGAAATCCGCCGACTAAAAAGTCATTGTCCAATAATTGTCTGTTATGCCCGACTGCCGACAGCTAAACGCGTTTTCCTAGAATTTCGTCTACACGACCTCACTGTGGTTCGCCACTTACGGGGCAGGCGCCAGACATTGACTCATATTATGCTTTAAGCAATTTAGCTTTGTACTTTGATGTTTTATAGATCACACAGGTGAATTGATTGTCCACTCAACCACCTTTATACTCTCCATACAGAGTGATAAATAAAATAAATGTCTATTAGAAACGATCAATACTGAACACGTTACATACAAAAGGCATATCTTTTTTTAGATATCGATTAAAATACGTTTATTTGTTTTGTTTAATGAACAGTAAAACACTTTGTGGGCTTTTGTTTTTACCGTTTTCGGACACCTTCCGCGTAAACATGAAACGAAAGCACCGCTCCTATTTTGACAGGAATCAAATAAAACAGTGTAAAAGGCGGGAAAATCTTTTTTATTCCCCTATTTCTTATCTGAGCGCTTCGCGAAGATTTTTCGTGGATGTCATTTAGTGCTAATGCCTGTTGTGGGACGAGTCGCCTACGAATTGCCACATTTACTCGTGCTGTCGGCCTCTCGAACCAACGTTAAATCCTGTGTTTGGAATGAGCCAATGCATCTTAAGCAAGGGAACGCGCCTTTAAATTGTTCGCTGACAAAACTGTGGAAAATTTCCCACTTCTTGTCCTTAATAAGCTTTGTACAAATTTTGGAGCTTAGCGCAAACCTTAGGGGTGGATAAACAGCAAACAAATAATCTCGGTGAACGATAAAATCACTAATTGAGGTCGGTTCATACAATAGGGTAGTTGCGGAAAAAAACCGTTTCATTACCCATGAGTCACCGTGGCTTCGATATGACTTAATATATGTAGTGTGTACTCATAGCTTACTTGTGACGTAAGCACTGGCCCCTGTGTGCGCGCGTCAAGTTATTTGTTCATTTATCAGACAACACTCGGTAACAATGATAAGCCAGTAAATACAGCCAGTTACAGTTATCACATACAATAATACAACCTTGGTTAATTTAAGCCTCGGTTATTTGTGTAAATTAGGGAAATGTTCACTGTTAAACCACATACATTGACATTAACCAGAAATAGAGCTGAATTTGACTTACCGATATTGTTTGATCAATTAGATGTAACCTCATTGTTTTGTTTATCTATAACAGGCGTAGCGTATCGTGACGTCACGGCAAACTTCTAACAATTATATAATCCTTTATTAATGATTTGTTTAAAGGTTTTATATAAATAAATATCCTAATTGCGATAATTCCTTTATTGAGTTTACTTTACAAACATGACTTTATACTTTTATTTTGCACTAATAAAATGAAAACACGACCTTTATCCTTTTTAGTACTGTGTTATGCTTGTATTTAGTATTTGTAATATAAAATGTGAAAATTCTACTGTATGGACGTTATTAGTGATTTAAGAGGTCAGTCCGCCGCTGTCATTAGTGCGTTGTGGGTTTTGATCGCACCAATAATTGTCCCGAATAAAATAATAACGAGTTGTTTAATGCTCGTAAATCGTTACGTAGCAATTACACGTAGCTAGTCTGTTTATAAATAATGATCGTATTCCTATTATCTATAGCTACATTTTGCATTTTTATTTTTTTACATTTTTCTTCCAATAAATCGTTTTTTGTTTCGAAAACAGGACATTTAGGTAGCCTTTTTGTTCTCCTGACAATGTGTATGCAAAATTTCATGGTGATCGGTCGAGTAGTTAATGCGTGAAATTGTAACAAACAAACGAACTCACATTGGCATATATAATATCAGTTAGTATTTTTCTGTTCAAAGACAAGAAGGCCAGGGTACTAGGAGAATACTACCTAATAGAAATCTGAATACAAAATTAAAGTTCTTATGATTCATTCTAGAGTACACTTGCGGACAGTGACACATTACATTCTATTAATCTAATTTAATAGGACATTTGAAAACGTTTACTCCAGTACTCAAGTTCTGCTATTTCAAAGAATATCATGTATCTTCGCCTTAATGGTAATTTTATGCGACAATAAAGTTTCCGGTCATTGCTTATAGCTTAACAACTGAAGTTTTACATTATTTTGTGCTTATACTACAACTACTATAACTTTACAACGTAATAAAATTTTGGACAGACATCATTGTAAATTATTTATGTATATTTTTCGAAGGGAAAGGGCTTTTATAGGTTTGTTTTGGCACTCGAACTATATTATTTAAACGGGTGTTTTTTATACGACTTTCTTTGCAGCAGGTTTAATACCGCGTCAGACAATGTTTTTAAGATTTTCTGTTATAATAATTTCAATTAGAAGTGAAGTAGTCTGGTCTCTCTAGAAAATACTCTGTGACGATGGATCTAAATATATCTGAATAAATATAACATTTGCATACGCTGTTCAACTATTCGGGATGTTAAGTCTGAAGTTATGCATATTTTGTGCCAGATATCTATATTGTATCATATCAAAGGTCCTATATTCGTATGGCTATCGTTGGTTAATTTGAATAATTAGGTACATACGAACAACAGACACAAAACATCATCCGAATTACATTAATATTTACCTTGTGTAGGTATCAGCTTGATACCTACACGACACACAACAGACACAAAGAACATCCAAAATCAAAACAGCTAGACGTGAATCACATTAATATTTACCTTGTGTAGGTATCAGCTTGATACCTACACGACACACAACAGACACAAAGAACATCCAAACTCAAAACAGCCAAACGTGAATCACATTAATATTTACCTTGTGTAGGTATCAGCTTGATACCTACACGACACACAACAGACACAAAGAACATCCAAACTCAAAACAGCCAAACGTGAATCACATTAATATTTACCTTGTGTAGGTATCAGCTTGATACCTACACGACACACAACAGACACAAAGAACATCCAAACTCAAAACAGCCAAACGTGAATCACATTAATATTTACCTTGTGTAGGTATCAGCTTGATACCTACACGACACACAACAGACACAAAGAACATCCAAAATCAAAACAGCTAGACGTGAATCACATTAATATTTACCTTGTGTAGGTATCAGCTTGATACCTACACGACACACAACAGACACAAAGAACATCCAAACTCAAAACAGCCAAACGTGAATCACATTAATATTTACCTTGTGTAGGTATCAGCTTGATACCTACACGACACACAACAGACACAAAGAACATCCAAACTCAAAACAGCCAAACGTGAATCACATTAATATTTACCTTGTGTAGGTATCAGCTTGATACCTACACGACACACAACAGACACAAAGAACATCCAAACTCAAAACAGCCAAACGTGAATCACATTAATATTTACCTTGTGTAGGTATCAGCTTGATACCTACACGACACACAACAGACACAAAGAACATCCAAACTCAAAACAGCCAAACGTGAATCACATTAATATTTACCTTGTGTAGGTATCAGCTTGATACCTACACGACACACAACAGACACAAAGAACATCCAAACTCAAAACAGCCAAACGTGAATCACATTAATATTTACCTTGTGTAGGTATCAGCTTGATACCTACACGACACACAACAGACACAAAGAACATCCAAACTCAAAACAGCCAAACGTGAATCACATTAATATTTACCTTGTGTAGGTATCAGCTTGATACCTACACGACACACAACAGACACAAAGAACATCCAAACTCAAAACAGCCAAACGTGAATCACATTAATATTTACCTTGTGTAGGTATCAGCTTGATACCTACACGACACACAACAGACACAAAGAACATCCAAACTCAAAACAGCCAAACGTGAATCGCATAAACGTGATATCAAGCTAATATAGGTATTAGCTTGATATCTACACTACACTCAACGGGTTTGCAGTGAGCACAAGTCAATCTACGCAGTGAAAAATAAAACTATAAAGTGTAAGAATATGGTGCGTTTCTCCAGTTCTAATTATTCCTAAGTAGTAGTACTTCGTTCTAATGGCATGTCAAAGCTTTTAAATAAATGTAGAGAGCGCCACAAAGTGGGTGCAGTGAGTTTTACGATCAACCGTTTACTCGCTTGCATGCGAATTTTATTCGTTTATATATAGGCTTTTAATGGGTCGTACGTATCAGAGACATTGCTTGTAAATGTCCCAATGTAACTTTTAGAGAAATATGTTCCCGTTACTCGGCAAATTGATTGATCAATGTTACTGCGCGAACGTGGACCAGCGAATGAAATGTTTACATAAATAATAATAAGTTTGTTTTAACGGCTTGTTTATCTTTTCAGGCTTTCATTTGCTGTGTTCTTTGTATACTTTTATACTTTTCATTCTCTCGTGTTTATTAAGCATTGACAATAATATCATAAAATGTGAATACATATATTTGATAGTTATTAACGATTCATTGTCAATTCATTTTATTTGTTGATCTGTTTGGTTCGGTTAGCTTAATATGACTACTAATGACTTACAATTTTTGACAGTTAATCAAGACATGTTTGTTTTGATTAACTGTCAAAATTCGCTATGGCAAAAACATGGTTGTCTGATCTGTCTATGTGGTGCTAGCTTGACTGTTGGTACCCCTGCTTCTTAGAACAATATAAACCATACTTCATACCAGGGACCAGCTAGACAGAGTCCTAGAATCGGATACGAATTTTACAGCGGCATACCTACCTCTATACTTTATTAGCAATCATATTTTTTTACAATATCTACAATCCCACAATTGCTTAGTATAACAAATCTAAGTGCCCCTTTTCAAAGAGAGCACTGATTCGCAATCAGAAATGGTAGTGCTTTATGTTTATAAAAACAAGGTCCATTGGATTTTATTTCCAGTGCCATGGATAGTGAAAATGAAATATTGAATGATTTTCATGGAAAATAAATTGTTTATAATCATTATTGTTTTATCACTGTAATTTTATTTGTTTCGTTATGATTAAAATACGTCATAAAGAAGACATTATTAACAAATGTATCATAGAAAAGCGTTGCACATGCAAAATAACAACACAACATAAGAATTTATCCAACGACAGCACACGCATATTCTAATCAAGAATATGCGTGTGGCAATCCATAGTGTGTCTAACCCTCAGCAAAACAGGGAGAATGCCTTTATTGAAATTAGGGCTATCATACGCGAAATTAGGTTTGGCTATTAGATATACCTATAGAATGATACTTACCAGTTACGGCAAACACCGGTAGCGACAACCCAGCGTCATGTTTTAACGTACACAACACAACCCTTTTTACAAACAATAGCTAGTATTTGCCTATGGTAAGGTTGGCGAGGCATTGGCGCCAACTATCGTCTAACGGCCCTTAATTGCAGTGTAGACGCCATGTTACTACGGACAAATTCGGAGCGTGCTATTATTACATACGCTTATCGTTTACCTGGCGACCAATTCAATTTTACAAACTTACTCCACACGATTCGTGTGTTGACACAATTGGTTTCTCCCAATTCCGTATGACAATATAGGCTCCCAGCGTATCTGTTATAAATTGTGTCGCTATCACACTACGCCATAATGTTTGCTGGTTTATACAAAAGTTGGTTATCAACAAACGACCGTAGTCAGTATGCGGAGGGTAATGCATTTGCTGATAACGTGTGTCTATGTACTAACATCAGGGTAATGGTAAACCCGTCGATTTAGAAGCGAAAAGTAACCTGATTTTAAATGAAAAGAAATCTTTGCATTATGTTTATGCTTCCCCTCCCCCCTGCTTTAAGGGGCGCAGCCCACGTCTATAATTTTCTTTTGGTATACGCTGATAATAATACCTGATATCACTTCAAATAACAATACATAGCTACCTACATGAATATAAGTATTCTTTCAACAAATATTGGTCATCTATAAAAATATGTAATAAAAATGTAGCGGATATAATATTCTTTGTAAACAAAAAAGTAATTAACGCCTCGCTCTCCATACATATACATAAATAAAATACATGTTGTTTTATTTTCATATGATTGTTTTTACATCATTTGAATTTATTATTTTTATTTATTTTACTCGGGTCTGACCATGACCCGTAACTCTTTTATATACAGATGAAAATAAAAGAGTTAAGGGTCATGACAATAAGAAGGGACAAGGTTTATCGACTACCAATATTGCTATGTAAAGTTTGAGCCCTATGGTGTCAAAACTCTACATTAATTAAAGTATTTCCGAGGAGACACAAGTTGCGGTTGCGGTCTCAATCCTAGTTTAGGAAGCAAAATTGTTTGATATATTTTTTATGCTAGTTATTTCAATATTTGTTAACACTTTGCTATACAGATTTTATCATCTTTATAGGAACTGCATTGAATAACACCACATTCAGCGAAATGGAGAATGTATGTAAGCACGTAACAATAGCTAAGAGTTTTCTTTCAGCCGGTTTCCAATTCAGTTTTGATATTTCCACATTGGTTTGACTATCGGATTTTAGAATGTCCATATGATAGACTAAACGATATTTTTAACTATGTTGATAACTTTGTGGTACATGTTTCATATAGTTTTATATTCATTTTGTTTTTAAACAGAGCGAGGGTCTGAGACTATCACACATCAAGTCAACTCGACAGTTCTCAGTCGACACTATAAAAAGGACTTCAATAGGGTTCCTAAGCGAGGGATTAACAAGCTGCATAGTGCATATTCAATACTCGAGCGCGACGTGTTCTTGTGTGGCTGCAGTGGGACCACTTGGTACTACAGTAGTTGTCTCCAACGAGACATTGGCGTCGAACTTGAGCTTGAGTGGAACATGCATAAAATTGTGCGAATTACACCATTGAGTGTTGACGGCAAATGAAATGGTTCGCTGTTTTGCTTCGATATTTCGACGATTTTAAAAGAATATTATCTTATTCTTAAAGAATGTATTATATAATAATAATTACTAATAGTTATTATCTTCTTACCTTTAGATATAAAAGCCGTTACCGCTCGCTGATCATAATAATTATACTCATATGAGTATATTTTGTGTCGTACATTATGTCCATATAATGTCGACATAACATTATTTACAATTTTTCTGTAATTTTATCCTGTGCTAGCTATGCCTATGCAATATTTATCTAATTATGTATCCCACCGCATTTTAATATAGTCTTATAATTTAGTGTCAGTCTTTTTAAATAAAACAAACACTATTATAGTTCATAAAATATAGCTTAATAGGCATGATGACTAAAAATAAACATTTTGTCCGTCTTTTAGACTAGCAAAAAATATTGGACACATATTTTTCTTTTATCCCACAAACTAATAACAACGAAGATACAACGCGTTGAAATTTCGTGTTACGTCACTTGTCGGTACAAATTTTACAAAACAGTGACGTCACAAGCCTCCCCTCCCGAAATTTAATGCGTTATACGTCACAGCATTTTTTTATTGTTTTTTTTAATCAAAAAATACGTGGCCAATATTTTTTGTTAATCTAATGGATGGACTAATTACAATCAGTTATTTTTAATCATGCCTATTAGTATAACAGTTGTCAGATCAATATGACTAGTGCAGGGAAAGTATTTATACATACTGATACAAATCTAAGTAAGTAATTTAAAAATAAAACAATTACAACAGTTATAATGAATTTATTGATTTAATGGCGTACGTCCCAAATCAGTGTTATCATCATCAGTACAATCGGAATCGCTAGAGTAATCCTGGAGGTTAGTGATTAATTTCTGGTCACATACTGAATCAAAACGAACATCGCGTTCCCAATCTTCTGTAATCGTATTTCGAGTCTTTTCTACTACTTTTTCCAATTGTCTGGAGTTACATGGCGACATGCATTAGTTATTATTATTGTTTGCTGTAAACGGTGGGGCAGTATTATGCCTGGCTGTGTGATCTAAATAAAACAAAAATTATTTGGTTAGAATTTTATTATATATATATATATATATATATGAAGTAACCTTGTATGGACGTCATATATACTTAGATTTATTTTAATGATAAGTGTGTTTTATAGCTAATTGTATAAAACATATACATTTATATGTGAAGCTTTGTACTGCAAAATATTAACAGCCAGATATAAATGATTTGCCGTGCATATGTATATTTACTACTACAAAGTTATGTCATCATTTTTGGTAAAACTCTCATTTTAATCAAGATATATGTCATAGACTATAAATGTTAACCGACTAACAAACTAAAAACGACACTTATGATTGCAGTATATATATAGATTCGTGATATAATTTTAATATTACCATGCAACTTTGCTACATAATTTTCTTAACACGATATTTTACAGTATCATAAAAAAGGATGTTTTATTTTATTCACACAATTTAACTGAATTGCAGTATATTAAATTTGTCAGACGGGTACATCGAAAATCTAGTATTATAAGTGATAAGATATCGTGGCTTACTTTAAAACTTTTACGACCTCATCTTCTTTTTTTATGTGGTACATAGGCAAACCGTACTTATTATATGAATTACTATTAATCTAATCCTCCACAAGCTTACAAATGTGTGCACATAAGTTCATCTGTAGATTAGTAAAGCACAAGTTTAGTGATATAACAAGCATGTAAAAGGAGGCGACGCGCGACGCCGGGGCCCACTTAACCGACGCGGACACTGCACGCCATTGCGGACTCGCTTCTCAGAACCCAGTGTCGATGAACCTACGCTGAAAAATACCCCCGTTTCTATGCAATGACGTATACGTATGTTTCTATGAATAGCAGAAATATTGATAAATGCTAAGAAGCTTGAGTGGGTTTTCACATCAGACCAATTTGATTATTAGTCATTGTTTTCCTTTTCGAAATACTTTAGGGAAAGGGCGTCTATTGAATAGGAAATACAATGGTTTATATAAAATAAGATTGCTCTAGACAGGACCGTGTTTACTTTCTCAATTTTAGGTAATTATAATTTTGGTTACAATTGAATGTTGAACTCATCCAAAAATTTCAATCACGTGTTTTTTTTTTATATCCAAAACCCTTAAGGAAGGATAAGTAATAAGTAAACAGATTTTTTATTAAAAACCGTTTAAATTATTGTTGTTTCTCCAATATTTGTTAATGCTTTGTTAATGCCTTATTAAGATTTATTTTAGGCACCTGTCTGTATGGTAGGCTATCCTCTGTGAACGAAGAAAAGGCAAATTTCAATTCCTGACGTAACAGTAGGAAAAGCTTAGTTAGCAAAACGACGATATCGTTTGTTAGGGACACAGGATCAAGTCCTGCTTCATGGATTGTCTTTTACTTCTTTTGCTATCTTAAAGGGTTAAATAGCTGAAACGTATGGTTATCGTTGTATATGTCCTTTTAAAATCACAAATAAAACAATATTCGATCGATTGGCGTTATTGAGTTATAACATACATTGAGATTAACAGAGTAGAAGGGTACACCTTCTACTCTGTTCTGCTGAAAATTCTAAGCAGCTTATAGAAGTTTAGTTTTAATATTATGTATATTTATTATATCTATTAGAAGTATAAAGCTTATGTTTCAAAACCACCTCTAATTCGTTCACGTCGTTGTTTTGCAACAACAAAGTTATTAAATAATCGTACGGTCTACGGGATGGTAATCAATTACCGTAGTCTATAATCGTTTGCAATACCATAGATATCACTCACCCGTTGTCGATCCTAGGGAAATGGTATTAAAGAATATAAATTGATTGGAAGGATGAGAGTAAAGGTATTGTAGGGTTGAATATGTGAGCCTCCGGAACTATTACTTACCGGGCCAAACGTAGTAACAGTATTACTAGTTTAATGCTGATTTCCTGTTAGAGGGTAATACTTCCCCGTGCGGGCCGACTCTCTGATTTGAATTGAATGTGTTTAAATCAGACTAAAACAATAATTGTAATGGGTTTTCTTCATAATTACCAGGTGACAAAATGTCAAGTATGATTCTCGGAGGATAAGCAGAGATTACAGATTTGCAATTCCTGCTATTCTGGCACATCTTTCTTGCTTTGTTCACTTTTATAATTTGCTTCATGCGGGCTCGTTGGTAAGAGTTGTTTACCTAGCTTATACTGGTGAACCATTTTAATGTTCATAGTTAAGACGAAAATACCTCAGTAGTGAGAATGAGTAATAAGCTATAGTAGTCAATAACAACAACTTTATACGTAATTTTATAGCGTTGTTTATTTAAAAAACACTGTTATGTCATAATTTTGAAACTATTAAATTACTACTGCAAAATTTTACTACTATTTATATATGTATTATTATTTTTATTTTATATCAATTGTCCCCAGTATCGCCTGTTGTTGCCGATATATATATGGAGGACTTCGAGGCTCGAGCTTTACAGACTGCCCCCATCACACCCAGGATTTATAAGAGGTTTGTAGATGATACTTTTACAATATTACCAACAGATAGTGTTAGTGTATTCCTAGAACATCTTAATTCCATTAATAACAACATCCAATTTACTATGGAATTAGAGGCAAATAATTCATTAGCATTCTTAGACGTACTTGTCATCAGGAATCCTGATCATACTTTGAGCCACACCGTGTATAGGAAAAAGACCCATACAAATAGGTACTTGAACGGTGAATCTCACCACCATCCTAAACAGTTAGCTACCGTGGGAATGTCTTTGTTTCAGAGAGCCCACGGGATCTGTGACAAGAAACACCTGGACGCCGAGCTTCAACATGTCAAGCAAGTACTGCAAGACAACAAGCTCCAACAGCCGCGCCGCTGTCACAGATCCCGAGAAAAGCCAGCCACAGTCGAGCGCCAGCCTGCTATACTGCCTTATGTAAGGGGTGTCACTGACAAGATTGGCTACATCTTGAAGCGAGCTTCAATCAACACATACTTCAAGCCGCCAACGAAGATAAGTCAATTTTTACCATCCGTCAAGTGCCAATTACCTTTACAAGATGCAGGGGTCTATAAAATAGATTGTGACTGCGGACTCTCATACATTGGTCAAACCAAGAGAAGCATAGGCACCCGCATAAAAGAACACATAGCTGACGTAAAACACAAACGCTCGTTGAAGTCTGCTGTGTGTGAACACGTACAACAGGGGACCAACCACTACCTGAGATTTGACAAACCACAGATTCTCGCTAAAGAACACCGATTCCTGCCAAGGATGCTTCACGAGGCTATTGAAATTAAAAAACATCCCAATTTCAATAGAGAAGATGGTTGGAATGTACCACCAGCTTGGGATCCAGTACTTCAAATAGTCAAACCCAAGAAGAAACAAACCACAGCTAGACTTCATGATACTTTGAGCTCATTCTGCGTAAATAGAAACACCAATAATTAAATTATGTTCAGGTACTTTGAAATAACTACACTGGAACATTGAGACAACTACCATCTTAGTCTCCCCGTGACCATGGCTGCTGAAAAGCACCCGAAACGTCGGGGAAAGTGTAAACCAAAAATAAATAGATTTAATAGTTTAAATAATTTTATTAGCTTATAAATTAGTCAAATAAAATCAATAGTAGTAGTAGAGTAATATTTTCAAAATTTTGTAATACAGTGATAAATAAACAACGCGATAAAATCCGTATATAGTAGTTTAATTTCAATGTAATTTATTGTTTTAATGTTAAATTTTAGGAATATGTTTTGCATTGTAAAACAAATACCAAGGAATATCCTATTTCTGGGTGAAAGGCGCTGACTGTAACACAATTTAATATTAGCACGGTCGTCAATGGCAACGGTTCGGTTTTATTTAGAATCAGTTTAAGAGAAATTTGTAAAACTATTTGTTATTAATAATTATTATTATTTAAGCTATTTTAATTATTAAACTATTTAGATGTATGTTTACATTTTTCATATCATATCACGACTAATTATATCACATATGTAATCGTGATATGATCTTTTATCATTGCTCTTAAAGATGGCGCAGCGATAGTGATGGTGGTATGCGAATGCCGTTCTTGAGGTCTCGAGTTTGATTTTAAGTGTTATTGGGACTTAGTCTAGAAATTTTCAGTAATAGCACGCGTGTCTGAAAATGTGCCTGGTAAGCGATAATACGCTCGCACCCATAATACGTGGGACTAAAACATAGCGAAATGCAAGTATAAAGTCTATTACCTCTGCCAAACCCATCAGGTATTAAGGCGTGAGTATATTACTGATGTCTTACTCATTTCACCATCCATCTAAAAGTTTTTTTTATATTCAGACGACACTAAACATTCGATAATTATCAGTATTTCAAACACAGTCGTATAACAGTTTAATAATTGTTCAAATTTATTTAAATTTGTAAATGTAATATTACTGTAAACACTTCACCGATTTAAATTTGAAAGGGTCAAAAAAGAAAAAGCATTTCTATCGTATTGTACAGGTAGAGTTGCAGTCCCAAGCTATGAATGATAAAATTGTAGAATTGAAAAAGTTTCACTTGAACAACGTTGCAAGAGAATTTTCGACCACTCTTTACAACTTATTTAAATAATCTTCAGCCAATACTTGTTACATAGTGCTGCCTTGCTATACTTTTTTATAAAATATATTTGAATAAAAGACTTCTTTATAAAATACTTATATTAATAAACTAGATTTCGGTCGGGGCTCCGCTCGAGTAAGTATAGATTAAGCTAATTTTCTATTTCCTTGGGGAATAGTTGTTTTACCTGGATGAAAGATGCCCTATATCCTTTTTTGTATCCCTAATACCGTGTATGCGAACGTTCATGATTATCGGTCGAGTAGTTATGGCGTAAAAACCTAACAAACAAATTCATGTTTGCATTTAGTTAGGATTATGCTGCCTTTGTCAATCTCAATATTCCTCTATTCGCATATTATAGACTCATTCCAAGTTCAAAAATGTTTTTCTTTTTTTCAGAAGCATGGCCAACGGCATTCTTTGACTGCTAGTAATTTCTTTTTAAATACATTTTATAACCTTAAATCATTAGTCGATATCCAAACATGGACGCTACGATTTTTCCATCGACTAGTAATTTTATTCTTGTTAAACCAATACAAATGCCAATGCTCGGAAAAAATTTAAAGCTATACTTGATGCAAGTGGTTGGCGCAGGACATGCGAAAACGAAAGCTTGAATCCGGCTTTCAGATATAATGCTAATTTATAACAGTGACTATGCTCATCGATAAGGTTGAGCCTAATAAAATATTGATTATAAGATACCTATAATATTTTTTTATTAGATATTGTTTGGAAACACATTCTTCTGTACCAACTTAAGGTTTTATGAACGAGGAAAGTATAATTTTTCAAGCCCTATCCACCACAAAAACTGTAGCAACTAGTCATAGTAAATTATTAGTTTCGCAGCGAATAATCGTAAACAACAATAAAGTATGTAGGTGAAGAACATTGGAAAGTAATAAGGTTCGCGCAAGAAAAGCTGAGGAGCATTACGCAAAGACAAATGTCTCTGAGACTGCATTAACATAATCCGAGAGTAGCGGGAAACAAAGGAAGTGACGTTAAAGGGAAGACGCGAGCCCGACTTCCGGCCGATGCATGAACAGCCTCACAGAGTACATAATAAAATAAATTGACGTGGTCCATCAACGTGCAGAATTTCATTACCTTTGATAAAAAACCTTCGTCTATTTTTTCGACTTTCGTCGGCTTCATAATATACTCGGGTGTTAAACACATTTTTCCTAAGGAGCGTATATAAGTAAGTATTATGCGAAGGAAATTGTATTATACAATTCAAATTTATGCACACAATGCTGTTTTGATTATATAACTGTGTTCTGTATTCATGAGATAGTGGACTTATACAAAGTTCATGTAGCTTGTATACTTTTAGAGGTAGAAATAGATGCTATCTTCCAAACTAGTAGACGGAATTGGTACGAATTCTTTCAGTTTGAAATGAAAACTGTTGTAATCAGCGAACGTGCACATGTCTTTCTATTATGGAGTTATATAACTGCCTGCGGCTTCGTTCACTTTCCAACAGTACTTTTTTTAGATGAAAGGTACCCCATGTCCTTTTCTGTAACCATCGTGTTTGCGAAATTGTATGATGCTCGGTCAAGCAATTAAAGCCTAAATCAAACAAACAAACTCATATTCGAATTTATAATATTAGTTAGCATTATATAAACTAGTTAAGTCTAGTTATTTGTTATTTCTTTAAATCAAAATAAAGTTAACAATAATGGGATTTTCACATTCAGATACCTACTTGAAAGTATGCACTAAAAACTCATAAAACTTTATGAAGCATCTGTGAAAAGTTAAATAAATATGTATTTTTCTATTTTGAGAGCTAGCTTAACTTCTACAAATTATTATTTGCCTGTTGCTTACAGTACCAAATTATAAATTGCAATTGTGATAAGATAGATCCTGTTACTGAAAACCATTTAAAACTAAACTCATTTTACCTTTTCTGAAAATCGAACCTACAAAATGGACTGTTACTATAACCCTACACTATGAAACTAATAAGATAGTCAGGAAAATACAGATGTTAACTATGCTTCTCCATCCGAGCAAAGTGTTATTGGATTTTTCATGTTAAAAGTTCTCATTAGCGGTGTGGGCTTGCTCTGGTCGTTGGTCTTACGGACATAGTTGACAAAATGATTCTATTATAATAAATCTTTGCCTACCCACATCACAAATATTATAACAGAATATTCGTGATGGCCTAGGTAGTGATAGCAACTGCTGTTATATAATAATGGCAGAACCTCTTGCTATCTCTTTAATATCATGCAAATATTAAACTAAAGACTTTTCCAAGGTGTGACAGCCTTTGCGGTTATACGTGTACCTATATTATGAAGTATTTTCTATATTTTTCTACTCATAACATTAAATTATGATTTTAATAGCAAAATTACATGAGTACTTAATATAGTTTTATACCGGGTAGTAAGGCAGAGGTCCAAAACACCTACATCACGAATTAATAAACAATATTAATAAAATTATATATACAAACAAAATATTTACAATAAGGTTTACCTAAAGAAAAATAAATCACTGTTATGTTTTGAGTTTATCGTGAGACTGCGTAGTGAGCTTATTACGTCTACCGAGCACGGGCATCGACGCCCTTTTCTTTCTTAATGTATTAAAACCAAAAATACAGAACACACCTTGACACTTTGCCTAATTCGGGAATTAAACTTGGAACTTTACGGTCGAACGTAAACTTATTACACGGGACCAACAAAGTGCCGAGACTACATGATTTTTTGAGAAAGACTTTATGCAGTTTTACGTGACACTATCACAACGTAAAATAACCGTGAAAGAACTTAATGATGCTCCATCCATCCAGTCTCCCTCAATTATAATTTCACACAGCATAGCCAACTAATCACCCAAATAAAATAGCAATCCAAAATCTAATTCACTAAAAGGATCAACATTTCACCACTCTTGACTTTAAAGCCCTAATTTATATCTGCAAAGCTTATAATCTACGTAGAATTAATTGGCTTTAAAGCTACTGAGATGGTCCGGAATTATCAGCTTGTAAATCTGACTTAATCGTTTTTATATAGCCGGGGATCAGTCCTTTTAAATTCTGTACAAAAGTTAACAAGTGCACGTAGTTTATCGGAGGGTATGCGAGACACTATCTCACGGATGCATCAATCTTGCTCAGAAGTCGCGGGGGACCCGGTCCGGTCTATCCAATGCTGCATTGGTACGTGAGCGGACGCTACCAACCGATGGCATTCCAATGCTAATACAGTAATGGACACATACACTGTATATATATTCCAAGCGTTCCCTGAATACAGAACTTCTTTCAGTTTTATCACGACCTTTGTTACAACAACGTTACAAATAATGGCGGTACGTGAATGTTAAAAGAACGCCGCCTTACGCCGTCTAAGAATTAGCATGGCTTGAAACTAGTATTCTTTTATTTAAACCATTACGGTTTCATCTACCAAAATTGCTCTAAACCCTTTGTGACCAGATTATAAAACGCCACATTAACTATAAATAAGATAGGGTAGATAAGATTAAAATTCGTGATTTAATTTTCGAATATGGACATTACTGTTCATTGCGGAAAAATCATTTAATTAACTCGGCATTATCTATTCAAAAGCATCCACATTCAACAAGTAGGTCGGTTTCAAAAATCCCAATACTTTTATGTGGGGCCTTCGTACAAAGTAATGAAGTACGGTTTTCCTGGGAAAAGAGATTACTTTTTGCATCGGGGCGTCAAAGAGTGGCGATCCACTCGAAGATTTTCTTTCCGCCAATGGTCTCTGAATACTGCACCACAATGCTCGGGGTTCAAAAGAGCTTGATGAATTCCCGGCTCTTTGTTTCCGCTCGCTCTGTCTCGACAAGGCATTGCTTTTTAATTTAGACCATTTCGCCTCTCACTTTTTTATTTTAGTAATAAATCTGGCTAACCAGTATCTGTTAGATTTGCTCAGTTGTTTTAAAACTAAATAGCTGTGTAGGGTTTCAAGTTGTATTGTTTTTAATATTACATAATTAGAATGCGTATTGTTATTGGGCATTCACGTATATGAAGCTCCTTAAACGTTGACTGGTACGTTTAACTCGATATTATTGGCATTTACGCCTGACATCTTATTAATGAATAGCTTGATGAGAGCTTTGTTACTGTAATACTCATTAACGGCTAGTTGTCTTGTTCTGTGAACTATCAAGTATAATATTAGATCTAACTAACTAAAACCGGCCACACTACTACACACAACACTTGCTATGGCGCAGTTTGATTTTCTAATTTCCCATAAAAATCTTTATATAACGTAAATAAAAATACCCATATGAAGAAACGCAGTTATGTAAAAAACAAGTGAGAAACGGCAATGATTTGCCGTAAATCTTAGAGTTCGAAAAAATGGTTCAAGTAATATGCAAAGGTTGAAGTCAGAGGTCATAGGTCATAGTTATTTGGGGGGCATATCGGCTATGATGAGTAGAATGGCGCTGACCGCGAGTCTCTAGCTCTTACGATTCTTGAGTTGAAAGTTGTATAACAGACGGACGGACAAAGCTGTTGTATAAGAGTTTTTCGTACTCTAAAATGGATTGACCATTGACTACTTATCTCAAAATTATGCAGCTGCAAACATACGGCCGCTGATTTTTATACATATATAAAAATGCTGGCTGTTGAATTTCCTTTATAAATAAATAAACATATTTACAAGTATTATTATTAATCCAACACAAAGAATAACTACTGCGGTCAGAGTAAGCGATATGAAGTCCACTTGACAGCACAGCACCACATTTAGAGGCACTAAAAACTCTTCTAATTGTAAAAACACTATATATTCATTTATTTATTGTTATTCGTGTGCCCAGCTGCGATCCTCAGGGGAGGTACTTCGCCAGTCAGAATGTTCTAGATTTCAGCGAGCATTTCAGTATGCTCTATGTTTCTAATCACTAAGTCATATAGTGGCGCAGCGATAGTAAATGCAACTGCTGTGCATGGATCTTGGATTCGACTCGTGGGTGGCATGTTATGGCAAGACGTTTTCTGTAGCATCATGAAGTTTGGTACTGCTCCCGGTAGACATCAATAGGCTCCTTTTTTATTACGTGGGATCAGAGCTGGTGATGATGGCGATGTAGGTTTTGTACTGCACTGCCTTCCTCCTTCGGATATATAGGCGTAAGACTATGTATGCAGTTTTATTATTCACAGTTGATTACTTTGAGTTTTAAACGCAAGCTTCACTCTCAACTGTTTACTGGACAAATGAAATGCAGTTAAGCTTTTAAAAAAAAATTATAGCATAAGTTTATAAAGTTAGTGCAAAAACAGAAAAACACGATTATTATAACTGTACTATTAATAAAGCTTAAGTGTTTGTATGTTTGAACCTGGTTATTTCAGAAACCACTAGTTCAAATTAAAAACTATTTGCTTTATATGGCTTATTATAATGAAAAGTTATAATACCACTTAACGCGAGAAACAGCGAGACAATAATAAACAGGTACTGTTTTTCAATGAAGCATCTTTTTTTTTTTTTTTATTATCAGAAAAATACCTTAAGACTAATTACATTTGAAACTCGCCAAACATATTGTTTAACGGCGAGATACGCTCTTATCATTAGTACTAATCTACATTACAAAACTATTTTAAAATATAAAGTATGTTAACTATAAGAATAAACATAAAAATAAAATTTCTAAGATAAATATCATAAAACAGGTAATTTCACTTATAATATATGAGTAACAATTATTATTTAACTTTTATGTAGGTATTGTAATATTTTAAGAGTACTTGAGACTGTAAAAGGATATCTTTTAATCTTTTTTTAAGGCAGCTATAACTAATTTTTGGAACCTCTCTTAATATAGGCAAATTATTAAATATTGAAGGTACAATATACTTGTTTGTTCGTTGGCCGTAATAATTTGTTACTTTTGGTTTCACAAGTTTGTGTTCCCTTACTCTTCTAGTATTATATTTATTTTCAACAAAATGTTTGTACTGATCACTATAGTAATATTCTAGGCTTATTAAGTATTCAACCTTTTTTTCAATTGGCAGGATTTTACAGATAGGAAACAATCTGCTATAATCCTTATTACACATATTTTTATCCTGCTTACTAACTAAGTATTTTATCAGTCTCATTTGGAGGTTTTTTATGTCGTTTAAGTAGGTGATAAAAGTTCGTCCGTATACAACCAGTCCGTAGTTTATCAGTGAGTCTGCAAGGGCAAAGTATACTATTTTTATAGTCTCTGCATTTAATACTGTTTTAAGCTGGTAGAACTTGGCCAGTACAGATCTCAACCTAGCGCATATATCAGATATATGCATCGCCCAATTGAAGTTCTTATCGATCCTTAATCCTAAATATTTAAAATTGTCAACATATTGTAAAGTAGCGCAACTACAATTTAATTTGTTTCTATGTAGGCATTCGTATGTATGTCCTATTATGTTGAGGTTATCAGTACTTGTGTTCTTCGCGATCTGATTGTATGGAGAGTGAAGATGCATGCATTTCGTTTTATTGAGATTAAGTATGATGCCATTGTCATGAGCCCACTTCGTTATATTTTCAAAATCTGACTGTATATTTGTTTGTACCTGCGATATATCTTTGGAGGCGTAAAGGACACACATATCGTCTGCATACATATACACATTACATTCGGCTACTACGTTCGACACACTGTTTACATGCATAATATACCCTACGGGACCAAATACTGAACCAGTAGGCAACTGTCTATCTATCAACTGTCTTAATCATTCGCTGTCATTAATATGACACAAGTCTTGCTGTATTGTGTACTGTATACTTAAGGCGATGTAGATGAATAAAATTTACGGAATACGGTGTATCTACGTGGAGAAATATATTAAACTACATGTATTATATAGATGGATATATCTTTGAAAGGGCAGGTACAGGTGTGTCATCCCCTTTTAACCAGCTATGACTTTAATTCCCAGTTATTGCCGTCTACCGGGAAGATATAGAGAGGCAGATCTAGACGCCGTACTTGTGCTGTGAACCCCTTGACAGAAGAACCTTTGCTCTATCCGGATAGATCTCGGGTTACCGTCTCGGGTAATACCCGGGTATTGAACCCGAGATCTCATGCACAGCAGTCACAGTGTTCCGTAGTACCACTAAGGTGGCTTGCAATAATCTTCTTGATAATAATAGTTATTCTTATATATTGAACTGAGTGGTAACTGTAGTCAATAGGGTAGTAGACCCACAATTTTTTTACATTACCTAAACTCTAAACATAAAGATTTATTAAATCTACTCAAAAATAAATTACATATAAGCGTTTCAAATCTGGTAAATTTCAAATGACAGAAAAATTATGCACGATACAAACTGTGACGTAACCGCTATTTAAATGCAGCTGTCTGAGAGAGATAGCGAGATATTTTATTACAGTTCCACTTTTATTTCATATCAAACTTAAAAAAATTATCAGTTCCTGATTTTGCTACCAATTGCGATTTTATTTGCAGAAAATGATTTATTTTGATTGCTATTTGCTCTTGTGTGTTAAATAATGTTTAAAAATGAATTAGTCAGTTCTAGTCAGGACAGCCTTAGAAATACAATAGAAAACCAATCTAATGTAAATAAATTATATTTGAAATTCACAAAGCGCATTTCAAATGAAACAGCGCCAGCTGAACATTAAGTTCAAACTACATCTAGATAGATAGGCGCCGTTGTACTAGAGGTAGATTTGAAATGGTTTCTATAAATAGAACTGCAAGAGAATAATGTAATTCCCCGGGTGAGAGAAGTGGAATAATAAGTTTTTTTCGAATAAAAGAGCAAATAAAAGCGTTAATGCGGCTGCATCGAGATTTTCCAACTGGGAAAAATTGCTCTTTTATGTTAGGGCGTTGTAAAGAAGGCTTTAATGAAAATTCTACTCTGTCCCGGATAGACAAAAGTTTCGCCTTACAACAAAGTGAGGCCACCCTTGTTTTATAATATGTGCAACTTGTTAACATGTTTTGTTGCAAACCCACGTCTTTATGAAACGTACTAATATGATGTATGATAATTTGTTTTGCGTGTGAATAACTTTTATCTACATCATCGCTATTTTCCGGACTGTTTTCTGCTTGTTTCGAAGTTGGCTTGCAGCTTAGTTCGAGTCTAGGGAAACAGTGAATTATTTATTTGGTAATGCATACGCTCCATTAATGATTAAATATACTACGAAGATTGGTTTTCAATGGAAACCCAGTTTTATAACAGGTGTAACAACAGCTGATTCTGTATACATCGCCATTATAGCCTTATAAAAACATCGGGTTGTTGGCATCCCCTCTCTCTACGACTAGTCCAGTTTATGAAATAGCGTTACCCTACACCAACCGTCAGGTTATATTAGGTGGAGCCGCTCTACCTTCCAGTGCCCAAGTGCCCGGGACCAGTTATAGATAGGTCTTGTCCCCAAATCTCGATTTCTCCATCCTAACCTCAGAGATCCGGTTCTCGTAAGCGAGCTACCTCGTGCCCAAGTGACACTACCTATTCTCCAGATAGGTACCGGAGCAATAAAGCTTCTCACCACTCGCAACTCTGGGAATTGCTAACGAAAACCTCGTGGAAACCGACGGAGAAGCCGCCTCCCATATCTCCAGTATGGTACCGACGCACATCCATACGCCTACCCAAATAGGCCTACAAGCCGGGTATGGCCCGAGTCACTCTAGCTACGACTCTTACTTGCTGAGCAGGCAAGCGCCCGAGATGCGTTGTGGCAGCGAAACCACGCTGCCACTGCGCTAAAGACAACTCCGTGCCTCACGCGACCGACTGGTTCGCACTAGCCGCGCATGAGTCCGACACTCGAACGCCACGTGCTTGCCGAGCAATGAACATGTCGTCCTCTGCGGCTAACCACATAGCCCGAGTCCAACACTAATGTCAGGCACCGCACACTCTAATCAGATCGATAGAACTCACCTTTCGAGGCGCAGTGGGCTTACTGACCCCGCAGTACCCTGGTCCTGACCTGCCAGTAAACGAGCGGCAGTTACACAATTGTTAACACGAGGGCAATATATCAACAAATATATCAATAATATTTTAACGTTAAATACAAGTAAACTTAATTTATGGGATAAAGTAAAGTTATATAAACTTTGATTGACGACATATTAAAACAAAATTTCATATATAAATACCTACCTTTTACGAAGGCTGTATTTGCACAAGTGTATAATCAAATAAAATATCGTAAACCGGCTTCGCACGGGTAGTACAGAACCTTAACAAATTATATACCTAAACCTTCTTCATAAATCACACTGTATACTAATAAAAACCGTATGAAAATCCGTTCAGTAGTTTCTGAGTCTATCGCGAACAGACAGACAGACGCGGCAGGGCACTTTGTATTATAATAGTAGTACCACCATTGCAATTGTAGACGCATAAGCAAAATAATAAGCTCATACCAGAGACATAACCAAAACTTCTATAAACTATAGGTACCATATTCCGTGCACGTTTGTATTTAAACTTTGTTTTTCTATACATTTACACTAGGATTATACTATATGAAGCAATAAATTACTTCACGCTTATACGTATCCAAGGAATTTGAAGATGATATTTCAGGGAGAAGAAAAGAAAAATCCAAAGTTATTAGCTATTTCCACGTAAATATTGTGAGAACGAAATATGAAGCCGGATTATGTCGCATGCGTACATGTACAAATATATTATTTTGTCTCTTATAAAATTATATTGTATGTTTTGTGCTATCCTCTGGCTTCTTCATGTTTCGCATTACAATAAATACTTGAAACCAACTTGCGTCTAAATCGTTTTGCTGTTTGATTTTATAAATCTGATATAGACTAAAATATCGGTTTAAATATTGCATCTCGATGGCCGGTATTGTAACATTTTATTGTATATTAGATATATGGAACGCTGGCTTTCGGTTACGACTTCGTTCGTGTGGTGTGGCATTATGACGAATATGCAGGCAGAATATAGCCTTTGCTATTTAGGTACAGCGCAGGTTTCTATTTGTAGAACAATTTAAGAATCAATTTAGTAGTATCAAAGTAACTCGTACATACAAACAAACATTATCTGTTAATAATATAATAAATATCCTCCAGACCGAATTTTGGTCACGGCGGCCAGTCTTAACGGAGACTGGCCATCTGTGCAGGAGATATTATAGTGCAAAAGCGTGTGCGCAAACACAAGTTCACACTCTCTGTTCCCTCACTCTCAAGACCCGATGGGATGGTAATCCGACACGATCGCAAAGAGATCAGGTGCAGGACCAACGGCTTTACGTGCTTTCCGAGGCACGGGGGTGTCTAACACCGCCAACTTCCTAACTCCGGGCTACTATTGAGATTTCTTAACTGGAAAACCCAATAACTTTTTGTTGGCCCGACTCGGGATTCGAACCTGAGACCTCATGCACAGCAGTCGCATTCACTACCGCTGCGGCACGGGGATAATAGATAAACAAAGTGTCGCCTGGCAACTGCAAGCTTAAGTAAAGAATTACCACTGGCTACGAAACTGGCATATCATTGAAAACTTTGACTATTGAACTGAATGTCCTGAACTGCTAAGCAATAGTGTATTTCACCCACATTTCGCTAGCATTGTTTCTAAGCCTCACATAAAATGGAGCAAGACTAATAATAATAGACTGTATCAAAGATATTCCTCTCAGAAAAATTCAATAACACTTTGAACAGAGATTCAAAACCGAGAACTTAAAGCCACACGTAACTATAAACTCGACTTAAATGCCCATGATTATCGCGGGTATATTAACTTTTATCACCGTTATTCCTTTTATTTTCTCTACCCAGTATACACGAAATAACTAAATAGTTGCTATATGATGACATTTATAGATTCAATAGGCCGAAAACAGCAGCGTTACAATAGTGTTAGTGTTCAACGAGAAATACCTTTTGTATTGTGAGCGAATTACATCGAACGCAGGCTTGTATACAATCTGTAGATCACGATACCTTAAGATTACAATGATTATACAACAGTATCACAATAAAGATCTGCTATCTATTGTTCTAATATTAGAATAATTTGGTACAGTATAAAATACAAGCAGTACCTAACGGTTTCATCCACATTTATAATTACTGCGCCGCACCCGTAGGTTGTAGCGTAATGTTATATAGCCTACTCAATTTGCTCACAGTTTCACCCACGTAAATGTAAGTTATGTAAATTTTCAATCTTTTGGGAACAGTTATTTTTCTGGGTGATAGAAATGCCCATGTCCTTTGCCGTACCACTGACAACGTGTATGCGAAATTTCGTAATAATCGTTCGAGTAGTTAAGACGTGTAAGCGTTACAAACAAACTCATATTCGCATTAATACTATTATTAAGGATTAGTAAGGATGTTCTTGCTGAATAAAGTAGCTTTCTAATGGCACATAGTCGACACACTTAAAACTTTCAACAATACATAACCACACCCCAACCAACCAACCACACATGCAACGCACACACACACACACACACACACACACACACACACACACACACACACACACACACACACACACACACACACACACTCACATAAGCAATTACACCGACTACATCCTTTTTTTTTGTTTGTTACTCTTTATATTAAATATGTACTCTAAAATATCTCTCCGTTTCTGTATCAAATAGCAGAAATTTCGCGCACTATGTCGCAATAAACTCCTCTCAGGGGCGGATTTAACCTCTGGGAGATACTAAAAAAAATGGTAAAATAATGATTAAAATCGGTTAATTAGTTTCAGAGTTTATCGATTACAGACAAGCGAGTATAGGCTTACTTCTGCCCGCAGCTTCCCACGCGTATATCCCACGCGGATATGCATACCGCGATAAAAATATTTCATATATGAATTTCAGAACATGGTCTATGTATAGCGAAATATAATCTAAATCTATTCAACGGTTGTCGGCAATTGAGTAATAAATATCACAATATTCATAAGCTTTAGCATTTATAACATTAGTAAGACTAGCTGTTACAAGAGACTTAGTCTCCGATTTGTTAAAAAAAAGCTGAGAGTTAAGACACCTCACTTTATTTAAAATGTGTCCTTCTCCCGTCTTCAAGCTATCTATATCGATTCTGAGGTTTTATTGCGAATACTTAACAAACAGCCAGAGTTGCTTTCGCATTTATAACACTATCCGCTATCCACAATATTCATCGTGTTTTGTTAAAACGATGCCTAGTAAATTCCCAGCTCTCAAATTATCTTCAAACCTAACCTTTAGTAGGCTTAGCAGTTACGTGGCAGACAATGATACTTTTGTATTTATATAAGTAAAGTTATGATTAGTACGAATTCATGGATTCATAAAGTCGACTATTACACAGTACGAACACGAAAACTGCAGGTATAAATTTATAACTCTTGCATTCAATCTCTTGCCGAAGGCAACTGAGGCTAGTTCAGTACTTACCAACTGTGTAGTTAAGCATCATTCGTAAGCCCAAAGCTGTGTAGACACTCCTAGACTGTCACGAAACAAGCTACACGTATTAGAAACACTTTTAGAGGGCAGGGCAGAGTTCAATGCAATATTAACTCGATCTGTGTTAGTACATATTGAGCTTCGAACAACAATGTATTGGATTTAAAGATCGCAATAGAACTAGCGCGCAGTTTCTCTGCACGGACTCGCGTTTTGTTCGTTTAAAGATCACATTGTGAGCGAAATAAAGTCTTTTCCAACCAAAATGTAGCTTTAAGTACCAATACAGACAGAATTAAAAGTAATGAATGCGATTTCTGTGTAGTGATAAGACTATATCTGAGCGATGGTATCAAGTTCTTAATAATGCCATGACCAATAAAGCAATAAAAGTTTAAAACCTATAACCCGACTACGTAAAAAAGGGATCTCAAAAAGACGAATTTTAAATTTATATAGCCTATGTCACCCGGGTCATTATTACGAATCTATTGGCACCTCATTCATTAAAATCGGTTCAGTAGTTTAGGCGCTACGGTGGAACACACAAATATAGATACACAGATTGTCAAAATCACAATCGTAAAAAGGACTTTACATCGTTTTAGCCACAAATTAAAAGCTTAAAGTCGACAAAATAATCCGACTACCTGAATAGTGTTATGGAATAATGCTGTGGTTATCTCGCTACAATGCCTCAAATGTTGCGATATCAATGCCAAACAGGATAAAAATTATGTGATCGACAAATAGCTGTCTGAGACTGGGTGTTCTTTATCCGTTATTTCATATCCTATAAAACTTATTACTTATTACTTATCACGCGTCTCAAATATTATCTCTAGCACAAACAATTACTTGTATATACACGAAAGAAAAACATAAACGAATACACAATTCTTTATAAAAAAGTAAGCTACAATATTGTACCTATAATTTACCAAAATAAAACTATTTCCATATTACGACATGAAACAAGGTAGGAACGTAAAGTAAAATATTCAAGCATAGTTGTAAAACTATACGTCAGATATCGAATAAAATATATAGTCCCAGATCTTCCAAGCAAGCCTTTTTACTACATTTACTAAGAAGAAACACTCCGTTATGTCTAAATCAATTCCAAGTTGACCTTACCGTTTATGTTTGTCTAAAACTCTTTAATATATAGATGTCGACTGTCAGCTCATACTTATGCAAATGTTTATGAATATTAATATTAACAAACAAGTCTGTCTCAACAGAAAAGAACATGACAGATGCGTATATATTATGTACTAAGTACACAGATTCAGAGGTAAATTAAATTTAACTCAAGCTGGAGCTTAAATAATAATCTTGTGGTGTGTGGCGATTACTCGTCACGGCTACCCTTAAAATTGCGTTAATTTTGTAATTCATAAACATAATGTATTTAGGGGAAAAGTTCCAGTAATAAAATCATTAACCAACTTCGTAGGGGCCTGATATGGAGCTCTACTAATGTATATGGATAAAGATTTTAATTTTACATATTTAAATATTATTACGCTTATATACCGGCAGGGGTAGACGGAGGTGTACATATACTTACATTTCGCTAGCTATGGTTTTAGATTGTATCGTGGGTGAACCTATATCCGTTTCCTGGACACATTACCATACTCAAGCAAATGGAAACTTGTTTAACAGAAAAACCTATTAACATTATTCCAACACAGGAATTGAGCTGTCGCACCAGTCTCACTCACTACCCTAGTCGATCACCGATGCAGTGTAAATCTATTTATTAACTGTATCGAAGATGAGCCTGTACATTTGAATTATATAAAAAAAAATGTGTTTGTTTGTTAGTCTCTAAACGATGGTTCTTAGGATGTTTGTCTGTCTGTTTAGTTAACACGCAAAAAGTACTGAACAGATTTTTGTGCTTTGTAGTTTGGTTGCTTGGGTTTCAACTTAAAATCTGTGTCTATCTGATTAATTAAATAGAACTAAAACTGTGATGCATATTGCTTTTCTTTAAGTGGCGCAATCAAAATCTACTAATTATTACTATTCTATCAAAGTAGCTTTCTTTGGATGCGAAAATAATTTTGATTATTATTCGTAAATTACATATTCATATATAAAACTGTACTTCAAAGATTTTAACTATATATAATTAGTATATTTTACAAATGTATTGTGTAGGATTAAAGCTGCGTTGTTATGTAATCTGTGTTGAGACTATAGAACAATTTTAGATAATATAATAATACAACTATATAATAACCAGATTATTTAATCTAAACCTAAGATAGTACTTTTAATTTAACAAGTCTAAATTAATTAAATAGCTCCTGATAAAATAATAATAATAATATTTTACCACTTACACACCATATCATCTAGCCCAAACTAAGCAGAGCTTGTACTTTGGGTACTAAACAATGGATAAACATACATATATACTTTTTTTTTGTAAATATAATACATAGAAACACCCAGACGTAACTAAATAAATAATAATAAATGACTAACGTCTAGATTAAATACGAAATTTGTTTTAGTATTGCGTTGTTATTGTTAACCACTATAGCAATTTTGATAGACGGAATGGGAATTTGATAGGGCTTTATCGGTTAGTCAATAAAAGAAGTCAACCGAAGATGTAGATTACAGTTAGTAGTCGACTGTATTTAGCCTGTACGACATGTAATTTGCAATGATATTTATAAATATCAAGACTTAGAATACCAGACAATTCAAAATCTATTGCGTCTCGTCATTGGTGTACCGCTGCGGCTCATTACGTCAAAATTTAGATAATAAGATATCATAGATAAATTACACATATACAAAAGTTGAACATTATAGATTTTAACTTAATACACTACTAAAGATTGGTATATACACGTGTACTGTAGTACCTATATGGATAGCGCAGGCGGCCGCCTAGCCACTGCCGCACTGCGTGTTGTGGGTTCGAATCCCAGTGTTGTGGGTTTGCAAATTTATGGGATCTATAAATGATTACCCTGAGTCCAATATATGTACGTTAATTGCAAAATATTTGTAAAATATACCGCGATACAAGGCTTGATCTCTAGTGTGCGTGATAAAAGTAAAAACTTCATGTAGAGCTCATGAGTATCTACATGTGTGTATATGTGAGAACAAAAGTAAATCTAAGTCCATAACCATAAAAACAACGTATTGCATTTACCTAATTACCTAATGGAATTTACACAATTTTTAGAAGGTTCTACAGTACAAAAATATTGTCGTGCAACATGTGCCCAAAAATATTGTAACGCAATCACGTCCATAAACTACCTAAAACAAGGAAAATCCAAACTGTTTATATGAGCAAAGCAAACGAAAAGAGCATGTGTCAACATTTAATGATATCATTGAAAACTGTTCAGAAGATTGTCGGGAACATATCGTCACGTAGAAAAGCTTGTAATGCAGTTCAATATGAAATTTTCAGATAATACGCCCTGACATTGACAAAGGTTGACTGGCGTTCATCCACCCATAAAAATAGCCCGCTGCAAGTTTATCAGTTATTTTAATATCAAACGTAAAACTATATTTTCCGAACAGTTATAGATTTTACGGAGAACGAAATGCATTTATTTTTGCATTCATAAAATGTGGCGATATTTGAGCTGAAATTCGATAAACTGGTTTTATCGACACCATCAATTGAACTCAATAATTATTAAGCATTTGAGAGTCCAGTAATGATTGACTTTTGTATTCATTATTGCTTCGAAGTTCAATGGAGCGTAGCTTATTGTTGTTGTTGTAGAATTGAGTCTATAGTAATACCACATTCAAGCTGAGCTGTGGGCGGTTCTATTCTTAGGCATGTCAGAATCTATTTTGAAATGGTGATGGCAAATTCGCTTTATAGTTTATATTTCTATAAATAATGAACTATGACGTCTCTTTTTACTTGGCTTTTATTTTTTTGACACATTATTTACTAAAAGAGTTTCTAATGTTTTAACATTTGAACAGTAGAAGCTTGTGTGTACAAAACATAACTTTATTCGATTCCCGCACAAGTCAAACATTTGTGTGGATAGATATGCATGTTTGTCTTGGTCTGGATGTTTCTATTTATGATATGTATGTATTTACAAAAAAAAAGCATATATATATGTTTATCCATTGTCTAGTATCCATAGTACAAGCTCTGCTTAGTTTGGGCTAGATGGTGTTGTGTGTATGTGATAGAATAATAATAATATTATTATTATTATATATACCTAATTATTATTTACTTATTTTTCTATACAGACATAGGTACATCAGCAATATACTTGCCTTGGCCAAACACAATTGTCTTTCAATTATGTCTGGAATTCCAACAATTGAAAAAATTATAAGCAATAAAGAATATATATCTTTAAAATAAAATTTTTGAACTTGATTAGAAGAGACAGCTGCTCAAAAGAATTTACACTTTTAAAGTTAGGTAATACAAGCGCACACTTTTAGGCATGGTAAAGGTGTATGTCACTCTAGTTGATTAATAACTTAATGATCAAAATAACATAACAATAGTTTACACTACATTCACTAGTTGTTAGTAGCTAGTTCTTTAAGCTCTTTCTACTAACTATAGATATCGCAATGGTTTAAGTGGTTACCTCGTCAGTAACCTTGACCTTAACCTTGTTAATAGCTCAATTTCTACACCGGACACAAATTTATGTGAATTACAAATAGTCATTCAGTGTCTGGAAGTTTCTAGTGTCGGTAGTTTTATTTTTGTATAGTCTACCGTTATATTCTAATCATTACGAGTTAGAATGATAAAAATATTTCTTTAATAAAAATTAAAAATAAACTACAACTTTCGATAAACAATTTTTCTAGCGTAGACCATATTTCGATCGTCCTGGGGCTAGAACTAATGAGTAGATAACTACGCGCAACACGTCTACATGTGTCGTTTTTATCCGCCTTTAGCTCAGCTTTTTCCTTAAGGATAAAAGTTAAGATTAGTTTAAGGATAAACTTGCTCAATACAGATGTGGGCGTAAAAGAAAATCATGGAGAGTATCAGCTGCAAGTTGTACGTAAGACTTACGTTGAAGTCGTAGAAGTTGACTTAGAAAGGATTACTGTTGTTCAAAATAGGCCACGAGGCGATCACTACACCATCGAACTTTAACAAGTTTTATACAATGACAAAATGCGAAATTGTGTAACTCGTACTAACTTGAGCGCAATCATTGTTTATCAAATGTAGTAGGTGGGAAATATTTCGAGATTGTAATCATTAGGCTTGTCAAGCTTGTGTAATAATTGCTGCGTTTCTATTGTTGGCAAGTTTTTATTTTCTTCAAATATAAGCTCTGTTTCTGTTTCACTACTATCTCTCGGTAAGAGGAGGGTTGGCCATAGTCTATCACTCAAAACCAGCGTGGATAGGCAGACTTCACACATCTCCGAGAAGAATACGTAAATCTCTTAGATATGTCGGTTGCCCCACCATATTTACAATTCCTGTTAAACCATAAATTCTTTCATCATTGTTCAGACGCCGAAGTACAGACACAATGCTTTTATCATTTTGTCTCGATATGGTTAAGCTGACAGGTATGTGGCAATTAAATGTAAAGTCGGAGATGCGTCGTACGTCCAACAGACTATCTGTCTAGCTATCACTGCTGTTACTTTCTCATTTTCTTGTCAGACATTAATTATCTTAATGTGGACTGCTGCCAAGTGACGTCTAATTCGTTATAAATATATCAACCTGCAGAAAAAGTTCTTCTTGTGCAGCGAATTCTACAAATGATAAAAAAAGTTTTATATAAAATAACTTTTTATTCCATTTATACAGCAGTTTAGATTAATTCTTATATTTCTGTCAGCTATAAGTATGAAATCATTCCTCACTTATCTCAAAAAGCCACATAATAGCTTTATTTCAATAGACTATTTCCCTAATTATTGTTGATTTCAGTAATTTATATACCTTAGCAATCACAATTGCCAAGGTATAAAAATTACTGCACTATATAAAGGTATACACAAAGTACTGCAGAGCAAAAGTATATCTATTGGCATACATTAATCAGCTTCAAAGACATTATTGTCTTTGAAACTATATATAATATATACAACCTGATTTTTTAGTCACCGTCTAAACTTTAATATAATAATCTTTGAGTAAAATAATGAGACACGTATTTTTTATTTTTATGCTAAGTAGTACAAAATTAATGAATTCAGCCACTACAAAGTTGTCTTAAAAACTTCTATGATTATGGACACCACGCGCGGTACATGCACTACGCGTTAGGCGGCAAGACACCCCGCGCGCCCCGCGCCCCGCCGTCGCCGGCGCGGCCGGCGGTATATCAGTGATAACATAATCAATTTCAAACCTACTCTTTATTATTTCATTAGCTGGAGATTGCACAAGATACTATTTGACGTAAGGGCTAATAAGTATTTATTGAATTATTCATTAGGCACAACATAAAAATCGTAAATACGTAAAACAAAAGTATAAAGTAGAATAGTTGGATTTATGCGATTTAAAATAAATGTAATCAGCTTAGGTTTTTGGTTGAGGCGTACAACTAAAATCCACTTACCACATCTTCAGCTGTACTTCAATAAATTTTCAAAATGCAATCCGTTTCTCTCTAGGCACAGTCTTGCTCGCTTTTGCACATTGTTTTTCAGCTTATTTAGCACTGTAGTGTTATTTTTCACTTCGTCAAATGCACGGTTTATCTGTTCTTTTAAAGCCTCGAGACTTTCAGCCTCCTCCACATACACACGTCTTTTTATTTCACCCCATAAAAAAAAGTCACACGGCGTAAGGTCCGGGGAACGCGGCGGCCATGGAACAGGACCTCCACGACCGATCCAGCGACTGCCGTATTCCGTGTTAAGGTATTCACGAACAGAGGTGGCATAATGTGGTGGTGCACCGTCGTGTTGGTAGTAAAACTCACGATAATTAACTATAGGCACATCGTCCATAAAATCTTCTATGACATGTCGCAACATGTCCAAGTATGTGCCTCCGGTGAGACGTCCCTCAATAAAATATGGACCCAATATTTTATTGCCTATAATGCCAGCCCATACGTTTGCACTGAATCGTACTTGGTGATAGGTCTCCCTTATCATGTGCGGATTACGAAACGACCACCAATGTTCGTTATGCTGATTGTATAGCCCGGCTCTAGTAAAGAGTGCCTCATCCGTCCATAAAATGTCAGCATTTGGATGTGCAATTAGCCACTCACAAAATCTTCGACGAGGCATAGCATCCTCATCATTTAATGCTTGGACCTTCCGAAAGTGATAAGGGTGCATGCCGGTAGTGTTCAGTAGTTTCCAAACCGCATACTGACTCACGCCGAAGCGCCGGGCTGCGTCTCGTGTACTTGCACGAGGTTTGCGTTCAAAGAAATCGAAGATTTCGTCTTCGACTTCTACAGGCAGTCTCTGCCTGCCGCGTCCTTGGGCATGCGAAGGTGTAGTAAATTGGCCGTAGTCTAACAGCCGTTGATTAGCAGCTAAAATCGTTTCACGATTTGGCACTGTTGGATTTACGTGTCCTTGATTACGGAGGCGAGGAACACTTTGTTCTTCGTAAAGTCTTTGAGCACCATTTAAACTTTCTCCACTCAAAATGTAACAACGCACCATTTCGTAGTAGGTACTCGCGGTTTGAATACATTGTCAAAAGATAGGGCGGCGGCGCGCGCGGGAAAAGTAAACACGGAAGTAAGAGATTGCGTCACAAGTGCGCACGCGACTAAACGAAATTTACGATTTGTGACATTTGTGTTGCAGCTGTGCCCTTCTCGCACCCCGCGCGCCACCCCGCTTTCATTCAATGCATTGTTAAAGAATCATGTGTTTACGTTGACTCGGTGACCACGCTAAATTAATGTTTGTTTTAAAAAATGTTTTAATTATATTTTATTAATATTATACTTTCTTTTTGAAAAATGGGTTCTATTACTGATACCTAACGTCTAGACGAAATTTGGCTGGTAGTATAAATTTCATATTGTATAGCAGCGATACCTCAGTGGGGAGACCAACAGACTGCAATGCAAAGGGGCTCGGGTTCGAAACCACGTCGCGCACCTCTGACTTTCGGAAGTTATATGACTTTTCGAAATTATGTACGTATTGATTGTCAATTATTGCCTGCTCCGTGCCTCGGAGAGCACGTTAAGCCGTCGGTCCCGGTTGCCATGAACATCTATGGCAGTCGTTATTGGAAATGCCGACACATAAGATCCCACTGGGTCGAAGTGTTGCCAGTCTGTACTAACTGGCCCCCACACAAGATAAGATAAGATGAGATATATAATATATAATGTAACACTTATGTGATATATTCAATCGCCATATTACTATATATATACCGCCATATATATACCCCTAACTTTATACCTATCTAGAAACCCGTGGTATCCGATTAAACAGAATCGACTTAAGAAAGAGAATGTTCCGAAAGCGCCATTGAAGTATTAAACAATCACACGTGTAAGCTCAAAGCATTCATGTAATCGCAGCGTTCACCTGAAGCGAGCCGTGTCAAACAAGGTTCAAGACGGTATTCCTGCATATTGGCTGCGTTGTTCGCTAGCAGACCTGTACCCTCGTCAACGTCACGCCTCATTGACCCCTTCCGACTATCAACTGTGAAGCAATTTATTTTATATGAATCTTCGAGCTCTTTTGATGCTGTCAAGAAGTGACCTTATTGGCGATATGTATGCACAACGCATTAACGTGTCATGTCAATCATATCGAGGATTCTTGGTAAACGTTTTGTATGTTAAATAATTCAGAATTCAATTGTATGATTGCTTTTAATCTCTTTACTTATTAATCATAGATTGCTCCTGAGCAGAATTGATGATGAATAGCCATCAACATCACCAATAACTCGTTACTCATAAATAAAATACTTGTAATTAAGATGAACACGCACTTGCACGCAACGCGCAGAATAAATGTCCTACAACAGTACATTTCTCATCGTATCAAAAAAACTGATTATGCATAACTATTGATAATGTAAGCAGATATTACCACGCGGATAGAACTGTTATTGCGAGTTCAATTATATACACTTTTCTCTTCTAATTAACCTTAATCGCAGCGAATACATTGTACGGGTTGGACGTGCAGTACTGTTTAAAAATAGAACTAAAATCAAGACCTTTAGCCAATGTTAGTTCGCTTTGAACCAGCTGTCGGCACATAGCGAGACTGCTCGCGTCACTCACTGTCAATGTAGACGCAATTCCATTCCCCTTTCACTTTTACATCATTAATAAATCAAATGAATTATTTAAATAATTCGGTGCCAAAATGTATGCATGCTTACGTGTTACGCGATTTACACAACTGCATACTAGTGATATAATATATTAGTTGTTGCATACATATTATGAATAATATAAGATCTGCCTACACTAATAAATGGTAATAAAAGTTGGGTATATAATAAGATTTGATAAAAGAAAATAAATCCAGTGGTAATGAGTGTATTTAATACGCGTTGTGTGCGTAAAAGATAGACCGTGAACTGGTGTTAGACGAACGTGAACGTGGGAAAGAAGTGGAAAGTATTGCTGATATTCTAAAGGAAAGTCAAATGGAGATACAGAAAGAATAACATGATACGAGTGAACGAAGTAAGAAAAAAATGCCAGGATCAGGAAGACAGCAAGTGGCAATTCATGGACGCGGCCCAAGCATCCAGAAAACGGGCTCTTCTTTGTATGATGTGGATGATATAATAACATTTGCTATTTTAATTTTATGAAATACGTATGGTATTTTATATAAAGAAAGCCCTTCTTAATCTTATCATCGATACTAAACAGTGTTTACTGTTGATTTATTTAAAAATATTTATAAGCGTAGTCATACACTCTCGTACGAACTTTTAACGAATTAATGATCATATTGAATACCAGCTTATTTACACAAGAGACTAATCATTTTTCTATTACAATTCTTGCCAATGGCGTCTGTTCAACGCATGCCAATTAGTATGACTATCGTAGAACAACTCGGTCGGTTATTAATTTACCATCTCGTACCCTCCGCGGTCTACTAAACACGGAACACGCGCTCCCGAGGCACTAAAAAGGTGCGGCATCCACTTAGTAATATTGCAATCCTTCGAGATCTCCACTAACTGTACTAAGCTCTAACTCCTTACTCACTATTATCATCCTAAACCAGCACTTACTTATTAAATTTTGCCTTTGAGTGAACTAAACTTAGTGTTGGTACGCTTCGAGTAACTGACAGAACGTAATTGAATAATACCAATTGTCTACAATCTACTCCTCACTAGCTTCAATTTTCACTTTAAGAGTACAAGAAATAAAAGTCTCGGTTATTTAAAGATGTGAAGTAGGATGAAATAGGTGGGAATGAAAACGGACAGCTAAGCGGAAAGTTTATCTTTAACGGTAAAAGGGATTAATGAATTTCAATCGTCCAATGGAAACTTTTGCGTTTAAACGTCTTGTTTATACTATTACGTTAGAGTAATTGTTGAGTTTGTAATAAAATTACATACTTAATATATTGTAAATCTTCAGCACTAGTAATAGTCTTCATGCGAAGTGAGACTGTACAAACATTTAAATATTAGTCATAAGAAACAAACTAATTAGCGATGTCTATACGGTTAAGTTAGTAGAAACTTCAAGCAAATCGAAACATTGAATTAATCGGATTCTTAATTGTATATTTCATTATGTTTTATTTTTTATTTTAACTTTTATTTTCCAATATATTGGTACAAAAATATAAGTAAGTATGTTAATGGCTGCAATAGTATTAAACTGTGACGCAGCCATTAGCGCTCACATCCGAAAATGATTATGTTTACTTAATGTAAAAAGGCACAGAATCATAAGAAGGAAAGCTACAAATATAAAACGTGATTACTGTCAAGTCTTGTCAATCGTGCTATTATCAAATTAAGTTTTAAGAAGAAATTCTTTTTATTCGATTTATAAATAGTGAGAACGAATTGTTTAATATTCGAATGCAATACAATTTGCAAATGGTCAATATTTCTTTCTTTTTTATTACATTTGGCACTGCTAATTCTGTTCTTAAATAAATATATTATGAGGATCACAGAAGATTTGGTGGTATAAAGATACTTAGTGTACATTCCTAAAACTAAACTCAAGTAAATTGAGCACAATAAATAACTGATATACGGACAAGAAGTAATGAGTTTGAATACTATTCCGGTCATTCGCATATGCGCATTTCATATGCATAGCATAAAAACCAAACATTCTATGAAAATAGCCGTAGTCATTAGCAAACACGCCTAAGCCATGGATTTGCGCATTTTGCATAATGTGAATGACCGAGGTTCGAACATAATTGATATTTAATTATTACAAAAGACGACTATTGAACTAAGCCGGCAGTGAATCGATAGATAAGGTATTGGGCTCACGATTGAGAGCTAGTTGAGGGTTGAAATATGACCCACTACCGACGTGAACCCACTCTTAACACAAGTGTTTTAAGAGTGCATTAACGTCATGAATCATCATTAAAGTGAAATTCGAATAAAGAGGCTCTGATTTTTTTTTAGTGGCAATCTCTGCTCTTTATTCACATCCTGAGTCGCAGACTTTACAAATATTCAACCAATATACAAACAAGAACCAGACTCGGAACACCCATTTGTAGATTATACAAATTTTTAACCTGAGTCAAAATCGCACCCACAACTCTCGGGGCACGAAGTGAGGTGACTCCTTAAGCCACTTGGCTATCCGTGTAGTTATAATATAACTTACATACGGATAAATTATAAGACTTCAATTTTACTAATATTTTGTGAGTAGTTAGATGTGGGCGCCGCGTTTAAACATAATATCTGCGACACTGGAGAAAGGCCAGGCTAAAGGTACCTTACACCGACGAGGATACATGAACAATTTTATAAGAGTAAACGAAGCCAGAAATAAATCTTTGTGTTTTTTGAAATGAAAACTTCTTTAGGCGCGTTGAGCACTTTTTGGGTGAACAAAAATCATAGAACTCGCGTCATCGTCACCGAACGCTTTCCATGAGCTATAATGTATACTGTGTATATATGTTTACTTTTTGGGTGAACAAAAATCGTGCAACTCGCGTCATCGTCACCGCACGTTAGTTACTTAGTTTTCATTTCAATCGGCAGACCCCAAAGACTGCCCCGCATGTCTTTTTTTATTCAAATACAATCCTGCACTAGGAGTAATTCCTCGATTGCGGAGGTCTTTATAAATATTCAATCATCGAATACAAAGAACATCCACACTCGGAACAACCATTAGTAGATCACACAATTTTTTACCCGTGTGGTGTTCAAACCCACAACACTCGGCGCTCAACGCACTTAAACTACTACGCCTTTTGTGCCAAGAACATAGCAAGCAAGTGTCAATCTATAATCTCTGTCTCTTTCTCCGGAACTATCATTATACATACATACATAGATTCACGCCTGTTTCCCAGAGGGGTAGGCAGAGACTACGGATTTCCACGATCCTGACACACTTCTCTGGCTTCATTCACTTTCATAACTTTCCTCATACACGCTCGCCGGTTTAAGGTGCTCATAACCTGGCCTTTATCCAGAACGTCTCCGATCTGATCAAGAAACGTTCGCCTAGGTCTTCCCCTTGCGACTGTTCCATTCACACTAGCCTTATAAACTTTCTTAGTCAGTATTTTCTCGTCCATTCTTTCATTATTATACCTATATATGCTATATATTGTATCATATATATTATACATATGTAGACTTATGTACTTTATGTGCTACGGTACTAAGCAATAAATAATTCGCTTTGAATTGCCTATCACAAGTTTAGTTTATATTTGACTATAAAATCTAAAAGGACGTATACAGTACAAGTGTATAATGTCATGTCCTACATTAAGTTACGGATCGTTATGCCTTTTATAGCTTTTAATTTATAGCATTCAGACTAGTGCGCTAAAATTAGCACCAAGTAGTCTATTATAAATATCTAGGTTACAGAGGTCAAGCAGAGGTTAAGCGTATAAACGTGCATATGTAAACACTGCAGACATACTATCAAGCGATATTCTCACTCTATTGAATGTTTATTGAAAATAAGCTCTACCACCAATACGATATAATTAAATAATATTAGCTCTGAATATAAACTGTCTCACTGCTGGGTAAGAGGTCTATTCTTAGTGTGAGAATTGTTAGGCCTTAAATTAGTACGCGGGCCCAATGCGGGTTGGCAGACTTCACATATCTTCAAAAACATTATGGAGAACTAACAGATATGTAGGCTTTCTTATGATGTTTTCCTTCACCGTTAAAGCGTAAGATAATTAACTATTTATTAATTTTAAACGCACATTGCTTCGAGAAGTTAGAGATGCGTACCTTGGGATCGAACTTTAATTCTTTTCATTGAAATCTAATAGTCTTCAACTAGGCTATCGCTGTACGACATATTTTTTAAAACTAAGTAGGCAAATAAATATGCAATCAGCCTATATAGTTATCGTAGCCTGCGATCACTTGCAATGTCAGGAGCATTAGTGGTACGTTGATGTGACGTGTCGACTCTAGGGAGAAGGATTAAGTGAGTTTAGAAAAGTGGGAGATGTAGTTACATATGCGGCTCTGATACTTACTGGGTGGAACGCAACACACATAACAGCTTCCTATACTTACGTCAGTTTCCTAGAAGTTGGTTGGTGATACGGCCCCGGTTTAGCCGGCTCGTTCGTAGCGTCATTCAATAATTGGCGACTACTAACTCTTTTAGTCTAATAAGAATATTTTATTTGCATCGTATAAAGTATAAGAGTGCTCGTGGCTGGAGCATAATTTGTGTGTTAGCTTTTGCTCAGTTAGGTGGTATCCGTCAATACTGAGACATTATTATTATTAGGTATTATTACAATGTACATTACTCAGTCTTAGTCTGCTTTGTATCCGTTAATTATATGTTTATAAAGACCCCACGACAGAGTTTGAAAAGGACCATGACACCTCGCACAATAGGGATTGCGTATGAATAAATTACAAAACAAAATTAATCGGTTCGTGTTTTACAAATCAGTTTCTGTTATTATTTCTCATGTGTCATTACATTCAAATTACTTACACGCTAGGACTCTTTTTCTTACTGAAATTTGTACTATTACACATGTTACCAGGTCATTGTCCCAAAATATATTTTTTGGATCGTTGTTCCTCGTACAACGCATAAATAAAAATATGTTATTGTAACTATACGAATTGCTCTCAATAAATGTGTATGATTATTGCTTCTCTTTATTACTGTGTACTACAAAACAGTTGCTTCGTTAAATATTAAAGTAATGTATGCAATAAATACAATTCAAGTGTGAATTTGTCGGCAGGGTTCCGTAACATTAACTTGGGGTGTCTATGGCTGAGATTAAGGACCATTAAAAAGTACGATTTCGTGAAATTCATCGACCGCAAAATTAATTGTGTTTGTGTGTGTATCATAAGTAGTATTGCTTTTAATATTTATATAGAAATAAGGCTGAATTTTTAAATATCAGATAAAAATCATCCATTAACTAAATTACAAAATTAATAAATTTCCATTATAAATAAAATGTGAAACAAGCAAGTTTGAGTTTCATTAAAAAAGAAAATAAATAATTTTACACTACTTCTAAAATAACAAAGGACACTAAATTTGAGGTTTACCTAAATAATTGAAACCTTTTATCGCATGTTCTCTGTGACAAAATAACGAATACATATTTTCACTACGACTCTAGAGACAGACTTTAAAAATCTATGTTTATATTTATTCTGTGAAGCACGTCTTACTTTGAGTTTCTTAATCTTAATATTCTACATGATTCTACAAAACACTGTTGCATACAAGTACTAAAACCTGCTTTACTGCTTGATTTTTATTCTATGGGTTAAATTTTGTATAATCTTTTTAGGGTTCCATATCAACATACAACGGAACTCTTATGGTGCGACTTTGTGTGTCCGATTATAGATAATAAACTTTCTTTATAAAGTCTATTCTTTTGCGCCTAGTGGTTGGCGGGGAAATGGTATGATAATAATAACATACTATGTTCAAAGTAATTTCTGTTTTCTTAAACAAGCATACATACAATTGCATTTTAATAATCAATCGGCTTTAGGTTACCAATGGCAAAAAGTTATTAGTATTTTCTATTAACCCTGTATATGTATAGTCTATCTGTGTACAAATTTTCATCCAAATCCGTTCAGCATTATTAGCGTGGTTAAGATACAATCTTCCAAATATTGTCACAAACTTTTACATTTATTATATAAGTAATATAAATTCGTCTCTTTCATTTACTAATTTATATTTTATATGAAAAACATTATATTCATTATACTCTAAAGATTTGATCCACAGCTAAACTTGACTCCATAAGTAAAGTATCTCAAAATTGCTATATTCCAAGTTTGAAGGTAGTACCGGTTCCATCCCGCACAAACCCTACTTGTACCCATTTGTGTGTCTTTATAGACATAGACTGACGAAAAAAATAAAAGTCTCGCTATGTTGCGAAAAATGTTCCAAGGCTCTTGTTACTATGTAAAGAAGTAACAGCACCACTAAAACAGAATTTCACTCTGTACTACATAATATAGGAACAAAACTCATAAAATAACGTTTTAGGGCAAATTCAAAGCCAAATGTATCAAGTTAAAGACCCTTTGAGCCGTCATAAAGTCGTATGCAATCGTTAATACAGTCAAAAATGCATATAATATAACTTTTATGACTGTGTGATGTAATAAAATCATTGCTATTGCCGTTATCGTCGCCCAAACGAAGATTGTTTTAGTTGGAACTATGCCATAACGACGTAAGGAAGTACAAAGTATAAATACATTTTGCATGCCACTTAACAGTCGGTATAATATATCATAGCTCGAGACAGTCCAGAGTTATGCCCTGTGTGCAATTGTTTCGCAAAAGAATACGCCTGTGACGACTATATTTTCGAAATTTAAATGTGTAAGATTCTAGAATTTAAACCGTTCTTTGTTTATTCCGGTTTTTGTATGACTTATTGCATTAGCTTATCTTTTAAAAAGACAAAGAACTATTAAATTTAATCCTCTGCACCGATGTTGTAGTGTAAGAAGTCTTTTTAGATAGTATTTAGGGTTAAACTACGCTGTTTTAATGCCGCATTGGTAAAATATTTGCGTGATACGCAATAGCGTATTCTCAAAGGGTTAAGCAGAGATTAGTTTTATAGACATTTTAACAGCTATGTTTGAGGTCCCACATGTTAAAAGCGATCCTATTCCAGCCGTCTCTCAGGCACTTGCCCAGACTTCGTGTAGCTACTAAGAATTTTCTAACAAAATAATACAATAAGATATTAACTGATCCTAGAATCAATCTTGAGACGTCACGATCGAACGCAATCTTAAGCCAATATACCGAGGCAGCAACACACAATAATTTCTCCATATACCTTAATCAAATGACCATAAGTCCTTTGCGACATCAAAATCACCATAAGTGCATTCATCACTCAATTCAATAAAAGAGTGTTCTAGCAAAATAATGACAAAACATTTTACTTAAGATGACAATCGATCGCTCATCTTAATGAGCAAACGATGGAGTGTTGACATATTAACAAAACGACAATATCAGTGTGTGTGAGACATAATAAACTGAGGAAATAATGTGGCGCCGGCGTCACGGCGCTACGTGATTACTGCACCCTCTCGATGCGCCGGATTGTGCAAACGTGCACACCATTAACAAAGCTTTGTAAAACTTTAAGAAAAGACAATCTTTTCATAAAGAAATGCGTTCTTTGTTCTCCTGCTATTTTAACCAAATTCGTGCTAAACTTATTTGGTTAAAATAGCCGCGGTTTATAAGATTTTAAATGTTTTGCTACGGTGTTTTAAATAGTTTGTTTAGAAGCACAACGTTAACTGCACATTAAGTATGAACCGCTGCGTCATTGTCCGCTAAATTGAACCCAATCAATTTATTTAATAGCCGAGGTTAACATACAAGGTTGAATTAATTTCTTTTTAAATACTCATTTGGCAAAACAGGCTTACCTGGTAGCAAACGGTAACTATAGCTTATGGACATACATATTATACAGCAGGGATATTACTTTTGCCACAATATATTTTATTTTTATTTTGATGTGACCCTTTAAATAAGGTGTCGCTGTGCTGCCAATGCGTGGAGCAGAGGTCACTGGGTTCCATACTGACAGCAAAGTGTTTAAGGAGCCTGGCAGCTCTTTTTACACCAGAAACACAGGGATTATTTGTTTCCATGATTTAAATTATAAAGACACGGCTTCAGTCGAGATGCTCCAATTTGAGTGAAATCTAAAATTTAATTTGAAATCCCGATTGGCGTTGTATATGTCATAATTTTACTTATTTTACCTACTTATCAGGAATCGTTTAGAAAACAAAGTTATTTTATGGCTGGTTACACTAAATTCTATCACTCAGTATTGTTTGTCATGTCTTAATATGTACATTAAATTATAGAATTTACTTTTTTAATTAAAATGTTAATAAAAAATTAAAAAGACGTATATAGCATTATATAGTCTATACTTATATAAATAAGGTGAAATGATATAAAAATTATTCGTTCATGTTAGGGGTTATATAAATTAAAATTATAGATATGTTTTTAGGGTCCATGTAGCAGAGAGGGTGACAGTAAGTTTTCTTGTTCCGTGCACATTTTAAAACTTGCTTGTGTGCTGCTAATAAAATATCCATCACCACAAAGCCTGATAAAACTTTAGCGGATACAAAAATCGAACATAGAGTCCACTCAAACTTAAGCACAAACTTATGCTTCAGCTAGAACAATTTAGTGATAACATTATGTAATATAAATCTGTACAAATCGCCTTCAGCTTTCCGCTCGCTAGAAACACACATAACTGTGTAGGTATTATTACCCGGAACTAGCTCGACTTTGTTCTAACCGGAGTACATTGTGGTCAAACATAAATGAAACCACAACATGAACATCGCATTGCTACATCCTGAATATGCAACAACTATTTTGTATTCATATCAAAGTTTCGACTAATTTCGACAACCACTTTATATTTTGAAGAAAACAAATGCAACTTTCGTAATGGCGGTGTTCATACTTTCGTATCTTCGCTTGACTATCATATTTTTCAATGATTGAAGTTCAGAATTCTTCCTTGCTTCAGCTGCGGCCTGTGATTTACCTCGCACTGTGAATTAAACGTTAAAATTAGTATAGATTGACTTCATGTGTATTGAACACGTTTCCGTTTATTTGATGAGAATGATGATCACTTGGTGAGCAAGAGTTCCGGAGAACAAAAATCAGGTTCCACTGTCATTCGTTTCTGTTCATATCATAATTAATGCCTTTTGCTTTAGGTTTTCAACTTGCGCCTAGGAATAGCAAGCGATCAAAGGTTACAGGAACCATATATCACCTTCTTATGGTAAGCGGTTACCAAGGCTTAAGAACGTATGCTAAAATGCAAGCTTTTTTGTATAAAAATTGATTTATTAACATACCTATACAAAGCGGATGAAATTGACACTAAATTATTTGTAGGTGTTATTCTATAGACGGTGGGCATCGTCATTATGGTCTGTAATGATAATTAATTAATACCTTTTTCTTCAAATTTAGGAGATCTTTACAGGTAAAACGTAGTTTATTTTACCCTCCATTACCACGGCTAACTTTATTATAAACGATTTTATTTCGTTGTCTCTTTTCGACTTGAAAATAGTAAGGATCATAACCTCCACATATTCAGTGCATTATCTTTACCGCTGGTGACTTACCTATCACTTATATGTTGCACTCGTGACTTATATTTTTTGCATATGCAGCGGTAGTAGTGAAGTCACACAACACCATTACCAATGGCATGATGTCCTATCGACATTAATTAAATAAATGCATATAATTAGGATAATTATCGTATCAATAGCCCCCTCTTGTCGTAAGACATTATTATGATATCAATTTGCACTAAATTGTGATGTATATGTCGTACATATGCGATGAGATATTATGGGGAATTGTTGACGCTTGTTTGGTGCCAAGGACAAAACTTAGTTATGACACTTTCTTAACTATGATGATTTTTATTATTAAGACGAAATTTTCTACCAAAAGCTTCATTTGTTAAACTAAAAAAGTATTACTTTATTCGTAAATCAGTGAAAACATCAATCATTAAAAGCGCTGACTTTTAAACATTTAAAATACAATTCGATTGAGATATGTATATACCATATATGTAGGTAACGGGTACATCTTAACAGTGAAGGAAAACATCGTGAGGAAACTTGCATACCTAAGAGTTCTCCAAAAGTTGCCAGCGTAGACTCTTAACCTTTTATATTAAGAGAAAGCCTTAGTCCAGCGGGACAGTTAATTTGGACGTGACAAAGGTACCGATTCTGTTGCTACAAAATAAACTAATTTTGATGTTACTTGCATCTCTTTCTAATACCAGCTATAAAAGAAGGTTAGAAGATATTTAGTGTAATCGAATTAGTTCATTTACTTATCGTAAATCTAGTAGCTATCTTCATTGTAGCCTTTTTATGATGATTAAAAGTAATTATAGACCAAAAGAAAAAATTCTGCCTAAGTTTTATAAGAAAGGGTATAAAATTATTTTAACTGGACAAATAAAATGAATGACGTCATCAGCACTTTTATTTTTACAGATTGTATTAGTTAATTTTGAAATAACCACGCTCTTATTTAGTATTATATGTGCTTTTATACGCTCTTAATTAGTTACCGTTGCCACCACGGGAGTGCCAAAACAGGCAGGACAATTAAACTCTTCAGTTGTTTTCCAAAAACATCGCCCGCTCTAGGAATGTATCCTGTGTTACCGGGGACTTTACAAATATTCCAACTTCAGGCACAAAGAACACCCAGACTCGAAACAAGTATTAGTGTATCACACAGTGGAGTGGCGACTATTTAAAAAACTTTGCCATCTATATAGTCTTCCCAGTGAATAAATATTAGAATAAAATGTCAATCAATCAATCAATCAGCCCACCGCAGTCCACTGCTTGACATAGGTCTCTCCCATTTTACGCCACAATATCCGGTCTTCCGCCTTCCACATCCAGTCTGACCCAGCTACCTTTTTCAGGTCATCGGTCCACCTGGGCGGGGGGCGTCCTACCTTACGTTTATTAAGTCGCGGTCTCCACTCTAAGACTCGCTTACTCCAACGGCCATCGGTTCTTCTAAAGATATGGCCACCTACTTCAGCTTGCTTATTCTGTGAGCTATGTTGGTAACCTTGGTTATTTCACGGATAACCTCATTTCTAAAATAAAATGTAAATATTAGATATTTTGAGAATTTAACTCATTACAATCAGCCGGTGATTATGCTTAGCGCAACAGTGTCCAAAGGAACGATCGCAACGTTGTCTGAAATGTGTCTCTTAGTTTCTATGAATTCGTACTAAAACTGGAATAAGTTAAACGTTAAAATTAAGTCTGCAATAGAAAATGTTGTATTAATTTATATGATAGGGTAAACGTTGGATCGTGAAATCAGATTACATATCAGAAATCACGATTTAATTTGTTGACGCCTTGAAATTAATTAAACCGGTATATCATTAATTACTAACTACCTCGGTGAAGCAGAAATACTGAATGCGATTTCTGTGCATGAAAGGTGTTCATGGAATTCTTAGGAGTAGCACGGAATCTCTTACTGTGTTCTGGTAGGCTGGCGGGGTTACGTGGGATCTAAAACTATCCCTAACAAAATGTTGTAATGCAACCTTACCTACTCGCCTCGACGTAAAACTATGAATGTATATATATTTAAGGACCAATGACGTGTTTTTCATTGTTATAAAGCATACAGACCTAAAGCATACCGTCAATAGTTTTAAAGATGTGCGAACTATTTAAACACACAGTCAATATGGTAGACGGTGCTTTCTCCTTATTTTTCTTAGAGATACTACACTTGTTGTTAGCACTGAAACAAGAATATAAAACTGGATAGATTTAAAAAATGTACTTAAAAAAGTAATCTATATCTTTACCACCTTTAATACAAACAGAAATATAAGTGGTTTAAAAATAACTTGGAAAATAGATATCAAGTGTACTATAAATATAAAGTAATGTATTTTTAGGATGTTTTCCCTTGTGTATTTATTCGTGGTAATGTAAAGCGTCCATGTGGGCGCTTATAAGCTTTTCCGAGAAAAACCAAATAACGAAAGCACCGTAAGAGGTTTCCCTGGAAATATGAGCCGTTCGCAAATAAGCAAGAAACACATTTATTGCCCATTGTTTTAGATCCTATTGAATTAATTATAATTGGAAAATGTTAATGATTGTTAACACGCTCATAGGAGTTAAAAATGATGTAGTCATAATTTTAAAATAAAATAGACCAGACAAAATTTAAATTAACTACATACAATTTTTTGCCTTAATCACTTTTATACTTTTTCGTTGTATGATTTATATAATGGAAAACGGGAAAAACGCGATCATAAATATTTCCGTATGTTTTGCAATGTTGACATTTTATATTAATTATAATATTGGAACAACCTCGTTGATCTAGTGGCATAGATCAAATTTGTGTGGAATCGTGAGGTTTGGGATTTACATCTATTGCGATAAAATTGTTTTTTTGTTAGAAAATTCGCAGCAGTAGTAAGGCACCGATAATGCACTAAGTTGAGGCTAATAGGCTACACTAAGTTGCACTCAAATGAATGCGAAATAAGGGTATAATACATCTACCTACCCCTAGGTATACATGAACCTAATATTAAAAAAATTGTATAGTATGTCCTAACATACTATACAATTTTTTTAATATTAGGTTCATGTTTATTTTATATTATCCACTACATATTATAAAACAGAGTCCTCTGTCGCCTCTTTCTGTCTGTTCGCGATCAACTTAAAAACTACAGAACAAATTTTCTTGTGGTTTTCCCCAATAGACAGAGTGATTCACGAGGAAGGTTTAAGTGTATAACTTGTTAAGGTTTTTAACTACACGTGCGAAGCCGGGACGGGTGGCTAGTACTACATTTTATAAAACAAAGGCCCCCGCCGCGTATATCTCTGTTCGCGATAAATTCAAAAACTACTAAACGTCTTTTAATGCGGTTTTCATCAATAGACAGAGGGATTCATAAGAAAGGTTTAGATGTATAATTAATAATAATATAATAATAATATTCTACCACATACACACAACACCATCTAGCCCAAACTAAGCAGAGCTTGTACTATGGGTACTAGACAATGGATAAACATACATATATACTTTTTCTTTTGTAAATACATACATATTATACATATAAACACCCAGACCAAGACAAACATCCATGTTCATGCACACAAATGTTTGACTTGTGCGGGAATCGAACCCGCGACCTTAGGCGTGGCAGTCAGTTACACTAACCACTACGCCACCGAGGCCGACGAATTAGTTAAAGTTTTGTACTATCCGTGCGAAGCCGAGGCGTCGGATAATATAAAGAAGTAATATGAAATAGATATATGACAGAGATAACACTATACATAGTCTATGCGATTTTATGTTGTTCTTATTGGTTATGACGTATTGCAGTCTAGGGAAAAAAAACATTTTAACTTTATTATTAAATGACATGCTTTTTCCTTAGAACATTATTTTAATAGGAGAGCATAATCTTTACTTCTCAAGGAAATTCAAAACAATGAAGCAAGAGACACCTGACGGCCAATTCATCTAAAAAAACGCCCAAACTAGAGTGCCGATGTAATCTCAATGTCTTAAGTATTAAATTTCAAAAAAGCCACTGTGCGAATAGTTATACGGAAGTCTAAACTTAATACTATTTTTTTTTTATTCAGACTAGTCGTATGTGTCGACACAGTCAGTAGTTTAAATCTCATTAAATTATTTAACTGATTGTAACATGTATATACCTATATATGACTGTACACATGCCTGCATAAATGGCGTATTATTTTATGCGGTCGCCTAGCCATAGCCACTGCGCCTAGTGTATGATACCTATATTCATAATCTTCTTCTCCCTAGTCTTTATTATTCCCAAGTCACTTGGGGTCGGCTATTCCAGTCTAACCGGATTTGACTGGATATCAGTTTTTACACGGAGCGGTTGCCACCTGACCTCTGCAAGCCGAAAGCTAACGATACCCTAAGGGTAGACCAGTGTCAGGATATTATAGGGCACTGACTTCCTAATAACGACTGCCATAGATATTCATGGCAGCCGGGACCGAAGGCTTAACGTGCGAGGCACGGAGCAGGCGGTAATTGTCAATCAATACGCACATAATTTCGAAAAGTCATATAACTTCCGAAAGTCAGAGGTGCGCGACGTGGGTTCGAAGTCGAGACCCTCTGCATTGCAGTATATTGGTCTCCCCACTGAGCTATCGCTATATTCATAATATTTACTATTATAAAAGTTAAACTTTCAAATTCCAATAACCGACGCATTTGAAAGTCCCCTGACTGCCGTCGAAAGAAAATTGTTCGCAAAAAAATATTGTTCTTGTAAGAATGTAACATTTTATACAAATTACATCGATTTGGGCGCACTGCGGGTACATCACAATGACCCCTAACTCACAGACTTCAGCGAACTCTTTAACTATTGTACAGTGAAGAAACAGTAGTTATACTAAGTTAAAATTTAAATAATCATTCTTATTCAGGCTTCCCAGTACTTAGTGCGTTAATAAGTAATATTATAAGTATGTTTTATTTATTTATTATATGTGATCAGAACAATCATATCAGCGGTATACAAGTTAAAACTAAAATAAGTGTCTTAAAAAAAGCATTAATTAGTGCTAGGTGGAATGTGGTGCATAGTTTGATACCGAACGCATAGTATTTAGCACCTGGATCAGAGCCGTGCCAGAAACTCTTAAAAGTATTGTTACTGCATGCGCAAGAACGGCATCAATCTATCTCTTTTTCGCATACGCAATAATAATGCTATTAGCGGTGGTGCTTAAAAGGTTAAATAAAGGTGAGTTTAATCAACATCAAATAAAAATAGCATGGTTACGACCACGCTATGTTCATTTCATGTATAAATAGGTTCTCTTAAACTCTCTTTATCTATAGACTATCTGAACCGCACAACTTCGTCTGCTTCACATAAGAGAATTTTCCCGTATTTGTAAATTTTTCATTGCTGCTCCGCTCCTATTGGTAATGTTATATAGCCTATAACCTTTCTCGTTAAATGGACTATTTAACACTAAAAGAATTTATCAATACCAGTATAACCAGTAGTTACTGAGATTAGCGCGTTCAACCAAACAAATAAACAATGAAACAAACAAACAAACTCTTCAGCTTTATAATATTAGTATAGATTAATTGGACTATTAACTTTAAGTTCCTATATAGCAGAAGTTTTAATGACAATTTAGTTTCGTTTAGTTATCGGACTATAATAATATAAAATTATGGCGAGATAAATTACTGTTTTTCTTTAGGTCAACTACATCTTCTATCAAAATGGTAACAAAATGAAAGGAAATTTTGGATAGAACAGGTTCTTAAGTATTCTATGTAAACATATGCCTTGATAATTATTTAATACACTCTCTGGCGACAAAGAATTTTTGAAGAATTAAACCAAGATACCTTCCGATGCATCCTTGCGATGTTTCCACATTTTATAAGATTACCGTACATGCCAGTAATTTATTATTTTCTGCTTATGCATAGCAGTTACCTACATTTAAAATGATGTATGTATATCTCTTATCAGACCTTTAGCATATTATTTTAAATTTGATAACTATAGCTTTATACAAGTCTAAATTTCTTACCTTTTGTGTCGAAGATCTCGGAACTAGCAAACTAAGTAAAAAGCCTGTAATGTTCTAAAATGAAAACCGGAACAGCACATAACACACGCTCTTAAACCAGTATTACATATACACTTACATTTATAAATAGTCATATAATCTAGGCACGAAACATATAAGTTAATCAAAATAGTTTTTAGTATACGCAATTTATTAGGCTTTTCTGTTTTCGTTATATTTGGGTAATATATCGTGGATTTTATTATACCTGTCTGCGGAACGGTCACGTAAACTGGCGACGGCAACAACATATTAGTATTAATGCTGAAAGTGTGGACTCCTAATGTTTGCTATTTATTTTTTCAATACTTACAATGGCGGAAATTACAAGTCAAGAGCCACTTTTTGTTTTCTATTACATGTTTTGTTTCCTTAACGATTCAAGACATTAGTTGACATTAACATGAAAGTGAAATGTGTGAAAACGTATACCTACAATAAGAAACAATATGTGTAGTTGTGTAAATATTAGAAAACGTCGTAATACAGATGCTGATGTTTGGGTCAATAGTACTTGACAAACAAATATTTCAATATGTCTTTTAACAAAGTAAGACAGGCCAGTGGATACACCTAGAATGCTATTGAATTCGATAGTTTTTGTGTTGATATTTACAAGCATCTTTCACTTTTAGAATTATATAACAGTTACTTCTCGTAAAAGCTGTCTATTTTCATTGGTAAGTAGATTTCATGATTGTTGGCAACTACACATAAATCTGAAGTAGTAAGATTTCGTCTACATTTGGAGGCTGTGAGTAATAAGGTCGCGTAGTAATGTATTTATTACCGCTATGAGATAGATTTGGTAATATCAGCGATATAGATCTCAAGAAGAACTATATCATACTTTACACAACACATATTCATAATACGAAATTTAATATATAAGTGTATTACGTTTTTGCGGTTTATTGCTTAACCCGATACTGACAAACCTTGGTATGGTAATAATTTATACTTTGAGAAAAGATGCAGGCTATTTAAAAAGTGATAAAACTACTATTTAGTTTTATCATTCTATTTCAATTGAAAGTAGTATACAATCTGCCCGTTTATTGTAATTATTAAGGCTCTTGCGTAAAAGCATGTTGATCGTGTAAACGGCTCGAGTCTGCTCTCAGATATCGACTATCACAGATGTTCACGTGACAAGCGCGAGTGGCGCCTTAGCGTATTTCCGGAACACTGAGGGGTCTCGATAAATGCAAATAGCGGTTACGCTAGAATATGAAATTATTAATAAAGCACAGCAATTTTATCTAACATAAACAAACAAAGTTTTCTTATCCACCTATGTTTATAATCAGTATTTCACAATTTGTTTTAATAAATCAGGGAACTAACTCAGTTATTTTATCACTTGTTTTAACCTTTTGAACGACAGTGGCTCGTACATAATTGTTTTCAATTTTATTTGGCATTCCAGCATTGACAAAATATTGACAGAGCCATATAAGTGTGCAAATTTATTCCAACCAATTTTATGGATCACGTTCACATCAATTAATAAAATGTTGATAAATTAAATCAGAAATTATGTTTCTACCTTAGCTGCATACATATACCCGATACCTCAAGTGTAGAGATAAATAATTTAAACATTTATGAATCAATAAATATTATTTACGAATAGGTATCTTAAAATCAGACAGGTGCAGAAATTTGCCATATGGGAAATTCCTACTGACCACGATATACTGATATACTATATACTGTATTTATATATTTATCTCCTAAAATAGAATAAAGGAAAACTTCTAAATGCAACCCAATAAAAATATAATTCTCACTTATATGTGCAACTAACGAAAAACTTAATTTTTTATTCCAGTATTTTCATTATCTACCAACATATCGTTCGCACTTCACTTTCTGCTTATCGCTGTTGAGTGTCAGCATGTACCTATCTGACTGCACGTGAGGTGCATACTTATAACGTTCGTGCTCGTTTGAATTTCTTCACCGTTTCAACCTCTATTAATAGCTCTTTGTCGAACATTACATACAAAGACTACCTACTACTATACCAGATTAAAATCAGGCTTGCCAACGCAGGCTTTTGACGCTTAAATAATATATGTGGGATACTAAGGGACCGAAAAAATCAGCGCGACTTTGGGACTTTTGCTATTGGTATATTTTATTTTTGAGATATGGATTTCAAATTTATTTAGATTTCTGGAACATAGTCAAACCTTTTATAAAAGTTATTAATCTGTCGAGAATTTAAGATTTATATTCTGTTATTTTTCTCAATACAGCTGACTTCCATATTAATATTCAGTACATTACTTTATTTGTCATAAAAAAATACACAAGAAATACACATACACAGAAAAACTAGTAAACATTTTTGTCTTATACGGGAAACAAATCCATAATACTCTGGTACTGGTAACAGGGAGGTAAATATCCAGACCACTGCACCATCTGCGCAGTAAAATTCATATCTGGTGGAAAATGTAACATTTTCAGAGTCAGAGTTGGCAACCCTATATTAAATTTGTATTCAGTGTCGAAGAGTAGGCACTTGCGTGGCGTGTGTGAAACTTATAATTGGGTTAATTAATTAATATAAAACACGCGAAAAGTACGTGACTACTCGCGAGGGTACGCTTTTACTAATAGTGATATCTACATTACTTACAAGACTGCGAATGATGAAATATTACACTTGTTAGTTTGCCTCGGTGCGGCTTAATTTTGAGCTTACGCTTATGTTTACATATTATAGTCAGGTCCTAGTTTTGATTCGGATCTGAATTCGGTAAATTGTTATTTAGTTCTTTATTTATTTATTGGTTTACCAGCAGTTATTACATTAAAACATTCATTACAAAACAGATGTTGACATTATGCTTAATCTAAGTGCACAACTTATGTGTAAGTAGGTATACACCACATGCATATAATTTAGAAAATAACTATTGACAAACGTTATCTAAGTATCCGAGAAATATTTTATGTTAGAAGACTATCGCCAGCAACACAGCGTCGGGAAATATGCCCGACGGAAAGAGCTATAAACATATGTTAGGAAATGTGGGTGTATACATAATACACTTCTACCAGCTCCTCCGAAGACATACGGCTCACGAGCGTTAGCCGTAGAGGAATAATTTTATTAATTTACTAGCTGTCCCGCGCAACTTTGTCTGCTTCACATAATAGAATTTTCCCCGTTTTTCCAATATTTTTCATTTATGATCTTCTCCTATTGGCCGCAGCGTGATGTTTTATAGTCTATAGCCATCTTGAATAAATAGGTTATCCAACACTAAAAAAAAATTACAATTTGAACCAGTAGTTCCTGAGATTAGCGCGTTCAATCAAACAAACAAACTCTTCAGCTTTAAAATATTAGTAAAGATATTATTATTTTAGAAGACAACTCTCGCACTTGGAGTATCTTCTGTGTCGCGGGGGTTTAACAAACATTCAAACAACGGACGCAAAGTACATCCAGACTCCGAACAACCATTTCTGGATCTGATAAATTTTTGTCCGGTGTGGAATTCGAACCCTCAGACTCGACGCAGAGACAGAGGCAAGGCGAACTCTGAAAGCATTATGCCGTCTGTGCAGTCAAATTGTAGTCATGTACACAGTACACTTTTAATTTTAATATAAGAACTCAATCGACTTGCTTGAAAAAAAGAATTCGCTGTGCTGCCTACATAAGGCGGACACACCATTGATCCCACTATTAAGAACGCAGAGCCTACTTTTTGGTACTGTAGCCGCTTACCTTGTGGTGATCTATACACTTTTTGTCACATTAGAGGTATAAAAATGGATTTAATAAAGTTGAACAAAAACAAGCTAAGTTATAGATGGATAAGTTTGGCATTGAAGAAATTCAAGTCCAGGATAAACCCAGTCAATGTAAAGGACCCCTATGTATAAGTATCATTATATACAGTATAAATAATATTAAGTTATTGTAACAGGTAGCCATTACGTTATATTAAATTTAATGAATCCTGTTCATAAAGATATTCTTATCGAATGAAAATAAAATCCTATAGTTTCATAATTTCTCATGTCAATTTTAATCAATATTTGACTTTGTTACTAGAAATATTTTCTAAAAAGGTATTTTCGATGTCGGCAAACTTTCAAGCTTGTATTATGAATTAGTAAAAATATTTTCAATTCTATCATCCATTTTGAAGTAAATTTTTAGATCCTTGTTCTGCTAAACAAAGCAACAAAGCACTATCTACAATATCTTTGAACATCTTTGTAGATCTTATTTCTGTGTAATTATATATTAAAATTATTTTCTGTAGATATAATACTAGTAACATATTTTGAAGTAACCAAAATGCAAAGACACTTTCATGACAACATTTCTTCATTATTTACCTACTTATTGAAAATGATTGATTTCTTTTATAAAATTAAAGCTTTGTAGTTCAATATCAATATTCAATGCATATTGATATTTCTGATATCAGAAAACAACAATTAAAATGTTATTATTAGATGTATGATTCTTATAGTTGTGCAGTATTTTATATATGAGCAAGGGTGTTAACAGATATATCGCACCAACATTATATAATTATGTTATTAAATCCCGCATAATAGGGAGCAAACTTATTGCCATCTAACGGGCACAGCTTTAGGCTCCGTTCCTGATCTGATCTAGTGCCACCAATCGAGTCTAATACAATAGATTATTTATGTATCTATTGTGTTATATACACAGTACGTTGCACGTTGAGTCAAACAGACTTGCTTTCCAACTGAAAGGATGAATAATCTTTCCTGCTATTCCCTCTGCCTTGGTAAGGCTTCTATTGCTAAGAATACGATAATACCCATGGCGGTGCTGCTTGCGATAAGGTGAGCCGCTGCTAGCTCGTTAGGCATCTACAGTAATAAAAAATTAACATTACTACATAGTAAAACATATAGCACAGTAGAAACTAAAAAAATATAAACAACGTGTATAAGTTTAAGGCACTTTAATAATAATAATTTAATAATAATTTATTTATTTCTCCCATATTATTACAATTAAACACAAAGGTACAATGTTATCAATAAAAGTTACTGGGAGACTGGTTTCCAAGCTAGGTAAAAACCTGTGTTATGTATAACCAGGCTTCCATTCCACGGAAAAGTCGTACTTAAAACAGTGAGAAATTGTGTCTAACAGTAGACGTAGACATAAAAAGAAAATCAATAATGAAACTCAAAACAGATAAGTAAAATTAAAATAAACATATACAAAGTTACAATTAATTTGTATGGGCATGTAGATAATGATAATTATCTTGTTTGTGAATTAGGTGTGTGTGTGTGGTTGAGTGTATGAATGTGCATGGGAGGTTAAGTGTGTGTGTGTGTACGTGTATGTGTATGTATGGCGTGCGTGTTATTATTTTTGTACCTCTAGCAGGTTTTCCGTTTGACTATAGTCCAGGTCAAGTAAAAACTTTGAAATTATTTCTTTTGCACACACTTTTGTTTGCGGATATATGTTCAAGATTTTGTTTAGTCTATTATACAAGTAACCGCCTAAAAAAGAAAAGATTTGTGGGAGAAAACTGAACAAGTTGAGGAGAGACATACGTTATATTTGCGTCGCTTAGACGTTAATAGTAAGCATCATACCAATATCATAAATGATAAATTGATTCTATACCTTACATTTTTAATACTAAACCTTTTTAAGGCAGTGGCCACTACATTACAATAAAAACCGTTACAATTACGTAATTAATAATAATACTTTTTATATTTTAAATAATTGATATTACTCAAATAATATCAATATTTACCAAAACCGGTTGATGTTTATTCTGAAAGCTGTTTACACCTCATTAAGAAAAAAGACCAGGGCTGTATGTATAGCTTATTATATAGCGCGTTATTTGATGTATCTGAGATAATAATTATATCGTTTAATATGTCACAATTTAAAAACTCAATATTAACTCATTTAAAATATAGAATTATAAAATGTTAAAATCATTTATTTTGTAGCCTCTTGTGATTACATATTAAAAGCTAATACATTTTAATTTTAGTATGACCTGCCATAAAATTTGACTAATAGAATGAACCAGATGTAATTTTAAGGTTGTACAACCCCTAAGGAGAAAACATGAATACTATCTATGTAACTTTAAAGAATAATAAATAAACTATAAAACAGTAATCTTGGTCATTATCAATGAAAATGTTTGCCGTCGGATTGTGGTTCCATCGCATTATGAGAGTAGAACTAATATTTTCTGCGTAGATAGCCAGTCGCCGTTTTGATTAGCCGCCGTAACCAAAATTGGTCTGCGGAACCTTTCATTGTTGAACCAATTTTAAAAACATATCCGGCACTCTATTGTTTCACGATAGATTTAAAATTAACGAACGGCACTGTTCGATATTTATATCACCTATTATGTAAATCATATACTTACATATAATTATATCGAATCAACCCGTTTGTGTATTTTTAAATCTTACCTATTGACGTGCAAGCTAATTGCCGTCTACCGAACACAGTTCCAGACCTTATTATCTGAGAGTGCTACTCAAAATTGCCTGATACAAAATAATTTGTCCAATTAGTAACGATTAGTAAATCAGTATTAGGACAAACTACTGCTCACACAAACAAATCAAATTACCCTTCAATTATATTATTATCACGATTATTCAAACAGACGAAGTTGGAAGCCCATAATCTAAGAACAAACCTGGTCTTAAAAAGTACTTATAATCTCACGAAAAGGGGTATTATTGAAAGCTTGACAGATAAGAGATTGCTTTGTGTACCGCTATAGTGTCTTGATGGTTTTTATAAACAGTGAAACGAATAACGTAGAACACATGAATACACTGAGCTATCTACAATTTATCGCATGCAAGGATCAAGTCGGGCAGAGCGTGGCTACTATACAGAGCATTGTCATTCTTGCCATCGATGCGTTCTCGAACTAAGACGTTGATATGAGAGCTTAGAGATATCCCAGTTAACAGAAGCTTCGTATCTTTAGCAGGATGTAGTTCCTGTATAGAAAATAATGTTTCTAGTGGGTGCTATGACATAGATGACAGAATATTGCGTGTTAATTAGTTTTACGTTACTAGCATGTTTTTGCTAACTGTGTTAAGCGATTCCTAACAATATGTAGGAACTGAAAACACAATACTTTTTTGCTGGAAGTGGTGAACCTCATATTTCGTGATTACAATATTTCCGATATTAAAAAAATATAAACCTTTTTAATCAGGTAAAGTACTCTACATGCGCAGTAGCAATCAGTACCGGTAAAATAAAGATGGTTGCGTGCTTATATTTATTTTTCTGTTCTAATTTTAAATTAGGCTTATGTATGACCACAATCTCGCTTGAGTCAAGCGATGTTGCGGTTGACGATAGACCACGGTTATCTAGTAGTAAGCTACTTATTCATTCGCTACTTATAGTCATTTATACTTAACGTTACACGTTTTCTCATTCTATCATACCGATTTTCAAAATACGAATGACTGTTTCATCGTGACCATGGCTGCTGAAAAGCAACCGAAACGTCGCGGAAAGTGTAAACCTAAATATAAATAGTTTTAATAATTTTATTAGCATAAAAATTAGTAAAATTCAATAGTAATAGTAGTGTAACAGTTTTCAAAATTATGTAATAGATACAGTGTTAAATAAACAACGCGATAAAATCCGTATATAGTAGTTTCATTTCAATGTCTGTTTCATTTGTTTGAGTTGTGTTTATTTCGAAATTCGATACATCGTTTTTACTCGAAGATACCTAATGTCATCGAGATTGCGTCTTAACATCGGTAAATAGCTTCCAAAGAAATTCTGCATTGAAGCGACCAAAGTAGTCGACAGAAGCCAGCTCTCTACAAATAGAATATATAGTTTCTAAAATGTTGCTTAAGTAAAACTGATGTATACATTCATTATTGATGTCAATGACTTGTCAGTATGAATAGTATACCAATGCAATTAGAGAATTTAATAACTTGAAAAGATAAACAGATATCGATATTTTATTAGCCTCAAAAATTTCTTTCATAAATAACCCTTTCTCTTCTGTTTATATTTTAATAATTCACTATAATGTATGTTTACAAATACGGACGGATAAAAGTCCTTATGTCAAATTGAATATGAATTTTAAATACGCGAGACTTGGATTCAAAGTCCTTTCTGTATTAAAATCAAAGTACTTTATACGGATTTTGTTGCGTTGTTTATTTTGAAACACGTTTTTCCATAATTTTGAAACTCTTACACTATAAATAGCTTAAATTCAGTAAATTTCAATAATAATAGTGTTAGAGTTTCAAAATATATGTAATAAAAGTGTTTTAAAAAAAACAACGCGACAAAATGCGTATAAAGTTGTTTAATTTCAATGAATGACATTCGCTTAACATAAGACAGTCCTTTCTGTGGTTTTGGTGCAATGAAAATATTATCCACCACCCAAGTTATACACAAAAGATTACCGGTCTGATAAAAATAAGTTAACATATAATTTTTGTACTTATTTAGTTAAAGACTTTAACCTATTATTATAATAACGCTCTCCTGCATTGTGTCTTTTTTACCCGGTAGAAGGATACTACATAGAATTAGTATTGACATGCAAATCCACCATATTACAAATGCCGCGCTTACTGTGACACAATAACATAAAACACCAATGTTGAATTAAAGAGTACAGCAATGTTGTTTTAATATATTTTAACACTAAAGTTCAATATGTATCAATGTACTGAGAAGGTGTGGCCTCGGTAGCCACCATTTAAGCGCGCTTAAACTTCGTTTCCCATAAACGAAAGTTTGTTCAATCCACGGATTATTATTCCAGATCTAGGTATATTTTAAGCCCTTCAATGTTTGTAAAACTCCTTGCCAAGATATTTACAGCGAAAGTTGAGTTTTCCTGGGTTACCTCGATCCTTATTAAGAAAGTCTGGATTGTAGGCTGGATAATCAACCTAATAATCATTATAACGCATTACTGATTATAAATTTAACAAAGGATTTGCATGTGGCAAAACGCGCGCAACATTTTAGCATCATAATCGTTTGAAGCGTGTCCGCGACTTAACTATGAACGTAAACAAACTTATTTAATTATCGCGATTACGGTCCGGTGATTAACTTGATTAATTGTCAAGTGGAACAACACTTAGTTCATTAGTGTGACGTTGTGTTCACTAAATAATTCAAGCGGTGATTTTTGGCGCGCGATGTCCTGCGCGTTTCAACTATGAGCCGATATAATCGACAAATATTATTAAATGCCGTTTTTCTTTTAAGTAAGCAGCATTTAATAATATAACAGTAATGTACCACTTGTTTTATAATTATTATTGCTATTGTTAACTCGTCGAACTATTAAAGTTTGTTTGAAAAAGCGGAGAGGTTAGAGCGAAATTTAAAAACGAAATTCGTTGTCGCTTTCTTATAGTGGTTAGTTAATGCTTTTCCAATAAAGTCTTAAGCTGAAGTTATTAAGAAATATTTGGTGTCTAATTACTGTCACTACTGAAATCTAGGTGTGATTTAAAAAGATTGCAAAGTCTTAGAAAGTTGTAAGTGTAAGTGAAGACGGTTGAAGTGGTGGTTTGTTTGTGGTGTATGGTCTGTGACGCGTTGCCGGTGGGTCGCGGCGGCGACGGCGGCGGAGGCGACGCGGCGGCGGCACCAGCGACGTCGGAGGCGTGCCCTGGCGGGCCAATGGCGCGGCCCCGCCACCCGCCGCCCCCGACCGCGCTGCCGATACACCCAGCGAGCCAGTAGGTTTGTGTCCTTTTGGCTGACCGCATGACTCCGTATCTCGCTTCGTCGCTGTACTCGTTGTAACCTGTGTACGTGCAGCACGCGCTTCACCTTCTCCCCACGGCTGACAACGCTAGCTTCCGCCAGAACGCTTCGTACTCGGTCACTGAACTCGCCCAAGTTTGTGAAACGTAGTTGAAAAACTTTGGAAAGTAAAAGTGGGGGAACAGTGAAGAGACGGAGTGCAGGTGGCGTGCAGCGCGGCGACAGTGCCAGGTACTGTGTCCACTGTCCACGCGCGCCGCCCCGCGCGACCCGCGACCCGCGCCGCGCGCCGGCACGCGACGCTATCTGTCAATCACTTATCTTGTATGATCCATCAGGCGGTAACCGCCGCACTATACGTGCCGACATTATTTACGTGTGCCATACCATGCTCGCACCCGATGTTTTTATGTTCATTCACACTTAATCTATGTCCAAATCAGTCAGATCACTCATAAACATGCCCATATCGCTGTCAAACTCTGTTTGTATTCATAGATAGTATGTTAACCGCACGTAGTATGTATATTGTTACGAAAACTTATTGATAGACGAGAGTTGCTCTGTTTACTTTTCTTGACAGTGTAATTTCGACAAAATTACTGGTATCATATCACAAAGCTATAAAAAGTTTAATAAACTGCAATTTATCGGATAAAAGTATAATACAAACTCAAATAGGGATGAAAAAGTATATATATTGGTTTTATTAAATTGAACTCGTCTGTATTCAGAGGAGCCGAGGGCATCGAAAGCGAAGGTTGCCGTGAAATCAAACTAAACTATACATATTCAATGCGATCTCCGCTCTGGCGCTACGGAGGCTCTACGGAAACCCAATCGCATTTAAACACCAAAAAAATAAAAGGGTAGCTAGAAATACAAGATTCGCCGAATAAACATAACAATTTCCGCTTCATCGCCTCCAAACGCAGCAGACAAATTAAAGAACATTTTTCTGTACGAGCCCTCGCTCCGCAGCCTCCGCTGGCTCCATAAAACTTAACTACACGCCGTAACCGCCACTAATTATTAGGGTGGGTTTACATAACGTATTTATGAGCATGAGATTTAACAGCAACGCGCCGGTCTCGGGTGGTCTGTTATCGCCCCATTAAAAAGTTGTCCTCTGCGGACGCGTAAATAACATAATATGACGCTTCGCTCGACGTTCGACCGGCCAACTGCCGACTACGCCGCGCGCGCCCGCCGCCGAGCCAGCGTGCCCTCATACTCGCCACCTACTGCTACCCTTTGTCTTTTAATATTCAACATACTTTATTTTTTGTCCGTAGTAATAAGTTAATTCACGTACGTGCATCATAATGAACCTTTCATTTTAATTTTCATATTTTATTTATTTTGTACTTTTCAGCAATATGTATTCCGTTAGTTCATTTATATCGCTACTAAACTTAATTAATGTATAACAATGTTCACATTAACGTGTTAATTCAAACGTTGTTGGCAAAGACATAAAATGTAAGAGTCATTAATCAGGCAGTGACTGCAGTGCAGCGTGACCGCTGCAGTTAATAAGGACGCCTAACGCCACAGTTCGTCGCACCACATTTATATACAGTGAACACTCAGCTTTAGGTTTAATTGTATATATTTAGCTGGCTAATGAGTATATACACCGAGAGAAGCCTGTAGTGAGCTACATATTAAAGGTATAATTTAACCGAGGCAGAATAAAACTTGTAACAAAACTAATAGCAAGAGTTGATGCGATAAGCTAATATAAGACGCCAACTTACACGGTCGGCGATGAGATTGGCCGCCGCGCTCCCCGCGCGTCTCGCCGCACGCCGGGGCGCCGCGCGGCGACAGCCGCCGCCGCCGCGCCGACACGCCGACGCCACTTTCAAAGTTTTGATGTTTACACACCGCTCTGACGACGATGATACTCGCGCTAATTTCAGTATTTACGACAGTTCCCTTGATACTTAATAAGAAAAACTTGCTTATCTCTTTGATAAACTCCAAAGTTTGAATTAGTCTAGAGATACTTAAAAAGTATTTTTTATTTTATGGAGTAGAAATTAATTGGCGCGGGGATTTTTAGACAAGTTTTTGATTTAGATGACACATTTGCGAGCTCGTTTCAACAGCCCATTACATCTGTGAAGTTCCACGGGGCGGGGACATTACACGCCGCCGGATGAAATGTGAGCCAATTCACAATTGAACTTTATCCCATTGTATAAAAGTAATTTTATAAGACGAGCTTTTATAATTAATTACCTACCTATTTATAAAAGTTAATCCTTACAAATGTTATAAAAGCGAGACTTGTTTGTTTATTGTTTCTCGCCGTCGAAAAAGAGCAATGAATAGGATTATTTATCGAGTCTCTTACAGAAGATCGCATCAAATAATCTTGTGTTGTAAAACCGCAACGATTGAGGCTTTTAGAACCCCTTAAAGTGGCGTTATGCTGTCAGCAGGGAAACCCGTCAGATACATATTTTATTCAGTCGCCGGCGCTGCTTTTTTTTAGTGTTAAAAATACTTTATTGATACATCCAGTATTATAAGCATTTCTAAGATCCGGAATATATCGACCATTAATCATTTTAGAAATTTAAAATAGAAACAAAAAGTATAAAACTCATAAAAGTATTGAGCAGCTCAAGAAACAGAGTGTAACTTTGGCTAGTTTGAAATTCGGTTAAATACGTCTAATATATAAAATAAAATATAAAATAGAGCTGCGCACTATTTAAAATACATTAAAACAAATTATTCGAACAAATATGCTGACGGTACGCTATAATGTTACAATTATCAATTCGAACAAAATAATTCTCTATACTTTTATATGTAAGTATGTATGGAAGTGCTACGGTGTAGCACCTTCGTAGCAATAAACAGGGCTATACGTAGGCGTAGGTAGGCGAGTGAACGTAAGCAAGCTGTATCACCTGTCAAGTAAATTGACAAGGTAATTTGACAAGTATGTAGATATTAACTGGTAGGAGCGAGCTACGCACGAAATCCTCGGTAATCCACGCGGGGGCCGTAGCACCACACATGCCCTATACAATACGTAACTGAAGTTATGTCCACGCGCAAAGATACCTTAACCAAAAAGCCTAGGTATATTAAATACAAATGCTATGAATTAATAGCAAAATTAATGTTATAATAATTAATTACAACAGCTGGCATTAATTAATGCTACGATACGTAAACCAGATTAAATATACTACTGCCCGATTTATTCAAACATGTCAACCTAAAATACTAATGATAAGTAAATAATGCGAAATGTTCTAACGGTTTGTTATATCCACTCTGTTCTATTTAAATTTAAACGGTTGTTTATATTATCAAATAAACGTAACAAACATTTAATACAACCATACCTTTTTTCTACACGATGTATACTTAACTACCAAAATAACTTAATTACAATAAAATATCGCCTATAAACTTTACTCACAGCCACACATTATCATATTAATTAATCAGTTACATTTCATAAAAATAAGTCACCATCTTTCACCTAAATTCCACTTAAACAAACCCCTTACTTAAAATAAATACGAACCACAATATCATACGCAAAAGCCGATTGGCATATAAAACCGGTAATACTAGAATAAAAAGAAATTATTACATTGAATCACTTTACTGGAAATAAAACATACATCAACAAAGAATATTACTCGTAATATTTTATCTTTCTTATTGCTTTTTATTTGAGCTATTCTTGTTTAAATACCCACTCAATCTATTTAAGTTGTTCGTCATACATTTTGCGGGGAGGGGAAGAGTATTAACAGAATCAATTCGTTGTAATTGGATAGCTTTGATCTGTCAATTACTCGTGGTATAATCTATCCTAAACAAACACAAACGTTCGGTTAAGTTGACTAGAAATATAAGGAGGCCTTATATTTCACCGGCCGACGCGTATCGTGATAAGGATTATTTTGTTTTCTTAGTCGAAGTTTAAGGTGAAATATTATTTCAAGGGTTCGCCTAGAGCTAACTAACACGTTTCGTGGAGTTCTCACAGAAGTTTTGTCGTAAATCGCATAGATTTAGTTGTTGAATTTGGAAGTCGAAGACAGAAAACTTCGATTAACTTTTTCTTGTAAAATATGTTGAGCGTAGGGGTTATATTAAAGTAAACTGAGGACACTTTTAGACTTTGCGCCGTGAATATTATAATACCTTACTTTTATAATTTATACGCTTTTAAAGAAGTTTGGAATACGATTAGTCTAGTCTTAATTAATCACTTTATATAAAGATTTTGCTTCGGAAATGGTTAGAAAAATAAAATGTTGCTATGCGCTCATACTCAAATATTGCTATAATTAAAAATTCACATTTATTTTATTTTCCAAGCAGGTTCCTTTGTCAATTAAAATCAAAATGCAGCCGTATGCAACCCTACCTTAAATCACTGCCGAACCGCTCAATCAATATAATTATATTTATTAGCCAAGAAGAAAAGGGTCTCAATAGGCATACAGGATTATCTTTATCCCAACGCACTTTAGGTTTTCTATCAAATCTGTTAATTTTCTTTTCACCCTTGGCGTATTGGCTTTATTGGTCGTCTCGTCACTTGTCACGCGTCGAGTGTTGTGGATTTGATTTGTTCTGGGTCTGGATGTTTCTGTATCCGTTACTAAAATATATGTAAATTTTACTATATTAATCTACTATGATTAAATCTGCATGGAACTTTATGGGAAATATCTCTAACAAAGCCACTATTACTGACTTTCGTCATGAATACCGACGATATATTTTTAAGCATTACACATATTACGTAGCTTTTGGTGTATTTTTACCGGGAGATATTCTTTAGTGAAAAATAGAAGCACGCTTCCCTTTATATAAAAATATATTTATAATATAAGAACTGCATTAGTTGATGCTTGGTTCTTCAACGTGTCCCTAAGGGAACTCAAGTGAAAATCAGTAAAGGATGATAAAACTTTTGCTTTCTTTTGTTATCTCGGAGTAACACATTTACCAGACGGTGCGGTAATGAAAGAAAAAAATATAAAAGGTATCAACTTCTTATCTTTTAGCTGAAATTGTGTTTGCCAACTAAAGGTCACCACGATTTCATAAAAGTTCTTAGCTGTTTATATTGTTTAATAATAATACTAGTAACACAAGCAACTAATAAAATGAGGCCTAATAATTAAATTTAGTTATATAAACTACTAATATTTTAATATATAATATTTTATAACATTTTTTTTATATAATCTGTTTCTTTAATATTTTCATGAAATAGTGATTATTTCAACTGCATAAATAAATGTTTAAGCGATAATAATAGCATAAAAGAATAGCTAACACTTGTAAAAGATGATGAAGAGATATAATTTTTTGCAACAGGTGTAGTGTGTCTTTGATCAAGTGGCGAACAGAAAAGCAAATTTTTAGACCTTAAGATTTTAGCTTCAGCAATTGGATATTTAATTGACTTAAGGAAACAGAAAACGTCTACGAACAAGCAAGAGCACAATGGCATAACATCCATATAAATCCGTTTAATCGCGTGTGATACTAAAAATAAAACATTTGCCTTAATTTTGAGTAAGACTAATGAGATCATCGTTATAACTAAAGTTGAGAGTTAATAAAAGCCGAAAACATATTAGCGGCATGAAATTTGAGCAGATGGCTCCAACATGCCCGTGCGTCGGCGATTTCAAAAAGCCGTCATTCCTAGCTGTCATAAATTCCAGTACCATTCGATACGAGGAGCTTTTTTGAGCTATTGCTTTACGAATATATAGTCTGGCACATATCAGGTATTCGGGCAGCTTCAAACAGAAATATTAATCTAAAGCTGCTTCTATATCCCAGATTGACTTGATTGCCTGATGAGTAAAGCCAGTTTGCGGCTATAAATTCACACAAAAACGTTGTAGACACCAAATATCGACTGCCGTATTGAATTCCCACTTAGACGTACTTATGCCAAGTGCGTATCCCCTCAACACCTACTAAGATTCGGAGATATGAAAGCGTACCTATGAATACAATAACAAAGGACACTTAAGGCCGAGCCGTGATTCTGTGACGTCATTTAATCGACGAATGGTGCTCCACAGAGCAGTTTATCGCGATGTCAATAAATCTGAGACCTAAGCGAGGAGCACACTGTTTTCTTATATCCGAGAATTTCACGTCATGGAGTCCAATTGAGCGCACTAAGGCTCTACTAAATTACAAGATATCGCAAGCAGGTACTGGCCCGAAACGTTAAAAATTAACTAATTCTTCCTGCCCTTTTAGAAAGTTTCTAAAGAGCATTTTTTCCAACTGTTAGGCGGAGATTTTGTAAGTATCTTTTAACGGAGCTGTAGAGCCCAGAATTATATTAGGGAGTTTAGGCGGCCAATGAGTTGATTATCTCATAATTTAGTAGTTATACTGTAATGTAGTACGGTATCTCAATTAATTGCCTTTTAGCTAAAGAAAAATACTTTGAAACCGAAGTAGTGTGTCATTGATCAAGTGGCAAACAGTAAAGCACAGTTTTAGACATTAAGATTTTAGCTTCAGCAATTGGATATTTAATTGACTTCAGAAAGCAAATAAAAATTAAAAAAATTAACTGTAGTCGATTGTATTAATATTATTTGTTTTATTATTTACTAGATTTTTCCCGCGGCCTCGCTCGCGTAGATGAAGGTTATATTAATTTTCTATATTCTATATCTCATAGCCAATTGCACTCACTGATCGGTAAACGATTAATGAGGTTAAGCAACGTTAGGTGCGGTCAGTCTATAGATGGATGACCGCTTAGCGATATTTCATCTGAGCGTCTCCGTGCTTCGGAGGGCACGTAAAAATCGGTCCCGCTTGATGTCAAATTGACAGCAGTCGTTAAGCCATGTCAGAGGTCTAGGCGGCTTGAACAAATCTTGACAACAGACTGGCCACTAACCATACGAAAAGAAAAAAAAGGAATTTTCTATTTTTTTTCGGGATTAAAGGCACTATATGTAATTTTTTGTGCCCCTGACAACGTGCATGCGAAATTTTATAATGATCGGTCGAAACGTTAAGACGTGAAAGCGTCACAAACAAACAAACATACAAACTCACATTTGCATCTAGGTAAATTATTAGTTAGAATTGTAATAATATTATAAAAGCTCTTGTTTGCCGTGTAGTAACAATTTTTATTACAATAATTCCTCATATATTCAGAAGCATAAAAACGAACGCAGTGGTTTGCTAAAATCTTGTACTAACATTAATTGCGATTTCTTATTATCTATCAAACCTGTACGTTAATATTCATATTTTAATTTCATATTACTTGTACACACAGCGACACATCAACCTAGACTGTTTGGACTTTGAACTACTAAAAGTTGAACGCTGCGAATCGTGCGAGAGAGTGCGTTATATTTTTGTTACGCTCTATCCTTACCATTACATCGACACCACTATGCACTGTCCTTTTCCGACAATTCTCAATTTTATATGTAGCGTAGTTATGCGTATGTAAGGTGTCTAATTTGATGTGTAGCCGTGTGTACATATTAATTGCTAAGTTAGAAGTAAAACCGAGCTTTTTTAAATTATATTGATTCTAAAGGTTATTTTCGCCTGCATCTTTTACATTGCATAGTATTAAAAGTTTTACAGTTAGCAAAACAAAGAACTAAGCGCACTATAGTCAGTGGCTTCTAGACCGTAACGCCACGCAATATTCCGTATTGCGCCTAAACCACTTACAAGAAACTTGCAACGATTGCACTGTATAAATACAAGTTGTTTTATCTTATAAATACAAAATACTTATAAATATAAAAGATATACTATCTTATGTTTAGGTGAATGTTATACATAAATACAACGTCGGGGAAAGGGTCAAATTAAATCTAAACAGTTGTATAATTTAAATAGCTTAAATTGAAGTAAACAGTAACTAGTAAAAGTGTTGAACAATATTAGTTTAAAGTTTCAAAATTATGTAATAATAGTGTTTTATAAACATTAACAACGCGATAAAATCCGTATAAAGTTTGTTTAATTTCAAAATATAAAACGTGTAATCATCGTGAAACATATTTTTTATGTATTTAGTTATTAATTACGAGATTGTTCAAAGACTTTTTGACAATTTTACTACGTTGCAGGCGCTTCTGGCATGACAAAATGACATGCAAGACTAGCTTTAGCCCGCAACTTTGCTCGCGTAAAAGTAGGTTAGGTTATGTTATCAACAGTACTTTTTGAAATAAAATATAGCCTATGTTACTCGGTGATAAATAGCTTTCTCATGGTAAAAGAATTTTAAAATAGGTTGAGTAGTTTTGAGTTAAATCCTTACAAACATACAAAAAATCAAATCTCTCTTCTTTATAAATATTAGCATAAATGATGTATAATAATAAATTAATATACACGCCGTGTATATTATATTATTTATAATGTAAATATTAATTTTATTTTTAAATCAAAATACAGTTGCCTTATTATATCTCTCTTTTCTCTTTTTAATACGAAGACTTGTACTACAAATAAGGAATGAAATAGAAATCAACATCCATAATAAACCAGTGGTGTTTAACCCCGCATTGATTACTACTCAACACAGCTACTCTTTGAAAAGGCTTCAAAACGGATTTCGTTGCCTATTCACAACAGTTTCATTCATCGAATTACCATAAAAATAGCGTGAAAAGTACCCTGTTTTTTTATATTGATTCTTTTTAAGACTCTTGATGTTAACAATAAAAAGGGGATTAAATATAATGGCGTAATAAAGTGTATTATATTTTTTAATTTACATTGTTATTCTTTTATTATTTTAACAGCAGATATTAGCTGTATCGATTGATTAAAATTGGTCCATTAGTTTGAGTTTATTCATTACAAACAAAAATACTGCTCTTTTCTCTTAATAACATTATTGAAGATGTAGATAAAATTGTAAAAGGCTGTGTGTGTACATTAAAGATATTTTAAAATAATTACTTAGATGAACTAATAAAGAATTTCTAAAGCTGAAACTAAGTTTATTTTTGACCATGAAACAGATATTTACTACTTAAAATCTAAGTGACTTTTCATTTGATCTCGTTTAGTGGACTAGTAGATACATATATTACGCAATACGGCTTGCGTAATATTTACTTAAATAAAGCAAGATCCAAATTGTATTTACCACTAGCCCGCGACTTCGTAAGCGTGGAATTTGTTGTAGGTACCTATCTATATTTTTCTTTTTTAATATACAACTCCTAGGCGGCGCGGCGTATCAAAATGTAACATGCACCAGATTTTAATTTAGACATCTACCAGTACAACTGCATTTAATTTCAGTAGTGTTTGTGCGACGCGCGTATAAACATCAGACAGGCAAAAATTTGAAATATTTCTTTTTGGGTTTCACTAGCTCGTAAAAAGATCCCTCATTATTTTTCTTCAATATGTGCAGTTACAATTTTATTATATATATTATATAAAAATACCAAATATGATATTAAAGATTTATGATAATTGGATACTGATTTGGTGTCTGTTGATTACTTATTTGTAATTAACTCGCTTAATGAAATTATTTTGGTACATTGATCATTGTGATTTTTATATGGTAGACTGATAGGATTATGTTTAATCTATAAATTGTATGGTTTATTTAGTGGTGCATATGTCTATTATCTGAAATATAACTCATTAGGCTGTAGTATTATTTAGTATATAATAGAAAGGCGCAAATATTTGGCTATTTCTATCTAGAAATAATTACATAAATATATTGTGTATTTTATTAATTTTCTGAACATTAGTAGGTTATTGTATATAAAATTAGTGTCATTTAAAAGAAATCTTACTTAGTTCAACATTGAGTAAGTACGAATACAAGTCATATCATATCTCAAAGGAATAGGCGGCAGCGCAACGGTAGTGAATGCGACTGCAGTGGATGAGGTCTCGAATTCGATTTCCTTGTCAGGCAGTGATATTAAGGTTTCTTTCAAGATCATGTATCAAGCAAAGTGCTGCAAGGAAGGATTTCCTTGCAGCACTTTGCTTGATACATAACTGTAGACTATGTTCACAGTTTTAGACTCCATATGCTACTAAGAATTTCTTAAAAGAAATACCTAATGCACCTCAAACACAGCAATCGCATTCACTACTGTCGCACCACCGAGACTATTATAAATAATAAATACTAAAAGCCGATCGTACAGTAGCAAAGTAGCAATATTAAAACATCCCGCAGTTCTTTACTATCGCACTAATCCAATCCAATCATATGTATAATCAATTTATCAGTACTGTATAAAAATAGGATACATCGTGTTCTATTCCAATCGTTCCGCTTTAATAGAATTTTAATTTCAATTTCACACATAGCGGGGCACGCGGATTACGACACCGGCCCGACTCGGCCCGAGTGGGCCGAGTTGGGCCGCGTCGAGTGAATTTTTCCGATCGGCTCGACAACTCTACCGTAGAAATTTTGATGGGCCGTTATTACACAGTCCGTTTCAAACGTATTGTGTGCGAATGCTCGCTACAAAAATAGCAATATTTTGTATTGTGTGTGGCCAACGTGCTGTTTGCGTAGCTGCGTTTTAAGCACCGCCGCTTTGATGAAGCCAGTTTATCTGCTAGAAAATTGAAATACATAATGTAGAAAATCTGTGCAGTGATCTATTTGAACAAGCGTAGCAATCTATCAAAGGACATTCAAGCTACGCTGGACTTTAAGAACGGCGAAATAAAGTTTAATCAACTAGAGACGTGACGCACGAAAACTAATACAATAAATCATGCAAAAAGAGTTTTATTCAACTAACTTTCAGTTTATTTTAGCTCAACAAATTTGAACATTGTTTCAAACTAAATACTCCGTCAGCTGTGTAGTAGAACATTGTGAATAAATGTGTTCGCCGACAAATGATTATGAAATGCGAGCGCATCTTGTCTTCCCGGGGAGATAGACGGCTTGACATTTTCGGCTCATCAACTGTCATTTCAACAAAATTCCCGCAAACCTGGTAACTCTGTTAAGTACGGCGTTACGGCACGATAACGAGACGCGACACGTTACGTCGTCTGCAGCCAGGATAATGGGGCTGCACTCACCTGAAAACGCGTTCTGCCTGTTTTATATTTCATAGTTGTAGACTGGTGTGGCCAGCGCATCCAATTAACTTCAGTTGTCCGCGGCATCGTTTGTAATGTACAGTGAAATATCGAGGGCTTGATGAGTGCGCCTGCCACTGCAACCTGTCTTTATGACCTACATGCTTATACACAGTCCGCTGAAATGAGTCGTGTTGTTCGCACATTGTGAGGAGTCACGCTTGTCATTAAACTTGTGCCGTTATTTCGTATAATTGTAAATTCATGGTCCCTAATAAAGCAGTCCCTAGTTACTATTTAATTGCGTAGATGTCCGTCGAAACTGTTCGTATAACTTTAAGATACGAGATTGCATGTTTCTTATATTATGTACCGTATATTTTTTATCAACGATAAATGTCAGTAAACATTATTACTTACTCAAAATAATATAAAATATGGTTATATACTTGTACATTTTTTGTAACCAATGACCTCTTCGCTAAAAAACAAACTGCATTGTTACTGCAAGTTTATGTAAATTGAAAATAATATGAACACAATCTACGCTTTGTGTCCCTTTATAAAACGAGAAAAACGATGAACCATCTCATTTGGACCGTAACTATCGCGTGTCGGGAGCATAAAGTAAGGGTTTTCCGCTTTATTTTTATGATCATCTCAACGTACGCTAAACAAAACTGAATGGTGTACATGGTTCTATGCAGGCACGATTTGTCCATAAAATTTGATTTAACATTTCAAAAATATCACTATTTTTATATACATATGTTCAATACATTCGCGTCAAATATGGCGGATGCCGTTGTATACAGATGTAATAAAGCAGACATCTTCAATATTCTTTTGCGAAAATCGTACGAATGGTTCGGTGATTTGTAGCTTAGAGTATATCGCGTTGCATTGCCATCAATCCGTAAGTGAATCTAGAAGCGAGCACGTCGCAGCTGCAACTGATATCACCTGACGATGTCGTTTGTACCCGTCCGACCGGGATTAGGCACGGGCTACACGCGCGCAATACGACACTTTGAATTACGCTTACGGATTTACGCTTTAAATATTCACCACGTACGCATATTTTATCCGTGCCTGATAGTTTCCAGCGCTTCTATTTATTAGTGATTATTTAATTAAATATTTACTGTCCATTACTCCATATTGGGACGTTTTGCCGCCAATTGACTAAATCAAGTTTCATGTTCGAATTTCATCGAAGTTTCCCTTTGTCTCTGGATTTAAGCGGATTGGAGTCGCATGGCTCTCGAAGCGACGTGTAGTGCTTTATTGCTTATGGTGTCCCGCATCTAAATCCTCTCCTTTCAAATCGGATTATGATTGATATACAACTTGAAATATTTAGAAAATATTAGTTGTAACTTTTATGACCTTTCACAATATACGAATCTGGATTTAAATCTATATATTTATTCAATAATAATAAACTATATACAGGGTGATTTTGAAATCGTGTAATTCCTTTTTACCACGCAATCTACTGGTGATATAAAATAACCCTGACCATATTTTTATTTAATTACAATTTTTTTTTTTTTTAAATTATTGTTCCGTTTTTTTTCCTGAAATGGTGTCAGATAGTATATGTTAACCAACCGAGGCAATTTTAATTTTTTACTTATTAAAATAAAAAAACATATTAATAATTAATGTCGTAAATAATAACGGGCGGTCCTTTTTATTGCCCCTTATTATTTACGACATCAGTTATTGTTATGTTATTATTTTTAAATTAGTAAAATATTAAGATTGTGTCAGGTGGTTAAAATATGACTATTTGAAATCATTTCATGAAAAAAATTTGTACTCTAATTTTGCCGAAACCATTATTCTAATTAAGAAAAAATATGGTTAGGGTTATTCTATATCACCAGTAGAATGCGTGGTTAAAAGGAATTACACGATTTTAAAATCACCCTGTATATCTATAAAACTAATTATTGTTGAGTAAAACAAGTAATAATGTGTTCATTAAACACAATAATTAATCAGTTAATATTTTAAATGCATATTTTGATCATGTTAATTTCAGCTCAATTTACATAATATTTATTATTCTTACAATTTTACATTGGTTTATATCCACATTTCTATTAAACAACTGCTGTTCAGCTGGTTTAAACAGACCTATCTACGCCAGCATTTCAACATTTTCTGGTAAACATTTTTATAATAATGCAAGCATAATGTGATATTATGGAGACCACAAAGTCCGGGATCTTCGGGATAAAATACCAGCATGGCACGTCTCCTGAATACGAATAATGTTATGTTCAAAACGCGTGCAGTACTTTTATACTACGTTATTTTTATTGAAATTGACAATAACATTAAAACTACTTTACCATTATTTGTATAAATATTCATAACAAATTAATATGTTCTTTATTTTCCCCTGTGTAAGTAGTAGTAGCTACCTTGCGATTCTCACTATAATTCTTCCAACCGAATAATAAAAACGTCCATTAGGTATGCAAAATAAAAACTAAAACGTTCATAATATATATTAAAATAATATTAATAAACAGAATTCTAAACATAATATGGTGCTGGTATTTATAAATTATGATATTATACCTTATAAATCTTACATTTATATTTTAGTTTCGCTCTCCTATCTCTTCCGTGCTGATCAAACACTGGTCTAACTCACGAACAACTTCATAGAACCAATTTAATAAGTCTGCTGGAAACTAATAGTAAAGTTAACGAGGTAGCATGTCAAAGGACCAATATATTTTGTTTGCATAAAGGCGCGCATACACGGCCGCGCCGGGCGGTTGGCGGTGGCAGGACGCCGGAGTTTCCGCAAGTATCCGCAGGGAAACCGCGTTACGAAAACATTTTTCATAAAGCCTCTACACATACTTGATACGTAATTTATGGAGACACCGCCTTACAGCGCCGCTACTTGAATGTTGATTAGAAAATGTTCTACGGAGCCGCTATAAATGGAACGACACTTTTCCCTTTATTTTAAAATCTTTGATGATTCGTGACGTCGACGCGTTGTCGATTTTTCTATCGCTCGTATTATCAATGAATATGTATTATGAATGTGGTATCGAAATTTGCAATAGGAGAACGCAGTTAGATTTTGTGCTCAGTAGAGGACAATAGAGCTGCCTCTTATAACATACGATCGGAACATAACTGACAAAGTATGAATATGATATACACACCTGCTACTAGCCTATACTAGCTTGACAGACTAGCTTCTGCCCGCCGCTTTGCCCGCGTAAATCCCACGGGAATGCACACTGAGTTAAAAATATCCTACTAATTAATCCTGAACATTATTTGTGTGCCAACCTTTATTCAAATCTGTTAAATGGTTTAGTCGTGATTGAGTAACAAACAACTAAGTATCTTTACTAAGTTTATTATTTATAATACGTATTACTATGGTTAGAAAGAGGTTCGAGTACAGTAGGTTCTTTATGGTACCTTAGAGTTCGCTTACACTTTTAGAACTTTACTATCTCCGTTGAAAATTGTAGTTAGTCATTCTTTGATGCCTGAGTTGAGCAGGCCTCCTAAAGAAACTTTACTCACCAGCAGAGAAAAAGATTACAAATTTCCTTCGACGGTACAGCACGTGTTTTTCTTTAAGGAAACTTTTTAAGGAGACGCTGATCCAGTAAGAAATCGAAGTGATCTATGCTCGTTATGTGACTAGCACTGATGTTTCTTTAGACCCAAGTGGTGTTGCAATCCTTCAGGATTCAGGACCACTTGCGGTTCTTAGTCTTAGTCTGAAGACTAAGTACTGTTTGATGTAGATTTTTACGCCACATTCATCACTAAATATTATAAAACAAAGGCCACCGCTGCGTCTGTCAGTCTGTTCGCGATAAACTCATAAACTACTTTTTATTACTAAACGGATTTTCTTGCGGTTTTCACCAATTAGTGAATCATGTGAAAGGTTAATTTGTTAAGGTTTTGTCTACCCATGCGAAGTCGGGCGGGTCGCTAGTAATAATTAAAAATAATTAGTAGTTAATTGTCAAGCAAATCTGTTGGTTATCACTGACTTAACTGTTTCTCCACCAAGCTATATTACAGCATACGCTTTTAACGTAAAATTTTGATATACGTTAGCAAAAACGATATTTAGTTACGGCAAACAGAAAATTCACCGTAACATATAAAGCAACATATGGATGTAACGATAAAATGTGGTCATATTGCAACTGAAGTAAAACATAACAATTTTTAAAACACATGAAATATTTTGATAAAAAGATTGCGCACTAGAAACATGACATGCAATAGATTTCTCACCAGATAAATGGTCTGATTTGAATTAACTAAAGGTCTTAAGAGTGCTAATGTAATGTCGGTACTTCTTCGGAAGTGACAGAGTGCAAAAGTAAAAAAATAATTACGCATATCACAATGCAATCAAAGTAAACAGTAATTAGAATTGTGTATATATTTGTTAAATAAGCTATATTAGATAACCTTCCAAAACTTTATTTTTTACATACGATGATTATAATATATCTTATATTTTTTTATTATATAGTAAACATTTACGAGACTTCAAATAATTACACCTTTACGTGATACGCAGTGTAATGTGTATTTGATATTGTTGTTTAACCTTTCGAAGAAGCACTCACCACAGATTGTATGTAATGTTGTAGTACCTACTTAGACACTCGCACGTAATTAAATTGCAGTGTCTGTCTCTGATCAAATTAAAACGAATTAGTTAAGTAAAGGTTTGGCTTAATAAACGAGCAGCTATCAAACTAAAGTGACCGCTTATTCGATTGTTTAAACTTCTGAAACCTCTACGATATGAAATTAGTTTTCGATCAAATTGACTAAAAGCAAATATTTTATTAGTGCTCTATCTTACTGTCGTAGAAGGTAGATTTTAATTAATACTTTATTAGATGGAAGCTATTTGTTGTCTCCTAATCTTTTAAGTAAAAAAACTATATACTGAAACAGTATTTTTCGCGTATCAATACTATCTGGTAAGATCAATGCGATATGTGTTAAAAGTACGACTGCCACACGGATAAAATAATCTCTGTGATTCATACATAGCAGTTTCCAGTCTATGTTCTCTCTGTGTCCTACGTTCAAATGTTTGTAAAACCACCCACGATGCCGGCAATTCCTTAGTGCAAGAGTACACTTGTTTTCAAATTAATAAAACATGATGTTTTTCTCGCCACTAAACATAACGTCTATTGTACATATTTTTTTATTATTCAATGCGTTCGTTGTTCTATTTGTGTGTTTAGATTCAACAACAGCGTGGGCATTTCCGTACCATTTGAAACTGGTGACAAATGCAGATCGGATACGTATATTTAAAAAGATACAGCGATATAAATCTGGGCTAGAACTACAATTATTCAGCAACACAATCCGGTGAATTTTCCATTTGGTATTTATATTTGCCTGGGAATTCGTGATGGTAGAATTTTATACAGTGATATATATTTTGAAATAACGCCGACATCTATGTATTTTTAACCAGTTTACGTGTCGTTTCCGCAAGCAATGGCCTCTCTTCTTCTCTCATTTTCAGGTCTCCCTATTTGCTGTTATTGCCGACCAATCGTTATCATATTTCGCCATCTTTGTTTGATTCTTAATTGTTGGCGTCGGCTGTCTCGTGGCACTCGTTGGCAAAGCTTCCATGAGTTCACCTGTCTTGGTGCTAGTGATATTCTAATTTCTTTGTTTGGTGCATACCATAGACTTGTTACGTCCAGTCCAATTATATATTATAGCTATTAAATAAGCTGTAATTAAAGTGAAATATCTTAAAGCCAGTAATTTTACCGATGCTTATTTTGTTTTTATTTAATTTATAATGATTAGGTAAAAAACACACACCAACATACTCGCTAGTTTAAAAGTAGGCCATTCTTTTTATTGGTATTTTACTTGGGGCGGGTACGCCTTTGAGATCGCCGTGTCTGCTTATTCATAAGCTTAAAATAGTCAACCAACGAATATATATAAAACTCAGGCCTACTACTATACTGTCTAAATAATAACATAAGAAAGTTCAGACTTAGTCCTTAGATAACTTGCTAAAATAACGCGGGTCAGGCGGCTCTGGACGTTTAATCTATTACCTGGAACTCTATCCCAGATCAATATTCAGATTATAATTTAAAAAATAAATACTTTTTAAACTCGAAATTTATTTACAGATAAAATAGATACATTATTTTACCTACGTCACCTACTTTATGTTCTACATTGATTAATTAATTTAAAAATATTACTTAACAGAATATTTTTTGAAAATGAACGCCATATAGATTAATAAATATTTTCGGGATATTATCAGTTAAACAGCATGAAATGTTTAAATGTATTTAAACGAATTTGCAACCTACTTTGTATAACAGCAAAATATTGAACTTATTTTAAAGTCCGCTGAGAATACAAATGAGTGTGATAATAAACTTGTTTCTTTGAGAGTTCTGTGAAAAAGCTGGATTGGGGCAGTCACATAAGCTAATATCCGGAAACAAGTCATAGCAGAGCCAGTTGTTTGTTTGTTTATCCGGGCTTGATTACAACGAGCCGGGCGCGGATCGACCGTTCATAAGCCATGTAATCAACCATCAGTTGATAGTAAACATTGTTCATATGTAGGTATGATATCCATTAGACGTTAAGCATTTTGAAATTGCTTTCATATTGATTTTCGTTATATTATATTGTAGCCTTTGATGAAAGATATGGCTCTTCAAATTTATTAATGACCTCGTGACCCAATGTAGTAAAATGTTCAGCTTTTTACGTATCAAGGTATTTCTGCAGCTTTAATAAAAGCCCCGAGTTTATGATGTAACTGCCAGATTAGATTAAAGGGAGAACTTACTTTTCGATAGTTTAGTTTGTAAATAAAAAGGTCATTCAGCATACACTATAAATAATTGCTGTTATAAGTGTAGTACCTATATTAATATCTGTAATATTGAAAGTATGTAGTTAGTAAGGTGTTCATATTTACGTACAATTATGAAAACTAGCGCTTGCATAATAGTCAAAATTCGACCTAAATTCCTAAGCTTGCTACTTTGTTTTCTGTTTTTCTTTATTACATATAAAAAAGGTGTAGATAACCATAGTTACAAAGAATTGTACGACGTCAGACGAACAATGCCGAAATACTACGAACGCGATTCGACTGCGTGTGTCAAATGCATAGTTATGTGCGTGTAGTGTTTATTCATTAATTTAATGTATTTCTAATGCATATTTTATAAAAATATTAGGATTCGCCCCTCCTTCTCCATATAAACTTTAACTGTGCCAAACATACTCCTCCATCCGCGCAATTTTCGTAAAAAAGGGTACAAAGTTTTTGCTTCACGTATTAATATGTATATAGATAATATAATAATATAATATAATAATATTCTACCACATACACACAACACCATCTAGCCCAAACTAAGCAGAGCTTATATTATATTAGCTTATTTATAGATAATATGAATAAGTAAAAAAGAAAGTGGCGATTGCTATTGTTATTAAAATTTATATAAAGTACAAATTACACTTGCTATTCTACGAGCAAACATGTAGTACATTTGTTTCGTAACAAACGTTTTATATTATATAAAAAGATGCATAATGTATGTTAGGATACGTAGGTACTACCTCATTATACTTATATACTAGCTGATTCATATAAATAATATACAAATGTATAGGATTTGGTAGAGACATTAAGAATTGACAACAACTCAGTCCAAAGAAGCCTTGTCCAGACGCGTATATTATTTTCAGCTACTCAAATTATAATTCCAAATAGAAGTGTTCATAATATCTACCTCAAGGTTGTTGATTTCACGTCATGATTTATCTGGATATGTTTGAGTACAAAATTAAGAAGATAAATTACTGCTAATAACATGCCAGCATAAATAAACTGTGTGTAGTATTTTGTTTCTACACGGGAAAACTTTTATAAGATTTAAAAAGTCGGATGCTATTTTGTTTTTCACTCAAGTCTCTTATTTCCAATATTTCACGAGCCAAACTATAATCTTATCTGAGGCGGCGGCTTGTTTCTGATCTTAAACACGATTAAAAATAACTATTAATTTGTTTGCAAAATTCCCTATTACAACGTTAATTATTGTTAATAATATCGTTTCGATCTAAGTTGTCACATTTGAATAATTAATATCAGTGTAGTATGTATATTGATAGAGCAATGCATAAATTCACAGACAAACAAACAAAATATCTGTTTACCTTTTCATTATATAACTGTGTAGATTGTAACATTGATATATGTGAAGATATCAACTTACGTATAACAGATACATACACAAAGCCGCGATTGAGTATTTATGTCAATTAGTGAAAATACTCAAACACGCGTAGTGCCAACTCCTCTGGCGATAATCTTGTTTAAACTGATTCACTTCGTATAAGTAAACCATCGTAACGAATACCAATTAGAAAGAAAGTTGATTTGTATCTACCTATACATACGTCAAAAGGTCAGTTGCTTAAAACCTCCCCTTTAAAAAGGAACTCGAACTAATTATCTGAATGCAGCCTTCACTTACGAGTTCACCCACGACGTCATTAATATGGATAAGACTATAACCATATATCCAGTTATAATTTTTTTTCGGTTATACTAAATTTGATAAAACGTAGCTACAGTTTTAATTGAAGCACAAGCTATTGATCTGTGAAACCTACATCGATTAAATCAAATTCTGTGATTTTTGCGTGATGCCTGTACGAACAGAAAGACATAATAATAGATAAAAGTTCTAAAACTCTCGTTTTTGATTCTCCATAACATCTCTCATTTCTAAGCATTTAGTTTTCAAATAAATCTACAAAGTACAAATAGTATTATTACAATTAATATTATAGTACAAACTGAGATAAACGAACTCATATTTAAAGAAAAGTATTTAAACAATAGTAATGAACCTTTCATTAGCCAGAAAATGTTAATGTTACAATGATACATTTAATCAATAATATGTTTTATACAAACTCAAATTAATTACTACTCTCAGTGTAATAATAAAATCTCATCTCTCGGAGCCTTTTCACGAAAGCCGCACAGCAAACATTCCTGGAATTAAACTATAATCTTATCTGAGGCGGCGGCTTGTTTCTGATCTCAAACACAATTAAAAATAACTATTAATTTGTTTGCAAAATGCCCTATAACAACATTAATTGTTAATAAGATCGTTTCGATCCAAGTTGTCACATTTGAATAATTAATATCAGCGTAGTATGTATATCGACTACATAAATTAACTGAAACTGACGTATGGGAGTAGATACTTTACAGGTTGAACCAGGTTTTTGAATGAATAGGATGTTCACTTTAGACTTAAACCCTTTGACACTGGGTATCAAAGAGATTCACTTCTGAATGCCTGATATTCGATAGACCGTTCAGTTTTACCCTTTATCAAGAGATGGCGCTGCCAGTCGTATCATACAAACGAGCTTAAAGAATACCGTGTTCCACGTTTTCCTTTCAGTTCCAACTCGTAGTATTATTTCTGAGTATTACGTAAAATGTATCACGCAGAAAGAGCAAATTCCAAGATTTTGTTAAAAACAGTAGAAAAAGCCGAAGAACCTTGCAGCTAACCCTTTCGAAACGACGTTCAAAATTGTTTGTTTATAAATATTTAACGTATCTGTTTAATGTTATCCCGCTATTCTACCACATGAAGAAAGCTCGTGAATACACAATAGGTAATTTCGTAGGAATATCTTAGTAAGTAAGTACATTTGTTCGCAAGTTCTAGATACGTTACGTCGCAGAAATGTTGGAAAACCGCAGAGTAACCGAAATTCGATTATCATGAATTCTGTCTAAATTAACTTTGTGAGATAACGTGTGTAATATTAATTATTCCGTTTATAACATTAAGACGTTAGCTTCATTGGAAATATCGTGGAAGCATGACAAGGGCGCGTATAAACACATTAATTACGTACTGCGAGGCTTCATTATACTGTTGACGATTTAATAGTACCATCATTTTGTTTTACATCGTTTTATCCAAAGTAATGTCGCATGAGACAAAAGTATAAAACTCTGTGTGAATTTTCTGAGATACGTGGATTTTATGTGCCCTATATTCTAACCGTGCTGTGAATTAAAAAGCTTACGATAATATTATGTAAAAGTGCTTAACACCAATTAATATAGGAATACTGAATTAGCCAAATTTGAAACGATACCATGACATTTTCTATGTATTATATATAGATATTTATTTATTAGAATATTATCGTTTTTATATTTGACATCCTATATAAGTACATAAACAAATACCGGCGTAAATTTCAGCCTCAGTAAGACCATCTCACCGCTAGTACTCTACGTAAAGGGGTTAAAACGAACATACACGTCTAAGTGAAATAAAAAACACGGCAAAATCCCACCCGGGAGTAGTTAGAGCCACTCTGAATGTCAACCGCTCTTAGCTAAGTAATCAGGTTTAAAATTCATGGGGTCACAGTTTGTGTCTGCCCTAGGGTGATCTATTCCAACTAAAGTTATGTTGTACGCGCCTAATCGCTACCACGAATATGCTATGATATTCAACAAAATACAGAATTTATTTTATTGATACAGGTTCCGTATATTTTATCCCGTCAATTACTTCACCGGTACGCTTACCGCTTAAATAAAATATGAAAGTGAGCAGGTAAGGACTTAAACGTTTAAGAAAAACCTCGAAATATACATCATTAATCGCATTTCTCTTTCCTCAATTTGACATTTTTACAACAAAAGAAACAAAACGAAGGTAGGAAATAATCAAAGCACTCATTATTGTGATCTCCGAAAAGAGACTTTTTAATAAGAAATTTGTCGTAACTCGCCCTCAATGACTTAATTCACCCAACGTCCCAAGTAATGTTAATTAGATAATTTAATTTCAACGTTTCTGATGAAATGTTTAAGAGGAATTTTCTTTCATCTTATCTTTTGCACAAGTACTTACTTGTTTAATTGTAATAAGCTTGTAGTTAATATAGTGACCATCACTGGACAATTGAGTGTGGCTATTGTTGGAAACAATCCTAACCAGTATAATACTGTGTAAAAACTATAAAATAATTTAAGCGAAAAAATAATGGAAGGATATTAACCTATCTAAATTTGTTTCGTACTCTTATTTCCTTATTCAATTTCGATAAGATAAGTAATGTTTGAGAAATGATTGAGAAGAAGAGCGGAGTCACCCAATATAAGAATTATTTTATTTTTATATTGTAGGCAATGATTTAGCAAAGTATTATATTATTAAATATACAATTATTAGACAATATATCTAAGATTATTCAGCGATGGATGCCTGTAGAATATAAAAATATATTAACTTATTTGCGTTACCAAGCGACTGTGTTTGTGCCAAGTCGCCAATGCATTCATAAGTGCTTCAGCTGAAGTTCTAGGCGTACATATGCTACGGTAATTGCTTATCAAGCTAGCTATGACAATGTCCATGATTATCATCTTACAAATTCACATATTCTCTATACAAGTCAAATATAAATAATCGTCAAATATTTACAAGATACAAAATGGTTTGAATAGTTATCATTAAGTTTAAGAAAATACACCAGATTTGAAATAATTTGAATACATCAGTGTTAATTTTTAGCTATTTTACATAAACTAGTGAAAGCATCTGCGGCTTCCGTATATGCAGAAAAATTATATCCAAGGGATAGGAAATTATATTTTGTTATCAGTCCACTCCAGCTTCTGTTTCAAAGTATTTCTTCAGGTATATTAATATTTTTGAAGTTTTAATTAGTATGCATAAAGCTTTCAACTCTTTTTCTATTATCTTTTTCATGCAGAAAATAATGCATCTATTTATTATTATTGCCCTATTATGTAAAATATTTTATATATAGGTAAATCGGATTCGCAAAAATAATTCGTACTTTTAAATAATAATAATATTTTAAGAGCTTGTATGCCCTTAATAAGCCAAAATGATAATATATTAATACAATATTTTGGCATATTGGATATAGATATTTTAATGGAACTTTATTTCGAATACATCTCTTTGAGGGTGACAGTGCTTCAATAGTCGAGATGCTCCAGATATAAAATTAAATCCATTGTCAATAAATCTGCATTTCAAAATCTACATTTTAACAACAAATTTTACCAACACAAATCTAAACATGAAGCGGTTACCAAAATGGACGACAAAATAGCCCAAAAGCAAACACTAAAGTCTATCCGAGTGACGTCTGGGGCAAAAGCAACACAGTTAAAAATACTTCTGAACAAACTGTATTTACACTATCCGTTCTTCAGTGTTTATTCAATTTCGACTGTTAACCTAAATAGGTTCTATCATTTAATTATAATTCTTACACAAACTTAACAAATTATTATTTTAATAAACGTCACTTTCATTACTAAGAATTTCATTTCAGTTGAAATGTAAATTCGTTAAAGATTTATTATTTTATTGGTAAACCAATTTGATTGAACTATGCTGAATAAATTTAGCGTTCAAGGAAGAAGCATTTATTGACATTTATAAAATAACTAGATTTATCTCAAATTATTAACGATAGATATGTTAAATTAGATTAGACAACAAGCTGAAAACGTATTGCCACAAGTAATTGTAAATATATGTTACACATTATTCTACTACGAGCTCTAAAAGCAAGTTAAGTACGTCGATAATTAAACCTAGACACCCTAATTGGGTGGATATGAATAATATGAGCTCAGATTAATTGCTTAAATAAACCAAATACATTTGAAAATACGTTCTGTATGCCATTTGTAGTTAGTATTTGGAGTAAATTCTCATCGCCGTAGGTACACAAGTTCGTGGTTACTCTGCTGTAATAAACATAGTTTCTGTGCAGGTAACGATTGGGACACATCGCTGGGAAGATCAGAGCACAATCTAAAGAATCGTGGAACTTCTTATTTATATATACTGAAAAGTGTACGCCAAACATCCTAATTAATATTATAAATGCAAATGTGAATTTGTTTGTTTGTGTTGGCTAATCATCATGAAATTTCGCCGACCCGTTGTCAGGAGTGCAGAGAAAGACAAAGAGTACCTTTTATCCAGCAAATACATAGTAAAACAGTTCCTGATCGAAGCCGTGAGTAAAAGCTAGTTTTATATAAATATTGGATTTCGTTAATTTATAAAACAAATAAATAATAAATAATTGAGTTTCTAAAAAATATATGCACATAAGCGTGGTATTTTTATACGTATTATCACGTTCTTAATTATAAAAATGATTTAATATTTAACCCCTCTTCAAATGGTTTGATATTATTAATTATTATATAAAAAGGCGTTTTGTATTCTCTCTCTATATCGTACAACGGATTGGTAAATGCTCAGGATAAAATGTAGCTGTAATTTCTACATTTGACCAAATACTATACGGTAATTTACGTTATCTATTTAACTTAATATTTGTATTTCGATATCCAAGTTTAACTACAAAACTTTTTTCTGTTATATAGTCGTATAAATAATTACATCTGATCTACTGTAGCACATTAATAAGAACCTTTCAAATGAATAAGAAATCAATATATTGAATTATTAATATTTAAATAATTAAAGATGGAATATTTATGTACGACACAAATCTAGATTCATCAGTTTCCACATGACTGGATATCAATGAGACAATACTGATCAGCATTTCAATATTTTTCATTAAAGAATTATCATTTAAATACTCAATTTGAATATACATTTATTTCTTTAGCTAAGAGATGTCAAGCCAAAACGTTAAATAAATTACGTCAGGACATAAATTATTTCTTAAAAGACTAATAGGTATGTGACGGCCATCTTTTTATCATTAATTCATGGCGCCATCAATTTACTGGTTTTTGTAAATAAATATATAAGAAGTATTTTCCAAGAATATAAATTGAGAAGAAATAGCTTGTCTTGTACGAATGTGTCCCAGTCGAATATTTCGTAATGTTGTCAGTGTTTGTTAGCCGTGTGTGGCGGGTTGTGTCCCAGCTTCTAGTGGAGGTGGAATCTCATAGATATCTCGCTGCGGATTCCATACACCAGCCTGTTCGCAGTTATTCACAACATTCACTTGTGTAGAAAACCCTCAGGATTCGTATCAACATTTACGCGTCTAAGTTTCACGTATTTTTAATTATTAACTTTTCTTTTTTAACAGTCATAAATTATTTGGAATTGCTATATTATTTTTATAATCAACCAGGGCCACATTTTCAAAAGAGGTTTGTTGCATTTAATCTCTATACCTGTGGCAGGTAGGTAGGATGAAATAAATAATGTAGCCTAGCATCCAGCGCTATCGCGTCTAAGCTTAAATAGATTAGATTGCTCTCAGGGTTGGAACGGTTTAATGGTGAGAGACTTTAATTTGAGCTGAAATCGTCGTCTGCGACCTGTATTGTATTGTACATTCCACAGCCTCGAAATCTACCCCAATGCTTAATTAATTACTATCAAGTTCATCACATTTTACCGTAAAAGTATATATATTATGTTGAATAAATAAGCCTACGTTTTTTCATCCGGATAAAACGAGCGCTTTAGACAATACTGTCCGGCGCCCGCTCGGCCACCACAACTTGATTTACACCAACTGCTACTACACTAATTAACTGGCAAATTAATTATTATTGCAAGCGGGAAGCTCGCTAAGCCTCCTTAATTTCTGCTATTTCATCCATCATAGTTAATTCCATCGCCACGAAAGATCAACCAATTAAAAACGATACACTATATCAGTGAAGTAAGGCATTGGCAAAACGCACGGCATTCCTCTAATTTAATTCAATGAACATTTGTGTAATAAACACACTAACAGATTATGTCTCACACTGGAATATAATTGTATGACGTCATTATCTCTAAATTTAGATGTAGTGTCGCGTTAAGCACCGGTCGTATAGCTTAATTATCCCCCTTCATACAACAATCGAGTCAAGCCGTGGATTACAAGCCACGGCTGTTTATCAGCTGAAGCGATTGGTTTTCGCATGATATGGCTGATTCGCCATCCACGTGAACACATAATAGAGCCTTCACTGTTCACCTGGAAATATTCCAATATATTTTGTGGAGAACGTAAATATTTTCATCCGGACAGCATCGCGGTCAGTGCATCCAATTAATGCAGGCGTTGGGCGAAGTCGCGCCGTTTGTAAAAATTACCTACATATGTATGCAGGGTCGAATGGAAACACATCGAGCGGCCGTGGATCGCCCCGGGCTGCCATCCCACCATAATTATGACATAAAACCTGATAGTGTTACGTTCACAAAAGATATTATTTGCCATAATCATTATGAATAGAGGTTACATAGGTACCCGTAAGTGCGTACACGTGTGGGCTCCAACGCTACTTATATAAGATTATGTGCACAGTTATTTTACAGCTTACGTTGTTATCTTTTGGGCACTTGAGCTGTTATATTACTTTCGAGAAAACTCGTTGTTTTACGTAGATATTATGTACACTGTACTTAAAAGTGTGTAGTTAGTTTAGTCTTACAAAAACATTTTTCTACTATAGCTCAATGGTAGAAGGGTTTTTATATTAGGTAGATATCGAAGGTTACGGGTGTGAGTCACATCGATGACATCATTGACATACAAATACAAGTATTTTGGCTTAGTTGAAGTGGTTAACAAGATGGACAATAGAAATCCAAATAAACATTTCGAAATTGACATTCTCATTCGCTTGATCGACAGCCATCAAAGATTTTGTTCCATTGAGTGTTGGAAACATGAAGTTTTGAACAATATTTGTCAATGGTGTGGAGTTGGACGCGTGTTTGAGTAGGCCGACGATATTTGCTGTTGGCGTCGCCGGCGCCGACCGCGACCCCCACATAACCACTAATCATATTTTATGGTGCCCGCTTAACTCAAATATTCGATTTGGATTAAACGACGCACGGAAAAAATGCTGCGCCATTTCCCATGTTTTATGAGTGATTGTAATTTGAAGAGCCGAATTAATTCGATCGATAAATGTCACCGTAAACTTTGATAGCTCATAAATTAATGGTATTGGATGTTTGTTTAACGTTTGTAAGGATTCAATCATCCTTCTTTCTACTTGTGAAATAAATGCACTGTGTACCTATGCTTTTGTGCATTATTCGATCGTGTTGTAAGCGGATCAGCTATTCGATTAGACTACGTTTCATTTAATAAAAACATCGATAAGCCCGTGAACAAAGACTGCATTATATGAACATAGATTTCACACGGACAGTAATTAATTAGGTAATTAATATTAGAATCACCTACATACAATCACTTTAATCATCTTTTTCAATCTTGTTTCAATTACTTATTGATGATAAAATTATTGTAAATAATAATAATAATAATAAAAATTCTTTATTGCCACAAAATAGTACATTAGCAATAGAAAAAAGTCCAAATGAATGTACACGATAAAGATTAACACTATAATGTTCTGCTGGTACTTAAATTAGGATAACCTGTGCTATAAGTACCAGCAACCTTCCAGTATCACAGGAAAATAATCTTATACGGGTAACAACACAATTGAAAAATTACTAAATTAAACAACAGACATATGTATAAGCAAATGGCAATAATAGTAAGTAAAACATGCAATGGTTGAATATCGTTATTAAATAGTAAACCATGTTCATGTGAGCATTTGTGTGTGTGTATGTATGTGTGTGTGTGTGTGTGTGTGTGTGTGTGTGGTATGTGTGTGTGTGTGTGGTATGTGTGTCTGTGTGTGTATGTGTGTGTGTCTGTGTGTGTATGTGTGTGTGTGCGTGTGTTCATTTATGCCTGACATTTTATAATTATTTATGCAATCGGGTGAAGAAGTTTCTCTGTTTCGTCGTAAGTAAGTTGGAGTAACCAATTAGTTAATGTCCTTTTACATTCGTATTTGTTTTTATGAGCAATATTCAGAAGTTTGTTAACCTTGGTATAGACAAAACGTCCGAGAAAACAGAAGAATCTCTGACTGAAGGATGTTCTGTGAGTGTCTGCTGGTGGAAGTTTAAGCCTGCGTGAGGCATATCGTAAAGATGAAACAAGATGGCCAGACTTGGAAATTAATAGATGTTGTTTTAATGTTACTTGGAGAATAAACAGTTGGCGCACTGTTAGCACTTCACAGTACTCATACAGTTCTTTTGTAGGATAGCGATAAGGCTTAAATGTACATACTTTTAATACGGCGCGCTGTGCGCGTTCGAGATTAATTAATTTGGTCTTGCAAGTGCCGCCCCATGATAAGATACAATATCCTAACAAGGATTGGCACAAGGCGTAGTAAACCATCTTTAAAATTGTCGGCTCCGCAACGTGCCTCAGGTTTTTGAAAATAAAAATAAGCTTGCGAATTCTTCCCGTTAATTGTTCAATATGTGGTCCAAAATTTAATTTTTCATCAATTATTACACCTAGATATTTAATCGTAGTCGCATTATTTAATTTAGGGCAATTGCAAGTAAGGTGGCTGTCTATCGTGTGATTATGAGCGATTATTGAAAAACTATTAAGGTCTAAATTATTGGATTTTTTTATATTAAATAAAATAAATTTGGTTTTATCAACATTAAGTGATAATGTGTTATTAGCTAACCACGCTATTATTTTATTAAAGCCAATTTGTGCCTTATTAAAAACTTGTTCCCACGTATCACTTGTAAAAATGAGTGCCGTATCATCTGCAAATGCCAACAGCTTACCATCTGTTAATTCCAAATCACACATTGCGTTCACGTACCACAATATCGTCGTTTTTGTAAGAAATAAATAATTAAAAGCAGTAGGTTGTACTTTCCATAATGTGGATATAAACTTAATTATACAGTGTAATTATGAATCTGAGTTCTAGGTTTCGCATCATAATGATTTTATTAAATGGCGATATTATTATATATAATAATAAACATATTTATTCTGCTAAAAAAGAAGTACAGTAGTAGACTCAAATTAATTTTCAATGAAATCTAACATTAGCTAAATGCCTTATTGAACTAATACTAGTTTACATATACATGCCCAAAACAATAATCATAGTTATGACAAGAAATAATACTTTAACATTGATAAAAATTGTCATTAGATACTTGTAATAGGTTGACCTGTGTTTCATGCGATCACTTGATTATCTATTTTAAAAGTGGACATATATTTAAGTAATCTATTTAATATAACTAGCTACATATAAACTGTATGCATATGTATTGTTTATACTACAATACATATACATATAAACAACTACGTCATACAATACAATAATTAGGTATTAAAGTACATAATTTTAGTATTTGTAGCAAATTCTTCGTGTCATAATTGATTCAATATATTGTAAATCTTAGCGCATTAATACATTAAGTCGCAGCGGCACACTGGTGGCCAGACACGATAGATTTTTAATTATGTCTTCTTCTTTCTAATTGTGTCTCGACTTCACCGACTACAAAAAGTAAAATATTGCCTTGTGTAAAAGAGTTTGTCGTGCATATGTTTGTCACACGTACCAACCAATTTAATTGATACGTATAAGCCAATCCCTTGGAGAGGTACCTGCTTCCTACAGGAAACTGACATAAGTGTAGTAACTGCGATTTCACCGCCGATTTCCCATACCTTCCTCCACCATAGCGTTGCTTTCATCTCATGTTTAAATCCTTTTCCTTAAATTCAATGACGAGTGAATGAAAATATTGCAAGCGATCATGTGCTAAGTTTACCGCTTATAATCGAATTATTAGCCATGTTACCACCAGTTTTGTATAAAAAAGGAATGGGTAATTTAAATAAATTATATAACGTTTTATTGAATTTCAAATACCGGACCCTAATAGATTTGTTTTTAGGTATTTCTTGCAGTAGTGCCTTGTGTCACGGGGACTTTAAAAACTATCAAATCATTAAGAGTAATGTTAATGGAACTGGCAGACACATAAGATTTTGTTCAATTTGGTGTAAATGCTGAATTCAGAGCAGTTATAGTGTTGAGGTAACATCTGTGCTTTTCACCAGTATTGCAAAACATCAGTTCGATTGTCAAGAATAATATAATCTACCCATGATTCCTTTATGTTACCATTTCTACGCACAAAGCTCTCAACATTTTATCGAAATTCCACCTCAGTAGTTACAGTTGGTTCCAAAATACAGGCCGTTCTGTTCTGTGATAGGGTGGTACAACCCTTTAAAACGACGAAAATGTATAATTGTCACGACACTAGCCCACAATTTGCGTTTGAAATGCGAATGTTCTGCGTGACGTCACGCGTGACGCTTGTCATGCGTCACGTGACTGATAGCTTTAATATAGTCCCGTTGATTATCCAGCCGAGCGGAAACGCCAAACGGTAATCTAGATTTAATACCACGGCTCATCGCGGCTCGGCCTGCCTCCGCATTGTCCTTGTACCCACTACCGACGTGTGGGTACCCCGTACAAGGTACACACGCGTGCTCATTTTACTCGAGACACTCCCCATGTGTGCGCACGGTATTACCTTATCTATACGTGTCATTGTCCTGAATTAGAACGATCTTGATTAATAATTAACGCTCAATCGTACGAATATAATTCAAGCTTATTCACCTCATCTATCAAATTATAACCAATAAATTTTCGAAAACTAATAAATGTTCGTTTGAAAGTAAAACACATGTTAAAAATTCAGATAAACTTGATAACTTTAGGCGCTAGAAACGCATTCGAATTTTAAAGTATATTTTTAAATAAAGCCGAAATAGTGAGAGAATTAACCGATTAAATAGTGGCTACTTTTTGAGCTGTCCTTTAATACACTTGTTTACATAGAAATAGGTTCACTGTCCTTATGTAGACGTTTATTTTAATTAAATTAGATATCTACACCCCCTTTCTGTCGTTTAATTTTGTCCGAAAATAAATGAAGTAAGTAGGTACCATTGATTGAATTAACTTTCTAAATATAGCAGGTATAAAAATAAATGCTGTTTGTCCAATATTGTTCACATGAATCACCCTCAAAATGTAATTTAAAACCATTTTCAAATGCCGACGAAAACATTGTGTCAGACGTAATAAAGCTGGGAATAGCATTCTAATGAATGATATTGGTCCTCCTGTGGGATTACAAGTTAATCCTCTTGAAACGGAACCAGAGATGGGGGGAATGCGGTCTGCGGGACGCTCCGGGTAGGTAATAAAATTCTTACGTCATCACTGGACCGATGGACTGCAAGCTCAAGGTATTACCGCCTCATCTGCTTTGTTTTTTCTTTTTTATTTAATTCATGGATCATCTTCCCCGAATTACTAAAGCCAAATTTGATTCCGACGGCAATTACCCGATTCAAATTAGGAATTTCAAATTAGCGAATCTAGCACGATACAATCGTTTTTATACGTATACATAGAATAAAAAGTTTAGAACGATTTGAATTAATATTTATAGTGCAATCAAACGCGAACGGATATCCTGAATATCTGAAGCACAATAAAAAGCGTGTGACCGAGATAAAATGATTATAAACATTATTCACGAGGTGGATCGTGACATTTCTTGTTCACGATATTCAGTCGTTAGGCGAGATTTTCTCTCGGCACCTTTGAGTAAACTCTTATTTTTACGAAGTATTCCGACGATGTCAGTCTCCTTTGTTCCTTCGTCTATACAATGACATTACTTCAAACCGTAAAACAAGCGTAATAGTTGACACTAGTAAAAGCTTTCGAGGTCGTGGGGAATAAAAAGAAAACAATATTACTGTTGTGGTTCGGGTGGCACATTAATATACATTTGGCGGAGGGAGGCAGCCGGGCGGGGTGCGGGGTCGAGTCGCATTTTCATCACAAATTGAACAACAAAATAAAATTAGCGAGACTTATTTATACCAGTTACGCGGTCAGACAATACAGGTGAATTAACTTTGCGTTAACGTTCGCTTCCAGTGACAATAGTCGCGTTTGTTCGGCAATATCCCAAACAACAACGCTCTACATACCCAGTTTTAATACAAACGACAGAATTATGTTAAGAACATAAAAGGATTGTAGGCGAAGATTAATGTTTTTGTTATTTTCTCTGTATCACATCATAATACCCGGTTAATTAGTTTAAATAACAGTGTTTCGCCAGACGCGCAAACAGAGACCCTTAAGGAAGGCAACCTATTCTCGAGGCTGAACCGAAACGGTGTTTCATTTCAGCCTTAGAGGCGAAGGGCGTCGCAATACGCTAGCGAGTTTGCCAAAAACAAGGCCAATAACGGTCTGGCAAACAGTACAAATGATGCGTTAGTGACAAAACAAAACGACGTACGCTCGTCCCTCTCTGTGCCACGCGGAGACAGCCGCGTGAGGAGCACGACGGCCAACAAGACAGGTTATTATCTCACAACGAGCCGAAACATGTCAGAAAACCTCTGATATTTTCCACACGTCCGCGAGTATTCACAGGAGACTACAAACGAAAATTAGTTACTGAAGATTTCTTGTTTTTGTCTGAATGCGTTGCGTGATTTTCATTGTTAAGAAATAACAAACGCCACCTTTGAAATTGAACTACGCGCACTGAATATCAAAGAGCACACACACGACGCGACAGGCGTCGCAGGAGACAGCCTTGTTTAGAAGCGGTAAATGCACTGCCCCGACGTCCCACCACTCTCAAATTAAATTATTTCTTTTACACTTATCACACTTTGTACAAAAACTAGTCGACTACTTTTAAAGGAAAAAGAAAACCGTGATACAGTCAGGTTAGCAGCGAGTGTGTATAAGCAGTGGTCGAGAATGTAATGACATCCTTTGTCGCATATTTCGGAACAGACCGTTGTTCCCGCGCTGCCTCTTTGTATTCTTTTGGTTAATTTTTGTCGGATTAATTTGTCTGCGTATTCAAATTGCAAATTGTGAGATAAAAGGTGACCTTTTTATATTTGTTTTCGCAAAAGAAACGCGATTTAAAAATATATATATCAATATAAAATGTAGTTGGGACAGAAATTATATAGTGTTAATTCATAAACAAAAATGTGGTTTTTGTATGATCAGGAAAATTTTGTGTGTGAGGAAGGTTATAATATCAAAAAGCGGCTCAACACAAAGCAACACGTCGGGCTGATAGAGGGTGACATTTTCTTAAGTTACGGCATTCTCTTACAGATTCAATATCCTTTTTCTATTTTGTTCGAGTAAAGCATATCGCGCGATCCTTTACTCCATATTCTCGTCTGCATTTTCACAATATGCGAACAAAAAATACAAACACTTTGTAAATCTCTTACGCGCTGCGATACCTGCTGCAACTATACCGTAGATACTAACACCTTGATATAATCGGATTACTGCAGTCTGATCTATGTCTACGTAGATAAGCTGTAAATATATTCAAACAAATCTCTCTTATGCATCTTTTATGAAAAGATAAGTATCATATAATACATATCATCTAAATTCCATTTGACGTTAAGCACGGAGCCTGAGGTTATTTTTGAATATCGATATTACGGACCTCTGGATTGTGTGCCATTATTCTTCGGAATTGCCCATCTTTCAAACCTAAATATGTACTACACCCCGAAGTAAATTATTTGAATACGTGAAAGGGACGCACACAAAGATTAATTCCGCTACCCATGCACATATTATGTATTTAGGTTAGTAGGAGATACGGGATGTAATAATCTGCGATGCGAAATAAACAAAAGAAAGAGGAACATTCTCTACGACGATTTACTTCAAATTGAGTATATGAAAAAAGGCGCGATACGCAATATTGTATTGTAGCAATCGGTAGACTCTTACAAGGAGTATTTTCAATTCCGCGACGTTCAAGCAAGTGAACGCGGCGGCACGTACCCTCCCTCTATTGCGCTGTATATTTTTTCCCCTCTCTATGAAGAAGTCATAAATCACGTGGATGTAAATCTGTAGCATCCAGTTGCGGATGAGTGACGCGCCATTATCACGAGTCGTCGCGCCGGGGCCGCCCACGCCGCACCGGCCTAAAACTTGACGTCGAGCAAAACTTTTAACTCCGACAATCCATTTTATCCGTTGTACCTCAGAATCATAACTTTCAATAGTTTATTTAGCATTCAATTATTAAACTTGAAATATCAGATGAATCGCTTTAATATAATATAACGCAGATTTAAAGCTCGAATTGTGTTTAAAATCTATTTTAGGAACGAACCTTGGATTGTGAAATCACCGTTAACTCTTTTATACGTTAAAAATATGTCTGGGTATATAGTAAAATATATAGTTATAATAATATAATGCCGTAAACAAGCAAATAAGCATTACAGAAAGACAACATTTCCATTCTACTACATCAACATAAATCTAATAAAATAATGGAACGTCACACACGGAGATTTTGTTTGGAAGAAAAACGTTATTGTTCGTAATAAGCTAACACGTCTTCGGTGCCCCACATCCATCATGCCACCGGAGTCATGACTCCGTCCATCCGTCACCCTTCTGATGATCTTACGAAACACACACAGAAACTGCTCTCCGCTTTAACTACTCTGTGTCTATTCAATTTTATAAAGGAGACGCTTTGTTTTAAGAAATTATTATTTTACCAAACCAAAATTTAATTAAACATTTTAATTCAAGTATTATAGAAAAGAAACACTTTGTTTTAAACCCTATAAAACACTGGTTACAATTTTAGGAATATTTATTTCAGTCGTCAGTGTGGAAAATTACATTATTATAAAGGTTCATATTTTAGATTTTGTATAGTGACTTATTAAATACGCACAGATATATTTACAAGGGTTTTTGATATAGGTACAAAGATGTTAATACAAAGTTTCTAAATACGTTAAATTTTTTATAAATATTAACCACTTTTATTTTCTTTTCAGGTAATGCAGACAATTTACTTAGACTCTCATTGAAGTAACATACGGTAAGTACGTAGACTTTAAACCCATTTAAATCCTTAGAAGCCGACAATTGCAATACTAAATAAAAGCAAAATATACTCATTTGTTGTTACAGTAAATAAGAAAACATTGATTACAGCTTTCCACTTTGTTGACCTCACTTGTTATGGTCACGCATAATATCATAAAGGGAGGAAATACCCCGAGAAAAGTTATTCATAAACTACTTACATTCTTGTACACTTGGCCAGTCATGGTGAGTGTACGATCGAACCCTAAGGAAAACTAACGGAACATTACACTAAGTAATTATGAGGCACACAGTCGATGAGCTTTTTCCATCTTATGCGATAAAATTAGATGGCTTAGCTGATGACATTTAGAGATCAATAATAAACTATGTATTTAGAGACCATGTGAATGTTACAAAGATGAGCTAGATCTCTAATATCGAAAAGGTTGGTTTTAACTGTAGGAGAGTATAGAGGGAAATTCAAATAGGAAGAAAAGTTTTATTTCGTAGCTCGTAATACTAATAATATAAAGAAATATTATGTCATATCTAATTTAAAGTAATTTTCTATACGGCATATATAGCAGAAATGTTAAATTACCAGAAATATCAATTTCAAACCTATGATTTTGTTTAAAGATTATGAACAGTATTTATTGTTAACACTTATTTATATCAATATCATCACATACTTGTATGACTACATCTGCTCTATATATTTATTTAGACACTTTAGGTTATTTAAGCACAGTATACTTAAAGACAAGAGGTGTCAAGATTGACATACTATTTTAAATATATGATGACAGCAGTTTACTCTTTTGTCATAATTAAACATCTCTCTTTTAGCAATCAAACTGATTCATAATACCTGTCTAAAAGATATTCAATATGTTCTGGAATCATCAAGTAGATGCGCATTAAGAAGGAGCCTAGCAGTCTACTGCTAAAAATGTATATATCTAAAAATGTATTTTCAGCAGTTACAAATATTTTTTTAACTAATCTATTAGTTACAAAAATATTTGTAACTGCTGAAAATACATTTTTTTATTTCGCAATATCAACGTCTTTTACTGAAGAAAAAAGCCAACAAAAACGCAACGTCAAGAGCGACAATGATGAATGAAAAGTATGTAGCGAATCTAATTAGTTTAATTACGTCCGTCATCCCGATGGCGGTAAGTAAATCTAATTAGCTCGCAGTTTAAAATTTTTAAATTTACAATTGTTCTTCTTAACAAGTACCGTTCAAAAGTTGTACGAAATTAACTTAATCAAATTGGCCGTGGTTGCCGTTAAACCGATTTTGTGAACAGACTTCACCTCAACTAAACGAGTTACTTGAAACACCACTCCGACTAAGAAATGCCAAGCTTTATATTTGCATTTATTATTATTACCAACTTTTAGTATAGGAAATGAGATAATCGTTCAGGTGGAAGCACTACTTTATTATTTAGAAGATTTACTTTATTTTAATGAAATGAAAATGACGAGAAATTGTAACTTAATAAAATAATGTAGCATGTTTGGGTGACACTGCTCTTTTCCTTTCTTCTGTTATATTCCACACTCTTCATAGACGCTGTACTACTAGAACTTACGCCTAGATCTTCCTTTGTCCTTTCAAATATCTACTATGCCTACGGATCTTCACGAGACCACGGCTTCGAATCCAAAATCGAATGTTATAGAGTGCTTCTGTTAGAAATGTCTCACTAGCATAGCTTAGCGTATTATAGAAATGTATCCAATAGACAGCAATATGATAGACCTCTGTTATATGGGACCTCAATAATAGCTGGCAAAATATGAGTGCACATCTGCCTATCCCTTCGACAAAAACCGACGTGAGATTTCCGTCTCTTCCTAACATTATATTTTTATATTTATACCATGTTAAAATTATCGTAAACTAGTACTGAATTTTATACCATTATTTTATATATAATTATATAATTGCTATAAAATATTTAGTCCCATTTACCAGACTAATAATAATGTGGATTATAATCCACATTCACAGTATATATCGCGTCAAGTCCAGCGATCTTCCCAACATAGCTCGATCGATAATCATAAATTAAGCAATGATAATAAAATTCAATAAGCTCTATGGCATATACACAATAGTAATAATCAAGTGGTTATAAATGCAGCTATTAGCAAGTGAGTCTATGGTGCATTGCATGCCACGAGGTATGCGATGCCGTGCAATAATAACCCAATGAATTGGCCCTAAGTTACATCCATAGCGTGAGGGGAGCTACTTAAGTTTCGTTATATTACTTGTAAAATTTCTGATTTAATGAACTATTAAGGAGTGCTATATTTCGTAGTGACCTGGGCGCTAAACAAAGCCCTGAATAGCGAGACTGCTTACTTTGTTGGATTGTTAATAATTTGTAAATTGTTTTCTTCAAATGCATGCCACATCGTACAATTACGGTGTTTTATTCGAACTGCCTCTTTCTTCAGTGTATGAATGTATAACAACAACAAGCAAAACGGCTCTAATCCTAGGTCAAGCAATGTATGGCAATTCTTTGTTTTGACAACCAATGTGATAAACAAATATACAAACCTCCTGATGGCAAACTATGATCGTAGTCTATTGACGCTTCCTATATCTGAGATATACATATATTAACTTGCCGAGTCGCCAGCCTAACTCTCTAGGGATACTTTCATAATATTACTTAATATTATAGTTCAGTAATGTACTGGTAGTATACAAATAAAAGTATTAAAGCGACATAAGAAAATTATATCACTAACTTCAACATTACAATAAGTGTATAATTATGCCAAGACTGAATCTGTACTGAATCTATCATACAAACTCATTTGCTATAGCCAAAATAATATATAAAAGGATGTAAATAACTTTCATGTAAAATGAAGAAAAAGAACACTTTCAAACAAGATCAGCACAAACATTAAAACCCAGAATAAACTTTACATTTATAGGCAAAAAGTGCAAAATATAACGAAATAAAGTACCACATGTGCAGATTACTAGCTTAAGTAGCAGACTTATGGTACTTACACAAATTAGACCTTGCATTCATTAAGTCTAGAATAGCAAAGGAAAAAAGCAACCTAATGGACTTGAAAAAGCTTGGTTGGATTTAACAGCGATGGCAGTTCTCTGTTTGCACGAACTTAGCAGAGTGACCTTTACGTCAGTTCACTTTGTTAGCTATATCCTCACATTGTTTTATGGAGTTAAAAGTGGAAATATGTGTTGTGTAAGCTCCAAGAACTCATACCTGGGCTTTTAGATTGTATTTATTTGATGGATTTCTAGGAAGTTAGACAGTTCAGATATGAAGAGACATTTACTTTCGCAGTACTTTCTTGTGGCGTCCGATTGCAGTTCTTTCTTTCAAGGTTTTGTCAAGTATTTATACTCGTAACATTACATTGAATTATATTAATTAATTGCACCGATGGAGTTTAGTTTAAATCGTCGCTTCTTCAATACCAGTGCACCAAGCGTTTGTATTAGATTTCGAGACTTTAGAAATGGTCGTTAATTTTAAATAATTTTTGTAGTCGTTGTTTAAATATTTGTTAAGTTCAGGATATCTGGAAAAGTGCCTATTTTAATAATATAAAGTTACATGCATTTTAGGTCATATAGGTTACTTAGTTTACTAAATGTCCAGCTCTAGTAGTTCGAAAGTATATTCTGATATTGCGGTCGGATACAATGATGACCAACATCAGCACCCTGTTACCATATTTATGTCGTAGAATCTTAATTTTTGGACAAGTTAAAAAGTAAAGAACGTATAAGTACGCGCGAAGTATTAAACAGCGCTTACGTAAGCAAGATCCTCTCGGAATGGACGAAGATTTGCATGTTAACTCAGTTTTCATAAGTAATAGTTTAGTTTAGTTGAAATAACCCCCCGCCAACTTTGTTCGAAACGAGCCAACTTGACGATTACTCAGAAATATTTAGAATTTGTTACGAATAGTTGGAAAAGTTATATTAGTTTTCGGGCAGATGGTACTATTGTAATTGATACTAATGTCCCAAAACACTGTGTGTAGATAGTGAAAATACTGACTGATAAACGCATCCCTCTTTGATCACAAGTAAATACCTGTGCCAAACAAAAGTTTTTGTAAAGCTGTTAAATTTAAAAGGGTTAATGATATTTCTTGGCAGCAATAAATAACTTACAAATTGTTAAAGGTGTCCCGGGGGCACAGACTCCGCTCCGCACACTGAGGATTCGCGGAGGAATAAGTTTTTCCACTCAAACTTTATTCGCACCTCAACTTGCGCCATCTGTCTGCTACTTGCAACTTATATTCTTACTTCAAATGATTTAGTTTGGGAGTACTCTTTCAGAAAATATTTTCTTTTGTTGCTCGTCAGACGTATGAATGTACAATGGCCGGCTTGACGTCGGTATCTTTTCTATGCTGACAATAACTTTACAGAAGCTGTTTTCAAGTTGACTCTACCATGTGTGCCACTACAGCTTATGTGTTCATGTTGTTTCGTTTATTTGTATCCTTCCTTACTTATGTCGTGCAGCTCGAAGAAGCATGCTCAAATATGCGTGCCAATGATCTACAAGTAGGTCAAAAACAGATTAATATGAAACAGAAAATCCTCGAAAAACATTCGCTACAATAAATCTATTCCAGTATGCTTGTTCCACGATATGCATACATATAAAACTGTATACCTTTCAAAAACAACTTTCTTATTCTCTCGTAAGTGAAAACAACAAAATGATTCCCCTAAACTTGATACAGAAACCAATAAATCTAGCGTCGAGATAAGACTCAATAAAGTTGCTGGTGGCTCGAGCCTGTCATAATTTTAAGAGCGTTCATAAATCCATCAATATTTAAGCTCTGAGACCACAATATTTTTCTTCGCGCCGAACAACCGAGGTGCGTCACACACGTGCCACATAAATTCCGATAATCCCTGGCCTGTGCACATCGTGCTGTACTTTACTATATTCAGGGCTATTATTAATGTGTTTGCTTTGCGGACGAACGCCCGCCAAGACTTCATAATTTGAGGCCAACTTTGGTGTATTCAAGACTTAACTGACGCATGCAAATCCTACTATAAACACATTCCAAAATTAAATGACGTAGTATATTGAATATATATGTTTCCATAAATGTAATCATTTTTGTATTAGATTAATGTTTTCCAAAAATGTAATTCGGTACAGTTGTTAAATGTTTTTATAATAATATATTTTCAATTTTAAAATATCTTATATTATGTTTGGACTAATAAAAGCCGAGTCGTTATTTTAGTTCGTCTGCCGTCATTAAAATTGTTACATAAGCCAGCTACACACAGTCGCTAACGATGAAACCTTTTTGTACTAACGTCATAGACTGTCACGATATTGCCGTTTCAAAGCATCCTTTCCCATCTTGATTACGCACAGACTACACTTTCTTTTTGCCCTATTTTACAAGGAAAGCTTCCTGCAAAATAGGTGGATTTTTATTCTAAATATTTAAGTTAAGTTTCCATATAAAGATAAAAAGTAATGTAGGCACTTGAATACAAATGTACATAACATTTGAAGGACATAAATATTTTCTATTTCGTCCATGTCCCAGCAACAAATTGCAAATAATCGTCATGTGTTATGAAGTGTCGCGGGCGTGTTTGCATTCCGCGGGCGACGCGCGTCTCCGAACAAATTGTATTAGACGATGCCAATACGTGACCCTAAGAGAAATTCACGCAACAACATGTGTACAACGACGCCATTTTGGTTTTTTCGATATGAAAATTAGGAGCCCTCCTGCGTGTTTGTCAGTTTTAGCACGAATTTTCTCGAAGGGGATGCTATTTTTCGCATACGTATATTACTTACGTACTTACATTTGTGCGTGTCTATGTCAAATGATTTTATCATGAGTTTATTATTTCATGTTACCGGTGCATGTTACTACGCACAACTTTATTCCGAGTGGCAATATAAAATCCGAAATAGATTTTGGTATTACATTTCGAGCAAGTGATTTACATAAAAGAAAATGTTCTCATACCCTTGCATTTCATAATTATTATGAAACGGGTTTCGTAGAGCTTATTGTTTAAGCTTGCCGTCTCCAAAAGGAATACCAAAAGTTTAATACATATTTGGTATTCGTGTAACAAAAACATAGTTGTAATTGTATTATCCCGAGAAAAACAAATATCTTAAGCGAGCTAGTAAAGCTGACTAGGATAGCATAAATATGTTGAGCATGGCGGCGGTAGATAGGGGAATATTTATCGCTCACGGTGCCCGCCGTTATTGGACTTGTCTTTTCGTCGTTTAAGGCGAACGGTGATGTGTTTATTCAATTTGCTGCCGTGGGAAATATTGTTACCTGCCTCCGTGCTACCGTTTACTGCTGTCGACTACACTCGTCTCACTATACTTTACTTATGTAAACACTTTGGTGAAACCACTACTGTAAAATACTTCCGGAAAAGTGTGGTCTATATAGAAACAGTGTATGAGTGTTTCTTCCATTTCCTCAATTCTTTGGTTAAATCAACATAAAAATACACATATTCGATTACAACGTCGGTTCAAAGTTATCAAACCAAATAGTGTCATAGCAGTGTAACAATAGAGCTATTTACGTGGTGATGAAATATTGAAAAGTAGCGATACAGTTCAGTGGCATCCACCAAACATTTTCGTTATTGATGTGGTGCATTTGTAAACAATATTCATCGGGTCGCGCGGACGGACGGACGGATGGGCGAGCCCGCGGCCGCGCTACGCTGTCGCCCACGGCTGTCTTTAATTTTATATAGACCGTTGTTTGCACACGTGAAATGTTCATTTCCAACATTCCGAATGAATAAATTGTTACATATTCGATGACAAACATTATCTGACTTTGTTAAAACACCGAATGTCACTTCGCATCATTTGATTTGTTGACCTGTCGAGTGCTGCCAATTATGATTAATAAACGTAACAGACGGACATTGCTTTCGTTTATTTTGTAGGAGACTGATATAATAATAATAATAATATTGAATATGTCGTAGACTGATAATTCATACTAATGGCACAATTATAAGTTAATATTATATATCAGATAATTTGAGATGAAAATATGGCGATAAAATTTGAAGCTTACGATAATATCACTAAGGCGGGATCAAAATATAATCAAAACTTATCCACTAAAGAAAATTTTGTATCGTCAATTCTGTTTTAAACGCGAAACTCTGCAATAGAATTGAAAAACTCCTCACATAATGGGGCTTTTAACGAGACCTTTTTCGTAAAGTAACTAAAAACATCCCCCACAATGATCCATTATCTTCTCACGAGGACAAGTTAGCGATCTCCTTCCGTCTATTTTCACAAGTAATAACTAAATTTATCGTCAGACTTTCGGTCGTCGTCGTTGAGTCTTCCAATATCAGTGTTAGTTGAGTAGTCAGGTCACGCGCGCGGGCGGAGTGGGCGGACCGCCGCACCGCGTCGCGCCGCACCCGTGACGCTCTGGTCGGCGACGCGTCATTAAAATTAAGCATCATTACTCTTGTAAAGCGAGTCGCGGTGTACCGGAAGGCGGCGGCTTATTGGGAAGTTTGTCGCCTCCTGACGGCTGCTAATCCTTCGCTTTATTGCTGTTCTAACAAATGATTCCCCGCTGGCGGGACGCGCGACGTGACGCCCCGAGATGTGGCGCACGTCGTCCTTGTCCCATCGCCCGCACTCACATGCTAATGTACGAGACGCGTACACAAATTAACTACTCTTTTTTATTTCTAACTAAAGACATACTTGGTATTCCTGCTCGTTGCTGAACTTAATAAACTCACCTAACTAAAAGCGCCACATCGACGTACGTATTCAGTTTTAGAACACCAAGAAAAGTCAAAGAAAAATTGTACCATAAAAAGTATACCCGTAAAAACTTGAGCCAGCGGTGTTAGCTTTGAGGTGAATAAAGTGAAGAGAGAAAGTATAAATATTCATTCAGAGAAAGAAGCCACGCACAGTAAATATAAACTTTTATTTCAGTTCGCCATTAGTAAAGCGACGGGGAGACGCATTGAAAATTCGACTCGCGACTTCTAATTAGAGAGGACACAGCGGCCTTTCTTCCCGAGTTCCTTTATTAATGGAAAAGTCCGTTCCAATTGATTTCATATTTAACATCCTTTTCTGTCTAAGCTTCTTAAATATACAATGGAAAGTTGGCAACTGGTTATTGTGTATATCTACTCGACTGTAATTCACAGACTTCCGTAATTTAATGAAGTTTCTTGGTGGCAAAAATTCCTGAGTGGCCAGTTCGCGTGTTAAATTACATTTGAAATGCGTCGCGCAGTCGCACATGAATTACGCATGAAAGCAGCCAATGAGCGCAATGTAGTGTAACGTTAACAGACGCCGCCGAATAAAACGAACGGAACATTTTACTATCCGCCGGCCGCTTTTGCGACGACTACGACGACGCTACACATATGAATCTCCGGGCACCTAACGTTTGACAGGTGCACAATACTAGTGTGGTATTGTTCCAATTTCACAACGTGAATCGATAGCGTATTTTATTTTTTCATAAAAGTGTAGAGTATTAATTGGAATTTCTCACAAAAGGGCAGATCGAGACAAAGAGGCGGCCGGCTGCGTCGCTGTGACCATCATGTCGGGCTGTGACGTGCGGTATCATCGCTACAATATGTGAATTTCATTCACGTATGGTGTTTCTAGAATATCGTGTCGGTGACATATTTTGCATGTTGCATATTTTGGGTAAATATTGAGCAACGTGCCTAAACAACAAATAAGATACTTTGATATTCTCTTTGCAAGGCAAAAATAAAGATTCATAAATAATATTATGATTTGAAAATAAAATGGAATTGTAATGTTAGCTTATATCTTTTGATGTTAAACATTACACCAGAGGTCTACGTCTAATAAATCTACGCTTCTCTGGACTCCCAATTCCTTTAAAGGTTTTCCAATTTTCTCATATAGCGCCGGCTCTGCAGCGCAAATAACTTAAAAAAAACGACGCAAGACCCGAGTGCGGAGAGGGCGGACGTCGAGAATTTCCAAAATATTTCCTTGTATAAAAGCAACAATATCGGTTACGAAGGTCAAGTGTCTGGTATAAAGCAAATTTATTCTGTTCGGTGTATTGGCTCATATAACTGGTGATCTCCGCGGCGACAGCGGTGGAATGATAACGGTCTAATTTTGGAGGCTGCCGGCTCTATTCCTTATACGACCTAAATTACATTGCGGCTTCGCAACCGCCCTGAAAGGTTTTATTCATAAATCTACTGAAACGTTTTCATAAAGTCGCGGCAAATGTGGTCTTTTGATCGTTACTTTTTTAAACTTTCACCATTCGGGTCCGCTATTAAAGTTCGCATATAATTCACTAACTTATTTGGTTTGAAAGAATCGAGTCGACTGATAGCTAAGTTTGTTTAACAAATATTCTGGCTGATCGTAACCGAGTTTAAGCTGGTTTTATTCGTAACGAGGCTTATATAGCTACTGATTACAAATTAAATACCCACTAAGTTCATCAAAGGTCTAAAACGGCTTACAATATTATATAATTTGTGGTTCGTTTTAATTAAACTTCTCGGTGAAATTAAAGTCGAAAGTCAATCAACGTGTAAAAGATAATTGAAAGACGGTTTATCGCGAGCGATCTGCGAGTGACGCGTGGCGGCAAGCGGCAGGCGGCAAGCTGATGGGTTCGCCAAACATTGACTGTGCTAATGGGATGAGCTAACGCCATCCGATTTGCCTAATGAGGACCGATTTCACTCGCCGCCTAACTCCGAACAAGAACATTATGCAAAGTTGTGTTTAACTTCTATATCAGCTTCCCGACTTGATCACAATACAACAATTGTTTAAAGATATGATAACTAACACGTACTACTAAGTTTGCCCGCTAACTTAGTAGATATTACACTGGATAATTTGAATTGCTCATGTAGTTGCGAATACGTATGAGCAATTGTCAGTGACCGCCATTATCTGTTTGTTTTAAATTTGCCTATTTCAAACAGGTTTTATTCATAAACTGTTTGTTAAATCTTTGAGGTACCTTTACTTCTTTAGTCATGAACTATGAGAACAAATATTTAAAAGTAGGTACATATTACAAAATATCTTTGAAAATTTTCCTTTTCTTATTAAATAATTTGTAAATGTTGCCTTGCGTTCATATTAGTTGTTATGTTTAACTAAATGCATACAATGCATAAATACAAATAATTTGTCGAAACGGTTTCTAACAATATAATAAACTACCGACAACTGCATAAATGTTTTAACTTATTATGGCTATATTTATTATGTCGATTTATATGTTTTGTATATAAATATTATGTACATATATATTTGTAAAATACAAATGTATTTCCAACATTAAAATATTTTTTACGTGCAAGCAAAACATATCAATTATTCTAAGCAGTGAAACTCAATGCTTAAAGGTTTACATAATATTGTCTTCTGTTTACGCGAATGTTATTCATTGAAATTAAACTACAATATACGGATTTTATCGCGTTGTTTATTTATCACTGTATTACAAAATTTTGAAAATATTACTCTACTACTACTATTGATTTTATTTGACTAATTTATAAGCTAATAAAATTATTTTTATTTTAATTACTCCCCGTGACCATGGCTGCTGAAAAGCACCCGAAACGTCGGGGAAAGTGTAAACCAAAAATAAATAGATTTAATAGTTCAAATAATTTTATTAGCTTATAAATTAGTCAAATAAAATCAATAGTAGTAGTAGAGTAATATTTTCAAAATTTTGTAATACAGTGATAAATAAACAACGCGATAAAATCCGTATATTGTAGTTTAATTTCAATGCTTAAAGGTTTAGCCTTATTTCTTATGCAAGCAGTAACACTATTAAATATATGCATGTTTATATAGTCATTTAATTATATAATATGAATGTCTAAATGCTATTAAAGCAGCGAGCTTGTATAAGGCATGTGATGAAAGTTAATGAAGCCAGAGAAGTATGTCAGGATCGTAGAAAATGGAAAACCTAGTCTCTGTTTACCCCTTTGGGAAACATGCGTAAATTTATGTATGTATGTAAATGCTATAATTCTTATCATTATATATTATATTGATTAACGTGGCGATATTAAAAATTAGTCTGTAAACTTTTAGTACTCTTATATTTTCAAAAGTTAGTACCGTACAGTTGGTAGTAATGTACTTAATTTCACTTTAGGCCATAATGTATTCGGCAAATCCACATTAGTTTAAATATTGCATTTGTTGGTTGACCTAATGGGAATTTGGGTTTTTGGCAATAAGTCGTGGTCGCGATTTTAATGCCTGTTTCATGGTTATGGCTTGGTTTTTTATTTGTTACATTCTTGCTTAACACGCAACGTAATATATAATAGATTACAATAAATACGTGTTTGCATCATTGTTAAGGAATTATGTATATTATTATGTAATAATATTTTAGTGATATACAAATTGGCACGTTTTCTTACGTTTGTTTATTCACTAACTGCTGTGAGACCGTAATAAAACGTGCAAAAAGTGAGACACGGTAAGTTTTCATATAATTTGCTATTTACTAATAATTGTATGTATTTATGTGCATAGTGTTTAGAACTCGTCACCTACTTACGACTGAAAACTTCTATTATCGTTCGCTGCATACGAATACACATAGTTAGTTATGTGTGTGTATAGAAAATAATTACGAATAATTCTTCTAATCCTGCACTAACCTATTGAGTCGTAGCGGCACACCGGTGGCCAGATACAATCGATTTTTAATTATATCTGGTATTCTAAGACTTGGCACACTACATACCGTTTTATATATTCGGCTTCGTTGTCACTGCCTAACAATCGATAGACGTATGGATGTACGTCGGGAAGTGAGCGTGCCATATACAACTCCGATACCATACGGGATATGGATATGGGACTTCTCTGTCTATGCGGCTTCTCTGTCGGCTTCAGCGAGGTTATCGTTAGCAACTCCCAGAGTTGCGAGTGGTGAGCGGCTTTATTGCTGCGGCACCTATCTGGACAATAGGTAGTGCCACATGGGCACGAAGTAGCTCGCTTACGAGACCCGTATCTCTGGATTTAGGTTGGAGAAATCGAGATTTGGGGACAAGACCTGTCTATAACTGGTCCCGGAGGGTGCTCTCGGGCACTGGAAGGTACAGCGGCTCCCCCTATTATAACCGGACGATTGGTGTAGGGGAACGTTATATCATGAACTAGACTAGTCATAGAGAGAGGGGATGCCTAACAATCGAATGTTCGAATGCAATATTGTAGTAAGAGGTCACCGATTAGCGCATATTTTTTATATGATACTTTTCATTTTTAAGAATTTTTTCACTTTGAGCTGGTACATGCTATTTAAACTTTAAAAAATAGACACTAATTAGACTCAATCTCAGAGAAATCATATGTGGAACGCACAAATAATTGCCTCATGATTTCAATCGATAGCACGTTAAAAGCGTTAGCGGCAGGGAAACGGCTTATCGACTGCACCATGCATCTAATTCAAATGATTCTACTTTACCTACTTAGCAGTTAGGTAGTAAAGATACGCTAACAGCGTGATACCATGCTCAGGAACCATGAAAGTAAGGACACTTTCATGGTTGCTAGAGATAATCTTCTTCTTCTTCTTATATGCTTAATCAACAATCAAATATAGTTAAAACTTTTTTTTTAACGTGGGTGAATTCTTTGACGCCTACCTCTTCGCGGGGCGACGGAGAGGTTATGTCGGACTCACCGGGGAAAGATGGTGAGTGACATCCCGGTAATACCGACTAAACCTACCACGGTGTTCCTCGACATAACCGCAATCGGCGGGGCCGCGCGAATCGTTTTCACATGCAATCGCGGCCCGCCGTATAAAACGGCAGGCCACTGCACAAATAGACAACCACTAATTTTATACCTACTGTGCCCCTGAGAGCGGGACGGACACACGGTACAGAGGCGCGCGTGGGAACACGCATGCCGCCTCTCGGAACTGGTGCTGATCGGGTGGCGGGCAGGCCCACGAGGCTCACCACCCCCAGATCAAAGGTCAGCGTGGCTGGAGGTCGTTTCGCGCCCTCCAGCGCCTGGCTCTGCGGTTGGGGAGAGGGTTTAAGCGTTCCCTCTCCCGCTCCGCCGCCTCCTTGATGGAAATCACTTTGTCACAGAAGGAGGCGACGGCGTTCCACGCCTCACTCCGGACCATAGACTGAACTACGGCCGGGAGCGAGAGGGCAACCAATCCGACTGCCGCGATCAACTCACGATGCTGCGATGCCCAGGCGGGTCAATCCGCCAAAGCGTGCAGCGCCGTGTCCACAACAACGTCGTGGCAATCGCCGCAGTGGTGACAACCAGGCTTCTCTTGCCGGCCTATGCGACACAGGAACTGGCCAAAATAACCATGGCCAGTCACTACCTGTGTCAGCCAGAAGGTGAGGGTGCCATGCCGCCTCTCCAGCCATTCCTCAAACACGGAACTTACCGCCACAATTGTGGCGTGCCCGAAATATATTCAAAACTATTCGAACATAACTAACATTATTTTTTTTTTTTTTCGAACCTGACTAATATTATTAATGCGAATGTGAGTTTGTTACACGTTCACAACTTAATAACCGAGCATCATGAAACTTGATATACACTCTGTCAGGGGTACAGTAAAAGGAAATAGTGTACTTTACATTCAGAAATAAGTACAGTTCCAGAGGTAAAGAAAATCGACATAACTTACATTTAAGCGAGCAAAGTCGTAGGCAAAATTGTCACTCGAACCGCTTGCGCCATGACGGCTGCGCGCGAGTCGGAGTGGTGGGTGGCGCCTCTCTCTCCCTCCTGCCCGGCGGTAGCTGATATATAAGCCGATCGCGTCCTGGTTCCGGCCCACGGATTGGGAGCCTTCTGCGCTCACGGTGCGGACTATGTCCGCATAAAGTCGTCAAGGCCATCTGAGGCCAACAACCAAAATACACAAAAAAAAGGTACCGGCCCGCTTTGCTGCTGCTGCCGTCTACATTAAGTGGTCTTTGGAGCTATTCAGACCACGTAGCGAGCCTTCTAGAACCACGCCCTGATCTTCTAGTCTTCTTGTGTTTAACGTATAGTTAAATTTTAGATTATAAATTAGGTACTTTTTTTCAGGTTACCAAACTTGTTACAAAGTTTGGTATCCTAAATTAGTCGTTTTGTATATCTTTTAATTATCTCATTTAAATAGATTCCCTAGTCAACCACGTCCCTAAGGCGTGATTGATTTAGCATAACGTTACAAAATCTAGTATTCATTAAATCGCAACAGTTTTTTAAACACTTTATGTTTACGCAGTACAGAACAACTACCGTTGTCTTATTGACGTCACTGTACATTTTCCTAACGCAAATAGATACTAATTGCGTACCAAAATTGCGTCATTGAGCTATTACAAAGTCGAAGCACTTATACAAATGAACATTAATCTTAGGCGTAGGTGCTAATGGTCCGAATACAGTCTGGTCTCAACTGCGATTACACATAGACATTACTGTTTGAGGGAGACAGCGTGGGCGAACGATATGTAAAAATACAATAGAAATTGTACGACATATTATGTCAGATCCAATAAGTGCTTACGTATTAAGCTCTGCTGGTCTTGTGGTAAATTTGCTCTTACGGTAGATGCTATACTGATCATTATAATCGGGTTCGATACCTAGGTCTAGGGAAAGTGTTATTGGACTTTTATCAGTATTGTTAGAGTGGAAACTTGTCCCTTGTACATGCTATATGAGTAATCTGGTGGTCTACGGCTAAGACCTCACCTCATCTTAAACTTAACTATTATTAGAAATGTGGTTGTAAGTTTGTATGTTTGTTACGCTTTTACGCATTAACTACTACACCAAATATCATGAAATATCAGATACACGTTGTCAAGGGCACAGAAAAGAACATAGGGATATAAATTTATTGTCAAAATATATATTTAAGCGCGCGAGGCCGCGGGCATAATCTAGTGTGTCTTTATATATAGCAAATTGTGGGTCTAACACAACTCTGTTCGCCTCTACGAGGCAATGTAGGCTTACGTCTATGTATGTATATACATATTATGTCTAATATGTCCAAAGATTATCGACTCCATATACTAGTATATTTTCTTAATTAAGTTTTACTATCATTATAACATTATACACTTCTCTAGCGTGCAACAGGAAGATGTTAGTGCATAATTTATCTCCCCACATAATTACATAACATCTTATATTAATGTAAAGCTAGAACATAAATAGCGAGATAAGCACTATGCTAGTATGAATCCCAACGTAATACCTACATCAGATATAAACACTGCTTCGGTTGCGGTAGTGTATGTCAACTGATGTACTAGGGTTTGATTGCCGGGACTGTAGGATGAATGTGCGAGCGATCCCTGCGCCCTAACCATAGACCGTGTGAAGGAACACCGTGGTAGGTTTAGTCGGTAGGACCCGAGCCCTTTTCTTTCCTTGATGAGCCCGACATAACCCCTCTGTCCGCCCCCACTGAGGGGTATGCGTCACAGCATTTCATCACGTAAAAAAGAAAGGTCTAGGGTTAGATAACCGAGTCGCGTAAACTGTTATTCTGTTTTTCTGTCAAGAAGTTCTCAGTGGCAGCATGAAGTCTGTAACTGTGCCTGGTAAAGATTGGCTCATCCCCTATTACATGGACTTTAAAACCATTGCTAGCGAAATGTGGGTGTAATAGACTTTTGCCTACCTTCCTAGGATGGAGATATGAGACTAAGGTTGTAGTTTATTTTGGTAGAAAACCAACTCAGTTTCAAACTTCCTAGAATATAATCCACCTAATATTGTCTTATGTTTACGCGAATGTTATACATTGAAATTAAACACTTTATACGGATTTTATCGCGTTGTTTATTTTACTTTAAACACTGTTATTACATAATTTTGAAAACTCTAACACTACTATTATTGAATTTTACTACTATTTAAGCTATATATTTTTTCAGCCATGTTCACGGGGCTGCTGTAAAGCAACCGAAACGTCGGGGCAAAGTGTAAACTTAAATACAAATAGATTTAATTAGAAAAAAATATATAGCTTAAATAGTAGTAAAATTCAATAATAGTAGTGTTAGAGTTTTCAAAATTATGTAATAACAGTGTTTAAAGTAAAATAAACAACGCGATAAAATCCGTATAAAGTGTTTAATTTCAATATATAATCCACCTACAAAACATTTTCCTTGTATGGTCCCCTTTAGGTAACTAAATATCCTTCTTGTAAGTTGAAGTTCGTTTTTTATTTTCATAAAGTAAAACCCCAAAGAGTTTTATGGATCTAAGAAAAATTATTAAAGCAACCGCCTTCATCGAGGGCCTCACTCGCCGGGCACATATTGGCACTAGACTTTTACTCAGTACTTTCCAAGCTAATGAATTCCGAAGGCGCTTTGGTTCGTTAAAAATAATACAAAACTCTGTTCCTACTTAGTTGCAAAGTTTCACCAGGGTAGTTCCAGTCACCGAACATTAATCTAGTTATAATTCCGAAAGCTCGCTTTTCACTCCACAAACTTCCAAAAAGTGTACCTCTTAACTGTCACTTTTTTAACTTTTCTTATTTATTGTACGTTTCTTTTTTAAAGTTGCTGTGTTAGTCAACGTTACATTATTGCTCTGAACACTAACTTTGGTTACGAATGTAATATTCAGGACAGACATTTCGTGGATCATAAAATTGGTGTCATGACGCTGCCGTACACCTACTCATAACTTTGGGAGACGCGTCAACTTTACTAATAAATTGTTTACCCCAACAGTATCCTACTAATATTATAATCGGCTGGCGCATTAATTTTAGTGGTTGTCGTACCACTGCCGAGAATTCCGCTGAGATTGTAAAGAATTGTGAATTTGAATCTTACACGGAACATAGATTTGTGTGATCCACAGATAGGTTATACCGAGTTATGTGTGTCCGTTGTTTGCATGTTTATAAAGTTCCCCGCAATACAGGATTGCAACCTAAAACGGGTATTGTCATTTTAAATAAGAAAAGAAATATCAAAGAGATCTGTAGATATTTGAATGTTTAATACGCAGTCACACCTTAATTGATTACCTGATTTGGAAGATAGTTGTCAAACAGTTATACAAACAGTTGTACTTCAGGAACAAATAGAACTTTTCATCTCGGTATTCATTTCATTGGAGCACACGCAAGCAAAGCCATGGTAATTAATAGTTTTAAAACAAACCAGTTATTGCGCGCGGTTTTACTCGCGATAATGTAGATTTTGTCAATAAATGTCTATCCTTCAGAAACAGTAACTTTTCCTGGATAAAAGCTACCTTATGTCTTTTTCTGTATCTCTGACAATGTGTATACAAAAATTCATGAAGATCGGTCGAGTAGTTTAGGCATGAAAGCGTAACAAACAAACTCATATTTACATATAATATTAGTTAAGATTCATGGATAGAAAAATGTGGTCATATCAATATCGTTTAGTGCATCACATAGTAAATATAATGCCTAGTTATCAGATTTATGATATTCGTAAGGATTTCAGTTTGAATTAAAAGTAAGGAATACCAGCTCACAAAAACCAAGTTTATATTAAACTTATACACTATATTGATGAGACCTAGATATTGATGTTATTGAAAAATAATATTACTAGCATCTTGCTCCGGTGTTCTTAAGGTACTATAACTATCCCATGGCAACGCTTCATTTTCTAGGAATAAAAATCTATCTTATCGATCCGCAGTTTTGATTCACCATGAAAGAAAGACCATCTGACAAACTCACTATCGTATATTCTTACTAATATTATAAATAGGAAAGTGTGTTTGTCAATTTATCCTTATCTCACATTGTTTTGGTGCGGTGCAGCAGATTTATTTGTTTTTCTTGCTTTATCTTACGAGGTGAATAGATAAATAACATTTGTGAGGATGTAATTTTTTTTTCTAAAATAATTACTACACCGTGCATAATTTCCGTAAAGCATGGGTTGAACATCTAAACAGCGGAGACAAAAACGGCCAGACTCGGTGCAACTGTGTCTGGATCAGACAATTTTTTGCCTCGCCTGCAGAAAAAAATACTTCTCTAAAAATAATCAAACTATGAATAGTCAATGTTTCAGCAGTAGCAAGACAACCAATTGAACGATACACCCTTTAGGTAACAAAGATATAATTGGGTCAACTTAATTATTTATCGATACATTACGACCCCTAAATATTATGACATCATCCCCGTAAGATCGGTAACAATTTTAAGTACCTACATAAACTCATTAATACATATTTTAGGACGGAACTTACCAATAATCATTAATTACTACTAAATGCCGGGCTATGAGGTGAAATAACCAATTGAATTAAAATTATAGTACACACAGGGCGACGTATCAAAGTCAGCCGGTTAGTTTGCATTAGTAGTGCCGCATTAGTGGCCGCCACCCCAACACTAATGGACGACCTTTTCATTTACCTTATGAATAACATATTCCGCAAACATTTACTTACGTCTCTATTCATGCATATTCCTATTACTTGCAACAATTTCCATGCATCTGACATTCAATTTATTGCATTGTTTCGAGGAAAATCGGCTTCGAATCGGTCTCTCTCTTTCTAGAACAAATCACAGTTTAAGTGGAACATTATAGTAAGTCAGACGGGAGTAGAGGCCCGAGCCAGTACAATGCTTACAAGGTTTTTTAAGTGTAAAGTATAAAGGTCCACATGGCTGGTCCGCCGGCCGCACCGCCAGTCACGTTCCGTCTTATCGTAGCTTCCGAAAACACTCACTCACAACAGTGAATCAATATGACAGGCGTTCACTTAGATCGGATTGCTCAAGCCAGAATTTGGAGCAATCGAGATACGGAAAACTTTTAGAAATAGCAATATTGATAGGAACGTCGCTTTTTGAACTCTGAGGGTTGTCACCGAATATTTTAACCTGTTTCTATAGTAAATAAATGTTTAGAGTAGTAACATTACAAATATTTTATGTTTCAGATATTTCAGGTATCTCGTGAATTTAGCACTGTGATTTAATTACCTACCGCTAAAATTAGAGCTATTCATGAATAACGAAAACCTTACGTAATACTTCACGCAACTCAAATAGCCCGTAACATTAATGCTGTGTTTGGAAAACTTGCGACTAACAAACGCTCCGTGCGCTTTGTAGTAGTGATATGAACCAGTGAGTTAACTGTATCCTTAAATTGACAACGAGCGATTGTAAACTATCAAACAATAGCACAGCTTAGTATCAAGTTGTCAAAAATTAAATATGGTGACGTATCTATCCATTTAAATTGTAACATCGACAGTAAAATGATTTATTTGTACAGAGAAAAATGTTTGAATATCAGTAATTATTTTGCCTAACATTTTGTGATTACTCAACGCATATTCAAGAGATTTTTGCTAAAATCCGCTTATGTGATCTTTGATGCTATATTACGATACGGGCACGTTTCGTAGCTTTCTTAGAACAACAAGAATAAAGTGCCGATAAAACGTAGCTTTCACCTATTGTTCTACTGTGCAATCACTCTATTCCCTGTACTATTTTAAAACTTTGTGAAGTCCGACTATGTATGCCTCGAAATTTTTCCGTCAAAATACAAATGTATTCATACTAGAAATATTGGCTTTCTACTCTTTTATATAAAACAGCTATACCATATTCATATATGTAGTTTTACTTAAAAGAAAACGTAGCTGTAGTGAGCCCGGATAATGATCACATCAAAACATCCGGCTTGAACGAGCCGTAGTCTACCAGACGAGCTGCCTATCTCCTTCACCTAAATCGAATGAACACAAAATTAGCATTTTATCTGAAGTTATTAGTATCCACTTTAAATGGCATTGGTGTTCTCCCCTCCGTCCCTCCCCTCGATGTTGTCCCCTCAGTCCCCTGTCCAGAGAGTTCTCGGGATCGCTGATTGAATCGCGCCGATTATGACGTTAATCTGTTCAATGCAAATTGGACGAGCTAGTCATTTACATCCCTTTATCAGAATTCGGCGCTAAAATATTCAAATATTTATTGTTTTGCTAGACAGTTGTACGATACTTCTCCGCTTTGTCGCATAATTGACAAATCTGGGTCGAAGCCTTTACGTTAAACGTATACAAATAGACGAGGAATTAAGATATTGGGGACCTCCGCGCATCGTCCTTTCGTGATTTAATATGAACTCAAAATTATTGGTTCAAGAAATACTTTTAGTTTACTTACAAAATAAGGTAGCGAAAATGTTAGCAAGTAATTGTTTAACTACTGCTCGTAGTTAGGACCTAGAAATGGCGCGACTAATTTGAAGATAGCCGTTTACAAGAGTTAAGAAAACATAAAATACACGCGTTCCACTCACAAGTGTACCAAAGTTCTTCTTAAGGCCACTTGTAACACGGATTGTTGACTGTAATGTAACGTTAGATATACCTAGTACTGTTTCTCTTAGGGTCCAAACGGGGTACTGAAGAACTATTTCAATATTATGACTTAATAGCCAAACAGATTCAGGTCAGAATCAGAAAATTATTGCTGTATTTTGTAAAAATTTACTTTATTATTGTTATCTATCTAAACGGTAATGAATGCGACTGCTGTGCATGACGTCTTAATTACCGGGTTGGTCATTGTGTTATTAGAGTTTTCTGTCAAGAAATTCAGTAACAGCATATAGTCTGTAACTGTCCACAGTGTTCACCCTTATTACGTGGGACCTGAAACCATAATTAGTGAACTCGGGTTTGATAGACCTCTAGCTACCTCTTCGGGGTTGTAAGCGTGAGTCTATGTATGTATGTATGTCTATTTTAATAAACTCAACGAAGCGAAAAAATTGCGCGTGAAAGTGTGGTTCTTTGTTTTGTTTCTGATGTGCGTAGTATGTATTCTTGAAATTAAACACTTTATACGGATTTTTTCGCGTGAACATGGCTGCTGTAAAGCAACCGAAACGTCGGGGCAAAGTGTAAACTCAAAACTCAAATATAAATAGTTTTAATTAAAAATATATAGCTTAAATAGTAGTAAAGTTCAATAATAGTAGTGTTAGAGTTTTTCAAAATTATGTAATAACAGTGTTATAAAGTAAAATAAACAACGCGAAAAAATCCGTATAAAGCGTTTAATTTCAATGTATAACATTCGCGTAAACATAAGACAATATTATGTATGTATTCTTGTTATACTTATTTACTATTTTGTTTCTGTGTCAAGAAAATAAATGCTTTTCTTTCTGTCTAAATAATCCACTAACTCGTAGTACAAACTAATTACTGGAGCCCTTCGTATCTCGCAACGCCTCCAGAGTAAAGAAATAGCGTCACAAAATTAAAGTAGTTTTTGACAGTGTAGACATTTGAAATTCTCACGGGAGACGCGGTGGGTTAAAGCACTTTAATTAGTAATTTACATTAAGTCACAATTACTTCTCCAGTTTTGTTTCCAAATAAAGCTTTTATCCTAAGCTAAGCGGTTCTTATAATTGTATTAAATATTATTTAGGATAAAATACTGCCTAAACTAGATAAGACTCTTATAAGCTAGTTCAACATTTTGGAATCTATAATGTCAAATAAAGAAATAAATTAAAGCGCTAATCTATAGGCAATATTTTTATGACAGCTCAATCATTCGTTAAGTTGTGGTTCAATATACACAATAAAGTAATCTAACCTACATATAACTTTACGTCTTTTGCATTTCGATTCTCAGAGTCAGCTGTGCCTAGGTCGCGCAAGGCAGCTTAAAAAATATTGAATCTGGGCGATGGTTTGGAAAACTAGAGACATTTTTCTGAAGACGCGTTGACTTAATCGTAAGTGTACTTGGAGCAGACTCATAAGACAAGTGAGCTCTGGTTAAGACTAAATCCTACTTAGAGTAAACAAAAATAAAATGACATTACCTAGGTTCACTTTGAACTATATTCAAAACACTTTGTAGTAATCCATACGACATTATTATTTCAATGCCTTTATTTATTTTAATCCCCACCATTACATATAAAACATGAAAAAATATTCTGATCAATTGTATTAGGAAATACGAAATATTGGCAGGCTTCGCAATAACAAATCTAAGATATACTGCCTCGGCCCGATAAATGCGAAAAGTTACTTTAGCGAGTATTTCCTCCTTCGTATTTTACTAGCTAAATTCTATATAAATAAAAAATAACTGGATGTATTTATTTATTTACACGGAACTAATAATATTAATGAAAGAAACAGTGTATAGTAAAATAGGAAGGAAGTAATCCCTTACTTTCATACTATTTTACTACTCACTTTATTTTATGGTCATAACATTATAAATATATACAAACTAAAAAAAAAATGAAATCAATTTAACCAAAAAGTTTTTAATAAACAAGCAGGAATTTGCTCTTTAGTACACAAATGCCAATCTAATAAATATGTATCTATATGTGTTATCTGTTCTTTTTGAAGACTAATTTCAAATATCAATATAGTTAGGGAACAATACAGTTAATGAATCCATACTTCTTTACGCTTTATATATTTTGATTAAATTGCTAATGATCACTTGTCATATATTTTATGAGGCTATATTCAAATTCAAATTCAATTAATTTATTTCCAAACTAATTGTACATACATTAAGATCTTAAATATATTATATTAGCTGCTTAAAACTTAGCGGGCTTTTACAGCCATAGCAAATTAGAGGTCACTGCAAAATATATATTATTTATTTATACAGCGTGTAACAGAAAGGCGCGGTCATATTTAAGCATCACATAATATAGCTCCTGTACAATGAAAAACCGTGACAAACACATCCATATACGTTATTTTCACTAAGATACAGCATTTTATTTTTATCGATTTTGACCCATCACATATTCTAGTAGATACTTAAGTAACACAAACAGCTGACTCGGCTGATCACTGTGAATCCGAAAATGACCAGGCTCTACTTAGACAGCGGTGTACCAAATGCATTTGTTTCGAATTCACTGAAAATTTAAATAATATTTAAAATAGTTTTTTTGATCTGGGAATATGGCACATAGGTTATATATCAGATGTACATCACGGCCATAAAATATGACCACACCTTTCTGTTACATGCTGTATTTGATTAACAAAACTCAATAATTGTTACATCAAAGTTTATAACGCATTTTACACGATTCAACTACAGACTCACCGCGTGAAAAATGTTTACCATATTACGTTAAGAAACTCAAAATAAATCAGGACTTATTATAAAACACCGACTAAGATAGTATTAAGTTTAGTCCTCAGCTTAATACTGCCAAGAAATTCTTTAACAAAACTTTTATGCTTTCTTTAAGACATGGCTCATCTATACTAATTTATTGTACTTAGCTGACACCTGCCTTGAACCTGGTCTATCTCAATATCAAGTCAAAAAAAGATGTATATTAATTTTTATTTAACACTAGATTGTGTCCGCGGCTTTGCTCGCGTTAATATACATTCTCTCAATAAATTTTTATCTTTTGGAAACAGTTTTTTTTTCTGGATGAAATAACTTATCCAGAAAAAAGAACATCCGGTACAGAAAACTAAAAACGTGTATGCGAAATTTTAAGATGATCGGTCGAGTAGTTAAGGCCTGAAAGCGTAAAAAACAAACTCACTTTCACAATTATAATATTAAATTAGAATTTCTGATTCGATTTTAGATAGTTAATTTAAATTTAGCTCAGCGATAGCCTAGTCGGCAACCGTTGGACTGCCACACAGAGGTCTCAGGTTCGAACCCAAGGCGCGCATCTCTGACTTTTCGAAGTTATATGCGTATTAAATAATGAATTAATTATCGCTTGCTTTAACGGTGAAGGAAAACATCGTGAGGAAACGTGCATGTCTGAGAGTTCTCCATAATGTTCTCGAAGATATGTGAAGTCTGCCAACCCGCACTAGGCCAGCGTGGTGGACTATAGTCTATCCCTTCTCACAGTGAGAAGAGGCCCGTGCCCAGCAGTGGGACAGTTTAATACAGGGCTGATATTATATACTTTAAATTTATTGAAACTACCACTATTTTCAGTCCACCTCTTATAATAAGACATGACGCGTAGAAACGTAATCATGCGGTCACGTTACGTGTTACTCTTATTCCAGTATTTAATAGTGACATAATTTTCCTCTTTTATCCTTAGATTAGTGTAGTGCTGCTGTACATCGGTGTAATCTGACAGTCCGTTGCCACTAGTTGGCCTTGTTCGTTAAGTCACGTCACTAAGAGGATGACGTTGTCAGCCGGTCACCATAACGCACTCCATGTCAAATGCAAAATAGTCTAATGGCCTAGTATAGACTCCGTAAGATGTACTTAGTTCCCAGGAGTATATAACCATTCTTCTTTCTCTACGTTCAATAAAATAACATCTTAGGCGCTATAATTTATTGAAGACGCCCATAAAATAAAAAATAATAACTGATTTATAATAAGAACTTATCCTAAATTAGCATATTTTATAAAAAAAACATGAAAATAACAATAGCTATATAACTTCCATGGATATTTTCAGATATTTTTATTTGAGAGCTGTGCATTTCCTGGCTGCCAGATGCCAAATAAAAAACCTACATATTTAATTATAAAGCAGTTTTAATACTATTTGTTATATATTAAAACTCCTTGATAAGTAAATATGTGTGTAGTATTTCTCTGAAATGTATCTGGTGCAATTATCCTTTTTGATAGCCACTCACAAAATTTATATCTAAATATACTGTCAGGTTTCTACTCTACTGCTCTTTAGCTTCATCAGTGCATGCAGGCTGCCTTCAAAGGTTAGACAACTAAAAAAACCTAAAACTATGTATTTATAGTCATATATTGTTGTTATAACCACTGGTGGTCCTTCAAGTTAATAAATAAATAAAATCAAAGAAGGTAACATAAAATAGAAGTGCACTAAAGTTCAAATCTTCGTCTTCTGAGTAAAATGTTATGTAATAGGCAGACTGTTTACAAATCCCAGTATTCTTTCATTCTATCGAAAATAATCTAAATCTATGATTCTATTGGCACATTTGTAGTAACAAATCGCCGATGTCTGAAGTGGGTACACAAGTTAATGAGCGGATATTTGAGAACGTCTGAAAAGATTAAATGCACGCCGTTATTCAATCGGCAGGTACACCGAGTGATTGCAACCAACCAGACGTATTAGATCGCTGACTCCAGCATATTTGAATAACTATGGATCATGGCTGCCTGTTCGGATTTCAAATAGGTGCTTAATTATTAGTTCAGCGTCTGGCTTAATCGTTCAACCTGGATGATTTACTATTATATTTTGAAACTGATCTCTATTAGCATCCAGAAAAATATTAGTATTATTGATGCGTTAATATATTTTAACCACCTTATCAACGTAGAACTCCAATAATTGCATTTAAGTGTTTCCAGTTCACATTTGACGCCTATTAGAATAGATCGGAACACTATTTTGAACATATTAAATGCATGAACTCTTATTAAACTTTATTGGTAAAAAGAGAGAGGGCACGGCATGATCTTGATTTGTTTGATGGAATTGCAGCAACTGCAACCCCATCAAACATTAGCTATGGGTAGGAGGCGTTTTCCATTAGGCGAGCAGTTACCCATCAACATTGGTAAAAAAATTAACGTGGATAATCTCATGAATTAATGAATTTAACAATATTGCAGCATTATAAGCTAAAATTAATTTATTTGTTATATATTTATATTCCGTTTCTTATTAATAGACCAGTAACCTTTGCAAAAGAGCACAGATAAACCTATTGTATTTTATGGAACATACACATTTATGTTCATGCAAAGTTTAACTCAATTCTACATCGCTATTGTACGTTGTAACGTGTCGTTTTGCAATGTTATAAATAATTACTAGAGTAATATTAGTATAAAATATTGTCTTCTGTTTACACGAATGTTATTCATTGAAATTAAACTACTATATACGGATTTTATCGCGTTGTTTATTTAACACTGTATTACATAATTTTGAAACTATTACACTACTACTACTATTAAATTATACTAATTTATAAGGTAATAAAATTAATAAAATTATTTATATTTAGGCTTACACTTTCCCCGACGTTTCGGTTGCTTTTTAGCAGCCATAGTCACGGGGAGACTAAGATCTTAGTCTATAGTCTATAGATATTGTGTCCGTGGTTTGAATATTTACTTAGCCCACGCTATAGGTAGATTATCACCAATGCGATGGATGTCTTTTGTAAAACAGACCCTATGGGGAAAAAACATTTGATAGATCAAAGTCAGACGACCATAACAAGAAAAAAAGGCAAACGCAAGCGATACAACACCGGTCCTTAAAAATATCTATAGAAGAGAACTGTACTTAAAATTTTGCGTCTTACGGTTGAAAGCAAAAATTATATCAATGTTAATATACTCAAGTACGCCAGCAGTTTGTAAGCCATTTTAACGGCAATTTACTAATGTGTGTATTTTAATAATATTTTTTTGGTTGCCCAATTCTTAAGATAAACAGAACGAGTTAGTATCGTTGCATCTGCTGAAAAGAAGAAGCAATAAATGCACAGTAATATAGTTATACTATGATATGAATAAAAAATAAACAATTTTGAAATTACTAGATTTCTGGTGCTGGCGCGTGGTATTTTATATAAGTTCATACATTACCCAGAAATAATGGAAGTCTTGCAATATAATACGAAAAAAAATAATTATTCAATACTTAGAGAAGTTTTCCCATACATGTAAACAATGAGATAAATATGATTTTTATATATTATTAGTAAAGATGTAATCAATTCTAAAACTATAACTAATGAATTGCCTAGTCACACTTACATACGTCTTATACTATTCTATCCACGTACGAAGTGGAATTAGAAACGCTATAGACGATATTAAAGTCTAGTTAAACTAAAACTACTTAATCAGATTTAGTTTGATTACGATAAATTGCTGTGGAACAACTTTCTTAAAGTAAGTACCGAACAAAGGACAATGAACATGAACCCAATTATGGAATCGAGAACTATTCAATAACTTACTAAGTCGATTCATAGCAGACGGCTTTAAATTATTTAAAGAAATTTCAGAATTTAAAAGTTCCTCTTCGTTTCTAGTGGAGTGATTTGCAGCGCAGCGGGGAGTTAGGCTAAGTGAGTAAAAGAGTAAAAGTCTAGAGTCAATGTTTGCTGTCGTGATTTCTGCTCCCCTCGGCCGGCAACGCGCCGCGCGGCTGTGACACACACTTTACTCTCTCAGTCTCTTCCACTCACTACGCTTTGCGAAAATGTGCATCACTGTTTTTAGTGACATTCGACAAAGCCCGATTCGATTTCGAAACAACTATCCCTCAACGCTCAAAGAGCATAGTAATAGGTTATTCCCAAGCAAACGCTATGAGCTGTTTTGTGCATGCGTGTTCTACAGAAAAGTTCAAAAAAGAAAGACGTTTACAAATGCAGTGGTCAAATAGCGACTATCATTAGTTTTTTAATATCGAATCTAGTATTTTCAAATTGAATACAATTCGTAAATATCGCTTTCTTTTCGTGTACATGTGTGTATTCTACATTATCAATACTTTTCGGCTGTCTGTAGTTTTAATGACTGCAAAAGGGAAATATTTAAATTATTATTATGGATGAGGTTTGATTGTAGGGAGGATCGGTCGGATTGTCAGTCAAAAGAGCGATGCCTCTGTATGTCTGCACACCCGATTGGTAATCTACTCGTTGAGCCCTACCCTCTAAAAATCTTGTCATTCATTTCAAATCCTTTACCTACTCAATACCTAAATTTGAAAAATAAATACCTTATTTTGCATCAGCAGGTAAAACAAATAAAAGACATTTTTTACAACTTTGACGGCAGGTAAAGCGCTGTGATTAAACTGATCGTCTTACTACTGCCATTGCACCGAGCGTTGAGATCAATCTCTACGTGGAAGAAAATTCTTATTTAAATATAGTTGTTCCGAATTCGAATGTCTTTCTACCCTTTGTTTTAATATGCATAGGCTCTTGCAACACAAAGATGAGTCCTAGTGCGAAAGATCAATTTAGACATTTAAAACTCAAATAATTAACTCTTTTGTCTTCCATAGCCTTGTAGTAAAACAATATAAAATATTTTATTAAGTACTAGCTGTGCCCGCGGTTTCTCCCACGTTTATGGTTATTGCGCCGCCCGTGTCGTAGCGTGATGTTATATACCTATAGCCTTCCTCAATAAATAGGCTATCCAACACTAAAATATTTTACAATTCGAACCAATTCCTGAGATTAGCGTGTTCAACCAAACAAACAAACAATCAAACAAACTCTTCAGCTTTATAATATTAGTATAGATTATATGTTATTCATCGGACATGGAAACTGTTAAATATATTATAACCACTTAACATTACAAGTTTATGATGTTTAGTGTAAATAACAAGTAAGTATGAATATTGAAATGACTTAACACCTACAGCAATATTTATTTCCTGCTCGTAAGTATCGGTAGACAGATGCAGGTAATTGAACAACACCCACACCTTGTCTGAAGACAGTTTACATAAAGCCTAAAGTACATTGTAAATAGCAAAAACCGGATTACGGAATTAAAAGCACGGGTTGCACTTAATCCATCAAGTCATAGAAAACCTGAGATTATACCATTGAAATTAAACAACTTTATACGGATTATATCGAGTTGTTTATTTTTTTATAAAACACTATTATTACATCATTTTGAAATAAAAATACTAATGTTAAACACTTTTAGTAGTTTACTGTTCACTTTTATTTAAGATATTTAAATTTTAAAACTATTTAGATTTAATTTTACACTTTCCCCGACGTTTCGGTTGCTTTTCAGCAGCCATGGTCATGGGGAGACTAAGATGGTGGTTGACTCAATGTTCTAAAATGTAGTTTTTTCATAATACTAAATATGAAAATCTATTGTCTGGTTTCCGGTGTGCCGCTGTGACTCGATAGGTAAAAAGCTATTTAAAATATTTTTTTACGCTGACTGTTTTATTTCTGTCTGTGGCATTACATTTGCGGCCGTTTCTGCGAGCCTAGTTTGATGCCATATTCAAATAAATTTATTATTTTATTTGTATTTCTGTTAACTCAGACTTCAGTTTTATTCGAAAGACGGCAGTAGACTCATCCTTTATTATAAGGGAGCTTTTAAAATATAGCTATCTAAATGTAATACACTGCTGCCTACTCCTTAAGCGAAATACAAGCGTCATTATATGTAAGATTGTTACAGTAAGTTATTTTCTTAAGAAATAACCAATAATCGAACACGAAACATCTTGCATAGCTATCGCACACATTACCTTTGCGTCGGTCGCGTGCAGATTTTCTTTAATAGATCTGCAGAATAGACAAACATATAAAGCTTTCTTTACTCGACACATATATAGTTCTAAGATATGCATATATGTTACCCTAATTAGCTTAGCCATACTCTAATCTGCACATGGACGTTAGCGGAGAAAATATCCCCTTCAACAATTCGCACACAAACCAAAACCTAATTTTAAAATTAAGAACCCGACTTGCACTTTAAATAAAGCGTGGCTCCATCTGCCTCGGGACTGTTTCTTTGCAAATTTCGCATGCAATTGCATTCTGAGAACGGTAAAGAGTGGCAGGAATAAAGGGGAGCATGTCATTTCCCGGCCGGCCTCGGGGGTAAAATCGCATGAGCAAATGTTGACATCCGGCTCCACTCGGATCAGAGTCCGCGATGTAGACCCACTATTCAACCTTATACTTGCTCTATTCATTCAATGGACGACTATAAAATGGCAAACGTACATACTTAGATACCGCTACGCAATAATTAAGCTTGCGACAGCTTTTGAACTTTTGTGAAAGCTTGTTTACAGTATATTACCAATAGATAGCGTTGTCGCTTCTTGGTACAGTCTAGATAGCGGATTAAATGTTTTACATTAATATAAATGATCATACCTTCAGATTGTATACGTCTTCTTTTTACGTAGATCTTAATCTGTCTACGAATAAATGATGTTATTAGTCTACTGTTAAATTTCTTAAAAACATAGGTATTTGTAAATATCAAATTCTAAATATTCAAATATGTTATTAAAAGTTTCTGCTCGTCTCATACAGACGTAAGTATACCGGAATAAAAAATAAACTTATTTTTTATCCAGATCATGGTATTTATATGTATGAAACGGTACATCTGTCAAGTGACATACAAAAACTTTAAACGATTTACTCGTATATTCATTCATACATTTTCACTATTTTTTGTATAATACTCGTACGATTTTAATATATTAAGAACTACCTCAGTGTTGCAAATAGAACATATTGGGAACAGTGTGGTTATCGAATCCATTATTATTATGGCTCAAATTCGGTAAATCTATCTGTGGATTATACAAAATGTTGTCTCTTATGGGAATCGAATCCCAAATACGCTACTGATACATCATAAGTATGTTATTCCGAACTGCAGGCTTTTCTACTTCTATCTTTTCCAACCTTTTACAATCCAATCCCAAGTGTAGCTTTTATTACCTACCACTAGTAATGTTGTAAGTACTCTAACTATTCTGAACGTTTCTACTCGGAGTAGATACACGTTAAACGTTGAATAGCTGAAATGACTTGGAACGGAACTTTTAACTTTTAGTTGCAAGTGAATAAGGCAGTGGCTGGATAAATTACATTCAGAATTCCTTATTAACTATATTTTGTTACAAAATCCTCCATACCACATACATACATATTCAAATTCAAATTCAAACAAACATATTGGCGACTGTATCACCAAAAATATAGATGGAGGTATATTATGCAACTAAATTTAATCAGCTATATTTGTAGCTTCACATCATAGGGAGTAGGCCTTTTGTCAACTCGCGGGCAGATTTGCAGACACTTTACTAATATTTCGAATTCGCTAAGAGAATAATCCAATAACACTTTATCAAATCGGGTATCAAAACCAGTGGTTTACAATACTATAAACGCAAACTTACTCAAAATAACTACATAACAAATTTCATCAAAATCGGTTCACCCATTTCAGATGTGATAGAGACAAACAAGGTTAACTATTTTAAAAGCAAGACATCTAACTCATCATACGATTAAAGCTAATTCAAATGGTCTACTAACGATTGCACAGATAACTGAAAGGCCAGACGAGCTAGAAAGATACCGACTAACTACTTGATTAGATGGTACGCTGTCTCCTATCGGAGTCGTTGACAGTTTGTTGACTTCGTTAACAAGATGCCGATATTAGCATTAGTGAAACTGTTTATATTATAAACTATATTTTCCCACGGCTTTTCTCGCGTAAATGTGGGTTACATCAATTTCCTATTCAAGTACCTTTGGAACAGTACCTTTTTCTGGATGATAGGTACACTATGTCCCATTCTGTACCTCAGACAACGTGTATCCTAAATTTCATAATGATCGGTTGAGTAATTAAGGCTTGAAAGTGTAACAAATAAACAAACAAAGTCACATTTGCATTTATACCTAGTGTTACTAGTTTTTGCCCGCGGCTGCGCTCGCGTAGATGTAGAACCCTCGGAAACAGTACTTGTTTCTGCATAAAAAGTATCTTTTTGCTGTACCCCAGACAACGCGTAAGCTAAAGAACTACGTAAGCTAAAGGCTACCGTGCATAATGCCACTGGCCTAGAAGTGGACAGTCAAAAATTGTACTAATTGTTATTGCATTAGATAAATGAGTGCATAACTAATAATCTGAGATTGATTAGAGATCTGCCACGTTCATAATTTAATTTAAAAGTACTTTTATAACCTCAAAAAAAAAAAACAATGTTACGTGGGTATGCACATGCTTTTAATAAAGTATCGAAGTTAGACTACAGCGTTTTGAGTAAAAAGGAATGGATAGGGATTCACAGTAAGCGGATGATGGATAAGTGCAATAATACACAGCTTTTAGATATATTCATTATTAAAATGGCACAGAGCATCGTCCAGAAATTGACGTTGAAACATCTTTTTAAATAGAAATTATGAATAAGTTTCTTGGCACACCTTTAGTTATATCTATAAATGATATTACATTATACAATAATTATTCCACAACTAATTTAAACCCTATTGTGCCGTCCATGAGTTCCAAAATTGGGCCAGTAATAGGCATTGTTCTTTAATGATTATCGGTCGAATAGTTAAGGCGTGAACGCATAACAAATAAACTCACATTGGCATTTATAATGTTAGTTAGGATTCATTAGTGTATATGTTAGTTACTTTAGCATTTGTAATAATAGTGCGGCGGCCTTTAAAATAATCAACGTGTTCAGTTCAGCGCCGGAAATTATAAATATTATTTTAGTATTACCAACCAACGTGTGGTTTAAATCAATCATCATAATGTAATGATATTACAATTAGTAACAGTAAATGATAGAGGATTGTGAAAGTTTAATGCAGCTTTAGTAGGTACCACGTATGTTAACTTTTTGGTTTTATGACATATGTTGGGACTTACGTTTGCAGACGATACTGAGGTCGGGTTGAGTCTGTTAGTTTTTCTTTTAAGAAATTCTCTGATATAGCATGAAGGAAATTTGTCTGGTAGACGGTACTAGGTTCACATCGCCTTCTATTTATTTGTTTATATGATTATCCAATCGTTATATATATGTATAATAATACATTATCTATAATCTATGTACATTAGAGTTTACTGAATACAAGATGCACATGATACTACTCATTAATAAAAACAATGTAATAGTTTCTCAATTGATTAAAATGAGATGGTTTTGACTGTGATATCCTCACAGTAAAATCGGAACGGATTGAGACAATACAATTTTAGACTAATACATAATTATTTTACGTGGAATCTAAAACATACATATATGTATGTGTAACAAAGGAGACCGGCGGAGTCCCTTAGTTCGTCAGGCCCATCGCGGATAAGAGTGAAAATGTAATCAAATTACTGCTAAAAACATACAAATGATCATATGTAAAAAAAAAGTATATTAATGGTGGTATTAAAGAGATATTTGAGTTTATATGTATAATTCTAGGTTATAATAATGACACCATTTTGTAGGTACGAAAATTGTAGGTACATATTTGTTTATGGTTTATATAATTATAATAAGTAAATCATATATATTTTATAGATAAAAATATTTAGGTAGAAATAGTAATATTCATGAATACTATTTTATTGCTCTTTGATTAGTAACTTGCGTGGGAAAAATGAGGATCAGCCCGTAGTGACTGTAATTATATCTTGAGACAACTTATACAAATATCCAATAACAACAAAGCCAGGTCAATCGAAGATGCAGTTTCAGAATCCAAATAAATAGCCAGGTCACAAATAAATCACAGTCGCAAAAATAAGTACTAGTTTATTAACGTTCACTGCGCACGAGTGCAAAGTTAACACGAATGTAACTTGTTGCTATTTTTCACAGCTTTATTGTTCGTTATTGCCATTCCGTTTCTGTTATTGAATATAAGTCTTTTGATCCAACATAAAAATAAAATAATAATAGAAGAAGCGCACGTATAAACATAAAGTCAAACGCCGATAATTATAGATAAACATACCTTACTTACTTGATATTTATTTAAACTATTATAACTGTTCAAACTGACAATCGAGACCATGTATTGTATATTAAAAACAGTTATTTAAAAATAATAAATAATGGCCCTTATATTTAAGGCTGGCAACATTAGAAACTCGAAAGAGCAACTGCTTCCGGTTTTACAATACGTTTATTACCTTTTTTCGTGATATTTATATCTAAACCATAGATTTTTCTGTTTACAGTAATTAACAATCAATAAAAAGAAGTACTTTTTTCTGTATACATTTAACTTGTGTCCGTTGTTTTGTGAGGGCCGAAATTCGCCGATGTCCTTTGTGAAGAACCAGTAAAACCAAACCAAGAGACTAGAGTTATGGGATTTCTTTGCACAACAATAGGACAATAGATTTAAAATGTACACTATTGATTTACAAATATCTTTCTATTTAGTATGGATATTTATAGTATGTACCTCTTTGCGATGTTCATCGCAACAGTTTATCTATTGATATTATTTTCGTGTAGTAGAGCCTCGCTGATTTCAGCATGAATGGGCCCGACCGGGGAAGGACTACCCCACAGAATATAGACGTGCAATAGCAGTATTTCTACTGTTGTGTTTAGTACGGTGAGTGAGAGTGCCGGAGGCCCAATCACCCGCTTTCCCCTTTCCCGCTTCTTCTCCTTCCCACTTCCTTTTTATCCGAAAGGCTCGGGAACGCGCAAGTTATGCCTTTAGTGTTGCAGGCGTCCATAGGCTATGGTGACCACTTACCATCAATTGGGCTGTATGCATTTTTGCCAACTTAAAAGCTTAAAAAACAATTAAGTTACGTTATGTTACTAGCAATTTGTGATATGTGGGTTCGACCCCGTATGGAACTAATATATTGGTGTCTTCGGTGCTCCGAATCCGAAAAGTGTTCTATATATCAATTGTTTATATGTTTATTAAGCAAATAATAAGCAAACAGCTGCCGCGGCATTATCCCTAGTTTGAAGTTAATGTTCCAAATTAAACTAACTAGAAGCTATATAGAGGCTCTTGATAAATACATCATCTTCCACTCTGTCTCTTCTTTCATCTCTTGTAACCATTAAACACACACACATACACACCAAGCTAAAATTAATAACAAGTTCTAATATGTTCTGTTTAATAATACTGCAGAAAATAAAGCTTCTTTATAAGCATTATCGTTGGCTTAGAATTTTGAAACTTGACATATTATTATACGACTTAATATAAGTACATATATCTTATAAATAATATTGCTGCTACTTTATGTAAAAAATTACGGTTATAAACTTCATAATTATTAAACTTGTAGTTGGTCTGTTATCTCATCTTAGCCTAAACTTCTAACATAAATATTTAAAGAGGTGTGATAAAATAAAATATAACATTAACGAACGTTACAACTTATGAAAAAGTATAACAAACACATATTATAAAGAGGAAAGATACGATTTATTTTTCTTTGTAAGGACATACAAACTTATTTAAAAGAATGTTGAAAGAATTTTCAAAATCAATACAACCGATTTTAAAAATTATTTCTACATTAGAACGCTATACTTTCACCGCGTAATACAGGCTGTATTTTATTTCAACTTAATCTCACCTATTTTTAGACAAGCGAAGCCGCGGGCAAAAACAGTTAAATCGTGGCGTTTTATTTGAAAGGCAGCAGCGCACCGTTAAAAGCATTATACAAAAATAGAAAGACATTTCTTAAGAAAAAATACTCCGTCTTTATTTACCTCAATATTGAACTTGAACTAAAAATAGCTAGCGGCATTCACATCCTTACTTTGTCGACGTTTCTTGCTAGTACTCCACCAATAGGGAATCAATAGTTCGTAAAACACCGCAATATAAAATGTTATAGCTGCAATATTGCATGATAGCCCCCACAGTCTACTTCTTTCGCTGTCTGCATGTCAGTCTTAAAGACTACAAGTACTCCGGTCTGAGTGAGCCCGCCCGGCAGCTTTTATGATAGATAAATAAGATACTAGGGAGAAATTAATACCTTTACATTATTATCTAGTGGATCTATAAGTTGCACGCTGTTGAAGGCAACGTTGTGTACTGTATTGATCTATAAAAATATTGAAAGCTGAAGTGATTGTTTATTTGTTTTAACGGGTATTTATTGAAAAAGGTCGAACGAATGGAGCGTGGTAACGTGACGTTTTATATGTGTCCTAACCGGGCTTGTATGTGCCATATCTATAATAATTCTATAAAACTGCAGAGTTTCTTTGTTTATTTGTTTGGTTGAACGCGCTAATCTCAGGAAGTACTGGTTCGAATTGAGAAATTCGTTCAGTGTTGGATAGCCTATTTATCTAGGAAGGCTATAAGCTATATAACATCACGCAACAACTCACGGGGGCGGCACAGTAACCATAAAAGCGGGTGAAACCGAAGGCACAACTAGTGTGTTATAAAATAAAACAAGTGTTTACACGAAAGTTAGTCATTGATTTATAAATACTAAAAGATTCCGCCTTCGATCGCGTAAATGTACACAACCTTATGTCAATTCTCTATACCTCTGTAAAAGTATTTTTCTGGATGAATGGTACCCTATGTCCTTATCTATACCCCTGACAACGAGCATGCGAAATATCATGATGATCGGTCGAGAAGTTAATGCATAAAAGCGTATCAAACAAACTCACATTTGCATTTATAATATTAAATTAAGATGGAATGAATAAGTATCGGCATTTTATAAACAGGATATTAATGTTTGCGTTATAAATTTGCATATTGTGGATTTATGATAATTGTTACTGCTCATTGATTGTTTGCGGTCAGTAGTGTAGTGCTGGATTTGATTCTCGGTTAGTGCGAAGTGTTATTGGATTTCGCCGTTGGGAAATTCTCAGTAGTAAAGCGGTAACTGGCTATGTACCCGGAATAAGCCAATCGCCTCTTGTTACGTAGAATCTAAATATAGATGGCGAAATGTGGGCGTGTAACAACATATCAGCCCACGCTTTTGGAAATATATAGCCTTAACCTTAAGTCTATCTATTGGTCATAGCGTGATGTTATATAGCCTATAGCCTTCCTCGATAAATGGGCTATCCAACGCTAAAAGATTTTTCAATTCGAACTACTAGTTCCTTATATTAGCGTGTTCAACGAAACAAACAAACAAACTCTTCAGCTTTTTAATATTAGTATAGATATGTTTCCCGAGCGTTAAGAGTTGTTCTTCAACCGAGACTAAAAGAAAGTCACTATCACGGTAAACAGCAGCTTGGCTGTGTATATATGACATTGCTGAATTCCAAAAGTAGCGGATATCACTTACCATCAGATAGACTGCTAGCTCTGCTGCCACTAGAAGCAATAAAATATGTCATCCGTATCCTGACGTAGGCATCCCAGAATCAATGCAAAATTATATGAAACTTATTTATGCCGCGGCTTTGCTCGTGTTTATGTAGATTTTTTATAAATTATTATCCCTCGGAAACAGTATTTTTCTTGGATAAAAGGTACCCAATGTCCTTTCCTGTACCCTGACGTGTATGCGAAATTTCATGACGATCAATCGAGTAGTTGGCGTGAAAGACTAACAAACAAACTCACATTTCCATCTACATGTACTAATATTATAAAGCTGAAGAGTTAGTTTGTTTGTTTTTGTTGAACGCGCTAATCTCAGGAACTACTGGTACAATATCACGCTACGACCCACGGGGGCGGCGCAGTAACCATGAACGTGGGTGAAACCGCGGGCACTGCTAGTTTATAATATTAGTTAGGATATCGTGAAAACCCTCGATTTTAAAACCTCAATAAATCGCCATTAAATCTTTAATTTACAGTCTTTAGCCATAATACATGGTGTACTGTTATATGAAAGTAAAACAAAAGTTGTCTCGTATTTTAAAATAGTTTATTACTATTTGTTCACGATTTGTAGCCGAATGAAAAGACAAAATCACTTAATATTTGCATGATGCAGCAAGAGCCGCTTTAATATTTCCAAGTCTTAAAGGAGGAGAAATAATTGGCGAGCTTTATTCAAATATGCTAAAGAACAAAGTGTATCAACAATGCAGTCCATGATTGTAGTAGGCGCTAATTTAACCTCAATTTGTATGCGGCCAAACGATTTCCGAAAGATTGCATTAGCGGAATTTAATTACAAAATTACTGGAAAATATAGCCTTATTTCGCTTTAAAATTTAAACATTACAGGTGGAGTGTATCGTGAAGGGAATATTTTGATCGCAGCCATTTTATGAGTGCGGTGATCGGAACGATCAATTTGCATCGTAATTAGGAGTGTGCTCTCTGTTTTAACACAAATTAGTTTTAACCGAATAGCCGGTTATTTTCTGAAAGCAAACACGTACGCCGCTTTATACTCCATTGTATTATTGGATTAACAAATACATAACGTTGAAGCAATATTGTTTTTGCTCGGAACTTTCAGCTGTAATAATTTCTGTCTGCTTCATTATTGCGCTTGTAACGTATTTCCGCGCATGTTGCCATTGTTACTTGTCGAGTGAATCATGTACTCGCTTCTTAGACGATACGTGTGACATTTACTTGTGTGTGACCGGCATTAAGCGTATCTACTTGAATATGCACATGCAATATGTATGAAGTCTATTAAAGAAATAATTCTTCGTCTTAAGCCTTTTTATTCTTAAGTGCCTGTAACAAGATACGGCTGAACATTAGGTCTTTGTAGAATGTTTGTCATTTAATGTCACTATGATTTTAGTCACGTTGTTGGAAGTGATCAAATTTGCTGGTAACATCCAATGTTAACTGTCAAATAGAAACAAAATGTGAAGTTCGAAAACATATAAGATTCTAAAATCGTGGCAATTGGTATTAGTAAATAGTTTTGTGAAGTTAAAATATAGATAAATATAACAAAGTTACATAAGCGAAGAAATGACGGTATAAGAATTTAGCCGCTATAATTAATTTTGTTTTTACACCATATATCTGCTTTGTCCGTCTTAAACAAACAACTACATTTTCAGTAGATTTTTATTACCATAACGCTCCTATTACGGCGAGAGCTTGAGTTCCAATTAAAGTGGATATAATCTAAAACATAATTACATCTTGCAGATTATTTATTAGATACGTAGATTTAGTGAACATGACGGCAGTTTATAAAATATATGACTATACCTAACAAAGCGATTATAAACTACTATTAGACTGAGTTTCGTACTTGCCGAATTTATGTATTTAATCGTCATTACAATACAAAAATGTTCAATAAACCAGGTAATCAATTTTTTATTTGATTAACCTAAAATTATGGTACCCAAGATTATTAATAAATTTACAATATAGTAGTAGTATAAGGTGTGTATGCATATGCATATTTGTAAATTATGGCAGGTGTTCTTGCTGTGCGTTCGCCTAATTTAGAACTATGGTATTGCAAAAAACACACTCAAATCGATCCTGCATCACAGTCCCCTTCTATTTTCAGTTGAGCAATAAATCAAAGTAGTATTCAAACTGTTACATTGTTTTTGCTTCTGTAATGTTCAAACAAAAACAGTTTACCCAATTAATGCTGGGTATATCATGGTGCCTAGTGTGAGTTGTTTTTACGTTAGCGGTATCAAAACGTTTACCGAGTTTAGCTCTCTGATTGGTTAAGAGCTTGGAGCGGGCCAATCGGAGCGCCGAACGTCATAAACGATTCGATCGCGTTAAAGTAAATAAACCCGTACTAGGCACTCATGAGTCTAACTATAGTGTCGGTTTACAAAAACGTAGGCGTACAGAAATGATCTATCGAGTCAATTGCTTGTTATTTTGACACCGCTTCAATCAACAACACCCTTTCACACTCTGTGTAACTTTAGTTGAAAGTCTCTGCTACCCTCTTTGATATGCGTGAAATAAATCCTTGTAATACTCGGCATTCATGTTGTATAAAATTTTAACTAATATTAGATATATGCGAATGAGAGTGTGTTTGTTAATTTGTTACGTTAACTACTTGACCGATCATCATAAAATTTCGCATTTTGCATAAACGTTGTCAGAGTAACACAAAAGGATAAAGAGTACCTTTCATTCGGAAAAAAGGACTGTTACTAATCGGACCTACCCGTGGGCAAAATATTTAAATCGAACTTTTTCAAAAACCTTAGCCCCGTCTAGTGTCAAGAATAAAGCCCGCTTTTATGTTTACTTTCGAGAGAATAAGAACAACGCCTGCTTTTAAAATAAATTTCTGTTTAAATATAAACATACAATACAACTCAAATAATAAAATAGGTTGTGCAATTGTCTTGCAGCCTAGGAGAATATACGCTCGGTGCAGTATGTGGACAGAAAATAAATGTTTCGTTGCATTCAGGTTAAAATTGTGAAGATTTTAGAAGTGTGAATGTATTTTGTTAACATTAGTAGCAAAGTAAAGATGAAACAACAACAACAAATATAAAAGTAAATTTAATATCATTGAAGAAAATATAAGTACTTGCACATCGTACATTTAGTATTACTAATATGTAAAGAGTTATACTATATATATTTTAGAGGTCTGTTTAACAATATTATATATATAATAGCAACACATAGAGAACAGAAGGGGTAAAACACATGATAGGACACCTAATTCGACATGATAATTTTATCACAAATATAATGGAAGGCAAGATAGAAGCAAGAAGGAAGAGGGGAAGACTAAGAAGAAGGTACACCGATCAACTGAAAGAAGTTGTGAAAGTTGAAACTTATAAGGAACTAAAAGAGATAGCATTGGAAAGAGAAATATAGAGATTGCTACACCGACAAGTGCAAACACTGCACTTAAGTTTTGGATGGATATTTTTTGAGAATACAAAAGCAAGTTAAAACATACTTGACCAAAAATTAAAAGTAATTATTAATTTAATTTACAAAGTATTAAAGCAATCAATAATAAATCTAATCTTGCTAGAGGTTTACCTGCTATAATGCGACTTCTAATCTTTATAACTCGTTGCATTACTGATATTTGAATATTTTAATCCGTATGCTCTTTTAATTGTACAACCAAATAGTTTAAAGATCAAATCAGAGTGAAGTCAAAGTATTTCTTGGCTACCTTTCAGCTGTCTGCCAACAGTTACTTATTACATGTACTATTAATATATTAACTAGAACTTTAACAGCCGTAACAAAAGCAACTGCCAACATATTCATATTCATGAAGTGAACCAGAAAACACCGCAACGCAGTACAAGGTATAAATAAATTCACTAAAGCTAGTATATAGCTTGTAGGTAGCTTAAACCTACTTAGTTGTTAACGCAACACAAATGCAGCGGGCAGAGTAAGGGCGCGGGTGGCGAACACCGCAAACTGCACCTCTACGCGCTCATTGCGAATTCATGCCTCATGTGGACGCAGACCTACCAACTGCATACCGCCAATCAAATATTACCTACCAGCCTTTCTTGGCTTTTTAGCTTTAAAAATGTACACGTTTATTTATTTACACTGAAACTATATATGTATGTACATATACAATGCTGTTGGCCTGAGTTATTTGAAAGAATAGATTAGAGTGCCGCTTTACAGTTATAGTAAGATAACTAGTCTGTAAGAACAAATTCTAACTAATATTACAAATGGGAATGTGAGTTTGTTTGTTTGTTACACTTTCACACCTTAATCGAGCGATCATCATGAAATTTCATAGTTATACAGGTTGTCAGGGAAACAGAAAAGGATATAATGTACCTTTCATCTTGGAAAAAGTACTGTTGCTAATCTAACCTAAACTACATTTACGCGATCGAAACCGCGAGAAAATCTAGTATACATAGTATATACATAATATATAGTATATATAATATATGTATAGGTATACAGGGTGTCCGGTAATTAATGGATAACCTTCAAATGTCCTATAGTAGAAATGAAGGCCGTTAAAAAAATGAAAAAGTAATATAAAAAAGTTAAAAAAAATATACATTAAAAAGTGCAAGCTATATAGCATAGCATACTTTTGACTGTCTATCTATTAGCATAATTAGTGTTTAATAATAAAACAACAAAAAGCCGATGGATTTCATTCATTTATGGTCGTAGTATACAAGAAAGATATACATGGTAATTTAAAAAAAAACTAGTATCTCAGGTAGTAGTTAGGATAGATTTTTATTCATATTTTTTCTGAACGGCCATCAGTTCCACTATAAGACATTTCCAGGTTATCCATTATTTACCGGACACCCTGTATATATTATAATAGTGAAGTGTACTATCGCATTCTAATTATATTCGAATGTACAGGGTTTCCATATGTGCGTGCATTGCTTCATTCTAAAGTACGTATTCTGTTAAGCACATTTATGTTCGAATCATCCGAACACAATTATGCACATTACTAAGATGTAAGGATGTAGGAGATTCACTACTGTTTCCTAAAAGCGTAGATATATCTAGGGCTTGCTAGCAGCCTAACATAACTCTTCTACTTCATTCACTTTTATTTCATTACTACTCATAACCTGGGTTAGTATCACAGCCATATTTTATCAACCATTTTTAAATTGCTACGTCTTAAGGGGCTAAGCCTTTTACCTACTATATGGCACAGATCCAAACTTCGCGATGGTACTATAATTTTCTAATTATCCTATAATTCATTCATCCTATCGATCAAATTTTGAATGAAGAATCTCAGTGTTTGTCTGCTTATATATAGTTTAAATTACCTCCCAACCTATACCAATGTATCATATTATACAAGAAGTGAAATCACTATGTGCCAAAAAATATTTACGCGTTCTATAGTGGATTCCGGTATTTGAACGAGAATTTGTATAGCTTCGGTCACTTTATCATATTAATACATTTTCCCCAGTACCATCATTTATAAACTTAAAATATATCTAATTACCTAAACGCTTACGTTTTCTAATTTTGATGTTTAATTTTTCTTTATTATCTTGGAAATAATTGGTGTATATATTATATTAATTATTTAATTACCTAAATCAATAAAGGAATAGATTCTAACGAACGATTAAAAATACTAGTAAAATATACTATTTAAAATAAATCATAAACTTTCATATTTTACAAACATAACATTACCATTCCGGATAATATTTAAACGCTAAGTTGTACGCATAAGTCAACACTGCGCTTTAGGCCTTTCGAATTTAGATCTTAAGTATTTAGAACATAAAACTATATGTGACAAGTATTGCAGTATTCTAAGTAGTAAATATTATTATATTATATGATTATATATTAAAATAAATAATAAACCGTAAGACTTAAATAGTACACTCCATATTCATCTACATGACTGTCTCTTTTCAATATATAACACAGAATAACTAACAGAAAGCCACCAATGCACCTACACAGATCTAAAAATAACAGAGTGAAATGATATTCTCCGTAACAATAAACTAATTAAACCGACAGTGTACGCCCACGTTTTTAACATCTGACATTTGCGCTGTATCGATCCGTAGCTCTTATTTCGCCGTAGATAATAGAGCGTCCCCTTGCCGCCATGACTCCTAACAGCATATTTGCGTACACTGATCAATATTGTAGTGCACCCACTAATCCGCAAGCCAAGTGCGTTGATTATGACATCATCCCCTATCCAGAAACTGACGAACAGTGGATTCCGATATAGAGGGATGTGTGCCGTTTGTCTGGCATTCATACTAAACTGATTATTTATTACTTGGTAACTAAGTATATTGCACCGGTGAACTACGAACATCGATGCTTCTCTAGTTCTATTGGATGATTACATTTGTTGTTAACTTTAAAAGATTAGGTGTCTAGACAATGTAATTAGTTCGTTCTTTAACTCATACCTAAGATCAATTAATCATTTTTCAAATTAATCAAAACATGTAAATTGTACAAGTAAGTTTATGAATATATTTTCATTGCCTTTTTATTCAATGGAAAATTATTGGAAATTATTTAAGAAAATTATTCTTAAATAGTCTCTCTCTCAAGCTCTCAAACGCATAACTTGAAGTAAGTACAACATATCTTAAAATATTTGATAATAATTACTTCTAGAATTAGAAGACCACGTAAATAGTTTGGAGAGTAATAATTTAGTAAGTCACATAAGATTAAATTTTTATTGGATATATTTATATTTTAGTTGTTATTGTTTAATGATTAATTTGAGCCCACCACCAGATGTAGAAGAAGTTAAATATTAATGATTAGACAAAGTTAATGCCAGACTCTTTCTACATTAAATCATTATAGATGATATACTAGCTAGGAAACTGTTTCTAAACAACTTGTTCATATGTATAACGAGCTACCACCTCACTAAGTTCCCTGTCCACGTGCTGCACCAGTTTATAATACTAAAATCGCTGCAATATATTCAGTAGTGTGTGTAATCCTTACGTGACAACAGCGAAGCCTTGCTTAGTCCGTCAGTCTCGGCTCAGGCGACAACAGCTCGATATGAATGTTTACATTTATTCCGTCCACTTGCCTCGTCTCAGAAAACTTCGCAAGCTTCGGCATTACGCGCATACGTCAACACGTACACTGAGAGCCGAGGGACAGCCTAACACGACAACGTACGAGGGTTACCTGTACGTAAAAAATAAAACATTCATTTGAAACTAAATTCTACTTGAACAAAGGTAATTCAACAAGTAAGTATTACGAGTGTAAACGTGTGGCGGCGGCACGCGATTTGCAAATAAACCTAGGAAGATATCAAACAACGAACGTTTGCCACAACATGCGATAAAAACCAGCGCCGTTTCAAATGGAAATAACAAATGGATGTCTCCTTTTTTCTGCTGCGCTACTAACCGATGTGGTTTAAATCAGCTTTAATAATTCATTAACTCCACAGAGCCAGTAATGAGATTTTGTTTCATAAAGTTACCAATATACCTAGACCGCACGTGCAGCGGGCCCGACTGCTCGCACGCACTCACCGTAATTGTTTTAAGCTCGGTTTCATATGGATGCTCTCTTGGGACACACTTGAAATATACAAATACGAAAACTGTCAAACGTCCGAAGTACAAGTGCCTTAGAATATAATACTTATTTGTCTGTGAAGCTTAATAATACCTATGCTATGAAGAGTACTTTCTGGAAAGCGAGCTTTATTTAGGTTAATCGATACCTACCAATATACACCGCATTGTTGACATAGTACAAGCTAATCCGCACGGGTCAACGCCTATCGTCAAATGTGAACAAACAATATATACAAGTAAGTATGAAGCTGTAAGGAAAAATTCCTTTACCAGTTGTTGTAATTACGATTCTCCCACACGCACCGAGCTACAGTTTAGTAGCACGTTCTCACCTGACCTTCACATTCACGTAAATATACACCAACTTAATACAATATACTTTTTACCCACACACCATAAAAACGAACAACTTTCTACTCCTAAGCCATACGGATACATTAGGCGCAGCCATAACCGAAAATTCACTTCCAATGTCTCACATTTGATAACAAAGGAAAAACACCCGACGACCGACAAGATGTTCTAAAAATACTTTCGCAATCTAGCTACCTGTTCACCTGGGCTGGCCATTCCGGCCTTCCCATAAAGAAGAGTAGACGGGAAGCGCCGGGAAGGGTTTATCGTTCCTGAGGGAACGGCCGCATGCCCGACACTATATCATTGCCGCCTCTATCTCTATGTACACTCCGAGTTCTTTGTACTCGGGGAAGCATAAAACTTTGTGAAAACACTGTTAATATGTAACGTACTCTTACGTGTTACTATCGAACTTTTGCGCTTCATTTAACTTAAACAGACGACTCGCCTTAGTGAATGCGCAATCATAACAAGACTAGCAAGTCTCGTGCAATCTGATCCGTACCACCTAAATACCATTGGCAAATTCCATCGCTTTCCCATAATAAATACATCGTTACCGTAACTGATGTCGAAAATAATTTAATTAGCGGAATTAAAACCAACACACGCAGTAAATAACTTTGTAATTTGTTAAATAACGCGGTGTTTTTGTGCATTATTGTGATATATTAATCGTTAATGCGCCGCTTGTCAATGTATTCGTAATGAAATGCCTGTACACAGTGCGGTCGGGGCTGCGACACCGCCGACAAACAAAATATGAAATAATGTTCGCGTTATTTGCATAATGTGCACCATAAACGGTGGCCTATATAGAGAGCCATCATATTGCCGTGACGTCATAAAGGCCTGTACGAGGAGCGCCGTACGGCGGATAAACGCAGTTGACGTGCATAAAGCTTTGTCCCGGATGTCGCTATACCACAAGAATACCTATTGATATTTATCGCAACATTTTCTTGGGATAAAAGGGTTCGCAAAATAACTAATACATCGCCTTTTACTTAGGTATGTAACTTTTAAGCTAGCAGCTTCCATAAAAAGAGTAATGTTATAAAAATAGAAACGCTTTCACCCGTTTCAAAACTTGAATATGCTAGAATACTGTAGACATTTGAAAAACTAGACTGTATTCGTTTTTTCTTTTGATCTCTCCACGATTTGCGATCACTTCTAGCCATTTTCATTTGAGTCTGATTGCGTATTCATTATTCATAGACGCCTTATATCGACGGAAAAAACAAATTGCTAAACCGATTTATTCTATATTTGAAATTCAAAACGATTTGACACGTACACAAGTCATTCGCTAAAAAAATAATTGTTATTTCGTTCTAAATTTAAATTGTATAATGATCGTTAATTATTTACGTAGATACGCAATCAGTTTACGTTGGTACCTGAGAGTCCCTCTAAAGTCAGAGTATACAATAAACTAGAGAGAGAGATAGTGCCGGTCGTGTTACTATGTGCGGAACCGCAAGGCGAGCCGGGGAGACTTTACTGTACCCCAGGGACAGCCGGAACACCTGAACAGTACACATTGATTTTACATGAACGTCCTAGCGCCACGACACCGTTGTTCGCACATACATACATGCGAATTGTACATATCTAGGTACATGTATATGCAATCTGTATAGAATGGTACAATGATTCGTACTTCGCCTGTATGTATCTAGACTAGATATGTATCAAGGCGATTCGGACCTTGATTCGACATTCCAGGGTTGAAATGAACATGGTTAGCTGTACTTATATCTCTACAATACGATGCCATTGACATAAAGCAACCGAGTGTCACTGAACTCCAATTTGAAATCAAATCATGGTTCATTTCACTTTAACAAGTGCTTTAAATCATTCGAAGATTGGTTTAGACGCCATATTTAATATGCAGCGATGGTAATAGTTTTATATGAATCAATTTGAAAAGCTTTCTAGACATAAATATTTATTTGTAAAGGAAAACCAGGATTTTAAGTCGACGTTCGAATGTGAATATGAATAATGGTATCAAGTTATTACCTATATGTACAGACTTCCCTTAGCATTTAAAGTTTCACGTTATGCCTTGAAATACATATGCAATGAAAAATCCTTTGTTTTGGCATAACATGGCATCGCCTTTGTGCTAAAATTTCCAGCCATGATAAAGCAACATGCAAACAACACGTAATCACGCTATTTACTGTCCACCAGACGTTTTTCAAGCAAATTAGAAACGTAACTCCCCAAAATCTATGTTTAATGCGTTTATTATTTTATATAACGGAAATTGGCTTAAAATGCGTTGAGGTATCAAGTGGAAACCTTAAAAATACGGATAAATATGTTACTTATTCCATTAGTAAGTAATTATGTAGTACATTTGAAAAATAATTGTTTGTTTATATTTTTTATACATTGGATTGGAATGGACTATAGTGAAACATAATTACAAGATATATACTAGCTGACCTGCGCAAATTCGTCTACGTCACATAAGAGAATTTTCCCCATTTTGTTCTTGCAACATTTTCCATTGATGCTCCGCTCCTATTGGTCGTAGCGTGATGTTATATAGCCTTTAGCCTTCCTCGATAAATGAGCTATCCAACACTAAAATAATTTTTCAATTCGAACCAGTAGTTAGATTAGAGCGTTCAACCAAACAAACTCTTCAACTTTATAATATTAGTATAGATTTGATGCTATAATCTGTGATGGCTGCCTGCATATTTCTTTGGGTAATCATGTGTTATATACAGCATCAAGCATACTAATCTTACTAATTAGACATCTTCGTAATTATATGTAAAATTTAGAAGCTAGAAGGCAAAATAAAAATATTTAGATTATTAACATGTCAGCTTAACTTTATCGAAACAAAATCATAAAAGCATTCTAGGTTAGAATATTTTGCACATTTTTGTTTACCATTTATGCACTAGCCGTTTGACATCTGTCAGAAATAAGACTTTTTATTACCCTATATAGCCGTGACGACACACCAGCGGCCAAACATAATAGGGCTGCAATTATATCTGACATTCTGAGCAGTGACTGGTTAAGTTAATTAGTTTTTTTTTATCGTGACTTTGCAGTGTGATTGTAACGGACCTGATGGAAAGATTCCCAATTACAGTCCAGAGACAGTGACGACAAGCAGAAGATTGATGTCTTATAACCATCGTCAGTGTCAAGCCGGTCTGACCAGGTGCTTCTTCACACTACGTTTTAAGGACCCAGTGTCATAGAAGGACAAGGGCACACATGTGCCGGAAGACTGTCCCATAGTTATTGGTACGGCATAAAAAGGAATTGCTGAACCTTTTGGTTCGAGACGGGATTGTGGTAACCGTCCATCGGTGGTTACGAAAACCGGCACGTGTGGTTCTCAAAAGGAAGGGGAAAGATGGGATAAGGTCAAATAACTCTTCGCAGCATTCGCCATGATAGAGGCGATAGAATACGCTAAGGGACGCAATGTTTTCACGACGTTGTAGCGGTTCGATGTCCTTCGTAACCTCCTGGCTGTCGATTATACGTACGGCATGACGCTGCAGTTTATCTAAAGCATCGAGAAGGTACTTAGCGGAACCATTCCAAAGGTGCGAACAGTACTCCATGCTGCTACGGACTTGGGCCTTGTACAGCAAATACCGCTGTTCAGGAGTAAAGAAACGCCACATCTTGTTTAGAATCCCGAGTTTGCGTGCAGTTGTGGTTATTACACCCTTGATGTCTTTGATGTCTCTAGAGTTAAGTTCGTGGCGGATGTCTATGTTAAGATTATCCTGCAGTGGCAGCGTGGTGCCCCGAATAATGGGAAGTGGAGAGAATAGGGTTCTTTTTTAGCTGAACGCGCACACTTGAGTTTTCTTAGCAATGAACTCAACTAGGTTAGATGAACCCCAAGCGGATATGTCATCCAACACCCTGTTGAAGTGAGTGACAAACTTTACCCGCCTCCTCCCAGTATCCTGCCAGATGCTAGGTGGTTGTGGATGTAACAATCATGAACCGTGCTATCGTCTGCATAGGAATGAATACCACCAAGAGGTAGCATGTCATTGATATGCAGAAAAAATTGAGTGGGAGAGAGCACGGAACCTTGTGGGACTCCAGCATTTACACTTACGAAACGTGAAGAGCTTCCGTCCACTAGGACACGCATTTTTCGATTGACAAATTGTTAGATAGAGTTCTATTGCATTGCTATGGAGTACTAGATGTATGTACTATCGACTTGAGCGACGGTTACCCATTTCAGAAGAAATTTCGCTTACACATGTTGACTTTAAGTGACTCCGCTCTTAAAAAAAGACCTTGTAAAAAAACTCAAACAAGTGTTGGCCTGCTATGCGATTTTAACCTTAGGAGTGGTCAACCGTCGCTCAAGTCGATAGTACATTGCGTAATATGTCCTCATGTTGCTGCTGCGAATTTCGTGAGAAAAACCGATTAATCGGTAATTCAATCCGGAATGAGTTATACGTCACTATCTGTAATGACGACACGAGCGAATCAATACCTCTATAGATAGATTTGCATTCTGTAACTGATAGCAATAAAGCATAGATATATGCAAGACAATTAAAAATTTTTACTCATATTAAAATAATAAAGCAAATGAACGCACACACAGCTAATAAGATAAAATTTCCAAATCGTATTCACCCTAGCAAATTACCGGCATAATGCGAGTACGGGGCGCTGCTAAATAATTATAGCGTTTTCCAGTTACGTATGAGTTTCTGGCGGTTTCTTCAGAGGGTTGGAGGGAGAGAGGGCCTGAGAAAACTTTTGGGTCTTTATTTATTGTTATTGCCTCATTAAGGTACCTACGTAGCAGGCGATATCCTACAAATTGCAAATAAATAAGCCGCCACTCCAGACACGTGCAGAATGTATAAGCGAACCTACTTATCTAATTATTTAGATGTTTTACTTGAATTATATGGGTGATAGTGCTTAATAATTGAGTGTAAAGTAGTGTAAACTAATTCTTTGCCTTTGTTGTTATTGGATTTAGGGAGGTGCTTCTAGATTGGGCAAACATGTGGTAAGCTTTGCGGGAAGTTGTTTTTGAATGAAGGGAAAAGGAGTATTTGTGTTGGTCACAATTTGCATTTGATTTCAAGAAGCAGGAAGGCATATATGGGCGTGCACGCACGGTAATTTGAACTTTAACCAATTTAGATACACTTCAAATTCCTTTGTTCTGAAGCCAACTTCTGTTCAACTGGCTGCACAGACGATGTTGTTGAAGTGATTACCTCGCCTCTGCCAGAAAGCATGCAGTCCGTACGATTCCTATAAGGAGGCAACAAACTTATGTTTACTCCATAAATAAGATAATTGTTTGAATTATAAACGTTTACATATACATATGTATATGCGTATAACGCCTCCAAGCCAAGCAAAATATATTGCCACGCAGATTTAAAAAAAGCAATTCCGACAATTAATAAATAATATACAAATATTATCATGTGGGTACTGTAGGTTGGTATGACAACATTGTGACAGCTTTAACTATAACGTAGAACGTAGATTTGTTATTATATTAACTTCTGAAACAAATACATTTGTTTTATTCATCACGTATTTAATTAAACAGATTCACAGTTCTTGATAAGTTTTCGAACTCTATCTTGTATAGACACAAGTAATTGTTACAAAATTCACCAATACTATAGAAATACTCTTTAAAACAGATACTGGTAACAGACGCTTGAAAACGAAATGTAATTGAATTTTATTAAATAAGTGTAATCATAAATTAACGCTTATAGGCCATTTCCATTTACTGATGAAATCTGAAAATTACCCCTCATAATTTTAATGTGGCTTAACTTTAATTAAAAGCCTTATTCAGTAGGTCCTCTTAAGTAAGTAAATATTGATAACTTGAAACACGTGAAAGTGCGTTGATTGGCTCGAAGTGAATTCAATAATTATCAATTACATTCCCAGATGTCTATGAAATGTTAATTTAGCAGTTTAATATTTTCGTTCACGGTGTAAAAGCAATAATTTATAAAGTGTTAACTTTATTCCACTGTGTGTAACAGACACATGTGATCATAGTCAAGGGTCCATAATGTAGTAAAGGTTGTTTCGTCTGTACTATAATGGTAATATAAGTAAATTTCAAGTCCAACAGTTAATGTACATTATTACAATCATCACTCTTTATGTAATCTATACAATTTATTTTGTACTATCTTCGAGATTTGCTAAATATAAATAGCGCAGCTAATCATGACACCCTGTATTGAGTATCACATAACAAAATTAAAGAACTGCTCCATCTTTCAGAATGTTATTTAAAACGCGATGTTCCTTTGTGTTACCATTATAAATTAAACCAATAACTAAATAACTGATAATATAATAATGATAAAAGAATAGCAGAAACATAAATAATGACGACGAACTATTTCAATAAACAGCAAAACAAAATGGATGGCATTAACAGAGCTTACAATAATGCTCTAACGAGCAGCGTTTGCAACCGCATTTTCGTCGGGTTCGAATGACTCATGATTAAAATATCATCGATAAACTACGAAACGTACATTTAGCGATAAAACATCGGGCACACGACACAAATTGCGCGTTAACTCAAAGGTGGAGCACAGGTATTTTGGACTTATTGAGCGCAAATTTTGAAGACCGCAACCCTTTGAATAGTCAATGTCGCGTACCCTTATCTCGGCACAGAAAGGCGACACCACATTACCGGTATTATGGCACTACTCCGCGCGGCGCGGCGTCGGCCGGCTCCGCCGAAACACGCCCTCGCTTACCGTATTACAGTATCGAATCGTATGCACACACTGAAGTACAGGGCATTTTCAAAGTGCAATTTATATTGTATTGGAAGTTAGAGCGGCGCGTTTACTCCGCTCCACAATATTTTGTGCCGGGCCAATGTGCCGCGCGGCTGAGCCTTGTTCCCTGTCGCTGTGAATACCGGGTTTACATTTTCTTGTCTATGGAGAAAATTTAATAAGCATAAGTGGAGTTCCCGCTCTCTATTGTAGTTCGAGACGATTAGAAAACTTTTTATGTCTCTTATGATTTCTTTTTTGAAAGACGGTAAAAGTTTTCAGTAATAATAATCGTAACAACTTCATTATGAATAAATCACACTAATGTTTTTGGAGGTGCGGATTCGTGCGAGCTTTTCCTTTGTACGTTATTCAAGGTGAAAAATGTGAGTGATCTAGTTACACGTACTTTACGTGCCTACGAATGTACGCAGTACTGTTGCGGGTAGCACAGAAACACGTAATGTCCGAGCTGGTTGCGTGACACAGGTGTATCCTCGCACTCGACCCGATATCGCAATTCGCAAGCCGAGCCACTCACTTTACTGCGCCCCTGGGATACAAGCTCCTATATCATGCCACAAGCCACAAACCACCTACATACATACCTATACGCGTGTTACTTTCTCCACTTATTGCTTACTTATCATTATGACTTTCTTTCTTATTGTATGTTTATTTTTTATATTCAATTGCAGTTGAATATAATAATAATACTTAACGCATTAAGTTCCGAGGCAACTATGATTTCAAAATTATCTTGAATTAATATTAGATAGATTGAATATCTAATTTATTACAATAATCGGCTTACACAGATCAAACTAAATCTCTATCTGAAATAACTACAAATTGAAACATAATGTATTTATTTCTTTACCTTTGTTGCCTCGGCCCACCGGCGGCCAGGCTCAATTGTTTTCAATTATATCTGACATTTCAGCAATCGAGAAATTTGTCTTTTTGTGTTTTATTTTTGATATTTACAAAAACTCATACCAATATATCCAAGAACGGTTGAGCGTATGATACCTAAATCTAGCCAGCACGGCAGCTCGTCTGACGGTTAAATTGTAAATAAAATATTATAAAATATACATAAATGTAAATGTATTTGTTACTATTATTACGATCTACTGAATAAATTAGAAACTTTATTTATTTGAATGTTTTGTGATTAATAATATATTTGATAAGAGCAAACACATATATTAAAAAGAGAATATGAAAACAGACTATATTGCATAACATATTGTAAGCAATCGGCAATTGAACAGAGTGAGAGTGAGAGATTTTTACCTGATTCTTCTCATGCTCTGCACATTGTATTGGCTTTTCAATATACGATTATGTCGTATTGAATTTTAAATCTACAAATAATATAAGGAAGTATTTTAAACAATTCTTTCCGGGAAGAGATACAGAGATCGAATAAAATTAAATGCTATGATATAAATTATTTGTGAAAGGTTTTTCTAAGAGGTCTTTGACTGTAATGATTTACTTTATTCATGGGATCCATTTATCATCATTTATGTTGTTTGGTTGTCAAACAACATAAGTGGTTGCACAACCAAGTAGGTAATAAAATCAATCAAAGTTCGGCTGCAAATGATTTTAATAAGCTCAACTGTTGACGTCATAAGCTCGTGAGTACGTGAGATCAATCGGCACACAACAAATGTGGGTAAGGGGCGGGTGGGATCAGATCAGGCTTTCGGCCTGTATTTATTTACATGTAATTAGGTTGGTGTCAGTGATCGACGGCGGCGGCGGACGTCCGCGCCGAGGTAAACAATCCATTACAACGCTGTCAGAGCGTTGCGGCCAGACCGCCCCACGGCCATGCATATAGCCGCCGCGCGCCGCCACGCCGATAGCGCCCAATATCGGCGCAAACACGCCAATTTAGACGACAGTCAACTGGTCATGTCAATATTGACCGCTATCCACTTTTTGACATAAATACTCCACCTGAGTCAGTTTATCAGTTACTCGGCATTCTGCTGGATGCTAATGAGTCCAGTCCGTAACGAACTGCCTACCTTTGTTGTACAAAACAATTAGCTTGTACTAACTTGACTCCTGCAGAATTCGTTTTTGTTTGCGAAATGTCAATGTGCTTAACATGAAAGCTAACAACGTTGTGAGCACAGCGCTGATCAAATAAAGAAGACAATTTTCATTTGTGTGTACAGTTCATGGATAACTAGATTTTTAGACCCACAGAAACTAATGCGTCGCTTCGTGCCGAAATAAATTGAACACATTGTATTTCGATTAAAATTCTCAGAAAATACCACTGACATTTTTAAAACTATCCTAAATGAATTATGTATACACATACCTTTGCACCGAAATGTTTATCATAGATCTATAGAGATTACGTCAGCTTAACCTCAAAATATAAAATAACACAGATTTTTGTAAACGCACACCGATGTACGCTATACATCACACTAGTTCAGACTTCTATTACTGTAATGGTCATTGTTGACTATGATGTATGAGCTGCACTTACTATGTGGTGGGCCGTATGCCAGCTTGGCATGTTAACTTAAAAATAAACACTATCTCCACGGAGCATCGTCGAAACATGAGTGCGCTCATACGAAACATTGCTATTTATTGTTCAAAATAATAACATTAGGTACCCACGTCCCTTGGAGCACACAAAGCAGACCCCAGTGCAGTAATCCATTCAATGTATCACTATGCAACTCGTACTCTTATCTTACCACGTATAGCCACGCCAATCCGTTACCGATATTTAGGCAAAATACAAATTCTTTCTCTTGCCACGCGAATGTGGACCCTACTGGACCACAGCTAGGTCGAGAATCACAGATGGACCAACATATTTTACATCGTTTTACAGCGAATAATCCCCCTGATATTGGAAGGCTCGTCGATGCATTCACTGGGATGCACGAAATTTTCTATAAGGATAAAAGCAAACAAGATAGCCATCGAACCGATGTTACGAGCTGTACGAGCTATATATGTACGCAAGTAATGCGCCTAAACCGCACCGATTTGGCTGCGAAGCGACGGACAAATGGAAGTTTAAAAGCAATAAAACATTTTTATTTGCTCATGTCAAGTACTGGCCGATGAAGCCGAAATTTTACAACCATTGAGGTTTTCATCGCAAATATTTGTTAGAAACGTTTCGTTCGATTAAATTATTTTTGTGTTGACCGTGGCAAGCTTTATTTTACGGATATAATAATGGCGCAACTTTTTTGGCGTGTAATAGGAACAACAGTGACAATACGGCGGCGGCGCGTCGGCGAACGTTAAAATGTTTCCGTTTTTGGCGTGCTCTCAAGTTAGTTAATGTTTCCAAAACAACGCTGCGAACACTGGGATACCTATTCGTGGCGTAAAGTTTAAACATGACTTGCTCTATGCACTTCTGCCAGGCGCTTACTATTAATAATAATGTTCTAATCCATTAGATTAAACATCGTGACCTATGATTCAGACCATACCTACTAGTTGCCACTTCAAATGGTCAGCTTAAGTGAGGAAGTTGTAAAAAGATTTCTCATAAGATACTTACTTGTTCTGAAGCCGTCGTGTATTATGAGCCTATCCATTGAGAGCGCCCCTTGACAGGTTAATATTCATTCATCTAAATACATTGTTAAAACTTTAGTCGTTTAGAAGCAGACAGATTGAGGCTCAGTACAAAATTGCGGTGTCCCGTAATATCCGGTTATTGTAGACAGAATTAAGTCACTTGATAAAATAACTGAAGAACTTAACATTTAAATAATATCTACTTATTTAAAATATAATAATCGTTACAAAGAAAGTAAACACATCTAAGGAAACCAACCTCAGTATTGAATGAATGGTTGGATAAAAATAAATTTAAATGAAGAACTTAAATCTCTGAATTTATATAATTACTTTTATTTTAGGTAAATAATTCTTGTTTCAAAATTGGGCCATTACTAACTAATCCTTGTTTTTATTTTAAACATTAAGAATAAACACTGATGATTATTTGAATATGTGATTATCAACCAACTCTAATTTGATTTTTGGTAAGTCTAGTAAAGCTGCCAATCGTTGCTTATCTCTGTTGTACTTATAATATTATGATATTTACCTGATATTCTCAGTTTTATAATAGTAAGCTTGATATAGAAAAGTGGTTAAAGTATGTAATATACCACTCGGTACACAATGCATACTTGTCACAATATGCCAAGTGTCTATAAAATGCATGTGTTCTTGAAGTGCTTTATCGTATCGAATATACACTGGCCTACAGCAATAAGATGCTCTCTTTCTGTTTCCCGCATCACTGAACACCCAACATTAAAAAAAAACAGCCCGACAGCCTAACACTTAGAATAATTCTTACCAGGCAGAAATATAATAAAATTTTAAGACAAATCGACGACAATAGCGGGGAGGGCAACAAGACGACAAGTCGCACGACTTGGGCGCAAATTAAAACGATTTGTTATCGCGCGACGCACTGGACAACGCCACCTCCGTGACAATTTAGCGCAAACCTTGTGAAATATCGCCCTACTAAATAAAATCCGATTCATGTTAACTCGTTCTTTGTACACAGTACATTCTGTTAAAATTTTTGCGACTACTTTGGCGCATTGCCTGTGTGTCGCGGTTTCTGCTTTTAAATCCAAAAAAGCTGACGTTGTTCCAGACTAATGTACTTGAGATGCTAAAAAAGGAATATTATAGATAAGGATACTCGAAAAATATAAGATACGCTTACAAACCCACTCTCTTTGTAAAATATTTGTGACTAAACTAATTTTCCTTGGCTTCTAACGAAATGTTTTTGCAAACATATGTCATTGTACTTATGGTCGTGACATTTTTTCATGTTCGGGGCAAAGTCCAGTAGGTGAGACAGCTAGGCGGCACGGCGGCGGCGCGCGGCGGGTCGCCTCGTCAGCGACAATTAACGCGGCCCGCGGCCCATAATTCACTCCCACCGACAGTCGCTATCGCACACCACTCGCATCCACAACCCAACACTGAAAATTCTACTTTTAACAACCACCTACGGTCGGCAGTCGCCACACGAGTCCCCGACACTGTCACATTGGTGTTTGTAATTTAAATTTTGTATTTACATAGTTTATTGCAGTTTAAGAACGCAATTTGTTAATACGCAAGTAGACACTCTTGGATTTATGTCTCGTTGGTATTCGCCATGCAACTTGTACCGCACATAACTTTGCAGCGGCGGCCACGAACCGTATTATACTCGCGGCACAATTAAATATCGGCTTACTGAATTAAAACGATCCATTATCTTGAAATAAACAATTTACGTTCGGTCGTATCGTGACGGAAGGAAAAACTTTTTCTATCTAACGATCTGAATATTTTTGGGCCGACCGCATTAAGCGAAAAAGTTTATAATTAACGAGCTCTATGCTCCTCTAATTGAACATAAGTAAACAGGACGTTTTGTCGTGTAATCAATCATACAATGTGTACCTATCTATTGATCCCGCGGCCGAATGGAACTAATTTGGTCGGTGTATGGACCACTACCCGCTACTGACTGATATAAAACATAATTTAACCGCTATTGTTCTGCCGCTACTGTGACACTACTATTTGATATTTAGTTGAGCAATGCGGCCTCTTTATTTACTCTATATTCTCACCTGAATAGTTTCACGAAAGGGAGCAATTAATTCTCTCAGTCTAGTCACGAAAATTTTTCATTTTAATTAAAGCTCCGACCGGAGGATCGTCGGCTAATTAACCCATTAAAACACAGACTCTCCTTTCATTTTGTCTTTTTTTACTGGAGCGTTCACTTTCTTGTGATTTTTGAAATGAAAATGAAAATATGAATGCAGAACGAACTATAGATGGTGTCGTTCGAGGGCCAATGTTTGCGCACACGAGTGCGCGGGACTTTGTATTTACAAATATTGGTAAAATAAATCAAATGCCAATACACACGAGTACTAGTAACCAGATTTTCATTTGATTTATACAATTTTATTATTGTTTGATTAATGTGGATGACAAATGTTTATTACGTTCTACTTTACGGGGGCGACCTTTCGCGCGCCCGCACAGTGAATTAGTACGCAATATTATAAAATACTACACCAACTAAATGTAGCGGCACAGCCTCTCTATAATATTTGTAGTGATAGTATACAGAAGTACATTTAGCGTCTCATAACTATACAGTGCGGTAATTGTCGGTACACACTTCGGTCGGGCAGGCACCTATTTAGAAAGTGTTGGTTTCTAATTAACGAATTGTGAACACAGCGTTAAATGAAATAAAATTAACACTACCACTGTTAATATAATTTTAACTATTTGAGACACTAATTGAATAACTGAAAATTCTGAATCAAATAGGCGTAGATCTCAAATAAAAATCGGCTCGACGTCCTCAGTTAATTAATCCATTAACGTTCTTTCATCACTTTAAATTACTTGTTTGAGCAAAAAACGTGATGAAAACTTTTCACAATATTTCTCTTTTGTAAACACATTGTGTAGCGCGAGTAAATAAACAATGGCGATCCGCTAACGCGATATATGACACGATAACTGCGCTAAATTAAAGCGGAATCGCTTTGCAAAAACAGTAATTTCAAACACAAATGATGAAATTGTACAATTATCATTAAAGGGTAGTTCACAATGCGAGCTGAAACTTGTTGCCGTCATAAAAGCAGCCGGCGAAACCGTGCGAGACAATGGCACATGTCAGCTGAGGTAACGCCGCGCGCACAAAGCGAGTGCCTACAAGTACAGTCAACAAGACAAGCCGGTAAAGCTGCGATCATCTGAATGACGAAGCAATTACGCGCATTCAGCTCGGGGCGCAGTCAGTCGAGGCAAGTGGTGAGATTGGTTTCAATAAAAGCGCAATCCCTCCCCCATGTTTTTCTTTCATCACTCAACTTTGAATGGTGTTATTCAGTACTGTAATTATTGCTCTAGTTTGTGCCTTGTACTCAATTTAATGATTATTTTGTATTGTTTCAGGTAACTTTTCGGCTCCAAAGCTTTGAATCGCATCAGGTATTTGATAATACAATGAATAATCTAAACCTTTAATAGTCGTTGTTTAGGCCGGAGGGTATGTGATAATTGCTGTTTCTCTTGTAAATTCCGTATAATTGATATTAAAGACTGTAATTATGAAATCACTTGAAGTCGAGAAAGCATTTCGCGTCACTTGGCACGGCTGCTAAAAATCCATTGTGGATGTAAATAAACGTAAAACAAGTAGCATAAACCCGTCCGCGGCACGTGCCGGCCCCGGTGAAACGAAGAAATACAAACGTCCGACAAACGGATCATTAAAGTGCTGCTTTAATGTGCCCGCGGTTGCGCCGATTAATCATCGCTCTGTGATTAATTAGTGATGAAAAAACCCGATGAAGAGCGCATCGATCCGCGTCTGTCTGCACTCACCCTTACACAAGATTAAAAATAAAAATGCTTTAAGCAGAGATAGTATCTGTTACGAGTGCCCCTTCACTTCATATTTACATTAGCGTTTTCCAATGTGGGCGTCTATAGTAGCACTCTCTACTGGACGATAATACTTGATCAATTATGAATGCTAGAAAAGATCTTCCCAAAATATCTACACAAATGATTAAAGATTCTAGAAGATTGTATTTTTTGTTTCTCTTTGAACATTGGTTTTAGATAAGATTAAAAACATTATATTAGAAAGAAAAGATACCATATGTGTACTTACTAAATTATTTCGTTGTTAGCATTGAACTCAACCAATATTGTATCTAAGAGTAGCAAAATAACATTTTATTAAAATTGATTTCGTCTCAGATTTCTACGTATTCCATTAATGTAAATTCCAAACATGATACTTATGCCTAGAACAAACAGTTGTATTTGAAGAATTAATAAGAATAATAGTAGTTTTAACAACTTAAGTTGTTATCGCTGGTAGAAAAAATTGTACAAGATACGCATATATCTATTATAAAGGTTATCTAACTTCTGCGATTAAAAGGTGTATCGCATCGCATCAACATTCTGCCAACAATATTGCGATCTCCTTTAGTAGTCACTGTTGTGCAAAGTTATAAGTCATGCAATGAATTTATTAAATAAAAATATAACTTCTTTATATAAAATTAATTGTTAAATGTACTAAACAACATAGCACACGAACAAAATCAATACCAGTATAATCTATTGCAACCACGCAGTCCCAATTATTGTAGACTAACTCGTGCCCACGGCTTCACTTGCTCGGGAACAATATATTTACCTGGATAAAAGGTATCATATGTCCTTTTCTGTACCCTTGACAACGTGTATACGACTTTTTATATATATCGGTCGAGTAGTTAAGGCGTGAAAGCATAACAAACAAACAAACTATTATTCACATTTACAATACTAGTTAGGATGTAATTAACAGTTTTACATACATACATACATACATAAATTCACGCCTGTTTCCCAGAGGGGTAGGCAGAGACTACGGATTTCCATTTGCTACGATCCTGACACACGTCTCTGGCTTCATTCACTTTCATAACATTCCTCATACACGCTCGCCGGTTTAAGGTGCTCTTAACCTGGCCTTTATCCAGAACGTCTCCGATCTGATCAAGAAACGTTCGCCTAGGTCTTCCCCTTGCGACTGTTCCATTCACACTAGCCTTATAAACTTTCTTAGTCAGTCTGTTCTCGTCCATTCTTTCTACATGCCCAAACCAACAGTTTTCATTTATAAAATGGCTCAAAGCAAATACACAGTCGTACTGTGTCGTTAGAGAGTGAATAGTAAACAATAAGTAAATGCTCTCCTAGACAGACGCGATATTACCGGCTGGTCATTCGTATGCCAAAGCGAGCAGCGATTATACCAAGCGCTAATATCTACAAGTTCTTTCGGTAGTTTTCTCATGCGCATTTGGTGTCAAGCTATTGTATAAAACGGACACCTTTGTTGTTTTTTTTTACGGCTCGGCCAAGGCTTTCTGTCACGTGGTTGGGAAGTTTTACTAGGTTTTTCTCTTAGGCAATTCTTAATAGCAACAAGGCGTCTGCAAATATACTAGGTTAATGACTATAGATTTGCTCCTTGTTAGTTAGGACCGAAAATAAAACTAGCTAGAGTTTTTACTTAATAATAGCTCTGAAGATCTAGTTAAGACTATATGATTTAAAATCCTTCGAGACTGAACTGACAACATTCACTGTAATTTATATAATGTGTATGTAGCTGTTGATTAACATTTAATCATTTTTTTTTAATTTATTGATTTTTACAATTATTAGACGTTTACATTATTTACGTTAAAAAGATTCATAAATTTATAATATATTAGCTTTTGCTCGCGGCTTTGCTCGCGAAATAGTTAGTTAGTTTAGGTCAGTATTTGTTTTTTAAATAGTCTATGTTACTCGGTGATAATACGGTTTTTTGATGGCGAAAGAATTTTTTAAATCGGTTAACTAGGTTTTGAGTTAAATCTTTACAAACAAACAAAAATTCCAACCTTGCCACTTTATAATATTAGTATAGATATAGATTTATTAAGCCACGATTGTCTAGCCAGTTAATTCTTTATGTGAGTTCTCTTTTTAGGTGGATATTATCTTAATGCTGCAATAATTTTATGATATAAATATAATATGATTTATCCAAGACAGCATCACTGCTTTACACCCTTAATATCGCAAATGCATCGAACAAAATGTACTAAAACAAATATCGCAATTGCGATAACACCGGCTAGACAGATCACCTGTGTGGGAGATCCTTTACACTAATCTGAAAATAGTGTAGTGTCGCTCGTTCCTGTGTCACATACCGGTGCGATGTATACGCGCGGCGCGGCGGCGGCGTGTCGTCACCGTGGCCGGCGCGCTTGTAAACTAACAGAGTTGTTAAGTAGAGAACATAGGTACTCTAAGTGATTGCCTCACTCATTGAAGTCGTTTGACGAACAGCCCGCCTGCGATTTACACCCAAATACGCCGTTACTCATATTACAAGGGGAGATTTAAATGTCGCTTTTTTAAGATGAATATTTTACAGTTTGTGCGGCCGCCGGCCCGTTATTCATTGTCACCGAATTTAATACGTTAAGTGCACCCATTTATGAGCAAACTTTTAAATGCTCACGAGATTGATCGTGTGGATTGGATGACTAATACATTTGTGTACCCACCCGCGCGCCGATGTCGTTGCGATATGTAAAGATTGGCTGCTATTAATCAGATGACATTTCAATATTGATATATTGTAAACATATCCATCAATAATGCGTACACTAATTTTGGTTTATCATCGTAGATATATAATAGGCAGTGGGAGTAATGACTTACATTAAAAAATAATTGCAGCGGACATAATGATAAATCTTTGAACTTAATTTATGTAACTCGGTTTGTCGCCGTTTAAAAGGTCTTAAATCTTTTCATTTCCGATTTCATTGATTATCTTTATATATATAAATTTTTGTGTGTGTGTTCAAGTGTATTCGAGAATGGTTTAGATTTGGTTAGGTATCTTTTTTTTATTTTCTTTTTATTTTACTGGACAAAGTCTGTCGGGTCCGCTAGTTGCAAATAAATTTTAAACTCTATCGCTGTTGTAGGAAATTTGCTTGTAATCTTGATTCTATTTCGTGATAAATTAACTAAGCCTACAATTAAAGCTATTAGCACCATGTGAAATTTACTTAATACTAAATAACGAGTATTACTCTTGATTAATTATTTAAAAGTCGAAACGTCGAGCTATTAATATGTATTTATTACCTTTTAAATACTTAATCGCAAATAATACCCGTTATACAGCATTATATTAAGTATGTGTACAAACCGTGAAAGTCTAAAAACCATGTGTGTTTGTAAGTTTAAGCAAAGCCTTATACTCCATTTAATTAGGTATTTAACGAAAGGTAAACAATCTCGATGTGACTTTTTACACTAATACATATTAAACAAATAAATTACTGCTTAAACTAACGATTCAATTGATTTAGTAATTGTTATACTTACATTAATCTTCAGCAGCATTTTAGTTTTAAACTGAATTTTAGTTATATAGATAAAAAGGACATATCATGATCGTTTACCTTTAGTTAAATACCTAACCAAATGGAGTATAGGTTATATAAATTCTTTTAACAAATTATATAAATCATTAACAGATATAATTACGATAATAATCATTTATTTAAACGGCCTACATGGTTTACTTAAATATACTGGCCTTCAAGATTATGGTCTTGATGCCTCAGGCTTACCCTATTAACTATAACTATATAGCACAATGTGTCAGATTTAGCCAACACGTAATAAATTAAAAAATAATCAAGATAGTAAAAAATAATTTATTATTATAAAATTTTGTTTGCTAGTAGAAACATACGAATACACAATAAAATTATACAAGTATGTACTCTAAATACAATGTATAGAGTACAGTCATTATTTAAAATACAGGTAAAGATTACTTTTGCCTATGAAGTTTTGGGTTTAGTTTACTCAACATATATCCCAGCCACGAGCCACGAGCTCTTGAGTATCTATCTACTTAGATTTTGTCCGCAGTACCTGAATTCTCAAGAGATACTTTTGACAGAATCAAGTTCACCAACAAAATCTATGTATCAGATAGCGGCAAATAATTAAACAGAAAATATTTAAACTGAAACAAATAATATAAATCATGCGAAGCTCACGAGCGCATTGGGAATATTTAATTGTAATTATCATTGTGATAAAGCAGATCTTTAAAATTAATTTAATTAGGTTCGTAAAATAAGTTTTAATTACGTATATGTGTGTAGACGGTAGTTAAAGTTGAGCCACATAATGGCGTGAGTAATGCGGCGCAGAACGTAATAATTGATTTATTTATAATAATGTCGGCAACTCGGTGCGATTAAGTAGGAAATATGACGTCGTGTCGACGTGGATGCTTCTCGGTCTACTCGTAATTACAATAATTGCAAAACTTTCTCACTACAGTCTTAATCGCGATGCTTTAGGGCCATTCATTTGTATTTATGCATGCCGCGTAAACAACTCTTAATGGCGTTCTGTTTTATATTTGCTTTATGAAACCTCAGATCCGAGCAGTCGCCGAAAAAATACCTTGGATACCTTGAAGCGCGACGAGAAAAATCCTAGTTCAAGTTTACGAGTGTTTCATAATCATTGTGTCGAAACACGTAAAATTTCCTCGAGTTTTATGCAGACGCAGCATCGTTCGGTTGGATGGGTCGTCCGGTCCGTGTTGTTAAAATATTCTCGGGAATCGCGTGGAAACAAAACAAGTGCTACGTAAAAGTAACAGATTACCGACCACTCTCTCGTTTACAGCGCGCGCCGCGCCGCTCGGGCCACGTACTTACATACCTTTGTTCATATTCGGGCTCGCGATCACAACTCGTCAACTAGTTGCGCAATTTGTATTCCTGTAAAAACATTCATAGCATGAATGTAATACATAATGTGAATATCATCCGCAGAATTGTAGGAACATTAGTTTTTTCAAGCAGTAAGCCGAAAGTTAATTGTCAGTAAAGACATAAGTCGACTAGTTTAATTCTCTAGGGTGTTAGTAAGAGTTACATTGCGTTCACACCGACGGTTTCACGAACCGGTTTGCTGATACGGTTTTAAGTGGAGTTGAATATTCACTCTTGTATCTAAAAATCGAATATAGTGCAAAACATTTCGGTTTTCTAATCTTTGCAATTTCGAGAATCAATGTATTTTCTAACTATACATTTTGTAATGCCATACGAGTTAAAAATGCTCTAACCATAGTATAGTTTTTTACAACAATTAGAATATATGGATAGGCCTACCTAGTAGTTTTACAAAAACTTCGTGCCAAAAATAATAATTTATAGTGAAATATCATACAGTTATTCGCATTGATTGTCATTTAAAGAACATTCATTGCCAGTTAGAATCTGTTCAGTTGAAGTGTAGAATGTTCGTTAATTGTAAACGTCACAGCGTTTAAGGTTTCATTAATACTTGCCCAAGTAGTGTTACGCTTTACTTTAGAATACATGCTTATATTCAATTACAATTACATTCTAGTTCATAAACAATGCATAGAATTATATAAATGCTGTTAATTATACATTTAAATAATCAGACTTATTAATATATTACTAGATTTTGGATTCACTCGTTAATGTTAGCCAGGTTAGATTATTAACAGTATTATATTCTGGATGAAAATTATGTCACTTTCTGTACCCCTGACAACGTGTATGCGGCATTTCATGATGTTCGATCGACTAGTTAAAGCTTGAAAGCATAACAAACAAACTCACATTCACAGTTATAAAATAGGTATGGATATGATTAATTACTTCATAGCTGACTCGTGGCATACTGGATCAAGCGAAGTTTGGCTTATTACATCGCAGCATTGTTCTTAGATGTACTGAATTGTTGGATTCGGGTTATCCAAGAACGATGATATCTAGGTGATTTTATATGTGATTTCTTCTTGACATATTACTTGATATTTATCTTATAACCAAACAAGTCTTAAATAAATAACAATACTTTCGAGTAGCGGCATTTATTATCCATTGATTCAAATATCTGATAATGTTCATTATCAAATAATGAATATCTCGTATTATATACACAGAGCTGCGTACAAGTTTTACCAGAAAAACAGTTGAAATATATACACACATACATATAAAGTATGACATGTGAGGTTTATCTTACGCCGAATCAGTGTTTCCATTTAAGTTTGTTGTGTTGTGTAAGTAACACCGGAGATCAGTCCGCGTTACGAAGCCGCAGCGCTCTCAGCCGTAATATGACTCCATGTTGACATCAGATCCGCCAAATTAACTAGAAAATATAACCCGGTACGAGTGCCCGCGCTTCTTAGCTACAAAATGTACATAATTAGAAAAGTTTTTACGAGTCGTGCCCCAGCAAGTCGACGCTTGTCACTGGCTGACACCGCACCCCATGTCCGGACAAGGATTATAATTTTACTGAACAAATTATTTACAAATTGTGATTCTTGTTTATGCTTTTCCTCTCCCTTGTTTTGTTATTCGGTTTACTTAATAACATACTCATGTTCAGTTTATTGTCGAGCACGATTGATGTACTTCATTTTTATTTTAAATAACTCTTTATTTTTCTTCTTATAACTTTTGTACGCTTATTTTGTGATACATATGCTTCGAATTTTAAATCACTTTTACAGTGGAATAGACTAATAAAGATACGAACTTTTTATTACTCAAACATGAAACATAAGCTAGGTTTGTGATTCTTGATAATTTATTACTTTTTTACATATACATACCTAGATAATCTTTGTTATGCGATAAAATAATTTATGGTCTAATATATCATAACAATTATTACAATTGTGGTATTGTTTACGTTAATATGTAGTTTAATATTTGTAGAAATATAAATTTTATAATATACTCAAACATAACATCTAGATAAATATTTTTTATTAGCGAAGACAGTAAAATGAGATTTATAATAGGTACAATGTCATAAAGCGTCATGTTATCCGAGTGGTAACCGCAGTTACCAAACACGCACATAGCAATACATCGTATACCACATAACACGAAATGTATGTGTCAACGGTTCAAAAGAATCAGAGAAGTTGGCTGGGGTGGTGTTATAAAAATAATTGCCGTTTTTGGCACGACACCGCGTCAACGACGGTTCCTTGCCCTAAATGAGTGTAATTACAAAAGTTTTTATTACTAACTGCGCGCCAAAACCTCCTTCCACGATCGTATTATAACGTTGGTGACGTGAAGGCTCACTACACCCGGCTTTGTTTCAAATTACATAAAATTTTATCTATTTTAAAATAGCCACGCTGTAAAATACTTTGTGGATTTTCTACTTGGCGAGTTTTTGTTAGTCGAGATTCTTAATATAATATATCTCAATATTCTACATAGTTTGGGAAGGCCACAACTGGCAATACTTATTCGGGTATGACAGTAGACTAAATAACTTAGTTAACGTAATTAGAATATTTAGTTAAAAAGTAACAATGGCGACGTTGGTGACCCCATCAGTCGCCGAGGGGCTTGTTCAATATGATTAAGAGATTAGAAGCATTGGAGGGCTGCGACATTTTGTTTTGTGCATAAATAAAAACCTATCCATTTAATGGCTTTGGCGACAATGCCATGCAATGACCGTTAATTAAAATATTCAGTGTTCATCGTATTATGGCCTATGCATTTTTATGAACACATTGATATAAAGTCTAATAAAATTATGCAACATACTAGCCAAAAGCTTAACTCTAAGACTATGCGATAAAAGTACTTTTGTAATAGTAAACGGCACAAAGCAAAATGTTAGTAAGTAATCCAAGACAACTAGTGGATGGACGTTCGGCGCATCACGTCCCATTTTTATAAGAACAGAAAACACATTCTGACCACCTGTGCAGCATCAAGCGAACATAACAGTATCTCAGAGCACGGGCGGAATTAACGCTAGTATTAGAAATTAAATTTTCATTTAGGTACGTATCTCCTATCGGTGTAGATCGAACGAGGTCAGAGTGCAGTTCCTGCACAATGAGCCGATTACTTCCTTAACGAAGCCGAGACTGATTCGGGCCGAGGGGAGCCGTGCAGGAAATAACGCAAAAGCACGTGAAGTTAGAAAATCCCAAGATACGGAACTCGCATTCGTTGAGCATGACTTTTCACATTTCGGAATGTAAATGGCCCTGAACTAGGAATTCTAAGTTAAACGTTCGACAGACGAATGAGTTTTCAAAGACGTTGGTATTTACCGCATGTATCCTTTGTTTTATGGTAGCATCGCGGGAAAACAGAGCTTTGGATACTTCTCATAAGTTAAGAGAGAACAAAGGAAACGAATTATACTAATGCTTCTATATGATAAGCTTCGGATATTAGCTTGTTTGTTTATTGAGTAACATTTGCCTAAAGAAATGCGGCGACGTATTTTCGTCGAAAATCTCAGAAGCACGCAGTTATTACAAGACAGTGTAATGTATGTACCTCAGTAAATAGTTCAAGGGATGCAAGTGCACTCGAAGGACATCGTACACTTAAGCATGTTATTATTTATTAACGGTGATAGAGGGAGTCAGCGCCGCCGCCGTCAGGAAGGGCGCGCACAGGGGCGGCGGCGCGGAGGCGGGAGCGGGAGCGGGTAACGGCGGCAATGTGCATATGCGCTGTCGCGATATGCCACGTCCTGCGTGATGTATGCGCCACTCACGATTCCTCCTTCTTGCTTAACACTGTGAACACTCGCACGCCATAAATTTTCAAGTTAAACCTACAACTTCACTGTAGAAATGTGTGGAATTCACAGAATTAAGTTTTTACAACTTCACCGAGATTTTTAACGGCTAACTCTTTAAATTATTACGTTTCGGTACACCTACGTTTAACGTCTTAACAAAGATTTAAGAATTATAAACTTTCAATTCTCCTCTCCGCGAACTCTGAGAGAGTGCAAACACAACGTTGTATGGGTGAGTTCTTTAACGTTTCGTAGTTTATTCAGTGCTGCGATTGTAAATAGGGAAGTTGATTTTGTGTTTTGTTAGTTGAGGTAAAATCGAGCACGATTTTTAATAAATTCTCGAGGGAGCGATTAAAAGTGAAGATAGTCGAGGTGAGGAAGTGTGGCGAGGTGTAAGACGGGCCCCCCTCCGCCCCCGGCGTGGTGGGTAGCGCCGCGGAGGCGCAATATCGCGTTCGGTGGAGCGTGGCCGGCGGCGCGACATTTGCATCTTTCTAAATGAAACCATATTACCGATGTTGTGGCGCACTTATTGAACGAGTTATTGTGATGATGGAGTCGCTCCGATAAAGTCCCCACTGCCGCTGCCGCCTGCAAATGGTTCCGCCGGTATTTAAAATACGTTCAGAAACCTAAAGCGGTGGTGAGCAAACTTATTTCAGTTAAATGTGGGTTGAGATTTATAGTTTTCGATTAACATTTTTTTATAAAATTATTTTAGTGGTTACTGTTTTAGAACGAGTAATGGCCTTGCGATACTTAAGGGCATTTTTTATTACTACTTTGACACAAATACTTCGAGTTCTTAATTATGTAGTGTTTATTGCCCGCGACCTAGTGTGCTTTTACAACAAAAATAAATATAAGTAGTGTCCAAAGCTACGAATGTGCAATGGTGCAAGGAATCGCAAGCTCTTCATGTTTGTTGTTCTTACAGGTCGCGTTGCAAAGTCTTAAACGTCTAGAAGTGAAGTTTAGACACAGATATGTCTGGCATTCCAACATTTTAACTGAATTTTTTTTATTATGTTGATGTAGGCTTCAATTTTGGACTCCTAGCACAAGTTGCCGCTTAATCTTGCTACAAATCGCGTTTCAATTCCTGGGAAGTATTCTATTATCTTGTTTAATTTTAGGAAATTAATGGCGTCTAGAAATAACGTTGCCATTGTCATACTCCGACTAGATTTCCAGTCTTCATAACCACTAAAAAAGGGTAGACGTAGCTGAAATAAGGATGTAATACCAACCTATTCAGTGATATACATACGATAGACTGTACGGATGATGTAGGGGTTTAAGTGATCGCCTCGCCAATGCAACTGCATCTGGTTTTGTGAGTTCGATCCCAACACGGCACATAAAATTGTGTGATCCATAAATTGTAGTTCTAAGATTTTCTACCGTAGGAATAATTCCCATCTCGCAGTGGACTTTACAAACATTCAGACGACGGACACAAGGATCTCAGACCGTTCTTTGTGTCCGTCGTCTGAATGTTTTTCTTAAAATAAAAAGGAGTATATTATGATTAAAATGTATGTAGATTTTCTGTCCGTTATTGGTATTTCATACATTATACGTAATACGTACTTACACAGCGTTATTGTAAACGTGAACACAGTTTATCGAGACAAGCCACGAGTCTGAACCACAGCCGACTCGTTTAATTGAACATTACCATTCATCACTATTACGCCAATTAATAATACTTAATTACTCTTAATTTTAAACGTATATTTGTCTTACAGTCAATTATGTTAATAATTAACAAAAAGTAGGTAATTCATTGGATAATGAGGTAGGTAATTGAGCAGTTTTCATCAGTTTGCCAACAGTCATTGCCGCTGTCTATACCTACGTATACAAAGCATATAACAGAAGGATGTAGTTATACAAATCGTAAGGTGAGTGTGATAGTGTGATGAGAAGTCCTAACAACCTAAAAGTTTAATTATTTAAGAGGAATATCATCATCATTTCAGCCACTGCATAGGCCTCCCCCAAGGTTTTCCACACAAACCGATTTTGGGCCATCCGCATCCAACCGTTTTTTAGAGAGACAATTTGAAAATGACTCTTCCATTTTACCTTTATCATGGCAAATTAATTTTTTTTGTTTTTATTTTGTTTCATCTGTCCTGGTGTTTGTGTGTAATCTTATCTAGGAGGTTAAATTTGGCCCACTTGCCATTGGGAGCATTACAATACAGTTTAAAATAATTCAAAATAAAAAGTAGTCCAATCAATTGGTGATACACCACTACAGAAAACATGGAATATTTAAAAACGCATAAATTAAATAAACATACAGAAATATAAAATTTAAAAATGCTGTACCTATTGTCAGTCGTTTAGCAAAAATAAATAAATGTATGTCTTGTCTTTTAGGGTTTTGTAACTAAAAGGCTGCAATGGAATCCTATTGTTCTCTGAAAGGAGCATCCGGGCCACGGTATTGACCCCGCCAAGTCGAGCAAGCACGGTCGTATCGTTTTTTGAATCAACTGAAGAACTATTGATCCTTTTTTATCATACTCAAGATCAGAGAAAAAATTAATATTCATGCTATCGAAAATAGTAATATTAGTAAAAATATGATTAGCATCTATAGCAACCTACATGTAAAAAATTGTATATAGTCGATATCTGCAAGTGAGAGATATTTAAGAAAAAGATTGTGATAGATTTTTATCAGAAATATAGAAACCAAATTTCAGAAATGATGACTAATGATGAGATAATGTCAAATATTTTTAAATTTACTGTGTACTTAAAATCTATACCTTACTATGAATGTATTTGTATGTGTGTTTGCGCACAAACATACACACAAAGATTGCATCATGCAAAAATTGATGCACGAAATAGAATGCTGTTTTTAAAATTATGCTGCTTGAGGTCTAACTTACAATCTGGTGCATGTTTCATCTCGGTGTTCATGTACTTACTGAACTATTTCATTTCAAATTGTGACACCCAAAATGTAGACATGATATACAATAAAGATTTTGATTAGATTTCGATATGCCGCCTAAAAGACCAAAATAACGTTTGAGATCAGCTTTTCCTCATACAAATGAAATAAAATATAGATAGCTAGCTCATTTCAAATTCCACGCATTCGAAGTCGCGAGCAACAGCTAGTAATTCAAAAAATAACTACTATTGAAAGTTCATCAGTTTTTTCTGGGCAGATGACGACGTCACGCGAGATGCGTCATGCCAAAGGTACGGTACGGTGACGATACCAATGAATCCGTTCGCTAGTGAAAATACCACTATAGCAGTAGAGTAATAACAACGTTACTACGTTTCGTCCGTGAATAAGACTTCTGAAGGTTCATATACTTACTTCTTACTTTCCTTTTCATCATCCATATTTAATTTCTTTTGCCTAGAGTCGGCAACGCGCGGGAGATACCTTTGGCATTGCTAGCAATCACAGGCTACTGCAACCACTTGCAATCAATACCGCAAGTTTACCACTTTTGTTGTATAAAAATACATTTAGTTCGCAATTCAAGGAGAGCTGGAATATTTACTCACCGCAGGGATACAAGGTGAATTGCTTGCAGTCTCTGTAGGACGAAGGACTCTCTGACAGATCGGTCAAGTACGACTATTTTTCAAGGATTATGCTGCTATGCGCTAGAATAGACTACACACAGCGCTACCTCATATAATGTCAAATATTTTTAAATTTACTCTGTACTTAAAATCTATACCTTACTATGAATGTATCATCCGTTTGAAACCAAACAGGTTTTCTTAAGACCGCATGTTATAACTTTGATTGGCCGCTTATTCCGCGGTACTAGACATTTTTTTTTATGCTCTGCAATATATTGCAGTATACAAGTAAGCTAGCAGAGAATCTGTTGTGCCCTTCTAACATTACTTGATAGGCAAGAACTCATACCGCGCCCGTGGGCACTAAATTATGTTATGTGTGTAGTAGGCAATTTTTGCATCAGCTGAGTGTGTACGTATATGTTAAATCTATGCATGTAGTTTGATATTCGTAGCCACTACTGTTCTTATCGGACGGAAAGACGAACAACAAAGTTATCCAAAAGCATCAATGTTTTTAAGCAAAAATAGTAAATGTTACGCTAAAAATTAAATCAAAAAGGTATAGGTAGTTTTAAAATGAACACACATATAAACTTTGTTATTGTTATATATTCATCGTATTTTCATATTTTGTATTGTGTATATGACCCAACATTTTCATTGCTCTGTACATCCACATATACGCAATGCCAGATTTTTTAAATTATACAATCTTCGACACTAAAATCTTCTTTCCCCTTTGAACAATGCAAAAGTTTCGAAGCAATAAAATCAATTGACTTACATAGTTGTATGTTTAAAATGTGTATTGTAGAAACATAGTTAAATGACACCGTCAGGTAAGCAAGGCATTCCCCACACGTATTCGATTCCTGATTCCCCACAGAAAGAAAGGCGTCTTTACAGCGAGATTCGGTGCCCGTTCCCAGCCGCAATATGTATGATAAATAAATTGCTATCCAATATCAAATGGAAGCAATACCGGTGAAATGTACAAAGCGTTTACTCATATTACATGTATGCGTACGAATGACTCCGGCGGATATAGGGCCAAAGGGACTCGGCCCGGGTGCCTACGCGACCCGCCAGATGGCCGCTCATATCATTGTATCCACTAAATGAGATTTTTAATGCTGCGGTTTCACCTGCGTCTAAAAGGTTTTATAACTTATCTTTGGCTCAAGGCAGCGACTTTCACCTCTATGTAATTCCTTCCACATACGGTATCTCGTAAATTAAAATGTTTAGAATCTCTGTTCACGCTTTCAGAGTAAGTAACGTCGGTTTTATTACGGACAAATTAATGGATGAATACAAACCCAAACTCGGTCAGAATAAAAACTTGCTATTTGCGTTGGAAGAGATTTATCTAATCTAGATAAGCTAAAGAAGTTAGTGGTCCAGTCGGCATCAAGAATTCTCGACAGGCGCCGATATTTGCTGGGTGCGCTGGGGGAGTCTGTTTAGTATAAGTAAGCCTTTTTTTTATCTAGGCCACGTTTAACTTCGCCAATTGTCGTGGCAAATGGGGCCGCAAGGAAGGTAGAAACTCCGTGGCCTGTGTTTATCTATCGTATTACGCCAGTGGAAATGCTTACTGAGATAGAATTGAAAACCACTCCACATATCATGTTAGACGGCGTGAATTGTATAGCTATAAGACTGAAACGTAAGTAAAAATCCCAATCTAAGAAATCAGAACAAAAAACACTCAGATACAAGACTTGATGTCATTCTGACTCGAAGACAAATGAGACAAAGGAAATAAGAAATATTAAACGTGACTCGAATGTCAAGACGTTTTCCATGCAATGATACGGGTTGTGCCGTCACACGTTGCGTATATGTAAACCATGCTGCTTTTATGGAAATAGCGTTATTATAACAGAGAAACGGGACGCCGTTACCGGGAAGATTTGTTACAAAAACGTTGGAATTGCTTTGTTTTTTACATTACCGCTGTGAGCTCAGCTTAATTGATATTAAACGTTCTCCAGCCTTAAAATTAAAAAAAATATATCATTAAACTATAATATGAGCACGAGGCATCGTATGAACAATGAGACTACCATTTTCCCACAGTAAAAATAATTTCATAAATAACATTACTTTTATTGATGTTATGAATAAGCAATAATGAACATAAGTTTAAATTTGGCTTTTATTTCGGTTGTAAATAAATATTTAATTTTTATTAAGTTTTTGAACCGATGTTCATTAAAAATACATTTGACGAGGTTGTCGAGTAGCGCTAATTAATGCATAGCAGGTATTAAAAATGTATGACGCCGGGCGATCAGGCTCCATGTAGAACAACAATCTACGAGGAGCTCGCAGCCAGATAATGCGAGTAATGAAATAATGAGCTAAACTTAAACGAGCTGTAAAATTTATGTTTCGTGCAGCTTAAAAACAGCTCCCCGGAGATTCCCGGCTACGGAACCGAGTTAACGTTTTGCTTTCAGTTTTAGCTGCTTTTTTCCCTACAACTTGAATTTAGCTTGTGGCCGTCTGTGTTTTTCCGAGTTTAAAGTTTATGTGCAGCTCTCTCATACCGACATTTTAGCGAGAATTAGGATATACACAACAAGTTTTAACAGCAATTATTATGCTTTAATATAGCCTTAATGGTCCTGTGATGTAAGTTTGTGCGCATACTTGCGAACTTTGATGAGGGATTCGATATTAGGATGTCTGAATCGAACAAAAAGTTTTATTGAGATTCTCTGTTAGGAAATTCTCAATAACAGAACTGAGTCTAGAACTGTCTCCGATAGATGGTAATAGCCTCGAATCTTGTTTAGTACTTTGGGACACAGAAACATAGATTGCGAATTGTGGCTGCAATAATGCAGTTCTGTTTTCTCCTTCAAGAATATAAAGGCAGTTAATCAATTAATGTATTTGCATGAATACTACTCAAATTTTCATACAAATCAAAATATAAATATTAGGTCAATTATCCAAAAATAAGTTCATTATTTACGCCCATTGTCCACCGTATGAAACATCGTCAAGATGATCGACCTAACTATCTATCAATCGCATTATTATCAAAGTAAGTTTCATATTTGATTGTGATTTGAATTATAATAATAAGCAACAAATTGTTCAGCATTCTAATAGGGATCAAACAATTTCCATATACGCGAATTCCATTTTCATAGGAATAGCACATCACTGTGATATGCACAATAACATATTTTTAATTGGTGATGCAATCAACATCAGATATTAGTTAAAACGATGGCCCGGAAGAAATAATAGGAAACGACAGAATATTTCTTCTAAATAAAATCCTGCAGGATGGAGATTTTAAAAATAGTTTCGAAGCAAATCTAATAACAACCCCGGACACTTGAAGTAGGATTGTGCTCACGTTGACCTCGCCTTCAGAGAAATAAAAGTAGTGCTCTATCTAGACAGACGTATAATCTAGATATCAGAGGAGGAAGCTGATTAACGTCAGCCGGGGCGATACCAACAGCCGGGGAGGGGCTACAAACAACGCAATTTATTGTTAATGGCCCACTACTCAGACATTTAACGCGATGAATGCCCTGTACAAACATATCCTTACCATATTAGCAATACAAATAGGTTTATACACGTAAACATCGATGACGCGGCTCCATCGGGATATTTGTGATCATGACGTTTCGAAATATTTATTACATTGGACGTATTAACGTGTTTATTTAGCTAGCGGCAATCTTTCTCGACGAGATTAAGCCGTAACAAAGCAGCGAGATTCCACGTGCTAACAAGACTTAACAACTCGCTCGAGTGCGTCGTTGTAACTTTCTAGACGAGAAGTCAACACAACCCTGCTATAGCACCTCACTACATAAAAATCTGATGCAACAAACGTCTGAATATCGATGAGGATGTGAATATTTTTAAACGCATTAAAGGTCGAGTTCCTGCGTGTTCCTCTCGTATTTTATGGTCCGTAAAATAGTCTGTGCCGAGTGACTTTGTTCCGTACGGCACAGGATGTAGTTTCGGAAGTGAAACTTTGTGAAAATATTGTGTTGGATATTAATTGTTCGCACAGCTAGCGCTTTCATTGTTTTGCACACATTATGTGGTGTTATGAGAATGAGATACCGGTGCAGCTATTATGAAATCTTTTATTCAAAAGTCTCTCACAATAAAACCGGTCAATTTAAACTCGCTGTGTATAAAAACGCTATATTTGTTATATTTACATTAACAACTCCCTCGATATGATAAGGGTTTCACTTTATCCTTTCAGGAATGCAACGATCACGGAACAAAACGAATAATCTGGTTCGAACGTTAAAAATGTAAAAGTGGGCATCTCTTTTCCCCTTCAATCCCGTTCTCTGAAGATTAGAAAACACGTTTGAGAGAGCTCTCGAACAATTTTCCGTTTACGTAGCGGTAATTGTCTTAGAACAGGCACGAATAGCTATCTCTCGGTCGGTCGGCGGCGCGGGCGCGCGGGCGGCGGCGGCGAGAGCGCACTGCGGTAGCCGACGCCGCAGACCTCGGCTTCCTCCGCCGAAACCTCCGATACGCTACGTGCACTGAATCCTAATACCACCTGTACTGATTTTATTTTTGCCTCCCTCATTCTTGATTCAACTATCTAATAGTTATCTGCAGACGTCCGATCATTGCACTACCTTCCGCTCCGGACGATCGTAAACATTTTTAATTTTTTCACCTCAATTTGCGCATTGTCATTCGTTACGTGTTCGGTTTATCACCGTTTTTATGTTTCGGTTCTAACATTTCCTTTAGTGTAAATTATGCAGAAATCAATTCGGGCCAGTAAGCTGGACCCTGGTAAATAATTCAGCGCTGATTGTAACGAGGGTCCAAGTCCGCACTAAATGTTCCCAGGGAACCACGCGGTCGACAAACAATCCTTGTTTTCCTTATCTCTGTATAAGAATCTTCACTTACGATTCGTCTCAGCCGAATGGAAATGGAATGCCTTTGTCTCGATAATCTTATCTATTGATTTTCGATTAATCCAATTTAGGTTTTGATGAAACAAGATTTTACGTATTAATCAATTCAGTGTAGTACACAGCAGTAAGTCAGGTATTTTAGAAGCTAAATGAAATCACAACGGAGCGGGGCTCCCTGCTCTAGATTCTGCCGGCGTCCACTGTCCACCGTACTCGTGCAGATTCAATTATTTCATTAAAATAATCTTCTCTAAAGACTGCGAGCTGCGCACACTGCACTATATTGGATAATATCATCACGAGTGTTAAGCAAGTTATACGATTAAGTTCATACATTTACATAATTGCGGTCAATTAGCTGAGCTGGATCGGTGAGGGATTCTGTTACTAAATATAATGAGTAAAATAAATTATACGAGACATTCCGTCCTCGGCGGCGCTTAAAACAGTACAAATAGCCTTAAAATTTAATCGTTTTGTGCAAAGATTTTTCCATGAAAAGTTTTCCACTTCAAAGTTTGCCACTTCGCCGAAGCCAAGTCGCGTTTAACAAAGCTTTTTCATACTTACATTTTTATATCAGGAATGGAACGTCACGCTCGGTTTCATCGGCGCTCGTCCGCCCGACCGCGAAAAGAACGCATAGACCGGTAATAGGTGACGCCTTATACTGTATTCCGGTCACGTTTACAATTCCTTATATTTCATCTTTTTCTACGGCCTCGAAAAATGTCATCGAATACACATTTTCCTGTAATCCTCATAAGTCTCATGGCCTCGACAACGCTCGGGACGCCGCAGCTCCCCATCACGTGACACCTACCCCTGCCTCCCCCCTCCCCTCGCGCCCTTCCCCGGCCGCGTACCCCCGCGACAACAAGTTCACGCCGTGTCGTGACTCGCATTTGCAATAACACTTTGGCTGAGGTGCCGCGATGAGCCAGCCTTCAATTAGGTAATGGTCTACCATATAAGTTGTCTTAAGACATTGAATAAAACAAACGTCTCGGATCGTGACGTCCTCACTAATTCGCCTAATAATAAGTGTAAGATTATGTGCCCTGACAAACGCGAATCTTGTGAAATTACTTCAACGGGACGGTCAGAAAAATTTTCTTTGGAGAAAGTTTTAATTGAGCACAATGTAGGTATTTTGCTAACCTAGACAGATGGGGGCGCGTGTTAGGATTTAGGGCCGAATCCTCCTCCTTATCGGAGCAGGTTGGAACATGCACCTTGCACCGAGCATCGTCGGAAGTTTCCGACAACAGTCCAACTAGTTTGGAAGCTTGGAAACTCCATCAGATACGTGAGCTGGAGCGATTACCTCGAGCCAACTACATAGTAGGGGCGCGGTGACATGCATTTGCAATATGTTTTATATTAACAACATGATTATACTACCACATGCTAAGGGAATATTAGAAACGTGATGCCAGTGTAAGGACTATATTGAATGCCTTCTACGTTATATGATTGGCGATACGATATTTAATAAAGTTCTTGTATACCTACACATATCGGCTCAAGTATATTTATAAAATCAGTTTCTACTCTATATTACATTTGAACTACTGACATGAGTTATTGTTGTACTCAACTACCTAAAATGAATTAAACATCAGATTGGTAACTTAAGAAAAGCATTTAGCCAGCAATTAAACGGAATGATGATGGCCCAGATATGGCCTAGGGCAGGAAAATGAGAGTTACAAGTCTAAAACGCAGTCAGACTTGGTCACAAGAATTAAACTGACATTGTTCTTTTATTTGGTTATAGCCACAGATGGATCAGATGGTTAATAGTTGTGCGTGATTAATTAATTTAGTGTACGGTGGGTGCAGTGGTTTAATAGTCCGCCCAGTAACTGACAATGTGCGAAGTGTTGTGAGTTGTCCACACTGAAAAATCTTTGGATTAAGTTGTTTTTATTGTCCATTGTTTCAACGTTTGCAATTTCCGAGGCATAGGGATGATTTCTAGTATGAGAATTGTCATTTTTAAGAATAAGATTAGAAAATATTTACTGTAAGTTCAATATAAGCATAATTAGCATAATAATTACGCATCTATCATCTCAACGTAGACCAGTGATCTAATTAGCATCTGTATTCTTGAAATAAACAACACTTTATACGGATTTTGTAGCATTGTTTATTTATTATAAACAACGCGACAAAATCCGTATAAAGTGTTTAATTTCAATGTACTTATAACATTCGCGTAAACATAAGACAATATCTATATTCTTCGTTAAAACTGAAACTATTTTATTTTTATTTAATGTTTCCTTCGTATATTCTTTTATACGTAACGCCTTTTGATGCTTTCCTATTCTTAAAAGATTCTCTATAATCTCTCTCGGTACTTTGCCATTGCCGGATGTGTGATAAAGTTATTTGTTCGATATTATGGACTTTGGAAAGTCGTAAACAACTAGTTGTTTGTTTTCACTATTCGGCTTTTTGTTCCAACTTGTCTCAAGAAAACCTATAAAATAAGAGAAACTATCTTAAAATTACGATTGTTTTCTACATTAATATCTCTCTGGAGATGAAAATATGACGATAACAATACGTGATCGTATAACTATTGATAAGTTTCTAGACTTTCAAGACGACAATAAACTTAGCATATAAGTTCATATAGAGATACATGTGCGAATGTGGATGGAGCGGGCGTTATGAGGTAATCGAATGCCGATGAAGCCTCACTCCTTAGTTAGTGTAACAATGACAATATTTCAGCACGTAGTGTAGTGTGGGCAGGCGGGCACTAACTAGCGAACACAGCTGGAGTTGCGGTGCAGTGACAATGTTTGGCCGCCGCATCCTTGGGCGTCCGGGCCGTGCGTCGCATCCGCAATGAGGCCCGCTGGACGACGGCGCCGGGCCGGACCACTAATTTATAGCAACGGTTAATTACCTACAAGAATCTGACTCAGCCCGCTCCGGCAACAAAGCCGGCCGCATCAGGACGCGTGTTTGTCCGCACACCGCTAATCAATCTGATGCTATTACAACTGCAGCGTGCATCGTGCTCAGGTTCAAAAGTTTGCTTAATTATAAATACATACAAGTTCGTTTGTATTCCTCTCGTGTGTATGTGTTGTATATTATATAGCACTGTGAAGTATTTATACTAAGTATAGGTAATGTTACTTTGCAGGTCTATAGTACCAAAATTGAGGAACGTAGTTAAATAACGTGGTGATCAATAAGGAATTAATTATATTTCTTAAAATATACGTAGGAGTTGATAATAATAATGCTCAGCTACTTACAGACTTTTATAACCTAAGATTTGTTAAAATGACGGGCACCGAATACATTTTCGTCTAATTAAAAAATTATGAAAATTTCGCTTGATTAAATTAACTGCGACATAAAAGTGAATGTTTCCAAGTTAATTATGCGAAAAATTATTATTTTCTTATTTGTTGGTTTAGACTCGTCCCTTTCAGGCGCAACTAATTAATATGCATGATGTATATCGAGCAGAATACTAGGCAAAGTTATGCTATTTACGAGACTTTGATTAACTTTATATTCATAAAGCACATTTAATTATTATGTTAACGAAACCTTTCTTTTGAATAAAATATTAGACGTGGCCTGTCAAAGGAAATTAAGTATTCTTCATTTTACAACGTGGAAAGTAATAAAATATTTGCTTAATCAAACCAATGACGTCCCAAAAATCTCACCGTAGCCCACTGCCCGCGCCCGCATTTACTCGCCTTCATTTCGTAAGGAGTGCGTATATGAACATAAAAAATGCATTTATTCCGAGGAAAGTAGTAAAATACAAACGAATGTTTTGTTTTTAGTACTAGAGAGAGGTCTCTGGGAGGTGTTTTTGGTGTTAAATTATGCAGAAATCAATTCCTTTGCCCGGACGACGCCCTCGCTTTACCGTCTGATAAATAATACATCTGTAATTGTAACCTGGTCTCGGACTCACACATCTTAGCTGTAGCCGGGCACAACCGGCATCGTACTGCAGCCAGCGCATTATTTATATGAAATTAAACAGCATTATACCTCACTTTAAACATTAATTCATATTCAAATAATTAATAACGAATTAATTATTTAAATTTATAAAATAGTACACTAGATTTTTAATATATTTAATTAACATAAGTTATGCATTTCCCAGTCCACAAATCATATTTCCACAGATATTTTTGCTCTATATTTTGAGCGTGGTTACTGGTAGCAGCAAATATTGATGACGTACGTGTTTGTCCACATAGTGTAACGTAGTACCTGTATGAGTAAATGAGTAGTATTCTGTGCAACACCCCAAAACGTGCAGCACCTCTTAACAAGTTGCCAGCTGATGCTAAAATTGGCGGCGTGCGCGCATTATCTTAAACGAGCTGCTCAATATATTAGCACGTTAAGCTGCCAATGTCTCGAGCACTTAGTATCGGCTACCCGTTATTGATAGCTCTCCTACATATTATTTCACACAAGACCGCCGCATCGATTATATTCAGTCCAGGCGATGCGTTCCCCTGCACTAACTTTAAAACTGTAAGTTGTTTGTAACTCCTTAGGGTATAGTTTCCATCGCCTGCATGTAGCTGTGACTCAAAGTAAAGCTTGTATCAGTTAAGCCCAACTTCGAAGAATCAACACAAAGAAAAGATTTGTTTTCATATACTGGTGCGTACATTGGCATACCGTACCTACTTTGCGAGATATTGAAGCAAACTTCATTGTTATTAATTATTAAGTATTAACATTTTAACCACATGTTGAATCGGTAGCTACTTACGGTCGAGATGAAAAAGTAAAAAGTTTGATGTTAATAATATCGTAATATATATACATAAAATTATTTTGCCGTCTAAAAACTATGTTAATAGTTTGTGAATATTAGTGCTATAAAATGTTATTGTCAGGAGATGGAAAATAAAACTATTACGATTGCGTCAAACAAACTGTTTCTATTCTGTCAGCTGATGCTATGGAAAATCTTAAGGATATTATATAACGCTTGTTAGGTTGTTCATACTTGAGGGGTCTTGAATGAGTTTGAGCCAGTCATATGCATTAAGTTTCCGCGGTCCAGTGACGGAAGATAGGGTTTATATTTCCATCTAACCAAAAATAGTAACGTATCGACCCAGACAGTATTGTATATGTTTAGTCCCTACCATCCCGTCCTAATAGTAGAGAGAATAATGTAAGTTTTGATGATTGTTATTTTTGCTCCAATTTTTAGGGTGGTAGTGCATGACTAACGCTTGAGTGGGATTCGTCATCTCGGTTTTTGACTGATTATATTATTGTCACTTTCATTGTAGCACCTTTGCTTTCTCTTGGAACATTTGGTCACACATTGCTTTTACCCTTTATAAATAAATGAAAGTGAATCCATACCGTTTTGGGATATACTGTGTCTTATTGCTGATATGTTGTGCTATGTGCTGTAATAACGATTCTACCTTATTTATTTAGTCACGATAGTTGATGTTTAACTTTTTAGATACTTGTCTTTAACATTCAGAAAACCTTTATAAACTAAATTATGTATGTATTGTATGTAATCCTAAAATAGTCGTAGTTTGAGTGTTAATAAATGTACAATGATTCAAAATTTGTACTTTTAATTCTTTAAAAATAACATCTGTAATACCGTGGGCTTTAAAGAACGTTCAAACAAATGTTTAAGAAACTGGTATAAAAAAAACCCATCATTAAAATGCTAAATAAATATGCTTTAGCCTCGTATAATGCTAACAATTGTCGCCGAGTACGAAAAGTCTTAGGCTACGTTTAGTAGCCGTAGGTTAGCAATACCGCAGAACGGACAGGATAGCTATTTCCACGACCTAAGAAGTCGGGTGCGCATCGAGTATAGTGTACAACATAAGCCTCCAACTTACACTTACTTTCTCAAAAACTAAAAAAATATCTTTAAATACTGTAATGCAAAGCTCCAAGCTCTATTCCGATAGTTAACGGCAAAGTGACATTATTAGATAGTCACTTCTAGCACCACTTTGCTTTACCTGCTTTAGTTTCGTCGACCATAGTCTAAGATTTAGACCCAGATTTGAAAATGATTGTCAGCTGAGCTAGATCTTACTTTAGAGCAGTTTAATTAGAGTAGTTATACGATGTTAGTCGATCATGAACTATCTCAAGTCATAATAATAATATTTAGGGGGTCTTTTTTAGATGTAATAAACTGCCACATGACTGGCTAATTAGTCTTTACAGATAGCGATGCATTGATTAAATTGCTAATTCCAGAAATATTTTCATTATTTTAACAAAAAAGATATAAGGATATTGAGAAAGATAATCACGTACGTATATCTTTCCCAGGTAAGTGAACAATAAATTTGGCAGGTACAATTTACCTCAGATAATACTCTAAAATTTTACGCTGCCATTTTATTTTCATATTTCAAGGAAATAATTTTGTGTCACTAAAATCATCCAGATAAATGTAAAGTCGAATTTGCCAAATGTTTTATTTGTCATTCCACCTGCGCGCAGATCGCAGTGACGGAGCATTGGTGCCAATATCGAAATCCAATCAACTAGCTATGATTGACGGTAGCCTGACCATCGTAACATAAAAGTTCTGTTCTCGTCACAACTTGACATAAAAACGGAAAACTATACCTGACATTGCTAATACATGTTACATATTTTTTGTGGAATTTGATTTAGATATGCAAGTTTAGGTTAATATCATGCGTTAACGCTTATTGTTGATCGTATAGGCCCACCTTCGATTCTCTGGCTAAGCACGGTAGCTTAAGTATTTTTTTATAAATACCCAACTTCATTCACTAGGTAGGTAAAATTTTATAAATAATAACAATCAAACTATAGGTAGGTAAAGGAAAATGCAAAATCTCAATAATAAGTGAAACTATCACGTATGTTTTACTCTGTGCCCAGAATAAATAAATGTATTATTGATTTTGTCTCAAACGCCATAACGTGAATCTATTTCTACCTACACCTTCTGAGGACATGATGGTACATGGTGGTTTTTATTTGAGCGTCATCATATTCGTGCATTCGTTAAAGAATTTATTATGTATTATGCATATTATTCAACTAATAAATCAATTTTTGCAATGCTTTATGAACTCTCCAAGGATTGAAATTTAAAAAATTGCAAACGTCTCAGTAACACAAAATATAAATCTCATGAAATACATGTATTAAAAAACAACAAAGCAAAACTTAATATTAATCATATAAAAACACTAGACTTGGAAGTTATATTACGTTTATCTACAGCTATCACGATATGCGTAATCATCGAGATTTAATCAAAATTTATTGTCATTGCAGCGTACACTCAACGGCAAATGGACGTAACAAATTACCAATATACACCTCATAATCAATGAGTGGTTTAGGAATATCGATGAGACATTAGCTATACAAATTGTTATTCGGTGCAGAACGGCGCGGCGGGCGACAGGCGCGGACAGGCAGCGCTGTGCGTCTACAATCTGTTTTGAACAATCAACATAACAGACAAACCCGCTTTGTGCATTAGTCGCCCGTCCAACCCCCTCCACTTTAAGGCTTTATGTTCAAGTGCTGAATCTAGTTGATGAGTTTCGGCTCAAGAACTCTCTCAATCTGAATATAATAATCGAATCACCAGTTCGTCAATCAGTACCTGTTTCACATTACGTCAGTGTGTGTGTGGATTATTAACACAGATTTGTGCAAATGGGATCCGTTACTACGTACTTTTTTATATTTCATAAATTAAAACAAATAATAAATAAATACGAAGGAATTTATCAGCGATATTTTAATCTTGATATAATATATTTTAGCGTGAACCAAACAAAAGCAACTAAATACACAAGCGTGAGAGATGAAAGGAATTTACGTTCATTTTTTTAGTTTATCTATTAACAATAGCAAAACGACCGTTGTATGCTAGAGGCTATTGTATTGCATCCATAAACAAGCCTATAAAACGCGAGTTATAATAGTAGGCGTAGTGTGTGTGAGCCTTCACTAGCGCTGACGAATTCAAATAAAATTTACTCGATACGTGAACTACATTCGAGCTAGCTTGTATCCCGGTTCAGTTTATAACTAAATAACCTCGTCACCGAGAAGATAACGAACTATCAATTAAACTCGCGTATGTGTACTGAATATGAAAGTAATGCCAATTTTTTCATCAGCTGTATCCACGCCACAGGGGAAAACGACTTTGTTAATTGATATGCCTCGCCTAGCCATAACCTCGTATACTTATATGAACACGAGACACAATACCTAAATTATCAAAGAGAATAAAACAAATGGCAGACATAATATATGATTATGAAATCTTGGAAATCTTGGTAAAGATATATAAATAACCGCAACCCATAAAGTGGAACGTGGCATCATTCCAAAATATAACAAGTGAAATATCCTAATAGTCGTACCTACAACGATGGCAACGTTATGAGAAAACGAGAACCCTTTTTCCAATAAGTATGATCGAACGACGGAGTTTCTCGTCGGAGCTAGAAATTCTTGAGCAGTTGAAAACAAGTTGGGGGCAGGACTGGCCACGGCGCGCTGCGCGCGGCGGCAATATCGGTAAGTTGGGCGGCCGCAGCTGGCATGCCGCCGCCAATGTCTCAATAATCCTCAAGGTACCCTCCTAATCGACTCTTCCTTAGTTCGACGCAAGTGTGACTAACTGATTAATTCTGCGAGTCGCAGTACGTGCCCGGTCTGTCTTCGCCATTATTGTTTGCCCCACACTTTCGTCCGCTCGTGTCCCATTATTGAACGATATTTGGACTATTATTGGCGGAGTCGTACGGAGCCTTCTATTTATATGTTATCGAAGGGCGGCCATTACACACTACGGCATATAGTTTGGGATTGTAATTGCCGCTATTTCGTTAGATTGAATCCGATTTCGTTCGCTTAGTTTTAATAGTTTGTTCTTGTTTTGGAGTTGCGAGATGTTCGGCGCGTTAACGGTTTGCTTTGACTCGCTTGAGCGACGGTTTTGGTTGGCGTATTAACTAGAGCGTTTAATCGTAATTCCTTGCACTCGCTCGAATTCTAGTTGCGCTAAGATAAATTATACTTTCCGCCGTGTTACTTCCCGTCTAGCTAACATCGTGTAAAGTTTATATCTGTAGACATACGTACAGTATCGTTTGCATCGTCGCTTCGGTTCATCAAACGAAAATAGAGTCAATTACTGTTCCACTTTACCGCTGCCTACGTACTAGTGTTTACCAAATCAACAGTCAACTATGTCACCTTTATTAATAATTTAATGCGCTGCTAATTTAGCTACCAATACATAATTGCGCTGGCAAAGAGCTCGCGCATAATAGTAACGGATGATGATATAAATTAAAACATCGCACTGGATCAGCTGCAACTGTGATGGCGGTCAGATTTACGCCATCATAAAGTTCTGACGTCTATGTCATTTATTCACATGCCCTTTAATTCGTTATTAATTTTAAACGTAATAAGCTTTACTCACATCTCAATAGACTGGATACGATGTTGTTATTTAATCTCCTTTCGTGGTGCTACACTATCACGCAAGATCAGCAGTCTTACTGCATGCAACAATTTTGTTAAGCAAAACAGCCCTAATATCACTCCATTCCATGATGTTTCGAATCTAGAACTTCTTTCTTCAAGACTTCTTCTTATCTACCGCAGTCAGAATTTCGAAAATTTAAGCAGGCTTTTGCAATTGCCAAAGAAAGTAACTGCATTAGCCAATAAGTCTCCAGAAACCTAAGATTATATTTAACATACACTACCGAGAGGTTTTCTCGACAAAACTGCAAGTATAACAAGACGAAGTGGCCACAGGCACCGTTATAAATTTCAATTTAAAATATCACTGCAAGTAAATTGATTCCCCAGTATCAGTAGAGCGTCGCTTGTAAATAAGCAAAGGCTTAAGGCAAATCCGTTCTCGTAGCCATTATTGAGAGGTACCTCCAGCTATTAAACATCTGTTGTTGTTAACTCTTTGCCTCTGTTAATTGGTATATTCTTGATTCTCTGAGCTTTTTCCGATAAAACGTAGATTGCTCCACTTGTTGGCCCCGGAGGGGGACATTTGTGAGGTGGTTAGGGGGGCGTTAGATAAAACGAGGGTATATCGCCAATAACTCGCTCCATTGTTTGTTGGCGGCTGACTTAATAAGTTCGCCGAATTTATTATGATTTGTAGGCTCCCTCGTCGTCTTATTATGAGGCTTTTAACATACTCTAGTCGTATAGTGTTCTTACCGCGAACAATATACAACCACCAATTTGTTCTTTTACAGCCGTCTTAAAAAAGGATCCCCTATTTCTGTTTTCTAGTCCTTGAGATTACCGCACGAATTGAAGGACTGTTTTATACGGTGCTCCAGTGAATAGATATAGCAATTTTATGTTCCAGGGCAAGGAACATGAATTCATAATCTGTACTTCAAACTAGTACACAAAGTATTAAGGATAGTAAATTGTGTAATATAGCTTAGTAATGAAACGAACAATGGGTGACTGGGAGTAATCAACTAGTGCAGAACAAATCAAAAGCTAATTAAATTATCTAACGAAACACCAGAGTTGGCAAAGTTAATTGAATCTAGACTTTAGATTGCGAATCCTTAGGGACCAAAAAGTATTAACAAAAATAAGTAGCAATGAAGATCATGACTTACCCTTGATTGATTTACAACATAAATTTGCGGCACACTTGACATCCATCATCAAAATTAATGGAAGTCGAACGGACGGATCATAGACACTTGAAAAATTGATGCTGTTAATAAATTACCGAGAAATAATAATGCGTCGGGAAATGTTTAGTACTGATTCGCAGTCTGTGTGTGCGCCGCGGCCATTAGCAACTCATTTTGTACCTGTCCGCACTTGAAAGTTACGTGACAAATTATTTTGACTTTAATGTCAGTCCAATATTTTTCTTGGTTTGAAGAATTTAAATGTTATTTAAAATGAAGTGGCGGGTGTTAAATGGCGATGGCGTTGGACTAGCGGGCAAAAGGTTACTTGCTCTTTACTATTCACATTAAGTTAATAAAACTTTTCCATTGAATTCAAAAAGAAAATGCTAGGTGTTTTTTATTTATTAAACGAATAATATAGTGAATGACATTGCGTGCATTTGCTAAAAGGACACTAGAGATACAAAGAGCGTTCAGACATGAAATGTTCTGAATTTAAACCTTAAGTTCGTGACTATTTAGTATTCGCAACGTGTCAACTAAAAGCTCTACGAAACTTTAGTAGTCAAATGATAAATATTGATCTACAATAAAACAACAAATGCACCTGAGCACAAATTCTATTCGACTAACAAATCAAATGCGGTGAGCAAATCGGATTTACCACACACCCCAACGGGACCCTGACCTTGTGCAGACCAAGTGAGGGTAGTTAACAAAAGCCTCGCTCGCCCAAGGCGACGCTGAGCTGGCATCAATTTATCCGTGCTCACGATCAATGCAATTCAACCGAAATGTTGGGTGATCAAACGAATGTTTATTTACTTTCATAAAAGAACAATAAAAATATATCAATATATTGTGTGATAACTGATAAGTGTTCCACAGATGATACTTTGCGTCTTTTGTTTTCGATTTCAGTGCTTTAATATTTGGAAACTCGAACGAGTAACCACACAATTCCTAACAGTATGTTTACATCATAGCAACATGAAAAAAAGGATGTACCATACTCAGATTTCTTGCATAAGCGCACTAGAATAATTATGAAAAGCGTGTCAGCAAACCGATTAATAAAGCTACGAAAAAGTAAGTAGCATTACTCGTAGCGTAGCAATAATTAAAAATAAAGAAAATATAAAAGTATCAATATTGTTTAATATATCAATAAGTATGTATATAAATTTAGCTACTACTTAAGTAAAAATCGATATAATATCGATCGATAACCACATATATAACACAATTTCCTTTTACGAACAAGATGACAAAGCCATCATATTTCAACGGTCAACAAACGTTAAGTATTTACACTACACATACAGCTACGCTATAGTTTCACTTAAGCTATATTTTATAGACTTTATTTTAAACTGATAAAATAATAAATGTGCTAATAGAATTACTTACTATTTTTACTCCTAATAGTAGTCGATGTAGACATCAGACAGAAAAGTATCTGAAATCTGATATTTGGTGTCATACAATAGGGAGACGTCTTGGCCTCTTTGAATTTACGGCAAAATATATTAGCTGTTATACATAACACCTACGCTTAGGGTAATTATGAACAGAAGTAAACATCTGTCAAAACATAAAACTTTTAGCTTCTACTAGAAGAGATGAGGTTGTAAACAAACATACACACATGTGACACTAAATCCTGGAATGACATAGGCAGGGGTGTATTGAACCCACATATTGCTAATTATGTTTAAAGCCCTGTATGACATTAGGCATATGCCTACTGTACGGTAATGTACGGTATATACCAGACCGACTATTTCTAAGAAAATATTCCAATAACTTTTCGCTTGACCCGAGACCTCACGATAGACCACAACAATTAACACAACCGTAGATATGCAACGAGACTAACAAGGCAAACAAATAAAAAAAATACTGAAAAAATAAGTGTGGAAGAACAGATTGCTGTTGCCAAGTTTTTGTGACGGTGAGAATGGGCCGGCTCTCCTGGGGAAGTACCGAAATCTGACCAAGTAACAGTTTCTGCGTTACTGAGTAAGAGTACCGAAGGCTCACATATCTACTACTTTCATTTTGATTGCTTTAGGGCCAACAATGCGCACACGCCTTTGGTATTATAAGCGATCATATAAGTTATAAACTTCTTGAACACATTGATATAAAAAGAAGATTTTAAAGATTATTATACATATTTAGTGATGAATTACCAAATTATAATAACTTCAAATTATTAGATATTTTTCTCGACATTAATACATCCAAAATAACATTAGCAACAAAATATTGCTTTACAAACTTAATATAAACGTAAATGCACGCACTATTAATTTAGTACAAAGCTGACAGATTCATTATTAGTTTGGTTTTAATGCTGCGTAGCAAAAGTATATTCTTCGCTTAGTCTTTAGTAGTCAGCGGTCTTAAATGACTCTGAAGTCAATAAATAAAATTGAGTGCACTTCGTCAGCTAGCATCATTACCGTGTGTCTGTCGAAACGACGGCGACATGCTCGTAAATCATTACTAATAATACGACCGCCATAGATTCAGTAAAGTGACGGATACGCCCGTCTACACCAATGTTTGGTTTCGAATGACAAACCGAAAAAATCTACGGGAAGATATATTTTATATATCTTTCAGTGTAGCTTTTATAGTGGTGTTAATGTTTACAATGCGATAAATTCTCTCAATCAATTAGTTTAATTTAACATTAAGTGCTCAGTACATTAAAGATTATTTTTATTCAATGTTAATTGGCACAACTAGATGTATTAGTACTAATAAATTTCCTTCCCAGTATATAATACGGTGTCAAAAATGTCAGAGGGATAAACAATTACATTAAATTGTATTAAAATCCGGACAATATACACAATTAAGAAAGTAGATATATGTTTCTTGACCGATAACCGAAAAGGAATAAAAAGAAACAAAATATTTTCCATCTATAGCCTAATTAGTTAACCAGGCCTTTTTTTTTTTTTTTTTTTTTTTTTTTTGATTCCCAGGAAAAAATGCTTGATGCACTACCCGCCGGCTAGGGGACGGCACCGGCGGGGCGTGTGGGACTCACCAGCCTAGTGCTGGGATACCCACTAAAAAAACCTGGGGTGTTCCCTCTCCCACCCAATGGGGGGGGCCAGTTGGGAGTCTAAAAAGATTCATCCATAGCAGGCCCCCCCGTGTGGGTGCCGGCCGGGTCAATCGGACCCGACCTCCTCTCGTCCCCGGGGGAGAGCATTTTACTGCTCTCCCCTTTCGACGTAAGAAGGCGCGCGGGAACACCGCGCGCGCCCTCTGTGGGTTCTTACTCACGGGTGGCAGGGTCCCCTGAGGCCTTGCCACCCAGAACCCTTAGGTGGGGGGCAGGAGAGCGACATAAGCGCGTCTCCTGCGCCCCCTCCTCCGGCGGCGGATGTCCGGGGCGTAAGGATCTTCCTCACGCCCCCGCTCCGCCGCCTCCTTCTGCGAGATGACAGCCTCGCAGAAGGACCTCATTGCACCCCAGCACCTGTCGTCGCCGACCATCATGGATACGACGGTCGGCAACGAGAGGTCGGGGCCAATCACGGCGACCAGGGCACAGCGCTCCTCGGCCCACGCCGGACACTCCTCCAGCGTGTGCTGCGCCGTGTCCCGGTCGCACTCCTCGCAGTGGTGACACCTGGTTGTCGGCTCCCTACCGGCTATCTTGCACAGGTACTCTCCGAAACAGCCGTGTCCGGAGAGCACCTGAGTAAGCCGGTAGGTAGTTAACCAGGCCTAGAATAACCTCAGAAACTTCTACTACCTTGAAAATACCCAAAAAATACACGTAAAGAATTAGTAACGTGATAGACGAAAGGTGTTACCCTCGTCATTTAAAAAGCAAGACCCTTAACCAGCAGTGGTCCAATAATAAGTAAAGCTATAATTTATTTTACTAAAAAATACTGACGAGTATGTGCACTGTCTTTTATGCCTGATTTTCGATATATCATGTTGATCATAGAATAATCTATCCCACTTAACCGTCGGCAGTTCCACCGCATCTGTCAACTGTAAGGAGCAATGCCACGTTCACTCTGAGTTAGTTCTCATTACACTTTACAAATTTGTATTCAGCCACCATGAACCGAAAATCGACCTCGTCACGATTCCAACGAGAGATTCGCACGGCGGCCTATTTATTATAATTATTCAGTAAAGTAAACAAAATATAACGAACCATTTAACACTGTCATTCTAAATTAACGATACGACCCGTCTAAAATACGTACTTTCATGTTATTCGAACGAAACACCAGATTTATATAACACCTGGTTTCTTAAATCAACTCAGCCGTTGGCATTGGGCATGATACAAAAATATAAACTACTCGCAAGACGTGATTTTGTAGCAAAAATAAATTGTTTACGTCAAATCATTTCTCTCTCATATTACCTTTTATTTACAGTTTGCTTTCGTGATCAAAGAACAGCACCTGAACTAAGAATATTTGTAAACTTTTACAACTACACGAGTTGTGTAATTTTACATTTAAGATGACATGTGTTTTATCTTTTATATTACTGTGAAGTAATATAAAAGAGATCTTAGTATGTTACTTTTTAACAGTACTAGGGTCATAGTGGCCTCGCTTAATAAACCTAGGGTTTCGCTCAAATTAGGACTAGTTAGGTAAGTACCTTCTTCTAACAGAAGCTTGCCGCCAACAACTTTATGTTGTACTCCTACGGCAAGAGGTGTCTAAGCTTCTTATAAAGGTGCTCTTCTATAATTTAAAAGGAAGCGCCCTTAGACTTATTTATCCATTTACCATCAGGCAGGCCATAAAGTTGCTGTCCATCTTAATTAACTATGAAAAATAACATAATACAAAAGGCCTTATATAGACAGGCTTGATCATACATTAGGCCCGCTTTGATAAAGTTCCACGTAAAAGTTGAAACTATTTATGGCGTTACGGCGACTGCCTAATAGGCATAGTTTTAACTTGATTACAGTAGACTTTATTGAGCCACTAGACATTATTTATATATTGCCGAAGCACGGCGTTGAACATCATCGCCAAACTTTTAAATTCCGGCCTGCTAAAAGATTTCATTCACAGAAAATCTCCACAGCTTTTTATTGGCACTACCCAAGAATGGTTTTTATTTTTACTTTTATTTCATAAAAGGCAACTCTCACTCTAGGAATAATTTCTGAGCCTCGAGGGACTCTACAAACATTCAAACAACGAACACAAAGAACACCCAGACTCGTAACAACCATTTCTGGATCACACAAATTGTTGTCCTGTGTGGGATTCGAACCCACAACACGCGGCGCAATGGCAGTAGCGAGGCGACCACTTAAGCCACTACACCATCCGTGCTATCCATTTACCTCGGCCTGAAAAACCTCACGCAGACACTGCTACTTGACTTGAACATCGAACCAGAAACCTAGCATTCAGTATTTGCCACGAAACCAACAAAGTATTTCTTAGTATACGTTTTAGACCGTTCTCAACTAGATCCCATATCTAACGGTTTAGATGTCGAGCACTTTGTTCTAATTACGATGTAATACATTAACTAGTGATTTAGGTATGTTACAATATATGTACATACAGCTTACTCTCGAATGTACAAGGCACTATTTGTTATTCAAAGGGATAATATGCAGGTTAAGCGAAAAGCCAATTGTGAACTAATCAATCGAGCTGTATTAAAATCCACTTATGTTGAAAACTAATTATTCTTTCTTTACTATTTACATACCTCTATCTTCCTAAAGGGGATAGGCACTGGGGTATTACATGCACATTTCGCCACGTATCTTTTAGATTCCATCTTTTATTTAAGCCAAGTGGGAAACCGTTGGACTGCCATGCAAAGGTCTCGAGTTCGATCCCAAGGCATTCACCTATACTACTTTTAAAGTTATGTGCGTAAAATTATAGCTCGCTTTAACGGTGAAGGAAAACATTGTGAGGTAACCTGCATATCTGAGAATTTTCATAATGTTTTTGAAGATATGTGCAATTTGCAAACTCGCACTGGGAGAACGTGGCAAGAAATAGTCTAATTCCGATGCTATTTTAAAAATCAGTATTCTACCAGCACAAAGAACAAAGACAATCGGTTCTCCTGCTGATGGCACTGAGTCTTCTTAGACAGTTCCTGAAGACAGCTCATCGCAGGAACTGCACACAAGTTTAATAGGCTCCTCTTTTCTATTAAGTGAGTGTACTAAAACGTATTCACAGCCACTGGTTAGAATTAGGGTTCCTAAGACCCCATTCTACCTCTTAACTTATTGAGTTGCAGCGGCACCCCGGCGGCCAGAAACAATAGATTTTCAATTGTCTGATATTCCAACGATTGAGGGACTGAACTAAACTAATAGGTGTCTTTTTTTTACAATAATAAGTGTTGTAGGTGTCCATAAATTTATTCCATAAGACTCTTTGATAGATAAATATCATGAATGACATAAAATATAATAATAATAATAATATTCTATCACATATTTGTTTGAAGCAGTTTGTTGATAAATCTCCAACAGTGTTTACGTAAAACAAAACCAACGATCCGTTTAATGTTTCTCTTTCATAAGCTTGTAACCCGATTACACTAGAATACTAGTATTTTAATGTAATTAGGTGTTACTTTGTTGTGGTAATTAAGATAATTCAGTAGGATGTGACGCGGGGACGTGGCACGACTCTAGAATGCCGCTCATGTTGTGCGACACTCTAATTGAATCTAACAACATCGGAGGATAACTCCGACTGCAGACCAACTCTTTCGTTATATCAGAATCGCAAGTACACTGTTTTAGTTCAACTCCTGGAACCTCTGCAACTCCGTAGGGACATTGCCTCATTGGCATGTTTCTACAGAATATACCACGGGGAGTGCTCTGAAGAGTTATTCCACCTTATCTCACCCTCCCCTTTCCTATCCAGAACAACGTGTGCTGGGCTCAGATGCCATCCTTACACGGTGGAGTCGACTAGAGTGCGTACCAACAAGTTTGGGTCCTCATATCTCTGCCAAACGATCAAGGCATGGAATTCTATGCCAAGGCACGTGTTTCCTTCTTTCCTGGGTCCTTTAAGCTGGGCGAGAAAAAGCACCTTCTCAGGCCGTCAAAGTAGAGACCTCAACATCGCCTCGGCTGCTATGAGGACGATGTGGAGGCCACTGCTCTTAGACCACACGACTGCTTAACATCAGGCGGATTGTGTTCATTTTGATGAGCAAAATAAAAAAATGAAAAAAGCAACTACTCTTGATACTAATACACGTAAATTAGAAATTTGGTTTTCATCAGGTCATGTAACATGATGTGTTTAACAAATTTCTTCATACTTATGACGTGAGTATCTGAGAAAATCGTGTATTCGGCCTATAGTCGTGTCGTAGTATAAATTTGTCGTAAAATAGCAAAGTATACTCACTTTTTATAGTACGACAAAAAGCGACGAAGCATTGCTAAAACCACAATTTGGCTGGTAAAGGAAGCTGGCTGCTAGTTAAAAGTAGTTATAAAACCGTGTAGTATAGACACGATCAAAGTTCCAGAAGTGTACAGGCCAATAAAACTAGCCGTAAGCAATCGGTCGCCTCTATTCGGCACAATACTCTGTGCCACTCCATTCCCACTGTTCTCTCCGTTCACCGAGGAACGAGTGCAATTTCCCGCGTTCCGTATCGTGGGCGACGTACAAAAATTGCTTTTCTGAACGTGAAAATATAGAGAAAAAAGCTGGTGCCATGCAAATTTTTGTAAAGTCATTCGAAGGCGTGCGTTTGTATTTCTCGGGTGAGGGTAAAGACGGCGAACGATTGTCGCGGGGAATTCCTTTATTTTGTAAGAGGGATATTGCGCGTCGCATGCAGGCGACTCGGGCTAGCAGCTGCCGCCCGAGCGAGCGTTGTTTACCGCCGACGACCGGCAATACGCCCGCATCCAACTCCGCTGCGCCGATGCACCGCCGCTCCGACAAACCGCTCTTATTAAACACGACTATCCGTGATTACACGCTACACTGGCTCCTTGATAATCGACTCGCACATCTCGCCACTTAATATTACCGAGAGTAAATCACGCCGGTGACATAACAAAATCTGGCAAAAGTTGTTTTCCCTAAGAGCGTCAGTAGGCTCAGGTCTCGCCGGGCTACGGGTCAAGGCTCGATTTGCTCGTAAATACAAATAAATAGGATACCGTCTGAATCTCATTGCCCGATGCTTATCATATTTTATGGTTTCGTAAACTAGCGTACAAATGTTGCAATAAGAACGTATTGTTACATTCGTTTATAAGATTGAGCTCTCTATGTAATAAAAATTGTTCTTCTGTTTAACGAAATCAAATGTATAAATATTTGCTTTTCAGACATGTTTTCTTTATAATAAAGAGCTCGACTGGAATAATCTGTAACTTTTTCGGCCTTTGTCTGCAAAATTATGAAGACCATCTTTTCGGCATTACAAGCCGTGAATATTATATTACCACAGTTATAATTATTATGATAGCCGTGTTTTCAACAGAGGATTCCAACTCAATTTAAAATTTCCATCCACAGTGGTATTCCAAATATGTCAATTTCCATTTCGGTGTCCTATTTACATTTCTCTGTGGGGAATATCAAAAATGCCCAACTATCTCATAATAACCGTTGTTTTAGCGTAGCAAAGAATAAATAGTTTTATTAAAGACGCAAAAAGTATATTCTTGTCAAACCTAAATAAGCATAGACCCTAGTCCTAAATACCGCTACCACGAAAGACCCTGAGGGGATACTGTCAGCAAATTCTTATAACCATGCCCTGTTGTATATATTTGTATAGAAACTAGCAATATAAAACCAAATTCGTCGACGGGAACAAAATGTATTCCTTTATAGGTACTATTATCGCGTCTTAATAATAATGGAAGTTCAATTACCATGGAGGATAACAAACTGTAATCCATTGATAGTTGTATAATAGTTACTGGTGTGTCTATAATAGACACACCAGTAACTACTATACCATACTCATATTTATATTTACCAGCAGAAGAGCCTCTGTCATTTTTTGGTGAACGTGAAGGGTTGAAGCCTTGAATAAGCTAGACCAACAGAAGTTCACCATTTTCTTTTAGATTCTTTTTATTTTCTCTTATAATAAGAGTAGTTACATTTAAGAGTGCCGTAGGTTCACATACGTACCTCACTCTTTATTTGCATCTTTAACTTGTTATCTCTCAGATTCGTAAGTTATACTCTTGGTATTACAAGCCATTTTAGGCTACAGGAACCGCTTACCATTGATTATATAAAAAATATATCTCTTAAGTTTAGGTGAAAAGTACGTAGATGTTATTTAAAATATATGTATTTCTTAATTCTAAAATTACCTACCATCAAAGATTTTACAACTGGAATAGACCCATTTCAATTGCAAAACCTTCTCCCGAGAAGCCAATTTACCTGTAGTACCCAATTACGAAATAAAAATATATTTTTATGAAAGTGTTTTTCCGATGCGATATATCGATGATAATAATCACATTCAACGATATTGTCTCCGATCCTCCAACGTGAAGATTTTCCTCGTTCTACGAAAACTAAATAAGCTGTCTATAAAATTTTGTTTTCAGGTTACGTTGCCGCCTTGTAGCCAGGAGATAATTTGCGAAAAGGTAAGTCCTCATAAGCATCTATTTGTATTCACGAGCATGGGAACTATTTCTCGGCGGCAACCGTGGCCTCTCGAAGCTTTAGATCCTTTTTAACGGCGAATATCAAATGAGAACCTTGCAAAAAATATTATAAAAGCTACATATGCTGCTACGTAACAAGCGATCAAAAAGAAAACGCTGACAATCGATATGAGGTAAATTCAAACAAACGTTTTTCAAGACATCTACGAGCTCTGTTCCTAATGCGATTCTAATGCTTTGTTCGAGGAAACAATAAAATTTAAGTGTAATGTTCTCGATTCATTTGAATAAACAAAAAGGCTTGTTCACTTGTTTGGGCACAGAGTTAGTTGACAGTACGCGAGTAAGAAATACGAAGTACACAGATTTCCATTCGACAAAAAATCTGTTGAAAATGAGCGAGCAACATCCCAGTTCAGTTTACGAGTTTCATCGAGCTCGCTTTCGTCTTCCTATTTCGTGGTGGAATAGCCCTAATAACATGCCACAACTCATTCTGATTTATACCGTCTCGTTATAATTGTGCGCTTCGCTGGCGCGCCGCTATTGCCTGCTGTTGCAATTTTCATGCAACCGATTCGCGAGAATGGATTTATTCTTTCTGGCAATTTGCTCGTAACTCCCTAGCCTGCTATTGCTCGAGATAATTTAATTTTGAAACAGCTACGAGGCTAATGGAGCTTTTGTACTTCATTCACCTATTCTAGACTTTATCACCGACTCGGCTCCTTTTGTTACGGTTCAGTCGGATATGCAAATGTACAGATAGAGAATCATTAAATCAAACTTGTTCTAAAAAATGTATTATGTAAATGGTGCGGATTCTGGGTTAATATCAGCACGGGTAATTTCCAGTCATGTTAACGGGCGCTCTGAAATCGTGCGAAGGACGTCTTAAAATAGCGTACCTATTTATTGCGACATGAATCAGTGTGTGTTCTAAAGAAACTGTTATGCGGTGTGTACATATAAATAAAACCCAATGGCCGGACATTTACAGCTCAACATGGACATATAAAAATATTAATCACCGGTCGTAACTTAAATACTTATCAAACTTGGGCAATTCTGTTCGGTTGAGACGCATTGATGGCCGCGGCCGTCGCACGTCGCGCCCGCCGCCGCACTGAAAACTGACTAACTCTCGGTTTAACGTATCACAACTTCCCCTGTTTCTCGTGATTACGAACTCTCCTACAATACAATCAATCGTCAACTTTTATTTGACTTATCTTTGAAATAAAAAACAAGTAAACAAACGTTGGGTTTCGGATTTCGTGGATCCCGGTACAAAGTTTGAAGGTGAGCCGACGACCGTCTCCCTAATAGAGAAGAAAAATACGTTAATGTACCCTCAGATCCCGAAGACAAATAAACCGAGGCGGACAGGGACGAAATAAAAGCGGGGAGGCACCGAGATAAATAACAATGATCTTGCGGAACGAGTCCACGCGGCGCGGTGCGGTGTGGCGCGGTACGGGGATGCGGGGCGCAGGCGGGCGCTGGCGGGCGCTGGCGGTCCAGCCAACCACCACTGTCACACTACTTACACTTATCCCTTTTTATTAGACTAGCTTACAAATCATTTAATACCCTCTAATAAAAATAAATCACTATATTGCGTAATTCCTCCAACTTATATTACCGCTTACCTTATACATATTAAGATGGGAACATTTGTTATAAATCACTTCGGATCAAACGACGTCTACATTGTGAGCGTAAACACAAAAATACGTGAAGAAAAATAGCCAAGTATTTAGAGAAGATGGCTGGTAGGAAACTTAACCCCACAATGAAATGGATAGATCCAATGCTCTGCTGTACGAAACAATACCCACCGCTTGTCAGTTGCGGAAGTGTTGGATGTTCCAGGGTTGACACTCTGTGGGCATTTCGGTTTCATTTTAATTAATTCTTTTTATGATAAAATCTTTATAATTACGATTATAAATATAGTACTTGCATATTGTATGCAATTTCAGATGCTCGTTGAGGCAAAACTGTCGTGATAATTACTTACTGCACTTACTTCCAAACATTTAACGACTATAATAATGCATTTTAAAATGTTTAGACATATCAAATAATATTACTTATAGTTATTATTGTATACCCCAGTCAGGTGGTACTTAATGTTATCGAAATATCAAAAGAATACGATCTATTAACTCGTTAAAACCTGATAAAAAATTACATTATGTATGTCGTGCATTGCGAATATAGATTTTGGCAGCTATACTTCTTGCTATGCTTCTTGAATGAAACTTGTGAATAATTAAATATTATAGTTTTCTTATGATTACCGATTTCTTAAACAGCTTACCACATGATCGTATTGAATCTGACAAAAATCGACGGATGTCATCTCATACCCGAAAGGCAACCCTTCTATAAAGCGACTTCTTAAATAAATTGTTTCTTTAAACAGTACGATTCAATTCTAATACCTTAGGAACTTTATGACAATTCGGCGTCATTAAAAATGTTTAAATCGTCCAACGAAACTTGAATAATTCTGACCCTTTCCTCAACCCTGCGCCGAGCGAAGCGGATTCCACGAAATCTTTTTGTCTGCGTCAAGCTGCCGGCTTGTCATAATCTTCTTCTTCAAAACAATGTCAGTTTTAATTAAAATACTTTAAAATAATAAAACTTAGAATAAAAGAGAACAAAATCGAGGCAATTGTACGCAGCTTTTATCGCCGAAACCGGAATATATACAGTTGCGGAATTCATTCGTTTCGTAACTGATTTATGAATATTAAAATGTTATATTTTGTTCTTCAATGAAGTTTTCAAAATTTTTGGATATAAATTCAATAAAAAGGGATTATCGTGGTTAGTATGTCGTGATTATGTATTAAATAGCCAAATAACAAATCTTCCTATATATAAATAGACTCTTAATAGGTCTTATACCAAGTCTATTTACAAATTGAAGGAAGAGAGTTACAGGCTTGAAAAGGCTATTACTATACAAGACAACCTGACACTTATACGAAGTGCACCTTGCCAAAAAAGGTGTAGTTAAAAGACCGCTGGTATCAACGTAAACCAGATCTAATTCAAATATCTTATGAAGATTACTAAGCCTGTCGATCACATCGCACTGAATTTGTCATACATGGGTTTGTCAACTTGACAAGGTAGACTTTGGTCTACGTAGACATGGGTAAGCAGAGTTCCTACAAAAATGGCAATATTGCCATCTCAAAAAATTTCTCCTTCACACATAGATGCAAAAAGCTATGGTTTATTATGTTGTGATTCCTGAAGATGCGTTTTAGTGAACTGATGAAGACTTAGTAAAATGTCAGTTAACTAAAAGCAACTGAAAAATATAATATATTATACAGTTGTAGTGGTATTTAAAATAAATTTAACTGAATTTCATGACCACCTAAATATGTCACGAGAGTAGGTTATAATAATTGAGCTTATAAATCAAAATCACAGCAGGGATGTGACCAACAACATTAATTTACCAGTAATTAGGAAGCTTCCTGCGCCCGCATACTTATTGACTGGATAACCGCAAGCCGAACTGTTGTCTTTAGTTAACACATTATCTAAATCCCTAATAATAAATATTTATTGCATATAATAGCAGACTTCCTTAATATATAAAAAAAATAAAACAGCACTATAGAGGTTGCTTTCTGAAGTTTCAAATATTTGTTAATTTAAATCGTAAGTCGCATTAATGTATATCAAACTTGCATCTAGAGACATGATGCAATAACTTGATTAAGGCTTTTAAATAACGAATTGGACAAAAACACCATTGTCACTGTTTTACGTCCTATTTGCTTTACTAAGAAAGTACCATCTGTTACAAATACTCGTACGCACTATAGCATATTTTTTTTATTCAACATTATTGCATTTAGTTTTATAGGCCCACTTCTCTTTCAAGGGCAAAATAAGCTCTATGTCTAATACAATTAATTACAAGACAGAGCTTTTACTGTAGCTGATTATTAGAGTTTATATATTTGGTATCGTTAATTGTCGGCTACACCAAGTATCACGCGTAGTGTAGTAGTGAGAGGACAAAGCTCCTCTTCGCTTCAGATGTAGCCACGTATAATTGCCATTATCACACAAAGGGTCGGTATGCAAAAAACTTATGCGTTACACCGAAATTTTCCGAAATTTCCTATACTGTTTCTGTCTAGTTTAGCCGCTAACGTATTTACAGAGTCAGGGGACTCGATGCCATTCATATCCAATTAACCACTAATACTGAACGTGATATTTGACTTCAAGATAAATCTTTATATAAACATACGTTTTCAAATCAGTATACAACAATAATTGATTCCTAATGTAATCTATTGCGTCCCGTATAAAAAAATGTACCATGCAATAAAATAAAATTAATTCCTCTGATTTCAGTTAAAAAACGATCTACAAAGAGATGCCTTTTCTATATTTCCCTTAACTATAAATTGAAGAGTTAAACAGTACAATAAGCAAATAATTAGCCTGATGGAGCTCCAGTGGGCCGCGGTCCGCGGAGCGTGTGCGCAGTGTGCGCCGACAACCGACCCACTTGGCATTAGTTCTGCGTACGGACAGCGCAAACCATGCAGTGGCCATGTCTTGTTATACATTAAATTACTTACCTTATTATATATATATTATATTATCATTTTATAAGTACACGTATATATTTTAGTTTTTGTCATATGAGGATAGGACTAAAACATTACAATTCATTATTTATGTGTAAAATAAAATTATATAAATTCTTTTTCTATTTTAGTTGACTATTAATCTATTTTCTAACTTGTTATTGAGACTCAATATCCTTTCGTAGCAAAGCTCAACACTTATTTTTTATCGATTGAGTATTAAATCAGTTAGGGCTACAGTTTACTTGTTAGATATATGGACATTCACATCGCGGAAATGTGTTTCATACCAATTGTAATATCTGAGCCAATAAAATTAGTTTATAGACTTGTAAACCGATCTCTACGTGATTCCGGGATGCCTCACAACGTCGACATATTTATTCTAATATAAAATGTAGAAAAGTTGCGTCATACATACACCTTGGGGATATTTATAAAATATATCGTAACATTAACAACTAGTGAAATCCAAAACATTTTTATCTGTGTGTTTTTCCTTTGTACGCGCGTCATTCGAAATATATGATATGGATTAAAGCGACGCTATGAGTGTTACACGAATGTAGCTGAATAGATATATGTGACCGCGCTTGTTTATGATACACCGGAGAATAAGCACCTTTAAAAGTATCCGCGTATCTATTATCTATTATTATCTTTATTCAATAATTTATTTACAAGTGTCCGTGTAGCAATGTCAGCGACTCTACAGTATTACACGCGAGTTAGAAACCGCAATATCACTACTCTACTGATATTACATTCCCGTCACCCTCTCCCCTCTCCTCCCCTCACGGCCGACGCCATGAAGTCCCGTCCCCTTCCCTTCCCTCCCACTCCACAACCCCATAGGGTAATGAATTCGACCACAGCCATTCTATCGATATGACCTATAAAAATTTAGGGCACAATTATTGCTTAATCACTTCATGTACGAATTCTGTAAGTTCGCCGTTAATTGTTATTCAGTACAAATTACTAATCCGATTCTGTTTGTAAGTTTAATAAAGATTAGAATCGATACTAAATTGTTTTTAAATATTCTAAATAATAGTGGAGCTACTCTGAAAAGTGCTTATTTTCTTAATTTATCGAACGTGATTCGTCATCTATCTTTCTAATACTGAAAGCTCTTATCTTACCCGAAGTTCCTTTTGATAACGATTTAGAATGTAACAAACCTCTTTTTGAGATAGATTTTTGAGTTTGATTCCAACTACTGTTGGCTTCTATATGTCACAAAGTATTTGCATCAATAATTAGAAGACTAATACATTGAATGCCATTTGCAGGCACAATAGAAAATATATACTACGCGATCATTTGTGACTGGCACGGTGTTAAATGGGTACAATTGAGTAATGAACCTAAATTCACTGCTCACCCTACATGCCAATTCTCTGCTTTTTAATAACTCCAATTTTACCAGTATTCTAAGTAATTAACAATGTTGTTTCATTTATGACCCAAACTCACAGCACTTTCTGAATTTATAAACTATTTTGAAACAGTTTATTTTTTACCCGTTTGTATTTTATTAATATAATACAAAAGCCTGTTGTGTCACAATCGCATACAATACGCGGGTGAGCCTGCACACCCGCCAGCGCCTACCAGCAACGAAACTCATTCCACCAGTTTACCATGATCTCCCTTACTCCCCCATCGTCTTCACCAAAACATCGGAAAGCAAAATCCTGGTACAACACGACAGGTCTACTCAAATTGGATACGTTGTAATAGCGAAAGCGTGTCCCATAAAGAACATTCTATGTTTTGTACATCTGGCTTGTTTCATTACGCGACGCAACGCAAACCTCTATTTCAATATTTAAATCATACTAAAGTACCGAATTTCAAAGCAATATTTTATTATACATCGATACAATTTTTACGTTACAGCTTAATAACATCCGCTAAAACAAAAAATACAGAGTAAATTACGCATACATTGGATATTGAACGATTTCTGAGTAGTAAAATTAACAGTTACCAAAAGTACAATAACCAAGGACCAAACCAAAAGTACAATAAGTAAGGACAGTGTTACCAAAATATGTTCAGTTTCCTTTTAAATGAATGACAGTTAATATTCTGGGCGAACAGAGTGAAACTCTTACGTCGCACCGATCTTACAAGCCATTTGTCAAACGGAACACAAACATGTTGTCAAATGAAAACAATTGCAGCTTTTATCGCCGATCCACGGGCACTTGGGTACCAGAATATTGTGTCCGATACATCACAAACGCTTTTATAGCTTTCTATTCTCCGTATTTAGTGTACGTAAAACAACTACGACTTGTTCATTCCGTAGAAATTATTGGTTACGGTTACATGATGAGCGTTTGACACGATGACTGCGATGAGCGTTTGACACGATGTTTGTCTCTATGTTTAACTAGATTCCAACCACGGCTTTGCTTACATAATATAATTAAAACAGCCATATGTTACTATAGTAATAGCATACTTGCCAGCTTTCTATTAGTGAAAGACGAAATCGCGTTAGAAATGCAATGGAAATACTTTCATCTAACTTGTACCTTCGCAAAGAATTACATTCACGTTTCTACAGCCAATATTCAAAATTAATACGGCAGCTGAATATTTTCTGACATAAAAACCTAATAACATGTAATCGCATTAGGGACCTCAGGTACCACTGGACTGTCTCAAAAGTCACGAGGCCGGCTACATCAAAGTTGTATCAAAGAAAACACATATTTCATAGCATTCGTGTACTACGTAAAATGTATATAGATAATCGTGGTAGCATCGCAAATCATTCGTTACGGTTTCAATGTGGTGGTAGTTGATTTTATATTCCGCCACTAGTGAAGTATGCAATAGCCGGAGCGGAATCAGACGGAAACAAATTCAATGCTGGTACGTACGGATTGCTTCATAGTCGTAAACTTTGGCCCGACTTCCCACGTCCGTTGTTCCGGGCATTCATTTTTAAACAAGTGATTTAGATACTATAAAGTTTCACTGTTTTGCTTTCGAGTGAGTCAAATGCACTTGCCGCTTTTTGACTCAACGTGCACGACACCGTTTAAAATATGTACGTACTTTCTGTTCAAAATAAAAGTTTGCCTTTACTAAAGAGATGTTGGAAAATCGGCTGTATTGACAACGAACACTTATCTGCATTTACTTGTAGAAACTGTGAAAAGTACAGCGAGAAATATTTTTATCAAAACGTTAAACTGACGGCAGATTTAGTATAACACATATCCAGTCAACAAAAAGAATGTTGGCATGTTGTTGAAAAGAAGTGGCCGAAGCTTCAAAAACGCGGTAACGTAGTGTAAACATGGGAGTGAATAACAAAGTACACTAGGCATCGGCAGCGACTAATCTTTTAGCGCGTCACCGGCGCACGCACATAAATTGTTGGTGAATTACGAGCTGCCCTGAACGAAACCGATGTTACGTACTCACCTTCTCCCCGCTGTAAATTCCAAATTCACTAGGAGCTCAGTCCAGAACAAATAAATGAATCGTATGCGTCATTCAACTGAAAATTGTTGGTGTATTACTTTTATTATAAAGTGGAAGTGATTACGTCGGATAGCACTGTGCTGACACGAGCAATCGGCATCAGTTAAGCGCAAGATTGTTGCGTTGCAATCATGTTTACGTTTCGTTCTGCAATAAATACTTCATCTCCGAGCTTATTACGAGAAAAGTCTATTGAAAAATCTTCCATTAGGTGCAGTACTAAATCACATATTACTTTCATTTCTGTTCCACAATCGCGAAGAAATGAATTAATTTCATAAAAGTGTCGTGTAGTCTCGCGACTCGCTGCTAACCGAAGTTAGTTCTTCATTATTACATTTCTGTTTCCGGTCGTCGGATTTTGATTTATGACTTTAATTTGGCAAGGTTGGCGACGACAGGCCGAGACATGTCGGAGTGTTTTCAAGGAGCCATCGTGCAATTGTTTAATTAATCTTAAGCTACGGAAGCGCTGCGGGTGCACTACACTTGGTCCAACTTTAAACTCGTTAAAAGTTCCTTTGAAACATTTGGCGTCAGATAAGCCACAGTGAGACTTCGGTTCCGAGATTGTTAACTTATCTAGTGTTATAATTAAACATCGTCCCATGTTTCATTTCGCGCCGCTTTCTTTCGTTTACTTATTCCAAGTGTGATCATAAGACGTTTCACGTTTATTTCTCAACAACGTCTACACTAAGTCAACTGCTTAAACGATCTTATTAGCTTTAACTACAAACTAAACTGTATATAAATAGAGAATTACTTAATTTGCTTTAAGTAGCTAATCCAATTGAAATCCATCACGTAACTGATAGTATCCATAAACATTCCCAGGCACTAATTCCCAGGAGGTTGTTACTTGTACCTATTACATAATTACTAAAAGAGTAACCCAACCCGTTTTCCCAACTGACAGCAGGCGTGGTCGAATTGCCACTTGTTTTTAATTAGGTTTTATATTTGACAAAATAATGCAAGAATATTTGATGTGACCAAAACTTTTTGAGTTCCACAACATAAATTCTATCGTAGGTATCAAACAAATGGAATGTGCACAACTATGAAGTTGCAATGTAAGTGGTAGTCACTCATCAGAGGCAACGGCCCTTCAACTCGTCTGTAGTGGTGTGGTAAAAAATGACAAGTGACTTGTTCGTCCGTTTGCGAAGTGACCCATTTCCTTCAGTTTGTTGTTACATCGTATGTGCAACTATCATACCCTCCATCGCATGCTCCATACAACAACATGAAAATTTGAATAATCTACTAGTTTCTTCTCCCTGCTTCTCCTTTGCGTATTACATGAGTATAATAGTATATTTGTGTCTCAAATCTGTTATCAGTTTAAGTGTAATTAGGTTACAAATATTTAAACCTCCAAACATCATAAAGCTTTTACTTTGTTATTTCTAATAAATACTTGTAATCAGTAAATTTCTCCAAAATAAAATAATAAACACAATGTACCTAATCAATATTACGTTCTTATTTCAAAAGGTCGCCGCATCGTTTACATAAGAAAAAAGATTTTCTATCCTTGTTATTTTGCCAGTGGCCAGTGACATAAGCTATAATCTTCGAATCAAAAGATCATTCAGGTAATAATGCAGACATGAAAAGACGGGGAAACGTTTACAGACAAACATACGATCATGAATTACTTGAATTGAGACGACAATAAGTGTTTGTATTGTCATTGAAGACACTCCGGGGCACTGTCGCCGTGATCACCAAAAGCATGTACATAACAGCAAGCATTCAGCGAACAAGGCTCATTCCACGCGTACAAGATGGCCGACAATGGCCCTTAGCGGATAATTACTCAAATAGATTGCCCATTGGGGCATTGTCTCTGCGAACAGCGTTATATTAGGAATGTTTCTGACTGGCATATCAATAACAATAAAGCTATACCATTTTAGTTTAGCAATGCCAACTTTATTCTATCTGCTTTGGAAAAGCGGAATTTGCATCTTGTCTCAATTAATATGTGCCATTCTTTCGTTTGATAAATAGAAATCAATGCTAATTTGTCGAAAATGTTATAATACGATTTCTATATTCCAAAGAAATCAAGCAATCATTTGAATCCCTTTAAATTGTGGAATCTTTTGAAATGTATTCAAAATTAATACCTAATAAATATTCGAATAAAAAATAATGTTTTCGCGAGTTCATTTCCACGGAGCGGCGTCGGGTCGCGGCACCCGCCAGAATTTTTCCCGGTTCGCATCACGGGCATTTAATCAGGGGTTTTGATCAACACGTCCTCGCTTGGTAATATAATTACAGTTAACAGCAGTGCGGCGACGTTATCGCGCGTATAAATTAGAGCGATTTACATTTACGGTCGAGACATAGGCTCCGCCATTATCGTGAATGATGCGGGGTTAGGTGCGGGCTCGAGATCATCGCACCACGATTGGTGAGCAATTGCTGCCTAACTGAGCCGCTTTTCTGCTTACAGCCTCTACAATACAAACCAGCTATAAAGCCGCTTTTCTGCATGAATAACTACTTCAAAAATAAAACTCATAAGTTAGGTACCTATTAAGCTTTATTGAGAAGGTTTGTTTCCACGTGTATGTCATCACATCCCAATAAAACAAGAACGCTACTAACACCTGTTCATATGAAATCGAATTAAAGTCGCACATTCACTCAAATTACATTCGTCTTACAGTTAATAAATTAAATTCGCATATTTCGCACAAAACCTGTGCAAATTGGTCTTAATTTAGTCGAAACATATAGCCTTAATGGTATAAGCAATATCACTTTAATACGTGGGGGTAGCGTAAGGGCTGCTTCCACATAATTCTCTGATATAATATTATTTATTATAGCCTTGGAGACAAACCCCTCGGAAGCTCGGATACAATGTTACACCACTGTGTATCTCGATCTATGTTAGTTGGAGGCTCGAATGAAAAATAAAACTAATAAATTAGGTGCCGCCTGCAGCTTCACTCGTGGTATGTCTTTAAAACATGCTTGTTACTTATTGGTAGCGTAGATTTACATATATTAGTGAAAAGATTTTTGAATTAGTTTATTTGTTTCTGAGATTACCCTCTACATATAAACAAATTTTAGCTCCTGATAATATTAGTATAAATTATGTTAAGTTTAATGTCTTTGTCTTTGATAATCTAGTAGGAAAACGGATGAATCGGATCGGAAAATTGATGCAGTCTGGTTACGATCGCACTGAAGCAATCGTGCAGGGTTTGGCGGAGCCAGATAGGCAAAGTATGTACCGATTAACCGCTTGATTAACCGGTACCTATATCACCTCTCAACGATCGTTAGCAGACTGTTTAGATTACTTTCAGCTAGAAAATAGCAGTGACGTACACAAGTCAAAGTCCTTGAAATCAAATAATAACTTGAAAGGTTGATGTGTACCTACGTTCTTATTTAAAAAAGTTTACATAACAATATTTGCGGCACTTTTATGCTTTATAGAACAATTGAACCATACTTAAAAGAAATATAACGATATACAAAAAAATAAAAGACAACACTACACAACAATGGTCTAAATTCACCTTCTCTTACTGTGAACAATACCGAAATATTAAGTAATATACATTAATTTAAACTAGGTTGACTTAACCGGCTTTCATGTTACCCAATCAAGGTGAGCCTTTAAAAGCCAATTCACGGATCGCTGTTAATGTACCTATGTGAAGGCAATTTGATTTACAAGCACGATATAAGACGGATCATTAGTGTACCGTCGGCAATCGTTCCGCGTCATCGCAACACAATACCACTGATCTATCTCCACACACTACCGTATTAAGCACGACAATCACGGATTTAATTGTCAAATTATTCGCCCGTTATATACATTACAAGCATATCTTCACCAATTGAATATCACAGAATGGTGCACATTTAAGCCGCTGCACGCATATGAAATGATTCTAGTCTGGAGTGAGAACATTTTAAAACTCGACTCTTCTGAAATTCGATTCCATTCGACGCGGACGTCTAACGTTGCACGTGCATCGACTAGCTAAAGAATTCCACTGAATGTGTTCAGTTCCAATATAGAACTTCAGTCAAGTCAACTTTATATTTACATAGCTAATCCAAAACGGAGTAAAGGATATTACTTAGAATATGTATGAATAGCACGTAGACTCGACACAGATGAATTTTTGGATAAGACCCAAGGTCTCAAACAAATTAATATATTTTACCGTGAATTTATGACAATATTCTCTTATACAAGCTATAGCATTTAGCAAATGCCAAGTGACGGTAAATCGTGGTCGTTTGATGCGACCAATATCGTCGAAGAGGCAATCTCATTTTTTCGCCGCGACACAGTCACAACGTGCTCGAGCTTACTACATATTAGATTCATTATTGGAGGATATCGATGAAAATCTCCAGCATCCAATCTCGCGGGATCGCTGGCGGCACGCGTATTCTTGTAATTTCTGAGGCATAATTTTATTTATTAGAGTGTACCCCCGTCGGAGCGGTGAGAGCACCCCATTTGCCGCTTCATTGACTTACAACGGCACTCCATAACACTTCGCACATATTTCTGTAGCGCCTCTCCCGCAGATGTTGGATCCCTCGCACCTCATTATATTGCGGATGACATTTAATAAAACATTATGGGTGTCTCACAAACGGTTTTCGATAACGCGTACACTACACGTACACATCACATGATTATCTGAAAGAGAGAAGCACTTGAGGAATGCCTGCCGGTATTTATTACGTATGCCATAATCAGCACTCTATCGTTCGTCCCTAAATATCATTATCGGTTATATTATTATGTAAAAACCAATATAGGTATTTGCATACTATCAATTACTAAATGTTAACCTATTTTAACTATCCAGCCATAGATTAAAACATAATTTGCATATTAAATATCTGAATTAATTAGCCGTCATTGATAATTAAATGTCAAATGATCGTAATACACATTTTGTAATAAAACCGTGAAGCTTAGTTGCATAATCAGATGACTCATTTGTCTAGTTTTAAACAATAGAACCTGTATTGTCATACGTGGTATTCTAGCACACAGTGACATGTTGATTTATAATAATAAATCATTATTATTAGTCTAAAATATATAGCCATATTCGATTGATCAATATTGAAAAAATAAACAAATATTGTAGAGGAAAGGTCAAGGCAAACAATTTCAGGGCCAAATGAGAGACAATTAAAAAAATGCAGAATTAGAATACCTTAAGCCGACGTGCATAAAGATAGTTATTATAATCAATGAAGTAAGAAAATATGCCAGGATCATAGTAAATGAAAAATAGTGTACGCTTTTACACCGTAAAACATAATCCCGTATCTATATGTATGTGTGGTTGTATTTCTACACTAAAGCGTGTTTGTGCAGCGAAATAAGCTGTACTGAAATAAGTAAACAAAATTCAATTTATATAATAAACCTCAACCTTAATACGTACGGTCATTTCCACGGTTATCGGCAAGCTACGTCGCGGCTACCAATGATCAATACACACATACTCGTATAAACGAAATGCCAACCATTCACGCGATCACTATTATTCCACAACAAATCTATTTAAAATATAGCCATTATAACGTCGATATGGCCTTCAACCAACAACAAAAGGTGTTTGTGAATGGCATTGTCGATGAAAGAAAACGTATCACGCAATTCAATTAAAAAAATATTATTTAGAACAACAATCGGCAATTTAAGGGTTGCCTTGAGTGAGATAGGTATTTGACAGAAGCACTATGTCGCGAAATCGATCCTGTACGTGTATCAGAACCTTGGAACAAATGCACACTATTTATTTTCCTTAACGTGATACGTCTGTAAAGTGTCGAAAGCGTAGGTGGACCTGGAACAAAGTACACCCACACTGCGATACCACTATTAGTTTTATACTAGCAGGTATAGTCTTTAACTTTATAACGGTACAAACATAAACATAACTCTATATCTATAAAGGTACATACATCCTTGTACTTTACGATCATCTGCTAAAGTATCATTGCAAGTGAAAATTTATAATATATGTATCTAATGCTGCATATTTTTTCTTCCCTTAGAGTATACTCATCCGGCACTCAGAACGTTACTCGCTAGAAGTAGCATTATATATCGAAAGCTTAGGAAACATTAGATTAATAGGTTTTCACCACGTATGGAATGTTAGAACAGATTGTTGCTTCAATTTTAGGAAGACTTTCTAGTTTACTCCGACTCAGAACAACCCTACGTGATCGCATGTGGATGCCGTATGAACATCTTTGGAGACAGTTGTTTACGTTTTCAGTTAGTCAATGCACTATCCAAACAATCAGTACTTACTTAGTGGCAATTTAATCTGTAACTACTGATGGATATAATAATATGTTTATCTTTAAAATGTTAGTCCACATATTATACTTCTACGATGTAGGCCAGTTCTGTAATAATATTAGAACATAATTCAAAAAAAAATTCAAATGACCCATTATCAAATGTTACTAACATCTCAGACGCATAGTTGAACTATGTACATCCTATGCATAAGTATTTTGCAGTGTCAATCTAATAATAATCCCTATTGAAGATTATAGCTTCTGGGCTTACAGCTGAATATGTCACAGCTTTAGTTATTGACTGCATAAACTTGTTAGCACTGACAAGTTTTGTTTGAGATTATAATCACAGATATATTAAAACACCTACTGGTTATTAGCGATTATTGTAGTGGTATCAAAATTAATCGCTACCTATTGCTATTCATATTATTATGTAGGTCAACAAGTCTCTCTAGCTTTTAAGCTTTTAATAACAAAATATATGATTCCTAAGCTAACTTAACCTCAAGCAGATCCACTGGAAAAGCATCTAAGACCTACAAAAGACCATAGCCAAATACCACACTGCCTTTTCTTGTTAGCAAGGAGAGACGTTCTTCCTTTCACTAACTGATTTTGTAAATTGAACACACCGCTTGTGATTAACCCGAGTGTTGTAGATGGCCATAGGTTAAGCTCACCTACATGCGGGCTATGTGTTTGCTTGGCATAGAACATTAAAGGCATTCCTAGGCATTTCTTAACATTTACACACTTAGATCATTGTATTTTTGATTATTCTATCTATACTCGGCTTATAATTCATCAGTTAGGTATCAAGACCTTGGGACACTCTTAAACACAGAGACAACCATATTTGTGCATGCACCATGTTAGCGACTATGAGTAGTGAAAAGCTCCGTCTGATTCATAATAACATCCCTGCTACGACCGAGCCAAAACAAAATGAAAAACATTTCCTCTATAATATTAGTGTTGGTTATAATAAAACCATAGCTTCGCTTCAGTCAGTTGACAAATTGCAGCATCATTCCGATTTACCGCACAATTAGTTTTAGCATGTTACCATTACCGCATTTGTATCCAACAAAATATTTAAATTCACTGGATATAATGCTGTACACCGAGGCGACACTAGTTGACTAACGATTTGAATGTTCAACTTGTGGCAGCATTTTCTATGCACAAGACGATTTTGTTTCACAGGGTACAATTATATATCGTTTGCTCTTGCTCGAGTATTTGCATTAGGTATCTAAATTAATAAGTTACTAGCAATTGATACATTAATAGTTAATAGTAGTATATAGTTTATTAGTGTCGCAGCCAACAACAGTAAATAGATTATTTATAACTTGAGTTCTACCACGATTTCAACCATCTTACTATCGGTAACGTATGTGCAGGTTTTAGAACGAATTACCTACGACTATGTTTCTTAAAGCCTGTAGGCTGTCTTCACCTTTTTCATTTTTTCAAGCAATATCAGCAACTCTCATTAGTGATTTTAATAATAATGTTCCATGCCATGAAATCTCAGAAAATTTGCCCGCAGTGCTTGTTCTGCTCTCTAGTTGCGGGCTTTAAACGTTACCTAGTATTGCAAACTGGTCAAAGGGTCATTGACCGGGAAATATTAATAATTCTCAGACAAATTCTTTAGAATTGTATATAATTCTCAAAGTAAATCAACATAGTAGGTATTGCGAGAAATATTAATTTATTTTTCATTGCAGCAAAAGTATATCTATAAATGCTATATTACAAATAGGTATACACGAACTGAAAAATGTTATATCGGTTTCATATAACTTCTCTAGAGGTAATATTTACAAAATACTGTCGCCGTACCAAGGTCAAGAGTCACGAGTCTCCGTAACCATGGCTACAGGTAAGTTCAAACGAAACGTTAGGGCAAATGTAGAAAGTAAATATAAAACGTAAACAAAATAAGCCACAAACAATATCTGTTCACGGATAATTTTAATGTATAGCTTTCACGTAAACATATGATTGAAGTTTGTTTGGAGTTATGGTGAATGTGTATGGCTTTCGTACCCATACGGAAACATATATTAATATACTTTTTCGGAATAACAGTTTCTTATTTTACTCTGACAACAATATGTATTTATCGGACGTACTACATATTACAACCGCGTAAAAATGACTACGACTTATCAACATAGATACAAGTTTTATCTAAATCAAATAATGATAAAAGAACAACACCAAAACTTAAACCCGTTTTCCGTGACTTCTTTGGTATGGATACTACAAATCCTAAAGCATAGTCTAATCCTTAACGCTTTTAATAGCAAAAACAGATAGTTACCTTGCCTGCTGCTTACGTCACATTTAACAGACAATGCAAATAAAATCGCAGTAAACATCTAGCTATAATACAATCGACTGCTTTATCTGTCGTCATAAGCCACGTTATAATATTATTATGTAAATACGTGGAACTGCTAATCGCTCTCCTTGACATTCACTTGCACTTCGTATTTGCGCTGATTACCATAATCTTCTTAACATTTCCGCATCAAGGTACGTCTTCAAAACATCATAACTTACCTCACATTCATATATCCCTGTAAGATTCAACAGAGTAGACCCGACCCACATTTCGGCAGTTATAATAAGATACCACGTATTATGGGATGAAACCTTTTACCCTGTATCAGATACAATTTTCTATCCCGTAATACTGTAGTTCTTGATAGAACCGCAATAGCACTTTCTTTAAAACATCAATAGTAACAAAGTAGCATTCTGTAGCAAACTATTTGTATTCCTCACTTGCACCCCTCTAATAAACCATGTATGAATGTATGTTCAAGAATATGCACATTTCCTTGTATCACGGAAACTTTCATCTAACTTTTCATTCCAATGCGGGTCGAATTCTCAAAACAGAAGCTCTCGCTTTACATGTATACAGCGAACAACTACTGCTATTATAGAATGAAAGATTTGCAAGTGAACAAGAATATAAGTTTACAAAGTTTACTCGCACTATTGCAATCTTGATAACATTCAGTACTTTAGCCCGTAACGCCGCCATAAACTTTAATTTTGATTAACAATACAGTGTTCGGGGCGGATGAGATATTCATTCTTATTCATTACAATTGTTACAGAATAATTTCGGCATTATCTTCCCCGGCAGGTTTCTGAATGATTAAATCGCATCAATTTTTAGTCTTTCTTTTAATAAAAAGATGAAAGTATAACGACGAAAGGGCGACGGTATGCATTTAAAATGAAATGTGAATATTTTTTAACATTTCCGGTATAACGCTACAACGAACAAAAAATAATAAATTTAAAACAGCACTGAATTGAGTTGTTTTCACACCAATCCACCCAATTTCAAAATTAATAGAATATGATTTCTAAAGCCTGACTCAATATGAGTCAGGCTTTAGAAATCATATTTTATTAATTTTATAACAGTTTTTTAAAAAGTTTTTGATTATGAATATAATATTATTAACAAAATCAACGTATTCTATAAGTACAAAACTTATTTATAATCCTTCTGTTTCGTTTTATTATCTATATATTTATTCTGCCAATTTCAACAAAGTCAAGGAATTCACAATGAAACTAACTATACAAATAGTGTTTGAGACCAGACAGATGGGTATGAGATGATAAGGTTTTTGAAGAACTTTCGAGGTCGCTTTCTGATTCGTAATTAGTAAAACCGTTTAGAATAATATATCGAATGAAAGGTATCTGGTTACTTTATGAAATAAGGCAATATAGTTTAAACAATGTTATAATTATTGGAATAATAAAGGCTAGGTAGAAGAATTATTGTTGAATCTAAAAGAAATGCTAATTACATGAAGTATACCTAATAACTGGGTCTTTATCGCTGTTTAACTGGTAATATACCCGTATATATCAGGCATTAATTTGATGTTGTTGATGAATGGACGAGTATTACATCACGTCATTGAGTTAGTAGAAATTATATAATTATGCAGTATTTGAGTTTTCATACATATGATTGTATAGAATCACGCCTGTATTTTCTCGGTGTTTGTGTTGATGTTTTTGACACATTTACATTTCATTAGCTACGATTTTGGTTTTACTGAAATTCGTTGTTGTATATCAGGCATATTTGCTAACTCTGTGTTGCTATTGAGGATTATGTAACAGACAAACCTAATAAAACTTAGCCCGGACCAGATATCGCACCCAAAAATGGGGGGCAATTTTTTGAGTGAACAGCTTCAAATATATTTCTTTAGAGTATTAGACTGCTCTATTCAGACTACATTTCGTATAAATTAAATCAACAGTTTAACTGTGAGTATGTAACAATCAGACAATTATTTACGTATTAATTAACCTCTGAGTCTAGTCAATTATCAAACACAAATTCGTTCACATTTTATAATAGTCCTAACTTTTGTACCCAGCTTCGCTTGCGTAAAAGTTGGTTAGGTTATGTTAGTAACAGTACTTTATTTTAAATATCATACAACCTACATTACTCGCTGATAATATAGCTTTCTAATGGTGATTGTTTTTTAAAGCATTTTGATAGCTTTTAATTTAAGCCCATACAAACAAAGATAAAGCAAATGTTTCCTCTTTATAATATTAGTATAGAAAATCCATGCCATCCATATATTACTATGAACACTTATATTCTTGTAAATCTCTTCTAATCTTTAAATCTGCTTGTGACGCAGTCCACGAGCTTGTAGACTATATCGTAAAAAATATTGACACAGGTAAAAAAACTATAGGCATATTTTTAGATCTGGCCAAAGCCTTTGAGAGGGTCTCTATTACATTGCTTCTCAAAAAATTTGAAATAATGCGTATATGAGGAACACACCTGAAACTTTTTGAAGACTACCTCTCTGAAAGGTCTCAGTGCGTCAGGATTGATAAATTTCTTAGCGGAGACTTGCCTGTTACTTTTGGTGTCCCTCAGGGCAGTATTCTGGGGCCGACTCTTTTTATTGTGTACCTGAATGACCTTTGTTATCTAGATTATTCAGGCAAAATAATTTCTTATGACGATGATACAGTCCTACTGTATTCAGCAGACTCATGGAAAAAAGTCTATAATGAGGCACAACGTGGCTTTACCTATCACGATCAGATACGGTGTGCCATTGGCTGCGGTCCAATATCCTGACGCTCAATAGGGACAAAACACAATACGTAACCTTCTCTATGCGCAGTTCGATCTCACCTCCGTTATCTTTCTCCCTTATCGCACATGGCTGCTGTAACAATGATGTTTGCCACTGTTCTGCTTTAAAAGGGACTAAGAAGGTCAAATATTTGGGCATTCTAATTGATACCTGATATTGACCTTTCTTTTACTTAGCATATTAATTTACTTATATCCCGGCTAAGAAAACATATATTTGTATTCAAAAATCTGCGGCGTGTTGCTAACTTTGAATTGATAAAGCAAGTATATCTGGCGCTTGCTCAATCTGTATTGGGGTACTGCATTTATGTTTGAGAAAGGGCCTCAAAAACTTTAATAAAACCCCTTGAAATAGCACAGAGAGCTATTCTCAAAGTGAGCACATTTCGTCCGTATTTGTTCCCTACGTATAAACTGTATCAATCCAGTGAAGTACTTTCGGTCCGTCAGCCATTTATTTTGCTAATTGTTTTGAAAGAACATGCCAATATTAATTTGGAGTTAAGCTCTACGGCTGCTCAATGACGTTATATTACTGATTTCACTAATAGGCCTACGTTTAAACACCCATACATCAACAAACACATTTGCTTCTTAAGTCCAAAGATGTACAAAAAAAAATTAGAAATCTATCCGAATACAGAGATTACATAAACATAAGTGCAAGGATAATGTATTTGACTATATTCGTAAAATAACATACGATGAAACTGAAGGCTTATTAAGTTTAATACAGTAACGGTAATTTTCACTCTCACCCTCCTATACACACACACAATCATCCACACTCCACACACAGGGAGGCCATTTTTACATTGTATTTTTATCAAATTTGGTGACTTTTTCTTTAATGCCATTCTTTTGTATTTTTATTGTGATTTATTATTATTATTTTTCATTTGATTCATTTTATTATTATTGTTGTTGTTTGCTTTTTATGAAACCTTGACCATGGCTGCTGAAAAGCAACCAAAACGTCGGCGAAAGTGTAAACCTAAATATAAATAGCTTTAATAGTTTCAATAATTTTATTAGTTTATAAATTAGTAAAATTCAATTATAGTAGTAGTGTAACAGTTTTAAAATTATGTAATACAGTGTTAAATAAACAACGCGATAAAATCCGTATATAGTAGTTTAATTTCAATGAATAACATTCGCGTAAACAGAAGACAATATTATAGAAATCATTTTGTGAAAGTACGCTTGGAAAAGCACTAGTTATTCTAGTACTAATCTTTTTTCTAGGCTCAGGTTCAAGTTCAAGTTCACTCTTACTCTTTAGATATTTGTTACACATAATAGGTATACCATTACAGCCATGTTGTTGTAGCTCGGTTTTCATGTACTTTAGTCAAAATATTAAAAAAATATTATAATCAACTATATTGTGCCGAAGCCACCAAGCTAAATATAAACAAGGAAATATATTGAATTTGTTTCAAGGATAAAACTTTAAACAAGTTTTGCAAATGCCTTAGTTCGTTTCATAGCATTTGTGCGCACGACCGTCTGACGGATTTTGATTTATCATTTTAATTTGGCGAGCGGTGACGACGGGCCGCATGGGCCGAGATGTGCCCCCGGGATCCCGCGGGATTCGGTCCAGCCCTCCGGTTTAAATTCAAATCCGTTGTATTAAATAATTATATTGTGGGTACATAAAATAAAATTAACAAATAAATTCTCATTGCAATTACTACTATAATTTTCTTATCTGTTGGACAATTTTTACATATCTAATGTCTGCATAAATTTATGTAATAGGTTTAAACAAGAAATCTTATTCTTGAACAAGTGAAGCGGCAACTTATGTAAATAAGTGAATGTGAAGTCACACATGGCCGTTAGTGGCTGCCGGGCTCGGCGCGGCGCGGGGTGGCTGCGGCAGTTAGCAGCTCAGCGCGTGGTGACGTCACGCATCCCTCTCCTGCCCTCCGCACTTTGCAGACGCCGGCGTCGCCGCCACCCGCCTTCATTTGTTTTCTGGTGTCACTTCTTATCTCGTCTCGCAATTATTACAATTTGTCCGCTCCTCCCCTTATCTTAGCGAGTTTGCGACTTCAGCATAAAGGCAACCGACTTCAGCAGATTCGCAAGATCATATTGAGGAGAAATCCCCTTTTTCTAATTTTCGCAGCTGAATTTTTTCAAAACTTTGAATAATGACAGTGCCGTAAATTGCAGAGGTGGCCACGAAATGCCGCAGACAGGCGAGTTGCTTGTTTGTTGTTTTGCTAACTTCACGTTTTCATCGCTCGGCTGATGGTTCTTGTTTTGATAGGGCCATTTTACTTAACTGATATTTTTATATAATCCGACCGCCCCGAATCATACAAACTAAAAGGGCAACTTCTACCAATAAGCTATAAAGACTGAACAAACTATTTTTGTTTAGCAAATTTATAATTGAATCTTTGTCTTGAATGGGTATATACTTATATCAAAAGAATACGTTAAAGGATTTATAAGTATTAAGCGTATTTTATCTATAAAGTACGTATATATTCTTTGTCGTTTATCGTAGGTACATATGTCTAAATAATAGTGGCTATTCGCGGCAGCTGCATTAGCGATCGTGGGACGATCGATGGCATCGCATGCCAGGTGCCAGGTGCGTACGCGTATCTTCAGGCAGCTACAAATCGGTGTCAGGTCGCGAAAGAATCACGAGACTAATTCCGTACAGGTGTACATGAATTAACAGCTCGCGTCGGCGGTCGTTAGTGCTCCCGATTGCCGCTCAAATGCCGTCTCTGTATTTTTATCGCTCCTTCGGCGGAGGGGAGCGTCGCGTGCGCTCGTTGTCGCGACAAAATGTTCAATTTTAGATACAAATAAAAAAGGTCGGACGCGTCGCGCAGAATATTAACGGCGCACAATATGAACGTAGGCATCCGGAATTCGCGTCAAAAGTGCCAAAACGATGTTATTCTTTTCCGAGCGGAGGTAATAAGCGAGGCGGTCCCAGCCGTGCCGCGGATATGAAATCCAGAAATGTTTATGGCACGCGATAATGGGAAGGCTTCGTATCCGATCCGGGTTTACGGATGAAAGGATCCACTCGTAATTAGAATCCTTAAGGCCTTTTGTAATAGCGTAATTGTTTCCCGTTGTCGCCTCGGAGCACGCCGTTATCTCTATGAATGGAACGACTCGAATACAAAGAAGAGACTGCAAGCGTAACGCGGGGCGCTCCACTTTCAGTTGCAAATTTTTATAATGTGTTATAGTGAGTACAGTTAGAGTAGAGTTTCGAGCGTCGTCCAGTGCGAGCGAGACACACGTCACGTCAGCGTCGCGGAGTGATTGAGAGCCGCCAGTTGCACCGTCGGACGCGCGTGCCTGCGCCGACCTATGCCTCGCGTCGCACGCCAAACATCGTCACTTGTAATTGCATACGTAATTCAACAATGTGTCACTATGCGTCACTAGCTGCTGATAGGAAAAATAGATCACGGTGACTGCCCAAGCATCGCACTAATCGAAACGTTAAATTAAGCAGATTAATTACAATACAAATGCAATATTGCAACCATTAGCGTACTTGTGAATAACTAAACGGTCAGGCGGCTCGCTAATTGATCCTTTCAAGTAGCGTGGCCAACTGGCATGAGTAAATAATACCTACAAAGTGATAAATGCGACAGTACATCAGTGCTATTGACGTCGTTGGTACTCAAGTACACTGTGCTGTACGCTACGCAGACACATGGATCGGTAACACCGCAATAACCCCGGAGCCATGTTAACACGCTAAGAGCAGATTTGCCTATGAATTGTTCAACTCTGCAATTCAATTGAGTTATTGCTCGACGGACCATCAACTGTAATAGTATTTCCTAATTGGCTCAGTTAGGTTATTAACTCGTGCGTTATTCACGATATCCGCGGCTACGTCGACCGCCATCACTGGGGAGCGATACCCGAAACGTTCCCGTCAATTCCAGCATAATGTTAGAGGTTCTTGGACAAGGTCTCTTATTACAGTCCCAGTAGCCGTGTACCGCGGCCTTGCTCCGGCTCAATACGTGAGTTCGGTGTGGTCCTTCAATAGACTCCAGTAATAATATTTGCATACAAAGACGATCCCGCCAGTGCTTTGCGCTTTGTACGCAAATTTGTAAATTTTCTACGAACTGCTAGTACTTTGAACATAACACATAAAATAGGAGCGCCGTCTAACAAGATATCAACAGCGTAATTGTTGTGTTAAAGCACAATGAAATAGATATTTTACTTTAAAGAAGATACATGTTCTAATTCAAACAATTGTAAGCGAACACATTGTGTCCCAGGTACCTTAGAGATTAATTGCAACAACTTTCGCTGACCGAAACATGCAGGCCGGTGGAAGTAGTTGTGCGAGGGAGAAAGCAGCACTTCACGGGAGCGGAACAGAACGGATTAAATTGCAAGTACGCTGATGTATTTATAGCTGGGCCGGAGACAAACGAGCGCGCGCGTGATGGACCTGCCTCGTTATGGGAATTAATCGAAGTTGCAGCGGGCCGCACACCTGCACGCTCTAACTGAAATATGCTTTCAGACCAAAGTACAGCACTGCTCAATCTCACTCTTGTGCCCATCACTAAACGTCCACGACATGTCGCCGTCAAACTTAATTACTTATTCATATGCAGTGTGATACAGCCCACTTGCTAACACAATATGTGAGAAAAAGGTCAAAATCGTTTTTATGTAACAAATTTAATAATGATGTCATATTAATGTGCATAATAATCTTATAAATTAAAGTACAATTATTATATTTTACATTAATATTAAGCAACACAGTAATTAATGATCAACTGGCCTTTATTAAGATTGACTCAGTATAAAATATGAACGCCCATACACTCTTAGCCAAGTATTGCTGATTAGTTCTACGGCAAATATAGATAAAACAGGAAAATATAAACTAGTAACTACCACACTCAGATACATTTAAAGTTTACCTAATTAATAAAATGATACAGCAGTAAAAGAGGTCCACCAAGAGCAAGATCTCTATAGATATTCTGCACTAAGTCTTACTAAACCTATGTTTCTTTTGCCTACTAAATCAATATAACAACAAAAGAAAAAGTTTTATGTCGTGTATTTTAAAACCCCAACGTCAATAGCTAACCTATTCAAATTAAATAAGACTTCATTCGACTAACAAAGATTTGTCTTGCCTTGTCGAAAGTTTGACAATAATTTCCATTTCCGAAGTAAAACCAATTTAAAAAGACGAATACATAAGCAGAGATTTGCATAACAATTTGGGCCTTCCTTTAATTTTTATTTCACCTCAGTAGGCACGATAGACAAGGAACAAGTTCTTAGTAGAATCAGCGAGCTAATGGCGCCAACGAAATATTTAGGGTGTACTTTATAATACAGCTTGTCGGTTCCGTGTGTGCGCATTGAATTGTTCAGTTTGATCATTATAGTTGGAGCGGCCACCTGCGCCCTTCGCAGCCTACATGAGCTAAAATAACCGCGAAATCGAATTATTGGCCATCCGCGACCATTCAATACGACTACGCACTCCTATTGCCATTCCGCCCCGTTGACTAAATACAGTTTCGAGGTACTGAATCAGTTATGATTGCTAAATAAAGTAGCTCTATAGGTTTCACTCGTATTTCAACTGTGAGGAAATAATAATAGGCATTCATTAATACGTTAATTTTGAAAGTTATTAAATAATGTTATAACAACCGGTACAATACTAAGGCGCTTTTTTGATTCGAATATCGGTGTTTTGTTGATGATTGTGGTAGTTTTTCATTCTTTCCTTCTGATAAAGCAAAGCGAACAACGAGAAAATTCGAGTCAACTGTTATGCAACAAAGGCTGCTTTGATTCGCGAACAATGCAGCGAGCAGTCGACGGCTGGTATTGTATCGCGTTCGTTACATAGAATATTTATGGCGTCTACAAACAAAACTTGAAGAAGCTAAGTGGTCTAAGTTCGCGCTAATTTAAGAGTTGTGCTCTAGGCAGGCGGAGCGAGCTCACCGCGGGCCGACGGCGACGCGGCGCGGCGCCTCGGAGACTGCCACACTTTGTCATAAGTTAGTCGGTTACGACGCGGACCCGCTCACAGACACATACTGCTTCATTTAACGCAGCTTTTGTTATTACCCACGGAAGCTAATCAAAATGTTCGTGCATATGGGATCCTTTCATAATAATGGAAGTGGCGACAATTGCCAATATTGTTTTCGAGTAGGTAATACGTGTTTAATTATCGTTTGTTTGTTCCTAATTTGTAGCCATTGAGCGTGAGTAATTTGTTTTTACAAAAACCTTTCGAGTTGATAAGCGTACTATTATAATTATGAATATCGAAGGCTTAATTTGCTTTAGAGCTTCCAAACAAAAATTTAATAACGTCGAATATCTCGCAACCATTAATTGCATATAAAATTATTTTAATTTGCATCAATGCCGGAATCACTTTATTAAGTAAAAGCATTCTACGATGTAGCAATATTATAATAAAATTGTTACATCTCATCTTAATACTCGTAAGGTGCAACACTAAATGTTTAAAATTAAAAAGTTGTAAGCCGTAATAAATATCATTATACGCAAATAAAATTTGGTAGGTATAAGCGTCGGTGAAACTGGCGCGTCTAAATTAACATAATTTAAAATTCAAAACCGTATGAAATACTTCATTGCGGAGAGCACGCCACTGAAAGGGGCATATTTAATTCTTTCACCAGCACTTTGCGAGGAATGAGTGGCGTAAAATCCTTCAAGAATATCAAGCACGTTTCGACTTGACTTTAGAAAAAGAAAAATACGGGTAAAAATAATAAATAGCGGTATAATGGCGATCTTCACGCGAAAGATTAGCCACAAAAGCCAGGGGCTTAGCAGTATTTATAAGGAGTGTTAGCGCCACGCTACAGGGCGGATCTTGAAATGTTTCTGCTGCCTCGTGACTTCACAAAAACTGTTTTTCCTATATTAGATAATGCACAGGCAAAGTTCATTGAATTTTATCCAATGTCTGTATTAGAAAGAAAGAAAGAAGAAAGAAAAATGTTTTATTTGAACATAATTTGTCCAAGTTAATCCTGGAAATACTTTTTGCACCCTACTTAAAGCGTATTGATTTAACTTAAGCAACTTTATTGGTTAAAAATGTTGTCTTATTTAATTAAGGTAAAATGATTCAAACGAGACTTCAGAAAATGGTTTTTGTTAACCTCGAACGTAGCACTCTCCCTAACAAGCAAATGTAATTATTATTCAAGTGGCAAGTGGCGAGCTAAATACGCACTCCATCGCGTCAGTAGTTAATACTACTTTAGTCTAGTTACTGCTAGGCCCAGCATCGCGAACATTTGGAGCCGCCAACTGGCCGGTCCCAGTGCGGACCGCGCGCCCGCAACTTCGCCATAACTCGTTTACACTAGACCACCTAATTTGCTTGCCGACTACGTACACCAGCCAGCTTGTCAGTATAATTTATAGCATCTTTACATTGTGTTCAACGCTGTATTAGAACTTCTACGCTAAGAAAACTTTGCACAATACTTGTTTACAATAACAACATCATCATATCCAATTATTATTTTGCGTACAAAAGTTCATGGAATCTATTGGACTCATTGAAATGGAAAATGTTAATACTGTGTTGAAGAAAGCTTTGTTTGTTTGTCAGCGAATTTAGCGATTTTGCGGTCTGTGATTATTACCTCCAAGAGAAAAAGTTACAAAGATTTCTGTTTTAAAAATTCAATACACTGTTCTAAGGGTTCAGACTTAGCATAAAATTGGTAATTGTTCACTTGCCTGGCAATACCATTTAAATAAGATTAAGATGCTATAAAGAACACTGTTGTACAATTAGTGTTCCCAGTTCAAATAAATGAAATAAATGTTTGAATTGTGGCAAATGAGCGCAGTGATTGTTGGAAGCATTAAATCTTGCAGCGAGGTGGTACTAAGGTGGGTAATGAATACAAACTGCGGGCCGCGTGGTTAGCACCGCAGTAAATTAAAGCGGGATGGTGCGGCCCGCGAATTGGAAACCACTACCGTGAACCTCGTGAGGAGGCGGAGGAGGACTCCCCAGCGAATCGTTCTCCTCCGTACCTTCGATTACCTAAGAAACTGGAGCACTGGAAAAATACAAATGAACTTATTGATATCTGAAAATAAAGCAATAAACTATTTCGTTCGCAGGTTCGTATCAGAACGAGAACCTCAATTGGGCACCGCGTGTAGATTAAACAAATTGTAAAACAAAGAAGGCTAATATTATCTATATTTGTACTTTGATTTCTTTAATTGTTGTTAATTTATTAGAACAAACTCAGTTGATTTTTGTACAAATGTAACTTACCTATATTTCTATTACTACTCGTAACATTGAAAATTATAAGATTTAAGATTAAAAACTTGGTAAACATAATCTTAATCAAACGTTATGTTATAAATCAAAAAGAAAGTTTTCCTTTTTATTGTAACACCTCTATACAAATAACAATAACGGTAATATAGGAAAATTATAGAGTACCACGGCCCGTTTAAGAGGAATTCCAGAGAATATTGAAAAACCTAGTAAGTATATACTACATGTCAAACAATTCGCAATTACATCAGTTCGTAAACTGGGCGAATCGATAGGGGTCATCGACACTATAGGCATCATCCATGAGGTTGAACCCTCAGGAGGGTGTTTGCCACACATTATAGCCCTCCGTCCTTACCCTGCGCGGAATTCCAGGAAAACATTGCAACGCCTCCTATTCTTTATTTTACCTACGGCAGGTACGTAATTATTTATGGCTTTTACTCATATACTACAAATCAAGCTTCAGACCTCGTAATGGAAATAAAATTTTGCGCAGCTAAAGGCAATATAACAATGAATGACGATGAGAGTTCTGTATGAAAATGTTGGATTACAATTTCATTTGTCCAGCAGCACACTATTATTTTACTTTGTAGATATAAATACAGAATATTATCTGTGCGTCACGATCATATTTAAATTTAAAAGTACCACGTAGAAATTTAAAAAGCTTTTATTCGATAATGGTTTTTATATCTGTTTGATCTGAACGGTGATATATACACGGCAGTAGTAATACCGTTACCTGCACACGCATTGTTCTCTTGTCTGTTGTCTGTTTATCTCGAATCGTATTGATACTTTTCTTGAAATGTTTCTATTGAACCTGATTCTTAGAATAGAAACGCGAAAACTTCTTTTCCAATTTTCTCTCAATGGCCATTAGGATGAGAAATGTAAAGTAGATTCCCGGACGAAGTCGAGATATGTGTTCAAGAAGAATGAAATTTCGAACTAAACTGGCACCGCATCGGCGCTAGGATCCTTTCAGCCGGCGGAACGACTTCAGGATGTAGACTTTTGAAAATTATTTACATGTACCACACGATTTTATTGATATTATAGAATAATTTTAAGACAAGACACACACACAAGACAGTCTTATAAAAGTTTCCAGACTCTTCAATTGGTGATTTCGTACATTGCGCGAGTGTTCCGATTCGTATAAACAAAGAACGTTCTATCGGGTTCGTTTGGTTAAAAGCATTGGCAATATGAGTAAGGAAACCCTGTTGTTATGAAGGCGGCGATACAAGTTGTGTCCACAGCAAACAGGCCTCTCAAATCGTGACTTAACGTAGTGTCAACAGGTTACAAGAGTCGAGTTGACAGTCTGTAATTTAGCGCGGGCGGACGAACTTGTGGACTTCACGGGACCCCTCGCTTATTTGCGAGCACACAAGTAACTTTAAACTGTTCAGACTAATATATAACGCGCTTTAGAGTTCTAAGCTTACGAACCGTTACGTCGATTCATCTGGATCCTTTAGAAAACTCGTAATTGCGTTTTAAACAAAATGTCGGGAATGTATTGTTTTAGCGTGAGGTTAAGCTAGATTACAAGTCAAACTACCAGGACTTTTATCGCAGTTAAAATTAATTTTGCACAAATTATTCTTATTTGCGTCCATAATTTAATATGCACAAACATCAATGATGTACATATATGAGCATCATAAAATACATAGAAAACGGCAGATCTTCTATATTTATTATCCAATTTAGATTAAATAAACACTTAACGAAAAACCCGTTGTATTAGGCTTTTGCCGCAAGACGCCCAGGTTAAAATCAGTTCAGCTATCGTGGAGATAACTGCTCAAAAACGCATGGATATACACACTAAAATCTGTCCATCAGCCTACTGTATAGATAAATGCGTATTGTACAAGTTAGAGACAACTCCTTCTTAATTTTGCTTTTATGTAAATAAAAGAAAAATTAAGGAGGAGTTGTCTTAAAATTGTAGCCTGCAACTCTTGCAAGGAATGTAAACGCGACTTTTTAGTAAGTACTGCTGTACTTTGTACCGTTTTAGATGGCATGTGTTAACTTGGTTTGCGCTACTTGTTTCACCATTTCTAAAGTAGAAATGGTGAACAACAAAACACAAAAAAACAAGAACAACCTTATGACACGAAACTATCTCTAGGACAAAAAATTTGCAATAAGAATGGTTTTTATATACCTCTTCAGCAAACCTTAGCATTTTAACCTGCTTAAATAAAAGTATAGTCCGTAAATAAAGAGTCCGAAATTTGTCTGTCTTCCTAAATACACCAAAATATTTTAATCTATCACCTAAAGTGTTTTCAACTAAATTTGTTAATCATGAAAAATAATTAAATTGAACGTATTTTTATAACGGTTGAATAGACTAATGCAAATTAAATGGACGTTTCTTTATAGTGAGCCATATTTTCATATTAAGACTATGAGCCCCTGTTAGTAAACACAATTTTCTGCGCACAAGGGCGACTAGGGGTTGCACAAAAGGTGGGGTGCTCTAACATCTATGCACTTTCTGATTACCATGCTAGTTTTAGACCTTTTAATGACAGCTTTTATCTAAAAGAAGTCTATTATTTTTGTTTGTTTGAACGGTATACTCTTAATGGTGAAAATTGTTGTAGTATCCTATTCTAAATTCCAAACCGTCAAGAAAACATTACTTTCGATTTGATGAAGATAGTCAAATTCGCTCTTGCCATGTATCATTGACTGCAGCTATGGTTAATAATAATGTTATACGCATTGATTATGTGAATATGTTCTACACACGGAATTAATAAGTACTTACGTACAACAGTACCTACTTATTTTGCCAAAGTACACTATAAATCATTTTACTTATCTTTTACTACAAATACAATAGAAGCAATTTAAATGCTTGAAATCGGAAGCGTATTCTGTATTTTCATTTTAAAATTACCAGCCTGGCCAAGGAGTAAACGGCGGAGTAAACAGCTACCATATCCGTGCTTGGACTTGCCTTATGGATCTAAAAAATAAGTCTTTGTACTGGCAACAAAGGGAACAAGTCTACTTCTTAAAGGCATTTTCTTAAAAATCTCTAGAGTTTTAACTCTCAACAGGAATACAACGCAATGTTTATAACATCCCCATTCAGACTGGTCCAGCTTTAAGCGAAATGCCCGCTTTGCGTGTTAGATCTTTACGCAATAATAATATTTTGCAATCGCCTTTCGTTACGACGGCCCACGCTTTAAGTTAGTTCACACCTTTCTCTTTTCTTTTTATAGAACACGTGGTAGATAGACTGTGTTCCATTTCCAAATGTTTATCTTACTATGTTAACGCAATGATTGCCTTATATAGAGACGTGGTCAGAAATGGATGCGCAACAGCCGACTGAAAGAGTTTATTTCATTTACGTCGGACAATGTGTTATTGGCGTTCTCTTGCAAGAACGTTGCAGCGGATATACAAAGTCTACAAATGTGTATCTGGCTACATATAAGGCAGATAAGAATACAGCCCTATTGGTAAGCATTTTGATCATCATTACTAGGAAAAGCATTTGCGTGTTGCAGACCCAAAGCACTGAAAATGCGTTATTCATTCAGCAATTTCAAGTAATTATTGAATATTTAGGAGAATTGAGTACTAATAGGTATGTTTGTGCAGAGGTGTGCGGCAGCACACTGCCAAAGTTCTCAAAAAAGGAAACGCTTGAGTGCAATATCGTACGAACATATTTGCACGAACCGTTCCAACTGATTCCGAGCTAACTTCTAACGAGCTAATTAATATTCTATGGTAATTAAACCGTACATATTTGCCGAGTGATTTTTAATTTCTGTTATCCAATTGAACCACAGCGTCTATTGCTGACTTAGAATGATCCTAAAAGTAAAAAAAAAACGACTGTATATTTTTGAATCGTATTGGAACGGGTTTTCTGGAGCCTTTTATACATTCTTTTTCATGTTTTAATGTTAATTAATGCAGAATTATTCTGTACAGTTCTTATTTAATTTAAACACTAGCATCTGTATTGTAAAGTCTTACAGACCTCGCTTCTTAGATAGCCATCTAAGAAATCCGATCCGATTCCGGTCGGGTCGGATCGGATTCCGGTTCAAATAGCGAACACTACGACGTAGTCTAAAATATATACATACATATGTTCTACCTACTAAAGTTACCTTTTCTTTACACTTGACACTTATCTACTAGTTTATGTTTTCACTAAGCAATATATCATACATATGCATGAAAATAATTTAAAATAAGAATTTTGTTATTGTCCAAATGTTTACCGGACTAAAACTGAACTGAACCTCCTTCATCTTGGCACTGAGCCAAAGTAAAGATTTTTAAAGCCCATATGGAATTTATTGTTCTGAATTCGTATTAATTAACTTAAAAATAGATATATTTAGGTCTTGTAGGAGTACTATACGATATATATAGTAGACTATACGATCGACAAACTTACGGCATTCTAATGCCGTAAGTTTGTCGATCGTATAGGCTCGTGTTTGATACTTGGGTTGGTTATGCAATATTATCAAGCTTATTTGACTGAATATTTTTTTATCAACACTAATTTGGGCATTGTTTTAAACATGGATGACAAAATGTGGATACGACTACTTTAGTCTTTTGAAGATATACAGACTTCGTGCTTTAAAATAATAACGATATCTATGCAAAAATTCAATAAATATGCGATGATATTGTTTATTATATTTTATCTCTGTTTCTTATTAGAAAACCTCTGTTCTCTCTCATTTGTTATAAATCGAATTGAAACATGATTATCTCAATTGATGATATAAAATCTATACTTTATTTCAGTTTTTATTTATAATTATTATCTTAAACTTAAGAATAATATTGTGTGAATTGTCAAATTTTTTTCATGCATAGTCTGGTAGTATAACTCGTTGGTGCGCTTTTATGTAACCATTTCGCGTTTCTAATAGAGCGAGCTCATTTTAAATTTAAAGTTTTCAAATTTAAATTTACGGTAACTCACTGGACGACTTATAATTTGCACGTCGCAAAGAATGGGCTCGGTCACTTTAGTTAGAGATGATATAGGAATAATGGCAGTAGAGTTTTAGATCTTTGGGTGTATTTTAGAAGTCTATGTGGCCTCCTTTAAATGTAACTCAGCGATGAGTAGGTAAACAGACACAATAGAAAAGCAATGTGTCAGGGCCTGGGGTCTAACGTTGGCCAAGATGTTAATTTATCGAATGTGCGAGCTAGAAGTTCAAAATATCAGGCAAAATCTAGGAGACTCGTGGTTATAAGGCAGATTATAGTCTAGACTGGTATTATTTGACATTCGACAAAAACAGTTGGAAGAAAAAGAGACAACGCATGATCATACAGTGCCGTCGTAAAAGCAAACCGCGTTATTTATAACTGTTTATAAATGTTGTAAATATCATTTAAAAAGGCAACAAACTTTATACGATACCGCCTACACCTACGGCGAAACAAACTTGTAACAATATTAATACACAAGAGCACAGAAGAATTCGTATAAAATCGCTCAACCCTATCAATCACTTATATCACTCTAACAAAATACAATTCTAATAGAAATCGCAAAGAGCAAAAATACATATCGCATCTTCACTTTACTCTTTGATCGGAGGTCGCAAGCCACTGAGTTTTCACCGTTATTTCTTTAGCTGAGAAATCCCCTTGCTCAAGTTTAGTTAGGAATTCCGTACACCTATCTTCGTATCGCGCCACATATTTTGTGTAGGGAGGCAGGGGAAGTTTCCGTTTCCTTGTGAAAATCTTCCCTCACACCTAAGTAGGTATATTCTATAAGGGCAGCTTTGATAAACCATTATTAATTTTGATTTTGCACGCATCACAAATGCTAATATACAAACTGTTTCAAACTTAGTGGAAAAGTATCTAAATTGATAATACATAATATTGTCTTACTATTACGCGAATGTACATTGACTTTAAATCTATACGGATTTTATCTCATTGTTTATTTATAAATAAATAAATAACAGTTTTATTAAGTACTTACATAATTTTAAATCTTTTCAATTAATAATACATAATTTTATCAAGAATTTTTCGTAAATATTTTATTTACTTATAATGTGCCAGTGTGAATGTATATTAGAGTATAAGGCAAGCGACAACCACAAGTGACTCAAATCGACTGCTTATAGATCAAACTGTCAATGACAACCAAACTGCAGCTGGAAAACCGTATAGATATACGATAAGAAGTCATCGAGCCAGTTGTTATCCTCTGATACCTATACGCTTAGGCAGACACCCCCTTTGATTTAAAGAGTTCTGGCTATAGGTTCGCCACTAAACAAACGAAAGAGACAAAAGAACTTATCATGTAGGTATCTAAAGAGACGGGTAAGAACAGTATGTTACGATCTATTAAATTTTCCTATGAAACAATCCTAATTTTACGAGCCGATATTAATCTATAGTACCTATAACAAGTTATCCCTAAGTTCTGCGTACAGTCGCCGTTGCCAGTAGTAAAAGTTGGGAATTGAAGTTACTGACCTGTTAGTGATAAATGGTTTGTGCCTTTAAGTGAATCCTTTTTTATAAGACATAATATTGAAGCAATAAACTAACATTACACATAAAAGCACGCTTGACATTCTATACAGCAACTAAGTACGTGTAAATGTCAAAGGTAGATACTGTTAATGGTATATCCCATTATTGCACATTAAGTGGGATTGTTACAGTGTAGCTCAGTAATAGCTTTCGTAATAAAATGTAATTAAGACAGTACTAAGACGAAACTTTTCTGGTATAATCGAAGAAAAGTCGTCCAGTAAAGCAATGTAGTGGCTCACAATATTGCCTTACCCCAGTGTACGAGACGTATTTACGATGAAAGGTAAACAAATTTCGTAGGGTAGGATATGTATGTTGTGTCGTCTCATCGCGAATACCTCTCCTGTGTAATATTGGGAAAAACTTGCGCGGCGACGGATAGTTGCGGGGGTCAAGTTAATGATATCGCCGCCATTTGCGGACGAGTCCCCGCTCCGAATTGCGCCCGGGCACGTTAATGGGCTCAGCTACAGCACTCTGAATATTTTAAAGGACATTCGCTGAAATTACTACAAAAATAATGTCGCTTTGCTTGTACCGAATTACCCGAGAAACGGTTTAGAGACCGGCAATAAATATGCACGGAATCCTCTTCCTATTGCCTCTTTGGAGATTACTTTTCGGATTAAAAATTTTCCGTTGGAGTTTTTAGTTTAGTTTCATCATAGTCTCTGAACTGTTACTCGGAGGTTCGTCGCCTTGTGTGTCTAGTATCGATTTGACATCAAGAGAACGTTGAGAGAGAAGTCAGGTTCACTTACGGGTGTTTCAGTACCGCGAGCCTTTAAATATTAAATGAGGCTCAGTGATAGAAGAGAACGGGAGCGTCCGCGCCTCGGTTGCCGACGGAATATTGTGCCGCGCCCGCGCCCGCGCCCTCACCCGAGCCCGCGTGCAGACAGCGGACTACGTGCGCCGCATAATGCACCATCCCGTGCAAAATTCACAACTACGTACCCTCCAGCAAAATAAATTTACTATCTCTATCTTATTTGCTCTAATTCGCGAAAACTGCAACTCGAAACTCCGGTCTCGACGTAATGATTGTACGACACCGTTTGCAGAATTAGTGATGAGCGGCGAATGTTTCGTTTAGTTTATTAAACTGCATTATAGAATGTCTATATATTTTTCAGTTTTACCCGGAACGTTATGCACTTCTTATGCATTTTGCAAAGAGCAAAAGTTTTGTACGCGTCGGTGTACCGGGGCATGCGATGCATGCGAACGCGAAGAGACCTCACCCCAACTTTTTCACTCCGGATTTCTTCATTTAAATAATGCTTCTTCAACTAAATCCATACCCCGAAGTAGAAGGTGCTGATTTAGTTTTAATACGACGCGTTTTTCTTTAGAAATAGAAGTCATATCCATTAAAAAACTCTCTTATAAAACTTACTACACCTACTTATATAAGTAAAGAAATATCTATGACTAGTATAACAGGAAATCAATTATTTAAAGCTGTAAGACATAAAGCAATTCCTTGAATACTAGTAAACTTCTTTCTATTGTTCGCTGTCAAGTTCTTCTATTTATTAAAAAAGTTGGTGAACTGAGCACAGGCCACAGAAGCACAGGCCACAGACAGACGTGGCAAATACCTGACCCGACCGTTTCTTTTAGAATTATTTTCGGGAGCGATTTGCGAAACAAAGCGTTGTATCTTAAGGAAATGAATGGATTGCGAGTCTCGCGCCCCTCACCCCTTTAGAAAACATTGCTTCGATTATTAGAATTAAATAGAGTCAAGACCTTTTGTTGTGTACCCCCTTAGTGAAAGTCATGCATAATATGACGTAATGGAAAATTCTGTACAGCACTATAAGTACCGCGTAACCAAATAAACTTTATACAGCGCGTCGTTATGAAAACTATATCGCTTTTGAGGTTAAAGAAAGTCCCTCGGTTATTGTCGTCTACAAATTGAATCCTTCTTTACACATACACATAGAAACGTATAGTTTACACTACTGTGCTCGTTAATATTACTACTGTGCTTTTTTTAAGAAACGCAAATCTCTGGTAATCTTTCTCACTTCAGAGATAACAATCAAATAAGTTAGTTATACAGGTGTCCCTAAAGATGTGAATCAAATTGTAACAGGAGATTCCTTAATTAAGGACCTTTAAAGGTGCTAAATAAAAAAAAATATGTCGTGTTTTTGGTCAAACGTACAAGATTTTCTTTGGTGCACAAAAAATACACCAACATAATGGAGTGATTTCAAAATTAGGACAGTTTAAAAAAAAATCCTTTGTTGTTTGACAAATCAATCCTTCATAAATAATAAGAGTGAATAAAAATGAAAATTAGTCATAAACGAAGCACCTGTAGTTAAAAAGACTGGAAAATGTCGTACTTTTTAAAATCTTTGATTTTTATTTTAACCAAAGGTCATATTTTTTTTTTATCTCATTTCAAAGGTACCTTGCCTAGGTTCCTTACCTAAGGAATCTCCCGTTACAATTTGATTCACATATTCTGGGACAACCTGTATATTAATGACAAACCTAACTAAAATTATAAATTAGAATATGAGTTTGTTTGTTATGCTTTCGCGCCTTACTTTTGAAATAAAAAGTGAAACATTTTTTCGTTAACAAGTTTATATTATGGATAGATGAATCGATTTATGTAGCGATTGAGTAAACTTAGGAAAACAAAATATTGTAAATCACTGTCGCTAAAAATCTTTACAGAATATATATTTAGTTTGTCATATTTTATCTTTAAGTTTGTTACTAGGTATTCCTTTCCTAATTTAAATAAGTAATTAAAATAATGTAGTGTGACTGTTCCAGACCCGTCAAATAAGTTCATATGGCCACCGTTGTGAAATGCACATAGCAGTAATCTCGGGTCTGAGTTGCTTTGTGTTTGTGTTAAAACATTACTACAACAAATATGTACGGACTAATGGACAGTTGAGAGACGAAGACTTAGACGCGGATTCTCCGGCCATTGCAGTTAATTTTGATTAATTCATCGATGTTTGTTAATGAATTCGCCAATGTTTTACTTTTACTCTGTAATAATGAGATATATGAAAAGAATTACTGACAACCGAATAAAAGTGTTGAAATTCATCGAGAGCTCTATTAAGTCATGGTAGACCCGCACACGAGTGTAGTTCTAGCGAAATGCTATGCCAACAGCTGTCCTAAACCAGATAGAGAGTGAGACAAATAAGGAATGTTATTAAAGAAATTAAAACAAGAGGGCAATCCACGGTTTCTGCTAACCTCTGCACATAATAGGCGTTTTTCTATGTATATAAAAACAACAACAAAATATACAAAAAAAGCGACTGAAAGAATCGTCTTGAGTGTCTTGTTTTACAGTTAGCATTTGTATTTCCTTTCCAAATATTTGATATCATCTTTTTGTTAATTGTCTAAATATATTGAAAATAAGTATTTTAAGACATTGAGTTTTGAGCTAGCGCATTAAAGCATAAGGATGGGTAGGTGTAATGTATAAGTCATTTAAACTCAGCACAGAATTCTCCATTATTAACCTCTGAGTCGTCTTCGAAGGGGCTAATGAAAACACTATGTGGGTCTGTGTGTCTGTCTGTTAGTGACAGTTTGTTAGTGACAGGCATAGCTCCGGAACCGCTGGACCGATTGACATGTTACTACAGATAACTTGGGGTCAGCCCTCGGTCGAGTTTGAGTATGGACCCTGTGGTTCAAAAGACCCTCGAGATATAGGTGTCACAAGGTCATAAGGTCAGGGGATATCCACCAACAGAGCGATTTGGAAGTCCAAGGGAGAGGCTTTTGCTCAACAGTGGGACATTACAAAAAGCTGATGGAAAAATAAAAAACGTCACATTATGACGAAGATGTTGAATCCTGGGTTTTTACAACTATCTAGTTCTTTATGTTTACCATCTCAAATGTAGGCTATATAGGTACCTAATGTCATCATGACAAAGTTTTATTTTACGCGTCTACATCATTTATCAATGCAATGGTTCACGGTACCATCTAGATATAGCTAGGTCATGATTACGACATAATTTGTCATTCATAAACAAACTTCAGATAATCCATTTCTGAGATCATCGACAAGTTGATTCATTATTGCGCTCCTACACACACAAATGTCAGTTCTTAGTAATAGTGACACCTGCATTTATTTTCCTTTAATAATTCGAAATATAGAACAAAAATTTACGTATACTCTTGATGGTTTCGGTAATACAGAGTTAAAATAAAACTGATAAAGCGCGTGGGAGTAGATATTGCACGAAACGTTTCTGTACCATCGTTTAAGATTGTCTGCAACGCTTGACGTAGGTGTATTGAGCCTATGGTTTCGTTTCTTTTTTCTGCTAAGGCTCTTTGCTTTATGCTTAATTTCCACATAAACTAGTAGTATGATGTCAGACCAACGCGGCGGTTGAAGTATTTTTTTTAGTATTGTTATTTCGTCCGATCATAAAAAAAATATTTTAATAATAGAAGATACAAAGTTGTTTGAATTGCATAATTTTAATGTCTTACACATTGCTTTCCGTGCTTTAAATTTAACGTATTTAAGTTATAATAAATGGATAGATTGGTAATACGGAGAAATGTTAATGAATAAATAAATGAAATGAAATGTTTAAAGTTTTCTAGTACAATTTAATTCTTTCAACCAATCAGGTTTTAGAATAATATCGTCTTACGTTAACGCGAATCTGATTAATCGCAGTTTAATTTGAAAGAATGCTAATGCTGGTAATAAACTAATTATATTTACACTATTTTAAACATTTCGATTCCTGTTCTATACTTCTATAGCCATGGCCTAGCATGACGGGACTGCTGACAAAAGTGCTGTGTTTTAAATACGTAATGAAAAAATTCGTATGCAATAGTTTAATTCCATCAGGTTTTTAGAGCTTTTTAGAGTTATTACTTATTATATTTTGCCCGCAGCTTCGCTCGCGTAAATGTAGTTTAAGTTAGGTTAAGTTAGTAACAGTAGGTACTTTCTTCTGGATAAAAGGTACTCTATGTACTTTTCTTTACCCCTGACAACATATATACAAAGTTGCATGATTATCGATCGAGCAGTTGAGGTGAGTATGCGCAACAAACACACAAACTCACATTTATAATATTAGTTAGGATACCTACCGTGTTAATATAAATGCAATCTATCGAACTAAGTAGGTATTTATTTCCTTTAAAAAACAATTACTCATAATCAGATATAAATTTCTACATGACTAAATAGAAAGCGTACTTATTGCGTATGCATTAATAAATACAAATCAGCCATTTTAGTTTTTATTTACTAAGGCATACGTAATAATTAGGGTAGAACGCACATTGAAACAAAAAGTGACGTAAATTGTTATTTACGTAAAATCAAACCAGTTTAGTTTAGTTTTACGTAATTAACAATTGAAACGTATTATTACGTATATAACAAATGTTTTTGTAATATGCATACATATATGTAAGTAGGTACTACATACCCTAAATATTATAAATGCGAATGTTTGTTTGCTTGTCGCGCTTTCACGCCTTAACCGATCATCATAAAATTACGCATACACGTTGTCAGAGACACAGAAAAGGACTAAGGTTACCTTTCATCCAAAAAATAGTACTATTCCTATTTTACCCTATGTCTTTATCTGTATCCCTGACAACGTGTATGCATAATTTCATGATGATCTGTTTAGTAGTTAAGTCGTGAAAGCGTTACAAATTAGCAAACAAACAAAATCATATTCACATTTATAATATTATATAGTACGGAAGTAAAGACTTAGGTACACAGATGATACTCAAAAATTCAACAATGTTACTACAAAATGAATTAGATTGCTGTTAAAGCAATGAATCGATAGAACACGTTCCTACATAATAGGTATAACACAGCGTAGCTACTTTACGCTGGCTGGCAGTAGGCTTTGTCTGGTGCCTCGGTTCTTATTAACGTGCATAAATATCAGTACCCTGCCGCCTCGCGCCAATTTAGCGCCAAAACGCGACGCTCCAAACAAATCAACCTGTACTACCTGATTCATTCACTTACTCATATATTTTTACTGTAATAACAAACAGCTCTACGTTTTTTATAGGTAAGTAGATACAAATTTGTTTTATAGGTGTGCAGTCTTTTAAATTGGTTTTAAAAGTAGTTAGCATAATAACATTTTGACTCATTGAAAATAACTTGTCAAAACTGAGCCAAGGATAACTTGAGAAGCTTTTTAAAGGGAAAATTCGTAACGTAGGACTAGGAATAGATTAGTTGGAAAGAACAGCGACGAAGGTTTGTCAAGGACGTGGGTCTAAACCCTGCTTTATGGATTTCTTTTTCACTCGTTCAAAATGGTAAAATAATTCTAAATACTCGAAATAATTTATTGCTGCTGACTATTATATTATATATATTATTTGCTTTATCTCAAATATTTTTAGCACAAAAATATTGTTATAGGTACTAGCTTTTGCCAGCGACTTCGGTCATCCTTTTTCTAGGTGAAATGTACCTACGACTCTTTCTCTACTGCTGACAACGTGTAAGTATGCGTAATTTTATTATGTTCCGTTGAGTAGTTAAGGCGTGAATCTATAACAAAGAAACTCACATTCGCATTTATAATATTAGTTTGGAAGTAAGTATTTACCATTCCCAAGTTTTATGCAAGCAAAGAGTTAGAGTTAGGAGCTTTTTATAACTGACTTAGGGCATCTTGTCACATCGACAAATGTATGTATAAATTATATAGGATTTCTATTTTTGTTAGTAGGTACTAACTACATATTACCATCGATTTATCCGAACAATTGGGTATTACGCAGTCGCAAATAACTAGCTACATAACTAACTAATGCTTTATAATTCCGTATCTCTTAAAAGTCTATATTCTCTTACAGGTCTCAAACTATTTAAATAACAATTTTGATTAAAATTAGTTTAACCATTAGGAACTAAATTGATGGTAATATTCAAGGCAAGGCAACGAAACTCCTTCGTCCGTCCTTTCTTAGCTTCGAAGTTTATAACCACAGTAATCATTGCTTGGCAAGTACCTATAGGTACTCCTTTGGTTAAAAACGTCTACAAATTCTGTCACGACCTGATCGTTCAGCGTTATAATATAGCTTATGCGCTTGCGCAACCTCCGATTATAAAATCTAGTCAATCGTCTTAAGCCATGATGGGTTTGAATCGTGTGTCCGAGCAAGGTTTTTAATTTATCTGTAATAAACAATCCTAATAAATATATTCATTAATTTAATAATTATTACTATTGTATACTTGTTTGTCACCTTCGTTGTGTATTAATATTTACCTATAAATAAACACATGACGAAGCGCAATTATTTCTGTATAAGAAGTAACAAAAATAATGGATTAGATTATGAGATAGTGTGCACCAACGCTTTATTTAATATTTATACTAATCTTATAATACCTGTTTCATATAACTTACTCATTATTACTTCCAATACAACGGAAACCATTTTTCCCCGAGGTCACTCTAATGTGCTCTGTAGTATGTAGCATCGAAACTATTATCCGCGGGGATGATGCATATTTTATTTGTTTGGAACATCAGTTCGAGAGTAAACAAAGTTTGAATAGTATTTTACTAGATTTTATTATCTGAAACGGGTAATTTCCCCTGTACAAACACTCGCCTCTGTTCATTCGAGAGCCCCAGCGCGCGCTAAATTTGAATTCATGTTACGAACGGGCTACATAAACCAATTACTGAACAGAGCCAATGGCGGGTGGCGGCACGCGGAGAATCGATAATTCACAATATGCCCGCTAGAGGGCAACGCCGGAGACGCGGTGCGCGCCCACACCACTCCTCCACGTTGCGCATCTGTCCGATAAACCTTGCAGCGTCGTCCATTTCACCCAAATGTATTACATTGCAAATAATTGTATAATGCTGCAATAAATTTTCATTATTTATTATCTCCAAAAAATCGTAAATGTAGATTATATTTTTGTATAATGATACAACACTAAATAATAGTGAATTCCTATTATAATATGACATTATTTTTACTCATGTAATAAAAAATATAAATCGCCTTTGTTCTTTCAGTAATTGATAGTAATAACGATAACGCCTTTAATCATCTTTATTAAAAACATGTAAAATCAACAAACCAAGTACGCCGATGCAAAGTCATGTCGGGCCGTCGCTCATAGTCAGCTGCTGCTTAGCTTGCCGTTTCGTGTCGCGCTTCTTGTCCGCTTTCAATGTTTTCCGTTTTATTTTGTTATTTCTGTGATGCAAACCGATTTTTTAACTAATATATATATTATAACGTTAATGTGAATGAAACTGTGCGATAATACAGTGGTATCAGCCCCCGGACAACAGAAAGAAAGAGGTAAACGCCTTAATATTTTTGTTTGTCGCGAACATAACCTCTCTGACATCACGTACGATGCTCAATTTCAGTCGTTTAGCTTTTTATGTGAATTGTAGAGCTGGATAAGTGTCTTTGTAAAATAATTGGATGTTGGCATAAAGTTTCCATTCAGTGTAATCGTTGGACTTTATATATAGAGGTCTGTATCGATGGCTCCTATATGATTCTAACAGTTCTTTCAGTAATACGCCAATCACTCATAAGATATTAAAAACGTGTTTGTAGTAACAGAATGAATTCACGTAGATATCCTAATCTTGTTTATATAACTAATGAAATGTATGTCATGATTATACTTTATGAATTCGATCCGGTGAAATGTTGACTTGGAAGTGAATCACCATGACAATGCTTGCTTGATAAAACAATGACATTGTGTGCCCACAGGGGGCGTTACTTGTTGGAAAATTGCGAGCGCAGTAGCTTAGTCCTGCGTTATTAATATGTTATATTAAACATTATGTTACATATAGTTTACTATTAGGATAGAGTCTATATACGTATGTATTAGGTATGTGTATGTATATGATAATTACAAACATTGTTTGTTGTTTATGTTTACTAGCAATAATGGTATGATACTTGTCTAAATACAACCACGTGTTTAAAGAAACAGGTACCATATGGAAATAGGACGATCATAATATAATAACACATTAGGTACTTACTGTTGGTAAGGGCGCTCAAGCTGCGACCTGAAATCGAGGAAGTTGAACACAAAAGAAAATAGAAAACGCAGCGAGCCTAATGTTCTTATTCTTTAATTTTTAATTCTAATTAGTACATAACTCTTTTACATAATATTATTTTTCAGACAATATTTATTTTGTACTTATTGCGCATAGCCAAGCCGCACAGACAATATGTTCAGGAGTGTTTTATAGGTTTTAATACTTTTTAATTACTCTATGTACTAGGTAGGAACACAGAATCAAAACTAGATAGGTACTTACAGAGGTAAACAATGAGATATGATGTGATAGTTTCTCTAGTAAGGACATATATATAGGCTTTCATAAAGTAAAACTAAAATTCTATATACCTACCTAGATCACAAGCCTAATATAAATAATATGCATTGAGAAAATATATAAACTAATAAATGAGTTACATTGGATTCCATGCATAAAAATACTAGTTTATTACTAGTAGTTTTATGCATAAACAAACAACAAAAAGGTATGTAATAAAATCATATACATCTAAATAATATACCTAGCCATTTACGCTATTATCTGTGTAACAAACGATTTTTGTTTTTCCGCTTTCTTCACATACCTATGACCTATGTACCTCCAAACTATATAGATTACTATACAACGTCATCGGAAGGCTCATCAATAGGGTTTTATTTATTACTGTCCATTTAATGATTACCAATTTTTAAAGCAATTCGCATTACAGATATTTGGTTATAATTATATTAATATATATTGTATTTTTTCGATGTTTGGTTTCCGTATAAACGTAATGCGCCAGTGACTCAGTGGTGAGTTGGTGACCGCGCATTTAAATCGATTTCCGAGTCTAAACATAATAAACACGCCATACTTTTAAGTACAAGACCATAAAAACACCAGATTTTTCGGAGTTCGGGGACTGTTGGTCCTGACATTTATGACGGATTTATAAAATTCTGAACTTAGTACAGCCACGTTTGAAGTGGCGTAAGCGCATGCAGCAAAAAAGTAAAGGCTATGTCATACAACACTATTAGGTACGAAGTCATATAATCTAGAGCAAGGACCATGCCATCTTTTTAAATAGCATTTGCCTCCGCGGAAACGAGACAGCAATAAACTCCGTAACGCGCTGCCTCGTTCTTTCGTACGCAATAATAATGGTATCAAAGATGGTGGTACAGCGACTGTAACCGTTAAGCGGCTATAGGTCCGTTCTCAGCTACCGAAACATTACCGGTTATCAGTGAAAAGCGGGTGTGTTACATTTATATCTTGACTTAAGATATGATATGGGCCTAATGGGTTTTATGTTTTGTACGTACAAACATTTAATGTGTTGTACGAGTCATCACATTTGGAACATTAGAACTCGGTTCATATTAATTTAGATGCCGTAACACATTTTTATAATTTTATTTTTATTATAATAATAGTCTCTTTGTGCTTCACTAGTACCAAGATACCAAGTAATAAATTTGTAAAAAAACTTGTACTACCTTTACTTCCCGCTTATCCGTGCGCAGTGTGCTTTACACGCCTAAAATATGTTTAAAACTCAATAAATATTTACCATGCATGCTTAACGCTTAGTATTTCGTACTTCCTCAAAACTTGAATGGTATCTTGGTTGGATTCACAGGAGTGTCCAAATGTCTATCCATCCGGGTATGGTACGGAAGCAGGCGATACAGCACGAATTTATTTGGACAAAAGTTCAGCATCGCTTTATTTTGTCTTTAGCGATAAGTTAATAACGTAGCAAAACACATAGTTTACGCAAAGATTAATCAATTGTATGTACTGGTAACTATTAATTACTTTATTATTTTAACAAATAACTACCGCACTAGAGACGAAGCCACACTCACGAAGCAACAATAAATAACGAACACAAAATACACCCAGATTCAGAACATTAAATCGTGGATCATACATATAATTATTCGATTAGGATTCGAACCCATTCAGCTCAGCAGCAGCGGATGCTTGCTCGCTGAATCACCTGTGCAGTCGCAACTGTTATTTACAAAAAATAATGTCATACGTACACAACGGTTGCGGTTGCAACCAAGGCCGATTAAAATCAGGATTTTATAATCGGAATATTCATTGGGTAGATCTACATAAAAAAATCGATTATCGATTTCCCTTGATTTCGCTCGAATCCAACAAAAGATCTCTATTAAGCAACTTTGTCATATTCCTGTTGTAGGATTTCCACGCTTGAGGAGATAGTGTGTTGTCAGCAAGGGTTTAGTGTGATTTTTGCCCACGCGTTTAGCAGCACATCTCTTGTCTAGAAATGTTGGAGACGTGCGAGTGATCCTCTTGGTGTAGTAAGTACACATGGGCTACGGTAACCACTTATAACAAGAGGAGCAGAATGTTTGTTTGACTAGGTAATTACTAAACTATGTTTAGTATTCTTTGGTATTAAAACTGTGTCTTTTATACGTGGTAGACTAACAACAATCCTTATAAAAAGGCATTTATTCAAATCTGGTAGCAATCAAATTAGACTAGAATTGTATACGTGTATAATTCTTTAATTGATTGCGTGAAGAAAAGATTTTATTATTGTTGTTATTGCATAGATATTTATAGTAGCCATAAATTGTGACAGGAACATTCAATTATTATTGGCTCTGACTATTTACATCCCTGAATACCAACTTATGTTTTCATAATTACTATCTAAAGTACAAAAGGTTGAAACCCTTCGAAGTAGGTACATCTTTGAAATTTGTGCAAAACTTGTTATTGAGCTTGTCGTCATCGGACCCTGAAATTCCCACGAACTTACACATATTTGCTCAGATACCTTTTAAACTTTGATTGCATGGATGGCGCATTGGCATAAGTGTTCATCTCGCCATAACGCTACTCCAAGTATTGCTGACTAGTTCTCTGCACAAACCAAAATTTGTGTGATCAAAAAATAATTGGCCGAGTCCGGATCCTTTTGATGTTAATTGAGTACATTTTGAACTAGGATACATCTTTGCGCGGGAACTGTTTAAGGGTACCTTTAAAACAAAAATATATCAAAAACCTACACGAAGAATGACTTTAAATACAAAAATTAATCGACGTACACATTCACAGATAGATATATTCTAGCGTACCAGGACAGGGAATAAATATGTTATTGCGTGAAGCTATACAAGCGTTTTAATCATGGATATAGTACAGTCATACCAGGCACTAGCCAAGCTAAGTTCATACAGTGCTAGTGTCATTATTTTCCTATGTATTAACAGGTCTCTGAACATTTTGTGCCTTAACCAATTAGGAACAAATAAGATGCGCATTATATTATTGCTATGCGTCAAAGTTGTATGGAAAATAATTACCATGGTTATTACAGCGTCTTTTACTAAGTTGTAAATGTTTTATTTATGCTAAATAGTTAAACACAAGATAAGCTAACAAAGATAGACAATCCGGTTTCAGTTTGACCTTCAGCAAATGTTCGTTGTGTTCTTTATCAACATAGCCAGTAATGACCATATCAAAGGCTTTTGGTACATTGCCAATCATCACACATTACGAATATAAATTATATGTCTAATAATTAATTAAAAAGTGTTAGTACATATATCTATTCAACGTTCCTCTTTTGCAAGCCAAGATATATCTAGCGTAGTGTAGTGCGTTTGCCTGTCTGTATTGACTTGCGTATGACGTGTGCCATTGTTGACACACACTCAAAGCTAGCACTTGTGTTGGAGGTATTTGGCGTCTCTAGTAATATACTGGACTAAACATTCATATTGGTATAGCATCATAGAATTTAGACACTCAAACATTCCTGCTAATGGTTACATATCCGAAATGCTGTTAAATACAGATGAGTAGCTGAATAACGTTTGCAAATGTCGACTTTTGTCGAAAATGTCCGTCTCGTCGGCCATATTCCGTTTAATGTCGCAATATTGTGAGCGTCGGCGGGCGGCCGCGGCCGGTCGCATGCATTTACATACATTAATGCGGACGCTGCACATGCATGCACCTCGCTGTGAATGTGTGTGCGCTGCGAATTAACTGTAATTGAGCCATTCGGACAGCGGCGAGCCGCGCTCTACTGCCTCTGTAGTTTGGCCGCTCAGCCACCACTTTCCGTGCGCCGTTGTATCTATTACAAACAATATCAACATTATCCACTTGTCTTCGTTATTGTTGCTTCGCTTTCTGTGTTCCTTCAAACGGATTGTCAATTGTATTTTGACAATCCTTCTCACTTGCAAATTCGTTAGAATTTGTCCTCGCCGTGGAAACCAACCAATACTAGCTTCAAGATATTCATCTTCACCCCTTTCTGATGAAACAAACAGGGGCGTCGGAATTTTGTTATTAGCGTTACAGAAGGGGTAGGTGCCTCTACCGTCGCGCACCTGACTGATTGATAGCACTTCTTTCCACCTCGGGTCGAGCTTGTAATCGAGCCATTAATAAACTTTACTGCCTCCAAGTTTATCCTGCGGACTCGTTATTTGCTTAATGGGCTGGCAAACAGCTCGGGCACGAGACACCTGTGCTGCTCCAACCGTTGTGTACGATAATTGACACATTGACTAAGATGTTCCGAATAAGTAGAGTTCCCATTACAGATTTTGCATTAATGTATATAGAATCTACACAAATGTGGACTTGGTTGCGTAAAACTTGCGTTTTCCATAAAAGGTTTTCTAAACACAAAAGGGCTCGCATTCATTCGTTTTACTACATATACCTGTGTTATGGTATACTGCGCCGTAGTGATTAATTTCAGAGTTAACTGGTCTGTTTTTGTTGAAGCTCGATTGTAACGAGCCAATGAAATTACAATAATTACAATAATTCTTGAAATCAAAATGTCGATTTTATCACAGTGTTTTACGGAAATAAATCGAGTTGAGAATTATTTTATTTGGTTTCCAAATTATCTGACAGTGGGTCGAGCTAATGTCACTCGACGCTTGACAAAGCGACTGTTGGCACGGAGAGGCTTTGCTCGCAGCTATGTAAACAAAGAGGGCAAAAAGGTTGAAGCAAAAAGTATAACAAGTTTTATTTATTTTCCAGTTTATACTTTCAAGAGAAAATTACAACTTCAATAAGAGCAAACTGGTTATTGTTGCGTTTTTAAATTTATTGTCTTACTGAGTTAGGACTTTGTACTACGTTTCTACCGTCTGATGCGATTGTTTATTTGTACGGCATATCAAAGTATTACAATATAATCTTCTGAAACATCGACTATTTGAGAATACTTCTGACAGCAATTAATTCATGGGGGATATAGTATCATCGGCGATGAGTAGTGTGGGTGTCGGTATTTTGACAGTCTGCACTCGACAGCGAGAGGCTTAACTTGACAGAATGTAAACGGCGAGGAGACAAGGGAGGCGCGGCGTTGTCGTAAAAAAGGGCAAAGCAATAATTGTGGTGGAGTGCGGGCGGCATCGGGGCCCGCCGCTGTCGCATCGGAGCACGAGCTCGGCCTCTTCCTTCCGCCCGCCGTGATTGAAAGTTGACATTGAACGGCGCGGGGTGGCACCAGGTACGGCCCTCGCTATTTTTGACCCCGCGACCTATCGCGCCGGCGATCGGCCTCGGCAGAAACTTGCCGTTTTAATAGCATGAATGTGCCGCACCGTTTGCAAATGCGCATAATACTAACCTTTCGTGTACCGCCGCAAATTGGCGTCGCGTTAGTACTTCTTAGGTGCAATTAAGTAGGAAAAGTTCTAATTTTGAACTAAAAAATTATTACGTTTAAAATACTCTTCCATTTTACAACCAGGTCAAAGTCTCATTTATGCAACCGAATACAAATCTGCGTAGCTATCTGTTTACATTTCAATCCCGCGTCATTATCATGTTACCGTATTATAGCGGCGTCGCGTCATGAGATTAACTGATTACAAGTATTTTTAATCAATCAGCCGATTTAATACAAATCCAAACCATCTGAATGAAGACGATGTTGACACCGTCGCCGCGGCAGAGTGCCACTCGAATTGGGTCAACGCCTACCGACAAAAGGTGCGGCGTCAGATAAGCGACATTTCCCGGCGTCCAGCTGCCGCTCGGCCCTCCTAAAACAAAGAACAATGAAATATATCTAATTTATTTACGTTTACCGCGTTTCTTTTTTTCGGTGTACGCATCCGATGTATAGATAATCATTAAGCGTCGTTTACTCGGCGCCCTTTAATGTGTTTGCATACTCGACAATTTGATACCACGCCTGTTTGCATTGTTGCCATTTTGCCTTCCCGATTAGGGTCGCATTCGAGCTTCATATTTATCAGAGCGTAGGACTCGCGACATGACTTTCATTTTATACGGATACATTATACTTATACATCTATATTAAATATATGAAGGTTGTTTGCTTTCACTTTCAAAGTTCCAGTATTTAAATCATAATACGCAATGGAAGAGTGAATGTATTGCACTGAGGCTTGATTTAGTTTGTGCGGGATTTTTACAGCTGTTTGACAGACTGGAGCGTAAACATGGCGTAACTGGATAGTGGTCGTAGCTACGTATAGAAAGCTCGGTGGCGGAAGGACGTGTCACTCACGGCGCGCTGACGTCTGCCTGCTTTCAGTAGAGCGCCAGGCGAGTTTCCGACCTGCCCTCTGACACCGACACTATTCAACGTCACATATACTCTACAATTGCAATGCCGCAGACAATCGAAATGGATTCACTTTGATGACGGCTAAACTCTTAACATCCACCTTACGTTTGATATTGACTAAGTTATCAAGTCAATGAAATCAAAACTGTCTCATTTCGTCAGTGGTATAAATTGCTTACGATTGCGCAAATGTCGGCCGTGAAGTTGTAGGTAGGCTTCTTAGTTGAACTAAAAGTGGCAAGATTTTCTGTCAGTAAATTCAGTAGCTGCTTGGAAGCAGAGAAACTGCACAGCAGGCAGCCAAAACGCTTCTCGTGTATTAAATGTGTTACCTAAAATTAACACAATTACCAAAAACGTGTGAAATTTAAAACAACAATTAAACTGGAAGCAAGGCGCGTGTAAAAGCATGAAACACATACAAATTACAATAAATTCTGATATGAGAGAACAATGGCAGTGTCTCTGAAGGGACTCGGGTCCCAGTAATCATTACGTAAAATGTTGTGACATGGGATAAACAGACATACGTTCATTCCGAGGATGCCGTTTGAGGTACAATCCGCAAATACAAAATCCTATTTGAAATCAAATTAAATAAACCCTTCTTAGGCACTTTGCTTTTACAAAGTGCTCATAACATTTTTTTACAAATATATTTATTATTTCTCTAAATACTGGCGAATTCTATATTATTTGTTAATCTTATACTATGCTTTGCACGTATTACGTACAATTGCTACAGAAAAACAAGCAATATTCGAACCTTGTACGATCCCACAGCCAAATCTCAAGCATCTCGTCGTTCGATTCAAATTATAATCGAATATACGAAACGTCCAACGCTTAATGTTTCTATCCCGATCGTCCCCGTTGCGTGAACAACGGATAGCGTATACTCGTACATACGTAATCATAATCAATATCAAAGTTAATGTTATCTTTTTTATATTAATCTCCCGAATATTTTGATTTGCTTGATCATTCGAATAATCCAAATTATAATTGATGATCGTACATTGCTAATCCATATGGAATACAGTAAGTCCGTATTATTAATTCCTCGGATCACACTATGCACTATAACTTCAGTTTTATTTAACGTAATTTCATTAATGTTGATTGAAATTAAACTACTATATACCATAAAATCCGTATATAGTAGTTTAATTTCAATGAATAACATTCGCGTAAACAGAAGACAATATTATGTAATTCATTAATGTTGGCTCCTAATTTTATTTTTACATTAGATTATCAAACCACAAGCACAAACAAACAAGAAGATGAAGAATAAAACATGGCTTCTGATCTAGAAACATTTAATTAGTTATTCCAAGTTACTTTTCTTTATATCTTTTCAGACTCGGCTCCTTCAATTTTTATAATAGTATAGTTATACTACTTGTTACTTGTTACGCACTATCTCGCTCGCGATTTTAGAGAGTAGGTTAATTAATCTGTCCCATTCACATAAAATTTTATCAAAATCTTTTCAGCGATTTTGGCATGAAAACGTAACAATTTCCACATCGCTAAATACAATAGACAAAGTTACGTTCACATTTATAATGTAAGTATGCATGTATTAAATAAGCACACATTCATACGTAATACTTGAAATATCAATGTAAATTATGTGTTTCATATTACAACGTTATATAAATATCAAGGCAATGTGCAAGTTATGTGGGAGCAAACATTTACCCGGCGCGAGCGACGGTCCGACCGTAATCATATATTAAATGAATTAACACATCGAACCGACATATTTATAATCCAAAGGTTTAGAAAAACCTGCTACGAATTTTTCTTTCTGATTTATGTATTGATTATATTTGCCGTCTTATTAATGTACGATTTCGATATTAATACATACTATTATATTCTTATAGTCGCTTTGAATTGTGATATTTAGGTAGATATGCAGACAGTCACGCTTTGCGCTCGGCAAGATAAATATATAAAATATAGGATGTTTAAATAAACTGTTCTACTGCTGGGCACAGGTTTCGTCTCACTATGACAAGGGTTAGGCACTAATGCAGCTCGCTGATCCATTGCAGATAGGTAAACTTCAAGCATCTTCGACCACATTATGGAGTACTCTCAGACATGTAAGTTCTCAATATTCTTCACGATATTTTCCTTCGTCGAAGCAAGGGAAAGTGTAAACATAATTTTTCGTCTGTTTGTTTGCGAACCTTAATCGCCACAATGGCTAACCCAATTTAGATATGCCTTTCAGTGATATATTGAGATAAGCTTAGGCTAACATAGAGTATCCGACTGGTTAAATCAGCTACCAAATAAAAACACACTTCAATTTTGGAATGCTTTAGGATACGTAGATGATAAATGTTCGTGCGTTTGAAAGCGTTAGCACGGTTAGCAAAATTTTGTGAATAGAGTTTATTAAGCTGTCCGGGCTGACAGATTAATACCCAGCTTTAAACTATAACAGTATGATAGCCCTCTACTGTAGACTGCTCATGTCGGTATCGATTTTGTAACTCATTCTTGTCTATCTTTTCTACTGTGTATGTCTGTTTCTATCTTTTGTCGTCGACGTTCCTGCTTCGTGCTAATTTATTTAGTTTCGAGAAAACACATTTATAGTAAAATTATGTACATCAGTGATAATTTACTATTACGTACATATATATTAGTCACGCCATAGACTGCCAATAATAAAATATTGATTAAATAGTATGTATGGAAACCACAACGTTACTGATTTTCTTCATACGAATCAGCAATTTCATAAGTGAAGACCGTATATTCATATAAAACTTGGCGATCGACCCTTCAATATTTTAACTCACGCTTATATATTGCTGAAGGAGCCAGCAGACTTAACCCAGCCACGGTTAGCCCAGCTATGCTTTAGAACTCACGCAATTGATAGCTTATCCTTCTGTCATCTATCTGACTCATTTCTATATTCCGTGCTGATACAGAACAAATATTTTAAGTAAACTTAATAACATTGCCTGTACTGGTACCAGTATTCGAATTAGCCGCAGGAACCGTAAACACAATAATTTTTTGCCGCCTTCAAACAATATTCGATATTTAATTTCGCTCGGATAATCTTGATAAAACAATTATTTTTTAATTCGCATTTTCTGTATTTTAATGCGTGTTGACACAGTGTCTGTAAGTGGAAAATGAGTCGGCAATACGAGGCAGTTTATCACGTGCGAACCGGGTCGGCCGACGGAGCCCGCCGGTGACGTGCCCGGCGCCATAATGTGCTTCATCACGCGACTCTACACGGCATTCGAGAAATTTATTTGTAACTAAAACTTTGTTTACAGCATCTACTTAACGCCACCCCCGCACTTGCAACCTCTAGTTTGGCTTGTATGCGAGCTATAATAAGAAAATACACAACCATATCTGAGTTTGTTCAGTCGTTTTATAGTATTTTTGTTGTGTACGTTATACTCATATATTAAAGGTAAATAAGTTAAAGAAAGTAAATATATGATTGGAAATTGACTACATGGATATCGGAGTGGTGTAAATGTCAACCGCTTCATTGCGGCAAATGCTGTTAGTTTAACCCCATGAAAAACATCAATTTGTGTGATCCAAAAATAGGTGATCTGAGGGTAATTTTTCCCTCACTTATTGCACAGTGAATATATAAAAACTAATTTTAGAATCAACGGTACAATATCTATTGTGTTTTCTTTCCTAATTCGACAGTTAATTCTAAATTAAAAATAAAGCAACTCCTATAAAACAATACACTTAGTATGGCTTATGATATTCCTCAAAGGTTATCGAACTAAGTTATTTGAATAAATAATATGAACATAATTGTCATATATGCGAGATGAATGAATTAATACAACTGTTATAATAGTGGTACTTACGCAATACGTCATGATCCAGTCAGAATAAATGCATTATGATTATGTGTCGCATTTACATTAACCGTTAGAGCTTTAAATATTATAATATAATCTTAATCCATTCGTACCTTATAAAGTATACAGTTGATAGAAACTTAGCAATATAGCGATTAATATTTATTGTACTTAATTATAGTCTGCTTTTTGCAGTTATAACCAGCTTTCTGACCTAATAGGGTAATGATGAGAAGTGTGATAATTTATATCAATTACATGAAAAAACATCAGAGTGAATAAAGTAACATTTTTAAATAGCCTTCTCCTTCAAGTAGTCAACATTAACAACAAATCCAATAAAAACATGATATTCCACATGCTTCCTTGTAATAGAGTCGGTGTCTTGATCCTAGTAATGCTGAGTTATTGGCAGCCAACAATAGCCAGAATACGTACATTATATCCGCAACAGAGTACATAATAACGTACATAGTCGTATTGTGACGTGATTGAAATTTCATACGTCCGACGACTACGGGGTAGTTACAAAAGTTGTTTACTATTTTATGAGGTAGCAGTCCTCATTGTTGTCGTAGTAATGTCCGTACGTTCCATAAAACTCTAAAGCCTTAACGATACAATAAATCACTAACTTAGTTCTAACCACGCCGTCACAACTTGAGATGAGCAATCAAATAAAAATTTCGATATACTTAAGCTGAGTTGCGATTTACAACATTTGTCACAACAAATAGCATAGGCTTGTTTCAGTAGTTACATCACAGACTTGTTTCAGTAGTTACAGGATTCGGCCGCTATTGATTCACATTTATTCCGAATCTGTAAGAAGGGAGCTGAAGTACGAAACCAATAAATAATTTATTAACATCCGAACTCATATCTGCGCATATCGTACTAGTGGCAATCTAATTCTTTCCGACAACATGAGCAATATCAGTCCGTTTACGTTTTCAAAACTTTTTGTGCGTGGTATATTCGGGCAAATAGTTTTATGTCGACCATTTTGACTTTTATTTTATTTTTCGTTTATTTTCCCTTGCGCGGCCGTAAAACGCGTACCTGGGCTCGCTCGCGGGGATAACGGAGCGGGCTCACGAAAAATTTATTATTGAGACCTTTTCGCCCGAGCTCCATTGACAGACATTGCGAAGGCGAAAGTTATGAATGACACATGTTTTGAAATATTACCTGCAGTGAACTGCTCCCGAGAAGAAAATTTCATAGGATGAGAAATTTATTTGTCGTGAAATATGTGGGAGGTTTATGAGAACGGGCGACTTTTACAATGCTACGGATCAAGCAATTTTCTTACATTTCGGTCTATATTGCAGAGTAATAAGGCTGAAAGGTACATTCCGGAGAATAAAAGTATGAGGTGCGACAAATTGGATGAGAAAAGTTTGTTATTCAGTCCTTGAGCGCCTATTTGCTTCGTTACCAACAAGGACTTTTTGAATCAAAGCAAGGAGAAAATATTTTCCTAGCGTTCATTATAAAAGTGCATTATTAACTGAAAAGACTAACGCATAGTGTGCTAAAATCGTTTAAGCATTTAAGAAGTTATGATTAATTAACCTTTAGGCATTTACTGTGAAGTTTGAGGGCCTTTCGAGTTAGCTGTTGGTCGCGACTTTATTCGGATTGACTATTATTACTTTACTAAGAAATCGGAAACGAGCAATGTGTGACATTTGCACGATCGTATATTTTGATTTATTTAAAATCTTATTATTGTCATACTTAGAATGGCTGAATGGAACTATAGTCATCCTGACTCGAACATCTGCCTAGCACATGTGTCCTTTGTCTGGCGTTTCGCTTGATCTAACGCTATTCCATACCACCATATAAACGTCATTTGCATAAACGATGCAAGGGTATACGAATCAATATCCCTTTGTGTTAGAAACTTTGATTTTCATGTAATTAATAGTTTCTTGCAATTAGTTCAACATTCAGAAAGTGAATTTATTGACATGAGCTATTTTTACAGGCAAGTGCAACTGTCCGAGCAATTTAGCAATGTGTTCATGTAGGCGTACGCATATGTAGGTATTGCTATGTATAAAGCAACTGTGTCATAGCTCGACTGGCGACTCGTTGTCGGGTGAAATTAGCGCCAACTCGCACGCCCCGTCCCGAGCCTCTGTTTTATTCAGGCCCTTGGGACAATGAAAATTGTTGTATGGTATGCTGACGTTTTTTTTTCGCCAATTATGGAAATTCGCGAGCATCGCGCGCCACCTGGCGTGCTCATGCCCTACTAGCTATTCTCCCGAGACCGCGTCACCACCGACACTTAGTTTGTTCCTACTCCACTAGCTAGAGAAAGTTCTAATTTCACTTTTACTACAACTGCGTCACATAACTCATACTTACTGTACATTTGCGGTTGAAAATGAATTGTATTATTTTGATCATTCGTCTAGACAGTTTGTAGAGGTCTCAGCTGAGGCGGAGGACGGACGTTTATGAAGATAAGGGTCGCCCCTCGGCTTATGAAAATATCTTTAATTATTCTTTAATTGAACATACCGTACTAAATATTGTTCCATGCTGTGCGTGCGACTCCGTTTTAATTAATATACAGCCGATTAATAACATAAAAACTTATTTTAAAACGAGCTATATTGCAAAAACCTGCTCGTAATTAAAATCACGTGGCGACAACATACCTTTTAAGTACTAAAATTGCAATAGCAGTTTTATTGGGCCACTGATTTTATCCGCACGAACATTGTAATAAGTAATTTCGCCAAGTCGGTCGATATTGTGCAAGCAATGCAATCGTGCTGTATCGAAAGTAGTTATCGAGTGGGCGATCGGTATTTTCCCATCGCCATCGTGGCCTGAGTCATCGCCGTTCGGCGCACGATTCGCGGAACTCACTCAACCCTTCGCAGGGGGTGCGTTCGCTAATGACTACCGGACAACGACCGCCCTCCGAAATGCAACCTGGACTCCGTGCGAATGTACACCCTCGAAACCACAACAGTAAACTCCAATTCGGCAGACTCCGATATTGTTCTGCAATTCAGTGCGTGTTTATATGCAGCTTTTCAATCGGCAACATTATTTTGATAAATATGCATGAAGTGGTGAAACCAGTGGCGTGGGTAACATAAAACGCCATCGTGAAAATTTAATGATATTTCCTGGTAGTTGGTGATGACTCATATCCGTCGAAGGGTTAATTTTAACGCAATATCGCAACGTAAAATCGTCAATTTCCTATCAAAGGGGTTGTTAGGGTAAAGCACTCTACCTATTATTTCTTTGACGCAAAATAAGTGGGGTAAAGACCGTCGATCGACCGCAAATTCTATGAAAAACGTAATGCACTTTGCGTTATCGCTGTGCAAATATCTACTACTGATCATGCACTTCCTGCCTACAACGCTGTAACAAAGTTTATAGAAAACTCCAATAACCTTTGGTATTGCCTGCCTTGCGTGTCTTAGCAGGGCCTTATGAAATAATCATACATAACTTTAACTTGCAAGTATCTTTAACATATACTTGAACACAATAATAGGGTTAATACAATTAACCCTATTATTGATGGCTATGTATGATGTAAAACATAAATAACTATAATGACTGTTAACCGCTAAGCTCGATTACAAGTAAAAAGTAAATATTTGGCTGACTCATTGTATCCTTTCATGAAGTTTGCTAAATTAAGCAGTGTTTGTATACGCGTTTGTGTATCTTGATTGCTCCAGTTCCGATTGTGGGTTGCTTTGTGCTTAAGTTGATGGCGCCAGTCTATACGTCACTTTATTCGAGCACAGAGCCCGCTTACTCTCGAGAATCTGAGGGTTGGCTTATCTAGATTTACTCGAGACTGTACCTATGTGGATACACAAGTAATGAGATTTTCTAGCCACCGTAACACTAGACTGTTCCTTTAAACAGTCTAGTGTTAGCTTTAATAGTCATCTACATTCATAAAGAATCCTAACTTACTCATAATATCTGCATACGAGATTCCAGCTATTTCAAGTTCATGGAATGTTGGGTTTTGCTCTTGAATATTAATTTATGTAAAGTTTACTTGTATGGTATTGTGTCTATAATACCTATTAGCATTCATTGAAACTATTTCGGCTGTAGATGTATGTAATTATAGTTTATCGAAATCAATATACACGTGATTTATTTCTGGATAAACTTTTATGTATTTAGTAATAAAACTATATGATCTATAATAAAAAATATACTTTAATTAGAAGTTTTGCCAGAATAAACATTGCGTAAATTATTCCCTAAAGCACTTCAATATATTATTAAATGTATACCGATACAATTCGGTAGCCTCCAGAGCTGACTAAACTGTCATGATAGTTGCCAAAATATAATATTTGTGATACATGAATACTAGAGATCTGCAACATGAGGTGAAACTGCAGATCGACCCTAACATACTTGGCAGAAGGTTAATATAATAATTATTTATATATCTCAAATTGCAATATTCTATATTAATAGCAAGGTGTTAATTTAAACGCGTTCAACATGCAATAAATTTGAGGGAATTACGTAGTAACAAGCATTTGAATGATAAAAACCAATGCATTAAATTTGAAAGTGTTCATTGCCATTCCCGGCCGTCCGGCGCCCCTGCAGCGACACATTCGATAAGTGCAGATAACAATCGCCATTTTACATTCACTTCGCCAGGCACCTTGACCCACGCAAGGTGATTCAGTGATATTATAATACTGTATCCGCCAATGACCACTTCGAAAGTACCTACACATTATTCAGTCAAGCGCTCAGTTTGCTCTTGGTTAAAGTCTTGAATTTTTACGATCATACATTTTCCTCGCGTTTTACTATCATTTTATTTAAATGAATTTATATTTAAAGCATGTAAGGCAAGGCTATCGCGGTCGGACAGTGGGATAGGTCCAGGTTGGAAAGTAGACAAGACTTATAAGCGTATTATAACGTTGACCATTAAACATTACATCTAACAGTTAGAGAAAGCTATTCTTAAAATCTACCTTGGTCCATTATTTTAATAGACACCTTCTATTGTGAACCCATGAATGGAATAAACAACTTTAACGCGAAACGAAAGCCTATGGGTATCAAAGAAATGGTCATCAAGCAATAAAAAGCTAATAACAGTTTTGTTTGCGCGGTCCATGGAAAACAATGATGCATATTTGTGTTTTTAGCTATTATAACGTTTCTCTCTCATTTCCTTTATGTCTGCCACAAAAGAACTGTTATTAATAATGTGAATTAATTAAAAGCTTTGCTCAGCTTTTGTGCTTTAATTTTGTAATTTCGCTTTCAATGTGGTAAAATATGGTTAAATGTGTCTATTTTTCTATTACCATACCGGATTAAAACTGGAAAATGTCTCACCGACAGTATGAGCTCATTTCCTGCTACATAAAACACTGGCATCATAACAAATAGAGCAATGAGACTTGTGCGCGCCACATCGCATGCACAGAACTGGTTCCGTTGTGAAATAAAGCCATGAGCCTGCCACTTTTGGACTCCGCAATACTCTTGTACGCCATATACTTTATAAAAGTACACGAACACTAATGATAATGCACTAACATTTGTGAAAATGTTAACCGCCTCTATTCCCACACAGTTGTTCCCTTAGAACAAGTTTCGGTTTCGATTTAGTATGCTTTCATACAAATGTGTCCAAGTTTGTCTAGAGAACCATTGAATCACTGAAACTAGAACTGTATTATGCATTGACCCGAACAGTTGTCTTTGTTTGCAATTTCAGGTAATGTGCTTTTGGTTATAATAGAACCTTGTTCGTAACTTCTCTTTGTGTGCACGTCGCTGTGGCACTATACTAATATTCCTCCTAGCTTCACTTTTTGATCGAACTACATATATCCTAACAGTTGTATATTTATAAAATATATGACCAGTATATTTTACTTTCTCTTGTATCGATACGAAATCTACTACAAAATGTATCGTAATGATGTATCTAACATAATATCATTGTATTTATACATTTATGATTAAATTTTGTTGCTCAAAATGGTTTAAATGGCTTAAATACAAAAAATCGAGTTGATATAGCTCTAAGTTTTAAGTCAAATTTGAACGTTAAAATCGTGATTTTAATGCGGTGCATAAGCAGATGACCCGGCTAATGCACCGGCCCTTGGCGTACGGCGGCCCGGCGACCGACTTCGACAGAAGGGCTCTTTCGCAAACTGGTTTGTGTGCCCGCGCCGGTTTCGCCCCCGCCGCATGGCCACAGTCGCCCGCCAACTCGTTGCACGTTTTATACTCGGCTTACTTGCAAAATCCGTGAAATAAAACTTATATAACACACCACTTTATGAACTCTGATTATTATACCATCTTTTGCGATTGTCCAATCACATTAAGTTCTACTAGCTTTATTAAAAGCTGGTTACAAAGCTGTGATTTACGACTTAATTTCATACTCTGAAACGTTGTTCTCATGGTTAAAAAGAAAACTAGTTGTTTATTAAGCCTATTGAATAAGGTTTAATAAACACGAGTATGCAAAGATGAAAAATAACGAAATTGTAAATTAATATTCTAGAACGGCACAAATATTTGCTTAAGTTTATGTATATACACAGGCTGGTATTTAGTAGTCACGTGTACTAACTTCAGTATAATATCGATTGGTAACAAGTTGCACTGTACCGTATATTTATAGTGGTTACGTAATCAACTCAGTGACAGTATTACTTCATTTATGCACGTATACTGACAGTGCACACAAACATATTTCGCGTAGGTGTGTGACACGTAACAAGTGAGGCAGTTTTGCAACAGTGTTAACTTCTCCGCTTTTGATAGCATGTCAGTAAACTCAAAACACACAATAAGAACTCGTTCTACATTTATTTTTGTATTGGACGTCTAACCTAACTGTCTCTCTTTATGTGTCCATTATCTTCAATACCATTTGTAATGTGTCCGTCACATACTGCATGACTAATTTTAAATTTTCGTCATGTTCTGCTGATTAGATAATATGACAGTTTAAAAGGATAAAAAGTAGTCAGATGGTCGCACATTGTAGTGTTTGTAAGAGTAAGTACAATGTGATTTGCACGGCTTATGCGCAGCTCTTGGCTTTCTGGCAAGAGAAAGTGCAATGTGCTCTACTTTCCTCTTCAGACTAATACACACTATGGTATAAAACAAGTATATTATACTATATAATACCGTAGACAACGTTTCGTTAGCCACAAGCGAAGCAGTTTTAACAATATAGATGCGTTTAATAACAGCGATAATATTAATTTCAACGGAAAACTGTATGGACTTCCTCGTTTACATTAATAAGTGGAATGAATTATTTTGGTTAATTAAAGCAAGTAAAGTCCTATTATATAGTGACAATAACATGGCTAGCATATTCAAAACATTAAGGCAATCTATTGAACTTCATGTTATTGTCAGATAAGAATTAAATACTTAATATAGCCTTACTTTTACGCGAATATTATACATTGAAATTAAACTACTTTATACGGACTTTATTGCAATTTATTCGAATAACACAAATTATTGATAATTTGGAAACTATTCAAATATCATGTATTTACATTTGAAGATGAGAATTAAATTGGTTGTGGACAGTTAAGTTAGTGGCTAGTCATATAAACTAGAGATTTTAAGGACAACACAGTCTACCGATACTTTTAAGTATATACATAACCAATTTAAATTTTGTTGCAATAAAGCCCAACTACTGTATTTTGGCTTCGTTGCATTCAATTACGATCTCACTACGATACGACAATAAGTGCAATTAATGTGTTGCAACGTAATGACTGCATTGCACTAAAAATTACTAATGTTTGGAAACTTGATATTTCAGCCCGTCTCACGTTACAAGGTGAAGTTGAATTCCTTGGTCATGGTCTAATAAATGTGATACAACAGACTTGTCAAGGCAGTAATATCAATAGTAGGATAAAATATACACCAACAATATTTATGCTAACAATAATTTCAAGAAGCATGCATAGCAACGCGTTTCCTCTGGATAATACTAATTTACATTAAGAGATTAGTACATCCGCAGCCATCCAAGTTCTATGACTACATATGTAAGTACATACCATAACTGTCTGGTATAGTACTAGGGTGGCGCCTAAAGTCTGCCGCGTGGGCGAGACGAGAACTGAATTTGTCGCTTTTATTGCTTTCATGCAATTCCTTTATATATTAAGTCATAAATTCATACGTTCTGTAATAACAATATCGCATTCCATATAACGGTATTTAGTAACACGACTTTATTGTTAGGCAATACTATAATTCAGCTACAATAGTGCAGACGTATATATGAAATATTATTTTCCTTGTACACATATGACGTATAATGAAAATAAATGAGTATTATTAATTATTATTTCATGTCAGAATTCTCATAAAGTATAAATAGTATTAAATTCTACGAATGTAGAGTTGGCAACGAATAACGAGCTTCTATCCTCGATATGCCGCGACTCAGAGACACTAATGTGGGTGCACTGAATAATTCTATATTTGGACATCATTCGCCACGTTGAATCAGAAACGTTGTTTTAGATTGAAATTAGAACGTTGCAGATTCACTAAGCTTCGTTAGCGTATTTATAACTTAAGCGCATATCGGTGTAACAATTATATTTATATCAAACATTAAAGTGTTATTCACTTCGCAGTATCGTTCAACTTCCATTTTATTTTAGGTTTTCTCATGGACGTTCGTATTGACTTTGTGATAATATGATTAATTAGGATGATATTTGTTAGGTTATTTATCGTCATTAAATGAACAGCCAGCCTAACCTGCAGTTTGTAAATAACGAATCGAAAACATAATAAAGGTTAAGTTGGAACGTATTTTCATTAGATACAGTATTTACCTAAATATATAAATTAAGTAGTTCAATCTACTTCGTGATCAAAGTCAGTGCGAAGCTATTTTAGGTACAAAATCGATCTGCATACTAAACAAAAGTACAGTTCAATCTGGGATATTAAAGTACAGATGATATTGATGATAAACAATTAATATCTACAAATAAATGAAGTACATATTTGGCAAGCACCTCCTCTGTAGAAATAAAACATACCTGTGTTGGAAATATCAGTCTTATTCCAACAGTATTCTTAAATATTTCTTGGCCGTGTTAAATTACGAAGTTACGACTGTACTTAACCAGAATAGTACCCAGCATATCAAGTTTTACAAACGTGTTATTGGACCCTGTATTTTATTTATGGTATCCTAAGCCTCCGTACGTTATGATAATATTGCATAAGTAAAGCGATCGTGGCTCGTCCGATAGCACAGGTTAGCCGATTGTAGCAGCCGGAGCGCAGCCCGCCATCGCGCCGGCCGCCGCCGACCGGGGGTCGCGAGGTGTTTCGATTTTAATCTTCTTTGGTGCCTACCAGCTACGATACTCCGCGCTCCAATGGAGCCATTTGCATGCGACTCGTGGGCGAGGTCCGTCTACCCACGGTTACACGGATCGTAAATTTCGTCCTTTTACTTCCAAGGAGGGATTTTTTCAGAGGAGCAGATGTCCATTTTTCCGTAAAGGGCTAATTTATTGCATGTTGCGGCAAAACCCATAAAAGAGTAGTCTTTGAATTAAAAGACAATGTTCAGAATGTGAGCGTTGACCTTTTTTGTTTTAGGAAACGTTAAAGGTCAGATATATTTATTTGCGTTCGACCTTTTGAATGAAACTATATTTATTTTAGTACAGCCAAAATTTGCATTAGTATAGATAACTCGTCACTTATCGTTCGAGATATATCTTTAGTTAAAGTAAAATGCCTTATTGTGATTGAGAGAATAATGAACGGGGTAATGAACCCGGGATCGATACGATCGAAAAGACCATTCTCAGCATCAGCTCGATTCACTTTCTAGTTAGCGAGCGCCATTGTTAGGTGCCTCTAATTTATCTAATGTAAAAGTCATTCTCCGTTCGAAACACTTGCTTATGTGTAATAAAGAGAAAGTTCGATGCACGTACATAAATTTAACAACTACATTCGATTGTTATAATTTTCCAAATTAGTGCTCGTAATTTTTGTACTGATAAAATTAAGAACATCATAATAAAAACAATAAGTAAAAAGTATTTTCATAAAACATGTTATAGCAGACTGGCTCCAGCGACCGTAGCTGCAATGATTTTACTGAGTCACAGTTTTGGCTATTACAGACGCGAAGGCCAAGTGACGCGCAATGCAATGTTCGTCAGCTCCAACATTTTCCACTGCAATAACTCTACTCCATTAAACAAATCCGATTGTTCCGTTCTTGTTTACTCAAGTCTATGAGATATTTTACTGGATTTACATTGTTTATCATTTGTTCTAACAAATAGGTAGCGCCCATACTATTGCAAATGTTTAAGACAAATACAAATTACTGAAGTACTTAAATAGAGAATCAGTCACTTGAACACGAACAAAAAATAACGTCCATGAAACGAAATCATGAAGCGAGACGAGCAGCAGACTCACCCGATTACTCACCGTGTAATTTTGTCGGCCCGTAGTAGAGGCTTAGCAACTTGAGAAATAAATCTATCAATAAATATTTACAGATACATTGTCAGGCGATACGCGACATTGCACACAATACGATGTTAAAATTTTGCAGACGGGATTCATTGGCATAACAATTGCTCATCTATCTCCATCGAAGTCATAACCCAAAATCAACTTCCAGAGGTTTATTTCTTGGTTTTTAAATGTTTACTTATCCCTTGATAAACAAGCTAGTTATTCGCTCATATATTTTGCTGTGTATTTATCTAGATTCAATTCGTGTTGATTTTTACTAATATATTATTTTAGTTTTAAAATTTTGGGTAATATTTGTTACATAGATTTATCAACAACTACGACGCAAGCATAAAACAATATATATAGTCTAGTCAACAAGTGCTTTTTGATCAACACTTCAGCAGTTTCGGAAAAATATTAACTACTTGTCATTCGATTCGGAATGGAAAGTAGACGATTTTTGAAAATTCAAGCTCCGCTTGTAAAATTTGCAAATGTAATAAACAATTAACTAAAAATACATAGGGTTTAGTTTTTTGCAAATATCACAAAAACTAATTGAGGATTTTCAAATCCAAAAAAGATTAGAAAAGAAGAGGAAATTTCGTAAAAAAGAGTCTCGTCTCCCGGAATTGTAGGATCAATATTTATAATTTTCCCAAAGGGATGAAAATACGGCCGAAAACGGGAACTTTATCAATAAAAATTATTTAAACAATTAAATATTCAATTTAAGTAATGAAAAATTCAGGGGCCTAATGGATAGATAAAATAACAATAATCCGCCGGATCTTTCTTTATCACTATTTTTCTATTGTTATGCAATAGTTAATTAATAATTTTTTGCTGCTTGAAAGTGTGATAATTAAACTATAAATTTGAGATTTTTCTCTTTCTTGGAGCTATTGTTAAAAGGCTATAGAATATATGCGCCTCGAAAAAGTTAAAAAAAAAATATACGAGACTTTTTTTTAGGAAATTGGCTCCTCATTTTGAAAATTTTTTTTTTTACATTTGTAGAACCGCAGTTAGTTTTTGAGATATTTGCAAGAAACTAAACCCAATTTTTTTTTGTTATTTGTTTATAACTTGCAATATTTGCAAGCGGGTCCTGAATTTTTCAAAAATCATCTTCTTGTCATTCCAAATCGAATGACAACTCGTTCATATTTTTCCAAGACTGCTGAAAAAGTTGACCAAAAAGGCATTTGTTGACTAGACTAATACCCCTGTGAAATAATTATACCTATACGTATACATTCATATCTAGCACCCCGAGAAACCCAAGTCAATGTTTATATTATTTAAAGGAAGCTGTGTTATTATTTTGTTCAGAATTACTTTAAAGGCATATTTAAGATTATGCATAGACATCTACACCCATGTCATTAAAAATCTTTCCATTGTCCTTATAAATTAAATGTGCCACGTATTTATCCTAATACTCTGGCAGTTTTCAAAAAGTTACACATTATTAGTAGATATATTTCTCAATCTAAAAATGTGAAAATTGTACATACATACATAAATTCACGCCTGTTTCCCAGAGGGGTAGGCAGAGACTACGGATTTCCATTTGCTACGATCCTGACACACTTCTCTGGCTTCATTCATTTTCATAACATTCCTCATACACGTTCGCCGGTTTAAGATGCTCCTAACCTGGGCTTTATCCAGAACGTATCCGAAACGTTCGCCTAGGTCTTCCCCTTGCGACTGTTCCATTTACACTAGCCTTATAAACTTTCTTAGTCAGTCTTTTTTCGTCCATTCTTTCTACATCCCCAAACCAACTTAACATACCCTTTTTTATTCTCGTCACTATATCAACTTTTATGCCGCATCTCTCTCTAATCGCACTATTCCTTATTCTATCTTTCAGAGTCACACCACATATATTTCTCAGCGCTCTCGTTTTTTCAGCATTTATTCTGCTCTCTCATACTTCTTTTGCCATACTCAACTTTCACTTCCATGCATAAGTGTAGGCACTAATAGTCCTCTATGAACAGCCAAACGTGCCTTATCGGATACATTTCGACTGTTCATAAAAGCGCGTAGAGCGCCATTCACTTTATTGCCAGCAATGGTTCTTCTTTCAATATCTCCTTCATGTGTACCACCCCTATAAACAAAGTACCCAAATATACAAACTCTTTCACTTACTCCACTTGTTCTCCATCAATCATAATATTGCACATCGTCATGCATTTCTTCTTTTCAAATACCATTACTTTCGTTTTGCTTACATTCATTTTTATTCCTTTACTCTCAAAAGCACCATGCATAATAGTTAGTGAAAATTGTTTATCTTAATAAATGTAACGAACTTACTTTGAAGAATATCTAAAACAAAATATGTGAAAAACAAGAACTACCTACCATGTTAATTTTAACTCGTTAGATTTCTTTTATTTCTTACTAGTAGTAATTAAATTATCTTTGTTTGTTGTTTGCTTGGTTGACTCCAACTTAGTTAGATTCGATGGGAGCTTAGTAACGTCTAATAAGATAATATTAATTTGTTGTCTTTAAGTACCCGGGTCACTGTCAAGGAAGACCTTTTTAATTCGGTTATAAAACAGCAATGTTTCACCAACTGCATTCAGTTAACTGAGTCGTTGACATCCTTTCAAAAGGTTACGTCGTAACTGACTCCCAAAGCATTGAACAATACAAATTATGTAATACCCCAAATGTTGTGAGTAGCACCTCGTATTTCATAACGTTATTATTCAGTCATAAAGATTGGTTTCAGCTGGCTAAAAAACAACTTGGAAGTTAGTCAGTCATACGTATCAAATTGCGAGGCTGTCATTCAACTAGACATTTTTATGATTATTCAGTTTATAAATTGTGTATACTTTTCTGGCACTTAAAAAATCAAATATGTAGGCCTTTTAAGAAGCAAACCCTTAAAGGCAACTCGTAGAAATCACCAACAATGTGAACACTCGTCGAACCTTTACTCGAGTAGGGCACGTATTGTACTTTGTGTAAGTATCCCTTACTTTTCCTCGTATTGAAAGAAGTGTATTGTATATGTTATCAATGATAATACCTAGTTCGTGCGATTTGTACGTTTACTGTGTTGTGTATATTACCGAATGTTTGTTACATCATCTTGAAGGAATGATTTCTAAAAATATTTTGTTAGAAATCATTCCTTCAAGAAAGTAACAATAATAATATAATAACCGTGGTAGTTATAATTCTATCATCTGATTCATCTAAGAAGCTTTAAATAATATTTTAGTGTAATTTTCGTACAAAGGCGATTTTTCAGTCCAAAAAAACAGCAATTTCCAGATCAATATTTTGTGGAAAGTAAGCTTTTTACAAAATCCATAACATTAAACAGACGGTTTATGGTAATATCAATTTGATTCTTTTTTATAAAATCTCACTGATGATGTCATAAGTGCAATGCCCGTACCATGAAGACTGCAGATGCGCGCGCGCAATGGCTATGCGCTTGGGCTCGATGAAGTTATCAAGCGCATCAAATCATAATGGTAATTCTGAACTTTATCGTTATTAGTATTTAGAATAGCGTGAATTTTGACGAATCACAGGACACGCATATCTTACGTTAATAACTACTCAGTTTTAAAATTAATTCTTTGAAACCTAAAAATTTTGTTTGTATAATCTCTTATATATCAAGTCGAAATATATACACATGTATCTACACCAAAGGTACACGCGAAAGTGCAAAATAAAACTAGGGGCGGAATTGTAATCCTTTTTTGCAAGGTATTTTGTAAATGTGTAAGAAATTAGTTTTGTTTATTTTCACTGTGAGTCAAATTCCGCAGTTGAATAGGTAAATCGATGCGTTGGAAACGCAAACAGATTAGTTGGTGTGCAATTAGAGTGCGGAGCTTGCGGTGCGCGCTAAGTGCCGCCCTACGGATTACGCCTTCGTGTTCGCCGCGCTCTGTGTTTACTCACCGGCGAAGTGGACGTTTAGCGATCGCCTCACTAATACGCTTTGTCCAATTATTGATCGATGAATCATTGATTTGGTGCTAAAGCGCTAATACAGTGCCGATACTCTGGCGATTTTACTCGCTTGTTTGTTCAATTACCAATGTTATACGCTGATAAAAGTCATAACTCGTAATTGAATTTTGTTCAATACAAAACAACTTACAAGCTTAATTGTGTACACAGACAGACAGGTAAATTATAAAAATACCATATTGATGAATTGTTCCCCTCATAAGTTTGTCCTTAAAAGACAAGACAATCCTTAGGTGACGGGGCAATGTCCTTTAAGTTCAGTAAACACACAGCAAAAATTTTTACATTTTATGGTTACCACAATTTCCAGTGAGCTTTTGCAGAACAAGGTAAATCTCAAATTCATACGTCTTCAACAGAATGAAAAGAAATCACGCCACTAGCTTTGCAATATTTTGATGTCACGCAACAAAACAAAATATTACGAATTACATGTCTGTCTGCTCGTAGTAATGTCATTAAGTTTTCTAAAAGCCATTGGCCGACATAGCATAACATAGACGTCTAATTACTCACATACATACATGTCGTCATTAATGTTATATGGTAAAGTCAGTCACCTTGTTCACGGGGGCGAGCACGTGGGCACTTGCCAATGAACTTGACATCAGAGGCAACCGCTATGCATGCTAATCCTGTCACTGGCTGTGCCTGTTGCTAATATTTCTTAATTTGTGTCACAATAATTGTAATGTTTCGAAAAAACAATTTTGTAAGGAGGCTCTGCTGTATATAAGTAGTATGTACAAGAGCCATTGCGAAATTTTTACTATGGATGATATTGGATAGTTGTTTCAATAACAATAAATATCTCTGTAGTTTGCGGTTACCTAGTGGCTACCAAAATAATAGACCATTAATAAGTTTGTAGAGAAATAGATGTCTGAATTTTTGTTGTTTTTTATTGTTATGATCAAACCCCTCAATACAATCCCAACTGCTTAAAATGTCTGTTGTCGCGGAGTCGCCTGATAAATTTAGTATTTTGAATGCCTTTCATTCATTTGCTTGGACTTTTTATGAATCCTGTAAGACAGTAAAACAAACTGTAAGCACTGATCGTGTGAAAAGTGTATCAAGCTATGCCCATTAGGCCTATCAACATCCAAGGCTACGATAATAAGCCCAAAATTTACATCATATCCCTACGCATCAATTTTCACCCGCACGCACATTTTATGCTGTTACGGACACGCACTCCATATACTATAAATGTGAAATTATTAAAATTAAGGCTCTTTATGAATGTTGACTTCTGGGAGAATATGAAAATTGGAAAAGTTTCAGACGTATGTGCCGCCACTCTATATTACGACAGATTATAAAAAAACAGCTAAGATGAACTTGCCCCTCATGATAGATGTTAGCAATATTGGGGAACCACGGATTAGCAAGTTTTAGTGTTTTACGTAGTTTTATTGGCTTGCGTAGGATTATGATCACTTTATCCCCCGTAGCATGAAGCGATTTAATTTGCTTAGCAAATTTTAAACTGCATGAGTTTTAAGTGACCTTGTTGCTTATTGCGCGCGTTTTTTACTTTGGATTCAAGTTTTATGGAATCATGTCCAAATTAGACGGCAAGTTAATAGCTTAGCGTGGGTGCGGCTGTTCAACGATTCGGTTCCTCATCCATTCCGTCTTATTTATCGATTAGTCAAGAATCCGCGCCCATGGGCCAACTTATGTCATTTGGCCGGGAGTCAAGGACGACGCCGCGCGGCTCGCCGGTGCCTCGCCGGCCTTATTTGGCGATTGGTGGGCGCCAGTTTTACGACGTTGCCTTTTTTCCTACGCCCTGTTTCCATGTTGACTACACTTTAGATAATACATGTGTGTATGTGTGCTGTAGCCACACATACGAATCATTGACCTCTGACTGTTTTTTCTTCTTCATATTGTCTCAAGGACGACAATTCAGTCTCTAGTCTTATCACGTCGTCATCTACAAGATTGCTTATTTTGTTAAGTAACGCTGAAATAACTTTATTTCATCGTACTTTCTAACTTATTATGTCTTATAAATAAATGAAAGAATTGATGTGTGTATAAAATTCAGCATCAGCTTGTGATTTTTTTATTCAGTGCGCAAGTTCATTTATTATTGCGTAAGGAATGCGTTCAATCGGAAGTATTAACTGTTCGGGTCGGTGATGGGCTCTGTTGGCTGGAAAAATGGAACGTGACATTTTAAATTTGGCGCAAAGCTCGCGACATTAATCTGGCGCGTCGCCGCCCTCGCCTATGCCGTGCGTGGCCTAATCCGCCCGCTCCCCGAACGACCCAGCAAGATGGAAAAATCTCGAAAGACTCACATCAAATTACCAGCTTTAAAGCGTAGTGAATTCCCTTGGGCTCGAGACGACACACCTTGCCTTTCAGAAACGCCCCTAAATAACGTCGCGGTGTCCTTCGGGAAGTTTGGAAGGTTCGGGTGCGCACGTGCTTTTGTCATAGTCATACTTTCGTCGAGTTTTACGTACGACGTGCCGCGCACTTCGATTGAGTTTTGAAAGCGCGTTATATAACTTTACTAATAAAATTCTTGTTTTAAAGTTTTTCTGAAAATATAAAAGTTTGGTCCGCCCATCTATGCTAATACACCAGCTTACTGACATATTAAGTACATACACATGTTATGTATATAAATTGCTCATTACATCTCAAAAGTAAAATACGTTGACACGTTCTAAAAATAATAATGGATACAATTTTCTTTCAAATTACGTCTAGTCTAGTCTAGTTCTTGTCGTTTAACATCTTAACTTAGCAGTAATTTAGCCTACGCGTTAAACAAATTTCATAATGTTTACATGTCATTGAAAAACAAAAATAAAACGACTATTTTATATCACACATCTAAACACAAATGTGCTGACGCTAAATACAATTAAAATACGTTTTTTTACTAAACTGAAGAAAATTATGAATTTCAATAGACATATCTTTTCTTTTTAAATTATTACTAGGATCTACTTGAGGGCTGAATCCGCGTAATTATGACAGTAACTGTATTAAAATAAAAAGTGAGTAAACCCTATGTGTTAATCCAAAACATATTAAGTTTCTCTTATCACAGGTATATTAAGCTTATTATTATTATTATTAATTATCAGACAATCAGTTATGTACAACTAATAAATGCCTATATCCGGCTACTGCATTACATGCTCATCAGTTTGGTTCTATTTAAGTCCTAAATATCACTTAAATCCGCTCAAGCGTTTACGGTTAACGTCTGCTTGGGTATCAGACATCCAAACATATTCACAAACACATTTAATTTATTACTAGGATGTCTATGGTCTACTCCAATCCATTCAGATGAAAATGTATACAAACCAAATTTATGTTAAATTTATCACATAATTACTTAATAAGTAACACATTTATCCATATTTTCAACGTTTTCACATGATATCTTAGTGTATTTTAAAGCAATTGGCGTTTGATTAATATATAATTATTTCATTTGAAAAATCTTAGACGAAATGTGAGGTTATTTATCAGGTGAAAAAATATCTATAATTTATGATTGCATAAGGCTGTACGACAAAAAAAAATCCTTTATGTCGTAAATTTTTTAGTAATTGTTTATTTAATCGAAATTTGTTTAGCAAAAAGAAATTTAAAATTAATTTGCGATAAAATTCGAGGTATTTGGAGGAATTTAAAATTTAAATTAATCTGTCAATAACTTTGATCACTAATAATTTTATTACTAATTATTCTTTAGGTTATTTTTTTAACAATGTAAAATTATGTAGGTACCTTGCATATGTTTTTTCACTGTATATCTACTATATTCTGTTTGGTCAACTGCGGACATCGAATGATGGACACAATTAGAGCGCGGTAAGATATAATAATTGTAGCTGAGTTTATGTCATTTCTAACTCTTTCGCTGCCTCAAATTGAATGATTCGTTTAGGTAATTAATTGATTTACAATTGACCCTACAATTGGACATCACTAAAATGTCTATGGTCATGTCAATGAACCGTTTGTGTATCTTTTTTATTTTGCATAGTATATAGGTACGTACACAAATTCCTTCATAGTTCATTTGTTAACCTAGTGAGACCAAATTTAATTTTGCCACAACATCGCTTGAAAGCATTTATCAACAGCAGGTTAGCAGGGGGCAGTAGAATTAAAAAAAACAGCAATATTTTTGTTTTCAATTTGTCCTTTACGTACTATGCAATATTATGGGCATATTAGAGACTGCAACTTAGAAACTATATTAAGCCAGGCGCATAACGGGCATATCCCATCAGTTTCGTCCATACACGTGCAAAATATGTAGACCCCAAAAAGAGATCTGATAGAAAACTATGATAAACTTGATTTTAATAAAACCCTACTACAGACGTTACAACAACCTTTTCATTAAGGTTGGCAGCAATCTTCTGATACCAACTCAATAATGCATATAATATTTAATGCATGTTTCCTCATTATAGCTGTAAATGCTCACCGTAGCAAAGCCAATTCCTCTTGTTCAGTGTGTCGTGTAAAGTTTCTCTATTGTTGTCTGGCGACGCTAGCTCAGCGGTGATCCCCCTATCTCGAGCCATAGGTCACAAGAGATACATACGAACAAGCTCTATATAATTCTGAGCTACAACAAGGGACATAAACTACAGCTATCTACAGTTGGTTTGCGTGTTGACTTAAATACTAAACATTGAAATATTTTTGTTTATTACAAAGCGTAAAGCAAAATAATGAAAACAAAACTCCAACACGTAAAATATTAAATTCAACCTGGAAAAGAATTCAGTTGTTAGAAACCGCTTGTGTGAGTGTCTAGGGCCTTTGTCTCCACCACCCGTTGTGCTGGCACGGAACTAGCTCAAGCTTTTAAATTCCGCCTCTACTCGCCATTTCAGACGTTCTGTAAAAAGACGCGTAACACGTTACCGCCCGCAAGCGTGAAACTTGCACACTTGCGGCCGCATCCACGCTCAAGAAGCTTGCTTTAACTTATCCTGCCTCACTGCCTCTTGCCCTATCTTCGCACCTAATTTAGACTGTTACTTATTCAACATCTAATTTTGTTCCTTTCGCATCGCGTATAACTTTAAATTTAATTTACCCCTCAATCCTGTTAATGAAATTAAACTATAATTGTAAAAGGCAGCCACCGTTTCATTGCGTTAATTAGTTAATAAATGTGAATGTGATGCTTTTCCTCTTACGGTACAGTATGTTACTGTAGCGGTCGTAGAGTTCGCTTCGCTAGCTAACTATTACACTTAGCAATAAGATAGCAATCGCGTAGTGTGGAAAGGTAATGTACCTTGTAAAGATATTTGCACAAAATCCAATCTTGTACATGTCGCCGTTTCCGTAATGAATTCAACAATAATTAGAGTCAGTGCGAGAGAGCGCTCGCTGAGCTTACCGGCGGATGTCACAAATCCTAGCCAAGGGCCGGGGCGTGTAATGCAAATAACAGTGTTTACCTGGCCCCGCCCGCGCCGCGCCGAGCCGCGTCGAGCCGCGCCGAGCCGCGCCGCCATCACTGTGCGATTCATAATAACAGCTTTTATTTCCGTAACTAGCTACGACGCTCTCATTTTGTCGGTTAACGCGTATTGTGTCATGGCGAAACGAATGCCGCCCAGTAATGGAGTTTTTAAGCGCAGCTTTTTCGTTCCACGCTGCAAAAGGGAATTATGTAACTAGAATAGCGACGTGATTGCACAGCAAACATTACAGGGGACCAGCACAAATTTATGGTTTTAACTCTCCACATGGAAATTTGCTACATAAACGCTAGAATACCTGATAATATGATTTAGGTATACAGTCTGGCATATGATACTTCTTAAGCCTTAAGTAAATACATAAAAATCACAGAATATTTAGTAAAATAACCTTAATGCATACCTAGCCGAATTTCCACCGCAAGCAGCGGCCACGCACTTTTATAGTTCTTTCAATTTGTCGTATATTCGCTCTCGGACGATCTGTAGATAACATGCAATGTAAAATTATTCTTCATCAGGCCAGACTTAACTCCACCACATTACTTTAATAAATAATAGTTTAAAACCTGGAAAACACGCTTTCTTATGTAAAAAAGCGTGGTGCTTTCTAAGATATTTCTAATTATTTTCTTCTTTTTAGTTTGCTTTTTCAATAAGGCGTTTTTTACTTTCTTTACTTTTATTTATATTTAATATTTTTTCTAAATTATTGTTTTGTCATCGGTCCTTGATAAGTACGCCAAATTTCGTGTTAATCCGACGTTTTGAAAGGGTCAAAATCATGTTCAAAGTTTCCGTTACATACCTACTAACTATGAAGCTAATAAAAGCGTGTTAAAAATCAGAGACAAGACGGCCGATAAAGGTATCTACCTACCAGCTGGTGGCATGATCAGCTAGACTTTCCTCGTTCGTTCGTCCGTTGACATACTACCTATGATATAACTATGATAATACAGAAATAAAACTTAAATTGTTAAAATCTAAAAAAAAAATATTCTATGTAATTGTATGAAAATGCATCTGGTATTTTATTGTCAAACGAACTGGTAGTATCTACTTAATTCTACATGTGTGATACTAACAATATTATAAACTAACAAAACATAATACAAAGAATGAATTGACTACAAAAGAATCGATAAAAAAGTTACGCACATCAGTACGACTAATTTAAAAATGCTTTTTACAGCACTTATAGTGTTAGTATGTGTAGTCACGACGAGTGCTTTATGCTCGCTCCAAACTTGGATTTGAGAAGTCTGCAAGAACCGCGTAGAGTGGACTATTTCGAGTTTAACAGTGGTATAATTTGCCGGGCATATTGGCAAACTTGTAATTGGTTTAGTTTTATATTCACGCGGCAATGTGCTCTAAGTTACTTAAAAGATATCACTTTAACCATTGGCTTTATCCGGTTCACGCTGAACTTCCCCATTGTTAGATTATTATGATATAGGATTTCTTCATTAGTAACAATATTCACTGTGTTAAAAAATTAATACATAGTTTCCTCTTTTCAGATTTTTGCCCGGAGTCATATATCATTGTAAAGGAGCTCTCTTAAAAGTAAGTCCTTTAAGTTAATATTAAAACCATAATACCGTAATGACAAGTCTACCTGAGATACGTAGCTTATAGTCTATCAACAACTTGTGCTAACCTTTTGTAATATTTTGTCTAGCTGAAAATTTATTTCATATTTTAATATCGTGCTGTTTCTCCGTGTCATATTTTTCATGATTACTCTCTTGGCAAAATACCAAGATCTTACTATCTTTCGTAACTTTTGCTCAGCAAAACTGCTCAAATATTATCAATATTTCCCTGGATTTTTGTTAGTTTGTTTTAAAATGGTGTTAGTCATTCACTTTCATTCATTATAATATTTAAACTATGTGATGTCTCTAACTACTTTTATTTTAAATATCTGCATCTTAGCTATTTATATATATAGCTCGAAATGTATTGAACGAAGAACTTGTTAAATGGTTACTAATCAATTCAAAATATAGCGCACATAAATATGTTGCGATGTCAAAGGAAATACATTAAATAAAATTGATTTGTCAAGGTGATCACTTTATAGTTCGATATTATTATTAGAATAAAGTTTCACAATGTTTTTGTCAAATGAGGAAACAGCAGTTAACCTTGTTCGGCGTTAAATGCTCGAACACAATCGCACTGTTTTGCCTTGTTAGTTACCACGACGCCAGTTACGTGTAACTAAGTTCTAAAGTAACAAAATATATACAGAGGCGTATCGTTTCTACTCAGATATTCATGAAAGAAGACTTGTTAGTCGTTTTGTTTATTTCTACCGTCTGAATTAGTTATTTGGGCTTTTGTTTACCCAAGGTTGTCCAGTAGGGCCAGCTATAACAACAGTACAATTCCGGAGAAACATGACCAGTTTTGTCTGGGACTGCCAGCGCGATCCTCATTAATAAATGCCAGATTGCCTCTCAGAAAACATACGCTACTATCTACAAGAAAATCGTCACGTTTTATAAATCTTTCAAGTCTATAAAATAGTACTAGTAGTAAAATTTACATGTTCATTGTTATTTTTCATTAGCTTAAGTGTAAATTAACGTGATCTCCGTTGCTACTACTTTTAGCATTTTTTGAACTTGTAATATAACGTGCTCTCCAAGGCACGGTATAATAATTTAAAATACTTTGAATAACGGACTTGTTACAATAGTATTCGAGATTATGGATATATGGGATTAGTTTGAGAAAGTATTATATTGAATTGTTCCAACTGAAATCTATGTCTCCTGTATGTGGCAGTTGGTCTCGTATTAGGCGTTTACAATTGCCCTAAGCAATCAAACAGTTTACAGCATCTTAGGCGCGTATATTTGTGTGTATTACACCCACATTACATATATTAACGTACTTGGCAATATGTTTTTCGTTCCCACGTAATACGGAGCAAGTGAGCCTTCTATCGAATATTGGACATATTTGCAGACTTCATACTACTATTGAGAAATTCCTTAAAGAAAAACCAAATTACACTTGCCCAGCACTCGTAATTAAATCCGGGGCGGCACGAGCACCAGCAAATGAGCACAAGTTTATACTACGTGACGAACGCAACAGTAAATATTATATAATAAAAAATATACCTATATAATATGAAGCATAGTAAACTAAAATACTATATTCTTCTTGTAAAACACCATTATAAAGACAACAACGACAAGACAAGACAACACCTACTGTAAAGACGGTGTAGAAGTGGTCAGTGTTGATAACAATTTTCCTACTTTCTAACTTAACGACCTTCAACCAGAGATCACTGCATTGATATTTCAATTCAGCTGTTGATCATTTACTTTGTTTCCCTATCTTGTAGGCTCTATTGACAATGTCTCGCTAATATCTTAGATGCTGCTATTATAACCACGCAAGTTTGTACCTATCCATTTAATACCTTCAGTCGAACTTTGCACTCCCAAAGTTGTAAGAACAATTAGTCATAAATAATTGAACATGATCGATATTCCTTTGTAAGAAGACAAAGATGTCATACTCAAAACTTTGTCAATTTATGTTGAAACCGTAAAGTCCCTTAGTAGCTCATGTCCTTACTTGCTAGAAAAGTGGAGGTAACATCAAGAGAACTTTCCACTCGGGGTACAGTCGTACTTACCTTGTCTAGAAAGGGATCAAACTGTGGTGCATTCTCCGCAATGTATTATGCAGTCCCGGAGCGAGTGCCAGTGTAAGCGGCTCGGAATCACTCCCACTCCCCGTCGAAAAACACACAGATATTCCTTTAGAATTTTCTATTCCAAAAGTTTGCGAAAACCATTTCGTTTCAAATATCTTTTGTAAATTACTTGCGACGGATCTGATGATTGTAACTTATTGCAGTGTTTACAGTTCGCAATGCAATTCGTTTGGCGTCTTTGGAATATCGATTTGGCGATATTATGGCATATTTAGATAATCAAGTTCTTAGTAAATAGACACACAATCCGTAATCTTCAACTAGTTAGTAGGAACCCAGTCTATGAACTACCACAGTCAACAATCTAAGGAGAATATTGCCATAATAATTGTATTTGCATGTTGACATGGATTGCGCATCCATCCGACATAAACCGTTAGTAGTCATTAGGAATTCGATGAATAGTCCATTCGTAACTAAATAACAAATAAATATAAATAAGTACAAACAAAACATTTTAAAAACCACTAGCTTCTGTCCGCGACATCACTCTTATTGATACAACGGGTACGTATATCCTATACGTATATCCTATGTTTAAACACTAAGAATTAATGCATAACCTTCCAAACATCTATAAACGTTAATCGTCATTTATATTAGTAGTTGGATTCTAGTAACTAAGAGCTAACGAACATAATTCCTGTATAGGGCACCTGTGCCACTAACGACGATTAGCGAGGAGTGAATAAAACTAGTACCGAGAAGCAAATGTGTAGTTAAGATAGATATATCGCAGGGCTATGAGCAAATGTGCGTCAAGTATTACTTGCACTTGCAATGTCTACCTACTCACTGGTATGCGCATTATACCTAGCGAGTGCTCTGATCACTAACCCTATAATAATCAACCGCCAATCATTCCACATTGGCAGGTCACGAGCAAATAAACTTGCAAATAATCTTTCTTTTCTGAAGTATTGAACCCTAGAACCTCTTTTTGAAACTTCTATCTTCTCAATAATACCTAGTCAGCAGCCTTTCATTTCTCATGATCAGGTATAAGAACGATCTAAAACTAAAAAGAGACTATCAGCAATCTCATTTTAATCGGATCATTTATCAAAAGTCAAGAGAGCGCACAATGGCAACTTACTGCAGTTGGAACTGTAAGTGAAATGACTCGATTAGATTGTTCACTACTTTATAAAGTTAAAATCCACAACGGTTTAAAAGACTCACTTGTTTAAAATAGGGTAAACAGCTCGAGGCCTACCTGGGCGGATAAACAGACGATATTTCCTTACAGTCTTGTTGTCGCAGCTATTTTATATTTATGTGAATGTTGTGCCGATGTACACAACAAATGTTCGCCGGCTGGGTAAGCTAATCGCATCTCATTTCCTACGTGTCACTCGTTGTAGTGGGAAGCACAAATGAGATTGTGGCCTGACGTGTCGTTCCGGAGACCCAGTCGCATTCGACATCGCACCCGAAACCGCGTAGCCACGCTATACGCCCTGTTTACAAAACATGCCTCTATGATTACATATATATCTACTTGTAGAAATTTGTAGCATGTTATTTACAATAAAGCCCCTAACCAGCAATATCACCCACAATTAGTACAGTTTTAGTGTACATATATTGCTCAATTAAACTGAACAATATTTCTGTAACAGAGTAAGGTCAGGTATACTCGTGTTTTTAGTTTGCTAGATTTATAGTAAGCGAAAGTCAATTTAGTTAAATCGCAATGAACGGCTTTTCGAACGAATAGAGGTCCTTTATCGCGTTTCACGCAACTTTCCTCGGCCGACTCTCTACTTACACGATTAATTTGAGTCGATAAATCCGCATTAAAAGCGGAGCGAGGGGCAGCCAACCGCGCCGTTCTGTGTAAGTAGCCCTCATTGGGACCTTTTTGTTCTCGCTACAGTCACTCATTCATAGTGAACTCTTTAATCTATTATACCTCGAGCATCGTGAGTGTAACATAGCGTGACATGTCATAAGTGAAACGTTTTCGTTGGCGGCTATCGATCGGAAATTGGTAAGGTCTAAATGTCGGTTTCATACGGTCTGGCGGGCGGGCACGTCACTGGCCGCCGAGACAGACAGGCAGCGTGCGCGGCGCCTGCGAGCCCATTAGACGTCTGCCCGATGTGGAACGCTCGATAAACTTGTAAAAACGCCTTCTACCCATTTAATTTTATACCCTCGCTTAAGCTTTGCTATTGGCAGATTTCTTCCTTCTTTTTTATAGGTCCGTCATTAACTGTATCGCGCGTCTATTATTTCTCGCTTGTTTAATCTGCTCGTTAATCCAGCAGTGTCGTTTCAGATACAGGCATTTGCAGTGAATTAATAATGATTTGCCATTTCGTATTTCTACGACAGTTTCATAATTGTGCAATATACTTTTGATACATTGGGCTTTTTATTAAATGATGGCTCATTTTAAAGTACGTGCTGTAGAAATAAATATGTGACTGGATAAAAAATAAAAGAGTTTCATATCTATAAAGTGTTAAGTTCACATCTAGAAGCGAACGCCACACCTCGAACGGAGAATTGATATTGGTACAAAATATTTATGACTTTATGTGATAAAGTTTATGTTGCGGTAAGAGTTTTATTTCTCTCGTGAAACGTCTATAACTTTTTTCAAATAACGCAATATAAAATAAGAGAATATTGGCCAATAAAATAAAATATTTTCTTCATATGTCTTACTCTTACCTTATTTGCAGTCATAAATGTACACGCAGCGTTTAAGCACTACAAATAAATACGGTTAACGCGGTTTTCGAACAATAGTGTACTTCACCAAAAAATATTCAATATTAACCAAGCTATGGTATCTCTTGACCGCTGACGCAGCCTAGTACAAAATATATGAGCTCCTTAAATGTAGTGATGACATGCAATATAAGGTGTTGTTATATAGTTGAAAGTTCCAAAGTGCTAACGTATTTATATCATCAAGTGCGGCAGTAAAGGCGCGCTCAAACAACACTGATGGCAAGATACTAGTACAATTACTATATTCAATACAAACTTTTCATGTGAAATGGATTCTCGAAGGCGACATATTCAACGATTAAACGCTTCTAAACTCCTAATTAGAATGTAAAGAGAACTTCAATAATACTTTGCCGGTTGTCGGGGCACGTACGCGAACTTTTATTCAGCGAATTTGGTTACGTAATTCGTTGGAAATATTCAAGTTTTCCCTTCGGCGAGACGTTATCGCGGGTGCCCTCTCAACGCGGGTGTGGGCGGGCGGGCGGCTCCCCGCGGGGACTTAATTTGTTGCTCTCCTGGCGCCTCGCATCTCACTTTCAAACGGCGTAACGCGACCTTACCACTTCCCCTTCTCCGACACCGTGTAGACATCATGTTCGCCTTCGCCCCGGTTTGGCTAGATCGAACACCACTGTATCTGACTCCACCGTGCGATATATCTTATTTATTATTCCGATATTCGAACGAAAGGATAACGTTTACCTACCTCTGAGTTTAAAATATTTATTAAATATATTCTGTTTATGATACTGCACTGTTTTCACCTAACAAAACAGCAGTTTGTGTGTATATTTTAAAGAAGTCAAGCATATTCTTTGATAACGTAGGTACGATATGTTATCAAAGAATATGATGTAGACCTTCGGTATTCGGAATAGTTGAATACAAGATATCAAATTAAATCTATTTTTCTATATGCCTTTAGCATACAGAAACACAAACAAGTATATTCTGAATACATTATTTAGATTGAGTCCAGTTTATATGCATTAGCTCAGTATCGTCCATGTCCAGTAATAAACTGGTAAGACTAGTTGTAATTTCACAGAAAAATACTAACAAAACCTGATCGTATATCAGAAGACATGTAGTTCTTGGCAAAATTCCATTACGTACTCGAAATATACACTCAAGACACGCGTTCGTTTTATTCCAAATTCGATATACCATAGATTTGCGTGGCACCAGCAGCGCGACAATCTAATCACAATACCATAAAGGACTGCACCGTAAAATATTTATGGGCGCGGGAGCAGGCACGCTCCGGTACCCGTCTCCACGACGGGCCATCTACCTCCATCAACCTCAATGATAGTTCTCTATACAATACAACAGCATTTTCGTTCGTTGTTCCATGTAAATTACTGTTTAGTACGATAAAAATCGATATTGTGTTCCGTCTCTGCACGAATGGTGCTATCTGCTTTTATCTTACATAATTACGTATTTAGAACGTAATTAGCTTATTTCACACCGGGGGGCTATATCAAAGCCTCACAGGGCACTTAAAACAGTATGTTAGATATTTGAATAACATTTTAAGTTTGATATAAAGAAATTGAGCGTGTAGAGACGTCAATTAAGCAAGTCCTGGGACCGCGGCGGACGCAATGCTCGTTACACACTCGCTCAAATTGGCGCCGACCACTGAACTGTAACGATAATGACGCCGCGTGAGTTGTGCCCCATTCGTCCACTAACGTAAGCTAACTCCTCTCATGGGAAGCCCTAAAAGCCACTTCATACCAAGTAGGTACTCCCACATTTGGCAGTCTCGCAAAACTTTGTGGTTTTTGCGGTACATAAACAACTAGCACACGTGTGCGTCCGACCGCGTATCGATTGATTTGACTTAAAATGCAGTTTTGAGCCGCGATGTCGATCGGTTTTCGCCAAATTTTCCGCTGCGGGCGCTTGGCAACCGCATTTTGTGGTGCGCCATTGTCACCCATACAAATTGAGAGGCCTATGTGGACCACGTTACGTCAACTTATACTATAACATTTACAATATAGGACATTTATTCACGTTCACCATAACTCCAATCGCAGAACGTGTATTGGCAACACTCATAATCATAGCGAGCGCGATCGACCACTGAAAGCTTTTTGAAAGCCCGTAGTGACGCGCGATGAAAGGTTCATGCGGTGATTTCAAGCGAGTCACTGTGGCTCGACAAGCAAAAGTGACACCTATATTGTTTGCTTTCTAATAATACAACGTAAACATTCTGTTTAAGATTGCGCCGCTACTGAAACACGCAATTTTAATCTTAGTTCAAAAGAAATTAATCTGCCATAGCACTATATAAAAAAATCTACGGGTGTCTATTGTGTCCAGTAATTACCGTTACGCTAGCCAACATGAGGAATACTAAATGCGTAATTTTAGGATCGACTTTGATTAAGTAAACGTTAGGATAGAAGTATACTCCATTTGTTTAAAAAAATCAATGACAATGTTTAAAGTGATAACTTAGGGATGTGATTGTCTAGACTGAGCTGAGCGGTTCGAACCCGAGGAACGCCTAATGTCTATTATTGTAAGGCACTTTAAAATATTAAAATCTCTTTAGCGAAACTAAACATCAAGTAAAGTTACTAGGCTGAGGCATATTTAACACGGGTGTCAATCATAACAACAACAATTGTACAAGTTTTAAAAACAGAGCTTTTTTATTGTTGTATTTGTTATAAAATATTGAATTAATAAAAAATCAGTAGCAACAGAATGTTTTAATATTCTTTCACTATCGGTTACGTGATAAATTGCTAAATAATGCGCCCTCTGTCGTTGCTCTAACCCCACCCCTAATGTCTTCTTAATGCTGCATGGAGTTGTCACATTGCACATTTTGAACTGGCGTTTCTCCTTTTCATTTTGGAACAAGTATTCACTTCTCGTTAAGTTTCTGCCACCTTTTCTTAGTATTGAATTATTTTTTGAAGAATAGTGTCGTATAAAATAAATGTAGTGAATCATTAATAAATATATTCGACCTGCGGTTTATTTCAATGACAGTGACGTGGTAGAGTCGCTCACGAGAACTCTATAAGTGCACCGAGTTTGTTAAGTATGAAAAGCTCCATTTGAACGCAAGTTTTTTAGCTCTCGTTTTGCGTCTGTCGGCTCGCCGCCCGCTCCTTTTGTTCCACGAACGTGATCTGGCCGAGATGAAGCCCACGGACGTTATTGCTCCATTCCTCTCTTCAATCGAGTTTGCTTCTGCTCATCAAACTTTTGCTGCTTTTCGTATAATCGCAGATATAATAATTTTCCTCGATCGTTTACATTCGAACCTCTTTCAACAAATGTTAAAATTTCCCTATCCATTTGTTTTCAGGACGTATAAGACGTAAACGCATAATATTTTCGTAGCATTCGCCTCGTCGCATATCTCATGGTTCGCAGAAGACTTCGTTTCCAATATAACGTCGCGAGATGACAAACGGCTTGCAGTCATATATGACGTAAATATTCCTGAAACAGGATTTTATTCCATGAAATAGCAATATATCTTGCTGCCTATACTAAGCTGTTGTACCTGTGTTTACCCTTACAGTTATTTTTGAAACGAAGTATTCCTATTTTCTTAACTTACTCCATGAACACATATTTACTTCATATGGAAGAAAAATTTTAAATATTTTTAGGCCGCAGATTTCATTTTACTGCGTGCCTGACTTCAAGCCTCTCATAAATTATTTCTGTAAAAACTTTTAAAGTTATTGTAACTCTGTTTCATAGATATAAATCGTGGCGTTCGATTCATTTCCAATATTAACTTATCCTTTTCATTCTCGTCGTAATCGACCGCTTACATTCAACTCAAAATTTAAAGGATTATAAATCGTGTGTAAAAGAAAAGAAATGGGGTCATTTAAATAACACATTGACGCCCACTCAAAAGCCACCACTCGGATAAATTTAACTCAACTAATTAACAATATACACACATGTTAAGTGTGTAGCGGCTGGTGTATTCGCATGTCACAACAAGAGTGGCGCTGAATCTGTTGTAGGTGATACACGCTGGAGCAGTTATCTCAGTATCGCCTGACTACGCCCGTTGTGGCCGCCATGTTTATTTTTAGTCTCGCGTGTACATTCACTATTGCGATGAAATTTACAGCGATCGCCGCGGCTCGCCGCGCGCCGGACTCCGATACCAACGCTTCAAATGACAAGCTACCGCTATTTCAAAAATGTCTGCTATTTTACGCGAGAATTCCCGCTCTTTCGATGAGCAATAATTCTTTTGTTCAACGGGTGAAAGTTCCATGAGATTACTTTTATTACATGGTATTAGACAGAAATTCTTCCTGTTAAGGCGTTGAAAGCCCATATGGCGAATTTTCTTATTTTAGGGGACATCCAACTTTTGAATCGGTCGATCTATATTTTTTATAAATAAATAAATATTTCACCCCAATTTGCCCGAAGGGTCGGTGTTGAATTAATATTTTTGGGGATAAAACGCGTGTCGCGGCGGCTAATACCCTTGTTCGTCAAAATACCATTACTGGCACGGCGCGAGGTCCCCCTGTCAGGCTGAGATTTGGCGTAACTTAGTGACTGATTAGCAATTGGTGTGAGCTGGCGGGCGCGACAGGTGGTCGGGGTGCGGGGACCTGACCCGCGGCCTTTCGCCTGATTGATGGCCAACGTCCCGTTCATGCTCTGACTTGGCGTCTTACATTTGATTTACACTTCATCTTACCTTAAAACGACTATCACTATTTATTTTCACAAAATAAGGAATCATGGCTTGCTCGATTTAATAAAAATATATAAATAAAAATGTACATTCGTTATCTTACATTCTTCTGATACAGACAAAAATATTAAGAATATATTTTGATAAATAAAGTCGTTTAAACTGTAAAAAAAGCATTTGCCATTATAAGAACAATTGGCGTTCCGCAATGTATTAATTTAAAATATGTTTAACGTAAACTTCGGAAAGTGAATTGAGTGTCACGCAAATGTCAAATGTCGATTGTTGTACCTCAGCGGTCCCACGCTCCGAGACCGCGGTCTAATAACCCGAGGTCAAGTCTTGGCTCATGCATATTCACAGGCGATGATGAAGCCGGTGGCTCATCTGTAACGGTCCTGCGACCGGTTGTATGAGCTCATTGTTGCATGTGCCCACATGGTCGCTCGAGACGTCCTGCGCTGGCGTCGGCGCCGCTTGCAACGCTTTCGTAGATTAGGCATCATTATACATTTAGTAATCTTTTTGTGATCTACTGTCACAAATAGACAAATTGAAAACCGGTCTTGAATATGTTTGTAGCATTCGGTAGTAAACTTCATGGATATCTTGATCTCGGACGACGTTGAAGACTGTAACACTTACCTAATTACTATTCCAGTGTAGAACTTTATTCAATAAATTCTTGTCTAATAAGCATCGACAACATTTTATGACAAGTACGAGCCGTGCTCGACTGAATAGTATTTTATGCGAATTCATAATATTGTACTGCCTTTTATTACAGAGCGTCGGGTTATTAAGATTACAAAGGCAGGGTCAGTTATAAACGGCGTCAGTAGATATTTATATTCTAATTAGGTGCCAGCTACAACCGCCCGTGAGGGTGCATGCGTAATTCAAAATACGTTTTTCTTTGCATGTAATATTATGACATTATTTTATTGAAACAGGCGGAAGTGTGTAGGCGACGAAACCCTTGTTATATTCCGAGCATTTTTTTGAGTGAGTCCATACAAAAAAAATAACAGGTTGCCCACCTGTTATTTTTTTATGTATGCAGGTGATGGATTACACACGATACAGTTAAATTTTTTAACTGCGATAGATATATGAGTCCAATTTCTGTTACGTGTTTATCCCATTTTTGCACCAATCGTCGCTAGTAAAGTTAAATACATAGATAAATAATTTCCAGATGTAAACACATAGATATTAAGAATCAAGATCATTTCTATAATTGTATTACTGAGATATAATAAAGTGTTGTTGTATTGGTGAATGGTAGTAATAGTATCAACAATCGTTTATTCAATTTTTTGCTTCTATAGTCGGAAAGGTATGGTTAAAAAATAATTAACTTTTTATTTAAAATGTCGTTTGAGTATAAAATTTAGATTAGTCACGTTTTTACTAGCTATTCTCGCCTATGTCCGCGTGTCGAATCTGTTCAATGCCGATTCTGATCCGGAACAAAAGGCGTTGCGTCAGATAAAGTAATATTCTAATGCGTCTAGGTCTTAGCTTAATATAACATTGATGGTTCAAGTCGTTGTTTTGCAAGGATCTGCAAACATTTATACATTGTATGTTGTTGTTTGATTACAACGATGAATGGAGTAATCAATCAACTTATTTTAAAGCTTCACATGCTCCTCGTCCAAGTTAATTTTTATATAAAAAGTGGCGAGTGCGTCACCGAAACTTGGCGAGCTCTCAAAATTCATCTCAGTGTAGAACAGTTAAACAAAGATGGTGCAGTAATGCATTTTACATTTTGAAGGATCATTAAATTGCGCATTACACGGGCCGGGCGCGTCGAGAGGCAATTAAAAAAGAACTGCTAAGACGAAACTCGTAAAAATGAAGTCGTGTTCTCAACTGATTAAAAACTCTGCTCTAATCTTGTGCACGTTAAATTTTTAATCAAATTCGTTTATCGCAAACGACCTTAGCACCTTCTTATCTTTGACCCAGAATGAGACCTAGGAGATAGTTGGCAGCTAAAAGCTAATAATACTAACTATTAATGTGTTCAGGTATGCGGAATAAAGTTTTGATGATTGCGGTTTTATAGCACGTACGTGAAGAATCGAAGTTTGGTATATAATTTCAATGTCTGCATTCGCTGCCGAGATCTATCAATTAACACGCAAACTGTATCGGCTTTCAGGTGAATGTCAATTAATGTCAAAGTCTGAAGAGCGCCGTCCGTAGAGAGCATCTAGTGAACTGATGGATAAGTGTCTGACGATAGCAACAAGTACTGTTAGCGATAACCTCGACTCTATAATAAAAAAATATATTGATATATTTGACCCTGGGATTGAAATTGATACTGTTTTGTGAGTTATATCGAGCAAGTACCTCTCGGGATTACTCAGCGTTTTGGCATCTTTTGAAATCAGTCCAGTATAAATAAATAGTCTTGTAGCACGTCTATGTATGTGTACTTACATACATACTACGCACATATACATAAGTCTTCTTTTGGCCTCGCCATAGACGGTTAATAAGACAGCCAGAAGGCCAAAGATAGAATAAAATATGGTTATGTGAGATCATTATCTTTCTATTGTTCTCATGTCGTAGTACATAAGCAGATGCTAGTAGTCTTGCTGAACTACTATACAATACTAATGTACAATATTAATTACATGAACTGTTTGTTATACCTAAATGAGTTGTATTTTTATCTTGCTTAGATAATCTCTGCGCCAGGATGCGTTATTATTATTAGATATAAGAAATCAGATTCCCGATAGTTATTGGTAAATTAGGCATTTATATTAACATCTAGTACGGTGTATTGTTAACGAAAACTGAATCCTTAAAACCAGATCGCCATTCGCATCTGCGAAATTTGAATTTTGATTATTATGCATTGTTAATACCGTCGCATTAGGTTTACTTTTAGAATCGACGGTGTGGTCCCAGGATCGCTTCGAGAGAGAAAGAGATCTATTTTCTACTAAGAAATTCTCAGTGATCAGACTGGCAATTTTGTTAGTATAGATACCTAAATATCTGCACATCACCGACACATTATAGTGAAATATGGATGTAACTCAATTTTACCTACCCTATTGAGGATATCCAGGTTTATGTGCAAATGGCAAAGACACGGGAGTAACACAGTATCCAATTCATGGTCATAGTTGACCATTATAATATCCTTCTATTTTCGGGGCGGCAAATGATTATATCTTTTTGTAAACATTAGTCATTATATAAATAATATACTTTATGCTAGACATAACACTCAAATCAACAGTATTTATATAATATAAATCTAATGTCGTTTATTGATATCGTTTAAAAATTAATTAATTTGATATTTAAATAACAAATCAATCTGTTCACCAAAGATTATTCCTTTGGCGCTAGGCACTTCACAAAAATCGTTACAGAGGCACCAATGAATATCCAAACACACAAGTACAACTATCCGTTATACACATTCATCATTGAATCACGACAACTTATAATATATGCTGTTATTCATAATATTCTACGAAAAAGAATGTTGATCAATTATTTGGCAGTTATTTTTATTCGAATCATAATCGAATATCCGACATGTGGTTTCAGATTACAACTTAAAATAGTGATTGATTGTATTGGAGACCTTCTCGTGCTCATCGATCGTCTGTGTTGATCTATTTTCCGATTCGGTACGACTTTTTACATTGGTGTTTATATATTTTACGTAATCAAATAAACAATCAAAATCAACGATTAATGCATTCACATAATTAATCAATAAATATTTTGATTCATTCGAATGTCGCTAATTTACATAACTTTATTATCAGTGTAGTCAACTTTTACTTTGTTGGTTTCTAGAGAAAGTATAATATTGTTCTATAAACATAATATGTGATATATAACATTGTATATTGTATCGAGATCATTTACATAGAGACATAGACGGACCGACACGTTGAGTGATTGATGGGGACTGACTCTTACTGCTTGTTATCAAAGCGTTAATAAATCAATATGCCTCTCTATTATTTATAGACCTATTTACTCTTGTATTGCGATATATTACATTTGCTTGTACACAATAATATATATATAATTTCAGAAGAGATGTTGCGTATATTCAGTACTAACAATAAATAATACATGTCTGGAAAAAAAGCAGAATTCAAATTCTAATAAAGACTGTTTCAAATTATATTTTAATACATTTCATATTATAACACTATACGGCAACATTTAATTTCTTATTTCCCTTGTTTAACAAAGATATAAGCAAGCTAAAACAATATTATCGACACCATTATTTATATAATGAACGATAAAATTATTAATAACAAGTTTGTTTAGAGCTAGTAGGAAAATATACTTAATTATCCTCAAACATTTGTTGGTTAAACATTTTACATTGCACTCGCACTGTTCCCTTCGAGGGACACATGAATCCCTGAGAATTCTCCGAATACTTACCGGCGACTAACTGAAGACCATAGCTTCGAGTTGTTGATAAAACATAATTAATTAGTATAGCTATCATGGAACGCTATCATTATCAGTACTTTAACAATGTTATAAATACGATATGCTATTATTGTTGCTTTGTCCATTTTTCTCGTAATATCAACATACTTTTCCATTGATATCTGTAGTGAACTAGTTTAGCATGAAATAAAAATGAATTTTGCATATCCCGGCAAACTACACTGTTCCTGTGGGGTAGATGAAAGAACAGAGACGCTAAGCCGCGGGTAAAAGCTGGTTAATAATAAAACAATGTATAAATAGTAAGGACTTGTATTTCCTCAAACATTTATGCGTACTTAAATCGGTGTCGGTTTAGTCATGACTAATATATTTTATTACATAAAGCATATTTGTTTTAAAACTTGGTTGTAGTAATTTTATATTAATTAAACTATATATATTTTAATAACTAACTAAGTACCTACTCTGTTTAGTGTCCCCTCACCGACGCCCGGCCTGATCGAATTCGATGTTAGAATATTGCGAAGTTTTATTTTCTGTCTAACAAAACTTCTGTAAGATAAGTACATGATTTATGACATTCGCGCCATATGCAATGGATAAACTTCTTAAAATAAAACAAATAGGTCTCCACAAGTGGCTATGCCAGTAGCCATTAAAGGATTATTTTAGTCACTTCCTTACTTCATCATCAGATGATCCCGAATACGGAAGAACATAGACACATTTACGAGATTAATCAGTACGGCACCCATTTACAAAAACGTTCGTATAACAGTGTAAACAAATCTTAACCTAATAAAAGCGTATTAAAAATGATGATGGAAATAAAATGTACTAAAATTTTTATGTTTATCGCCTTAAGACATTGTGGCGTCTAAAACATTGCTGTCGTTAAATACACGGCCATCCACCATATTTGTTTTTAAGCTTTTAAGAAGTGAATCGTAAATTGCTTCGAGAACTTGGTCATTATCGAGATATGAAGATAAATGCTACCTATCTACAAAAGGGTTACAGAAAAGTGTTTAAGATGTATAACCTTCCTATTTTCACAGTTACGTTAGACCTAACGTAACTGTCATGTCGAGGGATCCCATGTAATACGGCGAGCTCATTCTACCGGACACATTTTCAAAAGCCGCGCTGTTGCTAAGAATTACCTCAAACCCAATAACAGTTGCCCTGATCTGGAAATTGAACCCAGGACCTTACATCGTAGGCAAACATGAACACGAATTTAGGCCACAGGACCAACGTGCGAAACTGACCTTTAGTTGATGAGCACGTCGCTAGTACCCACCTAGACTGGTTATTTTCGATTACAGGTTTTTGCATAGCAACCATACCGCGACGAACGATTAATAATATACATTCATACATAGCCTTACGACTATATCTCCAAAGGGTACGCAGGGAAGGATTACACCTACATTTCCCGATCTATATTTTTAGGTCACCCATTGCCGATTACCGGACCGGTGCTGCGAATTTCTTAACAGGAATTAAAATCAAGACCCCATGCAGGATATTCACATTCACTTTTACTACCTCACCGAGGCATTAGTAATATAGAAACACATTTAAACATATTAGCGGCGTGTGTATGCGTGAATATAATCTAAATTACTCTAAACTTTAGTCATCGTGTGCAAAAGCAGCAACACGATCAGTACGAAACCAATTAATTACCACAGTTCCCACACAGGCTGACCTTATGTGTGGACTCAATATTTTAACACGAGATTATTGAAATTGTTTTATGTATTACGCACATAGGAGGCATATAAACTAATCTGACTCCAATATATTAAACGCAGGTCGACGCAAGACCACGTTCGGTCATATCTTAAATGTTACTCGTATTCATACAGGCTTAGTCTCACGCTTATATCCGCGAAGGGTTAGGCAGAGGTGTACCTTTACCCACATATAACCAGCTATGCTTTCAGATCCTACTTAATAGGCAACGAGCCTATTTTCTTTACACAGATTCATTGGTGCTACTAAGAATTTATTGACAGAAAATCACAATAATACTTTACCCAGGAATCTATCTCGAGACTTAATGTACAGCATTTGCAGTGCACTGCGTTACCGAGGCAGTGCTTGTTATTTATTGATACGGTATTTAAAGCATTTAATAGTAAAGTGAATCTTATAAATAACTACACTATAACTGGCATGACACCCCCCGCCCCCTCAACAGTAGGCATAAAAGGCTATTAAAATATATAACGCTTAAAAAATTTAAGAATAAGCAAGATCTCTATAGTCCCAATAGTTACAAATAAGCAGTATTAATTTACCATTTGTCTATGCTATGAAAACGTTTCTAAATCTAATCTAAAAGTAAATGAATAAACATAGTATTTGTATTACGTCATATGATTTTTATAATATACAGCTAATGCCAACCAGATTGATGTATAAATAAACATAATTATTGTATTATGTCACACTAAACATAAGGAAATAAGCATATATAGCGAAATTATAATTGTTTACATTAAAATTGAATAATCATCGTCTGATTATTAACATATCTATTTGGAATATACAGTGCCCTCAGTTTATAGGACAAGACTATTGTGACAACAACCACTAGCCGCCCGCATCTACGTTCACGACAAAAAGTAGGTATCCTACGTTGTAGCTCCCGGAGCAACTGAAAATTTCAGTAAGCTCTATTCAGTAGCTGAAACACAAGTTACAAACATTATTTTGCATTTGACTGTAGGTTTGGTTCAAATACGGCGTGCCGTAATTTGAACGTGTTGTAATTCCGTGGAATTAAATAAGAATGATCTATAAAAACAGAGATTATTTATTTAGAATTAAAAATCTAAATAAATGTTCGAACTTACATCTATTGCGTCACAGTTGGCAAGATTACAAATAAGGGCTGACCCTTAAACAGAAGTGACTGTTCTGTTTACAGCGGCAAACAATTTCAACCATGATTCAAACTATCCATATATGGGGAAATTTTCTGTATTAACTTTTTTTTGTAAAATCGAAGATATGTTGAAATAGTATGACGTGAACTTGATGCAGACAGTATTCATTAGGATAAGTTTATAAAAAAATAGTCACTATTGAAACGAAAGGGCTATTTACATAAGAATTATATTTAGGTATATTTATAAAACACTTTTATATGAATTTAGTCAATTTTGCGTAGGCGAATAGGTAAGATATCAACCGTCAATATTGACATATGAATCGTACATTCACGTAGACGTTACGCAATACCAAACTGTATTATTCACCATAGCAAGTCTTGTCCGAGATATACCCTACCTTTACACACCAAAGTTGATATGCGAATTGCGAAATATCGTCTGCGGTTACAATAATATCGCTTTGTACATATTTAGAAACTTGCACAGGTCGGTGCAGTGTTATTCAATCTGCGACCTATTTGTGGTCAATCGGTAGACGGTATCAACCGCCTCGCAGTGCTAACTTATACCAAACCTGTTATCTGCACTTGTATGAATGCCATTTCGATACATTTTATTCAGTTTTCAAATTGGACTTGGACTAGGACTTTTGATGTTGGCCATTTAATGAATCAAGGAAAATATTTTGACTTATATTACTAACTAGATTTTGCACGCGGTTTCACCCACGTAAGTCCCGTTGCCGTGGGAATATCGGGATAAAATAGCCTATGTGTAAATCCAGGTCTCCAGCTATATACATACCAAGTTTCATCGCAATCAGTCCAGTAGATTTTACGTGAAAGAGTAATAAACATCCATACATCCTCACAAACTTTCACATTTATAATATTAGTATATATCTTACTTAAAACTTACTTGAATAGCTCTGTATCTATTCAGAGTATACTCAGTCAATTTTGTAACACTGCGTCTATAGCTTTGTATACATTTATTATTCCAGAACCAGCTGATAGGTATATACTTCGCCGAAGTGCACGTTCTAACTCGTTTAACTTAATTAACAATTTTAATAAGCGATCATTATTTTAATCGCATCTCCCGTCACGGTAGTCGCCTTAATTTGTACATAGTTTCATAAGGTAGGTACCCACTTTCAGTTATAACATGATAGCAGAGTACGATAATATTTAATTTTCGTATTCATAAGCAACTTTTTTATTGAAGCCGTTAACACTGCAGTGCAATCTAATTTCATAACACACATTACCACTTAGAATTAAATCAATTTACACAAAGTATTTCTTTCCAATCGTTAGTAACATAAGTTAAAGCGTGAATAAATATTGAATCACTTCTTCCTTTCCGAGCTTCCGGCTAGCGAGGACTCGTACGACGAGCTTAATAAGTGGGTCAAGTAACCCTTTGGCGTGTAGAGGAGTGAGAGCAATCACACGCGCCGCCCGCCTAATTGAAGTCCAATGTCGCGCGGCCCGCCCACGGTGATTGATACCGCCCAGACCAAGCCGGCTTCTAATTCGATTGTGATATTGTTTGGACGCGCATCGACGTCACTCCCACGAGCCAGAATCTAATCTGTACGCACGCGGATGATGTCATCCCGAGACAGCGATCGCACGATTCGTTTTGGATGCTCGGCCGAGATACGCTTCGGGGAGATTGATGAGCGTCCGTTAAAACGTGTTGTATCGCCTGTAGTCGCCATGAAAAAAGTGCTTAAGCAGGAATGGCAGAAAGGTAGTGGTGGGGGCTAATTAGTCGCGCCATAGCCATCAATATCCATTAGCGGCGCCGCACGCGACGCTCGGCGGCCGGTCGCGCCGCGCCGCCGCGCCGTCGACGTCGTCGCCTGTGACGACTGCCGATACCTACTCGTGAGCGATTCGCGATAAGGGTTTGCACTTCCGTGACTGACCGCGGGGTTGAACGGAGCAAAAATAGAACACACTCGATGGAAACTTACGTCACTTCCAACTTCGACTCAACATAACGGACATAATACATAGCTACGTACCAATACAAACATGTTGTATCATACCATTACTTCAGGTTTTGACTTATATATAATAATCATCATTCTAAAAACTACGAACTATACGTTTACTTTTTGTATTCCTTTAAAATTTAGTAAATAAGTAATATTGTAATTGTGGTCAGCGAAGCCTAACTTAACCAAATATTAATTGAATACAGAGTTAGTAAACATATTAGCCAAATTTGTTCAGTCCGAGTAATCACTGCCTGAGGTCACAAAACATTCCCGACACTAGGCAATATGTAAATATAACCACACTATTCATAAATCGTAGATTTTTTGTTAATTAAACTGTAACGTCATGTCATTCTCCAGCCGATAAACCTTCTATGTATGCACATAATTACTCTGGTTACAGCTTAAAGTAAAACAAACCAATAATACTTTCGCATTTATAATTTAGAAGGAAAGTAGGTATAATTATTATTGTTACGAATCTGCTTATCGTTTAAATTATTTAAAACATTATATTTATAAAGTTATAGTTACACCAATATTTTAATTAATATCCTACAACGGAATACGTTATGAATTATGATTTAAAAATTGTATCAAGTTTAAACGGATAAGGTCAGTACACGTTGGCTAACATAATAGAACCGAATTACAAAAGCGACGTCTGTTATTAAAATGTCAAATATTGTACGAGTATGCATCGAACCCAGTCGGGTGATCCGATTTAATTTGAAACTTCACCTCACCGGCAATACTAGTAAAGGGTTGCCCTCTGCCCTAATCTTTGAACTACGACTTGACCGTTAATACGCATTTATAATTTGCTCTTCGATTATTTAGTACGGTGGAATGGTACGCCGAGATACGAATAAATTAGATTCGTGTTTGGGAACAAAGCCGGTTCAAAGTTTTGAGTAACGGTCACAGGATCGTTGTAAGAGTTAAACTTATTCCTCTATCTGTTGGTTTAGAGTACTTTATTGAGATCCGTCTTGTTGTTTTGTTTAGATAACTTACAATTAAAACGCTGCTTGGGTTACATCTCACTAATGAGTAGAAGTTAACAAGTCAGTCGAATTTAAACCTAATTAGCGTACAGTTGGCTTACAATTGGAAGTGGGAAGATCACATTTATATAAAAGTGCACGATAAACAATCGTCTTAAGAAGTAAAATAACGGTATATTTCATTTCAATATTCAATTCAGTAAAACCAGTTTAAGAAGTAATTGACCGATATTCCCCGAGTGAACTATGACCGGCTCGCGCAGCTAATAGCGTCCCCTAGACAGTCGGCGACCCGCAGGTGTAAACTCGCCCTTACTTAGGCTGCAGCTTCCACACACCTCATTTACATAGCCAAGGTATCTTATGCACAGTGCATGCACTCGCTTCTCACTTTATAATTCAAATGATCCACACGAGCACCGGGTGAATTCGAGGAAATGTGAGAATTTGTAACGGAATTTTAGCAGCTATTTAAAATAAGAGTTCCTTTGTTCTTATACATATATAAAACACGTAATTAATTTGGTATAATACTTACTAAATATACGCGGATCTATGTTATAGGACAACATTTTTAACATTTTAAGCTTATTCGTAGTTAAAGCTAATATTAACTTTATAACTTGAGAATGGGTCTATAATAAATCGTCGTAATCATGAAGCCAGCAATACGTACTCGTAATTGATAATACTAGCGGTTGCCTAGTGCTCGAGATTCGACCAAAGTTTGCCTGTAAGATATTGCTCATATATGTCATTATAATTGATATATGTAACCATAGTTACGCGCTTCGACTGCGTGTGTCATATGCATGGTTGTGTGCGTATAGTGTTTTTCTATTAATTTAATGTATTTCTAATGCATATTTTATATAAATATTAGGATTCGTCACTCCTACTCCATATAAACTTTAGCTGTGCCAAATTGCATACTCCTCCGTCCGCGCAATTTTCGTAAAAAGAGGTAAAAAGTTTTTGCTTCACGTATTAATATATAGATTATAGATCTGTATAAAGGTTTGCAACGGTGCCTAATAGTAGTATAAACCGAAACAAAAGAGTTGTTCTAAATGCCCAAACGAATCGATGGCTCATCGTCGGCGCTACACTCAGCGTGACTGGATTTTGAAAGGCATCCTTTGTTAAAGCTTCAAATCCTAAACGATTTAAAGTGCAGTTTGGACGTGATCGTGTTATGACGCAAAACCGATCATTATTTGGTTTAGCAACAATATAGTAAAGGTTAGTAAAGAAGCAATGTATATACCTTAGAAAATGCTGGTTATGCTTTGTAGTTGCGCACTCTGTGCTAACCACAGTGGCCTTGCCCCGATGTAATCAAATTAGATGTATTACGTCATCGATTCTAGCACCATTATGCTAATTAACACGAGCAGTGATCTAAACATCGACGATGGATGACGCGACGAAATCACCTAGATTTATAGGCGGATATAAATAAACGTAGCATGTTATCTCTCTCCAAAACTTCCACTAAATCTATGTCAAACCGTAAAAAAAACTGCGCAACTGAACAATGCGTTGCCTGTGCACGGTTACCAAAACGGAAATATGTTTATTTTATACCCCAAAATGTTTATCCTTTGAAGCACATTGCGAAAATTTACTGACCGGTATTATTAAGTTAATCTTCAATCTCCATTGCGAAGATCTAACCAGTTTGAGTAATAATGGTGCCGGATCAAAGCAATATTTTTGAAACATTATGACGGTACCGTCGACCTGGCGGGAGGCGCGTAGGCTGACTCCAGCCAAATGGTAACTTCCTTCATTACGTCACTCTCGTGATTCACGCTATTTATTCCAAATATTTAAACACTGTTTTGGTTATAGCATTCAACTATGACCTCGTACTTGTCTGCCGTTTAGCCTCGCCGCATCGTGTCTTCACCAAATCTAAATCTGACACACGAACTACAATACTAAGTGTCTGTCTACGTATAGATGTCTATGATAAATGAGTCTAACTTTTAAGTCAGGTTGGCATTATCGTGAATTCATCCGTCACGCTAATCTTTAAAAGAGTTTTTTTGTGTCTACGTAAATAACCGTTCCACTGTTTAATAGAAACAGTCAAGTTCCGCAACTATTACACAAAGCTGATTGCAGAGAAACATGAACACAAATCCAAGCTCGGAACAATATTACGATTACGTCATTCATAAAGTAAGTGCATTTATGTAGGGAGCGGGGGAGCCATCTTTGTGCAACTCCGCTGCGGGCCGCTGCTTGTGATATGAAAAGCAGTTTTCTGTCGAGTAAATAATAGAGCGGCAGTGAGAAGGCCTCGTGCACCCATCTCGTGACAACTAACGTGACCTAGAGTACCGATGTCCTATGCCTTAAACATACGCGAACTCGCGAGAAATAAAACATGTGACATCTTTTTTGTTTACTTTATTTTGACTAAGAACGATATTGTATAGCGAAATTAGAGCGTAGTATATCAATCAGAATACAGTTAATGCCATGGACGAGTAGGCGTAACTAATGCTTACGTATTTGTCTGTAACACCAATCGTTTCACGTTATTCACAGCTCTGTTTAATGAGCCTTAGTTTGTTATAACTCCTTTCACGGTGGGTGAAATTTCCGCACACAATTCAAGCAACATGATACCATAAGTAAGTATTCCCAGACGGCTAATGAAAGTTCCAAAAGCCAACACGAGACCGCGCTTATTTAGAGACGACGATGTCGCGCAGATGACGCCCAAACAAATCTCAATATCTGGCATATGGTATGAATATTTAGAGCAGGAGAACGCATCGAGCGTTTCTCTGCACGGCTATAAGACATCGAAAATAGATTGTGCGAACGGGGTTAGACGCACCTGTTATTTGGCTTTCGGGCGGGTGCGGTGTCGGGCGCGCGGGGTGGCAGATTCATTAATAATGGCCCACAATGAGACGCCATTATTTACGAGTTGCGGCAGTCGAGTTGAACCGCATCGCACATAGCGCTATGCTTCCAGTCCCAATCCGGAAACAACGCACCGAACTGAAGCAAAATCTTCATACACACGTATTGGAAACTGCAAAAACTCTGACGAGAAGCTAACGTACTTAACATGTACATAAATTCAGAATAATCGCTCCGGTAGGCCCCTAGTTTTTATTGTAAATCTTTTGATCGATATTCAATGAGCTTAATTTTCATCAATTGGACACTAATGGACTGGATTCGTCTTAAACTCTTTACATATAAGGTAAACCCGGTATATTTTTGGATGGCCGGCCCGTATTAACATAATTTGTTTATGTATCACAATTGTGATCGTGACCACTTGGCTCTCCAAGTTTACCATGTTTACAATGAACGAATTTTATTTTAGGCCTTGTTTTTATTCTATTTGAATTGTTTAAACTGTGTTTTCAATTTATATAAACCAAAGCACACACATATATTAATATTTATGCAATTAGGCGTATCTTAATTTATTTGACTTTACACCAATTTAATGAGTCACAATATCTTATTTTTGTTACCTATAATAATATAATAGTTAAGCTAAGAAATATGATTGGCGTTTTGCAACACAAAGGATCTTTTATACGCTTGTTAATTTTAATATTGTATGATTAATATTATACTTTTTGCTAAACGACATAATTCTTGAAAACGTATCACTTTTTACATTTCAACTCTATGAGGATCAGTTAAATACTCGTTATATGGCGCCGCGAAATGTACCAGTATTGTGATAGTGCGACTCGAATCATCTACGAGGAAACGTATAATTGTGTTGCTTAAAACCGACAAGATGTAATACGATTAATGGATCAAATAAACAAAGAGCTATCGGACTAAATTCGTGCATGAACAGTCAGATAGTCTCAGTAGAGGCGGCGAGATGAGGTAAGCGACCTTAAAAGCCACTTAGCACCGTGCGCTCTCCGCGCGCCGGCGCCGCTCGCTGCGTTTCTTATTACTTAGCGAATAATTCGGGTAATAACTAGCTACTCCGAGCCTGCTCTTATATTCTACTACTAAAATGTACTTAGGTACTTTGCTTTTTAACATTGTCATATTCTTTGTACATCTCTGCAATATATTTTTAAAAAGCTGTACGTCGTCGTCCAAAAACCAAATATATATATAATAGTTTTGACAATTGACGAAAACGAATATTTATGATTGAATTGCATGCAAAAACGATTATACCAAAATACAGTGTTCATTATTATAAAAAAGATTCAAGTGATAAAACAAGTTTATAGACTAAATACATCTAATAAAATTCCATTAAATTGATGATTTTCTAAAAGTTCAGATCAAAACGATCTGTATATTCTTTATAAAATACATATATTCTCATGCGCTTCGGTGAGTAAAACTAATTAGTATACCTACTCGTCTTGGTCAAATAAAATACCTGCATTCATAAATAAACATTTTTAATTAATATAAATTAACCAATTATAAAACTGACTACATGCCTAAAGTAGCGGCTAATCTTATTTTAGAATACTATTAGTACAACTCATTTTAAGATCTTTGTAGAAGACTTATGTATGGCTGTAAAAGATTTTACGTATATGATAGTATATCAGTTATTGAGTAATAACAAATACGTGGAATGTTTTCTCGTCGTGGGTCACTATAACAGCGGCGAATATCAGCCAATAGTTTTTCATTTCCGCGCCCTCGTCACTGATCCGGAACCTATTTCAGTACGCGAATCATCCAAAGATGGGTAAACGTACACAAGCTGAAATACGAAAACGCGGAAATCGCAAGAACCGCTGCCACTATAACAGCGGCTAACGGCGGAAAGTTTTCTGTTTCAGCTGAATACAATAATGTCTATGCAACAATATGAACATCTCTGCCAACATTAAACAATATGGGCACTCATGGGATCGCAGAGCGCCGATGTATTCCAATGAATAGTCACAATTTATGTGTAGTTGTATTTGGTGCGCAGATGACAGTAGGCAGGTAACAGAATACCAAATAGTACCAATGTTAAGTCGGATGGAGCGAGTTAATTAACGTTTATGCGGAGTCATCAAACAGGCGTGAGCTTCGCCTTCGGGACAGGCCCAGGAGCGCGACTTCGCCTCGCCGCTTTTAATTAAATGCTGGTACTACCGTACCGCGCGCTAAGAAGTCATCTACAATCCACTTACTAGCACACAACCCCTTTCCTATACATTTAATCAAAAATATGTCAAGCCTCGAAAGACAACGTGCTAAATGACAATAACTTTAGTCGTAAACTTTTGTAACTTTAGGCAGGAAAGAAAACATCTATAACTAATAATGATATATGCTAAGTAAAATATGTGTTATTTGTACTTATTACTTTTATTTATATGATCATGCCAATTAAGTTTTCAAGTGCCCATTTTTTATTTCATCTCCAATTATATTTGATAACTGTTTTATACCGAAATTAAAATTCTTATTTCGGCCTGAAAAAATTGATTGGGATAATAAATATAAAGCGCCTAAGTCAATTTTCTTTAATTGGACATGTAATCAGTTCCCAATTAGCTCAGTAGATGTACTCTTGGAAAAAAGCGACTAGACAATATTTTTTATCGAAGTGCAATTGTTCAGCAAGCTGCGAGTGTATGAGAAAAAACAATCAATAAATCACAAGTGATGCTCCGTGCTCCTAGCGGGGGTTGGCCAATTACTACGTCGCGCTTCAAGGAAGCTAACCAGTTTCTAAATTCTTCGTATATTTAATTTAGCTTAATTGGTGTGTGGATACACGGCGGCAGGCAGTCGACCGAGAATTGGAGCCTCTTTGTTGGCGAAATCGCGTTTAAAACGGTACCCTCGCGGATTACACACAGTGCGCACTCTCTTCTCTTATCACTTAAGTGGTATTGTTCTGCTCGTATAAACGTTACTTTGGTTTCATGTTTTTCCAACGCCGCTTCGAAAGGTGAATGTAATCGGTAGCTAGAATTTAGTTTTTGGGACGATCGTCATCTGAGTTTTAATGCTATCGCTCTGCGTAAACTATTGCTGGCTCCGGCGTCTAATTCATGATTCGTAAAAGGTATCTTCGTAAATACATGGCCTTTATGGTACGTTGTTAATTACTTTGAGATTTCGATGTTTCAAATACTCACTACATTTTTCTTTGTTTGCCTTAAATTTAGTTTATATTGCTAGCGAGTATGGATACTGTGAGCATGACGTCAACTGTATCTTTAAATATGACAAATATTGTCTTTATGAATACACAAAAGGAAAGGACAATCGTGTTTGTGGGTGCTCAAACGGTGATGATGTGAATGGTACAGGAAACTCGGCGCGTGCGCAGTAAACTGATGTGGAGATGAGCGACGTGGGCGCACCCCCACTAATTTATTATTGTTGAACAATTGGCCACTCGACGTTTGAACAATATTCTACATATTTTTACAACATAATTTTAAGTATAACGCTGTGTCCTATCAGAATGTTAGTTTTAAGATACTTCTATATTTTACACCTGAGTAGTGTTAGTGCAATGACGCGATAAATTCACGTGTTCATGAATCTTCACTGGTATCCATATGCAACCGCATACAAAGGGGGTATCCACCATTATTGCCAACATCAAGCAATAAACATTGTTCTCGAAATGTTCTCCAGTATCCGAACAAGGAGAGAGGTGCGGTGTACGATTACACGTGCGGCGATTGGTAACTGTGTTGTTGGTATGTGTTCATGTACAATGTATGTACATAGTTATATTTTTATGTGTGCGAGAACTGCGTTCGGCGTGGGACGGGGCAGTGCAATTTTTTGCGAGCGCGAGATGAACGGTAGGTCATTGAACTCCGTCGCTCACCTCGGTACCGAATTTTGCCAGCGGAGCGCATCTTCCAGCCTTCTTACTTGGATGCAGTTTTATTAAACTATAGTTGTTTGTATAAATAAGTTCCTATAGCAGATTAGATGAGTTGGACAGCAACTCGGTATCTCGGTATCGTTCTAATATATAAAAGACTAAAGATATGATAAATATACTAGAAATTCTTTCTATATTTTTGTTGTGTGTGAAACACGGCAGATTATCTAAGTTTAAATGACCACATGAGCGTTCTCAAGTGTAAATTGTATCTGAAACAGTTAAATAAGTATTGTGGTAACACTTTTGCCTCGCTTGTCATCGTCGGAAGACGTCGGGCTAGCGCGCCGGCACGCATTGTGAGCAGGCGGGCGGCACAACGAAACAGCTGTCGGTATCATTGCTCACTCATTAGACGGTGAAAAAACTGTTTAAAAACATCTAATTAGCTGCCGTGCTTACTTCCCGTCTTTCATCCGAGAAGAATATATGACCGACGCGTGCTTTGTTATTTTATGAAGCGCAAGAAGCTTAAGTCGACTAGCTCGAGTATTAAGAAACCACCCGCCGCCATCCAAGATAATGTGCAATAAAAATTCAGAACGGACCTCTTCCACGAACGCGATATAGGCTAGTGATATAGTTTTAATGCCATTACTACCGACTAATTACATGTTAAAATGAAACAGCATAATTTATTGCCTAGTGGCTGTTGCCAGATATTTCCTTCGCGCAAATGTTAGATGGATAAATCCTCATTGTATATCTAGACTATATTCATGCTATCTATAGGACCGTTATTTGCAAGAGTAAGAAACGTCTCCTCGTACTTTCACATTTATAATATCAACAGGCAAGTGAGTCATCTAATAACGTTAGGCTGCTAGGCATAAACAGTACCGTTCGTCTTGAAATAATAGAACTTTAGACTTGCTTTGTTTGTCGTCACTTATTTCGCACGCATCTTCTTAAGAACTATTTAAAATAAATAAGTATTACAAATTGAGTTTTCCCTTCTAAATGATAATTTTTACCTAACTTGGAGTAGTCAGTACAGTTATGTCAAATAATGTTATCTTTCAAATTGCAGACGTGTTATGCGCGCCGTCTTTGCTGAGTGCAAACTGTGCCCGATATGTTTTAATAATTTGTCTAAAATCAATCATGTAATCAATGTTTTAACTTCATTAGCCTGTGTCAGTGGGTATATTGCTAGGCGTAAGCCTTTTCCAAAGGCTGATACAGCCTTCGTTTTCCAACTACAGTCTAATAAAGCAGGATACAAACCTCTCCAAATCTAGACATTGTCTTAATTTAGATGTTTACTTTTAATTACTGTACTCTCTCTTCTGGTTTCCATCTTGGTTTGCTCTAAAAAGAGTATGTAACAACAATATAAACATATATTCATGAAATTATCTTTTAATAATTATATGCGAGCCTGGTTTAACATTTAAACGACTAGCTAAGATTACCTTAGCTTGCAATTAAATTCCTTGCTTCATACATAACATACTTATTTAAAATACAGCGAATTAAAATTGAATTGAAGGTAACAATAAGCTGGCCTTGTCTCGGTCATTGACCACAATTTTACAACAAATGATTTGCAGCTCCGCATTATTATGATGATAGTCAGGCAGGTAAAAAATGGCTAGATATTTCGAGTCAAACGACTATAAAAAGCGTATAAACGAGCTTTTAGTCGTCACGCTTGGTGGCGTGCACAGGGCAAAAACTAGCACACATCGCATTCGTGACTGTCGGTCTGCGCTTGCGACGGCCGTGCTGCATGCTTGCTGCGGCGAACTCATCACTGTCTGACGGCTCGCCTTTACCTCCTGAGACCAACGTCATTATCATGCGACCACGTGTTTGTCCACCACCACGAACTTATTGATCTTTTACACTACGTGCAGTTGCTCTACAATCTAACGTATCAAACTCGTACGATTGCACGTCATGAAATCATAATGAAATACTTACATTATGCTCATATAACATTTTTAGTTAATTAACAACTTGTTTTTTTAAATTTATTTATATTAATTATTCCTGTTTGAACTCTTTTAGTGTAATGTGGTTAGTCCTGCGGGTGCCGGAGCTGCGGCAAGATTTATTATACAATATGTTGGCCAAAGCAATAAATTGGGTTTACAATGAAGTTAACAATACGGTCAGATGTATGCATCATAGTGCACGTTAGTTTGGCGAGCGGGTGGCGGTAGGGTAAGCGTGTCCTCCGGCAGGTCACGCGCCACACAAACTCGTTCTGCAGCGCACTTTCGCCGCTCTGCGTCTGCGCCGGTACACTAGCGTTTTTATTGCTTGCTCGCTTGCACACATCACACCCTTCCCCCTCTGGTGTATACCCGACTACACCCGAACACCCGACATGGGCAGCTTACCGGACATGTTGCAAACGTGCAACTTGCGTTATTTAACTCCTTTGTTCTGTATTTTATATTTGGCAACATAAAGCTTTCGAATTGCAAGCTTTCTCAGATCAAGATCACGTTCGACATCATTCGTGTAATATTGAATACTGTTAGGTAATATACCTACTGAATTTTTTTATGTTTTTGGTACTTGCTTGTACAGAAGGTTACATCATCGCTGGATCTAAGACTTAGGATAACTTAAATCTTTTTGCATAAATACGTAGGTACCTACTATTAACCTGTTATCCAAAAGGACATTATATATTACGATTACGGAATTCTGTTAGGTTCCAATGTACCATGTTAGAAATAAAAACAGGCTCCAGCGACGAAGCTGTTAAAGTTTTAATTTTGGAAAGTTGTAGCCAAATGTTTCCGTACATAAGCGTCGTTAAAAAGATTGTCTTGTGCTCAAGAAGTGGAAATAATCGGTGCAACACATTGACCGGCTAAAACTCTACACAATCGACGAGGCGGGCGGAAGTGTGGCAGTGGCGAAAAGCTCGCAACTGCATGAGGAGAAAGGAAGCGGCGCGCCGCGCGGTGTGATAAGGCGGCCGGCTGGCGTCGGCCGCGGGGGTGGGGGGACGGCGCGGGGCGCGGCGCGGGCCGCGGGGTGCGCGCGCAGCGGCAGCCCCCGCGCCGCGCCACTCGCCTCCCGTCAGTCGCCCGCCGACTCCGCTTGTGCTTGTGTGACTCGCGCTGCTCCGTGCACCGCACTCGTGCCCCGAACACGACGCGTGCCGCCCCGCTGTGGCCGCGAACCGCGACCTCTACGCTACCGGCGAAACGTTTCTCCTAACTTACGTGCAACTTGCTATGTTTTAACTTACGGACATTTTACACTCCCTTTACCCGGCTTGTTTATCCCTCATCATGTAAGTGTTACGCTCATTCTATTAAATGCGGCATGGTCTCGTCGAAATTCGGAACTCGCGACAAAGTGAATATATCGTGAAAGTTTGTGAATTGAAAAAGGCTAGTGAGTTTTTGGCTATCGTGTTTCATAGCCACACATTTTGTTAGTGTTTTCTTTGTTTGTGGACGGAGTAAGATCACCGGCGATTTCCGAAATTCGACGGAAATGTTTTCAACATTAGGAGCGAGCGGTATGTTTGTAATGCCGGGCAATGGTGGTTCGGTCCGCTCGCTCCGGCGCATGAGAGCTTTCGCCTTGGTTTAAACCTGCTAAGTGCAGAAAGGCCTGCGCTACTCGCACAAAAACCCAAGTTAAAGCTTTCATCGGTATAGCCAAAATGTAAAAGTTACGCTAAGTAGAACTCTTCCTAATCTCTTGACAAACTTTTCTTCTTCACGGCTTCATCTTACAATTTCTATTTCTAATGAATATTACTTATTCTTTCAAGCTTATGGTAGCTGGAAAAATAATACCAATTTTATCCTGCAATCTTTGTCTGTATCATTTATCTATCTTTAAAACTGCTTCAATGTGTGTTTTTATGTCTTTAGAAAATCTAACTAATTTGGACATACAACTTTATTCGTTCGGATATAAAATAGTTCAGCAATTTTAAGGCAAAAATAGTTTCTAATTTATTTCCACCGCCTAACTAGTCCAAACCGCTTGAAATTACCTTAAAAGTGCGATTGTACTCTTTCCCAAATACTATGTCTAGACATGTGCACTGTAAGAAATTCTCCAGATTGTAAATTTTTGAGATAAGCCAAAAGTTTTATTCTCGCCTTATCCTATCTGTATTGAAAATTACGTAGTTTTAATCTTATCACGTAAAATAACACGAACATAGCGTTAGTCAACACAGAATAAGCGTTGATTTAAGATAAAAATTGTTTCATCGAAATATTCCACACATTGGAAAAATGAATATTTTATTCAAGTGATACGTGCTCTTGTATCTACTTTTAAAAACAGTTCTCAACTGCAATTTTCATCACTGTGATATCATGCAGTGATTATGACGATAATACAATAATCAAATGTTCATAATATTATTTTAGTTGTTGGAACAAACGCGATAATAGAATGTTACGAAACTAAATAATTATTTAAAATAAGTAAGCATAACATTTTAATGTCAATGTGTTTGTCGTTACACTTTTTAACATATTACAAGTTCAAAATATCAAAATACTGAAATAAAACAGTCTGAGCGTGTTAATTTTGAAAATGACAGGGCTTATCCATTTAAATCTACAATGGTTTGTTTGCAACGTTTCTACTACGAGGGTAACAGCTGCCCTGCTACCTGCTCGACAATAAAAACGTGTGTCAATAGAGGGCCTGCTCTGTGTTATTATTATTGGCCCAATTCGGCGCTTAATATAAAGATTATAACTGACAATTACCTAGCTAGGTCCGACTTTAACAAAGCTATTTCAAAATATTACCCAAAACCATTCCTAAGGATCAGGGTCTATTACAGACGGCAACAAAATAACGTTTGACACAAAAAACTATTTTAATTAAGCAAAAAAGGAGCTACGACATTTTAACCAATGAGCAGTCTAGATTTACTTTAAAATAAGAACCTAATTTTATACAGACCAACACAAACTTGTTTTACAACGGAATTAGATTTTTTGCCGTAGATTAGGCAAACGAGGAACCTGACATTTAATTACGTTCTCAAGGATACAGTGACTAAGCCTTGTGAAGAAAAATAGAACAAACCTATACGAGTGACGATAAGCTGCTTGTTATCACCAGTATCTTATCTGAGTAAAATTAAACGGGTCCAACTGAATTACATGACCAAATAAATAATTGATAACCACCCCGTGTACATAAAGTGAATTCATGGAATTTTTTTCGCAAAGTTACTTTTAGAAACGTATTTTCAACTCGGCAAACTTATATCTTTAATATCTTTAATCTTTAAAAGTTCAACTGGTTTGAAAAGCCGGAAACAACAGACATTTTATTAGGCAACAATAAATTTTTAACGTTTACGTTCGAACCAAATAGAATTGTGTATTTTAAGATGCATGTTGAATGCAATATATGCGCAAAAGTTAACGACAACACAACCTCTTTCAGACAAGTTTGACAAATTTGCAGCTTATAAATAGTTCAAAACTATCATTCGAGTTGCAAAATTTAAATATGTCTGAGTCATGCTTTTTGTCCGTCGTGTTTAATGTCCAAGCTATCTCTTATCTTATCATTGGTAACTAAATCACTGCTGATAGAAATCACAATATCTTTCTTGTCAAGTTTATATATTTGTCTTAAAAAATAGGATAAATTACGACCAGTAAAGAGTTGGAACAATTCCGGTCATGTAAAGCTCATTAGACTGAAAGGCAAAAATTTAAAGAACTGGTTATAAATTGAAAATTCGGTGTCTCTTTCAAATTCTTTATAGATTATACTTTCCTAAGACGTGCAGCAAAAGCTGATCAATATTTTTTTGAATAAACATAGAGTCTTCAGAAAGACCACACCCAAAAAGATGCCAATAGCAAAATAGTCGCAAATAAGTCTATTTAACGTAAATTGAACGAATCGCTTCGTAATAGGCTGATTGGATTCTTACAAGTTCAAATAAAACTTTTCCGATCCATCATACTTGACTTGATATGATTTCTGTGGCTAAAAACTTCTTGAACATTGCTCTCATTAGTTTTCTCTTGTAAAGCTTTATTTCAAAACGACCTGTATTTAAATAATGCGTATAATGTTGTGGTGTGGTCGTAGGATCGGTTAATTGCGAGTGCGGCGGCAGGGACTTGTGCCACCAGCACCACGTTCGATAAGGCGTGCACATTAACGGGCGTGCTGCAGCGATAGCGCCGGAATCGTGTAATTTGCGCCTCGTAAATTTAAGCCGTCGCAAATTTTTCGCCTCTCTCGCTAATTACCAGTCCGCCGACGTCCCCTGAGACTGCTAAATGTGCCTCGTGCACGTCCCGAATGCGAAAGTAGCGCTGGTTGCGATCTGCTTTGCCTCGCACACAGTAAACAATAGCCTTTGTTTTGGCTACCATGGTTCAACTACGTGTTCAACAAACCATTAGTTACAGCTGCATAGAATTTGTATTAAATTATGATGACAATCTTATTTGCTATGTAAATTAACTTGTGTGATAAGTTACGCCAAGTTATATGACCACAAAACATACGTCCAAATTTACATTTAAAATGAACAGTATGTACCTCAGTTAATCCTAAATATACAAGTAATATTTAAATTAATTGGATGTTTATAACAAATTTTTACTGTATAAGCTAACAGTTTTAACTTATTATTAAAAGAATAGCGTTACAGGTTACATTTCAGTCATAAAATTAAGTTCAGCAAACATCCTTCTAAGTAATTGATAACACTTTTTTCCTTAACGATGTGAGTCAACAATTGCGCACGCTGACCAACGAATATGGAACCATGCGAGGAATAACAAACGGTGACATCACTTCGACGCAGCCGAACACATGCGAAACCAAGTCAATCGTTCAATTTTCAACCATCTCTCTAAGATTTATGACTTACATTGCAATACCGATGGCATAAAAATTACGACCTTGAACGTTATTACAAATCGCAACAGACGTTTAGATTGATGAAAATAATCACATGTGAAATTTTAAAACTTTGCAAATATAGTAACCATGCGATGTAATATAATGACTCAATCGTATTAAAGATAACCAATCGATTAGAGCGTATTAAGTAATATAATTATCTTTGTGGCAATTATTTAAGCTTACTTCTTTATGAGAAATTTGTTAAATTGTTATTAAATTTGAAAAAGGCAATGTTTAAAGCGTTAGGAATGTGTATAAAGAATAAAACAAAATCACATACTAAACAGTGAAATAACGCAAAAGATTGTATGTAAATCTAGAAGCTAGACTACGAGAGTGCATTAAGCGCGACGTGGCTTCGATCATGCATGTCGAAGGTGAACGCGGTGGTGGTTTTTGCGACTACGTCTGCGGCGAACCGCGACACCACCGTCCAAGGTCACTAGGCAGACATACCTGGTCCGTTTTCCGCTTGTACAACCATTGTCCAACGACCTTGGTGTCTGGACAACTTTTTTACAGTCCAGCTATACGCTCTATTTGATTACCGCCATCTCCGGCTGTGATAACACTGGCCAGTGATAAGGAAAGAGGACACGCTCGACCGGTTATTCCTGATGGTAATAATGGCCGCATAAATGTTTTAATTCAATTCGTCCTTTTATATGCTAAATCATTCGAAGTGAAACAATGCCAATGTAGAGCGCTGATAAAGGTCGTTGGCTATTTACCTCGCTTATAACATACGAGTGTCGTGTGTATGCTATGATCATGTTTTGTCTTTTATTTATAGACTGCATTTTCGCCGTTTAAAAGTAGCTTCATAAGGGAAATCTATTCAAAATAGTTACATAATATGAATGCATTCACAGCCACAACTTAGATACTAGATACCACACGTATAGTGTGAAAAAGACATTGACAAAAATAAATTAAAAAGAAATCAATTTCATCTTGATACAGTGAACATGAAAGTATGCGGCAATTAGTTCGTGAATGCTACTAATCTTACATCATACAATGGCGTCACGTATTGCAACAAAAAAAGAAATAATGTAAAGTTACAGAATCATTTGTTGGTGAAGGTAACGAATCAAGCAGTACCTTTCAAACAGCTGCACCACGAGTATGGTCGACCTTACCCCGATTTCTGTCGAACCCAATTGAATCGCCAATTATAAGCCTAGCAGAATTAAAATTTTAGCGTTCACTTTTCAAATTAAGCAAGTCTTATTAGTCATGATTGTCAAATTAATTCAAAAATTAGAAAAGTGCGGCAGTGTCTCATACTTTATCTAAACATGAGAAATCATTCAACGAATACCCAAAGTAATTAAAACTAATCGTTACGAATTAAAAGACATTCAACATTGTTATTATTTTCTTTTTTTTTCCGCATAAGTACATTTTATGTGAGTATGACATGGGGTTTCCAGGCGAGCTATTCGCATTCTTATTGTCTTGATAGCTTAGTGGTCAGAGCGCCCTCCCTAGCGGTGGGAGACCCAGGTTCGAGTCCCGGTCAAGACCGGTGGATGCTAGCAGGCGATCTGGTTGCCCTTTTACGTAAGGTTGAAAACTTAAAACACGCCGCCGCGCTTTTCAGATAACTATTAAATCTACATGATATTGTCGATGGTAACTTGATCGAATCGGCGATCTCACAAAGGCCCGCTCCCGACTGTTTTTCCCCCTCCTGCGCCCACCCCTGTCCCCGACCGCTCTCACGAGATTCTTATTTAGATTCGCTTCCGTCTGATTGCTCTTGGTAATCTTTTCACTGGGTTATTGAATGTCTTCCCCGTGCGTGTCGAGCACCGAAGGAATCTCCTAGCTATCGGCGCCGACGTGAAAGGAATCGGCCGTCGATATCCTTTGAAACCACCATACTCAATTTCTGGTTTAAATGTAGAAAATAAAACGCTGTCCATTTGCTTTGTGTTCGTTTTCAAGGGGTTGGACTTGATAGGTTGGAGTCGCGACGGCGGAAAACTATCATTTAAATCTGTGCATTTAGTTGTATGCGAGGGTTTAGCTGCATTACGCGCTTAGCGGAGCCATTTTACCATTAGTGTTTTTTCTATTTGTGCAATGTTTTAACTCTTTAATTACATTTGAAATAGTTTTCTACATAGAATATATTTAATTCGGTTATAAGATTAGACTTTAGAACATTTTTCTCATACAGATATTAAAAGACAATAAGCTTAATATGGTTCTAAAAATACTGATTAAAGTGAACCACAACGGACGCGAGTGGTCGACACTATCGCATAGCACCGACGTAACTAGATTTGGTCAACCACAACACTTTGTAATCATTGTTACCCGTTTCCTTGTTTCACAGTACAATCTAATTTCACGCTGGCTAATTTACTTAGTAATCACTTGTATATCGACAATTTGTTATAACCTACAAATGTTGTCGATAAATACTTTTATTAATAATTGTGCAAGTTTTTATTGAACAGAAACTATACTCGGTAACGTTTATAACTTTCGTTTGTTCGTAGTGGGTAATGCTTTTACACATAACTTCAAACTGATACTCGGCAACAAACAGCATTATAAAAAATTGGAACAAATCCGAAATGTCGAATTGAACGGAGCGCATCCACCGTGTGATAAACGTCCAGAATCCCGATGCATTTACGTTGAAAATAAAATTTGAAGATTTATGCACGGTGAAGAGCGCGACGCTGCGTTGCCGCACACCGAGCTATTTTCAACCAGGTTATGCTTTAAATAGCGCATTACGATAGGATTTGGTTTCACGAGTTTTTCCCTGTTCCCGGCCTCAGACTGTTACGTTTCTAGTGGCAGCGCCCACACAAACAATTTTTCTGTGCGATGATTCCCCTGACACTTATTGCCGTAGCCGCCGGGAAACTCTTTTACGTTTTTTCATAGTTTCATTTTGATTAAATTGTCGGTAGATAATTTATTTTCAACATTGCCTTAGATTTTATTGCCAATATGTATTAAGCAAAACACGTTTTGTTTGGTATCTCGTTAAAAATCTGTATCGATTTTATTGGTACCTACATATTAAGTAGATGGCCTATCCTAAAGTATCTACATTCTACATGTTATAAACAAATGTGTATAAAATTTATTGTCATTACGGTATTAGGTTACCAAACTTAGTAAGCTAACAATTCATCACTACTAGACATTAAGTTTTCCTTTAAATACATCAATATATCGTAGTCATGTCATGTATAATGTCCATATCACAAATATTTACACCCAGTAGAATTATGGGACAGCAGGTTGGAGGACACGTTCAGCGGTATGAAGGTACTTTTTTGCCAACAGCCAGCATCTGAGTTAAATACTATGATAACTGCTAATTCTTTTTGCGCACATTCTATAGTTCATAATGCATATGTTGCTGGCGAATAACATTGCGACAGAACGAGACCTGGAAATAATGTTTGCCTATAATCTGTTGCCTAAGACGGCAGCGCGCTGTGCCACAAGAGCCGGCGCGCCGCCGTCGCCGGGCGCGGGCCTGAGAGCGGCCGCCGCGCGAGCTTGCTAACCCGGTAGCCGCTTGTGCTTGGCTCCGGGGCGAAACGCCCGGAGAGTAACCAGTGTGTTTTGTTGTTCGCAGAGTTGAGCCCCGCACCGCATCGGCTTGCTCGCTGACCGCCGAGCTGCTAATCTAGCTTTTTACGCGCCCCACCGTCGCCCGCCCAGACCCGCACCGGCTGCCGCCATGCTCGCGCACCAAGCACCGCTCGCCCTCTACTAAACTCAACCGTCAACATCGATAAGAACGCGTGTGATAATAATAATTTAATACTCGCCTAAATAAGCTTGCAACGTCGGTGTCTTTAATTCTAACTTAATTGTTAATATTAATCAACTAGTAAATAGGAAACTAGCGTTTAGACCGCGCGTGCATCGCCGCGAAGCCGCGTACGTGCGTGTGTGTAGTAGTGCAGTGACGGGTGCGCGTACGACAACAGTGGCCGCAACGACAACCGCAGCAGCACGCTCCTCGCCAGTGTAAAAGTGCATGCTGAGAGCGCGCGGGCGCGCTCGCCCCCCGCGGCCTATGAGCCGCACTCGCTCTGCGTAATTGCGCGCCACTCTACCGCCCCTCATTAGATGGCAACAATGGCCACCATGGTGAACATGAATAACCTCTTAAATGGCAAGGACTCACGTTGGCTGCAACTCGAAGTGTGCCGCGAATTCCAACGGAACAAGTGCTCACGGCCCGACACCGAGTGCAAGTTTGCGCATCCCCCAGCGACTGTGGAGGTCCAGAATGGAAGAGTTACCGCCTGCTACGACAGTATCAAGGTAGGTGACACAATATACATTTTATCGGTATCAACAGATAAAATAACGTTAGAGCATTACTTTCGAAATCTTATGCAGCTGCGATTTTCCGGTTGAACAAGAATCAACCCCTCAAGGCGACATTTCGCCGCCGCCATTCCGCTCTCCGACCTCAATCCCAAGGCTAGCTTGAAATGACGTCATCCCCGCCGCCGCCGTCGCCGTTCGTCTGCTACTGTATGGGAATTGGCATAGCGCTAACATAATGAGCAGGACGATGACTCTGCACCAACATGCTCTTTATATGTATAAGTTCATGAACACTGGGTTACTTTTAAAATCTCTCTCGATCATCGTACTTACTTATACATTAATTCAAACTACCTATAAGACGTTTTAGACTTTGCAACACGTTTATTTGAATAACCTGCAAGGTAGAATTACAAATCTGATAGGATAGCAAAATTATAATGTCAAAGGAAATCATGAATATTTTACATCGATTTGCACGAATAATACGGTTTATCGGCAAGTTTGCTCGGCTATTATGTGCTATAGCGTTATCAACGCGGCAAAGTGACGTGATAATATGTAGGTATTTCGGGCGAATGGAGGGCGATAAAAATTAAAACTGACACGTACGTAAACACGCACCTCTGCCGCTGCGTCGCCTCAGGCCGGTGGTCCTTATCGCGATTATGTCCACCGACTTTCCAAATAGCACACACCATATCACTAAAATATTGGTTTCATTATAAAGTGCCGCATTTTTTGTTTACGTAGTCAAAATTGCACATCTTTATGGAATACTTCGTTGTTTCCACTAAATCGTTTAGTAAACAAAATAAATTCAGATAAATGAAAGGCACTCTCTTATTTCTTAATACTTATTTCCCTTCGTATTTTCTTTGATGCTTGGTTGAATAACGCGATCAAGAGATAAAACGCACTGGGATCGAGAGCGAGCCAGTGCGCCCGGTAAAAATTTTCACGTCTACCACGGTGCTCTATTCAATATGCCGATGTTTCTAACGTTACGGCGAGGCGCCACCGGCGCTGGCGAGTTTGGAATTTTACTACAATAAGTCGCAGCCTGTGAACAACACAATCGTTTCATGTAGATGTTTTATTTTGTAGATTTGTAATACTTTGAAGGATTATGTATGATATACTTTATTTTGGATTGCTCCGTTCTTGAGTCCATCGTCATAAAAAAATGGAATATTTGTAGAACCAAATTTTAAATTTGCCATATTCATATTTATTACAAATGTAAATATTTGTTTGCTTTAAGTTTACATTCGGATAACTACCTCCATATTTTTATCAAGACTAGCTATTTCTGTAACAGTTAAATACATCCCTAAGTAGTTTCGTCAGCTATGTTTCAAATGCACACATTAATCCTTACCGTCGTATTAGTGCGTCGTATTAGACTTACATATGTATGTGTGAAGCTTCCAGTAGGTAATTCGCTTAAAGCCGGGCATCATGTTTAGTCCGAGACTCTAAACAATCAGCTAGCGTACATTGTGCGGCCTTTGTGTATCGTCGTGGTATCGCACCATCGTGTCGACACATTTTGTATCACAGTGCTGTGATACACCCTACGATGCGGCCACACGCCACCACACACTCTTCTTTTATTTTCTTTATACTCAAATGGTTTTAATTTATTTGTTCACACGTATACTGTCTAGAAGTGTCTGCAAATAATATCCTTCCCTATCCTATGATTTATAGTGTTCACTTTGTAATGTAACGAACGCGGCTGAAGTTGCGTGGGCTCTGATATTTTAGTCCCACGCGAAATAAAAATAGAATAAAAATATTGGTGTTTGCGCGCAAAAATGAGAATAGCCCATCTGTCGTTTGATCGATGCACGTTTGCTTTTTTAATCAAATACTACTCGGCTTTGACAAATCATTTTATAGACAAATTTTAATTTGCAATTCTTTTATTCATCTCAACTTTTATATAATAATGTGGCAGAATATGAAAGGCGCGTTCGATCCGAGCGATGGCTCAAGAAGTTTGAAATAATCCCCATGTGAATACGAAATAGTGCATCGTACGTAGTTCCGACGGTAATCTGCGCGATAAAAAGCATCTCGAGGACGTGGAACGGCGCTTATACTGTTGACCGGCGATGGAGCGTCCAGATATTTAACTGGGGGACGAAAAAGTAAACAACGGCTTTGTGAGGCGCACTACTGCTGGCTCTTTGAGACTCCGTCGGACCACGGCACCGGCACCTAATCGGCTAAAGCGAAAACTTCGTTCTTTCAATATTGAGATCTGAAACTAAGTTTATTCTTCTATGTAACCATCAAGTTCATAATCGAGTATCGTGTATAGAAAAGTACACAGCATACCTGATAATAATGTACAGGAAAGAGACATGATAATAGTAACAGACGTCAATTTAAGGAATCATGTGATTCTACTAAATCTACTGGCAGGTTCAAAATATGATTTTTGTTAAATATTTCAATCAAACTGCTAGCCACAAAATGTCATCAGCCGCGTTGAACGTAGGCAGGTAAATCGCACACTGATCAAACAAGAGGCGACATTCCCCGAGTCCCTCACCAACGCGCGTTTTGCGAAACGTCTCCCGTGATTAAGCCTTCAATTACGCGATATGACGAGGGGGTCATATTTGATTAGGCTACGTGTTGTGTTGATTAAACCGAGCTTATTGCCTTATTCACTTAACTCACCCACGCGGCTGATATCTACCTGCGAACGATGCGTCGTATTGTCAAACCGGATTTGCAAATGTCTCATCGTGTCTTCTCTGATACGCTTAATTTTCTGACATTAAAACGACCATGAAACACTGACCGCGAGCTATGACGAAGGCGTGAACCGAGCAAGCACATTAGAGCGACACATTACAAGTCATACAACTTTTAATGCCCACAGTTATTTTATTTGTGTCAGGTACGGTACCTACTTGCTTGCATCAATTTACTTAATAGAGCTCCGGCAGTGGTTGCGTCATACATTGATAGCTTGCCGTTAAAATTTGTTGTTGCAAAATTGAATAGACTGACTTCATCTTTGTCAACAATTTAATACTGATTAAAGGTTTTACCACTTGTACGTACACGTATATGTACGTAATATATTAATAACTATAGTTTCATGTAGACTCCATAAATTGCGTGCTATCCAAACTTGCGTCTTGCAGGTTAGTTTTAATTACAATTGATTTACCCCATACGATGCTACAATTTACAAACTAATTTAATACCTTAATCAACACCCAACTCCAAAAGATATACAACATTTTTATTTAATCAAGTAAACCTACGTACAAACGTCAAATACGCGTGACGAATAATAAAGCACCATGGTAAAGGGCACCAGTGAAAGTATGCGTGGGCTCAAATGAACTCAGTTCGCAGAGCTTGCGGTTCCATACGTGGGCAGTGATAGATGCACCGGCAGTCGCCGCGCCGCTGGCCCGCAGCCGACTCGAAATAGAAGTACACAACCAACTCGTCCACCCACGCGCTCGCTTTCTACGCATCTCTGATCTGCAAACGAAATCACCTTTACCAACAAAATAATTCTTTGAAATCACAAATGGAATGGCAACTTTATTTTCCAATGTAAACTAACTTATGCTATAAACTGATGAATATTCACCGGGCTTTGTAAGGGCAGTACTAAATTAATGAAGTGGTTTACTATTCTACATTCCAATTTATAGAAAATATTTGCTTTGAACAATATTTGCTTATTAAATGCACTCAATGTTATGAAATTCTTCCGTTGACCCATTTTCTTTTTATTTTTGGAACTTATTCGAAGCGATATTTTGATTATCAACCATTATTGCAATTATAAAAAGAGATTTCGTGGCTTTTATAAATGTGCCGTAGCTTAAATGCAAAAATCCTTTGATAAACTCCAATCACCTCGTCTCGGTCGTTCCACAAATAAGCAAAACTACTGCTAACAAATCTGGAGCAAAGGCTATTGCTTTAGGTACTCCTCTGGAGAGGTTTTCAAAACTCGTCCGCCAAGTGTTCCACTGCAGAACATTCGGAGTATTCGGAGCATTTAAAACCTGCCAGTAATCTCAACTCGCCCGCTTTGTTCGGCACGCTGCTGGAGTTGTTTCATATGTTGGATAATTTTATGGACTGCCGAACACCGGCCCAGTGTCGACGAGCTTCCCGCACTTTTATAGACTGCCTACGACGTCATTAATTCTTAAAAATTTTGCTCAACCAACTATTCTTAGAAGACATGAATCGATCTCCCAACACATAATAATTGTTATCTGAAATGCCAATCATAACGAACAACACACCTGTAATTAGCAGATAAATCACAGCGATGGAATCATAGCGTATACAATTACAAAGCAAAATAATATTTTTATAATTAACCTAGAAGTCTATTTTGTTTGCTGATTTACAAAACAAGGTCGCCAATCTTGGGCTCCAGATTGTTCGTGAACCTTCACGCATTGTAGATAGGTAAGTAGACGTGGTCGAGACGGCGAGCGCTGTTAGAATAGCAGCACCGTTACGTGATTCATTATAGATATACGTACTGTCTGCCTGTTCAGTTCGTCCTATCTGAAACCGCAATGACGAGAAATTTGCTGTGGAATGTTACCGCCTGCGTTAACCACCGAGAATTTGTAATTCGTAAAGGATATAAATCTAAAAGACTGAGCGAACAGGTTCAGAATAAGGTCAATTTAAAGAATAATCTAAAAAACTTTGCGTAAGAGAAATAACATAAAAGTGTTGAATAACAATAATTAAATCCTTAAATCTGGATCGAAGATAATGTAGAGTGATGAAGAGACGCGGTAATGGGTATTTATTGTGCTCTATTTTGGGTCCTCTAAATGCACGATCCGCCGGTACGCTTGCGTTTTGCGAGCGACGTTCATTAACTTTGTGCTGCAGCCAGCGCTGTGGCGCACTCGTCGCGTGCTATCGTTTGCATTAGTTTTTAAAAATCACTTAATCTGACCTGGATTGAACGCCAGCATGCTTCAAGTAATTGCTGCATAAATTGTCGTTCTCGTTTTAATTGTTGTTTGTCGTTATTTCGTAGATTTCGACTGTTTTGGCCAACGGTGTTATTAGAGTACATAATTATTTCTAGTTTTAACATTGCTATAAATCTTGCCAAGTCACATTTCATAATTTTTTGAAAAATATACAGTGAGACACTTCTAACAAATAGAGCAATCTAAATAACAATATTTCGACAACGCTACAAGAAATAATTGGATCTTTGTGGTATTCTTTTATGAATAGCAGTTGGTATGTAAAGTTGTTAGGCAGTTATAAATATCAGATTTTAATAAGATGTCCAACTTTCTCGTTGCGTGATAAGTGGGGTGTCACGTTCCGTTCGCTCTCAGATTTCGCCACTCGCGCCGTTCAAATTGCACTCCGGCTGGCGTTCGTGCGCACTCCATGCACTTAGCCAACAACTCGATATTACAACATTAATTGAAAACCGCACTGTAATAACTTAATTATTTCTCTTTTATCTTATAAGTTGACAGCTTCATATTACTATTATGTTTCAATGATGTTTTATCCTATAACTGGCGACGTTTAAACGCTGTAAAAATGTTCCTGAAAATGTCCGCTGAATTTGTGCTTTCTAAAAATGTCACTCTAAATTTAATCTTTCCACCGAGCGCAGAGCGCGAATGAAAAATACTGTCGTGCCGTGTCCATTAGGTAAAGTATATTTTTAGATAGTGCTCTCGGCTACATAAACTTTCATTCCACTTTCAACTGTATCTCACAAAGTGTATCAACATCATAATCTCTTAATTATCATTATTGCGGTCATTTGATGACATGATTTTAGTAGAATGAAGATTGGATGGACTATTCCCACTATAGCATTTCCAGAGTCGTCAATAAAAAATACCACGAATCGTTCGCGAATGATGAGGGGCGGCACGCGGCGCATTCCTACATGCCGCGCATTTCCATCCGATATTGCGCCGCCATTATGCCCTGCTCCTCGACTCCCGCCCCGTGGGGCTCACCCCGCCGCCCTTTAATTAAACGGTGAGGCCCGAGAGACACGTCTCCACCAGCAACGTGGAAAATCACGTAAATAGCTCCAAAGTTATTTTCTTCAGTTCGGTCCATCCTATTGATAACAAACTTGGTTGACTTTCTTATTTTACGATCCATTCTCTTAGATATTTACGATAGTAAGCCGTAGGGATATCATTTCAGACCAAGTTGGTTCCAAAATAACAACACAATTCCATCTGGAATATGTTAGAAAAAGAACAATTAGGTATGTAAACATAGCTCAGCAGTAATTTTTCGCCCGAGGGTAATGGTAAGCAAAATAGGCTCGCTTCATTCGTTGTTTCCATGGCAATGGCTAGGTGAAACAATGCGTGTAATTCGACGACATTAACCTCCTTTCTCGACACATCCGCGTAATAAAATAAAGGCGGCTCCGACAGGGCTCGTAATGACGCCAGAGGCCCCGGCGTCGGGTGTAGGGTGTAATGAGCGCGACTTATCTGCGCTCATTTGCATGCCGAGTACCAGCCTCGACCTTGGCACCTCGCTTGCATCACGATTCACACTACACAATGTGCCGAATTCGACGCTACGCCGGACGCACGGTTACGTCACCGGCCACCAACGCCGCCACAACTGCGAGACTATTACGCGATAGCGAAAGTCTAGTCTGGCCCTCTACGGCAATATTGAACAAGTCTAGTCTACAACACTAGACGATTCCCCAGTACACATTTCTTCATTAAACATGTGAGGCAACGTCGCACATATTTTAGTGTTGCGATACGCAGAACAGCACGTGGTTTTTGTCAATTCTCATTAGCGTGGCATATTTTATATACCACGAGTACAACACTGTCTTATTTCAAAGTTGAACATGTCTTTTTCGTATTTTATATTTTAAACTTCCTTTTTAATAATCAGTTGAAGGTATTTTGTCATCAATTTAATAAATACAAGAATTTCATTCTAATCAAATGTTTATAGTAGCAATACTAAGACTATTTAATTTAACAGGACTAGATTATTCGCATATGTATGTGAACACTATTTCAATATCCGGCTTTGCTTTCAATCATTTACTTCAGAGCGATAGATTGGTCATGAATCATGATACCATTAAACACACAACTAAGATTAGAACAGTAAAACTCATTAAATAGCACTCTCAGCATTTAATTTTCCTGTGATCGTATCGGTGACCCGTTGTTACGGAGTCAAAGCAGATCGGTATCCGTGCTTAGGTCGCTACTCACCGTTTCGCTGAATAACTTAAATCGACAGGCAATCGCTTCGCAAAGTGCATTTTCAGCCGGAGGCGAGGCGCGGGCTCGATGTGCCACGCTTTAGCCCCAACGACGCTTTACATGACAATTGCGATGTCCCCAGGGCTAGCGTCGTCGTCGCGACTCTCAGATGCTCCAGTGGCGTCGCTATCTCGCCATTTCACAACCTTATGCAATATCAAATGTTTTATTAAAAAATTAACCCTATATTACACGTGTGTATATACAATATCCGACATAGTATTTGTCGTACGAAGAGAAAGTGTTTGTATGTGTAATATATTTTTTGCGCTCTAACCAGTGAAAGGTGTGAAAGTTTAGTCAGGAACTCTATCGGTTAGGGTAAGGGCAACAGTGTCGAAGTGCATTTTGTCAAGCTTTTCCCAACGGTCAATAAACGCGAAGAAGACAGGGAGTTCTAGCTGTTCTTTCACGACTACGTTTGCATAATTGAATACGTTCGCTAGTCGCGTCACGCGCGCCTCCATCCAACTTAGCATCCTTAATTGGCCTACGTATTATTTGCCAATTAAAGTGAATTCTCATCGAGGACGTGACACGAAACCTGTATGGATTTCAATGCAAAGAGGTTTGTCTGTTTAGGAACTGCCTTAAATTATTGTACGCAAATAAAGCCACCTACAAATTCTTCTAATCACTTGTATATTTTGCGTAATCGTGTCTGGATATAGTGCTGATGCGCTTCTAGTATGTTTATTTATATTAGCAGATTTACTCGCCGCATATACATAAACATCTTAGATCGACAACATGTCATCTATAAATAATGAGACATCCCTATGACTCAATAACCCGCCGTAAATACTTCTTGCAAATATAAAAAATGTTCAAAGTGCAGTGACATTGTTGGTTAAGAGTTGTAAAACCTGATCTGCAACTTGTGCTTCTGAACTATTGAGGATATACGCACATCTACAATACTGCCAGTAATATAAATCTTCACGGTTGTTGCTGGGTCACAAACAAGATTTATTTATACGTTATTATAATATGTTACTTTATAAAATGAATCAGTTTCGTTCAATGTGTTAAACATTGAACAAAACTAATTCATTTTATAAAGTTACTACGCTCCAGCAAAAGGTATTGCTGCGGCCTCAGATAGTAAGTAATTTATGACGTAACTAAAGTATATTTAAAAATAATCCCGAAAACGATTATGTACACATCGAATGTGTTATTGCAACACGTGGCCTCAACCGCTATCGGCGCGTACAGTATGGAATTGTTTAGAAATCTGCTTAACCACTAAAGGAAAACACGTTAACAGAACATAAATCTATGTGTACTTCTTTGTGAATGACGCAGATTCAAATACTTGTTAGTTTACATTTCTTGGCATCCGAACGTTTCACGACTTCACAATATTTTTACCAGGCACGATGAAGCATCGGGATTCAAGGCCAGGCGCGCCAGTAGAAATCGAGTTCCTGATCCGTCCGGGATGCCTCTCGCTCGCTCCCGGCCAGCCGGCTGGAATGCGTGCAAAATAAACAAGTATAACCGGTTTCGTTTCGCATCGTGCGCCGCGCCCGCTCCGAGCCAGATGCAGCCTTTTCTCTAATCCCATATTTTACAATTGGCGTATCCAGACAGACTGCTAGTATATACTACAATAATATATCTTCAAATCGATGACGAATAAGCATGAGAGTCTATCTTATTAGTATAGTAGCTAAATGTATCCTAGAATAGCATCTCAAGTAGCCAAAACCAAGAAAATATAAATATTACTTATTAGTAAAGTTTATACTTAGCTGCCTACTTCATTTGATATGAAGAAGTTAACCGTTACCTCAATGAATCCAGTGAACGTCCACTTCTTTTAATCTGTCGATTGCTTGCCCTTCCCCTACTGATACCGAAAGGGTAAGGCTGATGCAATGCGATTGCGAATCTAATAGATGTTACTCCAGGCTTTGCCAACCACAAATCTTTTTAATTCAAGTAATTTTTGAACAGTTTATCGAGTTATACCTATATATCTGTACTAATATTATAAAGCTGAAGACTTTGTTTGTTTGTTTGGTTGAACGCGCTAATCTCAGGAACTACTGGTTCAAATTGAAAATTCTTTCAGATGTGTTGGATAGCCTATTTATCGAGGAAGGCTATAGGCTATATAACATCACACTAAGACCTATAGGGGCGGCGCAGTATCGATAAACGCGGGTGAAACCGCGGGCACGTCTAGTGTTTAATAAACGTTGGCTTGAGTGGCATAAGCTTAACTAGTGGTTTGCGTTTTATTTGTGATAATAATAAAAATATTCAGAGTAAGGTTAACAAAAAAAGTATCTCGTTTCTTGATCAAGCAGAATATTCTTGTAATGTAAGTTTTTACTATGATAACGATAATAAATAATAGAATAATAATAAATAATAAAATTTATTCGGCTAAAAAAAGGAGTACAATCGTGAACTTAAATCAACTTTAAATTAAATCTTAATATCTAACAATAACTCAATGTCTTAATAAACTAGTTTATAACTAAAAAAATAATAATTATAGTTATGGCAAGAAAGGATAATTTACATCTTTAAATTATTATAAGCTACTTCCTGAACTAGGTTAGACCTGTGTTTCAGGCGATCACTTGTCTATCTATTTTAAAAGTGGACATTTACTTAAATATCTTTTTGAACAATAATATAACTAAATATAAACTTAAGCTAAAACTGCCTGTACACGTACAAGCAACTGTGTCATACAATAAAATGCTCAGGTACCTAAAGTATAATTACATCATTTTAATATTTCTAACAAATTCTCTGTGTCTGCATAATAGAGTTTACCTAAATATTCCGTTATCATATGATTACAATTTTTATTACTGACGCTGTATATGCTTAGCAACTTATTATACAAAAATGGACGATGTTCATACATAGATTCTAATTGAACTTCGAATTTAAAGTATATAAATGTTAATGTTTATCCAAATCGAACAGCAGGCAAACAAATATCTAGAAAAGCTCTCATCGTGAAGAAATAAAACTCTTATCTGTTTTGTTGTTGCTTAAGTTGTCGTGTCGTTGGTGCTCGAGCTATGTCATTATTTACGTAGCAAAAAGCACGACGTGGAGCATTGGACAATGTGTTTCCGTTCGCAGCGACCGATAGACGACAACGCCCATATATCTTGTGACGGCAAGCGTGATGTATCGCCACCGATCACACCTCACTACAAACTGTCTGCCACACATTATCTATGACGATAATGCGCTTGTAAACATGTCAACATTGAAACAAGGCTACAATATCCAATTTTATAGAAACAGTGTAATGGTTTTGCATGATTGTATCAACAAACATCATTAACTGTAAACGCATATTTAAGTTTTGCCCTAATTTTCATCTGTTTAGAACTATCAAGAAGTTTTCGTCGTATTTCCCTACAAACCAATAAACTGTTAATTTTATTTCAAACGTGGTTTCTAAATTTTCTTTGAATTAGATTCAATCTTGTTGATGAACCACCGAAAATAATTTGACTGTCGTTTTTACGATGGTGTTTACATTCCGTCGTCGTCGTAGTGTTGTGGTTTGAGTTACGCGTCGTGAGATGCGCCACTCAATTAGCGCGAGGCGCGAGGATGAGTGGCGAGTGACAGTCGTGGCCTGCTCTACCGTTCTTGTTAAGTGTCGAGCATTCATTATTTAACAACACCTCCGCCACAGCTTGCCGAGCCTTTTTCAGACTTGTACAGTTATTGAGTATGCTTATCCCGAACATCTACCGAATTACTGCAGACTCCCAAGCCCCTTTTTAAATAAATCTGATCCTTCTTTCTAAAATAATTCTTACTAAGAGTGGACAAAGGTAGTTGGTATAGACAACTCATAGTATTAATTTTAAAATAATATAGATAATTACACATAATGGTTGTAAATGACATTACTATAGTCGTAATCTCGATATTAAAATTTGGACCTAGACTAGATTACGTCCGATTGATCATTTGCCTTTTACGTCGATAGGCTCTCGTTTATCTTTATTCAGGAGGAACCAGGTTAGCAATTTTATGATCGCTTTTAATATTTTACATGTTTCATTTTGAGTAATCTAACAATTTTTGCAGTGGAGTTGGAGTAAACGAGTAATCTATTCATTTTTACACTCTCAGTTTACACACAATGAACCCAATGAGATTTTTGAAGTAAAAAGCTAGTGTTCACCGTCGGCATGATCGCGGCCGCGACGCGGCGCGGCGGCCGTACGGCGCAGTGTACTAAAGTAGAGCGAGCTGAGTTTTTGTCGGAAGGTTCGTTAGTCAGCGCGAGGTGGCGCCGCTACAGTACGTACTCGTGCTCGAGTGCGCTCCTCCAACTCTTTAACTACCTACATGAAGGACACTTGACGGTGCACTCTCCTATTATAAACTGCGCTTTTAATGGTTTGCGCCGATTTTAATTATTTTTGCCATTTTTGGTTGACTTTGTATCTGGAAAAAACACGAGCCAAATGCTATAGTCGTCCATACATCCAAGTTTAGGTATTTTTTACGACTGGTATTTTAAATGTGTGCATAATAATATTTGTAATCTCTTTTAGAAAACCAAGTTTGCCTTTCTGTCTACATTTATATAAGTAATCCTATGCAAGATAATGAGATACTCAGTCGGATTCTCGGGACGAGCACTCTTCAACATAAGAGGACAGGACCTAGCTCTGATCTCTAACAAAGACATTCAAAGGCTTCGTCTAACTTAAACCGTAACCATCAACACTTAGATTTATACGGGCGTAATGCTACTTCAAATGTGTAACAGTGCAAACAGAACATATCCATTTATATATGCAATATGTGCATTGCAATGTCGGAATACATAATATAGTAATTCCGACATGGCACTAAACTCATATTCAGGCGATAATCCCGTTAGTTTGCAATAGGCTGACCGCGTCGGATGCAGCACCAACAAAATCTATTAAGTGCGCCAGCTCGCTCCATGGCGGCGTGCGATAATGCAAGCGTTGTAGCGTTTACCGCGACTCGCGACTAAACGTTCGGGTGTGCTCCACGACCACGGATTACCACACGCACAATATCCACCAAATTGGATAATACACTTAAAATACAATCGCGCTATGAACGCGCTGTAATCTAGTGACGCGGCTGCCGATGAGCATATTAATTTGTCGCGGGAATAGGATTAGCGGGCGGCACCGGGGTGTGGGAGGAACGCGGATTCCGTGATCGCATCACCGGCTTACTGTGTTGATCCAAAATACGAGCGCTCTTAAAATTACCGCCTCTTGTATTTTGATAGTTAATTGTCTGGTTGCAAGTGTTGCAACTCTATAGCAATAACTTTGTAAGCAAACGGGGCGATATGCATAATTTGCATCTAACATAACAAATATTAATAATGAATAGTCATATTGATAAAAGAAATTGAAACTACAAAGACATTACCTTGCGTTGCCTAGCCTTTTGAGTGTTCAAAGGGGGCTATCGTCGGTTGGGTAGTTTAAACGCTTTTTGCGAGTTGAATGGACAAAACTGCGAGAGCTACTTTTCCGAAGGGCAATTATTCTTAGTTTGACAGCGGGATCGCGGTGGTGAGCTGTTGCGCGCCGCCGCGAGCTCCGGCGCGCCGCCGGCTTCGTCTTCCAACTTTCAAAGCGTCGCGTCGGAGTGTTTCGCCTCGCTAAAAGTTTTAAACTGTACACTTTATGTTCTTTATTGTCTTCGCGGGGCTCGTCTATCTGCGTAAAATTTAAACATCTACTTTTCTCAACAAATCGCAGTGTGTAAACTTCATCGCTTTGAAGTTTCCACCATATAATAAAAGCACAATGGACATAAAGGATCACGAATGCATCGGCATATAACGAACAAACATCTGTTAGTAATCTCCTAGCAACAACTAAACGACCGTTAAGTCTCTTATGTGTTGAGGACACGCTACTGGTTTTTCAGAAAGCTCCGCCCTATGCCTGTCCTCTCTTCACGCTCCTCCCTTCGTGTCTTTCACTGCCCTACTTGTTGAACAGATACGCTGAATACTTATGAATTTACGACTCATATGATTCGCTGCTCACCTTTATTGATACAAAATAATAATAGCACTCGTTTTGTAGTTCATCATTATGACGCACATTTTGCTATACATGATAGAGGGTACGGTATACTTTGACGAGTTCTCTTTTATTGAGTGTGCAACTTAAAAAGTATCGTAGGTAAGTGAACAAGGAGAACCCGGGCGCGGTCGGTCTGTACCCGTGTCAGCTTTAAATCGAAATTTTGCCGTGGGCCGCGGCGGATAGCGCCAGTTAACTTGTAACTCACTTTTGATGTATCGTTGTTTTTGTAGAGTTGGAAGCCTTGTAAACATCGCAACAGGAAAGTTTTGGGTCGTCTGTCCACCGTTTCTGATATGTAGGCGAGATTAAAAGAGACCCTTTTAAATTTTACTGAAAACGTTTCAAGTGATGTGGAATAAAAATTGGACATTTATCGAAGAGTATCAGAAGACTTCATCGGCGATATTCGCAGCAGATTCAGATTACGTTTGGTCAGTAGGACTTAATTAATGGCGGCAGATTGTAGAGCGGTGTCATTGTGCTGGATTACACCAGTGAGGACCGATAATAAAACAATGCTCAAACCCGACGGTTTTACGAGCAGATCTCGAGCGCAGATAGTGACGGCAGGGAATAAACAGCACGTAAAGTCATCTGCGTTAATACTCGCAAACGATTTCCACGTGTATATGGATATTATCTAACAAAAATATTTACCAGCAGACTGGCATACCTCATTAGAACATAAACGCGCACAGTCACATCTGCATTAGAATTGGGCACCGCAGACGTTCAAAAAGACACGTGCATATGTAACGAATCGAAATAAGTCATGTTCACGTATGTAAATACTTACACAGTATTCGACACAATACTCGATTTTATAGATAAGTAAAATGATTGTTAATCAGTTCTACAGTTTGACCTTTCTTTTGCATTTGTCTACCTTATTTGCCTCTATTTGAAGATGATTTAGGGTAATGGCGTTGGGCAAATTATAGAGGTATAATCCTTCGTTTCAGGTACTTATAATCAACATATGATCATAGCAATAGGCGGGTAAGTGTGCTCACCAGTCGGCTTTCTACGGTTTTATGTAAATGGCCGCCGATAAACCGACCTCCACCCGCGCGACGCTCATTTGCATTCATAGGCTCGTAACCCTTCCTCGCTCTTCCAACGCTTATGCAGCCTCATCCGCAGCGCTCCAACGTAAAACTTGCTGCTTTGCCTTTTGCACGATAATTTACGACTCCCTATGTAATACGTCCAGGCGGCGATATGAGTTCGGCGTGTATCTTCCACAGACCGTGAGGTCGCGGTGTTGCCGTTCGATTTACATATTATATTAAACTCGCCGTCGCCCGAATCCCTATTCCTCTTCGCCACCGGCCGTTACGCTCCAACTTTTCTCAATTTTTCCGCCCATAAAGCACCCGAAACGAAAGTTTCTCCGTCCGCCGCGTGAGGTCGAGTGTAAATACACTTTTTATAATGTACTTAGTCACTCTGTCGCCCCCTCAGAAAAAGACTCCGTTTAATAACGACTTAGATACTATAACTTTAAACATTTTTTATTAATACATTTTGCCCTCGCTCTAATCGTATAAAATATCGAATGATCAAATTTAGGATAAAGTAAAGATATGAAGAGACGAAATTAAAAGCTTTTAGCTATAACGTGAGCCAGATAACCGACTACAATATAAAAAATTGAAAGACCTGTGGGAAGACATACACGCGTAGGATAACCTCTATTTATTATAATAAATAAACTTTGCCAATAAAAACGCTTGGTATGACAATATCGCCTCATAAATACTAATAAAACGAATTGGTATAGAATAAACTGACAACTCTCTCCTCGTTTCGGTAGTCACAAGGAAGTGAAAATATACTATAAGTAGGTAAACATATTTAACTGAATTGTGAAACTGACAAAATATGCATCTTCCGCCTTTGATGAAGCAATCTCGAACACGTTTAGTGAAACTATAATTATTTCAGACTGGTTTTGTTTAACAAGTTAATGTATATTTTATTACCGTTACGAATGTTGAACAGATTTGTATGTATGTAGGTACATATATTACGTCAGTAGTTGGCTATCTGATGCGTCGTCAGTAGGTGGGTAGAGTTGCAAGCGATATAGCAAACAGACGCTCACATGGAAGGAGCTATCGGTACGTTACATCTGACACTACACGTCTGGCTCGCTCGCCAGTCGCCGGTCGCACACACCTGTGTAAGCAATGAAAGTTAGTTGACCTTGACTGGAAACCATACAATAACACATTGCTTTGTCTTCAACTCACATCGTCAATTTATATTTCCTAGAAATTCTTTACGTGAATGTAGCTACAATGAATTAAGCGCGAAAGTGCTCGGTATCAATACTCTAAAATAATACGAAAAGCGATCAATCTTGTTGACGCAATATGTTTATATTTCATCAATATGAAACAATTTTGATCTGCTCTAAATATAGGAATGCGAACGCATGTGTATGTTTTTTATCTTTCTATAGAATCTTTAAGAATGTGTTGTTGTACATACAACTGGGAAATATATTATAATTATTACGTGTAGTGTCGTAAAAGCGGTGACAATCCAAAGCTCAATGGAAGCTCGCTTGTCACGCAACAACAACTCCCCTTCAGTGGCCCCTCTCGTTAAAACTTTCCGAAATATGACGCATGCTTGCAACCCTTTTTTGTTATTTTTCCTCAATGCGCGTTATTCAGTCGTCCGCTGTCTTCAGCCTTATCTGATTTCGGTTTATATCTGCGAAAAAGGAATCTCAGTATTTTTTTATATCTGCACGATTTACACCACAAAGTTACTTTGATGGCTTGATCCTGTGATTTGGTCGTAGCGACTGGATCAAAGAAGCGGAGGTGTGTATGGCGCCGAGCGCGCCCGCTGGTTGACTCTCTGGCCCGATAGCGTCAATCTAACGCTCAATTAGCCGAATGCGATTATCCGATTCGGATCCAGAATAGCGGCTGACTCCTCCGCGCGCCGCCCCAAGACAAGCGCGCCAACTTTATTAATTAAGCCGTGTCTTATCTCTTGTTAGCACTCATTCTATTATTTGTCTTTTCACCGCTCATTTCCATAATTTCATCAGCGAGTAATTACTTACCACTAACGCGGAGCATTTCTCATTGTGTTTGCATATTTTGTCGTCGTTAGCATTGTAAACTTCACCTAAATAAAGTTAAATCCAGTTAACGACTACGATTTGCGAATCGTCACTAATTTATTAAGTACATCTCGGTCTGACATCGGCTCGCCTGTGATCACATCTCGCTGGCGCCGGTGGTTTATATCTGAAACGTAGTTTTAGCATTCTAATAATGGCAGACTTGCTCATCTTTGTACTGTTGTACCATTGTTTTCCGCTTCTGTGAGGAATGGCTTTTGTTGTTAAAATGATGCGTCAGTAGAGAACATAGTGGGCGGCGCGGGCGCGGGTGAACACCGTCCGCTCTCCCCCGCTGTGTGTTTAATTAGCTTAATTGACATCGCGAGGTGCGGTGTCCGAGCGTTTGTTTGCGATATCGTGTTCCCGCACCCGGCGCGCCACCCGCCCCGCCGACGCCCGCTACTGATGTCGAAGTCGTCACTTCACTGAAACGATTAAATCACTTTACAGTTGCGACGATTGCCTGACAAAACTCAAAATATTCGTGACTGCATTTCATATTCTTTATAGTCAACTTTAGAAATACATATAAATAATAATATATAATTTGTATTTGTAAAAGCGCCACGTCGGCGTCAGTATCGAGTCGGCGCGTGTGGAGCCATCTAAATGCCGAGTCAGCATGGCGTCATACGGCGTCTAAAATACATTCTGATTCTGCTCTTCCTCTTCCCATGTAAAAAGGTAAAACTGCTACGAATTTTTCCTTAAATTGCCCGGGGAATAAATTGTAGTCCGTACGTGAACTGAGCTTTAATGATCCTTTATACTCCACTGTGCCACAATTTTGAATAGTTGCTTCTTATCTGACAGTCCAATAGGTACAGGGGACATACATTATAAAATTTCTTATTCACATAACGTATCTACTGTAACATTTTTATTATATTTGGTAGCCTTGATACAAAAATGTATATATATTATGTATCATTTAACAAAGTTGGTGCGCGATGCGTGTCACAAGTAATTACAACCATTTCGAGTCCATCTGTCAACAATAACATTAGCCGCACTGGCGATCAACAATCTATCAGATCAAGATATAGTGATTGTCAGAATGTTACTAAATAGCTGTCCAACTTGGTCGTTCTCACAAATGAACAATATGCGAGTCGTCTCTGTATAATTATTTAATTAATTACTGTTTATTGGTATTTTGTTTTGAGACTTATAGATAATACTATATGAGAACATTTCTGCATAATTATCAAGGCTATATGAAATAAAGCAGCTATTTTTCTCATGACAACGGATTCGTGACTCATTTAAACATTTGTCGCTATGTCTCATCGTTTCTTATTCGGACATTGGACATCAAAACTCGTTTTAACTATTCACTCTGTATGTAGATTTCTTAGCAGTCACTAAAAATGTTAATAACTATTTCGGGCAAGGCTAATAAGTTGCCATAAACCTTTCAACTTAACTGATTGACAGTTCTAATTAATATCTCTACTCGTTTCCATCATCCAAGTGCGTGTGATTAATCTCGCGCTGAACAAAGAAATCCGTTTCCGCGAGCCCTCCGACTCGACTATCGATCATTCACCTCGTCGAATAAAAATAATAATAAATAATAGGGCCGGCGCCATTGTCCAAACGAGGCGTGCGTGTCAGCGATAGTTTCAGATATAATGTCGACTGACTTAACATTATTATGGCGGGAGTCTATCGGTCGCCTCTACTCACCCATTTCTTTCGTTAATTATCGTGCGACCCAAGGTCGCTAAACACTTTCAACAAAGTAATTTTCTCATGTTCTTATACACTTGCGAAGCAACGGTATTGTGCCTTGAATAAGAAAATGTTACTTCACATACCAGATTGTTTTGATACTGGGTTTTGCATGAGCGCCTTATTAATTGCTAATTATATTACAGGCTACTTCCTACGATGTTGCTTGCATAATGTGTCAAACATGTTTGCTGAAATTAAACTCCATAAAAATCATATATTTTCACTGCTCTTATTAAATGCAAACAAACACACTTCTGCAATGTTAGTTAGGATATGCAGGTGTACTGAAATATAAAAAATGAACAGAAAGTTGTTCATACACATTTCACTAGGCCATAATAAGCTCAATCATTTCAGTTCACTATACAGGACAAGTTTGATGGATAACCCGAGGCGCCGCCACGCCGCGACGCCGCCGCGCCGTTCCACAGGCGTACTAGACGCTATAAAAACTTCACTTCTTTGACACACATTTTTACGATATTTATATGACTTTACGATAAATAACCTTTATATGGATTAAAATAACGCCTATTTTACAGTACAAGCTATAACTGCAAGTTAACAAACAACTAAGCAACGATTGGACTTCCAGTAACATGCGAGCTAAACTTTTTTCGAATTCAGTCGCCGATCGCCTACCCTCGCTGCGTCACAGATCAGTAACTTGCACGTCTCACGCAACATGTATACAAAATCAATAACGCGTAAGCTCAAGAAACTCGCGCTGTGTAAACAGTGGATATTTTAAGCGCAGTTACTATTCTTTTGTATCATAAAAGCGTCCAATTCGGACAGTCCGCGATTCGTGCTGTGAATTCGAATCCCACTCGGAACAAATATATGTGTAAATACAAAATGTTCCTTAAAAAAATTGTCGGTTAATGCGGTAGACATAATACATGCAATGGTACCCCTAATATATTTTATTTGCATGGAGGTTTTGGCACCGTCGTATATTATTCAAATACCTTCTCAGAATCAAGACATTTGATCGTGTACTATTTTTGATCTTAATTTGATAAATCTTGAAGTAGATAAATCTACTCAAATGAACTCCAAGTGAAACTCTTGACAAAAAAGCGTTATTTAATGTATACTATGAATTTAAAATTTGTCCAGCAATATTAAAAGTGTTCTAGGAAGTTTTGAACAGGTCATCTATTTCAACCATCGCTCACGGTAGCCGCACTGCACATAAATAACTTTATATGAGCGCTCTAAATTTCTTTACTATAATAGCTTCTAAGGCTCCGTTGTCAGTTGTGACAAGAATACAAAGCGGGTCTGATTTATTTCCGCAAATTAATCTTTTCACTGAGGGTCAATATATTACCTAGAATATACCTCGGTGCAGACACATTTCAACGAAACTGCAGCTGCTGTAGGCATAATGCAACTCAGCAAGACAATATTCGACACGAATGGATGAATATTTTTCACAGTTTCAGTTGTACACGTCATAAGGCGCCTGTTCGCAAAAATCGACGCGCGGAGAAACCGCCTCGTCAACAAGCGCCCGCGCCGTGCAGCGGCCCGATAGCGTAATACCAAAACAAATGGCCTCCTTTGTCACCTTTTTATTTTACATACGTGAGTTATGTTTCCAAGACGTCGGTCGGTGCGTTATTCAGATGATTGCAGCTTGTCGCAAAAAGATCCCGTCCGCTAAATTTATTCATTACCTGTTTTAACCGCGGCAAATCTTCGAGGAAAAAGAAAACCTTACGGGACATTGCACTTTCGCGTTATTTTTATTGTCTCGAGTATCGAACAGGGCATCGCGTCCATTCGCCGTTTGAATAATTGGCGGAGATCGAGTTCTCTGTAAATATCCTTCAATGAAACCGTTCTATCGACTTTGTCTCTCTAGACCAGCAAAAGATTAATTTTAAATTGCATTTCCAAGTTAGAAAAAAGAATTGCGATATTTTTACGCGATAAGCAATTATAGACTGTTATAAATAAAATGTATCTAAAAGTAACGGCTTGACTTTTTTCTCGACACATAAATTAATGTTTGTAGACATTAACAACTATGAAATGCCAAACTATGAAATGCCAAAGCTTTGGAGTTTAACAATTAAGGCATGTTGAACGCGTTAAGTGTGCATTTAATTACGCCATTCACAAGAATGTAACGCTATAAATAAATGTTCTAGTCAACATGTGCGTACGTTTGTAGCAAAAGATTAAGCTTAATCAAATAAGCCGGTGTTCATGTCGCGCATTTCAATTTCGTCGTTCGATATGATTGACGTGTGAGCATACTCGATGCTGTCACAATACCAATTAATTCGCCAACTACATATATGTAAGCTCAGACCAAAACGTCACAACCAGCCTGGCACGATATACTAGACAAGCCTTCTGCCAAGATAGGATGCCAAAATAGTCTTCATAGATACTCAACACCGGAGTATAGATAAGTAATTGTGCTAATTGTCAAATATTGATGGCCATAGGATTTAGATGACACGTGCCTCATGTAAAATAATTTGCTTAAATTTATATCTTCATTAAAAGTTATTATAATATTATTGCATACATGTCAGCTAGTTGCACATCTACAATGAATCGATGAATTCAATTTAGATCGGCGTGGACCGTGCAAGGGCATTAGCGGGCCACATCGATCCGTTATCTCTATTCCCGAACAAAGAGAGATGAAATTTTAATCGGTCGCGTTGTCTGCCATCGCAGAAGTTGGCCGCCGACCCGGCGCCGGGCGAAGCGCGCTCGTATTGTAATGAGCGGTCCCGGTCGCCGCGAGCCGCTCCTCTCCTAGCCGTTTGAATAATACATGTATCGGATCACCGAGTGGCGAGTGCGAGCGAGCAGAGCCAGCACACTGGCGCACATCACCTCCACAACGCGTGGCCCGACGACCACTTCTACTACCGAATCGATCACTATCGCCCGACGCACCGTCAATATTTTATTTACACGTTAGTCACGTGTCGCGTTATGAGTGAGATGAGCCTGTCATGTATACGCAACTACTTATCAAAACGTATCACGTGAAACTTTTTAAAACCTTCATAAATTATGTGCACTTATTTCCAATCTCCTCGTAATACGTCGGTATTATTAGAAGATTGGAAAATAGGTATGTGCACAACATTTTTATACTAATTAGAGACAAAAAAGTTTCGTGGTGATTAAAACGTGATTCAGTCTAAGACAATTTCATAATTGTCATAGTTTTTTCTCAGGAACAGGACGAATTTATATGATCAGAATCATCAAAGAGGCCAATAATTAGCTTTCGGGTTATGAATTTGAGATGCTGGAATGAACTGTACTACGGGTAATAAATCTAATTATTTGTCATACATTTTTAATTACTTAACGTTTTTCCCTTTCAACTGCTTAAGTTGGCTTTTCAAAATGTACACACAAGCAATAAAGTACCTGCTAAATGATTTACAAAGAAATTATAATTTCATTATTATAATTTGCAGTCCTTGTAAGATTTTACCTGCAATAAAAATACATATTTAATGTAAGAAGTTTAAGAATCTTCGTAAAAAGTAAGAAACGAAAAGTATTTCCCTGGATTTTAATATCAATTCAGAGAGATCTTCTTTAATAAGTTGTAAACTTGTGTTGGAGGGTTCTCGCCGCAAGTTCGATGCTACAGGCAACGGCGACTACCGGCAATCTCGTTAAAATCTATGACGAAACTCTGCAATGGCGTTTCACGGCTATTTATGAAATCACATGCTTCTCCTAATGGTATGTAACTAGTCACTTACGTTTGTACAATAACCTGTACGCAACTTGGACCGTGGTGCCGTGTTTTCATCTTGTCTATATTGCCGATATACAGTATGTTATAGTAGAGAATCGTGTCCAACAGGACCCAACCTAAGCGTGGGTACAAAGGATATAAATTTTATTGGTACCTATCAAATGGTATTAAACTTGTACAACGTATGTCAACTCAGCCAAAAATTCTATGAATTTCTACGCTGAAGTTCTTGTTAATATACTTCCCTAAGTAGCCTTATAAAGTAGGGAAACCGGAAAAATTAAATAGAACATGTAATATAATTAAATCATAAATTCTGATAAAACTTCAATTAACCGAAAGCTTTTAGCATAAAATTTGACCCAATTTTCCGTAACATTTGCTTAAATTCTTTTTCTAATAGCGATTTGAAGGGTGGAAGGTAGGTAGGTGTCCACTTGTACCGCAGGCGGTGTCGTTAAGGGTGTAGTGTCGGTCGGCTCCTTATCGCGCGCCACTACGCGAGTAATGACGCCTTCGATCGTTGGCTAATGGCCTCCGCGGGCCCACTTAGATACGCAAATGAGCATCGACAAGTACCGCCAGTCAGCCATCGCGATTACGCGCCTTCACATTACATAGACTGACGTTTGAGCGCGGAACACGTGCGTTACGAATAAATGTCTGCCATCCAATCGTCATTTTCTACTCCACTGCTCATCAACTTAACAGTATTTTGCCATACGTTTGAAAATTGAAAAAAATATTCGAAAATATTTTTTAAGTAGAATCTTATAGTTCTATTACGGGTGAATCAGTAACATCATCAAGTTTTTCAGACTCGTGTAAAAAGCTCCTGATGAAAATAACTTTAGAATTAACAATTGCATTTATTAAATCCTTTCGTGCTGAAGCCAATATTTGTTGTTTCCCGAAGGGACTTTGAAATCATTCAAACATCGACCTGAATGGCGTGCCCAAACCCCAGGTCTGTTGTTAATATAAATTATTGTAACATATGGAGACCTAAGGATGTAGGGTAACTGACGCATGGGTGCGGCGTTGACTACCTAAACCAATACTTCCAAGGAAACCAAACCAACCTAAACCTGTTAGTCATTTATGTTTGCTTTTGATTAGGTCCAAACATAATGGAGCAAACACGAACAAGAAAAGCTTTACAGATGTTGAATTACATACATGTATAGACTCGAGCCTAGTAGGAACAGGCAGAGCATTATTATGCCCGCCACTTATGACAATAAGCTCACAGTGGATCACCAAGTCTATATAGAGACTTGGTGTGTGCTGCTATTACAAATATCACTGTAGAAATACTTAAAATGTTCTGATTAAGAATAAAAACAGAAATCATACTATGTGTCCGGTATTAGTATCATGTTACCAACAAGACGGCATAGGTAGATATAATCTTCCTTACATGACACGCAAATATTGCGATCGTGGAGACAATATTATTAGAACTACTAACACACATCCCTGTCATAAATATCCGATGCTCGTCCGTTGTTGTCATGAATGATTCAAAAGGAATCACAATTGGGATGTCTGAATATACTTGAGATTTTCGTATGTTTTGCAAAACAACGTTGTATTAGTAACATAAAACGATACTAACATAATTTCACATTTTACTAAACAAAAAACGTAAGTTGGACGCATGTTCGGTCGGTCTCTTAACCTAAAATTTAGATTTTCCTAAATCATGCGATATTCTCGACGATCCTCTGCCTGTTATAAAAACATTTGTCGTACTGAGCTATACATGAGCTGACACATGTCCTCTGGTGGCTTTTTACAATCCCCCGTCTAGTGTATTGGACACTTCCAAATCCATGACACATTAAATTCTTCTCTAAAGCGTCATAGTATTCAAATTATTCGAGTCAAGTAATAGTTGGTAGATATATACTGAATTTGTTTACTCTCAGTCTCACTCAACTGCATGTAAACACGTTCATTTTAATGAACAAAGGGTACCTAGTAGCTACTTGACATTTATTGCTGGTGACAAGAGCGATAATTATTGCTTCTGGTGTTAGTTGGTGTGATTCAATTAATTATTTAGACTTTAGAGGTTCGCCTTTATAATTGTTGTTTACGCTAAGAACTTCCGACAAAATACCGCCTACGATTACCAAAGTAAAAATAAGAATGGACTACCGAAAGCGTAACGCGAAAGAGGATATTCGTGTCGTTCACGTCGTTTGTCACGTATAATGTCCTATATAAAATTTTATTTCAGTCTAGTACAAGAACAACCCGTCGCGCGTTACTGTCCACTCCTTTGCTTCGGAGCGTTTTGTATTTTTATTAAATGTCGCTTCCGTTTATTGTGCCCATAAATAAACAGGAGCTTATCAACGTCTCGCAGCACTGTAAAGAAAGGTTTCAAGTTGAAAGGAAGTAACGTTTTATCAATATGCTAGTACACAATTTTGCAGTGAGCGTAGTCCCAGGGCAGAGCCGCGCCGCTACAGCGCACTAGATTAGTATTATTCACGTTTCATAAGCATGGAGTCTCGTATCGGGGTGAGTTATTAAACGTAAAAAGATGTTTGCGGCGCGACCAACAATGCAGGGGCGCCGCGGCGGCGCCCGCCCAGCTGTAAATGGAGTGCGCATTAATACTCAACTATGTAATAAATGTTATTGTTTGTCATAAAGTTTGTTTTATGAAGGTCGGCCGCCCCGGCCCTTGACGCTGTCGGACCTTTAATAAAGTTTAGCGTTCGCTTATTCGCTCTCACTTACGGATTTAGACTCGATTATACCGATTGTAACTTTATTTTTATTTATATCCAACTTAAAAATAACAGGACGATTTAAGTCGTCCACCGATCACATCAGATAAACGATATCCTCTTACTGCTCGATAAGAGCAGACACAAAATAAAATAATCTTATTTTGATATTTCGAGAAGATATACCCGGTGCCTTGCGACGCGACGTCGCGAAATCGCTGAATCATTGCAAAAGTTGTGCTCGGCTTTGCAGCAATATTTTCTACTACGACCTTCTTGTTTTACTATGTTTTTAGTTTAACAGATATCATTTGCGATATTTTATACTAAGCACAGGTGTATTGCAATTTGAAATTTCTTAGGTTTTCAGATTTAGGTATTTTATGATCATGGATGCATAGTACCATGAACCATATGTATTTCTACGACTCATTGTTTGACTTCATTCAGATGTAATAGGTAGATATCGGGTAAAGCGTGGGGCGCACTGGTGACTCGAACAGTGTCATCTTATTTGTATGTACCGCGGCTCCGTGAGCATCGTTGCGGGGGTGGCCACGGGCTTCAAGACGTTCAGCGCAATTTTTCAACGCTTCGGCTTCGTGTTCGGCAAACCAAAAAGCCAAGATGGCTTTCGCCGCAGTGCAGCCGACTACCCCTCTTACCCTCTCCGCCTCATGCCACACCTGCTCCATCGCTGAACTGCTGCAACTTTAATCCCCCAATCCGCCATCGCACGACCGCACACCGACGCGACGCTATATTTCAATTAATTCGACCATCCATTTCCGACGTGAACGTACGCGCTGCTTGTACTTCATAACCTCCGCTAGCACGTCGCTTCCAGTCAGATACGTCAGGCGAGCGACTACTTGATGTTGCACCGCACTCCTGTCATCAAAATTTCGTTAATGATTTCGTACACAATAGATGTTTATACTGTATCCTGCCAGATTGTCAGTGTGTTGCAAATACCGTCACGTTTTCAACAATAAATCTTGATTCGCAGAACACTTTCTGCTTGTAGTGACGGTTTAACTTTTAAAGCTCAATTAATTGCAAGTTTTGTTTTGCATATTAATGGGTCGTTTCAGTGGAGCCGCGTCGTCGGCCTGCATTAAGTTTCGTCGGGTGCACATGGAGCGGAATAATCACCATGTCTCGAGTTCGCTCAGCGTGTCCGTGCTGTTGGCGTTGCACTGATTGTCACCACGCACAAATAGACTCTATCCACAATGAACTGCTTCTGGATAATACATACTTTTAGCGCATAGATTATGCTCTGCCGCCCGCTTTATTCAACCATGACTTATACTTTTAATAAGGATCTAAACTCCGAATTCCGTTAATCTATGCGCTAGTGTCTTATCATATGTAGATTGTCAAATTACTATCTGCGTTGAAACAATAGTGAAGTGCCTCAACTAAGAATCGCGTCTGCAACAGACATGCTGTTGAATTTACCGTTATTTAAATCTTAAGGAGTCTGCTCACTACCCCGTCTCATACCGTGACCGTGCTAGGAACGTGTCAGGCAAAAAAATATTTTTTGTATGGAAATGTATAAGACTATGCCCACTAGACCGTTCCTTCACCTACCAGCAGTTCCTATAGCAGGACGTATCGTGTTGCTTTTCGTGTTTGATACGTTCCTAGCACGGTCATGGTATGAGACGGTGTAGTGGGCAGACTACTTTATGAGTTTCGAGTCTCCTAAATGATCTTTTGATATCATATGTATTTTGTAATCACGTCTTGTGACCCGTTCACACATGACAAGACCTAACGTCTTGTCATGTGTGAACCCCAGGAATAATTTCAAAGGTCTCGATTAAGTACGATGAAGTAACAGTTCCCCGTCCTTCAATTGGGTTTATTTACTTAATTCAAGTTTTTACACGTATGTATGTATGCATCTCGTTTAAAATGACAATTATTTGAATTTCATATTGAACTCACAATATGCATAATACCTACCTCGTTCAGAGATATATTACCGATTAATAGTTAATTTTAAACTGTACGTAAACTTCGAATATATAAAATAATCAACAAAACATTTGCCAGTTGACCAGTTTTTACACTTACTAAACTTTAAAACTTATAATATTGTAGAACATACTACTTGCAGTCTACATATTGCCAAAGTACTGCAAAATGTCACAAACTAGGTACACGAACTTATACAAGATTATAAGTTAGATCTTATTCTTATTGGCAAGTCGGAGCCGCCGCCGCACGTGGCAGTCATGGCGCTGAATCAACTGAACCCGAACCCTACCGCAACTGAATGTACTTAATTTGATTCCGATTGTATTAAACCCCACTTCGACTCCAATTAATGACCCGAAAGGGCTCTTAATAATAACGACGTTTTATAGACTTTAGTGCCACATTCGACAATCTGGAATCTAAGTAATTTGTACGTTTAATTGGTTGATACAGTCGCGGAAGTGTAGTATCGACTTTTTGTATGTTAACTAATTAAATTCATGTGGGAGGTGACGTGTAGAGATCGCACGGGCCAGCGCAAAATTCACATGGGGCTCGTACGTTTGACAAAAACCACAAACAACTTTACAGTGACGTTACATTGTAGAGACAACAGGCAGCGTAGAGGCACAAAGTAATTAGATAGCTGTTGTATTGTCCGCTTGTTCAGCGCTTTTCCAATGAACGGTCGTCGGCGTCGTTCGGTCTCGTGTTTAATTGCGAACCACACCGTAACGGACAGCGGGCCGTTTTTGTCCAGCCCTGCCCGAATGAGATGAACCGCGAATCCTTTAATGAGTCGCTTCCCCTATTCTGAATACCCTTCGGACATCTACATTTCATGCACCCTTAAACTTTTCACTTTGATTTTTAACATTCTATTTTAATTAGTATTGCATATGCTGAAATTTTTTACTCCCGTTTGCTAACTTATTTGTATTCATAAACCTGGAAAGTTTACATTTGCATTTCACACAGAGTTGAGTTATTAATTTCTTTTTACATTGTTTGCATTAGCTAATTACTTCACAACAATAATTACGTGTAGTACTCAAATGTATGTACTTGTAAAAATTAAACAAAGATAGTGACGACAGACTAACTCGCCAACAGGTGCTGCGCTTTCCAACTGATAAAGTTTGTTTATTTTTAATTATTCAGCAGCGTTGTTACCCTTTGGTCAAATTAAATCGAATCAACTTATGTGCGGGTAAACTAAAAGTTTGTCGTCTCGATCTATGTGGGGGGCGGGGCGGAGCGGTCGCATTCGGCGCTGCGTAAATAATTCACCGTCTCAGGAACGAGTTGGCCCAGTCGGATACCGCATGTAATTTTACATTTTCACGCCGAAAGGTTTTCGAGTACGCATTAAAGTTTTTGTCCGACCCCGCGCGCCTATTCACGATTAATTTTCCGGATTCTATTCCGTAACTTATTTATTGAGAGGGCGTTTCGTAAATACTTTGCTTAATTGACACCCGAAGCTCCGTATTCTGTGTAACCCTATAAATTATTCATCTATAGTAGTGTAGATGACAATAACTGTATTATTTCGTCTTGGTTTAATAAAATGATCTCGTTACGCTGTGGGGATATCAGATCTTGTTAACATATGTTAGTGACTAGAATATCTGAGCGGATAGGTATAATTAATTACAGTGCGTCATAAATAACGACAAGGAAGGCGGAGTGCGGTGTGTTGTCATATCACTGGGGTGTGCGTAATGTAAGGCGACACCGCGGAACATGATCCGCCGCCGGAACGCGCTGCGTGTGACGCGCGTAGGCCCTGCCGCGCCGTAGACTCGTAGCACCAACGCTACGTCACGCACTCGTCATTTGTTACAAATGTCTCTCGCATAACCTAACTTTTATGTCAATCATCCCTGTAGCAGCTACTCCATTGGCCACCTTATTTTTATATTTGTTCTGTAACCGCTCTATTCCATCTGTAACCAACCACACCTATTTGAAAATTATACAACATTCCGTTATAAAATGCTTAAATAATACCCATGTTTAATTTTGCTTTGATCGTAATGAGCATTTAATTCCTTTAGCGTATGTTAACCTTTTTAAGAATGATGGATCGTTCGATCGTTGCACTTGGAAGCTTTCCATTAGGTATCAAACAGTCAACTTCAGTTTGTTCTTGTTTGTCAGCGAGACGTGTCGCGCTTCACTCGCGCTCTCTCTACACAATATAAATGGCGTGACGATGAAAAATCGTCTCCATCGTGACGTCGAGAGGCATCAGCCGAACACTTTCCTAGGTAAACCATTCGAAGGCCCGAACAAAGAGGCGTAGTTCCGAAACAATCAAATTAATTTTCTCCGTTGTTGTTTAATTAGCGCCGACTCTTGGATGGCGCGGCGGGCGGCCGATGTTTATCATCGGATACAATCGCGCCCCGCGCCTCTCGACCCGCAACCCTCCCCCGCCGCTCTCCAACCAAACCCATTATTATCAAAGTCAAGACTGTACCTACACCAGAGTAACTTTGGTTCGTCACTCCTGCTCCCATTGTTAATATTAGCGACATTGTTTAGCCTAATTGACTTTGGCATAAACAAATCGCATGATCCGACTAATTGTGTAATCTTTTTGTTTCAGGTAATCTCATTAAGCTGCTGTGATATTATTTGATGGGGGAAAATGTCTGTATCCGGTAGCAGTATGTATGTATTATTAATATGATAGTGTGTACGTAGATAATGCGTGGAGGTATAATGTCATCGTAGGGTGGAAAATATGAAACAGAATAGTTTGTATGAAGCCTTACCAAGTTAATCTGAAGCCATATTTAATTAAATTGTAAGGGTAGGTGGACGCGGCGGTTGTCCATTCCGTGCTCGACCACCTTTCTGTGCGGCCGCCTTGTGTACTCGCGTTATATTCTAACAACTTTTCTACTGTTCAACTTCTACAATTTGGTGAGCATTTTACTTTTTATTTTACCCGCACCGTCTGCTGTTGCAAAGATATTCTCTGTTCAAATTACATTTAAAGCAATCTATGTAGTTAATCTTTGTTTTTGTGTAGAAATTAGCTTCGTGTTAGAGAAAGTTTTAACTCCCACGTTCCATAAATTTATTAAAACACTATACGTAAGTAAGATATCCCCGGGCGTTAACAAGAAGATGGCTCCTTTTACAAATTGAGTGATAAGTAAAAGTAAGTTAGGCGTCCGATATAAATTCCAACGTTAACATGTTCGGAGTTAACAAGAAAACCTCGCGTCGTCGGGTTGCACGTCGACTCGCCAGTCGTTCCGCAGCGGCATCTAATCTAATTATCCGCTACGTTCTTCAAAAAACTTGTAAGGAGCGAGTGCAAGCTGTTTGTTCCATTCTTGCTCTCTTAACTATCGAGTCCTGCCTGCCCGCTGACTGACCGACGCACATAATTGCTTTTCTCCATTTCATTACAAGCATCGCAAGTATATCGATACGTACTTATAGTGAACGAATATACTTAATTCACCCCAGCGATAAGGGATTATTTTCACCGGCTGACCCGCGTCGACCTGACCCCCTCCTCTGACCTCGACGCGATGATCTGCACCCTTCATTCGACTAACCTGTTTTACGAGATTAGCGCGATAAACACTTTACCTAGTGGAATATTAACGAACTTCCCCTGAAGTGTACTAAGTTATTTTGTGAAATTATTACAGTAGCGCCCCCGTAACAAAGTAGAACGTATAACAGCGCGAGAACACGCATTACCCGCTACAAGACAGTTTCCTCACTTACAAATTAATTCAAGCAAGTATTGCGTATCCAGCTCGCTGTTTGTGTAAAGGTGAACATATTTTATCCACGTCATTTAGTATAAATAGGATATATTATAATGCTACCACAGACCTTTTTCTAATGCCCTACGTGTGAATATAACGTTACATTACTACACTAAAGCTATCATAAAACATACTCCCTATCTGAAGCCCCGTAATTGGAAAAAGGATTTAATCAAATTGGAAAATACGGCTCAGCGCTACTTAATATTACCGCTGAGTCGTGATCGTATAAAGTAACATACGGCTAGTGTATTTCGTCGACGGACTAAACGGCTGAGCTTCGAGGCTCGTATTTGTAACACGGCGCGTTATTAATAGCCGCGATAGCGAGGTGGCCCGCGGCAGACCACGATATTTGGGAAATCCGGATTTGCATAGGATAATGGGGAGCGCGCCGGTGCAGTCGGCAATGTGGACGAGACGCCTTGTGCACTCTACCTGCCCCGACACGCTTGACTTGCTGCATACGTAACGAAACGTGAACCCGCTGTGGGCTTAAACTCAACTCATCTAAGAAACGCGCTTCGAGGAAATACCTAGGTACACCTATTGCACTCTACCAAACAACTTAAAATTGATGCGCTTGTGTACGCCATGCGCACATACATTGCAAATAACTTTATACCTTAGTTATTAAATAAAATAAAATTCCACTAATAGATAAATAATCGTGTATACCTAGTGTAATTTAGGCGAGATATTGAACATAAATGTAATATCGTGGGATTTATAATTCTCCCTCTCATTATACAACTACCAAATTACAAATAGTCACGTTAAACTACAAAATACTGTTATCAAATTCGTTGTTAATATTATGAAAACAAGTTCAATTTTCATATGATTGCGTAGTCTGTAATCGCAATGCACCACCGGCAATCAGGGTGTTTGTCTGAAAACAGCCATTAATGCGGCAAAAAATAGGAACAAAACTATGATAATTGGCGAGGGGTTTAGTGGCGGCGTGGGGGCGCAGTGGTGCGGGGGGCACGGTCGCGTGCCTGATGTATGCGCCGCCGCCGCGACGGCCAGACCCGCCGGCGCCGCGACGCCGCTCCACAATGCAGATATCGTGCATTCGGCTCCATTCCATACCGACGGCCGTCCTCACGCCTTCGCCGTTTATTGCCATTTACGACCACGCGAAACTCGCCTGACACGCGGTAGCAGCGGAGAACCGGCGCTCACCACCGCCGTCGCACATCAATTGCTAAGCAAATCGATCGGATAGCTAGAGTTTCCAAATCTAAGCGTTGCAGGCCCGCACTTGATTGATGACCCGCGTAATGACCCAGGAAACTATTTCCTTCGTATTTCCTCCACTCAATAAAACATCGAATATGCTTATTTATGTGTCGGTGTCACTTTATTTAGACTTTGTCAATGCGGCCTGTAGTGTCGACTACACTCGAAAGACCGTCATTTGTCAAGAATATGGCTGTTTGGTGATTGAGATATGAAAAGCGGTTATTGTTTTGAATATTTTATTTTTATATATTACTCAATATTGCGAAGGCTTACGATTTCCGATGCCGATGCAAGACTCATTAAGATTCCAGTAAAACTGCAAAACTTTGTTTTCATTTTTGTTGTTCAACAAAATTATACAAACAAAATAAATATAAATACCCCGCTCAAGAGTTAATTTGACGTAGGCTCCATTAGAAGTAAGAAAAGTGTGTTTTGACCTTTCGGCCGTGGTCATGCGACCTTATAGATGAGATGGCACAATTAGCACGTACAAAACTCGTCAGTCACGGCTTGGCGCCGAGTGGCAATTACGGTATTTCATCCTCAATAAAAGTGCACTCAGGCGCCGCTAACGTCGGAGAAAGCTCCCCGTCGCCTATAAAGCTAATGTGGACATATAAAGATTTAAATGACGGCTCTGGATGCGGACGCGAGGGAAACTACGGTCACTATACTCCTTGGTACTAAAATAAAAACATCCCTAGGCTAGATAATACAACAATTATAGAAAAATATATGATACCAGTACTCGAAAACAAAGCATATTTTTCTTAAACTAATATTGAATATCGTAAAATTACTGACCTCTGGCTTTCCTTTAAACGGCCTCGTATTTTATCATTGTTTCTTAGAAAAATCTCGTAAGCCCTTTCCAAATACAAACTTATATTGCAAAAACTTTGACAAATAAACTTCACGAAATACTTTCATCGCGACACTTTCGAGGGCCATCATGACTCTACGTTAGTGTCAGTGAGGGAAAAGAAAACATTTTCCAATATTTACCTCATTATGTAGATGTACAGACTAAATAACGTGCGTCGTATAGCGTGAGAGCAAACATTTTGGCGATTAATCTGGGAATACTGTGCTATATCGGGGCACTGGAGGCGGCACATTTATTTTATGTTCCGGCAATGTTACATACGCCATAAAAGTCGTTAGGACGGGCGTAACGTCTCGCCGTCGTCTTGCCCGCTTTAATTATACCTAGATAATGCGGCGCCGACTGTGCCCTGCGCCCCACATCGCCTCCATCGCCTTCAAGCTCCGCGACATTAACGTAACACGATGCAATAACACACTGCCACTCTTCTTAATGTACCCGACTGTACACAATAATTCCCTATATTACCACATTCGCAGCATAAAAGCAATGTGAACCGAACAAAGTTTCGTTTTACATCGTAAATCATCGCGGTTAATAATTTCACTCTGTTCAGAAAATTGATTTATGTCTACATATTTACTGGCTTTTAAGGCTTTATAAATGAAATACGTACAGTCCTCGCGTACTTTGTTTACAAATGAGATACTTTGGGTAACACGCACTGAGAATGGTACGGCGAGCACACCTGTATCTTAGCAGTAAGTAAAGTTTTAATTACGTAACGAACAGGTTTATTACCGTGAATATGATAAAAGTTTGCTTTAAATAAATTGAATTAATGTGGTTAAAGAGTAACGTTAGCAGATTAACTAGTCTTTATCTGAGATTATGATCGTTTAACTCGAACTTAACACATTATTATTGCGCGCAGGTAGCAGCAAGTATTACCGCCAAAGCCTTAATTATGTTTACCTTATTATAGTATAAATATGTACGTACATAAATATTAGTGAGTTATATATTATGGGTTGGTGGCGAAATTGGCGAGGTTGTTGCGCGACGGTCTCCAGACGGGTGTATGTCGAGGCGTTACGTTGAAGGTAGGGGTCGGGCACGGGGCACAGATGGAGATTTATCACGCCCGCCGGAGCTGAGACTACAAGTTCGCGCATTAAACGAGTCCGGGACATTAGCCGCCTGCAAGATGCCGCCCGAGATCATAATTAAGTGCCGCCCAATTTATCGGTGCGACCCGCGCCCGAAAACTCCTCTTAAACTTCCCTTATCGTACGTAGTAAAGGCTCTTTATTTTGTAGTTAGTTGTCTTCATATTTATCGCCTTTTATCTTCGGCTGTTTATTTACTGTCCCGAACTACACGCATTACAACAAGTCCAATACAATTGTAATCGTAACTTTTGAACACGACACATACGGCGCTCAATAACTTCTTGAGAACAATGAATAATCTCACTCTAACTATGCGAGTTGACATTTCATAATTATTAAATTTGCCTGAAAATTAGTATACAAGTTGCCTACATTAACCGTCGTGGACTGTTATCCTTCCGCTTGGTACCTGATCGCATTAATTCATTTATATATACATATATATATATCGTATCACACCGATGCTCCACATTCTACATCAAAGTTGACTAAAGGAATATAATATTATCGATAGAATAGATAACAGTAACTCTGTGTGTGTACCTACCTAAAACATGCGGACATTAATCCACGTGCCAAACATGGACTGTACACTATTATTGTTCGTTATACTGTCTATGATACATTTATGACATATTGTAGAAGTGGCTGATAAATGTAGTAGTGTATTGACATCGTTAGTGGTCAAATGACATGATTGTTAAAGCTTGAACGTTAGTGCAAATGCTGGTTCTGAGTTCAGTTCTCGATCTGGCGTTTAAAATAGGAAATTTTAAGATGTAGAGGGATGGGATACATAAAATAATTTAATTCGTGTTTTGGTGAGCTCGTGGAACTGCCTCTCCTGTTAGGCAATAATATAATGGAATATTACGTATGTATAATATAATGGAAATTCTGCTTCCTTCAAAATAAAGAAAGTAATGAATAATTATAATTAATGGTTATTGAAAAAGTGTTTAATGTCTGTCAGTATTTGAATACACGGCATCAGTTTAATTTGTATTCTTTATTGTACGCAAATAACATGAAACAATAAATTACAATTATAGTAAAAACACTGTGCTGAACCAATGAATATAACATTGTGCTGAATTTACACCTTGAGGCGACTTTAGACGCGCAGAGGAACACATATGTGAGAATTTTTAACTAAATAACTTATAAAAAAATACACGAAGGAGAAGAGATAGTTAAAAAGGAAAATTTTCTTAGTATGTCGTGATATTCCGCTAGAAATTAAGTTGTTCCTTTGTTTATTTTTGATGTGAAGAAAGGAAACAGCAGACGCGTAAGCATTTATAATTTAGCTAAAACAAAATATTTAAAATGAATGTCACACATGTGCCAATAGATATATTTTATTCGGCTTAACAAACTAATTTTGAACGAAGCTTAACAAGCTAAACTAAGAAAATAATAGAAGATAGATGCTAACTATCCCATTCGCCGACGCCAAGGTTTTGTGAAAAGAACCCGGTATCGTTCAACGTTTTCTATTAACTTCAGTACAAAAGCAGAGAAAATACCGTTACGGAAACGTCCCAGAAACCTTTGTTGTGATACAACTATTGTTGTCTGTAACTATAACAGATAACCGATGTTAAAAGTCAAAAATCTTTTATACTTAACTAGTTTTGAGTCGCTCCAGCGACACGATCCTCGGCTAAATAGTGATCGTTGAGAAACATCACGATGACCCAATTATCACTGGGAGGTTACTTCGGTCTAGTCTAGCTTAAGCTCGCACTTAACTCGAATGCTGAGAAAGTCAGCTTAATTTAGCTGAGCCGTATATCGGACCCGTGAAATCCGGGCGTGTATTAGCTAAATAAGCAAGAAAGTCAAAGAGAGTGGAGGCATGCGCTCCGTGTAGCTGCTTAGACTAATTACTGCAGCAGCAGGGCTAAACTGGTTAGTGGGCCCGCCGGGCCGGGTGCCGGCGCCGTATCGCTGTACATTACACAGTGCCGCCTCACTCGCGACGCTTATTTCACTAGATTGCACGTGAATCACGTGAACACGTTCTGCTTGTTTACCTCCTTGCCTTTATTTTGACTGAAGTTTCCGTATTTTAACACCTGTGTTATATTCTTAACCTACTTTATAAAAGGAAAGGGTTATATGTACCACGCGTATGTTCTTTTTTATTGCTGAGTTACGATTACGGCAGTCGAATACGATGGTTTCGAGCAAGCGAATGGCGAATGCATGATCAACGGCAAGCGAGAACATACTTCAATTAGGTAATTTCACTAAAATAAATAAAGATAACTTTTCCGTTCACTATTATACCTACTTGTAACAATAAACTAGGCACTTGTAGGATCTAGTTCCTTTGTATAAAATAAAAGTGAGCTATTATAACGAATAACTTCTGTTACGACTGTAAAACTGCTTATGTTTATTGAAGAAATTTGTGGGTTTTAGTTGGAGCTTTTTAAATTTAACTTTGTAGAATATTTTTAATATTACACCGTTTAAACTACAGAGAGAATAAACGGCTCTATTTATCTCTTCGTTACAGTGTTAAAAATAAGAGTGGCTAAAATTACGTCTGCCCTATTTTATTACTTTTGGCTCTAGAGTAGTCGATTCATTTTTGTGAATCTCGTAAATTTTACAAATGTTTACATTATAAACTCGTTCAAAATATACAAAACGAACTATCTTAGTCACAGAAAACGGAATAAGCATGATGCAATAAATGAAGGTAAAAGGCATTCCTCATGAAAGCGTTCACTGACCTAATGTTTTTTCACCCCACGCCACGTTAGTAAAACAGGCAATTTACGCGAGCCTATAAGTAACAAGATTCATTAAGGCTGTTACAAAGTGGCGCGGGCGTTCTTAAAGCGAATGGCCCTCGAGCTTGCAGCGTTCATAATGGCCGTACGAGCCGGCCGAGGCGCCGCGCGCAATTTAATGAAACACCTGGAGAGGTCGCGCCTGCTTCCGTTGCATTAATCTCGCCGCCCGAGTGTCCCCGCGTCCGGCGTCTGACGACCCGCACCAATATAACATCACCTACGCTAAACCTACATTTCATTAACAACTTACACCCCCTAATATTGCAATGTGAAATTTCGTTTCCTACGTAACTTTTATAACAGTTTGAAGCCCTAAGCTTCGACATTAACGTTTAAAAGTGGCCAACTAATATTAAAGCCGGGATAAACAACGAGTGACCGGGCGGCAGGCGTTTGCCGGCGGCAACGGCAAAAGTGGCCGAGATAACTCCGTGCACGAATGCATATTTTAACATTAAGCTACGGCACCGCGATGCAAACTTGTTGGGAACTTCACCGGACTGAATAATTCTTACTTTAAGGTTTCTATAAAGTTATTTTTTCGTCGAGGGAGGGCTGCTCAACGTATATAACCGTAATAATTAAATAAGTATGAATGCTAATTATTTAACGAGCAGCAGCTTGTCCAGAGTCTGAATATATTTCACGGCGAACATTAAAATTAAGTTTACTTGCCCTTGTATTCTAGCAGTCTGTGCTCTGTTTAACGTCAACGTAACGCCCAAGCCTTAAGAATATTGGCATTATCATCAATGTCCACTACTTACTAAACATGTCGACATAAACCATTAAAACAAACGGTTATTGCTCTAAGCTAGACCATGCTAAGCAGGCGGCTCACTTGATATTATGAGCACACAGGAGGATGTTGCTGGCGTCCTTTTAATATAATCCCTTAGCAATTCACTCGCAGGCACTCAGGAGCTCTGGATTGACCAGGCATGAAAATTTACTTACATTTACTTTAGTTGTTGACAATAATATTTTATTGTTATAACTTTATTTAAATAGTTTTCAATAATGGTGCCAATTCTGTTGTCACAAAATTCTCTTATCTTAGCTAAAAATCTCTAAAATTTAGTTTAGTCCTATCACTTTTAGCGATTTCAGAATACAAAATGTCGTTTGACAGGACTAATCTAAATTTTAGAGATTTTTAGCTAAGATAAGAGAATTTTGTGACAACAGAATTGGCACCAATGTCTAGTCTTTTTTTGCTATATATTGGTGATGTTAAGATACTTGAATTAATTTACTTATTTGTCTTTATAGTAAATTCATTCACGAATATTTATACTAGCTCTCTAATTTATATAATATAAATAATGCTTTAATTCTACAGCTCTTTACCATTTGTCCTTTTCATTTCATGTACATATGTAAGAGACATATTGAGATTAAAATTCAACTCGGCAATTATATATTCTAAGTGAATTAGATAGCTGCTAATTATTTTGTCTAGTAGGCGTGTTCAGTATTACGTCAGCGTACGCACGACGGCACAGCGCGGCGGGCGGCGCCGCCCAGAGGCCGCGATAAAAAAAATACGCGTTGAGCGCTAAGCGTAAACACGCGCCCCTCTCGCATGACGCCTCATTAGCCACTCCCCTGTACCTCTATAAATCATTTTAAATTCAAATTCTACTTACTTTCAGAATTGACTTTGCTTACCTAATTGCCTTCCCGACCACAAAATTTTGCAAATTAGATTTCACCTTTCCCTCTCTTTGACTCGACGGAAAAAATTATTTGTGTCATCCGGTGCTGGATCATGGTCTGTCTATGTAATTATTGCCTACGTCTCACGCGATTCCTATATGTCATTCCTAATAATCTCTCTCCATTAGGATCTCAAACCTGATCCGACAACTTTTGTTTGCTGTTGTTATTCTTACCCCACATATTGGCAAAACTTAGCCAACTTTCAAAAAGTATTTTAACCATAAGTATTTTAATACAAAACATGGCTGGTCTCTGTATCAAGCCTTTATGAATATTAATTGAAGTTCTTGTCTTTATTTGTGCGCAGAATTAAAATCTAAATGTAACAAGACTAAAGATGTAATGTAATGTAGGTTGGAATGCCACATGAATGTTTCACCTCCAGCAATATGTGTGGCCCACGTGTCGCCGGTGCTTACTGCCTATTCGATGCAGGAGTTGGCACGACTTCTCGGCCGCTTCTATTTCAGTCTGTCCCCAAATATTTCTGGCACCCACTTTCATGCGTATAAGTGGACTCCGAGCCGTTTTAGTGACGGGTGCGTGTCATTCATCGACTCGTTACCTCATTGTTTTCTTCGTATGTCGATCTATCCCTACGCGTATCCGGTCTGCCAATAGTAAAATAGACGAGTAGAGATCGGCTTGTGCGTACGCCTGGCTACGCATCGTCTACAGCTTGTCACCGATCTATCAATCGTGATCGATCGTTCTAATCGATTAATGACTGCACGCCTTGTCTAACGTGCGCATATTTGATGGTGTATTTGGTTGATTGTTCTTTTGATTAAGACATTTGTATAGACTTCCACGTATCTATACGCGACGAGGATATATATTACAGTTTTTAAGATATTTCGTCTGTCATTGATATTGTTTTTTCACAAATAAGTCTGAACATTTATAGTGTTGGCAAAAATACTTAAATACCATGTTAATGGCTTATTGTTTAATTTTGTGAATAGACAGTCGTGAAGGTATGATAGAGCTCTGACTTTCTGGTACCAAATAAATGTGTAAACCGTTTGCCGGGTGCAAAAGAAAGGTGTTGGACTTTTGGCAGTCGACGACGATGGTCCTGTAACAAGGTCGACGGCGCGTGCCGACAACTGCCGACTGCCGGCGGACGCTGTTACTTTCGAGGGTTGTTCGTTATACACGTCATAGTTTCTGAGTGCACTCGGCCGCCTTACTGCTCTCATCTTAACGAGACACGAGCGTCTCGGTTCATTGATGTCGTTTTCGCTTTAATCGGCCACCAGTGCCAAGTCACAATGAGGTATTCGCTTCTAAAGTTACGTGGTTTGTTTATATACCCTCATCCTCCCTTTGTGTGTATTTCTTTATCTCTAGGAAGTAAAGTAGTGATGAAACTGACTCGTGGCTAACCCCTTATTGTATTGCAAGTGCGCATTGTTGTGTTATAAAAGACACGGCGAGGGTAGCGCGCTCGGTTTGCTCCTCCACTATCACACAAAAATGTTATTAGTTTTGGACGGTTATTGCCCACCCTGCTCTCGTTCGACCCTCCCGTTGCCCTTCCCGAACAAATAGGCCATATTGAAAGTTTTTGTTTAATTTTCGGGGTTCATATGAACAAATCCATGCGCCTGTATTACATTTTATATGATTACATTGTGTATTTTTTTTACCGCTACTTCGCTGTGCCCAGCATATTATTTTTTAGTCCCTTAGAGGCGGTACAGAATTAGCCAAACAAGCTGTTGTACTCTTGAATCCAAACAAAGTTCGAATATTGTAGATATTTGTATTGTACTATTTCATTTAGTAAATTACTTGTACGAAAAAAACAGCATTAAATAAACGAAAATGAAAGTTAATTGGTGAACAAAGGGAATGTAAAATAAACAAATGCAAAGCTAAAGTGACCGAATAGCAATTAATGTGTCGTAATGGGTTTGACGGGGCGAGCGCGCGCGGGTCATCCGTCTGAGGCGACGCGGCCATTTGTATCGACGCGGGCATCCGTCACGCTAATCGCCGCTACGATACACCTGCAGCGGCTTGCACTCGCCAATACTGTGATAAATAATCACGCCCACATTGCATACCTACCCTAAAACAAAACTGCGGCACGACACTGATCCCAATCAAACCTTAAATCATATATTCAGTAATAACCCTTTACGGATTAGATAGCTGAACATTAGAAAGCAATCATTCGATAGCTGCCAACAATAGAGTTGTCCAATGTATATTCCAAACTGTGGCAGCTAATAAATACAAATTTGATAAACCCAACAGAGTTATCATAGTACCTAATGACGAAACGTGATCACCCATTCAAGTTTCACAAACGGGTTGGTTCGAATCGAAACTCGGCTAAAGTAGACGGCACGGAGTAACAGGAAATAATAACTTTATCCCGAGCTTAAACTGTGAGAGGACCGTCCAACTAACATTATGCCTGCCAGTAACAAGTTAATCTAAATGCAGCCGACTGCTTCCACTAGCTAGTTGTAGCACGCATCGGCGAAGTTTAATAACTGAGAAAATTCGGAACATGTCTGCATCTGATTTAGCTCGTAGTCAAAGATTCACACTTGGAAATGTTTGCTCTTACTGTTACGAGCAACCGTGTGTCTGGGTCTACACGAGGAAACTACGGTGATATTATCGGGCATGCTTTACAAAAGTTACCCACTAAATCACTCCAAAGCTGTTTCGCGGACATTATCAGCGAGGGAGTCCCTTGCTGGAATACTGAATATTCAGATGGTGTTTGTTTGTATACGTATTTTCTTTGAAACTGCGATAAGCGCTTTTCCGTTTTTTCACTGAATAAAATATGGCGCAGGAGGCTCGGCGTGCGACGATAAAACGTCCGCGAAGCTCTTCCCGTCACGTAGTGCGACAGTTAATTACGCGGATGTAAATAAATCATCATAGACGGGTGCGGCGGAGGGCTTCGATTCCGAAAGGCAATTATCTCGCGCCTCATTGACGTCGAAAATGAGCAGAGCGAGAAGGCGCGCTCCCGACACGCCTCAGAAATATTTGACACCGCCTAAGACGCGGTTATAAGGAAAAATCGAGTGTAGGATTTCTGGTGGCTACGTGCCCGGCTCACGGCAATTGTGATGCATGGAGGGATTTCCGCACATTCGCCCGATATTGAGCCGAAACCGCGGTCGCCACCCGCCTTGCTACACATATTGCTTATCGGAATGATATCGAATGAGGTCCGCCATTTTCGTCTATTCTGAAAGCCCAGAAATGTCGGCTACCTGGGGTGTATAGCTCTTATATCTACTGCATTTTCCACTTATGTCCCGTAATGGCTCCCGCCGTCGTCGTAACGAAACATTACGATATATATTTACACCACAATGTTCTTTCTATTCTGTTGATCGGATACTGTTGTTATGTATCGTAACCGTGTTTTGTATAACATTTTTATATACTAACTTTTTATTATTGTGCTATTTCAGGGTCGGTGTAACCGTGAGAAACCACCTTGCAAGTACTTCCATCCACCGCAGCATCTGAAGGACCAGTTGTTAATCAACGGCCGGAATCACCTAGCACTGAAGAACGCATTAATGCAGCAAATGGGCCTGACGCCAGGCCAGGTGTTGCCTGGCCAAGTACCAGCTGTGGTGAGTGCGCCTCGTTCCCTCTTTGTACTATCGATGCTTCGAGCGATCGGACCTCACACGTATTGTAGGTAAACTATGCACGCAACACGCAGCTTTCGGTGTATTCGCTACTCTGTAATTTTATAAGCGTTCTTTACTGACGCACGTAGAATTTATAAAGTACCGAGTTTAAGTTGTGCCTTGTTTATATATTCATAAGTAGTTAGATAAATATCAAATAGTAAGTTAGCCGTAGGTACTGCGCATTGAAAATATTTTCATTCGTAAGTAAATTAACTCGATTCCCTCGTAAAGTTTTCTCGGAAACTTAATCATGTGCACGTTGAAAGTTAATGGTAATTTACTTTCTTCGAGGCGGTACAGCCGTTACTGCAACTAGTTCCACGCTTTAATTTAAAGTTTCGCTTCGAATGCGTGAACCTGTTAAACAAAGTCAGGAGTAATCTGTTTTCTGCGTATTTATATTAGAACATAGATAGTCGACTAATTGTCAGGCACAACTTAAACCTTGCCGCTCTGAGGCCGATCGCTCCACACCGCTTGAGCATGTTTGTACGATCGTTCCTAAATGGCATGATACTCTCCAAACTTACTCACAAGTGTATGAACTGGGTATAAGCGGTAATGCAGATTTAATCACCGGAACATTGTCCTCCTCACTGTTCACACTGTCGCTAACAACGCGGCCCGACACTCCTCGACGTCTCTGCTCGCACCGGCCGTTCTCTTGAGTGTTTTGTTCTTGAGTGAATAAATGCTAGAATGCTGTCCTAAGTAATGGTGCAGCGGTCCATTGGAGACAGGTGTGAGTAGTGATGTGGAGGCGGTATGATAGCGGGCGCGGGCGCGGGCTGACCCTCGCACGATGAGTAGCGTGTTTGTGTGGTTTTGTGTCGAGGTGGGCGGCGTGAGCGGTGCGGGCGCGGCCGCGAGCCACCTCGCCGCGCTGGACCCGATCAGTCTCGCCCTGCTCGCCCCGCAGGTAACTGCCGCCGAGCGCGTCGCACCACCACCGGCCTCCGCGCCTCCTCACGCCTTTTCCCGCACTCACACTATACGCACACCTTTAGCACAACAACACGTATATTAATAACGAATGTGAAGTCCTTTTCCTACTAAATCCCATCCTTGTATACTTTGGTGGTCGGTGGGTAGCTTAACTGGACAAACCGTATGCTTATTTAATATTTCAAGTCGTTTCTATTAAATGCATGTGGTATTATTTACTTTGCTTGATTGGCTAACAAATTTTCGATTAATGAATACGTTTCCTTTCCTATGTACTAATATTTATGTAGGTGTTACTTTTTAGCTTTTGTATATATAAGGATCTCGATGCCAGCTTAAATGAGGGCTTTTTAAGGCCAAAAATGTATGCAATTGTAAAGTGCCCATAGACATTTGAAGTTGAACCAGTTTATAAATATCACATATTAATTGAGATATTGATTATTAAGTAAGATAGAATCAGTAGTAAGTGCGTTGTCGTGTGTGATACGCAGGCGACATCGCCGTATCTGTCGGGAGTGCCGGGCGTGGGCTCGACGTACGCGCAGTACTACGCGCCGCAGCTGGTGCCGGCGGTGCTGGGCCACGATCCCGCCGCCGCCGCTGCCTCGCCGCTCGGCGTCATGCAGCAGCCAGTGCTGCAGCAAAAACTGCCTCGCACTGACCGCTTAGAGGTGAGTTTACAGCACAATAATTAATCGCCGACACTCAAATAGTGCTTCCCGATGTTGCCAATGCCGGGGACCGACTTTTCTAATTAATCTCGAATATCTATCTTCCAATTATATTGCCATAGAAATATTAGGAGCAAATTACCCATATTAGTATCCCCAAATGAAAGTCTGAAATCAGTGGTTGTCTCAGTCCCGTGTATGTCGGTCTCCGGAACCATGTTTGGCCGTCAGCCGAACGCCGTCCCCTGTGTCTGTGGCGCGCGGCCGCACTGGCCCGGTGCGGCTGCGTGAGCGCTTCGCGAGCAGCACTCGCTTAGTCCCTCTGGTGAAGGACCTACACTGTTGGCACAACTCCGACATTATTGCCTGTTTCACGCTTGGCAAATAGGTGGCCAACACTCGTCAATCACCTGACAATTTCTGTCGACTTGCGCTCACAGTGTAGAAGTGCCACGCTTGACATTCGTGAATCGAAACTTTTAGACACAATTTAGGCATTGTATAAATACTTTCTCGACCAATTATATAAAAGTTGCGACGGATGCGTAAATTTTGAAGCGTTAGTTAATCAATTTGAGAAACCTAGGCACCGATTCTATATCCAAATCAATTACAAAGCGGCGTCCGGTCGAGAACGATGTTACAAAATGAAATAAAATGTGGCATAACAAAATAAATAAAAGCCACGAACACAAGAGTCGCGTGCTACAGCAAACTGTGAGTCGGGACCGCGTCACACTAAATGTTGATCAATAACGTACGTAACGGCCGGCAAACAAGCACATGTCGCGTAGTTATTGAGCAGCACACGCGTAGCTAGGCGCTAGGGTCAGTGTAGGCAGAGGTAGTGGTCGCGCGGGTCGCGAGCGGCGGACATGGCTGGTGTGTGGTGGTGCAGGTGTGCCGGGAGTTCCAGCGCGGCGCGTGCAAGCGCGCGGAGTCCGAGTGTCGCTTCGCGCACCCGCCGCCACCCGTGGCCGCGCACGACGACGGCTGTGTCACGGTGTGCATGGACGCCGTCAAGGGCCGCTGCGTCCGCGACCCCTGCCGCTATTTCCACCCTCCCCTGCACCTGCAGGCGCACCTTAAGGCGCAGGCGCGCGGCGCGGTACGCCACCAGGCTGCACGCTCTCGCCTCGCTCGCTCGCGCTCGCTTCTGTTCTTCCGCTTGGTCTCGCTCGCCGCGACGCCGCTTACGTTCGCAGAGCTTTGTTCTGTTCAGTTCGCGCCGGCTCGCGCCACGCTTCCGTCGCACTCACGCTTCACTTTTATTTTATTTTTATCTATCGCATAATATCACCTTACGCCGAGCTTTAGGTGTATTCTGTGCATCTACTACATCGTTATTGTTTCTGTCCCGTCCTGCGACGCTTCGCTTCACGTAGACGGCCGCCGCAGCCCAGCAGCCGGCAGCGAGCGCGACTTCGGAGCCGGGCAAGAAACGGCCGGCGCCCACCGAGCTCGAGCCGCCACCGGTACAACTGCCAGCTTTGCACGCTTCTCCTCCGCTCCCGCTCCCGCCCGCACGATCCCTCCGCGCGCCTCTCCCTCCCATTGTGAGCGCGGCCGCGGCGCCGCGCGACGGGCCACCCCCGCCCCTCGCGCCGCGCCGCAGCCCCGCTCGCCCGAGCCCGCCGCCCGGAGCCCCCGTTCAACCGTCTGTTTCTCGTTTCAGATGGACATGAAAAGCGTCGGATCTTTCTACTACGATAACTTCGTAAGTATACTATGGATTACGCTCGACTCGCTCGAGTCCCCGTCGCCTAGTCCTTTTACTAATCCGTTCATATGTCACTTCGCAGGCCTTCCCCGGCGTGGTGCCGTACAAGCGACCCGCTGCAGACAAAGCGGGTGTCCCCGTTTACCAGCCGGCGACGACCTACCAGCAGCTGATGCAGCTTCAGCAGCCGTTCGTGCCCGTGTCATGTGAGTACCCCGCGCCCGCTACGTCCGCCCCGCCGACCGCGACGGCGCCCGCGCCCGCCGCGCCCCCTCCCGCCGCGTCCGCGCCCGCGCCGGTGTCGGCGGCCGCGTCGCAGCCGCCGCAGCCCGCGGTGGCGCCACCCACCGCCACGTCGCCGCCCGCGCCCACGGGCGAGGTCGGCCAGCCCGACCCGGCCGCCGTGGCCAAGGAGGTGGCTCAGAAAAACTACGTAGCCGCGCTGGCCTTCGCCGCTCAACACTCGGCAATGGCGCAGGCGGCGGCCGCGTACACGCAGCAGGCGCTGAAGGCGCGCGCCGGGCACTCGGGCATGCCGGGGCTCATGCGCGCGCCGCTCATGATGCGGCCGGGCTGGCCGGCGCCGCCCATGCCCATGCCCTACTACCAGCAGCCGTTCATGTACGCGATGCCGCCTCCCACGCCGCCCGCGGCCGCAGCGGCGGCGGCCGCGGCGGCGGCGGCAGCCGTCAACCCCTACAAAAAGATGAAGACGACATAGACGCGTCGCGCGGTCGGCGGGGCGCGGGACGCGGGGTCTCCGCGTAGAGACTCGTACGTGTGCGGCCGAGTGTCCCGCCCCGGCCTGTCGGGGCGGTTAGCGCTAGGCGTGTTGTCACATTTGTATTGTATTATTGTAAGGACGAAGCGAGCGGCGTCGCCCTCGCGGATGTCTCGGTAGTTTTACGCTATATATATATATACCTACTGTATCTCTACTCACTTACCGTTATGACCCTATGCGTGTATATTTCTCGTATCTACGATCCCGGTAATAATAACGCTTGAGATGCATGACTGTACGTTTTTTTATTACCTCTTGTCAATCGTCGTTAATCGTGAGTACCTATCGTCGTACTGAGAGTTGAGCGCTTGGTCCGTCGATCCCGCTACGTACACGCTTGTTCTCGGAGGAGCTCCGCACGGGTGCGCTTTGGCCGATGTGTCGATCCCGTACCTACCTAGTGGTTACCGGCTTGCAGCAGCAGGCCCGCACCTAACACAGCCGCCTTCTAATTTTCGCATGGAATAGAATCCACCACCCCTATACGTTTGGCTCATCAGGTATTATTCTCATTATTCTAGAGGCTCCCGTGTGTGCTAAGTGTGCCGGCGTGATCATCAGTAGTGGCGCGGGGGCGGCGAGCGTCGCCCCCGCAAAATTTATTTCGGTCGCACATCTTTCTATTTATTTTAAACGCTTTCTGTTACATGCCTTCCGAATGAATGACCGCTTCGGCCGTCCGCATTGCATTCTTTTGTGCTTTTTGTGTCGGGCCGGACAGGCTGTGCGCCCCCGAACGCGCCCTACGTGGTGTACACCGACGAGCGCGGACAGGTAACGTGTGCCGCGTGCCGCACCGCGCCACCGCTCCGCCACGCCACCGCCACGCCACCACCACGCCACGCCAACGCACCGCCACGCGCATGACGCTTGCTAACACCGCGCTGCCTCGCAGTCGCCGCGACGCTCCGCTAACGCAATGAGGACTGGAGACCCGGTTCTGTGCCACTTTTGTACCAATCGATACTGTCTACGAACATATTCAATATTAGCCAAGTATTGGTCAAAATTAACACAGCTCCGCTCGCATCCGCTCCGCTCTACTTTAGCTGAGTGTCAGGCCGACCCTCGTCGACACGTGCAAGTTCCCCGCGCTGTTCTCGGGCTCACGAGTATCTCGCCTCGCTCTAACCAGTACGCTACCGCATATCACCTCCTCCTAGACCCTCATAGTCTGCCGCTTATTATGTTCTGTTGACAAGCTCGAATTCGATTCACTGAGTAATCGTTGTAAAAATGACAGAAAACGTTGACACTGAAATTAATTCGATGTTGTAAACGTGTAATTATGTGTTATAGCAAAATGTATTGGCCTAATTTACTCTAGTGGAAACTGACAATATACAATTTTATCATACATACATACGTAATTTTGATATCCATGTAATGATATACCTTCACGTATAATTGTTTAAATAATCAGAAGCAAAAGTACAGTCTAATCTGCGTAGAAGTTCTGAGCTTGCTTTTTCTCAAGGCTTACGTAGACTTGTTTAGTTTGTTAAAGTTGTGACGCTTCACGCGGGCTTAGTAGGCTACACGCTTGTCAATAACGAACAAACAACAAAGAAACACGATCACCACTGTAGCGGGCTATTCACAACAGCGGGACAAGGTGCGCTTGGTGAAATGAGCTTTCTAATCAACCTGCCGACACGCATCGAGGGAAGACTAAAAGGAATATAAGACTAACGTAACGCATAATGTATCTATCGTTGCCTCTGACGATATCTTCCTCGATTGCTGCTACCGGCCAGGTTAGTCGAACAAAGGCATATCGAGTAAGCCGGCACTAGGAACAGTGAACAGTGGAGGTGCGAGGACAGGGCGACAGCCCCGTGCCGGCGGCAGCGCTTGTCAGCCGACTCATGTTATCTATGTCATCATACACTTCATCTAGTCATTGTGCTGTAACTGTATCGATTATATTGTAAAACAGTTGATGCTACAACTTACTTGTTGATGATTTTTAGTTTTGTATAGTGAGACATACTTGCTTTCAAATGTGGAAGAAGTCACTCTACAGTATTGCCTTGCTTACACCCGGTAAGATACAATCAGCTTACTATAATATCCTCAGTATAAGTGATTTCCTGTTCGGAGCCTATACTGAAACACGCCGCTTATCACTCGCATGGATTTGCAACAATAACTTAAGCTACTATCAATCCTAAATATAAATATGCTTCTAATATCTAATGATTTCCGGCAGTTTCAGTAAAGGTGACTTTATTAATTTAAATTTAACGAAGCCATTTTGAATGTGTTAAACAGTTGAACTCTTCTTGTTTGTGATTATTTGTTTTTTATATGTTTGTACAAAAAACACTCATGATTTAATAATATAATGGTGTGGTCAACTGTTTAGCTCCCTGTGAAATTCACCTATTGGCCAGTGTCAACTATCAACTGCTAATAACCTTTCCGGCCCCGCGCGCACTTAATGTAAACAATAACAGATTACCCGGTAATCGGACACCCGTCGCGCGGTCGGCACTTAAAGCGCCACTTGACACGCCCTATCGATGTTTATGTTTTTGAGCTCCGAGTTATGATAACATCGCTCGTGTTTCTTAGAAATACACATTGTAAGCTACGACAAGTATTATGAATCATCGCATTGAAGTGTATACTTGAGTTTATACGCCTGGATAAACAAAGCAGAACTGTACAAATTGTTCGTTATTGAAAATATTTGTTTCTAAAGAAATATAAATGCTATAAGAAGAGTTTTTACTTTTTCTATTTTCTAGATAAATACTCTTTATAGTAAAACGAAGTATTTATATATGGCTGTGAGAAAAAATTAAGATATTGACATTTGAAAGTGGCACTACCGTGCGTGTCATGGACATTTAGAGCGCGGCAAAAGTAAATATTGAAATTTTTGTTAAAAAATATTCGTCGTAACTTTGTGCGTTGTATTCAGATATTTCTATAGAAACACTAATAAATAACACTATTATAGTGATTGAAACCTGAAATACGATATAATACTGTACTAAAAAACAACAAATATAAAAAAGCGCGGGAAAACTGATAAATGATAATAGGTTACTTTGGGCTTCAGTTTGACAAACAAAATTATCATTAGTCAGTATTGTTTTTATTGTGTCTAAAAATAGAAATATGCTCTTTATAGTTAAACATTTTTTTTTATATATGTCTGTGAGAAAACATTAAGATATTGACATTTGAAAGTAGCATTGACATGCGTGACGAGTACATTTAGAGCGCGGCAAAAGTAAATTTTGTTTTTTTTTTTACAGAATATTAGTCGTAACCTTGTGCGTTGTTTTCAGATATTTTTATAGAAACACTAATAAATAACACTATTATAGTGATTGAAACCTGAAATACGATATAATACTGTACTAAAAAACAACAAATATAAAAAAGCGCGGGAAAACTGATAAATGATAATAGGTTACTTTGGGCTTCAGTTTGTTATACAAAAATAACGTAAGTCAGTATTGTTTTTATTGTCTCTAAAAATAGAAAGAATAAGCTTTTCAATAATGTATTACACTTATATACTTGCCCTACAAAAAACGACAGTAAACAGCGGCACAAATAACATCGACGAACGAACGCTCGGCGCGAAGTCACGTGACATAACAATAACAATATTAGACAATTATTATTCAGTTAGTAAATGGTTCGTTCGAAAAGCTCAGTTCATTCCGAGTACAATGATATACAATACAAGACTTTAAATACAGGCCTTTCAATACAAAAACGGCAAAAACTAGCGCGCGACCCTCTTTTTTTTGTTGCTTGACGCCTTAAGGCGTCAACGGGGTTTGACGGGTACAAAAGTGATGACGCCTTAAGGCGTCAACGGGGTTTGAGCGGATAAGGGGGTTTTTTTACACTCATTTTCAATGCTTTATGTAAACAGTTATATTATTTTTATGCGTAGTTGGTAGTTGAAGTGACTAAGTATGGTGACCAAAGATAACTCGAAGTGCCAACATCTCGTCTGTATCGCGTGCTCGGTATGTGTATATAATGAAACACGCGCGGCGCTCGTCAAGTGCCAGAGTGCGTGTACACGATCGTGGCTGTGCAAGACTGGACGAATGGCGCACTTCGAGTAATCTATGTAACGCTTAAAGTGCTTCGCCGTTGCGGCTTCAATTCCTCGCTTACGACTTGTTGAGGCCTCTCTGACGCTTATTTAAAGTGTTCACGTAGACGTAATAATATACTTGGTTTTCTTTTGTTTGTCGTACAGTAACCGCACTCTCTAATGGTCATTATGTTGCAGTTTGTACTACCACTAACATGTCACGTCCAGAACTGTCATGTAAGCTAAAGGTATAAATTTAATTTGTCTATTTACATTATAACCATGCCAACCTACCGATAAGCATGACCGTCCTCTGTCCTCGACTGAGAACATCGGAAGATCTAAAATCATCACAGCCGACGCAGACACATGTCGTAACTCTCCCCACACAGCCTCTTTTAAAGCTTTATTATAGCAACAGTTGGTATTTATGGGTACACTTTGGACGCTACAAAACCTCTAGTACGCCCTCGCCCTGGTAAAAGTTGTCTAGCATCATGCTTTAGCTTTTTTGTAAAATATAGTCACGCTTAAATAAGATTGGCTGCGCAATAATGATTATACTTCAAGCGTTCTGCATGCCATTTAGATATTATATATTCATACCTACTATGTGCATAGTGCAGCGTACTTTAACACTACTCTCTGACGGTTATGGAAGCTCGTTCACGAGAATAACTCCAGCAGTGGGCTCTTAATTTACTATTCTCTTTAATATTGCATACTATTATCCTGTGAGTAGGTTTCTACAAATACAATATAAAGGTGACACACATGATGTTCAGCGCGCACGTAATTGAAAGAATGCTTGGAAGATCCAATCATATTGTGCAACGAATCTTGTAAAGTTCTTGTAATATTGAAGCAGCAACAAGATTTGATTTCGAGCAATTTTCGCCTTTCGTGTGTCCCGTTTTGTGTTCATTTTATGTAGCGATTGAGAAACTACACGCATTTATTTTCTATATATCTATCAATCACCCAGAACATGCTAACATGGTTAGGGAACCTTAATTCAATACAATGTGCTAGATTTACTTTAGTCGACAATTGATAACACTTTGCTCTTTGATATTACAAAAACTATTTCAGCGTTATTTTTCAGACGGCTGTGCAATGAGGATAATGTTCAGTGTCAGATGTATGAATGTCCAAAAAGTGATGAACTAGATTTTAGCATTAACACTATTAACATAATTAATTCATAAACCGTCGGTTACTGCTCAATGTCTCTTTACATTCTACACTATTACAGATTTACACAAACCTCTTGAAAGAGTAGTTTATATTTTCTTTATTATAGTAAAATAATATTATCGACTGTTTATGAAGTAGTCATATAGTTATTTAGACCATGCACACTGTTGTACCACAATGCAAGTGTATGTGACACGCCTCCTTATCATACTAATAAGTTTACACGAAATATTTTGACAAGTCAATAATGTTAAGCAAATAAGACCAACCGAAGAGTTTGGGAAAGAAATAATTATTTTCTTTAAAATGCAAATTTGAAATATTTTTCACAACGACAACGAAAATGTGTATCGAATATTATCGGAATTGAATGAAGGTTCCTTTTGTGTTATAGAAGCATACTTTTAAGCATTGTGGTACATTCGGCATGTATGGGTATGAAATTGGTCAATGACAATAAATACTAATTTAAATGTTGTTATATTTACAGTTACTGGACACCCTCCCGGTGTGCCAAGATTTTAATCGACAAGGATGTACAAGACCTACCTGCAGATTTGTTCATATTCGTGAAGGTGAGCAGCATACCGTCTACATTAATACTCAACATTCTCTTAACTGTTACTTCGTAGACATACAAACATAACGTTTACAAAAACGTACTTACTTGATTAATGTTTTACTAATCTATTGACGAACTAAAGTCGACATTTCAGATCATGGATAGAACATGTGCCCTTAATCCCTATTCCCTTTTATATCTGCATGATCACCACATTTAGCAATATATCATTGATAGCGTAGTTTGACTATATTCAAGTAGCATATTATACGTAGCGTTACTTAACAATATTTAACAGTTTAGATACTTAATTTTTAAATACATAACTTACTTTTTATGTACACGTTAAACTATTAGATAACGTGTTGTAGTTTTCACTAGTTTTAGTATTTGCTTAAAGGTTCATATATTCTGTAGAATTTTATACAGGGACCACGTAATATGCGTAGACCACCGTGTAGTATCATTACTAGTATTCTAGAACGATTATTGGATATAATGTTGTAGCGGTGTTTGAGAATACTGCGGGGCCCTTTGATTTTGAGTGCGGTGTGTATCCGCGCAATGTTTGTGTTGACAACTTGTTGTGTAAGTGTGTAATGTGGTCGGTTGGAAATGTTCCAGGGTGCGGGCTGCAGGTGGTGGGGTGTCGCGTGGTGGTGTGTCGCGACGCCGCCGCCGGCACGTGTCGCCGCGCCGCCTGCCGTTACTACCACATCCCCGTTCAATTGCCGCCAGCACTGCGCCCTCCTTAACCTGCCCCACCACCCGTCCACCACCGCACCCCTCATCCTCCCCTCACACCCTTCCCTCCTCCACGTCCACCACGAACCCACCCCCGTCCCAAACCCGCATCGCCCGCGCCCCGCGTTATCCATATCGATCGCGCCTCTGGCACACTCGGGAAAGGCAGGTTCGGCAAGTATCCTACTGCCGCTCCCGCGGCTGAGGTGGTGATATCTTAGTGAATATCGGTTAGTGTAGTGCGGCGGGGGCCAGCCGCGTGCCGCCCGCGGCCCGCGGCCTGTCCCCGCCTGGAACGTGCGTTAGTCTTCGGGAAAGAGTGTGTACATAAGTAGCGGGATATGATTCTCAGGCACGGTCATGCGATTGTGATATGAATAGATTTCGAGACGCCGGAGCCGTTTGAGTAATTTTATCGAGATCGTACCGAGATCGTCGAATAGTAGTTAGTGAGGTTTCAAATGTTTTATTACTATTGTATATTATTTTTTTTAAGATACGATATGAGTTCCTGTAAAGATCGGTGCGGTCGCCGTCGAGCGCCGCACGAAAACTTTGTTGTATATAAGCGATGTAATCTTTATGGGTGGTGCGGTGCGGCGCCGGCCGGACGGCGCGTGACGTCACGCGGCGCCGGCCGGCGCTCGCGCACCGTCGCTGTCGGTCCTCGGCCGCCAGTCTCGGCCGGTGTCAAAAGTTGCATCACCCCACTCCTAACGTGAGCATTTTTGTGAGAATTATGTTACTTTTTACGTACGTTATAAAATTATTTTTTTCTAGATGACAAGTTTTACACTAGATTAGATTAAGTGAGTCAGTAATGAAACACCAATAGAGTAGCCGCTTCTCTCCCTCGGCACTGAAACTTTTGACGCCGGAGCACAATTCGCGCGTCGGAGCGGTCTGCCCGCCCGACGGCCGCGGTCGGTTCGTCGTTTTTCCCTTAAGGAGCCATCCCGTTCGCACCACATCCCACTCCCACGTCCCACGACGCCGACGCGTCGCCCAGTTCACACTTAGCATAAATCACGACACTCGTAGAGTGATAGAGGACAGAAATTCATAATACAATGAACGTTATCGGACAATATTAAAAACGAAGAAGGCATACTTCCAAGCTATTTACCTAAATTTTAGGATAGAACGTCGGCTTTTATTCCAGATAGATTTTGCTAGATAATCATTATTTTACCGGTTGATCCCCGTCTATCGATGCACAAAATATTACCGACGATCGAGTCCGATTACCTCTCGGTGAGTACAGCATAAAGAAATAGCTACCTATATTGTTTTCAACACAAACAGTATTAACGTTTTGATCAAATTTATCTCGTCGTATGTATGTAGAGGTGATATGCGGATAGAGAGAGAGGCGGGCGCGCGCGCGCCGGCCCCGTGTCGCGCGTCGCGTGTCGCGGCCGGCGTGTCGCGCTCGCGCCGTGGCGCCGTCGCGTCGCTAGGCCGCGCGCCGACCGTCGCACTGCCGCGCGGTCGCAGCGCGACACGCCGGCAACTCGCGTCGCACTGTCGCGTTGTCGCAGTGTCCCAGTGCGACACGCGGACGACGCGCGCGCCCCGAAGGCATGGAAGCCTAATGCCTAATATTATTCCTAGTCCATATCCTTTTTGTTGATCAGTCATGCGATTAATGTTAGAATAAATATTAATAATTTGATTTATTCCTCCCATTTAGTGGATATTTTGATAATGATATATTAATAATGAAATATTTAAGATACATAATACATATTTGATTCTAAATCCTGATAAAGTGACACTACGTTAGTAATTTAGTCGGAGGGATACTTGTGCCGTGATTATATTTTTAGGTATATATTATGAAATAATTCCTAGCGTCGGAATTAAAGAAGTGATTAATGTGTAAGCGTGTTATATTTATTGTCGTAACGTAAGTGGAATGCCATATCGATAAAAGGTGAATATCGGATGCGGAGTCAAACTCATTAGTAACTCGTTGCGTTTGTGTTTATGTTGATTGTTATTATCAGTCCCGTGCTAGTGGCTAAGGTGAACAGTTCACTTTTATCAATACGGCACTATGAGTCTTAAATATATAAGTTGTCATTTTATTTTTTGTTGGAATTTATCGTTTCATGAATTATTTGTTGCCTATAATTTTTATAATCAAAATTTTATGATCTGACGCATTTATTGTAAGACAATCGATTACTTTTATAATTAATTAGTGTGATAATAATAATTATGGTATCAAATTGCCGTTATGAAATATAGAACATCGAAAGTATCCTTCCTGTTTAGAAGGGACTCTTCTGGCCCAAGGTTTCTAGTGGATTTTATATTTTTCTTTTTGTTGTATTTTTAATGTTGCGTGTGTCTTACACATAATATATTTCATTTTTGTGATATTTTTAACTATAAAGTACTGTTATTATAAATCCAAATGGAATAATGATGACCTAATTAAATATTCAAGAATTTATTTGTAAATCACAAAAAAAAATGTAAAACTGTAAATATATTGACAAAAAAATGAACTGCAACACAATAATTGATTATTATATCTCTCATCAAATACACTGTAAGTTGTTTGAGTACCTAAATAATGGTATCTTATTATGTAGTATGTACCTACAGTCTACTTAAAGGTAAACCGGTCCAGTGAACAAAGTATTGATAATATTGTGAACATTTTTTTATTCACGAACAATCACAGAAAGTACATGACATTGTAATATTATTTATGAAATTACTATGTGATGTGATCTTCGGATCAATTTTGAGTACAGTATAGATAATAAACAACTGAATATGTGATTTATGACTTTCATTTTTGTATAAGTTACCCATATGAGCCGACTGGCTGCATTAAAATATGACATCCTTTGGTTTAAAATGACATTGTGTTATTGCAACCATTTCACATAAAGAAAAATGGCACGTCACACAATTGGAACGTTACAATACGAGTGGTAAAATACTTTATAACTGAATTCTAAGGGTATCTTGTCTTTAACCTTGGTCTCTTTGAGAATGTATAGGAGTAACTATGAGTAGACTTCATTCGAATGAGCTCGTAAAACTCAAATATCTTGCAAATTGGCGGTTTTGGATGACATGATCTGCGAAGTGGTATCAGTGAGCACATAAGAGAACTAATGGAAACCCATTTTATACAACAACTAATCTTGTAAGTAATAAGCCACGAACAAGTATCTAATGAAATAGGTACCTACTAATGGATAGACAGATTGCTCAACGAGACCGATTTTTTTTTTAAAGTTGCTCATTATTGCCTATATAATAACGTCTCACTACCTAAAATGTAAGTAAGGTAGTTAGATTTATTTGTCAATTTAATAATAAGAACGCCTAGTGAGAGTTTATTTTACGTTAACGAGATCGACACGTTTATGACGTTCGGCGCTCTGATTGACCCGCTTCAAGTTCTTAACTAATCAGAGAGCCGAACGCGGTAAACTTTTCGATCGCGTTAACGTAAAAACAATTCTCACTTGGCACACAGTACAGTAAAAGTATAGTTACCAAAATGTAGCTGACAGTGACCAGCCAAGAAAGGAGACGAAACTCGAACTTTCATAAGTTTAGCTATAATTGTTTAAAATTGGTCTTCCAGTCTACGTAAAGTGACTATATATGATGTATTGGTAAAGACGAATGAAACACGATTAATAAAATATAAGTAAGGTCAACCGGGGCAATTGCGTTATATTTTTAACAAGCGCATTTTAAAGTCATAGTTTCACATAAATCGAGACTTATTAAAAAAATATTCATTATAAAATATTGTGGCGTATGTATATACGCACAGGCAATATATAACTTTACGAGCAACCTGGTATCGAACGGAGCATCATACAACTAGCCGCGCCGAAACCAAGCGACGCGCGAAGGCGATCGAACGGAGCGTCATACGTCTAGCTGTGACGACACCAACTTACGAACTGGCGACGCGCGAAACTTCCCTCTGCCTTTTATACGTGGCACTATGTTTATACTCGCGGACACTCGCGTAAGGACCGCCGCGCTGGACGCACACACGCATAAGGATTTCCAAGAAATCATTCGTAAATGTTAGATTTTTGTTTACTTGTCGCTGATTGGTGTAAATGATTATTGTACACATTAGTGCTAGCGTTACTTGCATGACTAATAAATGGGATATAAGATAGGTGAAAATTGTAAATATATATTCTCAGTTGAATCAGTCTACGTGTTTTAATATAACCCTAACGGTTCCAAGCCAGGTCCGTAGGACCTGGCTTCTGCCCGCCGGCTGGTAACGCGTTATAATATATTTATTTATTGTTAGGACTACAAACTTCAATTAATAGTTTCCTACGCAAGTTTAAAAAAAAAAGAGTAAGTAATGTGTTTTTAAAAAAGGGAATTTTAGAAGCATTTGCCCCATATTGAGGCAAAAGCATCTTTACAAAATAAAATTATTATGTGTTACTTTTCTGGTATGAATTATGCATAATTTTTTTATTTTTTTTTTTACTTGCGGGAATGCAATGCTGCATATCCCTCCGCGGGGGTGGGCGGAGGGATTATGTCAGACTCGCCAGGGTAAAATAAAGATGTTGAAAAGATAATGCACCTCCCGGAATACCGACTAAACCTACCACGGTGTTCCTCGACAAAACCACTATCGACGGGGCCGCGCGAATCACTTTCGCATACGGTCGCGACCCCGCCGAGGTTTCGGCCCGCCGTATGAAACGGCAGGCCACTACACGAAAGACCTACCCAAAATAGGCACTACTTCACCTACTGTCTCCCCCCTAGAGGGGAGACGGACTCGACACAGAGGCGCGCGTGGGAACACGCACGCCGCCTCTCGGACCTGGTGCTGAATGGATGGCGGGCAGGCCCACAAAGCCCGCCACCCGCAGGTCAAACCTCAGGGTGGCTGGAGGTCATCTCGCGCCCTCCGGCGCCCGGTTCTGCGGTTGGGGAGAGGGTTTAAACGCTGCCTCTCCCGCTCCGCCACCTTCTTGATGGAAATCACTTCCTCACAGAAGGAGGCGACGGCGTTCCACGACCTCTCACTCCGAGCCATAGACTCAACTACGGCCGGGAGCGAGAGGTTAACCGATCCGACTGCCGCGATCAATTCACGGCGCTGCGATGCCCAGGCGGGGCAAACCGCCAAAGTGTGCAGCGCCGTGTCCTCAACAACGTCGCGGCAGTCGCCGCAGTGGTGACAACCGGGCGTCTCTTGCCGGCGTATACGACACAGGAACTGGCCAAAACAACCGTGGCCAGTCAGAACCTGTGTCAGCCGGAAAGTGAGGGCGCCATGCCGCTTCTCCAGCCACTCCTCAAAGACTTACCGCCACGATCGTGGCGTGCCCGATGCATAATTTACCTCAACCTGGGCGCAACACTGTAAAAATGTTAGTAAATTAAAAATTAATAAATAGGCAAGGGTGACTCCTTGCCTATTTATTAATTTCGTCGATATAATAAGTAATAAGTTACCATTGCAAAAAATACCAGTTAGATTTATTCCTACAATCTACGAATAAAGATATTAGCGATCAGAGTGAAATATTTGTAACATGTTGTGATTACTGAGTAACCAAAGGGCTGTCGAGTAGTCGTCAAGATACGAGCGAGTGTGCGAGTCGATTTCTTAACACCTTGGCAAATGCGGCTAAGTTTGCGTAGACGCATTTACCTCTTGAAAAATCCAGATGTTCTGAACATTTCTCGGGCGGGCAAAAGTAATACATATATGAAAACCTCAAAGTCTAAAAAAACAAAGTTCAATATTAACATTTTTTATTCAAAATCACATAATTCAATTGTCTTTGTGCCAATATGTACTAATAATATATAAAACAAAGAGATTTTAACATTAAGTACATTAAAATAAATAAATTCGAGGTGATACCAAAGCCGTATTTCTCCATGTTGTGAAGACCTGAATCTAATCTCCTTTTATTTTCAGCGTCTATTTCGGTAGGCCTACTTCGTGTCTTTTACAGTACCTCACCTCAAATTTGCTCTGTCCATTACAGTTATTCACAGTATTCCATACTTGCGTGATGCAAGCAATTAAGCACGAATTTATTATTATTTATTTTTGCATCAGACACAACGATCCATAATTTAGTTAGTAAGTACACTTAAAAATAATTTAAGTAGGAAATTAGATAATAATCAGAGAGAAATACACATTACACAATACTATTATAACTTAGTAACACATAAAATAAAATAAAAATACAATACAATCAATTTTGTCATATAAAATGTAGAATGTCCGTAATCAAAATTATAAATAAAATAAGTCAGTTACAATAAATTTAAGTTAAAATACGCTAAAATTGAATACCATAATTATTAAAATTGATAAATGAGTAAAAACTATAAACCATTTTAAAATTCTAAATAATCTCTGGGATACATTTTTACCTGCCCCACGCCCGATATACGGGTGCATGTAAGGCCTGCCAGTGCTGCATAAAAGGTCCGTCCAACCTGTTTGCAACAACGCTAAGAAGACTGTTGCCGCTGCCCCGCACTCTGCTAGCTATCGAAGTCGCCCTCTTGCGCATGCTGGCATAAAAACAGTCAATGCGTACGCTCGCGAACATTCCCGATGCGCTGCAGAAGCGAGGCAGGCGCAACAGCGCCCTCAGCGCGTTATTATATTGAACATGGAGAGCGCTGTAGGATTTCTGCAAATATGACACCCACAGACTACTCGTATAAAAAGATGTGCAATAGGCTCGAAACAAGGTGATCTTGACATCCTTGGAGCTACGAGCAAATCTGCGGGCAATCATATTCGCCCTCACCGACAGCGCCCTCCTTTCTCGCTCAATATCATCGTCGTCTTTCAAATCGGACGTCACAATATGGCCCAGATACTTAAAAGTATGTACTCGCTCCAAGGGCACCCCACATAGTCTTACTGGTGGAACCTCCGCCGGACACTTAGAACCCGCATTGAAAACCATAAGCACGCTCTTTTTCACGTTATATTTTAGGCCATGTGAATGAGCGTACGTTTCGCAAATGCTTATTAGCTCTCTGAGTCCCCCTATTGACGCGCTCAGCAGCACCATATCATCAGCATAGCTGATGTTGTTAAAGCAAACATCATCAACATGGCATCCAACATGGCGGCTGCTGAGCTCGGCAACAAGTCCATCGATATACAGATTGAAGAGCGTTGGTGAGCTCAACCCTCCCTGCCTCACCCCGCACTCCAACCTGTACAAGTCCGACAGAGCTCCCGACCATTTAACATTATTGACCAGGTTCCCGTACCAGTGCTGGAAGATTTTAACAACTTACGGCGCAACTTGCCTGTCGAGTAACTTTTTCCACAGCACTTTGTACGAAACCAGGTCAAACGCCCTGGACAGGTCGAGGAAACAGGCGTAAACAGGAGTGTTCCGATCCGTGTAATATCTGACAGCATGCTTTAAACTCAGTATAGCACTATCTGTGGACAGTTTGGGCCTGAACCCAAACTGATTATCGTGCACAGTTATTGTATTGTTTAACTGAGCATTAAGCATGCTGTCAAATACCTTCGCGATTACTGTCGCTAATGAGATCGGTCTGTAATTGTTCTTATCTGAAATATCACCCGTTTTATTTTTAACAATTGGTACTACAACCGTCCTCATCAGCTCGTCCGGCAAGTACGAATGGCGAAGGCAGAACGTAAACAGCATGGCCAAAACACGTGGCAAGTGGGGACCTGCATGCTGTAGATGCTCGATGCTGAGTCCGTCATGTCCTGGAGACTTACCCCTGGTCATACACCCTATGGTCTTAGCTATGTCCGCAGCTGAGAACTTAACTCTTGGTTCCAGGACAGTGCACTGTGACTCAGCATCGACCACCTCAGAGGGTTTTTTTTTTATTTCTAAAACTGCTTAATTCATATCCATAACATTTGTTTGACCAAACAAAATAAGTGTCATGCCATGGTCAGGTATGTGTTTGTTCTATGTAATGTTGAAAATAATTTTTGGTGAAATATTGTTAATATCGAGTTAATATCAGTATCACCATTATTATCAAATTTTTACATAATCTGAAATAAACATGAAAACATAATCATATATGATTAACTTAGAAATAAGAAACAGTATAAATCATGCCTTTACAAGTTGGATGTAAGAGCTAATAGTATTTAATTAAATATGACACAAATGCAATAATCTTACGAATCACAATACCATTGCAATATTTGCAGAATTTAAGTTTTCAGCAAGTCTTTACTTTGAGGAGTGCTAAAATACATATAATAATATAGCACATTAAACAAAAAAGGTTTATGATTACTGCTTTTTGCGTAATTGCGCCATGTAGACGTAATAGCCCCAAAGTTGCAGACGTATTTACCTTAAGTATCCACAATTAAACTCAAATATACCAATGCTCATCTCTTTAAAACTAAAACGATTTCACTTTTAATAGTTATTAATATAGTTAGACTAAAAAGAAAAGGAAAAGGGCCCGTTTTTCAATCGTCAGATAACTTTTATCTAAAGAATTAATATGGCGGTATGAATTATTTTCTATACAAAAGCTGTCAAAACGTCAAACATATTCCCCAGATAAAAGTTATCTGACGATTGAAAAATCAACCATAAAGGAATTTGAAATACCGGCCAAACTGTGTTGCCACTTTATAAATTAAATTTAGTAGAAAATAATAGAACCAGATGGTAATAGTTGTTATATTTCGGGTAGGTTTTATATTATCTCAACTAAACGCCATTGCCGCAAGACGCAATTGCCCCGGTTGACCTTATGTATATATGGCCTGAACCGGTCCTGCGTAAACTGATGGGAGATGGACAGAGATAATTGCTGCTGGCGTTGAAGAAAAGATGTTTGCGTCTATGGAAGATTTATGCAATCGCAAGTAGGTACAGTGTATTCCATAATATTGTGCTAACGCAGGTAAGATAGTAACAACGCGGGTACTACGATAAAACCGAAATACCCACTCATTTGAAACAAAAAAGGAAACATAATTTGAGAAGCAAACTAAATTTCGTAATACAGGATATTATAAGCACGAACAATGAACGCAAAAACTTTAATAAGCTTAATAGATGTCCCAATTTCGTGAATCTAATATTATAAAGAGAGTCCTTGAATGTGGCCTTGCCCTGCGCCCTTAACCTCATTTCATTGCGTGACCTAAAAAGAATTGGGGCTACGTACGTCGTCAGTTGACGACATTGAGTTAAAGAGCTACCTACACTTACGTACCGTAGGATATACATTTACAGTAATGTTGCACGCAAATGTTTTTTTATACTTACACGTACATACAATGAGAGTTATTCGAAATAGTTTGTACCTACCTAAAAGGATGTTTATTAAGTAGTCAGTGCTAGTAGTGTATATCATTATTTGAACTTATAAAGGATAAAGAAAAAACTTCTTTGTAGGTAAAGTATAGCAAATTCTACATATAAAGATAATTTTATGATGAGTAAATTTATTTAGTAAAGCTTTTGTATTCGTTATACACTTAAGAGCTGAGATTCTTCGAAATTGGTGTATGCCTTATATATATCTAACTACATATTATTAGGCAGGCCTGTTTTCATAAAGATATCTAGTATCTATTAATATTCGCCTGTGATAAAGAGTACCAACACTGTAAGTGTCAGTAACAAGTGGTGACTGCCTAATTATGTTTGTGGGCCAGTTATGGGTAAGCGTCAAAAGTGGCCATGATTACAACACAATATCCAAAACATGTCTAGAAAAGCAAAAATTGATTGAGTATGAATTTAAAAATATCAGCGACGTGCTAGCTAAAACAAAAGTGAGAGTTTCAAGTTTTATGAACAATCTGCAGCACAAGTTGCGTAGGACTTAATATTAAGAAGGTATGAACCTAAACATCTTAAAATAGAGGGTGACGCGCAATGTGCTCTGGCATAAAGCTAAGTATCTATTTATTACAACATACATACATCGCGTCACTTTTGTATCCATGAAGGAGTAAGCAGAACAGTACTACACCCAAATTTCTAGCTATGATTTTAGGTCCTACTTAAAATGGGATGAGGTTACTGCCGTCTACTGGGCACAGTTCTACAACCCATACTGCTACCTACTGAGAATTTCTTGACAGAAAACTAATAACACTGCCCAATTCGGGAATCGAATTAGAGACTATGTACACGCACAGCAATCACATTAACTACTGATACGCCAACGAGCCGAATTAAAATCAATAGAAACAAGGTATAGTGAAATGCCTGTTAAACCTGGGATTTCGATCACATTGCAGAAGCTCAACTTTTTAACTTAAATATGCAACATATAGGTATTTTTTTTACGATTTTCATATGGAAATTAAAAAAAACTGCTTGTGTACTAGGGTAGGATAAATTCTGTATCCCGGGGAACACATATAAACATTAAGCTATCATATAAAATACGTGACTGTTCAAACAATACATAAGTAAATACATCTAATTAAAGCATTTAACTATACTGATATCTATATCTATACCAATAAAATATCCTTTCCCTAGCGTTTGTAATACGCAAATGATACAATGGTATTGCATGAGATCATAGGCTACGGTTACCGCTTAAAATCAGGTGGGCTAGCATTGTTGTTTAATAAAGTTGAGTAAGTTTTGTGTGCGGATTAATGCAGTAAGTAAATTAAAGATTCAAGGATAATTACGAGTGACGACTGACGACTGATTCTCAAAATCTTACATAATAAATATCACTTTATTAAACAATTTATATTTTTGTATAAAATTATCTCAGCAACAAACTAACATTTTACATAAGTAAGATACATATGCATAAATACAGATACGGACATACATTATTTGTGCAAATTAGCAAGCGATACTTAAAAGCCCTAGTGAATGTAACTAGTGTAGATACGCTTGCAAGATCAAAGGTATTATCGCGCGTCGCTTATCTGGTAAACATGGCGTCACTAAGCTTCCAAGGCAAAGCCACAGAGTAGATCATTGCTACCACCCGCTTAACATTTTTGCATTATTGGCCAGAACAAGATAGCATGGCAAGAAAAGACGTAGAAGAACCTGACATACAGGAAGTCGCTACTTTGTGTCCACGAAGACACAGTAGTGGTCCAACTAGATGGTTGGATCACATCGATGCGATAGTTACGGTTAGGGTTGAAGACAAATTGTTGTTGTCCAATTGTTACAGCGCGACGTAATTCAGCTATAATTCGTCTAATAATCGTACAGGTTCAGTACATTTTTTATCTGTTGATACAAAGTAACAGTAAACTTTCATGTGAACATGCAATTATTCTAGAAATTACATGCATTGGAGAGTTCCATTAAGATAGCAACATACTAAGACCACTAAGATCGTTCACTCACTCTGCTATCAAAATTTAATGTCAGCTTGTAGTGTGGCGCAACTTTAGCTAGTTAGTTATATATTTCTAAATAGAGAATACAAAAACAATGTAACATTAACTACAAACTAGGTACCTAAGTCTGTACTGACCTAGACTGGGAGCCAATATACATGTAACATGATTCTTCTGCTTCATCATACGATAAGTTCTAATGGCTAGGATGTTAATCGATTCCTTTCATAATTTTGGGAGCTATTTTTGATGTTGCACTGCTTATATACTACATTAAATATGTAAGGATGCAGTAAATGTTCAAATCATTGTGCAAAAGCTGAACTGACTGTAGGTGTTGGAACTCTACTGGACCGGTCATTACTGTCGGTCCTAATTAGTGCGATCCCTTTGGCAAAAACTGGTAACAGTTATTTAATAAATAAGTTAATGATGATAATAATAGTTATTCTGTTTAAGTTGGTAGAAATACAATAGGTCTTAAAATACTTAAAAAATAGGATAAAATATTTTGAATGCCTGTACTAAACCTAGTACAGGTGTTTATTTATTTATTTATTTAGTAGGTCAACTCACAGCATATAATTAATAAAACACTCACAATAACATCTTATACACAAACGTTCTTATATACATGCCACTTACGAGCTAACACATCATTCACATGTAAAATAAAAATAATGTTTAAAAAAATATATAAAAAGTGATTACACGTATAAATTCTATATAAATGTGAACAAAAAGATATAAAATTAAAAAAAAAAACAATGTTTATAGTTAATATTTAAAACAAAAACGAACAAATCGGTGAAATACAAAAATCAAGAAAGCATACAACATAAATAACCGTATAGAAAGACAAAACAAACATAACACTTAGCAACAGTAATATTTATACAAAAAGGTTACACAAATACCTATTATTTAACCTAACCTAATTCATACTTATTTTTTTAAAAGATTTCAATATTGTGGTGTTCAAAGTATTGTATAACCATACCTGTATCATAAAATCATAACTTCACAAGCGATATGTGTAAACATTATTTCTTTTAATAGGTATTTACAGTAGGTACTACAAACTATGGCTACTTGCATATATATTACTGTTACGGCTAATGCCCTCTATCGGCACCGTGGGGAAGAGTCGGCGCTTTCTAATAATAATTTATTACAGCACCATCTATTGACATCTTACGGAACTACGTATTTGTCGCTACGAGTTCAGTGGAGAAAGCGCTGGCACATTCTCGAAACATCGCGCTGTTGCGTGCCGTGTGTGACGTTTTCTGGAAAACTCCAGAAGCACTTTACCCGCATATAAATAGAGCGCACGCGCACCGCCGAGTCAGTTTACAATCGTAAGCGATCAAGTGTTCACCGAAGCGAACGGAAGCGAAGAATACTACGGAGTTTGAAGCAGTTACAGTGAAAAAGTGCAGTATAGTGTTTGCTGTGTATTAAAGTTAATTGTGTGCTAGAATAAAACGTTTTAGTCGGTAATATTGTTTTATATTCTTATCCGTCGAACCCAGCACGTAACAAATTGATGTCAGAAGTGAGGTAAGAATATGCCAGTACTACCGAAGGAGGAAGTGGAAGGGGTGCGTACCAGGAACCAGCGCCAGCAAGATGTGGACCAGAGGCGCTTTGGTGACGCCCCCTCGCCGACGTCAGTTGGACCATGTGGCTCCGCGGCTGCAGCGGAACCATCTAGTGCAGCTCACTCGCCAGTGAATCCCGACCTCGCGACCCTGATGGCGTTTATGCAAGAGCAGGCACGCCACCAGGAGGACCAGGCACGCCGCCAGGAGGAGCAGGCACGCCGCCAGGAGGAGCAGGCACGCCGCCAGGAGGAGCAGGCACGCCGTAAGGAGGAGCACGCACTCCGCCTCAAGAAACAGCTGCAACGTGACAAGGAGGAGGGTATGCGCCGCCAGGAGGAGCAGCTGATGATGTTAAAAGACCTCAGTGCAACGGTTGGCAAGGAGATGAAGGAGGTGAAAGAGCAAGTCCAACGCCACGAAAGTCGCATTGCCGAGTTGGAGAAAACAATACGTGAGCTCAAGGCTGGAGATGGGATCAGGACATCTGCGGTTGTGGCACCCTCACCACGAGGCTTTAAAGTCCCACCATTTGACGGCTCATCGTCATGGTCAGCCTATAAGATCCAGTTCGAGACTGTCATGAAATCTAACGGGTGGACGAGAGAACAGGCTCTGACTGCTCTCACCTTGGGGCTTCGCGACCAGGCCTTGACCGTGTTAGAGGCGCTTGGTCAAGACGTCACGTACGAAAAGCTGTTGGAGGCATTGGAAGCGAGATATGGCGACGCACACCTGGAACACGTGTTTCGCGCCCAGCTTAAAGACCGATCGCAACGTGTTGGTGAAACCTTGCAGCAGTGGGCCCTGGAGGTGGAGAAGCTGGTGCGAAAGGCGTACCAGTCCTCACCTGCGCTCATCGACGGAAATCTCGTTCAAGCTTTCACCGACGGGATCCGAGACCTGGAGGTTAGGGCCGCAGTGAGACTCGGACACTTCAAAAATCTTAAGGACGCCCTAGCCCACGCTCTGGAGGTGGAAGTAGTGCGACGGGATGATCGCGCTCAACGTATCAGGGAAGTGTCGGCTTCACCCCGGTGCTATAGCTGCGGCGAAAGAGGCCACATCAGGTTGAGCTGCCCGAAGCGAAGGAGTCTACGTAGCAGAAACCAGTCACCGGTAAGAGGAACACCTGATGTGCGTGTCGGACAACAACTACAGGACTTCGTAATACAGCATCGCAGTGGCAAGTCACATAATAATGCAGATGCCCTGTCACGTAGACCGTATCCCGACCAGTGTAAGCACTGCGCCAGGCAAGGCACAGAGGCCAAGCAGGAAGGACTAGTGGGGATGTTAAGGACGGTTCTTAGCGAAGATTGGAAGAAAACTCTCCAGAGAACGCAAGAAGAGGACAAAGACATTAGACCCATCCTCGAATGGAAGAAAACAGGTGCTTCGAGACCTCGCTGGTGTGAAGTTGCGGCAATGAGCTCTATGACCAAGTGTTACTGGGCACAGTGGGAAAGCTTGGTTATCCACGATGGAGTTCTGTGCCGTAAATGGGAGAATGCTCGAGGTGACAAGTATCACCTGCAAATGGTTGTGCCAAAGCTCAAGGTACGGGAAGTTTTACAACTCTGTCATAATGGGAGTTCAGGAGATCACATGGGAGTTAAGAGAACTCTGATCAAGATCCGGGAACGGTTTTATTGGATCCATTGTCGAAAAGACGTTGAAGAATGGTGCCGTAACTGCACGAGTTGTTCTGCCATGAAGGGTCCACGCACTAGCAGCAAGATGAATGATGTATACCAGCGCATCAGACAGACTGGTCAGCAGATGTCTGAGAGGATGAAGACCCGATACGATCGGAAGGCGAACAATAAAGGCTTCGAGGAAGGATCGCTGGTGTGGTTACATAATCCGGTACGCAGCAAAGGAAAATCTCCTAAGTTGCAGGCAAAATGAGATGGACCCTATCGCATAGTCACTAAGATGAATGACGTCACCTACCGGATCCAGAAAGGACCACGAGGTACACCAAAGATCGTTCATGTGGATCGATTGGCACGCTACTACGGATCCAACAATGTTCGGGACGAACATGTCTAAGAGGGGGGCAGTGTTACGGCTAATGCCATCTCTTGGCACTGTGGGTAAGACTCGGCAGTTCCTTCTAATAATTTATTACAGCGCCATCTATTGACGTCTTACTGAACTACGTAGCTTGTCGGTACGCGTAAAAACAGCGCTGGAACTTTCTCAAATCTTCGTACTGTATACATACCGGGTATGGCGTTTCTAGAAATCTCCAGAAACGCTTTAACGGCGTATTAAAGGGCAAAGCCAGCGCTCACCGAGTCAGTTTACAATTGTAAGCGGTTAAGTATTCGTCGGATCGGACGGAATCGAAAATATCACAGAGTTTAAAGCAGTTAGAGTGGGAAAGTGTACAAGTAGTGTGTGTGGTGTTTTAAACTTAATTGTGTGTTAGAATAAAACATGTTTTAGTCCGTAATATTGTTCAAATCCTTATCCCTCGAGCTCAGCACGTAACAATACTTAAATAATCATTTAGATATGTTAAATGTTAATCCATTTTAGAATTTAATGATATTGAGTTTAACGATATCACGCAACAGCTTGCAGTGACTTTTTCTCTCAATAGCTATGGGAGTTTTCACGTCATATTAAAGGCGTTTGTTAACGTAATCTAAAATACAAAATAGATTTCTCTTCTTTTGAACTGTGACTGTGGGGAAGAGTCGGCGCTTTCTAATAATAATTTATTACAGCACCATCTATTGACATCTTACGGAACTACGTATTTGTCGCTACGAGTTCAGTGGAGAAAGCGCTGGCACATTCTCGAAACATCGCGCTGTTGCGTGCCGTGTGTGACGTTTTCTGGAAAACTCCAGAAGCACTTTACCCGCATATAAATAGAGCGCACGCGCACCGCCGAGTCAGTTTACAATCGTAAGCGATCAAGTGTTCACCGAAGCGAACGGAAGCAAAGAATACTACGGAGTTTGAAGCAGTTACAGTGAAAAAGTGCAGTATAGTGTTTGCTGTGTATTAAAGTTAATTGTGTGCTAGAATAAAACGTTTTAGTCGGTAATATTGTTTTATATTCTTATCCGTCGAACCCAGCACGTAACATTACTATAGTAACAAGTATATCGAGCAGTTTTATTCATGCTTGCTCAGCACTAACTTCCAAACCAGCTATTGACACTTCATATTTGACAGTGTTGACACTTGACGGGTTGTCATTATCGTTTTGGTGACACTCAAGTGATTGATCTTTTTGTGCGAGTATTTTCTGTTAACTTTTGATTAAATGGTGTATTCCAAACCAATATGTTTTCCTCAGGTTTCAGTTGTGTAGCTGCCACTATAAAATTTTTTTGACTAATCATATTAATTGACTTACGGGGTAAAACATTACTTTTACTTTAGGTACTTGAAAGTGGTAAGTTATCAAACGTTATCATGGTCATTTACATTTACAAACGAGTAAACTTGTTAGCGAATTTTCTTGTAATGTTTTTAGTAGTATCACTTGCAAGCTACAATGTTCGCGAGTCTAAAAAGTAAGATAAAGGAAGAAACTGGAAGCGACATAAGCAAATTGACGAGTAGCTGGCGTAACGGCGCCTTCTTAGGTAGAATAACGCTCAGAGATGATTCGGTAAGTCTTCTACCTCAAACAAAAGCAAACTTTTTACCTAAAAAGTTGCACCATGTTACTGCCTGTAGTTTTAAGAATTATTTTTGGCAATTTTAATTGTTTAAAATAATATTTTATATTTATTTTTATTAGATTTCTTACATTTTTCAATGTTGACATAATTTTTCAGTCAACAGCAAGTCCTTCTAGTTCTGGTGGGCATGGCGACACAACCTCCGATGTAAGTTTGCAGTTAACATATTACTATTATTTATTGTAGCCATTTTTACTATATAGTAGTATGTATACTTATTTTCTTTTAATAAATTAACACTGGTTTAAATCAATCCAAATATATTTGCTTATACTGTTAAAATGCTCACCAAATGTTAAAATCAAATACTGTTTTTGGTGATCACTGGAACTAAGTGTACATATTTACAACAACACTTATTGTATAAGTAAGGTGTCACAATGCTTTTATTATTAGGTCTTGATATGGTTCAGCTGACAGGTTAATGACATTAGATATATAAGGATTAAAATATAAACATGTTTAAATGCAAACCTTTTTATTAGTTTTTATTTATATTACAGTTCATATAATATTTAATAAGTAATTTGTATTGAGTATAACTTTTCTTAATGACTGTATATCATTGATCTTAATATATTCAGCAGTTACTATATTTACAATAATTCAGATAATTCTGTACTAAATTCTTTTAATTTACTTATAACAATTAGTGTCTTACTTTATTGAAATATTAGAGAAATCAAGATTAAAGCACATTAAAGATTACTATACAACAAAAATTAATTCCAGAAATAATTATTCAATACACTTTTTACTGTAACATGTTCAGTTTACACACTGAATAGTAGTTATTAATAATTATTGAGATAATTACATACAGGAAAATTTATATTATTATATGTGATTGAAGAAGTACAAACAGGTAACAAGATAGATCACTACTCAATGTAACTATTCAATTAATTTTATACTGGATTTTGGTATTTATTATATATATTTCATCATACCTGATAAATAGGTAAACAACAAACTGAAGAAGATAATATTATGTATTTGTAACTTCTTAGTAAAAATACTATCGCATTAAGCTGTTCTCTAATCACACGCAGGTAACCAGATTAAATAACCATGTGCAACATTTTTATTCTGATTATAAATCATTTGACAACTGTTCTTTTTCAAAGAATTTTTCTTTTCATGCTTTCTTTTAAAATAATAAATGTACAAGAGGAAGATAAAATAGATCTATGAAAATGTTATCTTTTTGTGCTTTAAATTTGTGCCTTCTGTGCCAATCATAAAATTTTGAGTAGTTCTATCAAACGCAATGTAAATAATGCTGCCTATTATTAACAATCTAATTAACAGTTTCCAAAAATATGACATGTAGTATAAACAACAATAGACTCCTTCTACTGACCTAAAGCTTAGTTGGTTAAACATGGGCATATTATACTCTATATATAAATGTATACATGAGATTATGAATAAATCGCTCTGTGACTTTTAAATATTAACTAATTTATATGATACCAAATGATTGAAAACAAATTTATACTATTATTACATAATTTTAAAACTTTAAGCTACTATTATTAAACACTTTTGCTAGTTACTGTTTACTTCTATTTAAACTATTTAAATAATAAAACTATTTAGATTTAATTTTACACTTTTCCTAATATTTCAGTTGCTTTTCAGCAGCCATGTTCACGGGGAGATCGTGAACATGTACAATTGAAAACAACAACAGTAGTTTAAAGTTTCAAAATTATGTAATAATTGTGTTTATAAAATATAAACAAAGCGATAAAATCCGTATAAATTTGTTTAATTTCAATGTATAACATTTGCTATACGTAAGACAATATTATAATGCCAAATGATTTACAATTATCCATATTTCCAGTCAATATCCCCTCAAATGGAGTCATACATATCAGACCGCACTGGTGGGAAGGTGGACCAGGCTGCATTACAACAACAGTATTCATCACAGCTGGAGGCCAAGTTACGAGAGAGAGACACGTACTGGGAACAAAAGATTGAGGAGCTGAAACTGTCACTTGCGTCAGTGCAAGGTCAGGCTTAAATGCAATAGTTTCTTTATTGTGTAAATAGTGTCATGTTGTATAGTTTTATGTTCTTATAGCTGCCCAGATATTGTTTTATATCCTGTAGCAGTAGACTAGATTTTACCCGCGGCTTCACTCACGTTAATGTAGATTTTAACAGTTAATAAAAATAAGAAAGCAGATAGGTACCCTATGTACTTTTCTATAACTATGACAACGTGTATGCGAATTTCATGATGATGGGCCATATAGTTAAGGCGAGATAGCGTAACAAACAAACTCATTTGCATTTATTATATTAGTTAGGATTATAATGACACTGAATAGACTATAATTACTTTTGTAAGTAAATTAATCTGTATCATTTATGTATTTGTATATAACCATGTTAGCACAAGCAGATGGTCCAATTGATGGTAAACGGGTACTGAGATCTATGAATTCTTGTATCATAATCGCATTACGATTCCCCTAAAACAGAGGTCGCTATGCTGCATGAGCAAAGAAGAAACATCACTGAGTCTGCTCAAGCACAGTGCCTCCTTAAAGAGCATTAAACGCTGCAACACTGCAGGAATAAAAACTAAGTGTATTTGGAGGTGCCTCCCTCGTTCGGCACATCAAAAACCAGATATTGGGGCACAAATTGATGTTCTACTAATAAAATCATTTGACACACTGCAAATCAATGTAATTTTATTTAAAAAAAAGGCAAATCTATCGTCATGTGTCATCTTTCAATTTTTGATGTAAAGGTAAGATTGCAGCTTGCATGTTGATATATTTTTTCGTAAGTTGATTATAACTTGGTGCTTCTTTTGTAGGTGAGGAGGCAGCGGCAGCGCAGGCGGTCGCTCGCACAGCACAAGCGGAGGCAGCTAAAGCGGTCACGGAACGGGACACAGCTAAGAGACTCGTTGGCGAGCTGAAGACGCAGTTAGCTGCTGCGGAACGTGCACAAGACAGGCTAGACGCTATCAATGTAAGTTTAGAGAGTAATTCTTATTCCTTTAGTGTAGTATTCTATTGAATCCTCTTGGGTCGTTATAGAATGAGGAGGTGTCTTGTGCTGTCTATGTGATATTTTCAAATAAACATATCTGTAGCCGAGAGGTAAAGAATAATAAGTGCACTTCTATGAAGGACTAAATCTTGCTCGCGGCTTACTCGCATATATGTAGATTAGGTTAGAAACAGTACTTTTTTCTGGATAAAACTTATCCTATGTCCTAGTCTGTTTCCTATATATATAACGTATATGCAAAATTTCATGATGATCGGTTAAGTAGTTAGGCGTGAAAGCGTAACTAACAAATAAACTCACATTTACATTTATAATATTTGTTAGGATTATGAGGACGTATTTTTGTTTACTAGGTACTATTGATGTCAATTTAAGACATCAATATGTAAAACTAATTTTAAAGAAATAGGCTTATTATTCTATACCTCTTATCTATTGATATATCGTCTTATGTTTACGCGAATGTTATACATTGAAATTAAACACTTCATACGGATTTTGTCGCGTTGTTTATTTTACTTTAAAACACTTTTATTACATATTTTTGAAAACTAACCCTACTATTATTGAACTTTACTACTAAGTATTAAGCTATTTACTTTAATTAAAACTTTATATTTAAGTTTACACTTTGCCCCGACGTTTCGGTTGCTTTAGATACAGCAGCCATGTCCACGGGGAGACTAAGATGGTAGTTGTCCCAATGTTCTGAAGTGTACCTAGTTATTTCAAAGTACCCGAACTAAATTAACTCTTATTTATTGATATATTCTAAGTTTGTTAATTGTCTAATTAGGTGTAAAACTTATATTTATCCTGCTCTACCATTGGACACTCATTATTGATAAGACTCATATAAAATGTATGCTATCCATTTAAACATTGTGACTTGTCTTGAATATTTGCAATATTTTTTGTGTATACATACATAATACGTTATGGATACGTACATATTTTTCGTCTCTATTCTCGAAAGGTTAAGGAAAGGTGCTTCAAATCTACATTTCGGCAGCTATTTAAGTTTCCAATAAGAGACGAACCTGTTTGCGTCTACCAGGCCAAGGTTTCTTGTTAGAAAAACACAATAACTCTAACATACCCAGTCATCCCACTAGACACAACCATTCTCAGCAATCGTATTCAACACTGTTGCGGTATTTCTTGTAAACAATATTTATTAGGTATATAGGGTTATTTACGTGGGCTTTTGCCCGCGCCTTCACTCGCGTAAAAGCAGGTTAGGTTAAATAAGTAACAGTACCTTTTTAAAATAAAATATGACCCATGTTACTCAGTGACAATATAGCTTTCTAATGGTACAAGAATTTTTAATATCGGTTCAGTTGTTAAGAGTTAAATCCTTACAAACAAACAAGGAAAAATCAAACCTCAGTAATATGGTACAATAAAAGCGACACATAAAAAATTGAATAACGTGCGTCCATTTTGAAGTCTAGAGTTAAATCTAGATTGCTTAGGGCTTGTACTGCCACCTCCAGATAGAATTTATCTATAAGATAAAACTCTCGCCATCTCTCTTCTTTAACCTAACATAAGTAAGACAGCATGCGATTTATCTTTCGGAAAACTTTTACTTGTTAGTGGTAGGAGTAGCCGTAATAATTTACGCTGTAACTTTAAACCTACACATTTCGGATGTGGCAGTTTATCTATGAAACTGATTGCTACTTATTTCCTTTTTCGATTTATAGCGATTATCAGCTTAAATTATTATTGTGTTACGCAATTAAATTATATAATAATTATATACGACTAACAAATTAAAGCAACCTAATCGAATCGAATTTGGCGTTACTTGGCGGGAATCCATTGTAATCAAATTATTGTGAAGAGAGGAACCCACGCATCTTCAGATTGCCTTTATTTTTTTTTATTTTTTTTTTGATTCCTAGGAAAAAATGCTTGATGCACTACCCGCCGGCTAGGGGACGGCACCGGCGGGGCGTGTGGGACTCACCAGCCTAGTGCTGGGATACCCACTAAAAAAACCTGGGGTGTTCCCTCTCCCACCCAATGGGGGGGGCCAGTTGGAAGCCTAAAAAGATTCATCCATAGCAGGCCCCCCCGTGTGGGTGCCGGCCGGGTCAATCGGACCCGACCTCCTCTCGTCCCCGGGAGAGAGCATTTCACTGCTCTCCCCTTTCGACGTTAGAAGGCGCGCGGGAACACCGCGCGCGCCCTCTGTGGGTTCTTACTCACGGGTGGCAGGGTCCCCTGAGGCCTTGCCACCCAGAACTCTTAGGTGGGGGGCAGGAGAGCGACATAAGCGCGTCTCCTGCGCCCCCTCCTCCGGCGGCGGATGTCCGGGGCGTAAGGATCTTCCTCACGCCCCCGCTCCGCCGCCTCCTTCTGCGAGATGACAGCCTCGCAGAAGGACCTCATTGCACCCCAGCACCTGTCGTCGCCGACCATCATGGATACGACGGTCGACAACGAGAGGTCGGGGCCAATCACGGTGACCAGGGCACAGCGCTCCTCGGCCCACGCCGGACACTCCTCCAGCGTGTGCTGCGCCGTGTCCCGGTCGCACTCCTCGCAGTGGTGACACCTCGTTGTCGGCTCCCTACCGGCTATCTTGCACAGGTACTCTCCGAAACAGCCGTGTCCGGAGAGCACCTGAGTAAGCCGGTAGGTGAGCGGTCCGCGCCGTCTGTCCGTCCATTGCCTTAGCACCTCACCTGGGACAGCCTCGACTGTCCTCACCCCGTAGCGGGGCTGGGCCAGTCGCTCCTCCCACTTGGCCTCGAGGACCAGTCGAGCCTGGGACCTTCGCGTCTCCACCGCCCCGTGAGTGGGTTCCTCACCATGGAGCCGGAGGTCCACGCGCCAGTGATACACCGACGCTTGGACCTCCGCCTCCAAATCCCAGGGCGGCGATGCCGCCAGGACGCACGCCGCCTCAAAGGAGACGGTGCGGTACGCCCGCGACACCCTGATCGCCATCGCCCTCTGAGGTTTCCTCAGAAGGGCGATGTTTCGGCGATCGAGGGCGCCGGCCCAAATGGGCGACCCGTAGAGGGCCATCGACCGCACCCACCCCCAGATAGAGGCGGCGGCAGACGACACTCGGCCCCCCGATATTCGGCAGCAGAGAGCTAAGCGCTCCCGCCGCCGACATCAGCCGGGGGGCCAGGCGGCTAAAATGGACGCGAAAGTTCCAGCGGCCGTCGAGGTGGAGCCCCAAGTATTTCATACTCGGCTCCACCCCGATGCGGACCCTCCAAATCTTCAGATTGCCTACCCCAACTATTGCAATAAAAAAGGGTTGACAATATAAAACTTCTCTGGATAGGGATACTCGCGTTGTGGGATTCGGGCGTGCTCCAACTTGCACTATTCCGCTTTGTACACAAAATATGCGTCGACTCGGTTATAAAGAGGCCTCGCGCTGAAGCGAAACACTTGCTGACGCATATTTTGTGTCGCTGGCTGCAGGGTAGGTTTCTGTCTTTCCAATAATATTATTGGGTAATGTAGATTAAAACTTCCCTTATCACGCTTGAAGATATCACAAGTTAAAAAAATCCGGGTCAGCAAATGACATTGTTTTCGTGAGGTGACTTATGAACCCTGCGAAGGTAGGGTGGGTCACTACTTATATTATAATATTAAGTAAACGCAGGAAGAGCTAGAGCAGAGTCGGCGCGAGTGGGCGCGTGAGCGAGCGGAGCTGAGCGGCGCGCTGAGCGAGGCCGAGGCGCGCGCCGCCGACCTCGCCGACAGCCTCGCCGTGCTGCGCGCCGCGCTGCCGCCCGAACACACGCACCATCATATGGGCGATGACGGTCAGTGCACCTACTGCCTAAGGCCCGGTATCCATCACAGGAGCTAGAGCTGAGCGCGGTCGAGGCGCGCGCCGCCGACTTCGCCGACAGCCTCGCCGTGCTGCGCGCCGCGCTGCCGCCCGAACACACGCACCATCATATGGGCGATGACGGTCAGTGCACCTACTGCCTAAGGCCCGGTATCCACCACAGGAGCTAGAGCTGAGCGCGGTCGAGGCGCGCGCCGCCGACCTCGCCGACAGCCTCGCCGTGCTGCGCGCCGCGCTGCCGCCCGAACACACGCACCATCATATGGGCGATGACGGTCAGTGCACCTACTGCCTAAGGCCCGGTATCCATCACAGGAGCTAGAGCTGAGCGCGGTCGAGGCGCGCGCCGCCGACCTCGCCGACAGCCTCGCCGTGCTGCGCGCCGCGCTGCCGCCCGAACACACGCACCATCATATGGGCGATGACGGTCAGTGCACCTACTGCCTAAGGCCCGGTATCCATCACAGGAGCTAGAGCTGAGCGCGGTCGAGGCGCGCGCCGCCGACCTCGCCGACAGCCTCGCCGTGCTGCGCGCCGCGCTGCCGCCCGAACACACGCACCATCATATGGGCGATGACGGTCAGTGCACCTACTGCCTAAGGCCCGGTATCCATCACAGGAGCTAGAGCTGAGCGCGGTCGAGGCGCGCGCCGCCGACCTCGCCGACAGCCTCGCCGTGCTGCGCGCCGCGCTGCCGCCCGAACACACGCACCATCATATGGGCGATGACGGTCAGTGCACCTACTGCCTAAGGCCCGGTATCCATCACAGGAGCTAGAGCTGAGCGCGGTCGAGGCGCGCGCCGCCGACCTCGCCGACAGCCTCGCCGTGCTGCGCGCCGCGCTGCCGCCCGAACACACGCACCATCATATGGGCGATGACGGTCAGTGCACCTACTGCCTAAGGCCCGGTATCCATCACAGGAGCTAGAGCTGAGCGCGGTCGAGGCGCGCGCCGCCGACCTCGCCGACAGCCTCGCCGTGCTGCGCGCCGCGCTGCCGCCCGAACACACGCACCATCATATGGGCGATGACGGTCAGTGCACCTACTGCCTAAGGCCCGGTATCCAGCCTTCATCTTCTCAGCCTTCGCCGCTTTGGTGGATTTTTTTATTTACGTAAGTAAGTAATTGAATGGTTGTATAATTACTAAATTGTTTTTTTTAAATAAGACAGGTAAGAAAAATAGGCTATAAATAATATTATGGTTGGCCTGTATTCGTACCATAAGACTGGCTGGTTGCCATACAAATGACAGTAGGTATTATGGATTTAAATCCACGTACTATAATTACTGTTCTTTTTTATAACTTAAAGTAAATAAATTGAGTTGTTATTTGTTTTATTTGACACAGACAAACGCGAAGTGACCCCCACGGGATGCGCAGAGTACGACCGCGTGTGTCGCGAACGGGCAGTGCTCACGCGACAACTACAAGAAGCCAAGATGGCGCTTGCTGATGTCAAAACATCATGGAGCGGGCAGATCGCCTCACTTGAAACTCAGGTATTGTGCATGTTGGAGTATCTCGTCGTTAACGGCACTCCGGTATAGTTGTTGTAGTTAGGTAAACAAACACACCAAATCACAATATTGAATCGATCGTTTATTTCCTCAAAATAGTTGATATAGATACACAATATTACGCGACAACAGTTTTGTTACGACTAAATAATATTGATTACATGTACTTTTTGTATGTGTTTATTAGTTTAATATAAAATTGTTGTACGAGCATTATTGGCTCGTACATGCTCCCGAGGGAAAGACAAAGAAATCTATATACCATCAACTTGCGTTACAAGTAAGTATAAAAAGACATGGTATAAAAAGTATAAAAAATATAAAAGATATAAAAAGGTATAAAAGTTAGTTAGAGTTAGTTAAATATTATTAACTAAAAAGTAGCGAATTATCGTTGGAACGTTGAACCCTTTGCTGCTTCAGATGAAGGATGGTTCTTCACGCGATCTTCTTGAATTTCAGCATAGTTGTCCTCGAGTTCCACATTGTCCGTCCTCTCTCGAGTCTTCGCTGCCTTCGGGTCGTTCCTCTTACTCGCGGTGCGACGTCTCTTTACTAGCCACACAATGACAGCAACGGCAATTCCTCCCGCCAGCAAAGAACACATTGTGTAGTTCCCAACATCATGAACGCTCAACTCGTTAGGCAGGCTCTCCCGTTTCTTTTGTTCAACTATCTGATTTTCTAATGTTCTATGTTCTTCAGATAGATTGAGTTTGGGGAATAAAATGCTTTTGTAGTTGAAGGTATTCCACATATCATTAGGTGTGTCAATAGTAGGTATTTCTAAAGACATTTTCATATTGGTTTTGCTACTAAACATGTTGTGCGAGTATATAGTCGTGTCTCGGTATTGTATTACACAGTCCTGACCTAGGGCAAGGAGCCCTGCTTGTGTAACAATTGTTGTTGTAATACGATTTTCGCATACCGTACGAATTGCACACTCCTTGATACAATTATACAGCCATATGTTTGGTCTCTGTAATTTGATCCAATGGTCAAGGCACAATTGTGATACCCAATCACATGTGATGTTATTGCCGTTTTGGCTTAGCATTTTAGCTTCGCAAGATGCTGAGGTTCCATGTAGGTTGTATATAGGCGTGTAGGCGTGGCAAATGTAGTTATCAGCCGTCATTGTCGTACATTGTTGAAGATCCACCTCTTCCATTTGTATATAGGTATTCTTAACGTAATTAACTCCTATATACTTTGTTGTTGTCGCTATCATCTGGCATCGGTCTGTATGTTGCATAGTTATAGGTATGTTACGATATAGCGTATACTCGTCATCGCTTAGTAACGGGATATGTAATTCGAAGAGTAGGTATTGTTCGGTCAGTCGTGCTTTAACGAAAATAAGTTTATAAATATCTTTGATGTTCTCTGCATTGCTATTCTTGATAGGTAACATCAATCTCTTCGATATAATTCCGGCAATGTAATTAAGTTGTTCCGATAATTGCTCAGGTGTAAATAGGCTCATATCAAGATTTCCTCAATAAATATCTGTCAATGCATCTAGGAGCATTTGTTGGTTTCTTCTCAATACCGATAATAGTAAACTCGCGGTTATCGCTCCAGCATTCACATCGTTCATGGTTTTCATAATTTGGAATCGGTTTTGAATTACTTCGGACTCGTATAGTGTTTTGTTCATGTATTGTTCAATTACACCCAGTTGCGTTTTTACGAAGTCTTCATTTTTCTTCATAGTGTTATCTTGGGCTTCTATAATAAGTGTTTGGTTCTTAATCAACTGTAATAAATACTGTTCGTTTGTCTTGATGTTCTGTATGTCCCGAGTGTATTTTTCGGCGAAATCGCTATCAAGGACACCGAAAAGTGCTCGTGCGAGGTTTCCTACGCCGTTGACGTAGCCGCGACGCTTCCGTTGATGATGTTGCGACAGTAACAAGACGTTATATTCATTCAGCTGATTTACTTCGAACTTCAGTTGTTGTGTGGTAGAGTGACATTTCTCGTTTGGCATTGTCTTGCATAGTTCGTCTAAACGATTCACGAACTTCTCAACCCTTTCTGTACTTTCCCAGAATGTTGAAAGGTTGTAGTACACTAGAAGTCTCCATTCGTCATGTATCAATTGGATGTTCCCAATCGAATCAAAGTAGATTGGCTGGTTGTTTGGCAAAGGTTTTGTTTTAAAATGTTCCACGGGGCTTGAGTGTCCACACGACAGCATTGTAAATACTACAAATAACGTCCAAAGTAAGCTGTTAATTCTTCTAGTAGTAGTAGACTTCGCTTTCTTAGCTTCCTCTCTGGACTCAGGATTAGTTATGTTTCGCGATTGGCATGAAGGCATGGTCTCATTTACGGGTAGCGTAAGTAGTTTTGTTATGGGTCGTTTTACTAAGCCATTTTGAGTCTTAAGAGTAACAACTCGTACTAGATTGTCACTGCCTGGGTGTAACTCCATTACTCGGCCCATAGCCCACTTGCCCGGAGGTAGATTGTTTTCCTTCACTAGCACCAATTGGTCCAGCTGCATGTTGTTCTTAGTTTTTTGCCATTTAGGTCGGTTTTGTAGCAGGTGCAAGTATTCTTTCGACCAGCGATCCCAATAATGTCGCCGCATCAGTTCAATAAGTTGCCAGTTGTTTCGGATATCTATCGATTTCGGTTCTTCTGGATCATTGAGGGATAAAGAGAGCACAGGACTCCCTGTGAGAAAGTGCCCCGGAGTAAGGTAGTTGAGATCTTCAATATCTTCAGATAATGGACACAGCGGCCGACTGTTCATGCACGCCTCAATTTGGGTGAGGAGAGTCGCGAATTGTTCGTAGGTTAGCTTTTGTTGTCCGATAACACGTTTCAGGTGTGTTTTCATTGAACGTACAGCGGCTTCCCAGAGGCCTCCTGCCGATGGCCAGGCCGGGGCGTTAAAATGCCACTCAATCTGAAGACTGTTTACCTCTCTAAAGAACTCTGAAGACATCATTGTTCGGTATGTTTTGAACTCTTCTTTCAGTAACTTTGCAGCACCGACAAAGTTTGTTCCGTTATCGGAATAAATATGTTTGGGGGCGCCTCTCCTTGCACACATTCGTTTTAACGCTGCGATGAAAGTTTGCGTTGATAGATCCGAAACAAGTTCAATATGTACTGCTTTCGTGCACATACATATGAATATGGCTATGTAGCCTTTGCAGGTTTTTATACCGCGGCCTTTGTTTATCTTCACGTCTACGTGGCCTGTGAAGTCAACGCCGGTATGTGAAAATGGTCTCGATGGAGTGATTCTCGCTTTCGGAAGGTTGCCCATCAACTGTTCAGATCGTGTTGGTGTGTAACGACGACACCGAACGCATTGTCGCAGGATTTTCTTGACGGTTCGATTGCCACTGACGATCCAGTACTTGTTACGGGTATAAGCTAGCGTTAATCTTGCTCCACCGTGTAAGGTCCGTTGATGAGCCTGTTCAATTAATAACTGGGTCAGTCTTCCTTTTCCTGGGATAAGAATGGGATGTTTTGTTTCCTCTGACAAGTTGGAGTGATCTAACCGTCCACCGACTCGCAGAATCCCATTCGCATCCAAAAATGCGTTTAATTTCAAAATGTTGCTGCGATTGGGTAGTTTACCGCTGGTCTTGAGTGCTTTGATTTCGTCTTCGAAATAATATTGTTGTATATGTTTTATTAAAACACATAATGCGTGATTCATTTCACACCAGTTCAGTTCATTACACTCATTTGACCTTTTGTTGCGTGCTGCATCAGCAAAACGTATTATCCAAGCCAGTATTCTTGTAATACGATCAATGTTATTATATCGCTCAAGTAATGATTCATATAAATCATTTATTTTGAATATGTGTTCCGCACTATTTGTAGTGTAACAATTCGTCAGAATGCTCTCGTTTGTTGTATATGCTTCATTTGGGATAACTGTTAGTTTTTCCTGTTCCTTGAGCCATCGAGGTCCTGTCCACCACAGAGGAAAGTTGAGAAGTTTTGACGGCAGCAGTCCTCTGGTCGCACAGTCGGCGGGGTTTTCGCTACTCTTTACGTAACCCCAGTTTATAGCCGGTACTATACTTGTTATTTGCGACGTTCGGTTCGTTATGTATTTTTCGTACTTTGTTTGACTCTCCTGAAGCCACGCCAAGACTACTTGAGAGTCGGTCCAGCAGAACATCCTTAGTTTGCAGTCTGTATAGACTTTAGAGATTTTCTCTAATAGTTTGGCCAACAAAACTGCGGCACACAATTCCAATTTAGGTATTGTAAGTTTATTTTTGAGCGGTGCCACTTTAGTTTTTGCCGTGAGTAGTGTAGTATCGTATGCGCCGGTCAGTGACGTAGTTCGGCTGTAGATGACGCAGGCGTAGGCTTGTTCGCTTGCGTCACAAAATGCTTGTAATTCGATCGTTTTATCGTGTTCGTTCCTTATCCATCTTGGTAAACAGATCTTGTTTATGTTTGGCAGATCGGACCTAATTTTGATCCATTCTCTTACAATGGCATCCGGTACACTTTCATCCCAACCGATGCTTTGATACTCGGCGCTCCATAGTTTTTGAAATATCATATAGCTTGCTTATCTCGGACAATAGCCTGCGTTTCGTATATGATACCTTGGTGTTATCTTCAAGCGGTTCGGCAACAAAATGAAATGTATCACTAGCGTTATTCCATGCGAGTCCTAATGTTTTGCTGAACTCTTGTTGTTTAAAGATAAAATCGTTACTTTCGCTCGTCTCCTTCACTTTCAACTCCCTAAGAATGGATGGTTCATTTGTAGCCCATTTGCGCAAAACAAATCCACCTTTATTCAGTAGCTCATAAAGTTCATTTTGCAATAACTTTATGGATCGGATATCTGAGTGACCCGTAATGAGGTCATCCATATAGAAGTCGTTCTGCAGCGCCATTTGGGCTAGTGGGTAGGCATTCCCTTCATCTAGCGCCAGCTGTTGTAGAGTGCGCATTGCAATAAATGGTGCCGCTTTGGTGCCGTAAGTTAAGGTACACAGCTGCATCTCTCGAAGTGGTTCACTCGAGGAATCTCTCCAGATAATCTTTTGAAGACTCTGTTGATCTGGATGAATAACGATTTGGCGGTAAAATTTATCGATATCTGCCGTTAGCACGTATTTATAACTTCGCCATTTCGTGATCAGGGATAGAATATCCTTTTGGAGATTAGGCCCCTTTTCCATCAAGTCGTTTAAACTATAGCCGGAGTCTGTTTTCATCGATGCGTTAAAAACAGCTCGAAGTTTGGTTGTAGTAGAGCTTTCCCTTATTACGCCATGGTGTGGTAGATAGGCTTGTGCTTGACTCCCGGGAAGTGTTACTGGTTTCATATGGCCTAATTCAATATACTCTCCAATAAATTGCTTGTACAGTTTTGCGAAATGTTCCTGTCTATTCATTTTCTTTTCCAACTGGTGGAATTGTGCTATGGCTTGAGTTTTCGAAATGCCAAGATTTTGTTGATAGTTCGTTTTCATTGGCATTTTCACCACGTAGCGTCCGTTGGTTAATCGTTCTGTTGTTTCACTGTAATATTTCTCACAGTAGTCATCTACAGATGTGGTTTCGGAGTCTGAGTTGATATCTTCCGTCTCCCAGAATTTTGTTATCTTTTTCAGCTCAGTTAGAGTAACTAGACAATTGAATTGCTTAGTAGCACCGCACAGTATCCAGCCTAACTTAGTTTGCTGTGCTACTGGCGAATCATTGGTATGTTTCAACACCCCTTCCATAATCACTGCGGAGTAAATATCTGCTCCTAGCAGTAAGTCGATGGGCCCAGAGATGTTAAAATCTGGATCAGCCAGCCTGAGAGTTTGGAGGTGTGGCCAGTTTTCTGTTTTGATAGTTGAGTTTGGTAGATTATTAATCAGTTTACGCATTACTAATGCTTCTGTTTGGAATGTATAATCGGAGTTGATAGATTTGCATTCTAGCCGAATCATCCCTTTACTCGTACCCATTATATTGCCAACTCCAGAGACAGCGGCGTTCATTTTGTTTCGGGGTAAGTTCAGGCGTTGAGCAGCATTTTCTGTCATTAAGGTCACTTGGGAACCTTGATCGAGTAACGCGCGAAGGATGACGTAATCTCCTTCTATGTTCTTAACTTTGAGTTGAAGAGTAGTTAAGAGTATCTCTTGATCACCGTTTATGTGATTCGATGTTCGCTCAGTTGCCGGTAAGATCGATGATCTGGTTGGCTGTACTTTCAGATTGTCATCATGTAGCAGAGAGTGATGTTTAAAGTTACACGTGCGGCATCTTTTCGTTAAAATGCATTTACTTCCGCCGTGACTAAACAAACAATTTTTACATAAGTTCAATTTGTTTGTCGTTTGGTTTCGCGCTGCGACTTCCATATTTAGAAATGTAGGACATAGGCGTAACGCGTGATCATTTTTGCACAGAGGGCACTTTCGCAGCGCGGCATGGTAGGTTTTTGTACACTTTTCTGCGTCTTTAAAGTTCATTGACTTATAATTGTTATAATTTTTATGTTGAACATTCGACAAATAGTTGGGTTTTGAATTAAACTTCTTGGTACGAGATGTTTCCAAAGTCATAAACCTCATCTCCAGAAACTCCATGAACTCGTTTAAGTCCGGTAGCTCTCTTGATTGTTTCATACTCTCCAGGTAGTCACCATATGTGCTGTCATCCAGTTTAGAAGACAACAAGTGAACGATAAGTGGGCCCCATACAGGAATATCGATATCAATATTCTCCAACGCGTTCAGACACTCTTTTGTTGTGTCGTGTAGTTTTTTCAAGTTAGCTGAAGTTGGTTTATCGATAGATGTTTGATTGAGAAGGGTGTCCACGTACGAGGTGAAAAGTAATCTCTTGTTGTTGTAGCGATGCTGGATGATATCCAGGCATGAATCGTAATTCTCAGCGCTTACAGGAAGATGTTTTATCAGCTTTTCCGCTTCACCTCTGAGCTTCGACTTCAAGAATTTCATTTTTTGAGTTTTGTTTAGTGTGGGGTTGTTGTGAATCATCTCGAAGAATAAATCTCTGAACGAAATCCAATTGTTATAAGCGCCATTGAACTCGGGCAGCTCAATACGAGGTGTTGATTTTTCATAATGAGCAGTTTCAAAGATTTTTCTGTTTAAATCCTCTTTTAGGCGGTCATAGACCTGTTCCCAATGCTCGAATATCGCTTCGTAATCCTTATCGTTTCCTTGCAACAAGTAGTTTATCTCCCAGTGAATTTTATCTATAGATTCCCACTTCGTTTGCAGTATGTTTAGTTGATCCTGAAGTTGCCATTTTTCTCTCAGGACATCTACGTTAGTTTTAGAAACCGCTCGCTCCAAGGCGTTGAAGTTACACATTTGATTGCGTAATAGCTTCGATAAATGCTTGTCCGTTTCATCTCCGTTTGGTTGATGTACTCCGGTTGTATCAAAGATAGGTGTTCCGAACGTATCTGGCGTCTTCGACTTTGTTAAACCCGAAAATCCCGGTTCGTTCAACTCATTTCGAAGTTGAGTCATAGATTGCATGGTTTCATCGAACATGCATCTTGTTATATCGAAAATGTTCTCCCTGAAGTAGTCATGGTCTTTCTTGGTGGTTTCATACTTCTTTATGAGCTCGTGATTCGATGTAAATTCATCCCAGAGAGACTGTAAGGCTTCGATACGCTTGTTAAGGTAATCGATAGTTTTTCTAGATTTAGAATCCTTCCTATAGTTACCTTGTAGAGCTTTTATTTTCTCATATGTGTTTTGTTGCTTATTGATAAGTTCGACAAACTGGTGATAGTCTTCTTTCGACATTGTTGATAGTTGTGAGTCGCAGACGCGCTTGTATCGTGTAAATATACGAAGGTAAAGTAGACGTTATCTACGCCAGTTCTTTCTAGATGATACTCAAATGTAGCTCTCCCTCCTTTACGTTATGTGCAACGTCTCAATGCCGCTGGTGAGACTCGCTTGTGAGAGGCCAACAGCACCGATATGCTAACGTAACTGGGAAATACCACTGCTTGAGAATCCGGCTCGAAGGACCAAATGATGTTGGAGTATCTCGTCGTTAACGGCACTCCGGTATAGTTGTTGTAGTTAGGTAAACAAACACACCAAATCACAATATTGAATCGATCGTTTATTTCCTCAAAATAGTTGATATAGATACACAATATTACGCGACAACAGTTTTGTTACGACTAAATAATATTGATTACATGTACATTTTGTATGTGTTTATTAGTTTAATATAAAATTGTTGTACGAGCATTATTGGCTCGTACAGTGCATTTATAAATTCAGTTGCTAATAGTAATGCGTGTGTAAATAAATCAAATTCGTAGGCTGGATACCTTTCTCTGGGTGTTTCATAGCTCTAGATGCTCCACAACACGTTTGATTATTATCAACATGTCTTTTATTTAAAAGCGCCTCTAGCGGCAGCGTTGGTGAACTAATCAAAATGTTTGAAGAGTATGCCATCTAACGGACGATAAATCGGGTTGGTAATTTTATATCTTATTAAGGTCATCAATGGTTAATTGATAGGCAGATTATCATCTGTAGATATGAACTTCGGATGCAAGATGATTGTTAGTCGGCGCAACTACAAACTACTACAACTACATAACAACAACATTACGTTGCGTCCAGACCACGGCCGCAATGCTTTGTGCATAGCAATAGTAACAACTGACAAGCCAGATCCATTTCTGGAATTGTTAGAATAAATCGTATCAGTTTATGGAATTATTGTACACACTAATGTCAATCGATCTTCACAAATTTATTAACAGAGAAAAGTATGGAAATACTCTCTAGAAGAAAAAAAAAAAATTAAGAAATCTTGTATATAATGTAATGATTATGCGTTTTTTTGAATTATTCAGCATGCGAATATTGTGGACCATGATGTGGGCATGATGCATGATAAACTTACATTAATTACATACACCGCTAAATATTAGAACTTAATAAATACCTACCTAATTGTACTAGTGCGTTACGACAGTTGAAATGCTGTACATAAATTATGTAAATATGCATATTCTTTTATGTATATATTCTGTAAATTATATGTTAAAATTACAGTTAAGTATTTCGTAAAACTAGAAAAATACGCAGTCTATCTAACTACTAAAAACCCAAACTAGAAGTTGTCAGGATTTTCTTGACACGAAATGTCTGAATGCTTTGTGGAACCTTATTATTAGTAAGGGATTCTATGTTATGATGTGTATTGTTAAATTTTATATATAATGTAAGTAGTCTTCGAATATGTAATTTTAAAGTAGATCTTCAAATATTATTCACATTAGATTTCAATCATATTCTCCAAGTGAAAGGTAGGTAGATATTTTATTACTAAATAAAATGTGACGAAGGTTGTCCAACCTGATTATTATGATATACGGAGTTGTGTCGGCTAGGTGGCGCGACTATCACGACAAGCGGGAGAAGAAGGCTCCGAGAGGAGAAGAGTGGAGATTGAAAAGAAAGAGATGCAAGACAAACTTATGGATATGGCAGCTGAATTAGAGAAAAGTAAACAGAATTTGGCGAACAGCGAGGCTAAGGTAATTATGTTTTATTCAATATGTGTATTATATATAATTATATAGCTAGAACAGTCATTGTAGTAGTATTATAATCCATCACATATACTAATAAACTAATAACATTAAAATATTTCCATCAACAATATACTTTAAACATCTAACAATACATTGTTAAAATTATTGCTAGTAAGTAGAACATAGAATCATACCTTTTTTTGTTGGCAACATTATGGACAATGTAGGCTGCATAGCTAGGTATAAATGTCTGATGTTTGTTATGCATGCAGTATTTAAAATTACCTATGGCTTTACTAAGTACACCCCTTGTACTCAATATTAAAAGATATGTTTAAAAAGAAAATCACAAACTCACTTACACCTAATGAGCAATTTACTAAAGCATTAAAGTTTGAGAATAATTATGATGCGACAAAACTTCGCATACAGCAATAATAAAGATATATTGCCCTCATCGATTACCCTGATGAATAATCATTTATGAATGCAGCATAATATGGGTAATTATTATTCTTCCAATACACGAATGCGCGTCTATCTGATAATATTGCATGGTTGTAAGATTGATGTGCTAAAAATTACAATTAAACAATATGCACACATCTGTTTATAACTGAGTTTTATACATACCTATGTAATATTTAACTAGTTAGCTTAACTATATCGGGCGGAATGATAAACGCATTGTGTTAGAACGCCGGCGTTCGTTCGGCGTCATAAGAATTAAAAAAAGGTTGTAGTATCTTACTTACTTTTTAATTATTACTTTGTTCGAGTTTAAATAAGTATTTTTACTCACTCGCATAAGGAAGCTTCTACTATATACATACAAGCTACGTGCATTCGTGGATTGGCAAATTACGCAGAAATTGATAATATTATTGATGCAGTAGATTGTAGTTGTGTTGTTGTAAGTGAGTGGTATAACTGACGATCAGGTGGTGCGATTGAACGGCGAGGTGCATGCGTTGGCCATGGAGGTGAAGTCTCTGCGCGGTGCCGCCAGCCACGCCGCTGTGAGTCCCAGCCTCTACACAATATAGCGATACTTGTCACCACACTAGTTGCCGCATAATCGCCTAAATACGTATGACGCACCACTAATACTGTATTCTTTATTCGTAGTGCTATTTGAATATGGAATGCGCGTCATGTCGAAAGAGTTTCGCGCGCAGCATAATTATTCAAAATGGATAATTGGATTTGGAATTTAATGTTTTAAATGCCTGTTTCATCGACGCAAATCCTAGTTTGTATGGATTCGCCTCTCTAATTTTTGTATTTTGTGTATCTACTTATGCATTTTATGTTTTTTGGTACAAACTACCAAAAATTTTATTTGCTTTTGAAAATTTAAGTCGTAAAAAAATAAAGCACTCATACAAAATTATCGGGCAATCACTGGTCTATGTTCTAAGATTAACTTTATATGTCCTTGCCAATAATTACGAAGATCTCACTAGTAGAGTAAAAAGCCATGCCAGGCTGTATTTGTTTTCTTATCAATATCTTGATTATAGTAATAGTAGTGCGTCATTACATGTACAATAAGAATATCTAGTTGTATACCGATTAATTTGTTTGCATATGTATGTTCTACGACTCAAGTCTTAGCTGAATATTTTTATTCTTAATTTTATATTTTAAGTGTAAAGCCGCGTATTCACTCGCGCCGGTTTAGTCGTCGGTGAACATACGGCTTTATAAATAAATAATGATTGCACTGTTGGCCTAGCTTTCTAGCTTTATGTGTATAAATGAGATTTTAAAAACGTATGTGTTTCACTGTTCTAAATTTAAAACTATCTGTACTTAAGAAAACAGTGAAACACAGTTTGTAACTGTGCATATAATATATAGAATAATAAAGTATAGGTCGACCAAATTTAAATGACTATTTGACCCTCATCAATCGTTTTCGCAACACAAACTCTCAGTAACTTATCTCTAATATTTATCTCTTATTATCCCTAATTCAATATAATAATTATGATAATACAACGAACTACACACAAATATTAGCCAGTTTTTATTGTTACTGAGGACATAGTTACATTTCGAATATATCTAGAGAGTAATAAGGTGCGTTATTCAAATTTGGTCGACTTATTTTGCAATACATTTGTATCGTTGCAAACAAAATCTCGTGCACGGGACCCTTATCTTTACGACGTTCCTATGTAGAAAATAGTTGTTAGAATCTATATTTACATTCTTAATAAAGTCTCTATTGATTATTTTTATTGTGACTAAATATTTTTCTTTGGGTAGCTATTAGAGAAATAAATAAAGTATTGATGGTAGCTTTCAGATCTTTATACTGTGATCATGTGGTGAGTTGGATTATTGCTCACTTTATTTTTTCGAATGGAAGATTGTCAATTGTGATTTAGCTAGACTGAGTCGAATAATTCTGGCTCAGTGACACAGCGCCGTTGCTACTATGCGCGCCTACTATTAATTTTAGTGCAATATAAGTTTATTGTGCAATATAAGACTGCGGATCATTAAATATTTTTATGAATAAAAACATGCGTTGATCAGCTTTATATAAAGCAGAGCTATTTTCTGATGTAAAATCACGCATTTATCGGCGCATGACTGACATACATATGTATGTGGTCTTCACCTATGAAATTGCCGTTTTGTGCGAAGAAAGTTGGTAACATTTTGATTTTATATAAACTATTTCATAGATATTTTTAATACCAATACGGAATTCGACTATAGTTTTCATTTGTAGCTGAGTGACTTTATGCCATAGTTATATGGTTTGTCTATAATTACAAAAATCATTAACCATAATGTTGTAGTTATGGTCAATTAAAACAATAATCACAAATTGTATAAAAAAATAGGTACCTTTAGGTTTCATTTACCATTCACGTTATTTATTATTTAAATAGTCTATAATATTTTTGGTACTTATAGGAATTACGAAATAAGACAGGAATGAAACGAAATTTTTTAGGCAATTTGCCGAATAATAAAAAATGGGTTGGGGATAGTAACAACAAATCAGACACGTTGTATAATAAAAAAAAGTACACTGAGTGTGAATATAACGTTCATATTTTTTATTAGACGATAACATATACATGATTAAAGTGATTTCGTTTGTAGAACATACAATGTACGAAGTGCTTTTGTAAATTTATAATCCTTCCATTACTGGTCGCCGCAATACCATCCCAACAGGAAGCAATGAACAGTATTTTCTAACAAAGCGCGATTTTACTTTAGCAAATAGCAGTGTCTTTAGAGCTATTATAATCATATTTTTTAAAGGAAATATACATGGGACTATTTACATAAATTAGTTATTATTATCATGTATCACAATTGGCCATCTGATGTTTAGTTTGCACCTAGCTTGCTTCACAGCGCGGGATCATATCGATATCTCACCCTGTTTGGTTTGTTATCGAGAACGTCGCGTAGATAAATTGATTATGTACACAACACGTGATGCTAGTCACGACGAAATGTACACACTACCTTTATATTATTAGTCATTGAGTTTACACAGTTGGTAATCCACTTATTGTTCTATATATCTCAAAGTTTTTACCTATCGATTTTGTGATAAACACTATCCATTCCAAGTAAGTTTAGACATCAAAATTTTATTTTTATACGGTACAAAATGATGAATTTATATTTACAAATTGTTATTATGTTTTTCAATGTGAACGCACCTATATTTTTGTAAAATAAATTATTTTGGTGACAAATTTTCTTTTGATTTTTCTCTTGGTTTATTCCCTTTAATTTGCATGTGGGTTTGCTTGCTAGCAGCTAGTTTGTTTGCATGTTTAAACTAATTAACACTGGGTTAATTTTGGTTTGTAACACAGCTTGATGAACTAATTTATTAATGACTTAACATTACTAATATTACAGTAGATAAATTAATCTGAATCAGTAGTTCAGTGTATTATGAGATTTGCTCTGGTAATTATAAACATATGATTCAAAAGCAATAACAATACATTCATATTAGTTCCATTAGATTATAAAATCTATTTAATACTTTATATATCGATTATTACACTGTTAAGTTGGCATGCGAATGGTTGTCAATACTGTTGTTGCGACAGTTTTTAATTAATTTCGTCGTGTAGTGGTGTAACAGTAGAGGTAAAAATGCGGTATCGCAACAGAACCGGTTAGATTGGCGAGTGTTTACATTTACACACAGCTCTTTAGTGGTTTGTTGTCTGTTGACCTACACGCGTGTGTGGAAAACGGTCGGTCTAGTAATCTACATTTGTTGATAGAAAGGCTTGAACAGCGTGCTGGTGGGATTTGAAGTGAAACATTATTTAGATAACTTTCTGTGCCTATTTTACTGTAGTAAAACAAGAGTGATTTAGAAGTATTTAGTGCGATTTTTCGCTCTGGTGATGTAGGACAAAAGTCTACAAAGTGATGCGAATTAACATTCAACTTCCTTTTGTTATATTCAGTAGGTATCGAAGATATGGTATTAAGATTAGTCATATGTAGATATGAACTGTCATATATCCGTCATAAAACGTTATTACTGTTACATGTCAGGCCTGAATAACGCAGTTGTATGTGCTCAACCGTTATCGGTATAAGACAATAAATGCGTCGGCACATTTATTAAATACGTTTAAATCGAATATAGATTATCTATATACGATTTTAAAGATACGTCGAAATTAAAAGAGTGATTTTATCTATTAAAGTTATTATTACTCGCAGTAAGAAGTTATCGTCCAGATTTTTCCAGTGATAATGTCATTGTTAAGAATGTTGTGAACTAAATTCAGTTTAAGAAAGTACATTTACTTTTGGAAAATTTTGAATATGATATCAAGTTAAGGCAGTTGATACTGTCGGATAAAGCAAGTTATGTTGATAAGATATTCATCTCGCTGTTAATGTAAACATCACGATTTTCTGTTTACTACAACACAGTTTAGATAGCTTCTATAATTTTGAACACACGCCAACGACACTCGACGTCTTCTGTCTGATGACCCTTAAAGAGCTAGGACTTAAACGATTACAGGAAAAGACAATGGATCTGGAAAGCCGTATTGAAGAACTGACTGAGGAAAACAAGCAACTGATAGAGGCGTTGGAAAATGAACGAACGTTAGTGAAGATCTTGAAGGAGAAGGTGGACAAGAGCAACAGACTGTACGATGAACAGAAGACTGAGGTCAACCATCTCAATTCCGTGGTGACGGAGATGCAACACGATTTCTGCGATATACAAAGAAAGTTTGACAAGTGAGTAGTTTGCCTTAAATTACTTAATGCTTTAAATTACCTACACTGTGTCCAATTTACACATTTAATCACGGCTTATATTGTTTATCTCGTTTGGGTGGCATACATACATAATCATGGCCGCTTACTAAAATACATCCTGAAAAGATCAAGATAAAATTGTAAACAATGCCACGATAAAATTCGTATTGTTCGATTTCATTTAAGTAACATAACAAAAGTAAATTAGGACAATGCTATGGACCATAGCATGTATATATTCCCAATGAATTAAATAAAAGTTTTTTAAACATATTTGCACTGTACTACAACTGAGTTAATAGAAGGGACGGATAAAAGCTGGTTTCAAATACTTAATAGATTAAGGGATTAAATATAATGACCATCAAAAATACTAATTGCACACAACAAAATATGCTAACAAAAATATATCATAACGAGCACCTACACGCATGCAGTCATCACTGCATTCCGTCTCGGAACGGTTAGGTTATGTTAGGTTCATTCTTAAACCCACCCAAAAATAGGAGCCCCGCAAATCGGGGCTCCGTCGACTTAGTTTGATCTCTTTAAATATATTTTGATGTGCAATTAGTATTTTTGGTGGAACAAAGGCAAACAATTGAGTAACTGTTAAATACTACCATAGTTTAATTGTTTGGTGACAAAACTAAGTAATTTTATTTTAATGCATATGAACATTTTTCTTTATTTCGTTCATAATGTATCACACATATCCGATAAAGAGGTTCTAGAGCGCGTCTATTTTATATTTATTATCACGTGTAGGCGCCCAGCACTAATTTAATTTCTCATTTGACTCGCACATTCCGATAAGGCTTTATTAAGTTTTAACGAGATGTGAAGCGATCATTAGGTTCTTAAATACTTTACTATTCTATAGTATTATTATTTGTTCATTATCTACCCGTATAATAAAATTATAACTGGATGTCTGCATATAGGAGATATTTCAGAAAAATAATGTAAGCCTAGTGGGAAACCGTTGGAATGCTAAGCGGAGGTCTCGAGTTCGAACCCAAGGCGCGCATCTCTGACTTTTCGAAGTTATATGCATATTAAATAGTTAATTATCGCTTGCTTTAACGGTGAAGGAAAACATCGTGAGAAAACCTGCATGTCTGAGAGTTCTCCATAATGTTCTCGAAGATATGTAAAGTCTGCCAACCTGCACTAGGCCAGCGTGGTGGACTATGGCCTAACCCTTCTCACACTGAGAAGAGGCCCGTGCCCAGCAGTGGGACAGCTTAATACAGGGCTGATATTATTATTATTATTAATGTGAGGCGTCTTTATAAGAACTATAGAAGTCACAACAATTACATATACCTAGGTATTTAGATTTTTTGTCTGTATGTGTTTATACGCGCATCACTCAAAAACGACTGCACGGTATTGAATACGGTTTTCACAGTTTCATTGCTGGAAGTCTAATATAACATCTGGTGCATGTTTCATCTTGAGATGCCGCTTAGAAGTCAAGTATTATCTGTATATTAATACGAGAAACAAAAACTTTGTACCCCTTTTAACGAAAATTGCGCGGACGGAGGAACTTGAAATATGGCACAGTTAAAGTTTATATGGAGAAGGGGTGGCATTAAATTAATGAAAAAACATTACACGCACACAACCATGCATTTAACACACGTAAGTCGAATCGCGTTCGTAGTATTTCGGTATTGTTCGGCTGATGTAGTACTATTCTTCGTAACTATGGTTACATAATATCAATATATAATTACATAATTATATCAGCAATATCTTACAGGCAAATTATAATATATTTACGTATTTATATATAATAAAGAAAAAAAAAAAAAAACAGGGTAGCAAGCTTAGGAATTTGTTTGAAAAAGATAGGTAAATTAACCTGTATAGCCTTAGCGAAATGGAAATGAAATGTGTTTATAAGGGTAGATATAGTTCTAGACAATAAAACCTTAATAACTATCAAACTTAAAATTTTAATCTATTATGGTTGATTTTTGACCACTAGACGACCGCTAGTATGTATAGATCAATTAAAAGCAATATGCCTGTGATACATTTCTGTCCATACCCGGGATATAGGCGTGAGACTAGATATATGTCTGTGTGTTTAGCCTGTCCATAACTCCCTATATGAACCAAATACTCTCGCTACCATGCTAAGTACCCCACACTGGTCAGCATTCTTTATTTTCTCTCCTCGCTCGGTCTTCGATATCATTATCAGACGGCCACATACATACCTATATGAATAAAATAATAAGCGTATTTAATACAATATCTTCAGTAATTCAGGCGTAGGATTACCTTCCTGTTTTTGATCGTTCTCAATAACATTAAACAAGGACAGCTATGTTTTGTTCGCGTCGCAACACGTGCGCGGTCAATGCCGGCCGATATAAAACACGCTGTGTTTGTTCAGACAAATCATTGTTCCTTCGCATAACTGCTAACGGCGCGGCGTCTAACAAATGTGCATGTATGATTCATAACCTGTGATAACAAATTGCGAAAGAATATTTTCCAAGTAAAGGAATCCTCGTACTGGGCAAGTTTTAATGGCGTCGCGCGTCGCTTTGGGTTTGCCTATCAAAACAATACTTTTAGCTGGATAAATAGTATAATCATCCTAAATATTATGCAGCTCTTTCACAAGTTGAAATAAGATATTACAGGTTGATTTTTTTTAGCGCGAAGGCTTTACCAACGTACTTTGATGTCACAATATATACCTAAATATGAGACCTAAGTCTGGGTTATACGAATTGATGTCATATCTATTAGCGGTTGTAAGAACTATTGATGAATATAGACCTGATAATCACCGGTTTCTTTATATCGGGTATCAGGCAAATAGAAATCCAGAGCAGGTTTCCAAGTAGTTATTAGGGTCCTCCGCTTCGAAGCATACAGCATATCACTATAACTAGGTACGTATTATAAAATAAAGTCCCCCGCCGCGTCAGTCTGTCTGTTCACAAAAAACTCTAAATCCACTGAACGGATTCCCATGCGGTTTTCACCAATAGACAAAGTGATTTTATGAGGAAGGTTTAGGTGTATAATTTGTTAAGGTTTTGTACTCCCCGTGCGGAGCCGGGGCTCACTAGTCCTAATCCTAACTTAATATTATAAATGCAAATGTGAGTTTGTTTGTTTGTTTGTTACGCTTTCACGCCTTAACTACTGGACCGATCATCATCAAATTTCACACACTCTCACTGGCGGTAGGTACTTAAACATAATAGACGTGTGTTGTTTGCTCTTCTCGAAATTAACGATAATAGTGGTTAATAGTTATTATATATTAAGTCTTGCACCTTACCGTGTTTCCTTATTGTAAAAGTGATGAACTGTCGAGTGGTAAAAATCGCTTCATGATACATTGCCTTCTTCAAAAGTTATAGCAATGTTAAGTTTAATTTTTTTTATTATCGTTGGTTTCTCTGACCTACCCCAACCCGCGGTCAGCGCGCATGACTGAGTCATACGTAGCAGTTGCCGTTATCGCCCGTTATCGGGTGGGTTCACTGCTCATCGGCTATCTACACAAGACTATCATCACACTAGCTTGGCGCGAAGGTCCTCAGAAGAGCTGGAAGTCTCACAGTTAGTGGCGATGGTAAAAAACGCAGTCTATAATTGGTGATCAAGATAATCAAGATTATTTTACTTGGGCTTTGCGTATATGATATTAAAATACTTTGGCAGCATAATCATACACATTTCTGATAATGCCAAAAGTAAATAGAACGCCACCTTCTACTCCATCTATAGAAGTAGGTACAACGTGCCTTATCAAGCCCCAATATCGCAGTTCCGCCAACTGAATGTGAGTTTATAAACACAACAAAGAACGAAGCGATCTCGTGCGGAGTTCAGTCCTACGAGTGAACTTGAGGATTTTAAGGAAGAAATACGTACGTTGCTTACTAAAAGGAATACTAGCCAGGAAAATATTCTACACGATTTTATGTCCAAAATAATGCTGGAACTGGCTAAATTAAAAGCACAAAATACAAAGCTGTAAAACCTTAAGACAGAGATTGAGGAGTCAGCAAATTTAATGAATGAGAAATATGAGGAAGGCATCATCGTCAAAATTGACGAAGTCCCAACAAATAAAGGATAACAAAAAAAAAAATGAGGAAATGAGGACTAGTATGAAAAAAATGGAAAGCGCATTCATTTTTTTTTTCTGAACGGCCATCAGTTCCACTATAAGACATTTCCAGGTTATCCATTAATTACCGGACACCCTGTATATCACTCATCGTCTCGGGGCTAGTACCAGAAAACTTTTTTATGATGCACGAAGGTTCGCAATAATTTATGGGTATCAATATTGCTGGAGCACTAATGGGAAAAATTTTCAGTCTAGTTTCAAAACATTTTGCATGATAAAAAATATTTTTTTATATAGTTTGGTAATATTAGTTTCTGTATTATGTAAGCACAATTCTGTTTATATTTATTTAACTATTTGCATTTTTTATAAAACATATTACTCATATACTTACAAAAATCGAGCACACAGTACAACTCAAAATTACTACAAACAAAGATACAATTCACCCACGTTCACCACCTTAAAAAAACACTCATGAACCACTACGTTCATTGATGAGCCCAGGCCTTTGTTTTTGCTTTTGCTTAATGATACTTTATGCTGTAAGAAAGTCGGATAAAATATCCTACGTAACTCAGATCCCTTTTGGGTATAATTATAACTGGTTTTGTAATGTGCTGGATAAATTATTAGGTAAAATCTGATTTCTCTTTATGAAAATTAATAATATTAATGAAATTATCAATAGCTTAGATTCGTATGGGTCCCATGAATCCTTTAATTCTTCCCCTGATAAATGCCTTCATTTAGTGGGAAACGCGGTTAAAACTATTAATTTCCTACATCTAAACATACGAAGTATAAATAATTTTTTTTACAGTTTCCTAGTTATGTTGACTTCTCTAAAAAATAGGTGTGATGTTCTGATTACCTGTGTCAGCCGGAAAGTGAGGGAGCCATACCATCTCTCCAGCCACCCTTCCAAGACGGGACCTATCGCCTAATTGTGGCGTGCCGAAACATTTTTTATTCGTGGGCGAATGCATTGACGCATTCCCCTCCGCGGGAGCGGGCGGAGGGGTTATGTCGAACTCACCGGGGTAAAAGAGAAAGATGTTGAAGTAATGATAATAGACCTCCCGGAATACCGACTAAACCTACCACGGTGTTCCTTAACAACCGCAATCGACGGGGCCGCGCGAATCACTTGCACATACGGTCGCGACTCCGCCATACGAAACTGCAGACCACTACACGACACGGAGACGGACACGATACAGAGGCGCGCGTGGAAATTCGCACGCCGTCTCTCGGACCTGGTGCTGATCGGATTGCGGGCAGGACGGCGTACCCGGTGCCCGAACATAACGTAACCTCATTTTTTTTTTTTTTTTTACGCGGGGAAATGTGCATGTCACATTCCCCATCGCCGGTTTTGGGGCGGGCGATGGGGATATGTCGGGATCCAGCCCCTAAGATGGATTTGGGCTGAACCGACTAAAACCACCGCGGTGTTTCTCACACCTTTATGGCGAGGCCACGCGGATCGCTCTCGCATTCGAATCGCGACCCCGCCAAAGGTTCGACCCACCGATGGACGTGGCGGGTCCCACACAACCATCAAAAACACAGACAAAGCGGGGGACCTAGTCCCCCTTGCGACATCGAGAGGCGTGCGCGGAACACGAACGCCGCCTGCTCGGACCTGCGCTGATCGGGCGGTGGACAGCCCCAATAGGTCCACCACCCGCAGGCTTCTACTCAAGGTGGCTGGAGGTCGTCTCGCGCCCTCCTGCGCCCGGTTCTGCGGTTAGGGAGAGGGATTGACCGTTCCCTCTCCCTCTCCGCCGCCTCCTTCACTAACATCACCTCCTCACAGAAGGAAGCGACGGCATCCCAAGACCTCTCGCTCGAAACCATGGACAGAACCATAGCCTCGAGCGAGAGGACGACTCTACCGACTGCCGCGTGCATGACATGGCGTTGCGTGGCCCAAGCAGGGCAACCTACCAATGTGTGCAACGCCGTGTCTTCGACAGCGACGTGGCAGTCACCGCAGTGATAGCAACCGGGCGTCTCCTGTTTGCCTATTCGACACAGGTACCGACCGAAACAACCGTGGTCGGTCAGCACCTGCGTCAGACGAAACGTGAGGGCGCCATGACGCCTCTCCAGCCACTCTCTAAGAACGGGTCTTACCGCCACGATTGTGGCGTGCCCAACGTAACCTTATTTAACTTAACCTACTTTTACGCAAGCGAAGCCGCGGCCAAAAGCTAGTATTATTATAAAACTTTATCAAACATTTTAAACAATTTTTACTTATCCTTTCTTATTTTTGAGCCGTCGCGCGTCGTTCTTATAATCCTTGTACAACTCCTACTCCTATGTTCCCTTCATCACTTAATTTTGCGTCACTATACAAGTGCTTGTATAAGTGATACGCAATGAATGATATTCTAATACTGTTGTGCACAACGCTATACCTACTGTACATGGTCAGGGACACTACGCTCTCACTCACCTAAAATACTGTCTTCTTCTTCTTCTTTTCGTCTGGTTAGTGGCCAACCTGTTGTCGAGAGTTGTTTAAGCCGCCGTAGGCATCTGACATGGCTTAACGACTGCTGTCAATTTGCCAACAACTGGGACCGACGTTTTACGTGCCCTCCGAAGCACGGAGACGCTGAGATGAAATACCACTAAGCGGTCTCCCATCTATAGACTGACCGCACCCAACGTTTGCTTAACCTCGCTAATCGTTTACCGATCAGTGAGTGTAACTGGCTATGAGCGATACGGATTACATTCAAATGTAATCCGAATACAATCATTGACATTCGAATATTAATTGTGATATCGCATTTAACCACCTTTCTGTCTTATTATATACCTCCTTTGCATAGTCAAGGACGCTGCGTTCGCTGTCTAAGTAACTATTCAAAGGTAATTCGTATAAAATTTGCCTATTAAGTGCCATTTAACTTTTCTGTCTTATTCAGTCACCAAGACGATTTGCTTTCCGGCAGAAGAAAAGCAAGATAGCCATTTTTGTGCTCTTTCCCTTTGTGGTAGTGGCGCAGCGACTTAATTGTATTCTTTGTGGTAGCAGGCACCGGCAACCACTATTCATGGACCTGGATCCATCCATATCCATGGATCTAAGGAACATGAATATGTTGGGTACCGCTTACCACATTATATATATGTATATAATATTAATCTGTCAAGGCTTAGAATACCAAATCTAATTATAATCTATTATCTCTGGCCACGGATGTGCCACTACGACTCAAAAGGTTATATGAGCAAATTCTTATACCTATCTACATTATCGTATATGTTGACAGTTGTGTATTCCATATTAAGTGGATGCTTATGCTGATTGCTGTGTATGGTTTAGACTATTTTTATCGTGGAAGAGCCACGCTTTGGCACGAATGGGCCAGCTCGACCGGAGTGATACCACGGCCTCGCAAAAAACTGGCGTGAAATAGCGCCCAACCTTTCCCTCTTCAGGGGAGGGAAAAATACATTTTGCTACGACTATACACTGATAGTGCGCTTTTTGTTGTCCACTCTCATACACGTCGCAGACAGCTATATCTATAACATTGGTTCATAATGACACGAGATATCAGCCGTCCTCTTTGTTCAGCCGAAACGACTAACCTTGAGCATGTTGCTCTAAAATTATCTCGGTTGTTATCATTATTTATATATTTTGGTAAATATCTGTTAAAACATGGAAATCTTGTTATGATTTCCAGGTTTAAAATTCGGTGGCTGTTTAATTTATTGTGCAGATAGATTTTTGTCCGTGGCTACTTTCACGGGATCGCAATGTGTTTATTTAGTGCGCGAAACTTTCATATTTATGATATTGGAAGGTAGGTATGTAGAAACATACGACATTACAATATAATGGGCTGGCCATCGCTCAACATCGCTTACCAAGAAAATAAATAGAAAAGCTTAAAACCAACATTAATATTAGCTAGGTATTTGAATTTCGACTGTAAAGTTTCGGCAATAAATTAATATTTCATTTTTGATAAACTTGAAAGCCGCCCAAAGTAATATTTTAACGTTTACGTTTTATTTTATAAGTAAAAGTATTACGTTCATAATAAAGCCTTCACATCAAGTTACATATAGTACACAAAAACTCAATTTAAAATATACATAACTAAATAGACACACTGTGGCAAACAAAACTTAATTATTCCTCATTCATTAAGCTCTATTAAGGCGTTTAATTTACAGAGCGGGTCAAAGTAATAGTTTAAAATTCGCACGAATAACTTTACAAGTCTTCAGACGGAGTTGCGCTAAAGGCCTTACTTTAAGTTTTTATTTATTTTTGGAAATACTACTTCCGCACATAATTACCTACCCAGCATTAAATTCTATATTGCGGGGGACTACAAACATTCTAACAGTGGGCACAAATAACACCCAGACTCATTTGCAGATCACACAATTTTTTTGCTGTGTGGTCAGAGGCACATATTATTGATAATCAATACGCCATTCGTGCAGGTGATTAAAGAGTATCGTATCCAAAGGTCTGCACAACGTCATCTTTACGTTTTTTAAATTTTCAGAGAGAAGCGTGAAAAAGACGAAGCACTTTTACGCAATGCTCACATGTCGCAGACGATAGAGATGAGCCAGTGCAACGTGCGCTACCACCAGACGGAGATAGCTGAACTCAAACAGAAGATAGCTGAGCTCGATTCGCTAATAGCGCAACATAAAGAGGTACGGAACGTAACATATTACGTACAACTTAACTGTAATAATACTGCCGTCATAAGGAAAAAGGCATATCTAACATTTATATTGAAATGAGTTTTTTATATATTTGGAATCAGTAAAAAAGACGCATCAGTATTTTTATAATATAAAAATACTGGCAGATAAATAGCTTTGTTTCTCTGAGATCTGTTTCTCTTCTTTTCCTCTTTTACGCTCTTTCTATAGATTATAATATGTAAGCCATTGGGTTTCTTAAACAACAATTGCAAAGGTAAACGACTTTATATTAAATATTGATTAGTCATACATGTATCCCTTCGCATCACAATTCCAAAGATTTGAAACATCGTGAAGTTATTTATAATTAAGTTGCAAACATAAGTAAACTATCCCGCTTATATCTCATAGAAACGCGAAACAGGATAAAAGGTATTCTACATGTTTATCAAGGGCATGGCCTATCTGTGTGCGAAATAAACATCTAAACAACTTCACAAAGTTTATAATATAAGTTAATGCTGTTATTACATATCCAACTACAAATATATTTTACAATAAGTTGTGCTGGTGCTGCTGCTGCATCAGCGGAGACGCTCAAACGGCGTAAATATCAAAACCTTATTGGTGAGTACATATTTGAGCCGTCTGGGGCCATGGGTCCAAGGTCTAGCTAGGTCTGTTTATAGAGACCTAGCTAAGCGGCTCATCGACGCTTCGCGTGACCAGAGGTCTGGTATTTTCTTTGCACAAAGGATAAGTATTGCCATTCGACGTGGCAATGCTGCCAGTCTTCTGGGCACGTTGCCAATTGACAACGATGCGGAGGAATATTATGACGCTTTTTGATTTTGCAGTTTTATTTTTCTATTTAGTTTATATTTTTTTATAAATAATTTGTGTATATATTACGTTAAATATTTAATTATGTCATTGATTAAATATTTCACAATTAATTTCAGAACCAAGCAGCGTGTATGTTAATAAAGCAGAATGAAGAATCTCGCATTGCCGAGATCGAACAGTTGAAAGCGAAAGTGGACGAACTGGCTGAAAACGAGACTGGACTTAAGAAAACTATACTAGACTTAGAAACTGAAATCTGTGATAAAAATAAGGTAAGGTTTTTCTATAATAATATTTTCATGCCGTTAAGTTAGCAAGCACAGGCAAGGGTTCGCTTAAAATAGATGAGGAAAGGTAAATTAACATTTCTGCGTTGCTTCGGTATAAGTAACTACCGCTTATAATGACTCTGCATAAAATGTTAAGCGGCACATTTGTGTCGATGGAATTATTTACAATATTGTTTCCCACGAAGGGCGAGTTCAACAAAAAGCCAGCTTTTACCTATATCTTTGTCTATGCAATATGCCTATTAACCGTACTATGCATATTAGTGCTGGTTCATTATAATATATACATATATCGTAAGAATAGCTAACAAGAAGTCAACTCTATGTAATTTGCAATCATTTTCTTATCTAACATAATTTTCTCAAAAGTTTCATATTTATTTTTGTAATGTTGTTTACAGAAAATAAAGACACTAGACAACAGAATATCGGACATGAAAAAGACGTTACAGAGAGAACTACAGACAACTAAGTCTGATCTCACCTCCGCTGAAGAACAAGATATTAGTAGAAGGTGAGTTATGGTTTTTATGATTAACTAGCGACCCGCCCCGGCTTCGAACGGATAGTACAAAACCTTATCAAATTATATTATAATCTAGGGATTAGGATAGTAGGCAGAGATGGGCATAATTAAATTACGTTGTAATTGAATTATTCATTTAATTACAAAGTAATGTAATTACAACGTAATCTATTTAAATTGTATTTAGTTATATAGTAATTACAATTACGCCGAACATATAATGTAACGAATTATTATGTACTTAATTACAAAGTAATCTAATTGAAATGTAATTAAAATACTCTGTAATTCAATTATCTGTTAATGCAAATGAATGAGCGACATAGAAACATAATATTTTAACTCAAATTTGGCGCTATCATGTTTGGCGTGTGTTTGTGTGCCTTTTACATGTATAATCAGGTTAATAAAACATGCCGTTTAATAAAAAAAAAATATTAATTATTTAATTAAATTATTAAAATTAAATAATAATAGTAACAATATATATATTTATATAATTTTGTTTTTAAATTAATATTTTTTTAATTTTAATTTAATTGAAAAAATTAAATAATAATAGGTATAAAAATATAATAAATTATAAAAAATAAAATTAAATAATTAATTTAAAAAAATGAAACATTAAAACAAAAAGAAATTATATATATTATTACATTTTTTTTTTAATTATTTTATTAATTAAATTAAATAATTAATATTAGGTATTTAATTTTACTAATATTTTTATTTATTTAATATTATTGATTTTAAATTTTATGCAATATAATGATATATATATTTATTATTTAATTTATATTTATATTGTTATTATTTATTTGACCAACTTGGATTCATCGATATTTATATAGTGTAGAAATAAAGGAGATATGATTATTATTTCGGATAAAGGAGACAATAAATAATGTAGTTTATTTAAAAATGTTCAATAAAAACTGTTGTAGGTAATTGATAGCTGTTTAGTTGTAATTAATATGTTAAGTTCAGACATCGTACAGACGTCTCTGATCTTGGCTATTCTTGACTACAAATTTTACCAAGTAGTTCATTTGGACTGGAGTTTTAGTCGTGAACAGAGATAGACGCAGAATCTTGTTTCCATTCTTGGTACAAATTACATAATTATATAATAATAGGTGGTCGGCTCAGTTTTATTTTATTTGAGGGTACACATTGGAAGGCGGTACGCACAGTAGAAAATGGGCCGGTGTACCAATTTTCGCATGGTACGATCATGTGTCCAACAATGGAACACAATAAATTTGAAAACATGTTTTGTTTTTAAAGATGGAAGTATAATTTTTACAGGTATATAGGCAATTTTATTGGTTATCGGATGTCATTTGCAGTTTTTAATTAATTTTAATCAAAGTTTTAAGACTATCGCGATTTGTATACATACTTAATATAATGTTAGACAACTCGCGATATAGTATTTAAAAGGTAATAAATACCTATTAATTGCCCGACGTTTCGACCGACTTGCATCGATCGTGGTCACGGGTTGACTGATGTGAGCTCAGCGGCGCCTTCGTGAAGTGCGGGTTTCGGCAACTTGGTCACTATTATTTATATTCACACTGTCGGTATTTCGACACACAACACTAACGACGTCTACACACTGGCTACCTAAGTCACTACGGCGACGTTTACATTTGCTGATGACTGGATTCCAAGATGTAAACAAATGGTATCCATCCTCCCGGTTGAAGTTGCGATATTTCTTAATTTCAACCGCTTCACGTACTATCCTGGAGTAATAGTTCGATCGGTGGATAAAACCTGTGGTTAATGTAACTCAATCCAGTGGTTTGGTCCAGACTCCAGCAAATGCTCGGCTATAGCAGACTTGTTTACTAACCGGTTCTTGACAGCTGTGATATGTTCCTTGACCCTTTTAGCGATTGTTCGTTTGGTCTGTCCGAACGTCTATACGAACTACCACAACTGCAATCCACCTTGTAGACGCCAGGTGTTTGAAAAGGGATAACATCCTTTGGAGTGCGTAGATAGCTTTCTACTTTGGAGAACGGACTATATACAGTCTTTATGGAGTATTTCTTCAGTGCTGTTCCAACTATGTCCATTACTCCTTTTATATACGACATGTATGCTGCTGACTGCTACTCTGCAGACCCCAGGTTGACCATCCCTTCTCCTCGGATGGTGTATCCTACCCTTATATCCGTTGCATCTACTCGTAAGTACCTCCTGAACATGTGTGAGCTCACTTTCTAGGTGTTCAGGGACACAGAGGTCATACGCTCTGTTCGTCAGTGACGCTACAACGGATTGTAATTGTCGCGGTTGGTGATGCGATTAGGCATTAAGGTACCTGTCAGTGTGTGTTGTTTTGCGGTATACAGTGTGTCCCAGGGTGCCATCTTCTCTCACTGTTATTTTTACATCGAGAAAGGGTAACGATCTGTCCACCTCCATTTTTTCCTTTTAAAAGCTTTATCGCGAGTAAGACCCGTTGTCTAATATTATATTAAATTTTTAATCAATCAGCAAAATATTTAAAACCCAAAAAATATAGGAAACTGTTTCATTGTTTCCATAATGAATAGGGCACATAATGAAGCACCACAATTAAAAATGAACCATAATAATTAATAGTCTGTATCATATTTTGTGTAATTTATGGAGTAGGTCAATGACAATAAATGCTTGAATTCATTAAAATAAGGCTTTATTTTCAATTTCACTTTAATCGGACTCTTAAGGTTACCTATAGTAGGTAATAACAAATTAAGATGACGATTTAATAGAACGCCTTAATTTTTCTCGGGATACCTCGAGCTGGAAGCAACGCTGTTTCTGATGCATATGCAATTGCACATGTCACTACTGTGTCACTGCTAGATATGAAAATTGTGTTTGCTTTTGCCCTAACTTTATGCGGCTCTTGAACAGCTGTTATGGGAGTTTTGATTAAATTGTAGATTCTACAACCGTTACCAAAGGAATGATGACGCTTAATGATTTTTTTTAGGTTATCAAAGAAGGATTTGGCTATTTCTTTATTGAATGTGCTGGCACGCGCCATGCTACATGTTTCAGGCTATTACAGTGCTAATTCCGGATGCCTTAATTTGTAAGACCATCTTTTAGGTGTTATCGACGCGCCATCTTAAATAAAAAACAAGTATCAAATGTTAAGGTTAAAATCTAGTAGTTTTCATTGTTAACTACCTAAGGTTAATTTTATTTACCTTGAAATTTTCCCACTATATTGAATACTTTAACATATGTACTACTCCACGTTCATCTATAATAATAATTAACATTTATTTCAGATTTCATCCAAATTTTGTTAGTTACAATTACTTAAGAACTATGTTAGTATATACAATTATTAAAATTAATTCATATATCTTACTGCTGCACCGGCCCCGCCGCTATGCCTACGGGTCCAATGCCACAGAAAGGGACAGTCTGGTCTATCTCTGATCACCTTTAGGATGCTGTTGTTGCTCTAGCGAATCCTTTGCATCAGCGATGCTATCCTCTTCCGCATTACAGCTTCAAAGCTGTCTGTATGCGCCTCCGCAAACATGCCTGACGCACTACAGAATCGCCGGGGCCTCAAAAGTACCCTGAAGGCGTTATTATATTGCACGCCTGGAGCGTTGTAGGTCCTCTGAGTACATCTAACCCACAGGCTGCAGTATAGTACCTGACCGTGTGCTTGAGCGCTAGTATAGCAGTTTCCGTAGACAATCCTGCTCTGAAACCGAATTGTGACCTATGCGGCTCAAGCTGTTTAGTTATTCCCCCCTCAAGCACTTTCGCTGTTATGGTAGCCAGCGATATTGGGCTATAATTTTCCTTATCTGAGTAGTCCCCAGTTTTGTTTTTCACTATGGACACAACTACTGTCCTCATCAGCTCATTTGGAAGGCAAAAGTGCCTTAAACATAGGTTGTACAACATAGACAATATTCTAGCCAGATGCGGACCTGCGTACTGAAAATGTTCTACGCTCAGGTTATCGTATATTTTATTTTAAAAGTCGTATATTTTATAAAAGACATATCTATGAAATATGTTTAGTGGTGGGTTACCTTTTTAAAAAAGACCTTTGATATAGGTAAACCGACTTTTAGATCTAGCAACGCAGCATTTTAGAAATATCACATTATTTTATTGTTTAAGCACACATCTGATTCTATTCCTACGGTATACGCTGAGTTATCTATTCGTAGGATAGGGTTGCTATATTTAGTTAGTATCTAACTTATTGTTTTGTAACTAAATATTGCAACTGTTGAGATAGTGAATGAGTTATATTATGTATCATTGAACCGCCCTGACTTCGCATGGGTAGCAGAGCATCAGTATCCCTAGTATCCCAGTCTTGCGATAAATAATGATACAAAGAAAAATATTTTATTTATCTATTGCATAAAACATTTATTACTGTAATGTGTGTTAGTTTATATATTAATATAATATATATACATTAAAAATATATGAAGCTCATTCAAAATGATCTCTATTGGCTTTAATACAGTCCTTTAAATGTTGAGGCCAGTTGTCAATGGAAAAGAAACACTCCATGGGCAAATTTTCACTGCCAATACTATGGATTGTTTTAGGAACTCCAAACTGATGACATGCTCTAAGCCCATGATTGGCTTAGAGCATGCCATACTCTCTAAAACTGACCATAAATCATAATCCAGCGGATTAAAATCGGGACTAGATGACGGCCAATCTTTAGCTCTGATGAAGTCCGAATCGTTCGTGTGCAACCACGCTTGGTTGGATCGTGCTTTATGACTCGGTACTGAGTCTTGCTGAAAGGACAATACTTGGTTAGGGAACATGGTGTTGTTAAGAGGCTTAACTACCTGCTCAAGAATCGTATCTTGATACACTAGTACCGATGTTTCGACACCTTTTTCACAAAAATATGGCTTCGTCACGCTTTGATAGCCAACACCTCACCAAACCATCACTGAAGTCGGATAATGTCCATGTTGTACTCTGCTGACTAATTGGGAAACTTCTATAGAACTTTGAGCATAAACCCGGTGATTCTGCTTGTTAAAACATTGCTCAATAGTAAAAATATCTCGTCTAATAAAAATAGCTGTGACCTCCCTTTGAGTACTGCTTAAGAAGTTGTTTCGATTTTACCATTCTATTCATTTTTAAATTATCAGTTAAATAATGACTAGTGCGTCTCTTATAGGCTTCTAGTCATGGTTCTAGGTGCTATATTCATTTCCCGAGATAAAATCTTTTGCTTTCCGACAGGATTTCGTCGAATTCTTTCCTTCACTGCTTTGATCGCCTTTTTCGTACGAATACTACGTGGACGGCCAGATCTTTTTCTGTCACAAACAGAGGAGGTTTCGTTGTACCTATCAATAGACCGCTATACCAACATTCGGCCAAAACCAAACAGATGGAGAGTTCCTGCTATATATATGCTATCACAGCAATTCGGTTCTGTTTATCACCCCTATTTTAATACCTATCACAAAAATATTTAACACCGATTGCCGCGAAAATGAGAAACACAATGAATATTCAAATAAGAATGACAAATTCCAAATTCAAATGTAATATTGTTTTTTTTTATTGTTACAATATTTATCGCCAGACTAAGTATAGCAATTCTCGTCGGTGTGAGACCGCTTGAATATATCTTTGCGCGTTGGTTTATGTTTTGCGATAACTCCTAAGATATTTATTTAAATTGTTTGGTATAAAGGCTGTAATAATGTACATTAAATGCTTAAGGTAACCAATGTATTTAATTTGATAAGGATTAATGCTGTATCTGTCTAAATAGTTTGCCAATTACCACATATTATGTGACCAATTTTTAAAATTACATTGTTTAGAAGTTAAGCTTTCCTTAAAAGATGGACATACGCCATCAAGGATTTTTCATAAAAGAGGAACAATCCCATCTTATATTGTTCTGTTATATCTCAAAGGGATAATATAAGCTGTGTGTCGGTTTGCAGGTACTTGAAGCACGTGGTGCTACGGTTCCTGACGTCCCGCGAGCTGGAGGCGCGGCAGCTGACACGCGCGCTGGCGGCGCTGCTGCGCCTCTCCGCGCACGAGGAGGCCCTGCTCCGCGCCGCCGCCGCGCCGCCGCGCTCCGGCCTCGCCGCATGGTTCCCTAGCCTCAATACTTGAACACAACATCCCTCAACACTTGAACACAACACACCTCAACACCTGAACAACAACACCCTTCAACACCGCACCGCTACCGCCCACGGCTAATCTCATTTTACCGAGTCCACTCTTAGCTCTCCAGCGGCTAACCTCACTTTACCGAGTCCACCTTTAGCTCTCCAGCGACTAACCTCACTTTACCGAGTCCACTCTTAGCTCTCCAGCGACTAACCTCACTTTACCGAGTCCACTCTTAGCTCTCCAGCGGCTTACCCCACGTTGGCAAGTCCACCCTTAGCTCCATTCTATGACTCAGTTCATTAGGGAATCTTTTCTCTTTTTTTAAAAGACAAGTCCTTGTGTCGCGGGGCTCATTACAAAAATTTAAACAACGGACTATAAAAAACAGTCTCGAAACAACTATGTGCAGACCACGCAAATTTTCGTCCGTGTGTGGACCACGACGCGGTAGCAGTGACGAGGCGACCACTTATACCACTTCGTCAGCCATGCAGACTAACGTGCTTAGGACCGGAACGGCTGGAACGTTGTGCGAACTTGTTTTTTACTTTGTGCAGTTAAGTTACTTTACGTTGACATACACTCAAGAGTGTGTCTCAAGATTTGGTGCGTTACTCAGTTAAGTTTACTATTATGTGTAAACCGACAGTTTATAGTGTATGCTTATATTGAAGATATAGTTAATGTTTCAGATATTTCAATCGAATGAAGCACAGATTGCATACGTTATTTTTGTAAAATAATTTAGAACTTATACTTACAACCTTAGCATCCAAACAATACTGAATAGAACAATTAAGATTATAACTAAAGTCTCCATAGACTAAAGTATAACTTTCACTGTCGTAATATCAAAACTGTTGCTTTAATTTTTCGACATTATAAAAATTACTCCCAATTAACACATTGAATGCCATGTAGCAGACACAATAGAAAATGTATTGCTTGCGGTCATTTATGACCGCCATGGCATTCAATGTGTTAAATAAGTTCATCTTTATCTTTTGAATACACAGGGATAATAATAACACTGCATATTAAACTAAAGATCTTTACAAATCTTAACTTATATCTTAACGAAATAGAAATGATATTCCATACAAATGATTAAACTGACTACTTTTGTTTACAAATTGTTTGATTACTACAAATACTGTTTGCGACATACCTTCAGCTATACTTGTTTGACCATTCTAGTAAATATCTTAGACAACGTTTAATAATATTCATTTTTGAATATCCTGTTATGCTTTGATAAACTTGATATGTTTATACAGTTACGACCGTCTTACGTAAGTTATATTAAGTAGGAATGTTCCCTAGCAACAATATCTCAAAACTTCTCGATTATATGAATATATTATTTGATAGGAAATGTGAATGTATACCTACGTTAGTCGACGTTAACTGATCTTGATATCCTGTACTAAGTATTTTTACTGTTGTAGTAACTATGTATTTGTTAATAACTTATTTTTGACGCTACTTAATTTATTATTGTGAATCAAGATCAACGAATTTATATCAAAGTACCCTTAAGTATTTTAGATTTTATTGCTTTTGAACATACGCATTAAACACGCTTGACACGCGAATAGTTAAGCGACAAATATTTATAATTGATATTAATCGATGATGCACTTAGCAGACAAATAGTATGTGACATCGAGCATACAAGTTACGGTATATTTAAATAATAAGAAACAATACATTCCGCTCCGGGTATCTCACAGCTTGTCTTCCCACATATTTAAGATGCTGTGTAAGTGTCCAATCAATGACATTAATAGTTAGGTAATCATTTAATGGAAGGGTTATTTAGGTATAAGCCCTATTTTCTAGAGAGACGCGAAAGACCAAATATGAGGTGTCAATAACTGTGCTTATACCTAAAAAAGCCTTAATAGTTTTAGTAGATATCCAAATTAGAGAATGCTGTACTACGTGTAATTATAAGTAGGTATTGTAATCTTATTGTAAGTATTTTTGAACAACACTATTGTAATATAAATTGTGAAAATTTTATTAAAGTTGCCTTAATAGTTGCTAGTCATTATTTAAAATTTAATTAATTGTATTTATAAACGTGTAAATGGTTTAATTTGTATTTGTACTGTTGTCATTTGATTGTGTTGTCAATTAATTTATCGCAATACCGACTCGCAAGTTAGTTCTTTTGGTGATCGATGTTTCACTGCAAAGTTGTATTAAAATATGGTCTCAGTTTTTAGAAATTATAATGTGTAAAAATTATTTAAAAGTGATAATAATAATTACAACACACTGCCCATTTGTATTTTATAAATTTAATTATGCCTTCATCAATAAGGGGAGCGTACACCGAAGATATATTATTAAATGGACAATATGTAGCGGTTGTTATATGCGTTTGTGTACATATGAATAATTCAATCAATATAATAATTATTATTATTCAATATCGAAGTCATGGACGTTGCAGGTGCGGCAGAGCGCTAATTAGTTAGGGTGAAATCCTATCGGACGTTGAGGAACGTTGACGTAAGCTCCACTTCATTGCAAATCAACCTTTGTTTATAACTCGCTTTGCTGTATATACTGTATCATCGGTGTATATTCTACTTAGACTACGCTGCTGGCTACTACAATCTCTTCTATCATCAGTTTGTATAAATATTAACTTTGTAGAACAATGTCATACGTGAAGACCGGTCACAGCACCTAATGACAGGCAGATCCGACTTTGCCTATTTTTCACTTTTATAAGAATTTATAATAAAACACTAAGTACATATTGTGAGTGAAACAAGGCGAGAGTGCGTGGACAAGCAAACGAATAAGAATGTGCTTTTCAATTTGCATTGTGTTATTTGTATTATAAAGCGATCAAGGTGTATTAAAATGAACAAGTACCTATTAGTATTTTACGAAATAAGAGCTTCATAGAATCGGAGTATACACGTGTTATATGTGCAAACGTGATTAGCAGAAGCTACAGCAGCATCGTCACTTGAAGGCACATTTTGTAATGTATGTAGATACTGGAATGTACGCAATGATCTGTCGATATTATGTCTAGTGTTAGCTTGTTTCAAATTAAATATATTATAGAGTTTATTTTTTCTGATTTAACAGAGAAATTTATTTTTCGCTTATTTCACAGTATTAAGTTTTAATATAAATGTGGTTCTATCACGTAATGTTTTGTGATCGTTAGATATATATTTATAGAGCGTGATGAAAATATTTTTTTATTCGTTATTTTTTGTTTAATTTTAACATATATGCGTTGTTATTTTGTAAATTTGAATTAAAGTTATGTATGTAATATTTGTTGTTTTATTGCCTATTTATTTCATTATTAAAAGTATATTGCTTATATGCCTCCTGAATTTGAAATAGCGTGACTAACCCAATGCAAGCGGCATTTAAGGTCAACTGTATGGTACACACTCATCAACCTAGACTGTTTGGACTTTGAACTATTAGAAGTTGAACGCTGCGAATCGTGCGAGAGAGTACGTTATATTTTTGTTATTTTGTCTCATTCACGCTGAACGGGCCGCGTGCGTCGCACGTGCTAGTGCACCGTGATGGATCTACACCACTATGCACTGTCCCTTTCCGACAATTCTCTGTTTTGTATGTAGCATAGTTATGCGTGTATAGAGCGTCAACTTGATGTGTAGCCGTGTGTACCAGTGTCATCTAATAATACTAGTAATAAAATTGAATCTTTTGTTATAAAAATTGAGTCAACATTTTCTTATGTAACCTTAATTACTTTATTCGCGGGAAAATATATCCTATTGAATTTAAAATAACTTTATTTCTTAGTAATCAAAAGTTTATAAAGCGGATCATCGGTCACGTTACTTGTATGGCAATTCTACCTTTAACAAGACTAGAGTTCATTGTATATTAAGAGCACGGTAATCGTTCCAAAAATGTGATGATTAAGATGTTTTACAATTTGTAATAGGTTAAGTAGTCGATATATGTACTTTATCTCTATCATAAATAATTATGTACTGGGTACCTATCTAATGTATGATTTAGATTAAATGGATGGTAATGGCCGATGAGAAGATTGGCGCTGGTCCGTCCCGTTTGTTAAAGTTTGCATACCTACGATAAAATTAAATTAAGCAGATTTTCTGATGTCCGAATAAGTAGGTACGTAAATACTGGACCGAGTATTCAACGTCAATCTGCTGTATAACACGCACCATTTTCGCTAACAATGCCTGTAATAGCTTCCTTATAAAAGATAAGTGTAAACTAAGTAGGTATGCCTTTATTATATTATTTTAAATTTCGCTCGCATAAATGTAGGTTGGGTTAGTAACACTCTGTTTTCTAGATGAAAGTAATAAAAATACCCTATGTCCTATCTTCTAACCCTGACAACGTGTATGCAAAATATCTGTTTTTTCCGCATTTGCCCGTACATTACGTCCCACATTGCAAATGTTCCTCATTAGCCCACTCTTTATAAATTATTCCTTTTTCGCCCTATATTTTTGTACATATGGTTAACAAAACAAAACATGGCTTAAAATTATTTTAAATCTTTCGTTGTCAGGGTCGTGATGTCATGCAATCGTAAGCCCAAAGTTTTACTGAGAGATCAACGAGGTATTTTAAAATATTTTTCAGCTGACGGTACAACAAAAATTACTTAGGATTAGGATAATAGTAGTAGCCTAAATAAATACTTTGGGTAGATGGACAAACCTTATAAACTGGAGCCTGACATCGCACCAGTCCTTGTGACCGCGACCAGTGAAAGGTGGCTGGAACGTCAACCAGGTCCTTCAAAAAGATAAGTAAATAACACGAAATTATAAAAGTAAATAGGTAGTTATAACAAACTACTACGGGGCGAACATTGCATACCTACCTCCTAATAAATGCGTCGCTTATAATTCAGGAATAACATTTGCGAGTGGAAACATCGTTGATATTTTAGTTAGTGTCGCCATTGGTACAGTATTCCATGCGTATGTGCGTATAATATAATAGTATTCGCGTAGTGATATTGCATCTGCCGATAAGATTTTAACAAATGAACGTGGGTGCCTCCTCAAACAATTATTTCGCAATAAATCAGTGAGCTCGACAGCGTCCCTTCATAGCAAGATGTACCTACGCGGCCATTGAACTTTATTATGTTACAATAAGTATAGCAAATTCAAACATAGAACATGTTCCACGTGGACGTGTGACCTAAGTTCTGAAATAATAGATTAAAAATCTACCTGCTGCGAAGCAGTGTTTAGCGATATTTTTATAAGTAAAGCTGTAAGTTCCTAAAATTCTACCCACTTACCTACTGTTCTGCAATATCTAGTCAATAATCGCAAGTCTAAGTGTTGACTGAAGTGTGGTGCGTGCACCGCAGTTGGTTGGAACATTAAATATTGTTCCGAGTTGCTTTTCTAATTTCAAATTTATTTCGCGACCATGATTGTTTGTGTTCCTGTGTTAAAAGGTACTAGGTAGTACGGCACCGATATAAATAACTCTCTTAGATCGATTATACAATGGTTGGAAAATAATAATTTGAAAATAAATCTTGATAAGACTAATATCATTCCTTTCAGCCAGCGAGAATCTAGTAAATATAATAATTTAATAACACAGTATCAGAATTCCAATGATGGTAAAGTTGAAACCACTAAATTCATAGGCATAATTATAGATAGTACTGTGGCGTATGTATACCCAATTTAACGTTTATCCAGCCTGTACGGGCAAATAACCCGTACATCGCAGTGTCAGCATTATGCCGACACCTGCCATTTGTTTTCTTTATACATAATTATATATAGTTAATTAGTACCTAACAAGCATCGTACTCAATCGGTTGACCTAACAAGTGTGTCATTGACCGTAACACATATCATATAGCAATAATATAGTATTAGATAATATTATATTTTAACATTACTTTGGTAGAGATAATAAAAGTTATAACAAGTTAACTTATCTCTATCATTTCATCATCCTTGGTGTATGGACCATTTATCATATTTGTCCGTACATCATTTTGGTCCTTCGAGCTTTTACCTATCGTGCGGTTTGGTTTCAAGCAAGACTTCGCGTGTCGGGAGTGATCAGTTTAACAATATCAATCAATTTTGAACATAGTGTGTGCTAGTGGCGGGATATTCTAACAAGTGAATAGATCCGGAAAGTCTTCCTTGGCGGACAACAGAGCTCCGTGAGCAGAACTTCAAACGAGCAAGGGTTTGCAGTTGTATCAAGTAAGATCTTTCCAATTTATCTAGCATATCAAGATGGCGCAAATCGAAGCCGTCGTTGCTAACCAAGAGCAACTCGTCGGGGAGATGGAACGTCTCCTGACGTCCTTCAAGAAAACTGGGCTAGAAAAGCGGACAGCGGACTATATCAAGAGAAAGCTGGACGTTTTAGAGGACTATTGGAATGAATTTCAAGGTAATCACGAGCGGTTGTGTAAGTACGACTTAGACGAGTCCCCTTATTTCGAACACAGCTATTACGAAAGTGCCGTACGTTACCTTATTAGGTAAAAACGTACTTCAAGCAGTATCTAGCTAAAACGCCGAGACCATCGCCGAAAATGAAAACTGATCAACAGCCTAGCACTCCGCAATTCGGGACTTCAGCCTCGGATCGGCCAATTGTATCCATCGCCGGGCCGAGTACCAGATCACAAGGAGTCGACAGCAAGACGACGGACTTGTTGAGAAAACAGGAAAGTAATTTTAGAGCCTTTTCTAGAACAATTTCTAACATCGACCTGGAAGCAGTTACGGAGAGGTGGGAATATCAAGATCTGTTGCGTCAGTTAGAATCAAGGTGGTCTGTTATCGATTCCTTACATTGGGAGCTTGATAGCGTAATTAACGGCACAGAGGAATATCAACAGTATGAACAGTGTTTTACAGGTCACGAACGAAAATACAATTTCGTGAAAAAGTCCATTAACAGCAAATTATGGTCCGTATCACATAGGGAAAAGTCAACGACGCAAATGGAAATTCCAGTTTTCCACGGTAATTACTATCAATGGATGTCTTTCAAAGATTTATTTACTGAAACGATTCATGGCAATCCGTCTCTATCACATGCCCAGAAAATGCAGTTTTTCAAGAGCAAGGTAAGGGGTGAGGCAGAGCGTCTTATTCAGCATTTACCGATAAGTTCAGAAAATTACAATGTCTGTTGGGAGATTTTAAACCACAGATATAACAACAAAAAATTAATATTCACTTCCCACATGTATATTTTTATGTCTCTGCCTGTAATGCAATTAGCATCGGTGAATATTATCAAGCGCATTCACGATACAACACGCGAATGCCTAAATGCTATCAGGAATTTAGGTGTCGATGTAAGTACTTGGGATCCACTTCTGGTCTATATTTTATCCCAAAAACTGGATCCTGAAACGCACAGCGATTATTTGGAATCTCTTAAACAATCGAGAGAAATTCCAATGCTGCAGGAACTTCTGTCCTTTCTGGAAAGTAAGTTTACTACCATGGAAGCTGCTATACCCCGGAGGAAACAAGAAGTTCCACAGAAAACCATAAACCAAAACGCACCAACAACATCGGGACATAAGCAACAACAAGGTAAACTATCATACTTTAAACAGTCATTCCCAGCAAATAGAGTCGCGCCACAGACAAAAAACAAACCCAATAGTCCTAGAATGAAATGCATCATTTGTGAAGAAAATCATGGGTTATTTCACTGCCAAAAGTCTTTAAACATGTCCGACACCGATAAAATTAGAACACTGGAAAGTTACAACATTTGTAAAAACTGCTTGTTCAGCCATAACGGAAAACCTTGCAAATCGTATAAACGATGTCGGCATTGCGGAGAATTTCACAATTCTATCTTACACGAGGCGTACGCGGATTCAGCATCAGCAAGATTAAAAGTCGAACATGAATCTAGCGCACACGTGTCGCAACGACTAAACAACCCGGAAACTCTCTTAGCAACAGCTACGATCAAGGTCCAAGCAAGAGATGGTACCTACATAGACATGCGGGCCCTTATAGATCAGGGTTCGCAACTTTCCCTAATTACTGAACAGGCAGCACAGTTATTAAAATTAAACAGGAAACACTGCACAAGTATCGTGTCGGGCATAGGAATGAAAGAAAATAGTTGTAAAGGAATGACAAACATATCCTTTACGTCCATAAACAATAACTTCACTTTCAACACCGATGCGGCCATTATGAAAACGCTAATCAAAAACTTACCTAGCCAGTCGTTCCCGAAGCCGACATGGGCTCATTTGGAAGGCTTAGAATTAGCAGATCGCGATTTTAACATTAGTCGCCCAGTACAAGTACTTCTCGGGGCCGATGTGTACTCAAACATCATTTTAGAAGGGATATGTCGCGGAGAAAATAACATGCCTATTGCGCAGCAAACGCGTCTAGGCTGGATTTTGTGCGGAGGTAACAAAATCCTACATTGTAACGTTACTCTCAACAGCTTAGATGACATACAACAATTCTGGGAGGTCGAAGACATACCAAATGAAACGTCTGTGTCAGCTGAGGCTCAGTACTGCATAGACTTTTACAGGAATACTACCACCAGAAGATCAGACGGCAGATACTAAGTCCGTCTCCCCTTCAAACCGCAATTCGAAGACGAGATAGGCGAATCAAAACATATTGCGATTGCAATTGCGGTACCAAAAAATCATCTGGCGTGACTCGCCAACTAAACAATTACAAAAATACCAGCTTGCCACTGTCACTTACGGCACCAAATCGGCACCTTTCCTTGCAATGATGACATTACAACAACTGGCACATGACTCACAAAATTGTTATAACAACAAGGTTATACAAACTTTACAACAATCATTTTATATGGACGATTTATTGCAAGGAGAGCACAATTTATTAACAGCAAAAAGCCTACAAAAAGACCTTATCGATTTGTTGAAAACAGGAGGGTTTAACTTGCGAAAATGGGCTTCCAACTCACCCGATTTACTTAGTGATGTCAACAAAGACGAAACAGATCAAGTAAAGTACGATTTCAAACAAGCGGAATCTACAAAAACGTTAGGGCTTCGCTGGAATAGTCTTCAAGACACCTTCACCTTTGATTTAAAACTAAGTTTGGATTCGATTGTACAAACAAAAAGAATATTACTATCAGAGATCTCCAAATTATTTGACCCATTAGGCTGGCTGTCACCTGTAACAGTCAAACTGAAGCTTATCTTTCAGTCTACCTGGGCTTCTAACATTGACTGGGACACCAAGGTGCCGGCAGAAATCCATTCCGAATGGGTTAAAGTGAAATCAGAGATACATCATTTAAACAAAATTGAAATATCCAGGTGGATTAACACAATAGAAAAACAAATTATACATTTACACGGCTTTAGCGACTCAAGCGTCAAAGATTATTCAGCAGTTATTTATTGTAAAATAAACAATACTATTGCTTAGGTCGCCGCTAAGTCTAGAATTGTTCCTACAAGTAAACATATAACTTTGCCTAGATTGGAGCTAGCAGGCGCCCAATTATTGTCAAAATTAATGTACAAAGTGAAGAATTGTCTATCAGACTATAGCCCAGAAATCTACGGATGGACCGATTCACAAGTTGTGTTAGCTTGGATACAAGGAAATGAGGACCGATGGAAGACCTTTGTGTCAAATCGGGTGAAGGAAATCAAGAAGATTATACCCGCGGACTCCTGGAGATACGTGAAGTCAGGTGATAACCCGGCTGATTGCGCCAGTAGAGGTGTTTTTCCATCGCAATTAGCAAAACATACACTTTGGTGGCACGGGCCCTCATGGTTAAAAACGTTTTCCAAGCAAGAGGAAAACCACATTACTTTCAAGACCGATGAGGAACAAAAGTCAGCAAAACATATCCAAGCCCACACTGTTATCAAGCAAGTACCCGAAGAAAGCATCATAACACAAATCACAAATAAATATGACTTTTCGAAAGCTATTCGTATACTAGCATGGGTCCGTAGGTTTATAACAAAACAACAAGACAGAAAAATGTGTCCCTACTATTTAACAATTACCGAATTAAAATATTCTACACTCAATATTATCAAAAATCATCAAGCGGATTCATTTTTCGAGGAAATATCCAAATTGCATGCGGGTAACCCTATTAGATAAAATAGCAGATTACTAAATCTCAACCCGTTCATGGATGCTTCGGGTATTCTTCGAGTAGGAGGAAGGTTGAGACACGCTCAACTTAGCGAGGAAACGAAATACCCGGCTATCATAGCAAGTGATTCCAGATTGTCCGAGTTAATAGTCGATTGTGCACACAAGCTTACATACCATGGCGGTGCGCGGTTAACAACAGCGTTTATTAGAAGAAAATATTGGATACTCGGCGGTAACCGATACATCAAGAAATGTTTACGTCGATGTGTCATATGTCGTAGGTTCGATTCCAGTAAACAAAACCAACTTATGGGAGATCTACCTCGATCAAAAAGCAAAAGCTCACCGCGAGCATTTTACAATACTGGCGTCGACTTTACCGGGTTTGTGATGATTAAAGCCAACAAGGGTCGTGGTATCAAGACCACGAAAGGGTATATTGCGGTACTTGTCTGCATGGCAACGAAAGCAATACACCTCGAACTCGTCACAGACATGTCAACATCAGCATTCCTTGCGGCATTACGCAGAATGGCAGCACGTCGCGGCACTCCCCGTCACATTTTTAGTGACAATGGTACCAACTTTGTAGGCGCTAACAACATCCTTCAGAAAGAGTACGACGAATGGCAACAAATTTTTGGCAAAGCATTCATGTCCGAAATATCGGAGATGAAAATTGAATGGCATTTTAATGCCCCTTCATGGCCATCAGGCAACGGGTTATGTGAAGCCGCTGTCAAAAGCTTGAAATACCATCTTAAGCGCGTAGTCGGTGAACAAAAACTGACATACGAAGAATATTCTACAATATTAACGAAATTAGAGGCCTGTTTAAACTCTAGACCGCTTTGTGCCTTATCCGAAGAGCCCGATAGTCTCGATTCTCTCGTTCTCGATACTTAACACATGGCCACTTTTTAACCGGTGGGGCCGGATTGGCAGTCTTAGGATCTGAGACAGACCTCAGAACAAGATGGTATTTAACACAAAATATATTTCAAGATATCTGGAATAGATGGCGTAATGAATACCTGACTCAATTTACAACCAGAAGCAAGTGGAAGCAGCCTCGTCAAAATATCAAAATCAACGACGTCGTAGTCATTCAGGATGATAATGTTCCAGCAGGAAAATGGGCCATGGGTAGAGTAACTGAACTCCACCCAGGAAAGGACAACCTTGTGAGAGTTGTGACATTAAAAACAAAAAACGGCTATATCAAGAGGCCTATAATAAAGTTGTCAATTTTGCCTATACACGACGAACAAGAGTCGTGTACAAATCAAATCAATGTCACAACATGTAATAAGACTACAACACGTTCTAAACATAAACAAAGTATCAGTTACATAACAATGGCTTTATTATTCTTTATGCTTTTAATAGCCAATGTAAGCGGATCGTTTAACATCACGAAACTCGAAACAAACACCTTGTTCTTCGATCGTGTTTCAAAAATGAACTTAGTCCGAGATGAATGTAAAAATCGTCACATATTGCGATATGTACCCATTTTGGGAGGGAGTAACAGCCTTTAAAAAATACAATGAACATTTAGACAAAATGTGCTCCCACATACGTGGACAAACTCATTGTGACGTAATCGTATCGCAATTACAACACGGATTCTCGGAACTCGAGTACTATAACCTCCTGCTCCTGAGTCAGCAAGGTCGCACGCAGGCAAGGCGTCGCCGTGGCCTTATAAACGGTGTCGGGTACCTAGCAAACAGCTTGTTTGGCGTTCTCGATGAAAGGTTCGCTGAACAATATCAACAAGATATTACTCACATAAAATTAGACCAACAATTTATGACTTCGTTATGGAAAAATCAAACATCCATAATTGAAGCAGAGTACAATTTATTAAAACGAGCCGAACAGTCCATCGATAAGCAACACAAGATTATAAATGACCATATAATGAGTTTGGAACACGCTGCAAATGGCATGGACAAAGCAATCAGGTCGCAGTTTGAATCTATCGATTTCAGTCTCGGAGTAATAGCTGCAAACAACATACTCCAAAATTTGAAAGACATCCAAAATACCATCATCGTCGCCGTGACAGATATTTACCATGGTAAATTAAACATCCATTTACTTGCGCCGGAACAATTGAGAAGCGAGCTCAGCAAAATTGCAAGCCAATTATCAACTGACTTAGCTCTCCCTATTGATATACAAACGGACTTACAGAAAATGTACAAATTGTTAACTGTTCGATCGAAAATAACCCAAGAATATTGCATTTTTGAGGTAAAGTTGCCGCTTATCAGTCGTGACGTATACGAAATTTTCAAACTTATGCCTATACCCAAACAATCAGGACAAAACATGTTGTCTATAGTTCCGAAATCGGCATACGCTGCTATCAGTTTAAAAAAGGACTCTTACGTCACATTAAGCAAGAACGAAATTAACAGTTGCTTTACAGATGCAGACCATTTCTTATGTAGTTTAGAAAAACCTGTTAATCGCCTAAATAATTACAAGGACTTGTGCAAAACTGATAAGACCTCAAGCTCATGCCTACTCATAAGCGAACCATGCCAAGACCAATGGCTAAATATTCGCCAGGTAAACAAGTACTTATATTTTTGTTGCGACTACTGTACACCACATATCCTGTGCGAAGACCAAGCCTCGGCACAGACATTATCGCTTTCAGGAATTATTAGCATCGATCAAGGATGTATAATAAAAACTGAATACTCCATCATTTATGCACACAGTTTTCAAACCAGTAATATTAAGATTAGACCTGAAGTATATATTCCTCTAGTAGCCGCAATAAACCACTTGTTGAACATCACTTTTCGCAATGAAAGTATCGTCAACAAATCAGACACCTTACAAAATCAGGAATTGCTAGCAGATATACATAAAAAAATACAGAACATCAAGGAAAACCAGGACTTCATCGACAGGAACATGACGTACCATAGCATTCATCACTATTCTGCTATCTAAGTCTTGGTAAGCATAGCCGTACTTGTAGCAGCAATCTGCGGGTATCGGTGCATCAAGCAACGCGCGGGCCGTCCTGGGGCAGGAGCCCTGGTGACGCCCGCGCGTTCCCCGTCGCCTGCGCTGGAGGTGGCATCCTCTGAGATTGCATCTCGGGCCACCCCCCGCACCCGTAGTTTTAAGTGTAAGTGTAAAGGTGAGAGTGTAGAGTTACGATCTATTAGTGTAAGTGAAAAATCAAAACGTGCGTATCAAAGAGACAATCAAGCGTCCCCAATAGTGCGTAAGTTCGTGTTTACAGTTAGTGAAAATCTTGTGTAGAGACTTTAAGTTCTCTTCATTAATCTAATTTCTGATTTCATGCATTAACTTTAAGGAGCAAATGTATCGATCATCCCTGTCGCACGTCAATCACTATTCATTTATATATTCTATTAGCATATTCCTCTCCCGGGCGGGAGCATGTACGGGCAAACTGATTCAACTGAGAATATATTTACAATTTTTCACCTATCTTATATCCCATTTATTAGTCATGCAAGTAACGCTAACACTAATGTGTACAATAAACATTTTCACCAATCAGCGACAAGTTAACAAAAATCTAACATTTACGAATGATTTCTTGGAAATCTGTTCGCGAGTATAAAAGTAGTGCCACGTATAAATAGCAGAGGGAAGCTTCGCGCGTCACCAGTTTGAAAGTTGATATCGTCGCGCCTAGACGTATGATGCTCCGTTCGATCGCCTTCGCGCGTCGCTTGGTTTCGGCGCGGCTAGTTGTACGATGCTCCGTTCGATTTTAGGTTTCTCGTAAAGTTATATGTTGACTGTGCGTATATACATACGCCACAGTACCTAAGCTAAATTGGTAAGCACAAGTAGAAGCGCTGGCCAAAAAAATAAACAGTGAGGCTATGGACAAGCACGGCGTGTCTTTGGCTATCAGCCTAGACATAGCCATAACTTTCGATAGAGTCTGGCACCGGTCTCTTCTTTCCGAGCTTCCGGGCTATGGCTTGCCCCTACAACTGTGTACCTGGATTGCAAGTTTTCTGCAGAAGCGTCGTATTCGGATCCTTTGCGACGGTCGCGCTTCCAAATTTATGCAAGTCAATGCAGAAGTACTTTAGGGGTCCGTCTTTTATCCCCTACGCTCTTTCTTCTGCATATCAATGATATGTTGAATCTCGGCAACATACATTGTTATGCGGACGACAGTACCGTGCATGGGCGATATCTCGGACGTCCTGGGGCCAAACAGGCTGAGGTTAAGGGGAAAAGGCAGAATCTTGTCGTTGAACTTGACCAGACCTTGGACCGCATCTCTAAATAAGATGCAAAGAACTTGGTCCAGTTCAAGAAGACCCAAGCATGCGCATTCTGAATAAAAGAGTCTCCGTTCTTTCCCCTCCCTTCTCTGAAGGACACTCCATTAGTGATACGTGACAGCCTTTCCATCTTAGGTATAGATCTTTGCCGCTCCCTTAATCCCAAAACCTACATCGAGAGCGTCATTAAGCAAGCTTCGCGAAAACTCGGAATTCTGAACAGGGCGAGGCGGTTATTCGCGCCTGGGCAGCTGTGCCTATTGTTTAAGGTACAAGTGCGCCCTTGCGTGGAGTACTGTTCTCATCTTTGGGATGGCGCCGCGCAGTACCTGCTAGACGCTCTTGACAGGTTACAACGGCGGGCTGTCCGTATCATCGGAGATCCAGAGGACACGAGTTCACTGGAACCTCTGCAACTCCGTAGGGACATTGCCTCATTGGCATGTTTCTACAGAATATACAACGGGGAGTGCTCTAAAGAGTTATTCCACCTTATCCCGTCCTCCCCTTTCCTATCCAGAACAACACGTGCTGGACTCAGATGGACTCCTTAAATGGTGGAGTCAACTAAAAAAGAGTGCGTACCAACAAGTGTGGGCTCTCATACCTCTGCCGAACGATCAAGGCATGTAATTCTCTGCCAAGGCACGTGTTTCCTTCTTCCTTCAATCCTGGATCCTTTAAGTGGGACGTGAAAAAGCACCTTCTCAGGCTGTCAAAGTAGAGACTTCAACATCGCATCGGCTGCTATGAGGACGGTGTGGAGGCCACTGCTTACCATCAGACGGAGATTGGTCATTTTTAAGAAGCAAAATAAAAAAAGTGTCGTAAGCCCTATTTTACAAAACATAAGATAATCACTGTTCCTTCTTTGTATATTTTTGAGATAGTTCAAAAACAACCCTCATGCGAAATAATGCATTCTGTATGGCTCCAATCATTTACAATAAGATACCCAGATGCTGAAAGGAGCAAAATATTAAAGTTTTTAAAAAGAAACTATTCAATTATCTGATAGAAAAAGCTTACTATGACATACAAGAATTCATTAATGATAAAATAGACCTGACATGATAATTATTTTTATAAGAATTCTAATTAATTTGATTCACAACTACAATTTACTGACTTAATATATCATGCAGGTTTCCTCACGATGTTTTCTTTCACCGTTGAAGCGAGCAATAACTAACTATTTAATACGCACGGAACTTCGAAAAGTTATAGATGCGTGCCTTGGGATCGAACTCCGAGACCTTTGAGTAGTAGTCTCCCACTAGACTAGATACTTATAGATAACTAGCGGACCGACAGACGTGGTCCAGTACCTACAAACGAAAAAAAAATAAGGAAAAACTAAACCATTCTCGAATCCACTTGAACAAACACAAAAAATTTCATCAAAATCGGTTAAGCCGTTTAGGAGGACTTTAATGACAAACACACGCACAGAAGATTTATATATATAAAGATATATATTTATTACTAGCTTTTGCCCGCGGCTTCGCTCACATAAAAGTAGGTTATGTTAGCAACAGTACTTGTTTTTAATAAAATACTTATAGCTATCTAAAGGATTTTTTTTTTTAAATTTGTTGATTCGTTTTTGAGTTAAATAGTTACAAAGAAACAAAAAATCAAATCTTTCCTTTTCATAATATTAGTATAAATAAATAATAGTCAACAGTCTAATAGCAATATTCGCAAAATATTGCTATTAGACTGGTAGTGTTTGAGATGAACAGAAAGCAAAATAAAAAAGCATACAAAAAGCATTGTATTTAAAATATATAAATTACTCGGATACCGCTTCAGAAAAAATGCAGTCGGACATTGAACAGGGATTTTATAATATCTCAAGGAGACCCAAACGTAAACATGGTGATGTAGCTAACGCCGAACTGAAAGAACTCCTCTGCGATATTCAGAGGGATCAAGAAGCGGAATTTCGATCTCTAAAGCAGGACATGGAAACTATTAAACAGCAAAATATTGAGTTTCAAAAGTCAGTAGAGTTTCTTTCTAGTATGTATGACACATTATTACAAAAATTTGAAATTGTCGAAAAGGAAAACTCATCTCAGAAAAACCGCATTAAAACTCTAGAATCTAAGGTTGAACAACTTGAGCGTAGCCTTAAATCGTCTTCAATCGAAATGCGAAACATCCCTCTGGCAAAACCTGAAACAAAACAGGACTTAAAAATCCACGTCTTGCGGTTAAGTGAAGCTGTAAATCAACCGATTCAGGAGAATGAAATCCGTGATATTTACAGAATTAAAACTAAGAATGAACCAGGGCCAATTATAGTAGATTTAACTTCTACATTGCAAAAAGAAAAATTTATTAAGTCAGTAATTAGTTTCAATAAAGAGAAGGGGAAAGCTGAAAAAATTAATACAGGTCATCTTAAAATCCAAGGAAATTCTGTTCCTGTTTTTGTGACGGATAATTTAACCACTAAAACTAGACATCTGTATTATTTAACCCGGGAGTTTACTAAGACACACCAACAGGCTAATTGCTGGACTGCATTCGGAAAAGTATTTATCCGACTCCGGGAAGGACAACCGACCATCCGTATAGACTGCGAAGATGATATTGCTAACCTAGACACGCAAAAATGACTAGACCATATACCAATTACTGTAAATTGCATTTCATTTACTATTTGTAATTATATTATTTTTGTTACATGTACACACTCAAACTCTATTCATAAACCACAAATCACTCACTCTAAAATACCCACACAAGATACACCTACCTTAAACACAAACACATTTTTTAACCACACAACATACTTACACGGAATTAAAAACAATGGACACCCCAATACCAACTTAAAATTCTTTAAAATGTATATAATACTATCATTCAAACATATCACATTTATATCTACGCAATATTACCTACCTGCCTTATGCACCCCCACTGTCAGCAACATAGCTTACTATACTAAAACAAATAATGCTCTGCTCCACAAACTTTTGTATCAGGTTAACATTATACGCAACAACATTCGACCTTAATAACACTCATATCAATAATGATTTAGACAATCTAACGCTGGCTCATAGTACCACCTGCAATATAGAGGATATGTGTGCTGACATGCTCTACCCAACCAACAAATCTCTTAATTTAATTGTTCAAAATATTCGAAGTATTCATTGTAATATGCCTCATTTTCAAACATTATTACATAGCTCTAACATCTACTGGGACTTGATTATATTGACTGAATGTTGGCTTCACAATAATGATCGTATACCAGTATTAGATGGCTATAACTATGCATCTACAACAAACAATAAAACCCAAAATGAGGGGGTAGTGGTATACTATAAGTCTACTCATCGTTACAATGTAACTGAACCTCTACTTGCTGATGCCAACTGCCTTATGATAAAGGTGGATAGGAAAACTGTTATCCTTGCTATTTACCGTCGCCCGGGAGAAAAAAACATCACACATTTTTTAGAATCCATAGACAGCCTACTAGTCAAACTTGCATCCTTTACGACTATCATTATAACTGGGGATATTAATCTGGATATTACAGTTACCTCAAAGGATAGTAGAGCGGAAACCTACTTAAATCTCTTGGCGGCACATGGCATGCTACCTGCTCATTGTATTCCAACGCATACACACACCTGTCTCGATCATGCTATCCTCAAAACTAAATTGCTTGCGAAATGTTTTGTTGCACACACCACCATTACCGACCACTATAGTGTCATACTCAGCCTTGAGATGTGTTATAGTCATCCTAAGGCTACCAGGCTAATTAAAAGAGTGGATTACACTTCGCTCGATATGATTTTTACTAATTTGGACCTTGACCCGATTCTAACGATGACAGATGTCAACGAGGCAGTCAATTTTCTCATCACCACTATAAATAACAAGCTAGAAATTTGTACCACAATTTCACCTACTCCCAAACGCCAGCATATTCTTAAGCCTTGGATTACAAAGGGTATGTTAAGGTGTATAAGAAATAGGGATAAATTACACATTAAATCAAAAAAAGACCCGAAAAATGAAACCCTTAAATTAACATACTGCCGCTACCGTAATTTTTGCAATTCAATTATCAAAAATGCTAAAAGAGATTATGAAAAATCTGAAATCTGCAATGCAAAACATGATAACAGAAAGCTGTGGAAGGTCATCAAAAAGATTACATACACAAATAAAACAAAAACCCCAGCATCCGACTTAATAACTAACAATGACCCTACGGCGTCAGCAAACGCAGTTAATCAATATTTTGTAAACATCGGCAAGGTATTGTCAGGAAGCTTGCATAGATTTAACTCGCCAGCCTCTTCTTTTATCTCTAATACTCCAACCTCGCCGAAGTCATTCTTTCTCTTTCCAACGAATGCTGACGAAATCGAGTCCACTATATCTAAACTGAAAAATGATTGCGCTATTGGCTTAGATAGTATTTCTAACATGTTTATAAAACGGTATAAAAGTATTCTGGCTGAACCACTTGCGTGCATTTGTAATTTGGCGTTCACAACGGGAATCTTCCCAAATGCATTCAAAAGAGCTCTTGTCCACCCTATCCATAAAGGTGGTGACAGAGATTCTGTCAGCAACTACCGACCAATATCTATCCTTCCAGCCTTCTCTAAAATTATGGAAAAGATCGTTAATAAAGGACTTGTCAACTACCTAGAACGGAATAATCTTCTATCCAAATCACAATTCGGTTTCCGCAAGAACATGTCAACAGATGATGCGGTTCATGAACTAACCAATACTATAGTTACTAGTATGAACGAAAAAAATAAAGTCATCGCGATATTTCTAGATTTGGCTAAGGCGTTTGATACGGTCTCTGTCCCACTTCTGCTCGATAAGCTGGAACGATTAGGTATTCGTGGCATTCAAAGGCAATTTTTCGCCAGTTATCTCACAGATCGCACGCAGTGTGTTCAGCTGGATGGCGTGCGTAGTGATGACCTACCAATTGACGTCGGCGTGCCACAGGGCAGTATTCTTGGTCCTACGCTATTTTTAATATTCATCAACGATCTTTGCCAACTAGACTTGAGAAATGGGAAGGTTATTACTTTTGCAGACGATACTGCACTTGTTTTTCACGGCGATTCCTGGGATGCCACAACTCAATGTGCACAACAAGGTATAAACCGTGTAACTAACTGGCTCAATACCAATCAGCTTACGTTGAATGTCAATAAAACGAAATATATAGCATTCACCTTAAAAAATAATAAAGCAAATGGGAGAGCCCCGATCCCCATCTTTGCGCATTCTTGTTATAACCAGGACGCCACACATACTCAATGCACGTGTAAGGATCTGGAATCAATGGATACCATTAAATATCTAGGAATCATAGTAGATAAAAATCTGAATTTTCAAGCGCACGTAGATTTACTGACATCTAGAACTAGAAAGCTAATATACATCTTCAAAAACTTACGCCATGTTTCGGACAAAGAAGTGCTTAAAATGACTTACCTTGCATTATGTCAATCTATATTGTCGTACTGCATTACGTCTTGGGGAGGAGCAACCAAAACGACCCTGATAAAACTTGAACGCGCCCAAAGGGCTGTCCTAAAGGTGGCTCTCTTTCTGCCTTTTTTACACCCTACGGTTGACCTATATCAGAAATTGAATGTCCTGACAGTTCGACAGCTCTTTATTTTTCGCATGGTCCTTAAGGCTCACTCAATGTCTAGCTATCATCCTTTAATAAAATCAACAAAACGCCGTAAACATAAAATCTATCAAACAGACACTATATATAAATCAGCGCTATCACATAGATTCTATTGTTTTTTAGGGCCATATCTATATAATAAAATTAATTCCCTCCTTTCTATATACCGCTTAAATAAATTCAAATTAAAAATTACATTGACACCATGGTTGCAAAATTTATCATATACGGAGACCGAAAATCTACTTATTCCCTTAGTATAACCTATATTAAACACGAGTAGTATTTAGTAGGTATATATGTTTATTTCAACCCAAACACACACACACACACACACTCACACACACACACACACACACATGCACCTCCTTACCTAGTACTACTACGTTAGTTTGAATTTTTGTTTCTTAATTTCTTTCTTATGATTGATATTTTTGATTTAGTAAGTACATTCTACAACTAGTTTAAATTACAATCAATATGCGTCCAAGAGGTGGGAGCCTGGTGATCTGTAACACAGGTTCTACCTACCATAGACACCAGTCTCTCACAAAGGAATGAAAATTGTTCTATCTGTATTGTGATATCTAATGTATACCTTTGTGAAAAGAGAGAAATAAATACTTATTATTATTATTATTATTATTATTATTACTAGCGATCCGCCCCGGCTTCAATGTCACATCAGCTTGTTAATTAGATTTTAAAATAACATAATTATGTTCGCACTACTTGCAAACATAATTATGTTATATTTAAATCTAATCAGCGAGGGGATATTCATGATATTCCTCCGCATCGTCGTCAATTGGCAACGTGCCCAGAAGACTGGCAGCATTGCCACGTTGAATTGCAATACTTATTCTTTGTGTAAAGAAAATACCAGCTCTCTGGTCACGCGAAGCGTCGATGTGCCGCTTAGCTAGGTCTCTATAAACAGACCTAGCACTTGGACCCATGGCCCCAGCGTTTCGACACCAAACGGCTGAAATAAGTACTCACCAATAAGATTTTGATATTTACGCCGTTTGAGCGTCTCTGCTGATGCAGCAGCAGGACCAGCACAACCCACTGTGCTAGAAAGATGTGATGTCACAAGGGTGTCGACACAAGTTGCGTCCCACACCAAAGGCCTACCCATTGTCCATGGCAGTAATGACATACCATCTGGTCTCTTGCCATCGTCGCGCACCAAGCCGTGAGGCTCAAGCTGAACCGCAACGGCAGCGGTGAAAAGAGCCCGACGGGGTATGTTATTCAGGTTGGCATGTCGTGATATACGACCAGCACTCCTGCTGCATGACAGGCGGAGAAACACAAGGAGTACCTAAGCGCAAACAAGAAGCAATGCGGAAGGAAGTATCGTCCAACATGGTACCTATGTTGGACGACGGGAGCGCCTGAGGCCAAAATATACAAGAAATGTTTTAGGCAACTCACGTATTAATTTGACAATTACACCACATTATATTTGTAACCATTTTCTTTTTCAGTAGACCTATAAAAGAGGAACAATTTCACCATAGGTTATTTTGTTATATCTCAAACGGTTTAGGCAGCGTTTTCAATGAAAGCTTCTAATCGGCTTGTTTGTCCTAATATCTTTAACAAACGTAGGTAGTCATATTTTAATAAATTTACATAAACTTTTACAAACCTTTCTCGTGGATCACTTTGCCTATTGACGAAAACCGCATAAAAATCCGTTCCGTAGTTTTTGAGTTTATTGCGAACAGACAGAGACGCGGTGGAGAACTTTGTTTCATAATATTGTTACGGCTAATGCTCTCTGTCGCCACTGTGGGGAAGAGTCGGCGGTTTCTAATAATAATTTATTACAGCACCATCTATAGACATCTTACGGAACTACGTATTTGTCGGTACGAGTTCAGTGGAGAAAGCGCTGGCACATTCTCGAACCATCGCGCTGTTGCGTGCCGTGTTTGACGTTTTCTGAAAAACTCCAGAAGCGCTTTACCCGCGTATAAATAGAGTCGTCATGGTCAGCCTATAAGATCCAGTTCGAGGCCGTCATGAAATCGAACGGGTGGACGCAAGAACAGGCTCTGACTGCTCTCACCTTGGGGCTTCGCGACCAGGCCTTGACCGTGTTAGAAGCGCTTGGTCAAGACGTCACATACGAGAAGCTGTTGGAGGCATTGGAAGCGAGATATGGCGACGCACACCTGGAACACGTGTTTCGCGCACAGCTGAAAGACCGATCGCAACGTGTTGGTGAAACCTTGCAGCAGTGGGCTCTGGAGGTGGAGAAGCTGGTTCGAAAGGCATACCAGTCCTCACCTGCGCTCATCGACGGGAACCTCGTTCAAGCTTTCACCGACGGGATCCGAGACCTGGAGGTTAGGGCCGCAGTGAGACTCGGACACTTCAAAAACCTGAAGATGCCCTAGCCCACGCTCTGCAGGTGGAAGCAGTGCGACGGGACGATCGCGCTCACCGTATCAGGGAAGTGTCAACTTCACCCCGGTGCTATAGCTGCGGCGAAAGTGGCCACATCAGGTTAAGCTGCCCGAAGCGAAGAAATCCACGCAGCAAAATCCAGTCGCCGGTAGAAGGAACACCTGATGTACCTGCCGGGCAACAACAGCAGGGAAACGAGTAGACGCCAGGGGTGCTGGCTGGTGATAGGAGAGCCCCAAGGATCTCGATCTCACAATCGTGTGACGGGAACAGCCTGACTATCGAAGGCGAAATTAACAGAACGCCCTGCAAGTTGACATTGGACACTGGAGCTTCTCGAACAGTCGTCAGTTTCCCACTAGCAAGACGGTTTCTTGGGGACTACTACGGGAACCATGAATGTGTACATCTTAGAACAGCTACCGGTCAGCACATAACCGTCCGAGGTGAAAAGGAGGTGGACATGAAACTAGGCAATAAAATTTATCGCCACAACGTCTTCGTGGCTGACATAGTGGACGACTGCATCCTAGGTTTAGACTTCTTGCGGAAGCATCACTGTGAGATCGACGTTAGTGAAGGAGTATTGAAGTGTGGCTCAGAAGAAGTATTCATGGAGGGCGCATCATCGGGAAAAGTGTACTGCCTAAAGAAAGTAGTACTTCGTCCGAGGTCGGAAACAATTATACCGGTTTGCCTACCAAGGAATTCTGATCAGGCAAATCGATGTGTAATTATAGAAGGGTTGGACAACGATGCTCCATGGAAGATTGCACGCACTCTGGCGAAGGATACCAATGTTACATCGGTACGCGCACTGAACCCAAGCGACAAGGAGCTGGTACTCAAGAAGGGCATGATATTGGGCACCTGTGAAGGAGCAGTTTGGATGCGTAGATGCCATGAACAGCCTACCAACGCTAAAGTTCAAGGGGAAAGGTACGACGTGTCTTCTCTCTTGAAGGACTGCCGGGATAACCTGTCGAGAGAAGAAAAGAGCAAGGCTGAGACGATGTTAAACCGCTTTGCCGACATCTTCTCGACTATTGATGATGACATAGGCAAGACTGCCCTTGTTCAACACAATATAAACACAGGCAATGAGGTACCGATCCGCCAGCGACCAAGACGTGTACCAGTGGCACGAGAACGTGAAGTTAACGCTATGATCGAGGGTATGGTAAAAGAAGGTGTGATTGAGCCGTCGTCCAGTCCATGGTGTTCACCAGTAGTTTTGGTGAAGAAGAAGGATGGCAGCATGGGCTTTTGTGTGGATTATCGTCGGCTAAACGACATCACAAAGAAAGACAGCTACCCGTTGCCAAGGATTGACGACACTCTGGATACGCTAACGGGGATGAAGTGGTTTTCTACTCTAGACCTGAAAAGTGGCTACTGGCAGGTCGAGATACACCCTCGAGATAAGGAGAAGACAGCATTCTCCACAGGCAAAGGATTGTGGCAATTCAATGTCATGCCCTTTGGATTGTGTAATGCCCCTGCCACTTTTGAGAGGTTGATGGAACGGGTACTTACTGGATTAATTGGAGATGCCTGCCTGGTCTACTTGGACGATATTATCATAGTAGGACGCACCTTTGAGGATCACCTTCGCAACCTGGAACGTGTGATCTCGAAGATTCGAGGAGCCAACCTGTAGTTAAGTCCAAAGAAATGCGCATTGTTCAGGCGGCAAGTGAACTTCTTAGGACACGTGGTCCCCGAAAAAGGCATCCAAACGGACCCGGATAAGATCATTGCTGTCAAGGACTAGCCAGTTCCGGAAAATAAGACACAAGTCAGGGCATTTCTTGGTTTGTGCTCCTACTATCGACGGTTTGTAAGGAACTTTGCTGACATCGCCCGGCCTCTGCATAAGCTCACCGAGGACAAGATAAAGTTCTGCTGGAATGAGAGCTGTGACGTCGCATTTCAGAAGCTGAAAGAACATCTATGTAATTCACCGATTCTAGGCTATCCTGACAATGAACATACAACACAAAGGAACTACTGTGTCACGCGAAGGGAACTTCTAGCTGTTGTAAAGATATTGCAGCACTTCAGCAAATATTTGTTGGGCGGAAATTTCACCTACGAACCGACCACGCTGCATTGAAATGGCTACTGCAGTTTAAAGACCCAGAAGGACAGGTAGCAAGATGGATTGAACAACTACAGGAATTCGACTTCGTAATACAGCATCGCAGTGGCAAGTCACATGGTAATGCAGATGCTCTGTCGCGTAGACCGTGTCCCGACCAGTGTAAGCACTGCGCCAGGCAAGAGGCCAAGCAGGAAGGACTAGTGAGGATGTTGAGGACGGATCTTAGCGAAGACTGGAAGGAAACTCTGCAGAGATCGCAACAAGAGGACAAAGACATAAGACCTATCCTCGAATGGAAGAAAACAGGTGCTTCGAGACCTCACTGGAGTGAAGTTGCGGCAATGAGCTCTATCACCAAGAGCTACTGGGCACAGTGGGAAAGCTTGGTTATCCAGGATGAAGTTCTGTGCCGTAAATGGGAGAATGCTCGAGGTAACAAGTGTCACCTGCAAATGATCGTGCCAAAGCTCAAAGTGCCGGAAGTTTTACAACTCTATCATAATGGGAGTTCGGGATGTCACATGGGAGTTAAGAGAACTCTGATTAAGATCCGGGAAGGATTTTATTGGATCCACTGTCGAGAAGACGTTGAGGACTGGTGCCGCAAATGCACGAGTTGTGCTGCCGTGAAGGGACCACACACTCGCAGCAGGGGTGCATTGAAGGTGTACAATGTTGGAGCCCCGTGGGAACGTATAGCATTAGATGTTGCCGGAACTTAAGTACTTCTTGATTGGTCATGGATTACTTCACAAAGTGGCCGGAAGTGTTCGCAATTTCCAATCAAGAGGCATCTACGGTGGCCGACAAGCTAGTCCATGAAGTCTTTTGTCTTTTCGGGGTGCCCTTAGAGATCCACAGTGACCAAGGTCGGAACTTCGAGTCTGAAGTATCTAAGGAAACATGTCGTGTGATGGGTACCCACAAAACGAGGACGACTGCTTATCACCCGCAATCAGACGGCATGGTTGAATGATTTAACCGGTCTCTGGAAAGATATCTGGCGAAAGTCGTAGAAAGCAAACAAAGGGATTGGGACAAACACATTCAACCGTTTCTCCTGTCATACTGTAGTGCCGTTCACGAAAGCACATCAATAACACCCGCTTTCGCTAACTTCGGAAGAGAACTACGATTACCTGCAGACTTGATCACCGGCATCCCACCTAAATCTCCACGCAGCATAACAGACTATGCGAATGATTTGCGCAACAGGATGAATGATGTATACGAGCACATCAGACAGACCGGTCAGCAGATGTCTGAGAGGATGAAGACCCGTTACGATCGGAAGGCGAACAATAAAGGCTTCGAGGAAGGATCGCTGGTGTGGTTACATAATCCGGTACGCAGCAAAGGAAAATCTCCTAAGTTGTAGGCAAAATGGGATGGACCCTATCGCATAGTCACTAAGATGAATGACGTCACCTACCGGATCCAGAAAGGACCACGAGGTACACCAAAGATCGTTCATGTGGCATTGGTCGATCGATTGGCACGCTACTACGGATCCAACAATGTTCGGGACGAACATGTCTAAGAAGGGGGCAGTGTTACGGCTAATGCCCTCTGTCGGCACTGTGGGGAAGAGTCGGCGGATTCTAATAATAATTTATTACAGCACCATCTATTGACATCTTACGGAACTACGTATTTGTCGGTACGAGTTCAGTGGAGAAAGCGCTGGCACATTCTCGAACCATCGCGCTGTTGCGTGTCGTGTGTGACGTTTTCTGGAAAACTCCAGAAGCGCTTTAACCGCGTATAAATAGAGCGCACGCGCACCGCCGAGTCAGTTTACTATCGTAAGCGGTCAAGTGTTCATCGAAGCGAACGGAAGCGAACATACTACGGAGTTTGAAGCAGTTACAGTGGAAAAGTGTAGTATAGTGTTTGTTGTCTATTAAAAGTAATTGTGTGCTAGAATAAAACGTGTTTTAGTCGGTAATATTGTTTTGTATTCTTATCCGTCGAACCCAGCACGTAACAATATGTACCTAGTGATAAGTGATTATATATGGGTATGTTGAAATTGTAATAATAATGTACCAAACTATTATTCATCACAGCCCTTGGTATTACTTTGTAATATTTTGATAATATAAATGTATCCAAATTTTATGAATGTTAAGATGGCGGGGCACCCCGCCTTACTTATTAAGTATTATTCACTCATCGTTTTGCTTTGTACTATTTTGTGCCAAACGTGTTCTAGTTCTCATTATGTTCTCTATGATTCAAATACCGTTCTTCACCATGCCATATTACGCAACTGTCGTCGATTTAAATTAGAATGATAATTTCATTCTAATTGCATCACAAGTTTTCAGTAATGTAATATTTGTTTCGTTGTCAACAGGTGTGGACGCTAAAAAGATCCCTAACCTAAACGTGCAGACATCCTGTCGAACAAGGGCGGTCCATTCGCGGGCGCTACGCACGATCAAGAATGCCAGGCTTGTCGCCAAAGATATGAGTCGTGACGTATCAATAATTGGAATGTTGTATACATACAATTCTTTTAAAACTTGCCAACAACCAATGCTTACCAGGGATATTGGAGTTATCAGCTGTTGTTTACTAGATAGACTTAATCAAAAAACAAGGCATGATAGAAGATTGATGATTTTAGGGAGGTAGAATTTGTATAAGAACCTAGACTCAATATAGGTATAGGTATGATGAGGTAGTTTCATTTATTATTGTTCTTACATTTATTTATTACTAGCTTTTGGAAGAACAACTTAATTTGAATAAAATGAGTTATTCAAACATCACTTAACCCTTAAATGCATATCGTATCAAAAACGATACAACGTATTTAAACCTATTTTAGCGATTTATTTTTTATCTATGGCGTTAGATTTAAATTTTGACATATTATTACTAGTGACAGTGACGTTGACAGTTTCAAAATGAAGGATAATTGTCAGTTGAAAGTTTGATTAGCGGGAAAGTAAGACTTCGGTGAAATAGCGAATTTTTAATCACTTGTAATAAAATAATATTTTCGTTTCTTGCCTGGAAGTAAATACATGATGGATGGTAAGTTCAGTAATAAGCTTGCAATTATTATATTTTTGTATTTTATTTGCAGTATTCTGCTCAAAACCAGCATATTCTCAATGTATCAAAATTCATCATGCATTTGCATTTCTTTTGTTATTAGCGCTCTGGTTCTTTCTGATGGATTATTTTCTTTCCTTTTTAACATGTTTTACTGGGATTTGAGCTTGCTTTCGTTTATTATGCCTATGCTTTTATTGCTTTTTAGACAAAGGGATAGAAACTTCTGAATTTTTCTGGAGAATGGCGAGATATCCGACGAAGAAATGGAATCTGACAGCGATATTCCTTACTATCCATCACGTAAAGCGTTGACAGAATTGGAGAATCAAATTAAAGAGGATGTTTTTGATGAAGCAGGTGATGAGGGTTCTCTAGACCCTCCATTAGTGCAAGATGATACATTGCTCGGTGCAAATTCGCCAACACCAGGTTACTACCAGGGTACTAGAAACATAGTTCGGAGAAGGCAGTCGCTCCCGTTAAATGAAAATAAAGTCAAATTTGGCGGCAGCGAGGAACTTAATTCAGCAGTTATGGATTTGGACAGGTCATTTCAATTATTTTGCTACTCTTTCACGAATCTCTTAGAAAGTATTACGACAGAGACAACAAGATATGCTGGTCAACAAAACCCAGACAGGCCAGATTCTTTTGCAATTGCTGACCTTCGAAAATATTTGGGTATTCTAATATTCATATCCGTCTACCATTACCCGAACACAGGATCCTACTGGAACAGTAAGTTTGGTTTTACCGCCATCCAAGAGACAATGCCAATCTAAAGATTTGAAAAAATCCGGCAGATCCTTCACTTCAACAATAACGACAACTATCTGCCTGTAACTCATCCACAACATGACAAATTACACAAGCTGAGACCGATAATAGACCATCTAAATCAAACATTTTCCTGTGTCACAATAGACCACAGATTTGGGTCTTATACAAAAAAACTTCTCTCCAGAACGGCGTCCCAGCTAATCGTTATATGAGTCTTTCTGAGTTTCGTTCAGAACAAGCCGTTATTTTATGCAAATACACTCCAAATACATCAAGAGGCCGACCCAGTATCAGCAACCATACAGCTGGGCCGGCACCGAAAATTCGAAAAGGCAAATCTTGTCAAATATTACCGCCAAAGGAAATTCGACTAGACCACAGCGATCATAATTTGATAAGGTCTGATGGTCGTGGTAGATGCATGTTGCTCATTGCACAATAAAAAGCAGTAAATGTAATGTTTACCTGTGCTGCAAAAAGTCCAAAGACTGTTTTAAGAGTTTCACAATAGTGCCAACATCTAGATATTTTTATTTATGAATGTATAATGTATCAAAAATGATACATGTAGTTTTTTATAAATAAACAAGCATAAAAAAGGCATGATTTTTTTTCCTTTCTATTTAGAAATTTTTTCCTTCCACATATATTTTTCCAGTGGAATATATGTACGTTCATATGCATTTAAAGGTAAAACGAACTGAGCTACAAAAAAAAACTTCTATTAGTTACTACTTGCTCCTATTTTCTTTTCAACGAAATTCTGAATAGTTAAAAATACATGTTTTGAATCATCGAGAATATAGTGAGAACTAAAGTTTGGTGTATTAAATACACCCGCAATGTCTTCATTTTGTGTACGTTACCGCAGCAAAATGTTGTGCTTTAGAGAGGTGAGAGTATAACAAATATTTATAGAGTTGCAACACGATGAACTTATTTGTTATACTCTCACCTATCTAAAACGTTCTGAGTAGCGAACAGAGGTCGCGCTGTCTTCATATCAAGATGGTGAGACCAAACATTTTGATAAATTTCTTTGAATGCATGGCAGCACAAAATTTGAAGTGAGAGCACAAAGTAGCACAAAATGAGCTCATAACAATTCTTGATAAATAAATAAAGCAAAAAATAAATAAAGCATAAATTAGATCCTAGTCTTCTCTACGTACTATTAATAGGAGCAGCACTGCAGGCAATACAATAAGTAGAACCAACAACATAAGCAACTGAACTTTTAACAAATGTGTAAAATAATTTTATGAGTTAAACTTTCTAATTATAATTCTGCTTACTGGTACAACTGTAACAAAAAACTTTGGTTATAACTATGAAAGAAAAAGAATCGAAACTTTGCATATTATCGACTTATATTGCTGACTGTAGGTACCTACTAAGTATAGGGCAAATTAGGTATAAAATAAAAGACTAAAGTTACATTTTAATTATTTATTATAATTATTTACAACTTACGTAATAATTTTGTTTAGGAGTAAACTGCAATGTTTTTCTAGTCTACACTACAGTGCAGCGATTTTCGTTTCAAGGCACAAAAATCTAAATACAAAGTCCGTATTGCGATTGATTGCCATGTCTTGTTGTGTCGAACAGCTTCGCCAATAGACTTCAATGTGCCCAAAACAATACTTAGGAACGCAAATACATTTTAATATAAATGAATAGAACACCTTATGTGACTAGATGGTGGAATGTCATCTAATATTCTACATAAATTCTATGATTTTCTTCGTTCTTTTTATTTTCTGCAAAATATCTGTAACACTAACTAGTATATTTTTGTGTAATAAATGATTTGCATAAGGAAATAGCTCGCAGCTGGGAGGATAGGATAGATACATTTTGAGACGAGAATCGTACCACTAAGACTTGCAGTTCCTTACTGTGAAACGTGAACATCTAGTGCCTACCCCCTACTGCCGTCACCGCCGAGCACCGACTCGCCCGCCATACGTCCCACGTCCCACGTCACACGTCACACGTCACTACACGTCGTACGTCACTCTTGTTTTCAACAAGACTTAGCTCGACCGATTACAAAATAAGCCTATAGATATATATACTTCCGAAGGTTACACGTCAAAATTTAACAAATTTGCACACCTCCCACCGATGCCCTAGCGATTAATGTTTTGAACAATAATTTACGAAGTTAATTTATGTAAAATTTACCTATATTTAACCTTTAGCCCCATAGAACAAAATACAGCGGCGTGGTGCAAAAACTGTGATTTGGTCTATCTATAGCTATGCTGCCTTCGCAGGCAATCTCTCAATGTCCCTTTATAAGGTGAGAGAGTGAGATAAAATACTTTTGTCAGTTCGTGTCGCAAGCTATCGGCCCATTGGCTCATCGACTTGAGCTTTCCCGAATGTTTGAGACGTTTTACTAATGATTTTTATGTTGAGCCGACGTCTAGTACACACAAAGGACGGAACCAAAACCGATTACAATAACAATACAATTTATCATCGTAAAACAACATGTTTATACGCATTACATCACATTACGTACTTACATCAGACCAAAAACAGAAATAAATCTAAAGTCAAGCACAATTCAAATTACTAAATATTTTTCCCTTTGTGAAACCCACGAAAATTGACCAAAACACCGTCCTCCGCTTATACTAAAGTGGTCTCATATTAAGATCCAAATATTGTGTAGATGTGGTGAAGGGTCGCTTAGAGCTTGACCTTGCCGGTGCAGATGTCGGTGAACAGCTGCGGCGTGATGGGCACGAAGTCAGCTCCCTGGCGGAAGTACAGCGGCTCCTTAATCACGTCTGGGTCGAAGCCCTCCTTCTGATACTGGAGTTTCTTCAACTTGAACGTGCCTGAAACGAATTGAAAGTATGAATATCATAACATCCTAATCGTTTCCGTGAATGTTATACATTAAAATAAACTAATTTATACGGACTTTATAGCGTTGTTTATTAAAAGATACTTTTATTAAATATTTTTGAACTATAACACTATTATTATTTAACTTTACTACAATTTAAGCTATTTAAATTAATTAAATCTATTTATATTTAAGTTTCCACTTTTCCCCGACGTTCGGTTGTTTTACAGCAGCTATGGTCTCCCCGTAAACATGCTCTAAAATAACAACGAGACAAAATCTGTATAAGTTGAATTTCAAGGTATGAGACACTGACTGCACGGATGGCGTAGTGGTTTCAGTCCTCGCCACTGCCACTGAGTTGTATTGTGGGTTCGAATCCGACACGGGACAAAAATTTGTGTGATCCACATAAGATAGTACCGAGTCTGGTTGTTCTTTGTGCCTGTTGTTTGAATATGTGTATTACCTGTGATCTCTATATCGTTCATGATCCGCAGGAACAGCGGGCGCGCGTACGAGGGCAGCGACGAGTCGAGGTCGCGCCGGGTCCGCGATGTAGTGGCGTGCTGTAGTTACCTGTGATCTCTATATCGTTCATGATCCGCAGGAACAGCGGGCGCGCGTACGAGGGCAGCGACGAGTCGAGGTCGCGCCGGGTCCGCGATGTAGTGGCGTGCTGTAGTTACCTGTGATCTCTATATCGTTCATGATCCGCAGGAACAGCGGGCGCGCGTACGAGGGCAGCGACGAGTCGAGGTCGCGCCGGGTCCGCGATGTAGTGGCGTGCTGTAGTTACCTGTGATCTCTATATCGTTCATGATCCGCAGGAACAGCGGGCGCGCGTACGAGGGCAGCGACGAGTCGAGGTCGCGCCGGGTCCGCGATGTAGTGGCGTGCTGTAGTTACCTGTGATCTCTATATCGTTCATGATCCGCAGGAACAGCGGGCGCGCGTACGAGGGCAGCGACGAGTCGAGGTCGCGCCGGGTCCGCGATGTAGTGGCGTGCTGTAGTTACCTGTGATCTCTATATCGTTCATGATCCGCAGGAACAGCGGGCGCGCGTACGTGGGCAGCGACGAGTCGAGGTCGCGTCGGGTCCGCGATGTAGTGGCGTGCTGTAGTTACCTGTGATCTCTATATCGTTCATGATCCGCAGGAGCAGCGGGCGCGCGTACGAGGGCAGCGACGAGTCGAGGTCGCGCCGGGTCCGCGATGTAGTGGCGTGCTGTAGTTACCTGTGATCTCTATATCGTTCATGATCCGCAGGAACAGCGGGCGCGCGTACGAGGGCAGCGACGAGTCGAGGTCGCGCCGGGTCCGCGATGTAGTGGCGTGCTGTAGTTACCTGTGATCTCTATATCGTTCATGATCCGCAGGAACAGCGGGCGCGCGTACGAGGGCAGCGACGAGTCGAGGTCGCGCCGGGTCCGCGATGTAGTGGCGTGCTGTAGTTACCTGTGATCTCTATATCGTTCATGATCCGCAGGAACAGCGGGCGCGCGTACGAGGGCAGCGACGAGTCGAGGTCGCGCCGGGTCCGCGATGTAGTGGCGTGCTGTAGTTACCTGTGATCTCTATATCGTTCATGATCCGCAGGAACAGCGGGCGCGCGTACGTGGGCAGCGACGAGTCGAGGTCGCGCCGGGTCCGCGATGTAGTGGCGTGCTGTAGTTACCTGTGATCTCTATATCGTTCATGATCCGCAGGAACAGCGGGCGCGCGTACGAGGGCAGCGACGAGTCGAGGTCGCGCCGGGTCCGCGATGTAGTGGCGTGCTGTAGTTACCTGTGATCTCTATATCGTTCATGATCCGCAGGAACAGCGGGCGCGCGTACGAGGGCAGCGACGAGTCGAGGTCGCGCCGGGTCCGCGATGTAGTGGCGTGCTGTAGTTACCTGTGATCTCTATATCGTTCATGATCCGCAGGAACAGCGGGCGCGCGTACGAGGGCAGCGACGAGTCGAGGTCGCGCCGGGTCCGCGATGTAGTGGCGTGCTGTAGTTACCTGTGATCTCTATATCGTTCATGATCCGCAGGAACAGCGGGCGCGCGTACGAGGGCAGCGACGAGTCGAGGTCGCGCCGGGTCCGCGATGTAGTGGCGTGCTGTAGTTACCTGTGATCTCTATATCGTTCATGATCCGCAGGAACAGCGGGCGCGCGTACGAGGGCAGCGACGAGTCGAGGTCGCGCCGGGTCCGCGATGTAGTGGCGTGCTGTAGTTACCTGTGATCTCTATATCGTTCATGATCCGCAGGAACAGCGGGCGCGCGTACGAGGGCAGCGACGAGTCGAGGTCGCGCCGGGTCCGCGATGTAGTGGCGTGCTGTAGTTACCTGTGATCTCTATATCGTTCATGATCCGCAGGAACAGCGGGCGCGCGTACGAGGGCAGCGACGAGTCGAGGTCGCGCCGGGTCCGCGATGTAGTGGCGTGCTGTAGTTACCTGTGATCTCTATATCGTTCATGATCCGCAGGAACAGCGGGCGCGCGTACGAGGGCAGCGACGAGTCGAGGTCGCGCCGGGTCCGCGATGTAGTGGCGTGCTGTAGTTACCTGTGATCTCTATATCGTTCATGATCCGCAGGAACAGCGGGCGCGCGTACGAGGGCAGCGACGAGTCGAGGTCGCGCCGGGTCCGCGATGTAGTGGCGTGCTGTAGTTACCTGTGATCTCTATATCGTTCATGATCCGCAGGAACAGCGGGCGCGCGTACGAGGGCAGCGACGAGTCGAGGTCGCGCCGGGTCCGCGATGTAGTGGCGTGCTGTAGTTACCTGTGATCTCTATATCGTTCATGATCCGCAGGAACAGCGGGCGCGCGTACGAGGGCAGCGACGAGTCGAGGTCGCGCCGGGTCCGCGATGTAGTGGCGTGCTGTAGTTACCTGTGATCTCTATATCGTTCATGATCCGCAGGAACAGCGGGCGCGCGTACGAGGGCAGCGACGAGTCGAGGTCGCGCCGGGTCCGCGATGTAGTGGCGTGCTGTAGTTACCTGTGATCTCTATATCGTTCATGATCCGCAGGAACAGCGGGCGCGCGTACGAGGGCAGCGACGAGTCGAGGTCGCGCCGGGTCCGCGATGTAGTGGCGTGCTGTAGTTACCTGTGATCTCTATATCGTTCATGATCCGCAGGAACAGCGGGCGCGCGTACGAGGGCAGCGACGAGTCGAGGTCGCGCCGGGTCCGCGATGTAGTGGCGTGCTGTAGTTACCTGTGATCTCTATATCGTTCATGATCCGCAGGAACAGCGGGCGCGCGTACGAGGGCAGCGACGAGTCGAGGTCGCGCCGGGTCCGCGATGTAGTGGCGTGCTGTAGTTACCTGTGATCTCTATATCGTTCATGATCCGCAGGAACAGCGGGCGCGCGTACGAGGGCAGCGACGAGTCGAGGTCGCGCCGGGTCCGCGATGTAGTGGCGTGCTGTAGTTACCTGTGATCTCTATATCGTTCATGATCCGCAGGAACAGCGGGCGCGCGTACGAGGGCAGCGACGAGTCGAGGTCGCGCCGGGTCCGCGATGTAGTGGCGTGCTGTAGTTACCTGTGATCTCTATATCGTTCATGATCCGCAGGAACAGCGGGCGCGCGTACGAGGGCAGCGACGAGTCGAGGTCGCGCCGGGTCCGCGATGTAGTGGCGTGCTGTAGTTACCTGTGATCTCTATATCGTTCATGATCCGCAGGAACAGCGGGCGCGCGTACGAGGGCAGCGACGAGTCGAGGTCGCGCCGGGTCCGCGATGTAGTGGCGTGCTGTAGTTACCTGTGATCTCTATATCGTTCATGATCCGCAGGAACAGCGGGCGCGCGTACGAGGGCAGCGACGAGTCGAGGTCGCGCCGGGTCCGCGATGTAGTGGCGTGCTGTAGTTACCTGTGATCTCTATATCGTTCATGATCCGCAGGAACAGCGGGCGCGCGTACGAGGGCAGCGACGAGTCGAGGTCGCGCCGGGTCCGCGATGTAGTGGCGTGCTGTAGTTACCTGTGATCTCTATATCGTTCATGATCCGCAGGAACAGCGGGCGCGCGTACGAGGGCAGCGACGAGTCGAGGTCGCGCCGGGTCCGCGATGTAGTGGCGTGCTGTAGTTACCTGTGATCTCTATATCGTTCATGATCCGCAGGAACAGCGGGCGCGCGTACGAGGGCAGCGACGAGTCGAGGTCGCGCCGGGTCCGCGATGTAGTGGCGTGCTGTAGTTACCTGTGATCTCTATATCGTTCATGATCCGCAGGAACAGCGGGCGCGCGTACGAGGGCAGCGACGAGTCGAGGTCGCGCCGGGTCCGCGATGTAGTGGCGTGCTGTAGTTACCTGTGATCTCTATATCGTTCATGATCCGCAGGAACAGCGGGCGCGCGTACGAGGGCAGCGACGAGTCGAGGTCGCGCCGGGTCCGCGATGTAGTGGCGTGCTGTAGTTACCTGTGATCTCTATATCGTTCATGATCCGCAGGAACAGCGGGCGCGCGTACGAGGGCAGCGACGAGTCGAGGTCGCGCCGGGTCCGCGATGTAGTGGCGTGCTGTAGTTACCTGTGATCTCTATATCGTTCATGATCCGCAGGAACAGCGGGCGCGCGTACGAGGGCAGCGACGAGTCGAGGTCGCGCCGGGTCCGCGATGTAGTGGCGTGCTGTAGTTACCTGTGATCTCTATATCGTTCATGATCCGCAGGAACAGCGGGCGCGCGTACGAGGGCAGCGACGAGTCGAGGTCGCGCCGGGTCCGCGATGTAGTGGCGTGCTGTAGTTACCTGTGATCTCTATATCGTTCATGATCCGCAGGAACAGCGGGCGCGCGTACGAGGGCAGCGACGAGTCGAGGTCGCGCCGGGTCCGCGATGTAGTGGCGTGCTGTAGTTACCTGTGATCTCTATATCGTTCATGATCCGCAGGAACAGCGGGCGCGCGTACGAGGGCAGCGACGAGTCGAGGTCGCGCCGGGTCCGCGATGTAGTGGCGTGCTGTAGTTACCTGTGATCTCTATATCGTTCATGATCCGCAGGAACAGCGGGCGCGCGTACGAGGGCAGCGACGAGTCGAGGTCGCGCCGGGTCCGCGATGTAGTGGCGTGCTGTAGTTACCTGTGATCTCTATATCGTTCATGATCCGCAGGAACAGCGGGCGCGCGTACGAGGGCAGCGACGAGTCGAGGTCGCGCCGGGTCCGCGATGTAGTGGCGTGCTGTAGTTACCTGTGATCTCTATATCGTTCATGATCCGCAGGAACAGCGGGCGCGCGTACGAGGGCAGCGACGAGTCGAGGTCGCGCCGGGTCCGCGATGTAGTGGCGTGCTGTAGTTACCTGTGATCTCTATATCGTTCATGATCCGCAGGAACAGCGGGCGCGCGTACGAGGGCAGCGACGAGTCGAGGTCGCGCCGGGTCCGCGATGTAGTGGCGTGCTGTAGTTACCTGTGATCTCTATATCGTTCATGATCCGCAGGAACAGCGGGCGCGCGTACGAGGGCAGCGACGAGTCGAGGTCGCGCCGGGTCCGCGATGTAGTGGCGTGCTGTAGTTACCTGTGATCTCTATATCGTTCATGATCCGCAGGAACAGCGGGCGCGCGTACGAGGGCAGCGACGAGTCGAGGTCGCGCCGGGTCCGCGATGTAGTGGCGTGCTGTAGTTACCTGTGATCTCTATATCGTTCATGATCCGCAGGAACAGCGGGCGCGCGTACGAGGGCAGCGACGAGTCGAGGTCGCGCCGGGTCCGCGATGTAGTGGCGTGCTGTAGTTACCTGTGATCTCTATATCGTTCATGATCCGCAGGAACAGCGGGCGCGCGTACGAGGGCAGCGACGAGTCGAGGTCGCGCCGGGTCCGCGATGTAGTGGCGTGCTGTAGTTACCTGTGATCTCTATATCGTTCATGATCCGCAGGAACAGCGGGCGCGCGTACGAGGGCAGCGACGAGTCGAGGTCGCGCCGGGTCCGCGATGTAGTGGCGTGCTGTAGTTACCTGTGATCTCTATATCGTTCATGATCCGCAGGAACAGCGGGCGCGCGTACGAGGGCAGCGACGAGTCGAGGTCGCGCCGGGTCCGCGATGTAGTGGCGTGCTGTAGTTACCTGTGATCTCTATATCGTTCATGATCCGCAGGAACAGCGGGCGCGCGTACGAGGGCAGCGACGAGTCGAGGTCGCGCCGGGTCCGCGATGTAGTGGCGTGCTGTAGTTACCTGTGATCTCTATATCGTTCATGATCCGCAGGAACAGCGGGCGCGCGTACGAGGGCAGCGACGAGTCGAGGTCGCGCCGGGTCCGCGATGTAGTGGCGTGCTGTAGTTACCTGTGATCTCTATATCGTTCATGATCCGCAGGAACAGCGGGCGCGCGTACGAGGGCAGCGACGAGTCGAGGTCGCGCCGGGTCCGCGATGTAGTGGCGTGCTGTAGTTACCTGTGATCTCTATATCGTTCATGATCCGCAGGAACAGCGGGCGCGCGTACGAGGGCAGCGACGAGTCGAGGTCGCGCCGGGTCCGCGATGTAGTGGCGTGCTGTAGTTACCTGTGATCTCTATATCGTTCATGATCCGCAGGAACAGCGGGCGCGCGTACGAGGGCAGCGACGAGTCGAGGTCGCGCCGGGTCCGCGATGTAGTGGCGTGCTGTAGTTACCTGTGATCTCTATATCGTTCATGATCCGCAGGAACAGCGGGCGCGCGTACGAGGGCAGCGACGAGTCGAGGTCGCGCCGGGTCCGCGATGTAGTGGCGTGCTGTAGTTACCTGTGATCTCTATATCGTTCATGATCCGCAGGAACAGCGGGCGCGCGTACGAGGGCAGCGACGAGTCGAGGTCGCGCCGGGTCCGCGATGTAGTGGCGTGCTGTAGTTACCTGTGATCTCTATATCGTTCATGATCCGCAGGAACAGCGGGCGCGCGTACGAGGGCAGCGACGAGTCGAGGTCGCGCCGGGTCCGCGATGTAGTGGCGTGCTGTAGTTACCTGTGATCTCTATATCGTTCATGATCCGCAGGAACAGCGGGCGCGCGTACGAGGGCAGCGACGAGTCGAGGTCGCGCCGGGTCCGCGATGTAGTGGCGTGCTGTAGTTACCTGTGATCTCTATATCGTTCATGATCCGCAGGAACAGCGGGCGCGCGTACGAGGGCAGCGACGAGTCGAGGTCGCGCCGGGTCCGCGATGTAGTGGCGTGCTGTAGTTACCTGTGATCTCTATATCGTTCATGATCCGCAGGAACAGCGGGCGCGCGTACGAGGGCAGCGACGAGTCGAGGTCGCGCCGGGTCCGCGATGTAGTGGCGTGCTGTAGTTACCTGTGATCTCTATATCGTTCATGATCCGCAGGAACAGCGGGCGCGCGTACGAGGGCAGCGACGAGTCGAGGTCGCGCCGGGTCCGCGATGTAGTGGCGTGCTGTAGTTACCTGTGATCTCTATATCGTTCATGATCCGCAGGAACAGCGGGCGCGCGTACGAGGGCAGCGACGAGTCGAGGTCGCGCCGGGTCCGCGATGTAGTGGCGTGCTGTAGTTACCTGTGATCTCTATATCGTTCATGATCCGCAGGAACAGCGGGCGCGCGTACGAGGGCAGCGACGAGTCGAGGTCGCGCCGGGTCCGCGATGTAGTGGCGTGCTGTAGTTACCTGTGATCTCTATATCGTTCATGATCCGCAGGAACAGCGGGCGCGCGTACGAGGGCAGCGACGAGTCGAGGTCGCGCCGGGTCCGCGATGTAGTGGCGTGCTGTAGTTACCTGTGATCTCTATATCGTTCATGATCCGCAGGAACAGCGGGCGCGCGTACGAGGGCAGCGACGAGTCGAGGTCGCGCCGGGTCCGCGATGTAGTGGCGTGCTGTAGTTACCTGTGATCTCTATATCGTTCATGATCCGCAGGAACAGCGGGCGCGCGTACGAGGGCAGCGACGAGTCGAGGTCGCGCCGGGTCCGCGATGTAGTGGCGTGCTGTAGTTACCTGTGATCTCTATATCGTTCATGATCCGCAGGAACAGCGGGCGCGCGTACGAGGGCAGCGACGAGTCGAGGTCGCGCCGGGTCCGCGATGTAGTGGCGTGCTGTAGTTACCTGTGATCTCTATATCGTTCATGATCCGCAGGAACAGCGGGCGCGCGTACGAGGGCAGCGACGAGTCGAGGTCGCGCCGGGTCCGCGATGTAGTGGCGTGCTGTAGTTACCTGTGATCTCTATGTCGTTCATGATCCGCAGGAACAGCGGGCGCGCGTACGAGGGCAGCGACGAGTCGAGGTCGCGCCGGGTCCGCGATGTAGTGGCGTGCTGTAGTTACCTGTGATCTCTATGTCGTTCATGATCCGCAGGAACAGCGGGCGCGCGTACGAGGGCAGCGACGAGTCGAGGTCGCGCCGGGTCCGCGATGTAGTGGCGTGCTGTAGTTACCTGTGATCTCTATGTCGTTCATGATCCGCAGGAACAGCGGGCGCGCGTACGAGGGCAGCGACGAGTCGAGGTCGCGCGCGAGGCGAGACAGCGGCAGCGCGCGCGCCGGGTCCGCGATGGCCGCCATGCCCGCGCGGCCCTCCGTCTGCGGGATCTGGAATACCATAACGAACCCATTTTAGAAAGGCTAGTTCATGTGGCATATGCTCCAGACGGTCAAAAGATGGCGAGTAGGGTTTAACTGTGTATTATTTTCAAAATTATTGTAATAAGTATTAATAAACATCACAATAAAAGCTGTATAAACCAGTCTAATTTTAAACATTTTATTTCTTGTAGGATTTATACAGTAATTGTTCTATCTTATTATCTTAATCTAAATTGGTAATTAATAAATACAGACGGATGTTGATCAACTGCATATATAGATGAAATAACGTATAATTATACACTGTCTGACATAAAGTAAATATAATTGTAAAAGGAAAATACATAATATTACAAACAGCATCCAATGTTTTTTAATTTTTAATATCTGACATTTAGAAATTGATCTCATAGCATTGCCTATTTTTAGACTACAGTCAGGTCTACTTTTATCCAACGAATTGATTCCTTTTGAAATGACTGGCCAAACTAGTTGTATGTTTGAACTTTTAAACCATGAGCATAGAAATATTGATTAGACAAAGAAACCACCAAACACAGTTGAGCTAAGAAATATGTTGGTTCAACGGTTTTGTTACTTTTATATCTATAATGTGGTTAGTTCTCTTAAAATATGTATTGAAAAAGCCTGGTAAGAGCAAGTACTCACCGAGACTCCGTAGACGACGCAGGCCCGCTGGTCGAGACTGGGCGCCATGGCATTCTCGACCTCGGCGGTGGCGACGTTCTCTCCCTTCCACTTGTAGGTGTCGCCGGTGCGGTCGCGGAAGTACAGGTAGCCGAGCTCGTCCGACACGAGGATGTCGCCGCTCACGAACGCCGCGTCGCCCTGACAGAACACGTTGCGCACCAACTTCTTGTTGCTGTCGTTCTGTAAACGAACACTACTCGTCACCACACGTCTGCCTTCACAGCAGTAGCTGTAAGCCTCTGCTAGAACACTTACGACAGTTCAAGCGAGGGAGATGGTACCCGGTCTACCAGCCAACATCTCTCTTGAATGAACTGGCTAACCGAAATTAAGTACAGAATGTCTTTTAAGTAGTGTTAATTTTTTTTAACTCCACTCCAGGAGGTAGATAGATTGTAGTACATCAGCAGTCTCCATTCGTTATGAATCAATTGTACTTTTCAACAGTGTCGTAGTATATAGGGCGATCACTCCCCAGACTTATGACTTGAACACTTGAAGAGAAGACTTATGTTACACCTAGTACCATCTCTCGGCATTGTGAGGAAGACTCGGCGGTTCCATCTAATTATTTATTACAGCGCCATCTATTGAAGTCTCACGGAACTGCGTAGTTCCTCTGTACGAGAAGAGTAGAGAGAACACTGGCACGTCCTCAAATCTTCGTATTGTTTACATACTGGGTATGGCTTCTCTAGAAATCGCCAGAAACGCTGTACCCGCGTATAAAAGGCCAGGCCAGCGCTCGCGGAGTCAGTTTATAATCGTAAGCGGTTAACTATTCATCGAAGCGAACGGATTACGGAAGCGAAAATACTACGGAGTTTGAAGCAGTTACAGTAGAAAAGTTTAGTATATTGTTGTGTTTTAAATTTAATTTTGTGCTAGAATAAAACGTGTTTTTTATCCCTCGAACCCAGCACGTAACAATAATATTGCGCTGTGGTGTAACGGCGGTTATATTTTCGGTGATTGAACTCTTTCATTTGACTATCCCAAAGACATCAGAGACATTGATAGAAATATATTAAACCGATCATTGGTAAAAATATATTATTTTCTGACTATCTAATCAATAGGGCGAAGTAAGGCAAGTAACTTGCCAAAAATAGAAAATAAGGTATGACATGAAAATAGCAACAACATATAAAACGGATAATGATCAGCCGATACAAATCACAATGCATTTATTAGATATCTATTCTGGAATATCAAGTAACTCACAAGGCGAGTGCTCACCTTGTCAACATATCCATAATATTCTCTGGAGGCGTTGCCCTGCGCGATCAGACCAATGAACATGCCTGGCTCATCTGTAACAATTCAATTGTCGACATTAGCCAAATTATATTCCAATTAATAAATCAAAACACCACACACACACGCCACTAACACATGTGTACCAAAAGATATGTAAACAACCTTGTTATATTTTTTATACAGGATTAATTAAAAATACTAATGACCAGAAAAAGGTAATAAGAAAATAAATAAGTGTTAAATAAGTCACACGTTTCTACCTAGACGTTAGAAACGTGTGACTTATTTTGCTCTACCGTTTTCATGATTTGATGTTTTTTATAAAATTAAAATGCAAAGAAAGGAACCCATCACGCACCTTCGGATTGCACATCCCGACTATTGCCATAAAAAAAGGTTGACAATACGGAACCGAATTCCTCTGAATGGGCCACGACATGAGACCCGGGTGTATTCCAATTTGCAGTATTCTGCTTCGAGCACAAACAAAATATGCGTCGACACGTGTTTCGCCTCGGCGCGAGGCATCTTCAGGACCGATTGGAAACGAATGAGCGATGAGTAACCAGTCTACTATGGTAGTGAGTATTACCACTCTACTAAAACCCATATTACAAAGTATTTTATTATACGATAACGTGCGTATTTTATACTTTATGATAACAGAAGTAGGTGCGTAAAAACACAATAACACTGACCTAAATGTTTCTCTTAAAGAAACTGTAGTACGTAAAGTATCGTAATTGTGTTCGTGGCTTTAGATAACTTATTTTAACAACTGTGCAGTGCAAGATACTAATATTACTCATAATCCAAGATAATTATTTTAATTGATTTTAAACTATTGTTTACCGATTTTATCGCGGTTTATTAAAATAACTACCTCTGGATAATTCAAACTAATATAATGAACATTATTATTCTATTTTAATTTACGTAAAATAAATTACGAGAGCGAATTTTTATTTAACAATTACACTTGCTCAATATATCGTTTGCTTTTCAGCAGTTAGTAAGAGCAGTAAGAGTTTTGAAATAAACCGCGATAAATTCCGTAAACGCATATTCGTGTAAACGTAAGACAATATAATTATATTAATATATTATAAATATATGTACTTTCTTTAATATTAAAGTATTATCTTGCATTACCCATTATAGCTAGCTTATCAGTCAATAACATTTATTAGGCTATACTACACAGTATAGTGTGTACAAAACGCATTGAAACTGAATAAACCGACGTACATTACATACGTTGAGAGTTTTGTCACATACTTTGTAACAGGTTGGAAGCCTTCTGTCATGCCTTGTGTCATTGTCAAAGCCATCTGAAACCAACAACTAGCACATACAAAATAGTTTTATCAGTAGGTACTTACTAGGCTTGCAGCGTATGCAGTAGCCGTCGGCTCCGCGGATGAGTTGTCCCTGCTCGTCGGCGCGGACCAGCGCGATGGGGTGCATGCACGTCGGCACCAGCTTCGGCAGGAAGCCCACTGCGCCCACCGTGTTGTCCACGTTTACTGAGAACAACAGAAAAACATGTTAAGATTCAAAAGATATGTAATCACAATCTGTACCTAGCACCTGATTGTGTAATGCATGTAGAAAGTAGGGAATAGAGAATCGGAAACCATAATCTCATTAGATAGAGCCCTAAACGTCTTCTTTAGGTGTAAGTACCTGGTGAATATGCACCACGTCGAGATCTTTACCAGTACTAATCAATAATGAATTATTGTAAAGTGATAAGTGGTTCATTTTAATTTGGTTTAATAATAATCGTCCGTCGTATCATTCATGCTATCGATAACAACAAATTACTGCTCAATAAAACAATATTTTAGTAAAACATTTTATAAAATTTCGATCCAAGTTAATCAACAATCTAGAATGACGCATGAAATGAAAATTGAATAGGAGTCGATTAAAATCAACGATGTACGCAGCTAATTTATTTCACTGTATAGTGCGTAGTTATTTGAATATTAAAAAAAGAGTCAAAGTTTTATAAACCGAGAAAACCATAAAGCCACCTTATGGCATCCGATTTAATAACTTAAAGTGATGGCACAACTTCCTATAATAATTATTAGGAGAGTGGCAGTAATAATTTAAAATTAAAACCTGTATGTTATAAGCAAGTCGATTTCTCCTATCACTATAAATTACAATTAAAATCCTTAATTGCATTGCCAATATCCGATCAGAATTTTTAATATAATTGTTATTTATTTTATAACACGTTATGAAATAGTAAGATTTATGCAATATAAATAAAGCTGTACAAATCCATTGTGGGATTCTAAATAGTATGAACGTACCTACCTAATTGAATTATTATCGACCCTGCTTATTTATTGATATTCATAACGTTACACCTACTAATTCCTTATATGTACTTAGATCCTATTTGCATGTGCTGCAAAGATTATTTAATCTATCAAGGATATACGTATAGTAGTACAATCATTTCATCTAATGATAGTGGTAATTCAATCATGTCAGGTAGGTACTCAGGTCAGTCAATTCTTGTTCATCTGCCTAGGATTGTAACACCCGTATCTCATAGACGCTATTGCCGACATTTTCATTATACAATGGTATCAACTCAAATATTAACGACCGCCTTCTAGTATATTCAGTTCAAACAGTAGGTACTATTAATACGTGACTAGCTTCACGTATTAATATATAGATGATTAATATATAACTTAATTAGTTATTGACAAAGCGAGTACAAGAATAAGTAATGAAATGGGTTAACGACCTGATTAGATTTAACTAAATATTTATCGTATGACGTGACATTAGAGTCAATGGTTAACATGATTCCAAAGTTCAATATGCAACATCAGTAGTATTAGTGACTATTAAGTACATAGTCGTTTAATGTGTCAATACGCAATACTATCAGACACGAGGCCTGTTCAGAAAGTGCAAGTTAAACTTACTGCCGCTTCTTATTTGTTGGTAAAGGATAAAGCGAAATGATTAAAACAAACTCAACATACTAATAATAGACAGTATTGTCTGCTGTCTTATATCTACATATATATAAATAGGTAAATACGGAACAATTGTTCCTATTTCTCCTCTATTTGTCAACCAATTTTATAGTCGGCTACGGGAGGGACTTCAGTTAGGTCGTAAGAGTGGTAGGAGACCTTGTGACACTACCATCCAGTGGTAGCAATGTCGGATGGACTCTCACTGTAATCCGAGACACCAAAACAAGAGAATACATATTAATTACACAAGTTTTATAATTATAACGCTTAGCTTATAAATAAATAAAAGATAAATTACTTGGGCACATTAATCATTTCTATATTGCAATAAAGTGTTCGATAAGTTCAATTGCCAACAATAAAATGTCGTAACTACCAAGTCGAGATCTGTGGTAATATTACGATGACGCGTGTATAATTGTTTACTCTATAATATTGTTTGTAAATAAATACTTTCACTCACTTATGTTGGCGTTGCCCTCCGTCGCTCCATAGATCTCGTTTATCTGTGGCACCTTGAACCTGCACATAGATAACACAATAATTAATTTATTATATCTTGTTCATACAATTAATTAACACATAAGGAGGTACAGTTTAATGACATGACAAGACATGACCTAACGCAACTAATTGCTATGCTACACACTTATAAATACCTACTATTATAAGTTGACTTTCCTACTACTGTATACTATGTGTTTTAAAAAGCACTTTATGTACCTACATAACTTAAACATGCTTTTTATATCATCTTTCTCCTACGATTCCTATTCTAATCTTAAGTGGATTGGCGTCAAAGCGTAGTATCTAATGTTAAATACATATAGTAATTGTTGTTTTCTACCTTTCTGGCTATGTCATCTTAAACACTATTACTTAACTAAGTAATAAGAGAGCATGGTTTTAAAAACTATTTGTGGAGACCAAGTTATGTAAGAAATGACACATACACATAGAGTATGTATCTATCAGGGATAACGTACTATTTTTTATTTTTACGACGAAGATTTCATCGTAATAGATTGTGGACAGCAAGATAAACAGGAAATACAAATTGTAATAAGTTCGTCTCGATATTGGTTGCCCACAGATTTCATCTACTTATATAATCGATTTTTTGATATTGACTCGTTTTCTGATACACCAACATTTCAGTAGGTACCTATTTCCAAATACGATTTGAACCTTATTTAGGTTGTTAGATAATTGTGTCCCTGACTGCAATCGGTCATCAGCAATAACCACTATCGGTGCGTGCAGTTAGCCAATTAACCAAATTCCATGCCGACAAAGATATCAATAATAGATTATGAAAAACATTTTCTTTTGTTATATTTGTCGTTGTTGGTAACTTACATAATGTAGGGATGTTTCAGTATGCGAACTGATGGCAACACGTCATACATTTTTAATTTTGTTTATATAAACAACACAGTCTGTTTATCGTTCAGCCGTATATATCTTGTCTGTTTATATTTTGGTGTAAATGATGCATAGTAATAGCGATGCATATTTCGAGATGCACGCGTTATATAATATACAGCAAAGGCACGTATAGGAGAGGCTTCGTATTCTAAGGTATAGCGTGATTTAAATAAACCTCAATATTGTATTACACACAAGAAAGAAATAACTAAGATTTTGGATAATTTTTATCTTGACAAACGCATGGCTCGTACGGGCCGGACACAAAGGTTTTCGAATATGTCTGGTTGCCTGATGGATAGACAATATTACAGAAGCAGCCTAGCTTCACCTAAAGACAAGGAGAACGGAAGAGTGTATTAAGTTGCCGTAATGTAGAAGTGACGTTACCTGTCAACGATCTGCTGCCAGATGGCGGGGCGCATGCCGTTGCCCACCAGGATGCGCACGCGGTGCTGCGCGTCGGAGCGGCGCGGCGCCTGCGCCAGCAGGTAGCGGCACATCTCGCCGATGTACTGCGCCACCTGGTACACCACACGAGCGTTTAAACTCTTCAACCCACTAATCATGCAGCTTCTAACATAATATGCCATTGTAACATCTGCCCTCCAAAAATTATATTAGACGATCCGAGTCATTAATATCATTATGATAGCGAACTTCGACTGCATTATCGTTAACTACTATGAGTCAGAACGATAAAAAGAAAATTCCCCGAGACAAAACGATGCTGGTTTGTATTATCGACACGTAAGATTTACTTTGTTCTTATTTTATTAACAAAAATGCATAAAATGTTTCGAGAAACGTATAGGTACTTAAAAAATGTTATGATTATTTTATTATAGCTTTGGACGCATACACATTAAAAGGATAAACACGAAAATGATGCAATACTGCCTAATGAAACAATCCAAAAACATTAACAAATAAATATTAGTCATAACAAATATTAGCATATTTCGCAAACATCGTAGTTAAACATAATTTTAAAATACTTGTTATAAAGGATGTAGACAACATGTCTTTAGGTGACTAAGGAATCAAAGTGTTAATCATATGATAGAGTCGATGTTACTGATGTAATTATTATAATAAGCTAAAATTATTATCTACATTTTATACGGTATTTTTTTAATTAATAAAAATGTTACGTTTTAGTGTTTACTTACAATGTACAGTCAAAGGAAAAAGACAATGTATGAAGTAGGAATTGCAACCGCGACCTAGACAAACCGTGTCGTCGCTCTGCCAACTGAACTATTCATAGTTCTACGTCAAGGACTGAAATTTGCCTTTTTAAATTTATATTCTACCTAAGGAAATGCTTTTAAAATAAATCATTTAAATTTACAGAAAATAGGTATTAAAAAGTCAACGCGAGATTTCGTATCGCTGCTATATCAAATAAACGTTACGGTACTTCTCCTTGACTTTAAAAACATTCGTAAAATACCGGTTCCACACACTGTCACATACTACTCTAAAGCTTAAATAAAGTTTTGACCTACCGTGCAATCGTATTTGATGCAGTCGGTCCAATAGTTGGATGCAGAGAATTTCGCCCGGAGTACAGACGGGATCCCGTCAATGAGGGCGGCTCCAGTACCGACCAGACCGCCTGCCGTGTGGTATAAGGGCAGGGGGTTATACATCACGTCTGAGGACTTCAGGCCCAACATATGGACAGTTGCAACCATAACTAGCAAGTACCTGTAGGCAACATCAATATCATGGTCACAACGTTATATAATTGACACGTGTTATGTGAGCAGAATTATAATATATAATGTATACTACGTGTAACCATACGACTTGTTTAAGTATTGTAAACTAGCTTTTGTTCGCGGCTTTGCTCGCTCGGGAACAGTACTTTTTTCTGGATAAAGGTACCCTATGTCCTTTACTGTGCCGCTGACATAGTGTATGCGAAATTTATCAATAATCGGTCGAGTAATTTAGGCGTGAAAGCATAACAAACTCAGGTCCAGAGTGTTTAGATGTGTTTAGTTTCCGCGGCAGCAAAAACAATGCTTTAGCATATTATGGGGGTGCCACTCCTAAAACTTTTCAACACGATCTCCTTTGTTCGTCATAGATAGTCTTTCAAAATAAATTGACATAATCTTGTCTTAAAAAATAGTTTAGCATATAACTTTTAACGTTATTTACCTTGTCTCTTAAACTTGTTTTGAAATGGGCACGCAAATAAAATAGTCAGTGCCATTAGCATTTCCTATTTATTATTTTTAATTTAATGAAATGATAAACAAAACAAGGGCTACATACATACATATACATAATTTTAACATTTTTATTTAATGCTTCTGTACCTGTATACCGGTCTTATCGGGTCTTATTCATATATTCCAGTTACTCTAACCTAATGATTGCCTAGGAGAAACGAGGTAATAATCGTATCGCCGAATATTTTCCTTTTGTGAGTTAAAATTTTAACTGGATTATTTTTTGATTTGAATTGGCTATCAGACTTTTCCTAAAAACGCTTATGCTAGTTGTCATAATAGCTTAGTTTCATAAAAAGAAAGAAAAGTAATATCTGTTTTGTATATAAACTGTCCTAGTGCTGGATACGGGCCTCTTCTCAGTATAAGAAGGGTTAGGCCATAGTCCACTACGCTGGGCCAGTGTGTTTTTTTATTTATTTTTTTATTGCCTTTGGTGGCAGACGAGCATGTGACCCACCTGATGGAAAGTGGTAACCGCTGCTCATGGACTTCAGCAATGTCAGGACACAGCAAAGCCGCTGCCTACCGTGAAAGAAGATAAGAAGATAAAGATCTCTAAACCTCGTTTGAAGAAGGACATATCATAGCGCTCGGGAAGCACCGAAGCAGGCAGTTCATTCCAGAGCTTGCACGTACATGGGAGAAATGATCGCTGAAAGCGTACCGTCTTGGATTTGAACGCTTCCAGGTGATAAGGATGAACCTTGCTTCGTTGTCGAGTGGTACGGTGACAGAAAGGGGTCGCTGGTACCAAATCAAACAGCTCTTCAGAGCATTCCCCGTGAAAGAGTCGGTAGAACACACAGAGAGACCCAAAGTCTCTCCTTTGCTCCAATGACTCCAATCTATCCGTGAGATTGGGATCATCAACGATTCGAACTGCCCGTCTTTGTAGGGAGTTAAGTGGGTCGAGCTGGTATTTAGGGGCCACTGCCCGGAGATGTGAGCAGTACTCCACGTGCGGCCGGACCTGTGCTTTGTAAAGCACAAGACGTTGACCTGGTGTAAAGTACCACCTCACCCTGTTCAGTACACCCACCTTTTTGCTCGCTAATTTAGCTTTGTCCTCCAAGTGACTCCCAAACTGGACTTTATTCGAGATTTCCACGCCGAGGATCCCAATACCTTCGAAGATACGGAGAGCAACTCCTTGGAACTGTGGTAGTAAACGCGCACAATTGTGTCTTCGAGGGGTTGAATCGCACTAAGTTTTGTTCACCCCATTCAGAGGCCCGCCCAAGAGAGTCCTCGACTTGTGTTCGTCTTTCCTGTATCATGCTCCAAGGGAAATTCTGATAGCTGGTATAACGCGCATCACCCGTGCTGCCATCGGCATCGCAATGTATGTTCTCGATTGACAACAAGTCATTGATATGCAGGATGAACAGCGTTGGGGAGAGCAGCGAGCCTTGAGGAACACCAGCGTTAATGGTTTTGGTTTCGGAGCTACAGCTATCAACGACGACTGTAATGTCCAATAATATCCTATATGCCTGAAATTGGATGTATACACATGTTTATGCAAATAAATATTATCTTATCTTATCTCTTATCTTAATGCTCCGACCATCCAATTTCAAAAACTGGCAATCCATTTGCAGAATCCCTCGGAGATTCCATAAGATGGTAGCTTCGATAGAAGGGCCCTATGTCAAACCCTGTCAAACGCCTTAGCGATATCAAGGCTAACGGCCAAAAGCTCTCCCCCTCCCTCCAAAGCCTGAGCCAAAGATGTGTGAGGTACGCTAGAAGATCACCAGATGAACGACCATGGCGGAAGCCATACTGGCGGTCACTAATCAACTGATGATCCTCAAGGTACCGCAGCAGAAGGCGGTTTATTAAACGCTCCATAACTTAGGAGAGCAAGGAAGTAATCGCTATCGGCCTATAATTTGAAGGTCACCCCTTTTCGGGATCGGGTGAACATGAGCGACTTGCCACGAAGATGGAACCCTGTTGGAATTGTAGGAAAGACTGTATAGGCGCGTTCAAATAGGGGTCAACTCAGGGGCGCACGTCTTAAGTACCACTGCAGGGATGCCGTCAGGCCCACTCGACTTATGAATGTCCAGGAGTTTGAGCTCACGCCTAACCGCACGCTGCTTGATGCGGGTTTCAGGCGCAAAGAGCTCTCATACCTTGGTATGGTAGGTGATGTGACTCATCATCCAAAGTCGAGTTTAAGACAAAGAGTTGTACCAAAAGATTTGCCTTCTCTTTTGCACTATGGGCCAGACTGGCATCAGACTTACGCAGTGGTGTGAGACTGACAGGCAAACTTTTCCTTGCGCAGCCTTGGTGAGTGCCCAAAAAGCAGGATTCCCTAAAGGATATCTTCCAAGGCGCTCGCCAATTCTGGCAACGTGTTCCGCCTTAGCCTTGGCAATAGCCTTCTTGCTGGATCTAGAAGCGACATTAAATTATCGCTTTCTCTCCTTGACATCAGGATCCTGACACTTCCTAGCCCTATTCCAGGCTAAGTATGCTGACTGCTTCTGGTGTGCATCATCCCTGCTGGCGTTACTGAACTAGTGGCGGCTGCAGCCGCCCACAGGTATTTTGGCAGAAGGGATGAATAATTCCATCCCTTGGTGGAGCACATCTGTGATGCAGTCAGCACAAGTGCCAGTATCCCCGGATGAGAAGCAAAGCCGTTTCCATGGCAGACTTCGCATATCTTTGAGAATATTATTGAGAAAACGTTAGCGTCTGATTAAGTAAGTAGAGGATTAAAATCTTACTTAGAGTTTGGCAGTACAGCAGCCTTCGGCATGCCGGTGGTTCCAGAAGTATAGATGTAGAGCAACGTGTCCTTGTAGTGGAGCTTTTCGGTAACGACCGGGTAGTCTGGCGGGTGTTGGTCCATCTCAGCGCACAGGTCCAATACCCCGGGAGCGCACTGACCATACAGTTGGAACAGCTTCAGCTCTTCAGGCAGCTGGTCGCGGATTTCTGCCATGGCTGTAGGGAAGAATTGTAAAACAATATAGAAACCGGGTAAATATTCTTAGCTTATGAGTAATAAGTGTTATGACGACGGCAGTTAATTTCTGCTATTGGTTAAAACAATATTATATTAATTTATTTCGTATCTATATTTTATTGTGTTTGCATACATTTTCCTTTACAAGCAAAAATGCTTATAAACTAAAGTGTATTGGAAAACACGACAATGTTGAAAATACTTTACAAAGTTACTCAAAACTGGTATCAAGGACCCAACAGTATGTAGTATAATCGATATAATAAAATTACAAGCCTGACTGCGTTGGTGGCATAGTAGTAATGAATGCGACTACTGTCAAAAGATCTCGGGTTCGAGACCCGAGTCGAGCAAACTGTTATAGGGAATTTCTGACAAGAAGTTCTTAGTGCAGCACAGAGTCTTGGACTGTACCCGTTAGGCGACAATAGGATCGCCCCCTATTATCTGTGATCTAAATCTAAACCTGGCGAAATATAAATCTAATATACCTCTGCCATCTCCTTTGTGGATATAGGCGCGAGACTATGTATGTATGTAATCTGATATAGGTGTAGTGTTACCAGCAGATGTGACATGCAGACCGCTGCAATCGTGCGATCATGATAAATAATTATAAGTATGGATTAAGCACAAACGTGTGTTTTGTGACGACAACGCAATCCTTTATTTCATTATATGCCAAGTCATAGCAGACATCTTCACGTCAATTACTACACTGTATGTTATTTCGAACTATACGATGATCTGAACGCTTTAAAATGCGTTAGAACTGGCCTTGCGTGAAATTAGGATAGCGCTCTTGCGTTCAGATTGACGTACGGTCATTAAATATCATTAAGTTAAAAAATGAAACAAAAAATTTGGTTTGTGCCCGAATGATTAAATCTAACCGCATCTTTGGAACAAGAAATTTCGGTGGCCCGATTTTTCTACCCGGGATTGGTAGATAACTTGTAACGAAAAAGTATTAGTCATATTTATTTTGGATTGATTTGGTAGAAAGGATTCAAAAACCCGTTATATAAGTACCATTATGTACTTATTTACGCTGGAGACAATGAGAATGTTTACTTACTATCTAATAGGAACAGCGTGCTAGAATGTAGAAAATGAAGCTATAATAAAATTATCTATTAGATCTAATTTAAACTCGTGTTAAAAAACGAATTAACTAACCCGTGTCCTCTATACATCATACTACTTTTGTTCTCTACGATTTTTTGCAGAACTCAATAGTTTGCCAAAAAAAATGTGTTTAATAAGCAAGTTTTAAGCAATTAGAAACTTGTCACAACAGCGTCCCGCGGTGTGTTATTTACTTACGCTGCTATGTACTTTCTTTTGCGACCCCGCATTTATTCTTAATGCGACAGCAACCAATTTTAATACTTATATTTTTTTATGAGATGTGGTAGCACAACAGTGCTTTGTAAAGAAGACACGGGTAAATATTATTCTTAAATGAAACCTATACATGTATATTTTGTTTAATACTTTAGAACTTCTCGTTTCTCTTATTTGCAGAATTGGCATAATAATATATTGAAGTTTACTAGTTGTTTAGACTGATAAAGTACACTAATCAGGCATTACATAAACTACCTACCATGTATATACCTACACGATTGTAATATACTTTGATGCATTATGTTCAATTTAAAATAGAAGAAAATAACTCTTATCATGGACTAATAACATAATACCCAATGATATCGTGAATGGCAATGCAATTTACTAATGGGGCAAACAAATATAAAGAGATACACGTGTATGTGAATAGGATAAAACCTAACTAATTCTTATTACAAATGTGAATATAGGTAATTTTATTTCTTTTATATGTATTCATATTGTAAGTACTCCACCGATGATCAAGAAGATTCGTATACACGTTGTCAGGGGTACAGAAAGAACAAGATGCCTTTTATCTAGAAAAAAAACACGGTGCGTAAAGACTAGCAATTTATTGACAAAATCCGAAGTCGCGGGAAAAATCTAGTAGTAGATATATATTGCACAATATAAGCATTATATGTAAAGGGTAAAATTATGGTACATGGATAGTAGAAGTCGACAGTTACCTAGATACGATAGCTCAGAAACACACCGATAAATAATTAAAACCTGTACCTATTAATTTATTTCGATCTTTATTACGACTGGGTATAAAAAGATATAAAGTGACGGCTGTGTCCACCGACTATAACCCGCTACCTTTCGTATGTATTTATTATTAATGTTCGTAAGTATAAAAACGGTTCCTTCCCCCGTCCCTTACCTACCAAATCTACCTACTGCTTTTTATATATTTTTACCCAACAAAACCGCCCTACATTCCGTTCTAAATAGCGGTATTGTTGAGACCAGATTACGTTTTGCGATATTGTGTGATCATTAAGAAGGGACGTAAGACTCGCAGCTGCTCTCTGAGTAGTGTGCGCACTGCGCAACGGTACCAAAACATGACGATTTTAACGTTCACCTGTTACTTTGTTACAATGCGAAAGCATAATAGAATTAAGATTATTTTATTAAATTGCAATTTCAAGACGCCTTTATTATTAAAGGTAGTTACTATACATGGCTATTTGATTAAACTTATACTATATAAATAATATTATAATAAAAATATTATATAAAACCAGATTTAACGTAATCCGAATCCGTAAAAATCTGGTGATTCAAATGTTTACTCTTGGTTATCTAAAATATGGTGAATGGTGACCTGACTAAATATCTAAAGGTGTCACCAAAACAAAGGCATAACCGAATGAGGAAAGTAGTCAAACTTTATAAAAAACATGATTTTGCCCACGGCTTCGACCGCGTAAAAACCACGGGGTCACGTGCCGAGACAAAAGTATCCTCTAATATGATAATCAAGAATATTTTTTGGTCTATTAGTGTGCCAAATATCATCCAAATCTGTTGAGTGGTTTACGCACCTATCCAACATTTTCACTAACTTTCACATTTATAATATTATAATACGATACACGCAATAATAATCTAATTAATATATGATTACGATTACATATATTTAATGAAAATAATTGCAATGAAATACCTATCTATTATTTTTAAATATAATCAACGAATGGACTCTTGTTAACGTACCATCAGCGAGATGTTCAGAGAAGACGACGGCTTTCGCCTTGGCGACTTGAATGCAGTGCAGCAGAGGCTTGTGGCGCAGGTTGCTGTTGATCAGCGCAGATACGGCGCCGACCTTAGCCATGCCCAGCCACGTATACACGTATTCCCCACAGTTGGGCATGAATACGCAGACGACATCGCCACGCTTCAGGTCCAAGTGTTGCTGCATCACTCGGGCCACTTGATTTGATTTTGCGGCCATCTGTATATGATAGATAAATACATAAATGTCGATTTAAAATTACTCACGAGTTACATACCTAATTTACTTTATTTTACGGATTATGATATAATTATCTAGAGTTAAGAGAGGCTGGTAATCTCGGGCACGCCACAATAGAGGCGGTAAGATCCGTTTTTGAGAAGTGGCTGGAGAGACGGCATGGCGCCCTCACCTTCCGGCTGACACAGGTAATGACTGGCCACGGTTGGCCAGTTCCTGTGTCGCATAGGCCGGCAAGAGACGCCCGGTTGTCACCACTGCGGCGACTGCCGCGACGACGTTGTTGAGGACTCGGCGCTGCACACTTTGGCGGACTGCCCGCCTGGGCATCGCAGCACCGTGAATTGATCGCGGCAGTCGGTATGGTTGCCCTCTCGCTCCTTCTGTGAGGAAGTAATTTTCGTCAAGGAGGTGGCGGAGCGGGAGAGGGAGCGCTTAAACCCTCTCCCCAACCTCAGAACCGGGCGCCGGAGAGCGCGAGATGACCTCCAGCCACCCTGATGTTTGACCAGCGGGTGGCGGGCTTCGTGGGCCTGCCCACCATCCGATCAGCACCAGGTCCGAGAGGAGGCGTGCGTGTTCCTATGCGCGCCACTATGTCGTGTCCGTCTCCCCTCTAAGGGGGAGAGACAGTATGGATTTTAAAAATAGTGGTGACCAAAGGGTAGGTCTACCGTGTAATGGCCTGTCATTTCATACGGTGGGCCGAAAGCTCGGCGGGGTCGCAACTGCATGAGGAAATGATTCGCGCGGCCCCGCCGATCCGATCCGCCGAGGAACACCGTGGTAGGCTTAGTCGGTATTACTGGGAGGTCCATTCTTATCATCATTACCATCCTTCTTTTACCCCGTTGAGTCCGACATAGCCCCTCCGCCCGCCCCCGCGGAGGGGTATGCGTAAGAGCATACAACCAAGTAAAAAAAAAAATGGTAATCTGTCAAGCAGGTCCTCATAGTGCAGATACCAGTCTCTATCACAGACTACCCTACACGATCATGTAACACCTAGTTTAAGACTTGATTTTTAAACCATTTTGTGTGAGAGAGAAATAAATACCTATCAACTTAACCCAAAGTAAAGAAATCAGAAATTGATTCAATATAAAATTGTTGGTAAAGTTATGTTGAATTCACATAACCAAAATACACACATTTTTGTTTGTTATCCATTCAAATTAGAATATTATATTCTAATATTCATTTTAATAGAATAGCTATACCTATTATTTCAGCCAAAGTGAACCTCCACCTTTATTAAAAAATACCGAATTAAAACCAAGGCAGGTAGATGTGGTCAGACAACTGTAGGTAGGTACCACATATACATTGGTTTTAAAAAATACCAATAAAAGATTTGTGCCACAGAAAACAGTAGGTTATCAATTAATACGAGTTGTGATAAGGTTAGTCAACTTGTAAAAGTAGCCGTCCTATATTTGTAACGATACATAGAACATCATCCAATTTGGCAGTTATTAATTTATTTTACTTAAATTATCAGTTTAATGAAGTCTTCAATGAGCACCTAGTTAATTATTTTTACAAGTGATGATGATAATTCCAAACTAAAGAGTCGTCTACGGTCACCCAGGTGATTAAAGTGGAATATAGCCTGTCAGTTGGGCTATAACAGACTAATTAAGAGTTCGATAAAATACGTGCAGGATTCTCTCCTTTATCCAGCAATATGAAAGATCTCCCGAATAAGTTTTCGTAGATACCTAACATAAAGTAGCAATTTTTTAATTTTTTGTACGTATCTCCAATTTTGATGAGGCTAAGCGTTTCCGATTTTGTTTAAATTATCTCGTAAAAAAGTAATGTAAGGCAATTTAATTGGTTGACTATACAACTTATTTGGCACTACAATTCGTTTTTAATGCTTAGCCAAGGAGAGTCTAGAGGAGACAAGTTTTTTGGCTAGCAACTGCATCAAAATTATATAGTTAGCATAACGCTAATGTTTCTTAAGGCGCTGTATGTTATCTATAACTGCTTTTGTTGCATATCAATGAATTATTAAGTCTGCAATTCTTTGTGACAATATCTGGTCACGTAAAACACCCGTGGAGAAAAGTTTGACTGGATCGAGACGATCCTTTAAGTAAGTCTGAATGTGGAGGAAGATTACATTTTGTCTGTAACCCAACCGAGACAACTTGCCGCGTTCATCACTAAGAAACCTCCATATTAGCAAATAATACCAAATCTCGCAATCTTTACAAGTTGTAATATAATATCTCCTACCATCTGTTGTTTGAGGAATTGTGCTTATCTATACTAATATCATAAAGCTGAAAAGTTTGTTTGTTTGTCTGTCTGTTTGGTTGAACGCGATAATCTCAGGCACTACTGGTTCATATTGAAAACTTATTTTAGTGTTGGATAGCCTATTTATCGAGGAAGGCTATTAGGCTATATAACATCACGCTACGACCCACGGGGGCGACGCAGTAACTATAAACGCGGGTGAAACCGCGGGCGTAGTTAGTACTTATACAAGCATAATTCCTCAAAGTACAGATCAAAACCTTGCACCGCTCGGTATTGGAAAGATGATTACTCAAACAACATTTTATAACCAAAATTTCGGCAGAATTTCTTATTTGCCATCCAATCAATTGCCATCTTAGTGGTCCATCTCATTCTAACGGTTAATGGTTTTATGTATTATCACGGAACTTTCAATATGCGCGCCTGTATACGTCTTCACCTAAATATAACAGAGCATCTAATCGAAATTACTACATAGGTATGTATGTAATTATTGCGATATCATTCATATTGTGATTTTTGTCACTACAGTTAGGTATCATACATTCATACACGTGATTAAATTTCAAAAATTTCACACTTACGTCGTAAACACGTTTGGAATATTTTATATTATTGTATATCTTTATGAATGGAATGATAAGAATTTAACAACAATTGATATATGCTTGTAGTTTATTAGAAAATGTACTAACGTTAACACTCCATATTGTAAACATTCTACATAAAACATCTCGCGACTCGGTAGATACCTACTAGATAGGTGCTCGATAACAAGTGCTATTAAATTGAAGATAAGATGCCTGTATATGGGTATCTGATTTTAAGAAATGTAATGCAGTGCCGCTACTTTATAAGGTTAGCGTAATTATATTCGCTCTTCTATCGGTTTCGTGAATTATTTCTTATAACTACCAAAATGGAATGATACGTATAGATAAAACTGGTTTCTGCCCGAGTATTAGCCAGCGTAAATCCCACGGGACCCTTTACGGGGAATAAAATATCCTCTATATATTAATTCAGGAAAGCCATGATCTATCTGTGTGCCAAGTTGCATCCAAATCCGTCTAGCTTACGCGTGATTGAGCAACAAATGGCCAAACGTCATCAAAAACTTTCATTTTCATAATATTAGTAAGATGGCTGACCTCGCCGAAAGTCCAAGTGCGGTCTCCAACGACAATGAAGCAGGGTGCGTCGGGGTACTTGAGCGCACGCTGGGTGAACAGTTGGGCAACGGTCGCGTCCTGTCGGCCCCATCGCTTCGACCGGATCATGCCGTTCGCATAGCGCCATAGGAACCTGGGAGAGAAAGTATACATTTTAATCTCCATTAGAGAAAACGCGTAAATTCGTTTCAATCATTCCTAACCAAGAGGTAAGTACCAATAAAAGATGTAAAAAGTTATCCAGAGAGAAGAAATCCATCTCTCTCTTTAGCGATGGGCATCCAATAAAGAAATGCTCGGTTGCGTGTTTTTATTTTCGGCCAGTATGCGGCAGTACGTACTCTCGTGCATATTCATAGCTCGCTAACAGAAATATCTACACGATTCTAGTACTATGCGAAGTCGCGCGACTTTGCGAATTAACTCGCAACAAATCTTGCTTTGATTACGACTGTCCATCGAGAAACTGACAGGTCTTTAATTGTCACAACATAATGTTAAAGAAGCTTAGACTTAATTTTGTATCACATAAGCGTAAGTATATTTATATTAATTAGGTATATTATATTTTGTATTTAGAAATCCAAAAGTCGCTTTGGGTGCTAGCTGGGCCATACGTCGCGTTGTTTCGAATTATCAATGTGTATAAATGTAAGTTAGTTACTCCAAGTTATTAATGTGGACAAGAACTTCTTTGATTTCGTAAATCATTTATTTATCATAACATTGCTCTTAATTATCTTATTACAAAACTTCTTAATATTTAGAAATGTATCAACTATTGATTGAACAGAACATTTTTCTCCAGGCGGACTGAGCACACAAAATCACTAAGTGCCGGAGTGTTCTAAAGTTTTACTTTACATAAAGGTCTATCCATTCTAGCCGCGTAAGTCCTTGTAGTAAGATAGCTACATAAATAATTCAGAAAACTGCTAATTCTTAAAAATACATATTAGAATAGTCAGTGTAACCTTTAGTTATAAGCTTTTTGTGTTATTTATCTTAACATCAATTACATTAAGAGGTAATAAGAAAACTTTACCAAACATATAATTTTGTACTGCTTATGACAAGCTCTGTAATAAACTAAATACGTGTGTGAAAATACTTTCCAGCTGGATTAATAAAAAATTATTGAACTTCTCAATAGGAGCAGCAGATGTTATATTTCTCTGTTTAAATCGATTTCCAGTTGTTTTTTACAGCTGACTACCTTCCCGAATTAAATATTAATACGAACAAAAGGTCGTGACATTCATATAAACGTCACTAACTATCGGAGCCTCGAACAGTTCTTGCAGTTACTGAACCTTATATGCGTATAATACCTACATGATTTTGCGTGTGTAAGTGTAAGGTTTTAATTTATTTTCCCTCAATTTTAGTTAAAAATATTTGGATAAAAATTTAAAGTACTGGCAACACAATCGATACGTTATAAAAACAACAAACCTCGGCATTTTGATGGATTCTCATTTTGAGCTCAGGTCAATAACAATCTAGAGAACAGTTTTTCATTAAGTGCGAAAAGTGTTATATTACAAGCATAAGTAAGGTAGATTATGTAAGTATTTGTACAAATTTCAATTTGAAATAAAGAAACTGTGAAATATCCTGACACAGTTTTATTATATCTGGAGTGTTTTTACATTTCAGACGTGGGATTACCATCGCTTAATTGCATAATGGCGGACCCTGAGAAGCGTAACCGCTCACGCAGCCGATACAGTGAGCATATTCGCCGTTGCAGTCGTAGCCTGCGCGATCGGTCATTCGATCATTCTGCGTAAACGCGCAGCGAGCACCGGCTGGACAGCGAGCAACGCGAGCAGCATCGAGGGAGTCGACGGGACCGCGACGTCAGTCCTGGGCGTCGCTCAAGGTCATGCCGTCCACTATGTTCTAAAGATACGATCCATCTATTAAAAATCAACCAATGGATGTGTGGCTTCAAAAAGTGAACGAGTGTGCCTCTGTTTACGGCTGGGATGATAAAACTACCATACACATCTCCATGCAAAAACTACAACGGCTGGCCAAGACTTGGTATTAGAGTCTTAATACAATCCTCTTTACGTGGCCGCAATAGAAGGAGAAACTTATTAAAGTTTTTCCACGTGAACAAAACTAGAATTACTTTTAAGAAAAGCTCGCACTAATTAATCAATGTGAGATTACTGGCAAGCGGGCAGTTGACTTGGTCTCAGTAACAGGACTGCAAGGTCTAGTGCTCTGGCTTTTAAGATGCTACGAGCCTGATGCACTTCTACAATTCATGCTTAGTAATAAAGAATATCCTTACCGGTCGTCGTCGTTTAGAAATCTAAATGTCATAGAAAATTTTAATACCAATGAAAATGGTCAGCTGTTTAAATCAAATAGGTCATACTATAACCATAATACTGGGTTATTCTGTTAAAATTGCAAGGACAAGGGTCATTTGTTCTCAAAATGCACTAAACCATTACTCAAGTGCGATTGTTGCTCCAAAATAGGACACACGACAGGGCAATGTCGATTGAGATCGGCAACTCAATCTACGAAGGTAAATATAGTCCATAAGGCTATGTGTATATCTGAATCCCAATCTGGTGCTAAGTTTATTAAAGAGGTGATAGTTGATGGTATGCCCTCAGAAGCCTTCGTAGACTTAGGTAGCGAGGTTACATTGATTAAGGGATCTATTGCAGCTAAATTAAAAACTCATCACGATAACATGGTTTTGGTAACAGGCTAGTCCAGTTCTTGGGGATCATGAGGATAAATTGTCAGTCGATGGCGTCGATGCTATGGTACCCTGTAAAGTTGTTAGTGATCATTTCCTAGATAGGTCAATGCTGATTGGTCAAAGCTATTCCGAACAACCTCACGTTGTGGTTGTCAAGACTACTAGCAAGTTGCAATTTTTTGATATTGGTACTGAGGTTCCCTCAAATAAAACAAAATATGATGATGGGGAAGGTCGTGCAATAAGGGTTAGGATAGTTAGCCGAAGCAAACTATACGGCATGGCCAACATAAGGGTGGCGATAGATTACATATTTAATGGTGATATTCTTCTAGACACTAAGCTTATAGGAAAGCCCAATGAACAATACGTAATATGCGGTGGAACTTATACAGTTCGAAATAGTTTTGTGTACGTTATCGTAGCACCGTGTTCAATACCTTGCCTGCTCCAGAAAAGCAACGTATTTTCTCGTGCTCTTAAAATAGATATAGTGAATAGCGTGGATTCGCCAAGACCCATTAATGTTGAAGAACATAATTGATTACTTAGGATACGAAGTCAGTTCATCAGGAATAAGGCCAGAAAGAACTAAGATCCAATGTGTTCTCGACAACGGTCATGCGGTCCGTTAATTCCTAGGCCTATTTGGATATTTTAGGACATTTATTCAGGGATTTGCCGTAATTGCGTCACCGCTGACAACTCTTCTAAAGAAAGACGTAAAGTGGGAGTGGGATGAGGCTCAAAAGTAAGCTAACTAATAGGTAATCAGGCCAGTTCTCGCTATTTATGACTATTTTGCCGAAACTGAACTCCACACTGATGCCATTAGGTTAGGAATTGGTAGTATATTACTGCAGCGTTCATCAGATCATACTAGCTCATTTAAGCGCGTAGCGTACTATAGTCGACAGACTACCTTAGAGGAAAAGAACTTTCACTCTTACGAACTTGAGACTCTCGCCGTTGTTTGTGCATAAAAGAAGTTTAGAGTATGTTTGATAGGTAAGAAGTTTAAAATCATCACTGTAGTGCCTTGCGGTCCACACTCCAGAAACGAGATCTTATTTCTCGAATTGCCCGTTGGTGGCTCACACCCCAAGAATTTGACTGCACCATAGAGTATAGAGCAGGTACTAAGATGGCACACGTAGATGCATTGTCAAGAAATCCTGTCGCCAATCTAGAAGTGCAGGACACAATTCAAAATCCTACTGTTTCAGTCTTCAGAGTTTCATTCTTAATAGTGACTTAGATACAACAGGGCTTCAGTACATTAGGGACAATAAACTCTATCGGTATTTAGACGGAGATAAAACCAAAGTTAGATGGGTAGTTCCTAGGTGTAAGGTGGCAGATATGTAAAATGAATCATGACGATATAGGTCACGTAGGTTGTGAGGAAACTATGAATAGGATAAAAATATCACTGGTTTGCTAAAATGTCGCAGTTTATAAAGAAGTACGTGAATGCTTGTATTGATTGTGCATTTGCAGGTGGTGTCAATACGCATGAAGGTTTGTTACTCATATACTTGTGAGCGCAAATTCATTCATTAAAACCAGGGAGGAATACGAATACTCAAAACGTAATTAAGGTGTTAGAAGAATGTTTTGACTTTTCTCCTCAATATTGCTCAGGGTTAGATCGACTGTCCTGAACTTGTTTCGAAAGTAAAGCTAAGAATTCCAATAAGAAATTTACGTAGAAATCTCTTGTTATATAGACCTCCGTGCCACACAAATTTTAGAGTGAATAGATTTCTACCTAGAGTATTAATTGAATTTAACAAATTAAATGTTAAATGTTGTTAAAAGTCGTTTCGATCTCTTTACGACTAGTAAATATTCTGCCAGATCCTGTTTAACCAAGTTTTTTGTTGATAATTTATAATTTTATAAATATTGGATACTGCTACGGGCTCAATCTTGATAATCCATTTGTGAAGTACAATGTTTTGTTTTCTTTTATTTTATAACTAAATGTGCTTAAGCTGTCATATAATCAAGTTGTAAACTAATTGTGGAAGCTTGTTATTGGCATTTATTGATTGTATTTATATAACTACTTGTATGTAGCTGTAAGCTCCCCTAATAAAATAAAATAAAATAAGATATTTTTGACACATTTAGAAACCCTGACAGATTAATTAGTGATCGTGGAAGCTGCTTCACGTCTCATGCATTAGAAAATTCTCACTAGAAAAAGGCATTAGGCATACTGAACGCAGCAGCGAGTCCAGGATCGAATGAACAAGTAGAACGCTATAACCGGATTATCTTAGATTCATTGACCGCGCAGAATCTTAGGGACGAACGAAAAGGCTTGGGATAGCAAGTTGGAAAGGATACAATGGGGTCTAAATAATACCTTGCGAAAGACTATAGGCAGACTACCTGCTGAAGTCTTGTTTGGTACTATAATAAATAGTCAAAGTAATCCAACATTGAATGCAATAACAAACCGTGAATCCTGTGATCTGATGTTAGTACAAAAGCAAGTTAAAGTTAAAATCGATAAAGAGCAAGCGATCCAAAAGGAAAATTATGACAAGGGACGAAGGCCAGTTCGCATATTTAGTACTGGGGACCTAGTAAAACTAGTCAAGACTGCATTTCAAAATTATGGTAAGAGTACTAAACTTTTGCCATCGTATGAAGGCCCATTTAAAATAGTCATGGTGTTAGGAAACGACGGATACCCGGGTTTGAAGGAATGAAAAAGAAACTTACAACTACGGCTGCATCTGATACAATGCAGCCCTGGATACATGTGGCTTCATTAGAGTTAGACAGTGGTAACGCTGAGACTATGGATGAAATCCTAATAATTATAATAGTAATAATAATTGTGATGACGATGTTTATGACGATAATGTTTAAGTTACAAATATATTAAAGTATACGAATGTCTATCCGAATAATTATTAATAAATGTTTGTAAAACACGATGCCTATTGTTCCAGGTCGGACGTGAGAAGTGGGCGCGATATTCCGTGAGCGTGCGGATTCGTGACATGTCTACGTTGGTAGAGTGACCCAGCGGGAGGCGAGCGCGATATTCCGTGAGCGTGCTGCTTCGTGACCTGTCTACGTTGGTATAGAGTGACCCAGCGGAAGGCGGGCGCGATATTCCGTGAGCGTGCGGATTCGTGACCTGTCTACGTTGGTAGAGTGACCCAGCGGGAGGCGAGCGCGATATTCCGTGAGCGTGCTGATTTGTGACCTGTCTACGTTGGTATAGTGACCCAGCGGGAGGCGGGCACGATATTCCGTGAGCGTGCGGATTCGTGACATGTCTACGTTAGTATAGAGTGACCCAGCGGTAAGCGGGCGCGATATTCCGTGAGCGTGCGGATTCGTGACATGTCTACGTTAGTATAGAGTGACCCAGCGGTAAGCGGGCGCGATATTCCGTGAGCGTGCGGATTCGTGACCTGTCTACGTTGGTATAGAGTGACCCAGCGGGAGGCGGGCGCGATATTCTGTGAGCGTGCGGATTCGTGACATGTCTACGTTGGTAGAGTGACCCAGCGGGAGGCGAGCGCGATATTCCGTGAGCGTGCTGCTTTGTGACCTGTCTACGTTGGTATAGAGTGACCCAGCGGGAGGCGGGCGCGATATTCCGTGAGCGTGCGGATTCGTGACCTGTCTACGTTGGTAGAGTGACCCAGCGGGAGGCGAGCGCGATATTCCGTGAGCGTGCTGATTGGTGACCTGTCTACATTGGTATAGAGTGACCCAGTGGAAGGCGGGCACGATATTCCGTGAGCGTGCGGATTCGTGACCTGTCTACGTTGGTATAGAGAAATGAACCGGCGGGAGGCGAGCGCGATATTCCGTAAGTGTGCGAGCTCGTGACCTGACTACGCTGTGATAGAGTAGAAAACTGGTAGTAGCGCAATATTACGCGAGCGTGCGGTTGTAGGGACTAAATTAATCAGTTTTATGTATCGTTAATAGAATCATTATCGTACGTTTACAATGAAGAATATGGATATAATTATGTTGTATATCACTTACCTGTTAATTATGTTAATATTTGCGCGCATAAATATAAAAATAAATAATAATTATTAATAAAAAGTTTTAACTTTAAAGTTACCAGGTTTTAGGTATATATATAAATTGGTTACAAAGTTACAAGGATAGATCAAGGATAGACATAAGTTATGTGGTCACAAGGATACATTGAGACAGTGATTTGGTTATATAACTTTAACAGTGTAAATTAATCTCATGTTTATCAAAGATTGTTTTAATCGTTGATTTATGCTGATTCTTATTGATTAATAATGATGTAAGTAACTTGTAGTTTCAAAATTATATATTATATAAGTTACTAAATTATTGTTATTGTTATGATTACTATTATGTTATACTGCAATAACGTACATATATCAACAGTTATACGTTATTGCAGTATTTATGGACATACCTCATTCTGCCAAGTGTAAGATTTGCCTAATTCCATCTGGTATGAGGACATACATGATGTCAGGATGGACGAGTGTAAGGTTTTAATTTATATTCCCTCAATTTTTAATTTAAAATTGTTGAATAAAATTTAAAGCACTGGCAACAATATCGATACGTTATAAAAACAACGAACCTCGGCATTATGATGGATTCTTATTTCAAGCTCAGGTCGATAACAATCTAGAGCAGGGGTTCCTAAACTTTTAAGATAACGTACCTCTCACCAAATACCTTTTAGTTAATGGAACCCCATATCAAATGATTACAAATCAAAGACACTGTAAATTAAATAAGAACAAAAACTTTTATTATAAATTCTTACTTAATATTATAAATTCGAAAGTGTATGTCTGTTACCTTTTCACGGCTTAACCACTCAATAGATTAGGATAAAATTTGGTACAAAAATAGTTAAAATCCTGAGGAGCACATAGGCTGCTTTTTATTGATGTAGGTACCATGGGGGCGGAAATGCGCGCATAAGCTAGTATTTTATAAGTGAAACACTTTCATTCTTTACTTTATCTTTTATTGTGAAGAATGAAATTGTTTCACTGTTTTATCAATAATTGCTTTATAGTTCGGTATTATGTCTTATATTGTACGCGCATATCCGGGGAAGCATTCTATCTCGACCTGAATTTGTTATTTGTATAAGTATAAGCTGAAAAACCTTTTCAACAACGATACGTTGAGACAAATGCGAGCAAAGTTGACTGAAAAATTGTGGTATTATTTAACAGCCAAATATAATTTCGCAGAACCCTCGTGACTTTTCTACGGAATCCCTATGTTCCGCGGAACCTTCGTGACTTTTCTACGGAACCCCTAGGTTCCGCGGAACCCACTTTAGAAATCGCTGATCTAGAGAACAATGTTTTCATTAAGTGCGAAAAGTGTTATATTTCAAGCAAACTGTAAGTAAGGTAGATTACCAAAGTTATGTATTTATACAAATTGAAGGTGAAATAAAGATATTGTGAAAAACAGAAATATCCTGTCGCAGTTTTATTATACCTGGAGTGTTTTTACACAAGATAATACTGCCAATAAAATAAAACTACTTATAGCAGGCCTGTATAGAAAATATAAACAGAATTTTACATGGCAAAACTAACTCAATAATGCGAGATCGACATACATAGGTGCGCGCGATACAATAGCCGGTCTTTTGAATCGATTTTTATAAACACTTTTATTTATATTAGACGGAGTTATACATAGAGCGGGGCTTCGTGTGCTGAGATATAAGTAGAATAATAGTAGTGCACCACATAACGGCATAGTTAATGAAGACGTGCTGCTTCTGTGCACAATACCTGCTAACGAAAACATTGTGCATGCTAGCGTACAATCCACGGTACAATAAGCTAGACACATTAATACTGAGGAAGCCATAAACGGCATTGCGGCTGCCCCGCGCCGGCTACAGTCACGCGACAGCAGCTTGACGTACCTACTCGTAATCCTATAATTAAATGAATACATATACGACCTTCGTAGCAAATAACCTTAGAAATCTTAGCAAATTTTAAATAAATGCTCCGTAGCAGGATGCATTATAAAACTTTAATTAACATGTATAATTTTGTTCTGACAGACAAATTATTGCATAATCTTTTAACCCCTTCATTCCTGGTGTCCATCTCAATGGACATTTATTTTTAATTCGTGTAACATGAAACAATGTTAATAAAAACTAAATCTAAACATTGAAGCGTACCCGGCTCTTATCTAACTATGTTGTTTAGAAACAAAATACAATCGGTCTTATGTAGGTAGGTCATAATATCGAGTCAAGTAACGACATTCACCGTGGCTCAGCGCAAGGCAAGTAAGCCTTCAGTTTTGATTTAGTTTTCAAGATATATGCTGTAGGTAAATATTGTTCAATTTTTTTTTGCTCATAGCTTATGTAATTATTGTGGACAACGTTTATACATAAACACGATTCAATACAATATTGTACTTGAAATATGCAATTAAAGATGTAACCATTTCAATAGACATAGTTCTCAAAAGTCGATAAGCTATAATGTATTTTGAGATAGTTTTGAATAGCATTTCTGTGATATTGATATCTTGTTATATATTTAAATCTTTCAATAAGTCAAGTTACTTAGAATTATAAATGTTAGAAAATGAAGCAATATCAGATCTCGATCAGGCAATCGACGACAAAATAATACCAAAAAAGAAAGATAGAGAATTAATAGGAGAGAGTCAGAAAAGGAAGAAGATATACTGATCTAAGTATAAACAATAGTAAAAATGTGGTTGTCATAAAGTGGATGGACAACAAGGATGTAGTTTTATTCGAATATTGCTGGTATATGAGAAAAAGATAAGATACAAAGATGGATCAAAGGTATTCAATCAATGTATAACAACTCCACGCTCCGAACTTGTGTGTTTTGGTACTAATTTAATTAGTAGCGTAGATAAAACAGATCACCTTATTAGTTTGTATCGCATCTTCGTCAGATCCAAAAATGGACATATTAATATTTTACGCAATCAACTTGGCACTAAGTAATAACTGACTGGCATATCAAGAAGATTGTAAAGTCTGCCAAAAAGGGATGTTCTAGACTTATTGAACTTCAGACAACGAGTTGCTTAGGCTCTTATAAAAACGGGACTGCCACTAATTGCTAGAAAACGAGGTTGTCCAGTAAATACCCCAACCAGCATACCAAAACGACATACCAAACCATTCATTTTTAGGTTTATATGATTGTATTAGATTTCAATAAAATTATAAAATACTTATATTTTATTTTAAAGTTAAAGGTTAGGCCCAGCATTACTAAGCTTTTATATAATTATACCTTCTCCCTAGCCTTTATTATTCCCAAGTCACTTGGGTCGGCTTTTCTAGACTAACCGGATTTGACTGGATATCAGTTTTTACACGGAGCGGCTGCCACCTGATCTCCGCAACCCGAAGGCTAATGATACTCTAAGGCTAGACTAGTGTCAGGATTTTATAGGGCACTGACTTCCCAATAACGACTGCCCTAGATATTCATGGCAGCCGGCTTAGCGTGCTCTCCGAGGCACGGAGCAGGCGATAATTGTCAATCAATACGCAGATAATTTCGAAAAGTCATATAACTTCCAAAAGTCAAAGTTGCGCGACGTGGGTTCGAACCCGAGACCCTCTGCATTGCAGTCTGTTGGTCTCCCCACTGAGCTATCGCTGCTTAATATTTTGAGATCCATGTGAATGGACATACAATTTCGAAAAAATCTAATTATAGGATATAATTTTGTATACTAGAATTAATTAATTATGACCTAAATAATTAGGAAACCTATTAAAACATTTTTTTTGACGCGTTTTATTAATTCGGGTCCAAAGGGGTTAAGTTGTAGGAAGTTGTCCACATGCGGCGGAGCGGGAGAGGGAGCGCTTAATCCCTCTCCCCAACTGCAGAACTGGGTGCCAGAAGGCGTGAGATGACTTCCAGCCACCCTGAGGTTTGACCTAGGGGTGGTAGGAGATCCCGAGGCGCTTAATCCCTCTCCCCACCGCAGAACCGGGCGCCGGAAGGCGCGAGATGACTTCCAGCCACCCTGAGGTTTGACCTAAGGGTGGTAGGCTTTATGGGCCTGCCCGCCATCCGTTCAGCACCAGGTCCGAGAGGCGGAGTGCGTGTTCCCACGCGCGCCTTTGTGTCGAGTCCGTCTCCCCTCTAGAGGTGGAACAGACCCTTTCTCTACAGGCTACTTTAGTTAATGTTATAGCGTTCCCGCTCACCAACCTCTCGGTATACAGGTTGATTTTGAAATCGTGTAATTCCTTTTAACCACGCATTCTACTGGTGATATAGAATAACCCTGACCATATTTTTTTAAATTAGAATAATGGTTTCGGCAAAATTAGAGTACAGATTTTTTTCATGAAATGATTTCAAATAGTCATATTTTAACCACCTGACACAATCTTAATATTTTACTAATTTAAAAATAATAACATAACAATAACTGATGTCGTAAATAATAAGGGGCAATAAAAAGGACCGCCCGTTATTATTTACGACATTAATTATTAATATGTTTTTTTATTTTAATTTGTAAAAAATTAAAATTGCCTCGGTTGGTTAACATATGACTATCTGACACCATTTCACGAAAAAAATGGTATAAAAATTTTTCAAAAAAAATAAATCTAATTAAATAAAAATATGGTCAGGGTTATTCTATATCACCAGTAGAATGCGTGGTTAAAAGGAATTACACGATTTCAAAATCACCCTGTATAGTGAGAACCGCTGTACCTTCCAGTGCCCTAAAGCACCTTCAGGGACTAATTATAGACAGGTCTTGTCCCCAAATCCTAAGACCCAGTTCTCGTAAGCGAGCTACCTCGTGCCCAAGTGGCACTGCCTATTGTCCAGATAGGTGCTGGAGCAATAAAGCCGCTCACTCTGAGAGTTGCTAACGATATCCTCGCTGAGGCCTACGGAGAAGCCGCCTCCCATATTTCCAGTATGGTCCTGAGCTGTAAGGCTGTAACGCTCACTTTCCGACGTACATCCATACGTCTGCCCTTTCTGGCCTACAAGCCGGGTATTATCTGAGACACCTAGCTATGACTCTTACTTGCTGAGCAGGCAAGCGCCCGAGATGCGTTGTGGCAGTGAAACCACACTGCCACTGAGCTAAAGACAACTCCGTGCCTCACGCGACCAACTGATTCGCACTAGCCGCGCATGATTCCGACGCTCGAACGTCATTTCCTTGCCGACCTCTGCGGCTACCGGGATTAAAAGGTCTTATCATGTAGTGACCTGCCGTTTCATACGGCGGGCCGAAACCTCGGCGGGGTTGCAAACGCATATGAAAGTGATTCGCGCGTCCCCGTCGATAGCGGTTTTGTCGAGTAACAGCGTGGTAGGTTTAATCGGTATTCCGGGAGATCCACTACCATCATATTTTCCATCTTTCTCTTTTACTCCGGCGAGTCCGACATAGCTCCTCCGCTAGCCCCCGCGTCAATGCATTCCAAAACGTAAAAAAAAGAAAGCTGTTGTCCTCACGTCGAAAACTAATACGATTATGTATTGCAATATTATAAAATACGTTTTTAACCTAACTTTACCAGTAGATTGACAATCAATTTTATACAGTTTCAAACGTGCTCAGACTGTTGGAATAGATTTTTTATTGACATTTTATGTAAATGCGGAGGTTACTGACAGAATGTACATTCACCTCAACGTGTAAATATCACCCTGAGTGTACGTGTCGCTAAATATTATTGACACCTCGTAACTTGTTATGCACATACATATGTACATGTAAGTAGCGACGCGACGTGACCTATATTTTTCTGATAGTGTTTCCGTTAATTTTATCAGATAGTAAATATTCCATGTCTACGCAATGAGATAAAGTATTTTTATGCAAATCAGTGAATATAACAGCAACAAGATGCTTTGTTGCATAAGTGTGCGCTTACGGGCTAACGGCTGGATACAAAATTGGAGCCCAAACAAAACCGCTAAATACTCTCTGAGGTTGCTTGATAATATGTGGTATAACGCCTCTCTGCCAACTTCATCGGATAAATATACAGAAACTACATAATTATGTATGAGCAACATCATAACGTACAAATATAAATGTTAATTCAAAAAGCAAGTGTACACGTTTCGTTATATCTGTAAGACTTATAAGAAAATTCGTGCTACAACCTCACGGCTTGTGAGCTTCTCGTTTACAAGTAATGAAGCAACACTACTCTCGTTAAAAAAAAAGGAGATCAATCTCCTATAAGCACTACTTACGAACTAAAACAACACGCACGGATAATACAATGATAGCTAAAATATAAGTGTTAACAGGCAAATGACTGACCTGCATGGCGTTATATAACGTGGCATTTGCAAAGCTATAGAACAGGTTTACAAAGCAATAAAAAAATTGAATTTTAGACAAATAATGGCTTAGAAGCATACATACGAGGGGCGTTCAATGTATTCTCGGTATCGAGGTGATATACTAATGATGAGGGTAATTAAATTATCTCATTAGTTAAAGACATTCTTTGAGAGTATAAATATAAAATTTTATTTAATTGTCACCGATACGATGACCGATGCGACAATGTTGAAAAATCGAGCATGCGCAGCGCTGTGATAAAATTCCTTACAAAACAAGGAAAGACTCAAAAAGTTATTCACGAAGAAATGGTGGCTGTTTACCAAGATTCTGCTCCTTCATTATCTACTATTCAAAAGCGATCTAGTGAATTTAGACGGGGTAGAGAGAGTATTGAAGACGAAACCCGTGGTTTTGGTATTCTAAGGGTATCTTACTTATTGAGTAGGTACAAAAAAGGGTCAATGTATTACTGCCGCATCTTACGCCAATACCCTACGTAATTTAAAGAGGCAGTAAAAGAAAAAAGACTTCTCAAATTGACCGCAGGTTTCTTGCTTCTTCACGACAACGCGCCGGTTCACACAGGGCGCGTTGCTAAGGCTGCTGTGCGGGAATGCGGATTTGAAGAAATCAATCATCCACCCTACAGCCCAGACTTGGCCCCTCGTGATTACTTTCTGTTCCCAAACCTTAAGAAAGATGTTCGAGGTAAACGTTTTTCCGACGATGAAGAGTTGAAGGCGGCAATTGATGAACACAAGGAGGAAAAATATTTTTAGGGGGTATTGAATAGTTCCCGCTCTAATAAGGGTATTGAGGTGATGGGGGACTACATTAAATAATTATTATTTTCAGAAGTTTCTGCTTATTCTTTCATGCCTATACCGAGAATACATTGAACTCCCCTCGTAGCAGAACCCGATAATCTATTTATAAAAATATGTTGGTTAACTCCTTTTTTAAAACACTATTTTCACATAATTTCGATGTATCAAAATTATGTAATAATAATGTTATGATGTATATATAAATAATGCTATAAAAGCCGTCTATGATTGTTTAATTTCAATGTATACATTGGCGTAATCGTAAGACAACATAATACATATTTTGGTTGTATATTGTCTAGTATCTTTTCGGATATCATATTACTCTTCAAACAGATTTGTTCAGTTAGAAACAGAGGATAAAGCTGAAGTCAGCCGTCAGATACTAGTTTTAGATTTGTGTATCTTATCCCGCAGAAAGAACAGATATCATAATAAGGAAAGATATAATTAATAATCCTTCGTTTTCGGCTGCCGAGAACATTTGTCCGTTGTTGATACGATTCTTATGTAATACAACTATCTGTAACGCGATACTGATATATATGTAAGACAGGCTTCCTGCATACTAGCTAATGGTCTCCCCGATCTCTAGTTATAAGATCTGTTGTAAAATTTATAGATTGATAGTGATAACTGAGTCGAGGTTATCTCGACAGCTAGCCTTAATGGTTAGATACTCTCATACTCTCATTGTGTTTAATGTTTTACTTCTAGATAACACACAATAGATTATGTACAATGTATTCATATCACAATCATAGCAACTATGATTTGTTCAACTTGTTTTATCAACTTGGCAAAGGCATGACACATAATAGTACCGATGTCATATATAAGCAAAATGTATATTTGTCGACCATCGGAGAACATTTTATCTGACAACGCCATTTCTTGGACGATTTAGTACGGAGGGAGTTACAATGAAATGTTTCTAATTCCTAAATTATGTAAAAGGTTGCGTATTACACGAATGAGTAGTACGCTTAACTCCTGTTCTTACTATCTAGGTTATAAAACTAACAAGCGAATCAGATTGGTGCCAGGCGGATATGGACAGGGAGATATACAAATGCGAGATTCGTTTAATTTGACCCTGTTTAGTGCGGGCTTATTTCAGTTTGCGAGGGGCAAGTTAAAAAATTTAAATCATAAAATAGGCTTCACCGTATTTAGCTCTCACTAAAATGTCTCACACTAAGAGCTTATACATTGGATAGAGAACGATAGTGTACAACTTTCAATATGATTGATCGTGATAATCCTATATTTATAATTCAGATGTCATGTCAGCAATGTTGAAGAATTTCGAAAGCGTTGCGATTCCTTGATGCTATTGTATTAACAATATAACTACAAAACAAAAATCACAAGGTTTTGTATCAGCTAGGATATACTGAATAGTTATCTATCATCAGAAGATTCAATCATTTTATCTTGCAAATAAAACCGGCATAATATATTCGGTTTTGTTGAAATTGTGAATACAACAGATCCTATATTTTTAATTAAAAATGCACGCCATATTTATAACGTGACACTACGACAATTAAGCGTTCACATATGGGTTACATGAATGCAATAGTATAACAACGCCATTGGACAAGTAGGTAAATGTCAACGATATGACTGAAAGGAAAAAGTATTTCTATATTAAACGCTTCATGCCAAGGCTTAGTATGTACATTGGCTTATAAATATTGTATTATGTTTTGGACTAAATATTATACGACTGTATATGACAATCCCTATATAGCTGCGGTTAATTCGGCCTATTAACTAAATAAATATATTCAAGTATTCGTAATAATCCTGGACAATAATGCGCAAACAATAAGACTCACATTCATAAGTAGGTACATCATTACAGACGTAAAACAAATTACAACAATAGATTATTATTATATTTATCATTTACAAACGAAAACAATAAAACCTTTGTACCGTACGGTATCTCTAGAACGAAAGGAAAACAAAGGAGACAACGCTTGTTCAGACTATAATAAAGATAAAATAGTAAACATGTTTTTGTCTGTTTGTATGTGCGTCTTTGCATGTGTAATCTGTACAATTGCTGCACCAATTTGTATGTGGCTTGCAATGGTACTTTGGATAGTATTTGTTTAATTTTAAATAAGTTGTAATATGAAAAGGATAATGTTTTTATTAAAATACGTTAGGTTATGTTGATTCTGCATGTGCGCGTAAAAAATCGTGAACACAATTAGCATGTATCTACAATAACAAAGGCTAAAGACTATCACATCTACAACTTCATTAAAAACAATGAAAAGAGCAGTATTTTCAAGAGATGTACGTCAGATAATATGTTAAACGCATATTTATGTACCTAATGTTAAGTTCCTGAATTTCGTTCTGCAAGTCAGCCTGAGTTTAATTGTTACTTGTTCACAGCTGTTATTAAATCACCAGTAAATAAAATGTACGTAGTAGGTTCCTACATACGTAATCTCGTGTGTATAATATCATCACAATATATTATGATGAGCAAAATGTCAGTTGCTTATGATGATTACAAACTGCCTAATTACTTCAAGGTGTTTTGATTTCAAAATATTTGTAAGTTAAATTAGCTATTATTGTACTGGATATATTAATAAAACGAAGCGCCATAAAAATACATTCTGCATTAAATTTTCGCGCGAAGGCACAAGCCGCCATGCCGTTCTGGTTAGTGACGTCATAAGCATAGTAAACAACATCAACGCTGCACTCTGAATCAATACATTTTAAAGGGAACTGTCCACTTTGTATGGGGGTTTTGGCTTGGAATGGACAGTCACTGAGAATAATAAATAATTATATATTAATTTAGAAGCATTAACCAGTAGTGTTTCTAATTCGTTTGTTGTGGTGGTTTATATAAAGGTATTTGAATTAAAAATCATTGCTTTCATATTATTTTTTTTATTATTCTGGTTTATATGTTACTAAAATGTTATCTAGGAACTGGGCTGGTGGATTTAAATTGTTTTGATATCTTGCCCAACTCAAAAACCAAATAATTGTGATTATAGGAGCGCAGCAACCTACTGTCCGTCGATCGTAGGATCGTCGTTAATTGTTTTTATGTATGAATTCTGTACATGCTAAGCCAATAATGGACAGTTCCCTTTAAATTGCTTACTCTCCATTTAATTTACATCGTAGCGTTTTTCGTTATGGGATTTTAGTTAAATATAAGCCTTATTGTATTATATATTGTGTGCTACGTCAAGTCGACACATTATGACGTATGGTTTCACGAAGATAGTGTAGTTAACAAAAATAAAATGTAGTATGAATTTTAATATAAGCCGCTGTTTATTAACAATGGACATGGCTGTATTCCCTTAGCATTGCAGAAGCAATATCAAGAAAACACTGCCTACCGTAAAAAAGTATAAATAGAAACGGCTTTGTCCTTTCTAAATAAGACTGATGAAAGTACCAAATCTCTCGGGGCCAGCCTTAAGTTGGAAATTTCAATAATTAATACCACTGATGAGATACCCATATGAAACATAGTTTAGAGTGCGGCTCAGAGACTCCAGGAACCGGGGTCACATACCCGAGTTACCGAGCTTTTAAGGTAGGTAATTCTAGAAGGAGTTCTAGAAGAACTTTTGGTGCACTTTTCATAGGTAAGGCAAAGTTTAAAAAAGTTAGTCTGAAAACTGTTCTGATAGATAGCTTTTCAGATCGTAGGGGCTGTGTAATCTTCAAGTGTTTACTTAAATTGGTAGTACAATTGCTCCCGATGAATTTTTAAAGATAACGACAGTCATTAGACCGTAATAAACGTATCTAGATAAGTGAGATGTTTGTTAGTAAATGTAGGTATTTGTTTCTTATATCAGATAGTCATGACAAGATAATTTCACGTTAAATGTTTCTTTGTGATACAAAAAGAAAGAAACAATAATGTAGAGTAGGTAAAGATTTTCTTTAAGATTATAATTATGGAAAATATAATTATTTAATGAAATACTTATTTTCTGTTTAAACCAAACGCTTTTAAAACATCGAAGTAACAAGGTGTATGCGAAATTCAGACATAAATGTCAATAAGTGAACGAGTTGTTTGCAGTACCGTCTAATCGTACTGTATAAACGCACTTCAACTAAAGTTCAGGTCGAAAATAGCAACGCAGAGGAGTGTGTAAACAATGTATAGGACGAACCAGATCGTCGGTAGCTCCATCCGAAAAGGTCACATGTTTAAGCATCCGCAACGTCACGAATAATAAAAGTAAAAATGAATTTGGGAAAAGGAATATCTCAGTGTGAAATATTTTCATAGCGTATCATTGTCTATGTATGTCGTCCATAAAGTTCGAGGATTTTTGTACACTGGATTGTAATATTTCTTAATTATATCATACATGTTCAAACCGAAGTGATGGAAAGGAATTTCTATTCAGATATTATGACTAAATGCCCTCTAATGGCATTGCCCGGATACAAAGGTCTTTGTTCAACATCTCGCGGTAAGCCAACGCGACGTCGTAATTTTACTTTTAATCGTCGAACAAACACCGCTCTCTAATGTTATTTTATACTCAGGGATGCAGTTTCCAATGATTCAATAATGAAATACTTTTTGGTATTGGGCGTAAATTACTTTAAAACAATAAATATGCGTAACGATAACGCGGATTATAAATAGATCTGGTACAAGGTTCATCCCAACAGGAAGAGTATTATGTACACTTTACACGCCACATCGCGAGTAAAGCGCTAAACAAATATATTCTATCAACTACATAAATATATGTATAATTAGGTATATATAGCTGGGCATAATAGAAAGTTGTAAAGATTTGTTTAACTTACTTAATCTGCTAATATTTCTATAGGATTTTATATTACGGACTCATTCCGAAACTCAACGATGCTTTTTTGGCACAGTTAGTAATGTGAAGTATTGATTATACTACTGCTCATAGGTTGGTTGTACTGATTTTACTTTGTCTTCTAACTATTTAGCCACCTACTTTTTCATTTAATTATTTCCTACCAAACATAACGTTCTTATGGCAGAGGAAACAGTGTCAAAATATTTTGTAAAATTAGCTTGCGTGTAAACCAGTCACCTTATAATGAGGATGCTAATATTATAGTTAAGTACTGTGTGATATGGGTATACAGTATCTTTGACATAATTTATAATCCTACAAATGTATCTATGTACTATAACTGCCCTGGAACGGGCAGAAAACAATTTCGCGTATTCATTCGCTTGTCTATATTCAGACAGTCGTAGTCGGTCGTCGGTTCAAAGGGACTAAAACTCGGGCGATCTTGAATTATTTGTAGTAACACACTGTTTGGTACTATTTAGTTGATTTATTAGCCTTCCAACTCGCATCCCGTAAGCGTAGCTATCCCAACACAATATCAGTTATACATTCTCTAACATTTCGACGAACGGCTTACACAGAATCACATGATTCATAAAAAAATATAACTACATAGGAATCCGTCGTGCCAAAACAAGGGAATCAGAGGATACGATAACGTGACGCAATCCGGCACCATTTGCAATCGTCCAACGAGAGCTCGCCATATCGCAGACTGCGTGGCGTATATATACCATCGATTCTCTATGAAATAAAGTAGGTCACATGTCGAGGGCTGTTATATAAACAACTTTTCAGTCGTCCAAACTCAAGGTCACATGTTATTTTCCAAAGGGACATAAATCATTCAAACTATTTGATAGTGACATTGTTTGTAGTTACCTCTTATTTTAACTATGAATATAACGTGCCATACTCCCCACTTAAATATGTGAACTACGGCTGGACAATGAGCTTAGTACACCAGTACCTATGAATAAATAGCAATAAAATGGCTAAATGTAGGGTTTAGTTGCCTTGGCTTTTTAAATTGGTAGTTTAACTAAACTGTATCTACGTCTCAAAATATATTAGCTGGCGGAGAAGGAACAAGCTACGGGTATTTGACCTGTAGGCTGTAGCCCTACCGCAGCAACCTTGAACTGGGGCAAGCACAGCGCAGGATGGTCACAGATACGACGACGCCGATGTGAATCATAATATAATGCAAACATGTGCACACTGCTGAGTAGCCACGAACTACGTAATTGAATGCGACTGCTGTGCATGAGGTCTTGGGTTCGAATCCCGGGTCGGGCCAATAAAAAATTATTGGGTTTTTCAGTAAAGAAATCTCAATAGCAGCCCGGAGTTAGGAAGTAGGCGGTATTAGACGCCCCCGTGCCTCGAAAAGCACGTAAAGCCGTTGGTTCTGCGCCTGATCTCTCTCCAGTCGTGTCGGATTGCAGTCCCATCGGATCATGAGCGTTAGGGAGCAGAGAATGCATTTGAGTTTGCGCACACACTTGTGCACTATAATATCTCCTGCGCAGATGACCAGTCTGCATTAAGATTGGCCGCCGTGACCAAAATTCGGTCTGGAGGACCTTAATTGGGTACTGATTATTATTATAAGTATTAAACTTATGGCATAAAACCAGCACAGTGCGTTTAATTTTTTTATTATAGTAATACTGCGAGGTAAATGAAAATAAATTAAAGCAAGAGGTATATTTTTATGTTAATTTGAACATACCATACACATTTATTTATATTTTAACAGGCCACTCAAAATGCTTCCAAAACGGTACATTGGTCGATGGAAAGCTAATAAAATAAGATTATATATGATAAAGAGTTTACATGGACATTACTAATTCAGATTTCATTATTATGAACATAATTAAAATTTTACCTCTCACTGGGAAAAGGATCTGCTTCGAAAATATTTTCGTTTACCGTTAGTTTAGCGAAAAGAAACGTGATCGACTATGTACCTACGTAATTAAGTAAGTATAGCGGAGGACGAAAATAGCGGCCATCTTTTGTTAGATTTTATAGCAGAAAGTGGGATAGAGGTTAAAAAATAAATTAACAGAATATAGATACGAATTACACATGAAAAGATTATTTGCAAATTGGATCGGAAGAATGCATGAGATTATACATGGGCATCTTACAGAGACTCAAAAGGGTTTATTGTAAATGGTTGCATTTGAAAACGCAGTCAAAGAGGTTTCTGATGCATTATAGGAAAAAAAGCTACAGGGCCTAATGGAGATCATTTTGAAGAAATACATATATGAAGTTGTAAAGTTTCAATTCAACAAACCTTTATTCTATTCTACTATAGTAGTTAATGTTCATAAACATCTGGACAGTGAACAATAAAATTTACCAAGTAATTTTAGGCAGGCATTATGATAACAAGAATAATTGTATTGTTAGTATAGAATCGCCATCAAAAGTAAATTACGGGTGGTTCCGACTCCAGTTAAGCAAAGATAGTTTGATATTTATCTGTCTAAAGGCCGATTTGCGACATTCATCAGATATCTGACGAGTAAATAGAATATATTCCTATTCCTATTCAAAACTGTCAAAACGCACAAACATGTTCCTCACTTAAGCTGTTTTAGTGATTGAAAAACAGTTTACGAGTTAAAGAGCCCGCTGCTGTTGCAAATCTATACTTCTATACTAATATTATAAAGCTGAAGTCTGTTTGTTTGGTTGGTTGAACGCGCTAATCTCAGGAACTACTGGTTCGAATTGAAAACATATTTTAGTGGTGAATAGATAGGAAGGCTATAAGCTATATAACATCACGTTAAGACCAATAGGAGCGGAGCATCAATGAAAATTATTGCATAAACGGGGAATATTCTCTTATGTGACGAAGACAAAGTTGCGTGGGTCAGCTAGTTATTTGGTAAAGGTACCCCTCTTATAGTAAAACTGCGTAAGAGTACTAGTACACATTTCTCTACCTCTCCCTTCCTTTCATCCTATCCTATCTTTTGAGTTCTTTTCCCTAGGGTCGACAACGCGCACGTCATAACCCTGTTATTCTAACCAACTAGACTGTATAAAATTAATCTATCCCAAATTACTTGATTTAAAATGACGCTGATTTATTAACTTTATTTACTTACATAAATTAAATCTTGAAATGCGAGACATAATTAATAACCTATTGTGTCTACTAATTACATATTATGTAAATCTGGCTGTAGGTGTAATTACAATTATATTGACAGAGCAACTTGTTTCTTTTTTCTGGTTCAATCCAGGAGTCCAACCCGAGACGTTATGCATAACAACCACATTCTTTACCGCTGCACAACTGAGACAAATAACCAGCCTATATACATGTAAGTATACGATTTATTATTCATTCAAAAATGCCAAGAGCTTTGTTTAATACAATTATGTAGGCAATACATATGTATAAGGAAAATAGAGTTTGGTAAAATATCGCCGAAATAGGTCAAATTCTAATGACTTGTCCCTGTTTCGATTAAGTGTCGGGGTTATGACCTTTAGCATTAGGATGCTTTGTAGAAGGATAACCAACCACCCTTACACCTGGATCAGTCTAAATGAGAGAGTACTACTATCCTACAGAAATCGCAACAATATCGCCTAGAGTTTGTTGCCTATGGTGGAGGTAATGGTTAGAGATTCTGCATTCCCTTATGGAGGTGCTGATAGCAGTCAGCAGAGGAAACAATAGTGTAAGTATGCGTTGGCTAGGACTATGTTTTGCAGTGACCTCAACATATAAATAATACCACTTGCAAATATTTACAGGCTACGATAACTGCTTACGTTCTGGCTACACCTTAGTCGTGTATGTAGCAGAGATATTGATTGAAGGAAGAGATCCTAGATGAGGTATCTTAAACGTTGTAATCATGGATATTAAAATACTAACGCAAATGCATGGTTGAATAATGCGATACCTGCTTCACATGGTTAAGGACAACCGCACACTTATTAGTGGCATCTTGACATTCAAATATAATTTTAAAGCAATTATTCATCTCATTTATGGTAATTCGACTCAGAGTGTAATAGTTTTAAACCATTTTGAAATATGATTGATTTGGTTGTATTAATTTAATAAAATTAGTCCACTTCGAGGCTTTCTTTGCTCCATATTCGGCCTAATCATACTTCAAATAGATTTCATCAAAACAACAACAAAAATAAACGTCATGTAAAACCGGGTCGAAATTGGTAGCCTAGCTAACTAGACGTTGATATTTTATTTAAATCTCAAAATTCAAGACGAATACCTACCGTAGAAGTTAATAAAAAATAAAGTATCTAATTATTGAGTCAAATTCAAGGTTTCTTCTTCATTTTAAAACCTAAAACGTGATAAACTGGCAGCTGTCTCAACTCATTACGTAGGTACCTACCTATCGGGTAAAATTTTACACGGAAGCAAATCTGACCAATAGACTAAGTAGGTATCTATTGAAATGTCTCCTTATCATTAAATTACTAGTAGACATTTTAATGAGTAGCTAAGAATATCATAATTATGTATTGTCATACATGATTTGTATGTGATAGTGATAACGTACGCCAGTCTTGAGAGAATAGGTCAAGGTCTTGAAACAAAAATAATAGATAGATAGGTACTAATATATATTTTTATCGTAACAAAAGCTTTAGTTTATGCGATGAGCTTTTCGTTTAGTCTATGTCTCTGCTACAAATAGAATGATTCCCCATCACTCAAAGAGGTAAATGTGAGTACCTATTGACAAAATGTTACAAGTAAAGATGTTACTATGTCTCTGTGTAGCAATGTATTTTACAAAATTAAATACGCCTACGCCAATTTTTTTTAATACCTACCTTCTTCGAAACTAATAAGAAATATGGCAATCATTTTCTTATGGCATTGCACAAAATTTTGAATCCCCGGGTGACGAACGCTGGCAACTATTTGATAAACTTCGGTTTACAAAACTGAACGTAGAATTTTTCGAAACGCAAATTGTGTCACAAAGTCTCTACTGGTGCTCATACCTACGTAACACTAGTTTCATTTTGACATTCGGGAAGTTATAATATTGTCTTCTATCATATTATGATTATCATACTTTTTGATAGCACAGATTCTACATTAAATAAAGCTTTGATATTATCTGCTGTTAACTGTAGTCTGGATTTTACCTACCTACCGAACGAAATACAAATTAAAATAAGTAACCTATGAAGATTTTTATGTCTCTTTTAATACCCGTACACAGTCTAATGGCTAGATGATTTCGTTAGAGCAATAACCTTTATCGCAGCTTAAATTACGACGCGAATTCATATTGATAAAATGATAACACTCAAAAGACAGCACGCACAGCATTCTAGTAGGTATTCAGTACATGTAGGTACCCACAAAAAGCACAATGCAGGACTATCAGCGATCATCATATACCTATATTATCATCTGAATACCTACGATCTATTCTTAATCAGATCTGTTCAGCATAATTAATTATGGCTATATTCATCCATCCGTCGGATACAGGCAACCGAATAACAAATTTGCGAGATGAAAAAGTTAGACTAGTTTTATTCGAAAATCAAATAAGTATCAATATACCCAACGTATATAGGTGTATCTGACAATTTTACTATGAGATAAATTAATAATAAAACAATAGTATCGGGAACAGTAATAGTTACTTGCAGTTGATTACTGAGCACATGCTTCAGGTATTATAGATATGACAAAGATACCTAGTGGCATGTCAACAATATAAGTGAGCATGCATTTAATAAACGTTAAACACGTGCACCGAGAACTGGTATTATAAAAAAAGAGCCTTAGAATGCCTGGAATCATTGCCTATTTTATTGTTATTATTCTCATATGTATTGAATTCTGTTTAGCCGCCTAATGGTTTTGGATAGCCGATCAATATAAAGTAAGTACCTTATATAGGTACCTACCTAAAGTACTAACGATAGTGTATGGAAATGTACATAACAAATGTGTTTATTATAAGTAATAATAAATATAAGCTGCTTTCCTTATTTACAAGGATAATTTTACATAAACGATTACAACAAAGGGTTACTGGTTAGCACAATCTGCACATTGTTTATCTACAGCCGGTTCTCAAATCTCAGTATATTCCCAGTGTGTCAATAATTCTGATAGCCTCTATCACTCCTATCAACAACTTATCACGCAATAGAAGTATATTAACGCCGTATAATCAGGTAGATTTAACAGATAAACCAGTTATTTACTATATGGCAAAAAGTATGCCTGTTATGTTATTGCTCCATATTGGTTGACTGCTGGCTTATTAAGTAATGCTACGTCGATACATACCAACGATTAATTATTTATTCAACGGACGTCACCAGTCCTTCGAAGTAAGAAGGACTAAAGTCTACATCCGAAAACGCTGTAAGGTGCTAATATGCCGTCGTACCGTTCACGAAAGATTTAAAATGTTACAATAAAATATGATTAGGTATATCCCAGGAATTTCATTAAATATAAAATATAATTGCTTTTTTATATTAGATAATATAAAGCTATGCTGGGTTGTAAATTATTCTATCGTTAAGTCCTGAATTTAGTTCTCAGACCTTACCCAAAGCCCAACACGAATATTAATGTAAAAATAATAGCACTTAGCCATGCCATTGTTTAAAGAGAATTCTTTTCATTATATTACATCACAAGAACAATATTTCACAACGGTATAAATATAAAAACAACGACTTAATTTTAATCAAATCAAGAAATGAAACGAAATATCGAAACGTGTTACTTTGACAATTACGTCAATATTTGGCGCAGGGTAAACCGGGCAGGTGATATTTTATTCTTTAAAAATGGCACAAGGGCATTAATGATAAACGGTTACTTACTTGACATCTCTCGGCAAGGTTTTGATGAAAACGTAAATGTGCCTCCTGTATCGGTAAACGCATGGCGCTATTGCGAGAATGACAAATATCGCCGCCTTAGAGAGTGTACTGAGCACGGCGGCCATCGCGGCGGCCAGTGCCATGAGAGCGACGAGTGCTGCCAGAATCGCGTCCATGCTGGCGAACAGCCCAGTAGGGCGCACCGCGGCTAACTATACACCGGTAACAGATAAACAGTACGTGTGAGTACGATGCGCGATCACTACGCACCGGGGACGCGCGCGTCCATCGACACCGAACAGTTTCGTATAAATGCGGGAAGGACGCGGTGCGGTGCGTGTGGCGTGTGAGCGACCGCGTCAATGGCGGAGCGCCGGCCCCGAGCGCCCCTCGCGCCAGCTGCACATGCGCCGACAACAGCTGATCCCGAGCGGTAGGCGCGCTATGTCACCCACCCTGGTTTACTCATCTGACTTGTGGATAAAATAATACCGCTACAGGACGCGACAATTACAAAATTTTCGCGGATGACTTTATGTTACTGACGTTTTACATTATTTTGATTATTCCCTCGATATTCCAAATTCAAATACTTAGGTACCTACCTATTTATTTTTATTACGCATGTATACAGACAAATGTCATTATCATTAACTAACCTTATTGGTCGTTTTTTTGTAATATCGAGATCAAGTTGAAATTAAAGGTATTATAATATTATTAAGTAGGTAGGTACCTAAGTACCTATTAACCCACGGTGTTCGATTCGGTTGAACTGAAACAATCCTGCTAGATTGTCGGCAATTGCAATATACGCGTATAGCTTACTTATGTGCAAAGGCATGATTGTCAGGTATGCCTTAGCTTAAGAATACTACAGGCCACCATCTGCATTTAGTGTACGATATCCACTGTAGCCACTGTAGGTCAAAAGCTAATTCAGTCGGTCTGCTAATGATCGTGCTAAAACACTTAAATACCTACCTATAACAAAACTGTTACCAACTCTTATAACCTGTGTAACCAAATAAACACATTTATTTGGTTACGCAGGTTACAATTGCGAGCCAAGACAGCCAAAGAATTTCTTTTCATTAGCTAAACAGCCTTGACAGAGGTTATAAGGATAAGCAATAATTCAGCTTTAGCTGACTACCTATAGGCAAAGACTAGCTAATAGTAAAAGTCACAGAGCAAGGCTAAATTAAACAGTCCGTTAATGACTGTCAAGAATCCTTCACAAAAAAAATATCGGTTACTCAAACGATTAACCGACTTTTTCAGCCATTTTTAGTGCGGTTTTTGGCATTTAGCAGTTTGCGTTAATTATTATTTTTATAAATTACGTATTAATAAGTTTATGTAATACTTTATTGGTTGAAGCTTGACCAACGGTGTTGGTAGTAACTAACTTTATAAACGTGGCTGGATCGAAAGCCTACTAAAATAAGTGCAAGAGTACGCACATACTCGTGCCTACATAGGATAGCTAATGACGCATTCGCCTCGTACCGTTTACGTTTTAGCTCTCACGCTCACATCAGAATACTATTCAGTATACACGGTTCGAATTAAATACCTATTAAAATTTATCGATGCACAAACACGGCTATCGCTGAAGGATCGACATTATTCTATAATTCAGTTCATTGTTATAGAATTCTAGATAAACCGTGTACCAACACACCAATAGTTTGGCAGATTTATAATATCATAGCCGACTGTCATACTTATCTAATATACAAGTTCCAGTAATTGCGTCCTATTTCTGCATCCATTGGCTTAAGGTAATCTGCTGGTCTCTTATGGTGTGGATCACACAAATTTTGCCTCATGTGGGGATCAAATCCAGAGCGATAGTAGTTAGATAGTCGTTAAGGCGAGCCGTAATTAAGTATACACTAATAATTTTGACGTAACATGAGTGTCCTGGGTTTTAACCTTCGCGTGGCAATCCAATGGTATCCCAGAACCCACTAAGCTGCCCAAAGCTATTTCAGATAAGATTGAATATTTATTTTGCATGTAATAAGGATACTCGATATTGGCCTTTATTATATTCAATGCAAAAAGACATGTTTTTATTTTACCTAAAAATGTAATTATTATCATTTAGCGATATTATCTTTATTGGCAATTATAGACTACACTAGCTTCCTTTTGTAAAACAGATCACGTTATTTTAAAGTTCTTATTCAATCAAGTAATTAAACTCTTATACTTGCTATAATCTAAGGTAACTAACTAAAAACTATTTATAAAAAACTCATGTATCGAACATAAGCCAAATAGAGGTCATTCGATCAAGTAGTATTCAAGACTATGGATATTTGCAGTAATTCAAATAAATATGAAAGATTGGACGTCAAAAGATTGACCGAGAATATATGACTAAGGCAAATTGTGTATTTCTCTAGTTCCTACCAGCTGTTGTAAAAGGTGAAATAGGCCGTGTATGGAACATTTGGGAGACAAACTTTTTTGACCACATCGGAGACACTGGAGTAAAGCCAATTGAGAGTACCTACTTTAAACCGACTAGCGTGCATGAAGAATATACTATGGAGAGAGGTGTCATGTCGCAATCCGTGTTATGCGGCGACTCTTTCGGCAAAAGGGCGTGATTCTACATAATGTAAATGGCTTTCATATAATCATTTATAAAACGTAGCAAAATAGTCCTCGCTGGTCCTATAGCGTAAGTTGCCCTGTTAAGATGATTAAATCTAGTCTGAAAGTGTTTTATGATTTTTGTATCAAGAAACTCAGTATCAGCACAGTTTGGTAGTCCTAGATTCAATATATTACTCCGGTAAAGAGTACAATAGGCACTGAATTTATAACGAGGGAAGTAAGTGAAATGATAAAAAACACTCGTCATACCTTTGGGAATATGCTAGTTTATTCCATTTGATAACATAGTATAACAGAGTATTTCAATATGTCTTGCCCCCACTAGACCAGGACTAGTAGGCCTTCCAAGAAAGGTAAATGCCGAAGTTTTGGGCCTATTGTTGGTATACCATGAAACACTAATTAACGCTATGGTCATCCTAAACCTTCCAGGTAAGTGGTCTAAACAACAGAGTAATGTCACTTTAAAAGAAAGATACCTAAAGAAAGTTCATGTTAGGTATATTCTTTAATATTTCGTTCGCCTAGAGTTTTGGATAGACATTTTCATTGTAGACTTACAGTTTTAGCACTAACGGTGGTCTGGTGAAAGGAGAACGGCAAGTTTTCATATATCCGTGGGCCTAATGTTGCTAAGATGATTTTTGTTTTATTTTATACATATATTACTAACATTTTAAAACGAAAATATTCATCTAGCTGCGCAATGGGAGTAACGAGATATTTACTGTTAAAGAAAAATTAAATACACATACATAATATGTATTTAAAAGTCTCAAAGATCTTAAGATCACCTAGTAATTAAGAGTTATTTGAGGTGTGTTATGTACTGGAATATAAAAATATATTATATTATCAAAACTAAACACTTATGTAGTTTATCATGATCATCATTATCGGCTCATATGATAGTTGGAGCATAAATAAAATACTCGTTGCTTTCTACATTTTATTAATCACTAATCATTATCATCATCATAGATAATTAAAGTATTATCTAAAAACTGTGCAGGCTTTATTAAGTTTTGTTGAAACCTTACCTAGCTAAGGCACCATATTATGACCATTACATGACATCAACAACCTACAGTTCTTTTACCTACCATTCAATTACAATAATATTGCTCGATTGCTTCCCTACCAACAAGAGAGCTATATATTTTTGCACTGATATGTCATCATATAATTTTGTTGCGTATGCATTGTTATCAAAATCCGTTAAAACAAGCCGTTGCCAGTCGAATAAACAAGAAACCAATATCCGTTGTGAGAATTCGTGGGTCGTTTGTGAAAGCAATATACGCCAGAGTCTATAAAATATCGCCAAAATCGTCAAGAAAGCACAGTACACAATAAAAACATACAGTCCAAGAAGTATTCACAACGCGAGAGCAGCAAGCGGCGCACAAGCAAGCGAAAGTCGAATAGTTTAACAATAATTGACACCGTCAAAATCATTTCTAAGTTGCCATTAAATAAAATAAGTCTCAGTTAGTATCGATTCCAATCTAAGAAAAATAATTGAAAAGGGTTGAAAAAAGTTTTAGTGGTCTATATTTTTATGCATTAATTGATGTGTGTATGTAATTCTACAATATACTGAAACACTGATACTCAAATAAAAAGTGAAAAGAATATCGATTTGCCTTATTGTTATTTCATACATAGCAATACTGTATATTATCCAAAATCAATCAGAACCAGTAAATAAAAGTACGTTGAAGTTTTATTAATTTAATAAAATACTATCCCATTGTAAATCTACAAAATATTAGAGAACATGGCATCAAAAAATATCTAATGAATTTAGAATAATAAGGCGTTGGAGTAATATGAAGTTATGTTAAGCCTATTTCTGCCGGTGTCCTTTCTGTGCGCACCGCGGTGTCTGTAGTGACGTGAGAGCGAGAGTGAATCAAGGCACGACGTGTTTCACTGCTCTGCACTAAAAGATAAAAACGGACATGCTTTCTTTAGCGCGTCTGACATTTCAGACCATTGGCTGTAGCTTAGGTTGCTGACACAGGGTTTTCAGTTTCTGAATTCCAACTCTGTGTAGAAAGTATTGGATTACAAATAATTTGATGTGGGATAAGTTCGGTACTAACGGACTATATTCGTAAACAACGATTTAATGGATTGTTTATATTACATGTGTAGCACTGAAACGATATAATTTTGTATGAAAATATACATTTTAATGTAGTTTTATCAACATATCCCATACCTTTAAATAACCTTATAAGTAAAGTAACAAAACACAAGAGAAAACAAACTCTTAGTCTTACAATACCAGACTAAAATAATTCATTTGAGATTATTGTATAATTAAAACAAACAAAATATAAACGAGGCAAGTATCTATAGTAAAAGCTTTACATTATCACTTTTTGTACAAAAATACATATAATAAAAATAATGAGAATTCTTGATTACCGATTATCCACATTTTATGACAATATAATTTATTTTTATTACTGAATGTAATGTGTAAGAAATAACAAATTTAATTAGTAATCTCCCGACACCTTACAATGTAGTGTTATTTATTTAAGTACATTACTTTATGAATGCGGTACTTTAACTGCATCCATGTTAAAAATGATGATATATAATGTTGACTAAGACATTTAACATCCTCGCATCTATTTTACTGTCTAAGTTTAGCTGAAATTTGGAGTTACACAACATATTTTAATTTTAAAGTATCATAGTTAAGATAGACTATACTAGATCCTGGGTCATTCTTTTTCAAACATTTAATGCTATGTCTAACTGAGATAATGAGGGCCAAAAGAAACTAAGAAAAACGTATTGCAACGACATTAAATGACTTAGAATAGGCGAATGAGGATTTGGCTACGTCAAATACTGCAAATTCAGCATATTATTCTACTATCAATTCTATAATTATAGTGTAAATCTTAGAATAGAAAGTGTTAAACACAACTATGGAAGTAGACAGATGTTTTTTTATTACAAGATAGCAGTTCTTTATGATATCCACTGAAGCTCAGTATTTACTCAATACACTTGGTGCACTAAGGTTTCTATCTACGTAAAAACACTAAAACATTCAACATTTATTTAACATCAACGTTTACAGACTTGAATCTCAAACCCTCATATTATCATGACAAAATAATAATAAAAATGCCTTATGAAAAGATTATTTGTTTAAAAAATCATCGCAATAATTGAGTATGACGATATTGCCGGCAGACAATTTAATCTTTATACAATTATATTTCAAACAAAACTTCTTTAATTTATATATTTAACATAAAAAATATATGAACATTTCGAATCTGCAAGCTTCCAACGTATCAAAAGCAGTAATTTTTTAATTTTATGATATTTCAATAATAAGTCCAAACATTTTACATAAGTATATATATTATAGCCAAAAACTTTTTAAAATGAAGGCGAATGTTATATTAAGTTCGCTTTTGGAACTTTACATTTAAAAAAAGGTAACCAAATTTTCTTTTCTTAACGTCATGTTAAAGATTGACATACATTTGGAAAATACAATTTAGAACATCAGTGGGACCAAAATTCATTTTATCGGTATTTCTGTGTAATCTTTGCAGAACCAAAGTGACTTTTAATATGTATCTATCATATTACAAGAGATTCTGGTTATACTGATAGTAGTGATAGTTAGGTTACGATGCACTCTCGCTATGAAAGATATATTATAAGACGTTATTTGGTCTACACATATTTTCAACACCTATAAGATTTATCATATTGAAAACGGTCAGACAACCATTTTACTATAAACTTCTTACAAATCATTATTATTTATATACAGCATTTTACAGCTTCCCAAAACGTATTATTTAACGATGTAATGACATTAATAGTGACAAAGAAGACTCTTTATTATTTATATAATTAATTAATATGAAAAGAGCTAAAATCGATGTATGAAAGCGCAATTTAATGTGCCAATATAACCATATATGTATGTCACAATAAAAAAGTTTTATGAGCCTCGTGATCCAGACGATTGCTTATAACATAATTATTAATTCACAATTAGATTTTTATGTTATTCTGATCAGATGTAAGTATATATTTTTTCTAAAATGATGATTTATTTGTATACTTCCCAGTACCGTTTATATATAAAATATTATTTTATTTTCTCTTTCCCTCTAAGAGTTAAACTCTCTCGAGCTGTAACACAAAATGGCGGCCTTCCTTTCGCCACGATAAAAGTTTTGCAAAGTAGTTTACAAACGTTAATAGAACAATGCAGATGTAAAATCAACATAAATTTAATAAATACATCTAAAACATTGCATGTCATTTGAACTATTACCTATAACAACATCGACTATAGATCCTGGGTTGATCACAGCCTAATTTGTCCATTCCCGATTTTCTCGAACTCCGCGTCTCCGAGAGGAAGGTACTGGTTTTGTTTTAGATCTAGGTAGTACAACTTGTCCTTTTTCACCAGTTTCGGGTCGAAAGCATCCTTTTGCAGATCAGTCTTCTTCATTTTAAATGTACCTAGAATCAAATAAAATCGAATATGTAAGAATTTGAATACGCTGCTTCGTTGGTTTGCGTGTGTGTTTGCACTTTGCGTACGTTCATAAAACGACGAGCTTGATATTTCTTTACTTAAAAAAAACGCTGCTTGCTGCATCTCGGGGGACTTTACGCACACTTAAACGACAGACACAAAGAACTCCTAGACTTACAAGAACCATTTGTGGATCACACAGTTTTTTGCCTTGTGTGGTTTTCGTAATTCGAACCCACAACACTCGGCGTACTTAGTGGCAAGCCGATCGCTTAAATAATGACGTCGTCCGTGCAGTCAAAGTCAGTCTGAGATGGTAAATAGTTATTGGGATTCTTTGTCAGTATTCTTAGTACTACTATCCATTGGCGTATCTAGGGTTATTTTTCAGGGAGGCCAGACTCTTGAACACAGATACAATAACAACGAGATGGGTGTAAAAACCCAGGACTCAAAAGCCTTTCCTTTGGACTTCCAAATCACTCTGTTGGTGGATATCCCCTGAACTTATGACCTTGTGACCCCTATATCTCGGGGGCCTTTTGACCCACAGGGCCCATCAAAATCGAGCGAGGGATGACCCCAAGGTGTCTGTACACCAAGTTACAAGTTAATCGGTCCAGTGGTTCCGGAGCTATGCCTGTCACTAACAGACAGACACACAGACCCACATAGTGTTTTCATCAACCTCTTCGAAGAAGACTCAGAGGTTAATAAAATTATGGCAATCACGCACTGGGGTGGGCAACAGATATTACTAGTATTCTGAATACTATCCACCAGTGTTCCTCTTATACACTTCAAAACCACCATGAAGTCTATAAATATGCTCGGTATATCTGGCGAAATTGTGCCTACTTATAATAGACTAACGCCTGTTGCCCTCCAAATTACATAAGTGTCTGCAGATTTTCAAATTGATTCATTTATTGTCATGATAGCAAACAAGCACAGTGTTAGCCTAGCAGTGAGTGGTAACAGTGCCCATAATTTGTAGGCCTGTTCCTCAAAGCCAAATTTGAATGCGAAACCAGTTTGGCTATAAACAAACATAAATTTAAAAATAAACATACTGTAGGTACTGACGGTCAAACTAGCTTAATATTTTCATTATTATTTTTTGTGTCAGTTCTTATAATTGTTTGTAATGTCTCGCCCGATACAGGAATTATGATAAAAATATTAACCTAGTTTGACCGTAACTACGATTATAATGAAGAAGAATGATGTTGCCTCATGGTTACTCTGGTTTGACATCCTAGTTTGGCCTTGAGGAACAGGTCTATCTCTTGCAATACTAGTACTTTGACTGCACGGATGGCGGATGGCGTAGTGGTTTACGTGGTCGCCTTGCCACTGCCACGACGCCGATTGTTGTGGGTTCAAATCTCACACCGGACAAAAATTTGTGTGATCCGCAAATTATTGTTCCGTGTCTGGGTGTGCTTTGTGTCCATTGTTTAAATGTTTGTTAACTCCCTCGCGACATATGAACTATTGCTAGCGAAGGAGTTTTTTTTTTAAATAATTATCACTCGCATTGCTGTCTTAACCAACATTAAATGTTCATCGACTTTGTCACCGACTGTACATACCGCTTTAAGTCAAATCGCTTAACATTCATTATCATTAACCTTAACAATTATCCTATTATTAGAAATGAATAGAATACATTATATTATTCAGTTTGTTTAACGGTTTCGTCAACAGTTTAATGACTTTCAGAGATTAGTTATTGTTATTCTACTCCATTATTACTCAGTTATGGCATTTTTATAACGTGCTGGTATTTTTATTACACTACTTAACATAATATAGTAATTATATTATGTTATAGTTTTATTCAGAGAAGTGCAGTATTTCATGTATTTAATTACAATGCTGTAGCATTGTTTATTACAATTCCCATAAATATGGATGATAAATATTTTATAAGCATTATAAAAAAATGGTAATCACAAATCCTAACTAATATTATAAATGCGAATGTAAGTTTGTTTGTTACGCTTTCACGCCTTAACTACTCGACCGATCATCATGAAATTTTGCAAGTAGAATAGTTGCGAAAAAAGTACTATTTCTAATCTAACCTAATCTACAGATACGCGAGCAGGCGAAATCTAGTCATATCGATGAAACATTACAATTACATATTTGGCTTTAATTTAAAGATTTTAGTAATAGAAGACTAAAAGTTACACTTTCTATATAGACCGGCTCATAGATACTGTAGTATCTTTGTGGTCAATCAAGAGATCCAACGTTCGATTCTCGGGGTCAGGTAAAGTGTTGTTGGTCGCTACTATTAGGCATTGCTCAGTAGTAGCACAGAGTCTACTTGACACTTAAAACATGTCCGGCGAAATATGGATTTGTTATAGTGCGTTTCAAATACGAAGTCCCATTTGACAGATGGTCGTTGAACAGCGATAGTGAAGAGACCGTTTTAATCGATACATCACGAAATCGATTATCGATTAACTTTCTTAACAAATTATAATCGTGGGTTTAGAATCGAAGCGAAAATGATAGAAACAGAAAAACAAAAAAGGAGTCCATCTAAGTTTGACTTATCGAACAAATGTAGTATGTAATCAACAAAGTTAAATATAACGAGTATAATTGTAAAAAAGAATCTGAACTTATGCTTGATTAATTTCTAGAATCACATACATAGTATAAGGGTGATATAAATGTGGTATAATAGATTTTGATTTTCAAGACGACTACTCTTTAAAAACTATGGGATATTTAAACCATACACGTCCAATATCGCATCTTCAAATCTATTTTTTGGTAAAGAAAATATATTAAGCGTTCACAGAATGGGATTTAAGGTACGTTACAACGTAAATAATAATTAATACCAAATATAAATTTACAAAAGTATTTCACGGTCAATTGTTTTTACCTCGAATTAGTTCAATTTCATCCAATTTATACTATCGCGGCACTACGACCGAAAGTAAAAAAAATATCATAGTGCGTAATCATGGTATTGAAGTAAAATGTTATTTTATTTGTATGTTTTATATTGTTACGGCTAATGCCCTCTGTCGGGCACTGTGGGGAAGAGTCGGCGGTTTCTAATAATAATTTATTACAGCACCATCTATTGACATCTTACGGAACTACGTATTTGTCGGTACGGGTTCAGTGGAGAAAGCGCTGGCACATTCTCAACCATCGCGCTGTTGCGTGCCGTGTGTGACGTTTTCTGGAAAACTCTAGAAGCACTTTACCCGCATATAAATAGAGCGCACGCGCACCGCCGAGTCAGTTTACTATCGTAAGCGGTCAAGTGTTCATCGAAGCGAACGAAAGCGACAATACTACGGAGTTTGAAGCAGTTACAGTGGAAATGTGTAGTATAGTGTTTGTTGTGTATTAAATTTAATTGTGTACTAGAATAAAACGTGTTTTAGTCGGTAATATTGTTTTATATTCTTATCCGTCGAACCCAGCACGTAACAATATTTAAATTATTTAAGACTAATATCAATAGAAACTATTAGTTAATTATGTTTGTGAAACAATTACATAATGTTTTGTATAATATTCTAATCATTTTAAATAGTCTTTAGTACCATAAGTAATCAATGTTTATTTTAGCAATTTATATGAAATGTGCACAGTTACGTGCTATGAAGTGTCAAAAGGGACTTCGTATTTGAAACAGACTATAAACATCTTAATTTTTGCATTCAAGGAAATACATGTTAGATATGTTATAAAATAACGAACACTTAATAAACAGATGTTAAGATTCGTAACCATGAAAGCTTTTCTTTATGACACAATACAGGTAACTTCAACTTACCCGTCATATCCATGCTGTCCATGATCCTTATGAACACAGGTCTGGCGTACACAGGCAGGTCTCTCGCCAGGTCTTTAGCTAGTTTGTCCAGGTCTAATGAGCCGTCTACGTCGACAATACCGCACATGCCCGCACGCCCCTCGGTATTTGGCACCTACGACACGAACACAACAATGTATCACACACTTGGATAGTTGTCAGATTAATTGCTAAGGTATTTAATACTTAATATAGTGCTACAATGTTGCAGATCTAAATGTAGATCTGATCTATTTTAGAACCTGTTTTTAATGATTACAATGCTTTGATAGACAATGTTGCATTTTAAGGGCGCAGGCATTTTCGTCGGCCTCGATGGCGTAGTGGTTAGTGTAACCGACTGCTACGCCTAAGGTCGCGGGTTCGATTCCCGCACAAGTCAAACATTTGTGTGCATGAATATGGATGTTTGTCTTGGTCTGGGTGTTTCTATGTATAATATGTATGTATTTACAAAAAAAAAATTGTATATATGTATGTTTATCCATTGTCTAGTACCCATAGTACAAGCTCTGCTTAGTTTGGGCTAGATGGTGTTGTGTGTAAGTTGTAGAATATTATTATTATTATTATTTTTGATTGCTGCGATATATAGTAATTATTGAAGTGGTTGTGGTGTGGATTTAGGGTTGAACCTGTGATCACGGTCGATGCAAATCAGTCAATCGAAATGTCGGGTAATAAATAGGTATTTACTAGTTTAAATAATTACCAACGCGAATAAGACTCTTTGTCTTATTATATAAATATACTTCATTAGAGGTTATTTTTAGTTCCAAATATTTGTTTGTACAAAGTTCTCTCTGGTAATAACAGAATAATGAATTCGCATAAAAATTTCAATCTGTTTTCTTTGGAAATATTTTAATATAGGTGTGTTTGCCCTTGGGCTCACCAGTCAGTGTCTATCTGTATTTCAGAAGACTTTATGAGCATTGAAACAATAAATACTTAAACACGAGACAATTATACAGAGAGAGACCTTTGATTTATGCTTCCTTATTTGAAGAATTTAACAGTTGTTTGTTTATGAAGCTATTAAAAGAAAGAAAACAAATTAGTAGCGATAACTTAGTGGTAGACCGTTGGACTTAGGGCATGCAATATCGGAAAGTTTTCAATTCCGGAATTATACTCCGATATTGGAGGGCCAATTCCGGAATTAGTATGACCTTTTCGTTTCTAGGATAAAATAAAAGAATATAATGTAAAAATAAACAAATTAGTACTTAAAATCAGTCTATTAATCAACGTAAGATAGATCAGGATTTTACCATTGCACTTAAACATCGTAAACAAAAATCAAAAATGTTTACAGCTTAATAATTGGACCGTGTTGTGCAGAAATGATCCAATCCATAAAAACATATATTAAAGTTATGCTGATTTGAAACATAAGTTCATTTTCTTGTGACTGTTATCCAACTACATCATGTTATTCATATATTATTATGTAGTTTTATAAAGAATTGAATATAGATATTTGCATTACTTGATGTTTATTCAAAAGACCTTCATCTTATCTTATCTTGATCCGGGGGCCAGTCATTGCAGACCGGCGACACTTCGACCCAGTGGGATCTTTTGTGTCGGCCCCGAGGTTTATCCTTGAGCTATCTCCCTATGAATGTACTGCATCAGTCGCAGCGTACACTTCAGAGGGAGAAGCCTGAAGTCTTCAGGGTTCGGATATGCCAATACCATCAGACCCATCCTTAGTCCGGCCAACGCGTCACATTCACACAGTAGGTGTGATATGGACTCGTCCTGTTCACCACAGGCTCTGCAGATCGAATTGCTTGACAATCTCAATCTGCACAGGAAGTCGTTGGTGCCAAAATGATCAGTAAACGCTCCTGTGAGTAGGCGTATTTGGCCCTTGTTGTACCCGCAGAACTTCCGGGTAAAGCCCGTGGCTCTGTTTGCAATGAATTTCTTGGAGTGTTCCAGACCCCTAAGGGCCATCCACTCCAGCCTGTGTTTATCATTGCCATGTGCATTCAAAGCTGCCTTGACGGTACTCTCAGAGAGACCTACGAATGGCTCGGGGCCCACAAATTGTTGCTCCGAGCCCTTTTTGGCTAATACATCAGCCTCCTCATTACCCTGCACCCCTGCATGCCCGGAACCCACACCAGCCTGACTGTGTTTTTCCTGCCAAGTTTGTTGAGGGCTTTAATACAGTTCAGGACCAGTGCTGAGTCCACCCTACAGGAGTTCAGAGCCTTAAGAGCAGCTTGACTGTCACTGAGAATATAAACAATCTTGTCAGTGACATTGTTGTTAATATTCTCCTGCGCACAGGCAATTATAGCATAGGTTTCCGCCTGGAAGACCGTTGCATATTTGCCCATGCTTTGGTTCACCTTGCAGTCGTTGGCATAAATACCAGCGCCTGATCCTGTTTCCATTTTGGAACCATCGGTGTACCAGATGAGACAACCCGTGTCAGGGGATCGTAGACCTCGTCTCCATTCGTCCCTTGTGGGGACCTTTATTTTAAAATTCTTTTTGAATATGTGCATTGGTTGCATTTTGTCACATCCCATGCTCATAATCTCTTTAAGATCCTTCGAGATCTCCAGTTTTGTGTGTCGAGTTACTGGCATGTTGACGCTCCACAGCCCATGTATAGATAGTCTATGTAGCGCCTTCATCGCCTCTAACTCCACAACAATGTGTAGCGGCGTTAGGTCCAACAGGATCTCTAACGCAGCCGTTGGCGTAGTAGGGAACGCCCCTGTTATAGCCATGCAGGCTAATCGCTGCACCTTCGACAGCGCTTTCCTGCATGTTGCTAGTTTAGTTCTTGGCCACCAGACAACGCTTCCATATGTGATTATGGGTCTTATCATCGACCTTGGGCTTCAGGCTCCAGGTCTTCCCATAAGTAGAACGAATCATACCGAAGACCCGCTGGGCCTTCACTATGGCTTTGTCTACATGAGGTTTCCACGTTAGCTTGTTATCTAAGGTCATGCCTAGATACTTCACCTCCGTGGACCATTGTAGCTGTGTACCATACATGGATAGAGTTTCCAAGCCAGTCGGATCTCTCATCCTAGTAAACGGCACGACAGTAGTTTTCCCTGGGTTGATCGATAAATGGTTACTACTGCACCATTTTTCTACCATACTCAGGGCCCTCTGCATGAGACTGGATACTGTGCTCGGAAATTTTCCATTGACAAGTATCACCAAGTCATCCGCATATCCGACCGTTAAGTACGGACCTTTGAGTTGTTCTAAGAGTGAATTAACCACCAAGCACCATAAGAGCGGTGAGAGTACTCCACCCTGAGGGTAGCCTTTGGTAGTCATTGCAGTCATTCCACCCCCAAACAACTCAGACCTAATAATTCTTCCTCTGAGCATACAATCGATCCACTTGCAAATGGTTGGCTCTAGGCCGTGATTTGCCGATGCCACACTGATGGCATCAAAGGTGGTCCGATCGAAAGCTCCCTCAATATCCAGGAATGCAGCAATGCATACTTCCCGGTTATCTAATGCATGTTCTGCCTTATTTACCACAAAATGCAGTGCCGTCTCAGTGGATTTTCTCGCCTGGTAGGCACATTGTAGCCCGTGGAGGGGAAATTTTCTCAATGCTCCCTCCCTGATATGTCTATCTACTAACTTCTCCAGGGCTTTCAAGAAGAACGACTCAAGACTAATAGGTCGGTATGCCTTGGCTTCTTCGTAGTCCTCTTTGCCCGGCTTCGGTATGTAGATGACTTTAACTCGCCTCCATATCTTTAGAATGTATCCAAAAGCTATGCAGGCACTGTATAGTCTGCACAAATGCGGTACCAAGAGTGCAGCTCCCTGTTGTAGGATAATGGGATAAACCATGTCTGGACCAGGTGACTTGAACGGTTGAAAACCATTTAGAGCCCAGCCGACCTTCCCTTCATCCACTACCTTCCTTGCAGTGTCCCAATCTGCTTTGGTTCAAAAGACCTTCATACTTATAGATAAATTAAAAAAGAACCCCTGGATCATTTCTGCACAACACGGTCCAATTAACCTACCCTGGTCACTCCAACCAAATGGACCAGGGGCCGTAGGAAAAACGAGCAGGGGTTGCGTAGTCGCGGGCGAAGGAATGGCGACTTTATAGTATGATTAGATTATGGGCGCTGTCACAAAAAATGTTAACTAGAAATGTCACTTTGTATTATTTATAAATATCGGAATTACGATATTTGGGTCTTCAATTGTGATATTAAAATATCGGGGAAAACCTCCGGAATTCTGAAATTTGGGATTGGACTGCCATGCCAAGATCACAGTTTGAACCCAATGCGCGCATCTCTGACTTTTCGAATGTATGTATGTGCGTATTAAGTTAATTATCGCTCGCTTTAAATATGAAGGAATACATCGTGACATAACCCGCATATCTGAGAGTTCTTTATAATATTCTCGAAGATATGTAAAGTCTGCCGACCCGTATGGAGCCTAGCATGGTGTACTATGACTTAAACCTTCTCATAGGAAGAAGAGATCCGTACCGTGCAGAGTTTAATACAGGGCTGATATAATTATTATAAAGTCAAAGTCGGTTTTTATAATTATTTCCATTATTTTAACTTTTTAACACACGTTGCATTTAAATATACATATGAATACGACTTTATGTATATACATTATTTATTAAAATAAAACATTCTTAACTAAAATATTTTTTTTTAATAAAAATGTATTTTAATTTTTGATAGTCCATTTATCGAGGAAGGTTACGCTACGACCAATAGACAAAACGTAGACTAATGCGAGCGTAGCCGTGGCAAAATCTAATATAATATTAATTGTATGATTCGTCGGACATATAATAATAAAAAATCTCTGGGACAGTCGTTATCGCATCATCAGACTAACGCGATATCGGAGGGCACAGTACACCAGCTTTTAAACTACCACCTTCGCATTGTGATATAAACAAAAAATGTACCACCAGGTTAAATAAAAGCGCACAAACCGCGGTCCTGAATGCCTCAGAGAGTCGGTTAGGGCCTCGTCCCTAGCTTGCCGTTACTGGCTGGCTGGGGTGGAACTTCAAGAGCGCCCGTAGGACTCTCAACTCTGGGTTGTCTTGTGCGGCTGGTCAGAGAGAGGCCGCTAGAGCTATATGCTTGGGGGTAGAAGTGTCATTTTCAAGGGCATAACTACGGGGAAACCCGCTCCGGGTCTACGTTGTCACGAGACCCGTAATGGTGAAACCGGCGCCGAAACGCTCGACACCACTAGCCACTCGCACCGGTGTTGCCCTCTGCTGCTAGCTTGTATGCCTATTGTAGCTATTCAGGGGTCCATCTAGTGAGTTGGCGAGTCACCGTCTGCCCATTGCATTGATGCTATTAGGTAATTCAGGGCAGACGCCGTTTTCCAACCATATTGACCAATATACCGGTCCACCAAACACCCATACCCATAGCCCATATATAGCAATAGTCTTACGCCTGCTGCGGCTAGTGCCGCTGTTGGTGTTCCATCCCACCTTTGATTAAAATCCTCGAAGGGCCTCTTCACGTTGGACCCATGTCTCCGTGTAAGCCTCCCAAAGGACCAGGTATTGTTCTAATATAATATGTTAATAATAATAATAGTCGGATGCTGGATTATCACGTACTTGATAGGCTTCGCTCAGAGTGTTTACGTACGAGTCGTGCCATTCAGGTCCAACCTGATGTAACAACGAGTGGGGTTACGTCGTTGCCCTACAACATTGCTAGTGAGAATGAGGATGACATGACTAATATGTAAGCATCCAGTACAATGATGAGGTAAGTGTAGCTTTGGAATGTGCAATTCGGGAATATCGGTATATACCCTATACCATTAGGCCTCGACTGCCGCGGTTGTCTATGCATAGACAAAATATGGTATTGGTAGGTGCCCTTGACTCGCTATTGCCTAGTTATTTAGACAATAGCGAGAATCTCAATGATACCCATTCGATCCTGTATTGTGCTGCTGTGGCGGCATGTCGTACAGCAGGCGTCAAGTTCCCTCTAAACAACACTGCTGTATGGCAAAAAGCTGCTCCGGCATGGCAATGCAGGATTGAGCGTCGTATCGCTGAGGCAAGGGCACTTATTGGTAAACTAATCTGCTTCAGGGAGGGCAATACTCGTTCTAGAGTGATGCGCTTTGTGAGCCGAGCTTCCTTGGGAATTGACAACAGCCCACAAGACTACACTTCTTGGGTCACAGAGCGCATTGACTTCCTGAAGCAGAAAGTTTATGCGTGGGCAAACCGTTTGTGCAGATACAAAAAACGCGTGGACCAGTATACCGTGAATTGCAGATTTCAAAGAGACCAGAGATGTGTTTATAGAAGCTGGGAGTGACCGGATCAATGTGTGACTGATGGGCGGCTGCCGGATGCTGATACCACAAACACCTTTTGGCGTAGCATCTGGTCGTTGCCCATGGGCCACACAGAGGGCGATTGGATCCGTGATGTCGAGCGAGCGGCTGAACAAATTCCAGAGATGGAAGACGTAGTCATTGAAGACCAGGATGTTACTAGTGCAGTCCGTTCGTTATCAAATTGGAAGTCTCCAGGTCCGGACGTGCTGCATAACTTCTGGCTGAAGTGGCTACGTAGTTCGCATGCTTGCTTGGCATCGCAGTTTCAGTCAATCGTAGAATCTGGGTCGTTGCCAGATTTTATGACCACAGGAGTAACGCACCTGCTCCACAAAGAAGGTAGTACTCATGAGCCTGGAAATTATAGACCGATCACCTAATTACCATCGGTCTATAAGCTTCTTACATCTATTCTGAGAGCCAAAATTTCAAAACATATTGAAATCAATTCTATTATGTCGGCCTCTCAGAATGGTTGTAGGAAGGGAGCTCGTGGTACGAAGGAACTCCTCCTCATTGATATGGCCATTAGCCAACGGGTTTGCCGTAATCGCAGGAGTCTGGCGACATGTTGGATAGATTACAAGAAAGCGTTTGATTCAGTGCCGCATACATGGCTCTTGAGGGTGCTGGAGCTGTATAAAGTAAATACAACTCTATGCACCTTCTTGAAGTTGTGTATGGGGCAATGGCAAACGGCTCTTTACTATCCAGGGTGTCGACAGACCCAGGCGACCAGCGACATAATACAGATTAAGCGAGGTATATTTCAGGGCGACAGTCTGAGTCCTCTTTGGTTTTGCCTAGCGTTGAACTCTCTCAGTACATTACTAGAGGGTTCTCAGGGCTAAGTTACATGTTAATAAGAGGCGGTCAGGTCGTATCACACTTGCTATACATGAATGATTTAGAGCTGTTGGCGTGTCTATTAATAATAAATAAATAAATAAAGCTGTTTGCCCGCACTGATTCACGTTTGACAGACTTACTAAGAGTAACTGCTTGCTTTAGTAAATCTATCAACATGGAGTTTGGTGTGGATAAATGTGTAGTCATGTATGAAAAGCAAGGAAGGATGGAATCTGAGAGCATTCAACCTTCAGATTCCATTAACCTAAGATCGCTTCTCATTAATGATACCTACAAATACCTGGCTATGTCACAAGCCTTAGGTATAAATGAAGCGGACATGAAACAATCGTTGAAAGAGCGCTTCTTTGGTCGCCTGAGAAAAGTATTTAATAGTCTTTTATCAGGCGGCAACAAGGTGCGCGCTTTTAACGGTTGGGTCATGCCGCTTCTTTTATACTCCTTTGGCATACTTAAGTGGACTCAGACTGAGTTAGATGCCCTGGACAGAAAGGTACGTACACTGTTGACGGCATACCGAATGCATCATCCTCGTTCGTCTGTGATGAGGTTGTACATCCCGCGAAAATGTGGGATCGAAGTTTTCTAAAGGCCAAAACCCTCCATAACCGTGAGGTGTTTAACCTTAGAGAGTATTTTTTTCAAGTGAACGTGCATATGCATCGTGATGTTGTCGCAGTGGATACCGGAGTCACCTCGCTTAATCTGGCTAAAGAGAGCTGGCGCGTGCCTGTAGTACTAAGCATTGACGACCGCAAGAATGTATGGCAGAGCAAGGAGCTTCACGGTAGATGTTACCGGGCCCTATGTGAGCCTGATGTAGACCTGCTCACCTCCGTGAACTGACCTCTGTGGGGAAACCAAAGGGTTTGTCTGTGCGGAAATATATCATGAGGAATGGTACGATTGACATATGTCGGGCGTGCCACCAACCCAGTGAATCCCTCAGGCATATAGTTTCCGGTTGTTCTCGTCTTGCTAACGGCGAGTATTTGCACAGACATAACCAAGTAGCCAGAATTATCCATCAGCAACTTGCTCTGAAGCACAAACTTGTAGAGGTCGAGTTGCCTTACTACAGGTATGTAGCAGAACCAGTTCTCGAAAAGGGCCATATCACACTGTACTGGGATCGATCTATTATCACGGATAGGACTGTTGCTGCGAACAAGCCTGATATTGTGATAAAAGATCGATTAGAGCGCCGTGCAATGATTGTCGATATCACCATCTCTCATGATGGCAACTACGTGAAAGCTGAGAAGGAAAAACAGGTAAAATACCTGGACTTAGCACACGAGGTCGTCGATATATGATGGGATGTGGTCTCGGCAATCATTGTACTGATAGTCGTTACGGTGTACGGTCTAATAGCCAAGAGCCTCGACCAACATCTTAAGAGACTCGCGTTAGGTGCTTGGGTTAATGGTCAGATGCAGAAGGCAGTCCTCCAGAATACGGCACGCATAGTGAGGAGGTTCCTCTCTCTGGACCCCTAACTACCGACAGCTCGGACCTTGTCACGATGCCGGCGGGTCTCCATAATTTTTATATTTTTAAATGTGTTTTTTAATAAATATATTTAAAAATGTAAGTTTTATTAATTAGTAATAAATAAATGTGAATAATAATTTTATTTATTTCTCTCTTCACAAAGGTTCACAACAATACGCAGAATTATTGCGAATTGAGCGAATAGTATACATACCAGTACACCATAGACGACGGCGTCTCTATGGTCGGCGACCCTGGAGATGGCGGCTTCGACCTCTGTGGTGGAGACGTTCTCCCCGCGCCAGCGGAACGTATCGCCGGTGCGGTCGCGGAAGAACAGGTAGCCGAACTCGTCTGCCACCACGATGTCGCCTGGAAGAACATATATATTTTAGGATAGAAGACAAAATCACAATATAATGTTACGTACAGGATTCAAAATTATAGTTTTCCGAAAATGTAACAATCCTAACTAAAATTATAAATGCAAATGTGCGTTTGTTTGTTGTTACGCTTTCAAGCCTAAATACTCGACCGATCATCATGACATTTCGCATACACGTTGCCAGGGGAACAAAAAAGCATAAGGAACCTTTCATCCCGGAACAGTACTGTTACTAACCTAACCTACATTTACGCGCACTCAAAATCTAGTATTATATATAGACATTACTAGTTTTAGAAATAGCATACTAGTAGTGTTTTTAAAAAGAAACCACGATTAAAGCCCTGTTGCTTAATTTAAGTCAAAGCTTTTATTTTATTTTTGAGCTTTGGGAAATTAATTTTAGTATCTAAATAAAAACGGTTTACGTTACCGAAACTATGAGCAAGTGAAATAAATAACACAGAAAGAAGCATGATCGTTAATAGATTCGTTTTGAGATGATAGATAATTTAATACCATTTGTTCAAGAAACGAGTCGTTTTACCTAGGGACAGTTAACTTTTGACACATATTATGTATAAAAAATATGTCATAATGAAACTGCTCGAACTAGGAACCGAGCTTAGGTGTTTCAGTATACATTTTACTGATATGATTTGGTCGTATACGCTAGCGAAAGCTTACTACATTCAGCTTGGATGTGTAAATATTGTTACACCCAGTGTCATCTCTCGGCATTGTGGGGAAGACTCGGCCTTTCCGTCTAATAATTTATTACACCGCCACCTATTGATGTCTTATGGAATTACGTAGTTTAAGAGTAGAAAGAACACTGGCACATTCTCAAATCTTCGAACTGTTTACATACCGGGTATGGCATTACTAGAAAACTCTAGAAACGTTTTAACCGCGTATAAAAGGGGAAGGTCAGCACTCGGCGAGTCAGTTTACAATCGTTAGCGGTTAAGTATTAATCGGAGCGAACGGAAGCGAAAATACTACGGAGTTTGGAGCAGTTATAGTTGGAAAAGTGTAGTATAGTGTTTGTTGTATTTTAAATTTAATTGTGTGTTAGAATAAAACATGTTTTAGTCGGTAATATTGTTTATATTCTTATCCGTCGAACCCAGCACGTAACAATATAAACACTCACTTATATAGCAAACTAACTCGCAAAACCGTAAAAGCATTAAAACGCTGCCCAACCTTAATTATGAATGCTAATATATAAAAACTAAAGTACTAATTTAAATCGATCTCTCATCATCAAACAAAGATTATACTGACCAGATATAAAAGCGGCATCCCCATGCTTGAATACGTCCTTGACAACTTTCTTCTCGGACGCTGCCTTATCCACGTATCCCAGGTACTGTCGAGCGGGGTTGTTCGGTTGGATCTTACCGATGAACACTCCCGGCTCGTCAGGCTGAGCCAGCTAAGAAATAAATATTTATATTTAGTATAAAAAAGGTCCAGTTTACTTCTTTTAAATATGATTTTATAGAATTGAATAAAAGATTAAGACTTCTAACGATCATAGCGTAAAATAATTTGAAATGAGATAATACCTATTGTTATACAGTGTCATTACAGTACTGGATAACGGTTTTACCGCGGTTCATTTTTACTATTACTACTTCTAGATATTTTAAAACTATTAAACCATTTACATTGACACTTTACCCAACGTTTCGGTTGATTTTTATCAGCTAAAATGTTGAGAAATGAAAAATGTAGAATAAAACTAACGATAATTACAGTATGTGACATAAATAAAAAAATAACAATTATGTGTTTTTCATGGTATCTAATTACCGAAGGATTAAGTTCAAATTTGAGGGCTACGTTTGAGACCATTAACCCATTCGGAATGGTAAAATAAAAAGAAAATTGTATTTGTTTTTTGTGTTGTATTTATTCAAATATGTAATAATTAGACTATTGATTATTATTGTTATCTTATTACAATGTAATATAATAACAATAATACTCAATAGTGTAATATAATTAAAATTAAACATTAATAACGTAACGTAACTTCTACAATGACAATCACAAAATTGTCATAATTTTAATGGGAGGGATTTACTTGATGGATTGACAGCAAATAATTAATATTTGGCTTCAGTTTTGTTAGGAATAACCGCAAATCTCCTCTTTCCGTGATATTCAATCTGCTCCTTTTTTTTGTTAAAAGGTTTGTAACGACACTAAAACTTTTTTCGACAAGATATGACGAGGGAAACGTTATCAAAAACATTCTCGCAAATCCTCACAGTCCAGGATATTTTTCAGTTTTTGTGTAAAAGCTACAGGCGTTCTGGATTTTTTAATGATTGTGATGGATGGTAATGCTACTTATAACGCCAATACAAAAAAAAAACACAGAACAATGGTACTTAAAAATATAATAAAGGATGTCCATTTTTTAAGAATTTCGCTTTTTTTCCGTAATGTAAAAAAAATTCAAGTTAGAATTTTTCTTTTTCTTTCTCGTGTAGTCATAAGTAGGGTCCACCTTTTGGTGCCCGCTTATCGTTGCATTTTGGGACACGTTGTATAGGCTTTTAGCCTGTTAAGCCCCTTAATTACGAGTCTAAGCCTTAAAAAAAGGCTAAAGGCCTCTAGTCCTTGGGAACTTATAGCTGCAATTTTATACGTGCAAACATGAGCTTTATATGTAATTGGCATAATGATAAAACACTATAGCAGCCTAATTGCCATAAGTCATTGTGGAGATTAATGTACACAAACAGCACAAACCGGGTAAAATTATTTTACCATTCGTATTGGTCACATATTTATATGATTTAAATTAATGTAATACCTGACAAAGTCCCATGCTGTTCCGAATAGGTTCTCCCGTATCTTGGTTCACTTTGATGATGGCGATCGGATACACGTTCGGGAAGATCCGTGACACGAAGCCGATTGCACCCGGGACGCCGTTTGTGTTGGCTGTAATATAAGTTATATACTATTATTATAGTACATAATAATATAAATTAATATTAGAGGTTAAATTAAATTCTGTCTATCTATGAATTAATCTTATCTATGCGTGTTATAACTTATTGTAAGGGAAATTATTTCAAAGCACTTTTTCCAATGTCAATGCTTGCATTTGGGTTAATTTCTGTTGCTTGCATCGGTATCGGGGATCTGTAGTAACACTATCTATCTCTACTGCCGTGCATGAGTGCAAAGGTTTCACGTTATTAGGTTTTACAATTTCAGTAGTAGTAGTCTGGAAGTATGGTAGATTCGTCTCTTACTAAATCGTGGCTACAGAAAAATGGGTTTGTATACTAGTGCTTCTCACCTTCAAGGATATAGACGTAAAACTATATATGAGATGAGAACATTCAAGGCGACCCACGCCTATTTATTGACTTGTTATTTGGTCATTTGTTAAGACGTTTATAGCAAATTAATAATAGTATTTGTGTCAAGTGACGGCGCAGAGGGCAGGCAGTATCGTTAGATCGCCTGCGTTGGTAGGTACAACGCGCATTAGGAATCAAACGGGGTGTCGCGGAGGACTAAAAAAATTCTATTAACGGAAACGAAGTACAATTATTATTTGTAGTATACACAATTATATGTGTGACCTGGGCAGTTGTCCTGTGGGGTTTTCGAGCCTACAGTACTCGACGCGGCGAGACGACCGCCTGGATGTCTCTACTAGGCAGCTAACGTTTGACTGCGCGGATGGCGTTGTGGTTTATGTGGTCGCCTCGTCACTGCTACTACGCTGAGTGTTGTGAGTTCGAATCCCACACGGGACAAACATTTGTGTGATACACAAATGGTTGTTCTAAGTCTGGATGTTCTTTATGTCAGTTGTTTGAATGTTTGTAAAGCCCTCCGCGACAAAGGATTCATCCCTAGGGCGCGAGTAGACTTTTATAAAAAAAATAAACGTAATCCCTATTTTGTAGAGATTTTAAGAAATCACAAATCGACAAGTTAGCTGATACGTTCATATTTACCTATATTGGCGTTTCCTTCCGTCGCTCCGTAAAATTCGATGACCTGCTTTATATTGAATCTGTTGACGAACTCTTCCCAGATCTAGAAAAATACAAATACACAGGATTATATAATTTAATTTAAATAAAATGTGGGCGCTCGTGAGCGCTCGTGAGCTGTATACAGATAGCGTGAATCTAAAAATAGAAATTGAGATCTGGAATTGTGTCCAGTCACCCTCTATTACATAGAATATGCCCGGCCCTTATTTCATTGGTCCTAAAATCATAGATGGTACAATTTGGGTATAATAGACACTGCTGCCAATTCTGTTGTTACAAAATTCTCTTATCTTAGCTAAAAATCTCTGAAATTTAGTTTAGTCCTATCAAACGACATTTCGTATTCTGAAATCGCCAAAAGTGACAGGACTAAAATAAATTTTAGAGATTTTTAGCTAAGATAAGAGAATTTTGTGACAACAGAATTGGCACCATTGCCTACCAATTTGGGGATAAAGGCGTGAGACTTGTTGTTGCTGCTGTAATTAAAACCTTTGCGAGGGCTGGCTTGTGTACTAGATTCGAAACCATATGATAATACTAGCTGACCCGCGCAACTTCGTCTGCTTCACATATGAGAATTTTGCCCGTTTTTGCAACATTTTTCATTGATGCTCCACTCCTAATGGGCGTAGCGTAATGTTATATAGCCTATAGCCTTGCTCGATAAATGGGCTATACAACATTAAAATATTTTTTGAATTCGAACTAGTAGTGCCTGGGATTAGCGCGTTCAACCAAACAAACAAATAAACAAACAAACTCTTTAGCTTTATATTAGTATAGATACTTGCCTGTAATCGAAGTCCATTGCCGTAAATGACCCGTACGCTGTGTTCCTTGTCGGCCGGTGATGGGGGTGTTGCCAGAATATATCGACACATCTCACCGATGTACTGGGCCCCCTGGTAAAATTAAATACATTATTAACATATGATTTAAGTAATTACCCAATAAATATTGCAAACAAATATAATTAAATTAAAACGTGATATGTAGACTATGTAATAATATGTAGGTATAGGCCGTCATATAATTATTATTAATTAATTTAAACAAAAAAAATTACTTTACAATTCTTCGTAAAAACTATCTGAAATTATTAGCTACAGAACTGTTTTTTTTTTGGGTTAAGTATGACATAAATTGCTTAATTTGATTTTACAGGATTTATTATTATTATTATACAGGACACAGGATTTATTCCAAGTGTGGGCGTAGTAGACATCAAAAAACAAACTCATCAATAAGCCGGAAAACAAACATCACAACAACATCATGAAAAAAGTATTGGGTATTGACTATCCCCGTATTCTCTAACTACGTACAATATAGGCTATATTTGAGGGCGTATAAATATATCTACAATGAAATGCCGAAAGTAAATAGTAAAATATGTTTGCGCAAACACTACGGGCGATCATGAGATGTTTGTGTTCGACTTTCGTATTTTGCAATGTGTTGATAATAATAATATAATATTATAATATAATATTCTACCACATACACACAACACCATCTAGCCCAAACTAAGCAGAGCTTGTACTATGGGTACTAGACAATGGATATACATACATATATACTTTTTATTTTGTAAATACATACATATTATACATAGAAACATAGTACATACATAGTTGATGGTTGACATATGTAGGTACAAGAGTGAACATATGCGTGGTGGTGTTAATAACAGTTCGGTATTTTAACGCCATTTTTTTATTAAACTAAGCTGTGAGAAAACCGCCTTTTCTATTGTCTTTGTGCATATCTTAGACAAGATGTAAATTAATATATTAATGGTCTTAAGTGCAAGTTTAATTTATGGTCACGATAGACTCATTACTCACACAACAAAGTCTAAGTGTTCGTTGTGGTAACATAATTATAAATAATAGGTTATTTCACGCAGATGTAATTAAGTGCAACTTCAATGATTAATCATCATTATTCATCTCAACGAACATAATAATTATATATTAACTAGCTGTCCGGACAGACGTTGTCTTGAAGGCAAAAAAAAAATCCGCGAATCCACTAGAACACACACAAAAAAATTCATTCAAATCGGTCCAGCCGTTTAGGAGGAGTTCACTGTCAACACACGTATAGAAGAATTATATATATATAAAGATAATGTCATGCTTATTATAGTATCGAGATGAATGTTGCGAGTAGACTGACAAGCTAGTCACCCTGAATCGGCAATGTCAAGAACACTAAGACGCACAATCACGTTGTGGATTTTGTCATGGCTGGTGACGCCAGAATTTGTAAGAGGATATTTTAGTGTTCCGAACATTGACATCAATCTTTAGGAGAGTAGATTATGGACTACATGTCTATAATCTACTCTTCTAAAGGTTGACGAAGAAAAGCTCAATTGTTATAGATCGAAAACCAGATTGAAAACCAATTAAATGGTGGCATGAGATATACCGCAGTTCAGTTGAAAGACAAGGAAAATGAGGAAGGCTGGCCGCACCTTCATAATTATTATGAGATTAATAAATAATGACTTGGAAGAGAGATAAAATATTAATATATATAATAAGCGAGACATATGATAATATAATAATTAAATAAAATAAATAAATAAAAAAATATATAATATATTTGTTTCTTGGTATGTTCCGTTTGGGAATTCTTTGTGTCCATTGTTCGTATTATAGTTAAAGTCCTCGCGAGACAAATATTAATTTAAGCCCGACAGATAACTTTAAGAGAAGAAGTCTTATTAAACAATGTCTGTGTGGTGACAATGTAATTAGCGTACCCTTGCTGACCCGACTTGATAAACGACTGTTCAATGACCTTGCAGTAAAGAAAAGCGCAGTAAAGAATACATCATTATTATACGTTATGCTAACTTAGGGGGCGTCCATAAATTACGTGAGGTGTTTAAGGGGGGGGAGGGGGTCGAGTCAAATCTCATCTAATCTTACGTTGGAGAGAGGGGGGTGTCGGCAAATACCACGCAATCTTTTTTCCTGATTGAAACAAAAAAAAAATTTTACTATTTTGGTCCATTTAATCCAGATTGTACATGCATAAGATTTAATCTTAAGCGTAATCGTAATACGATAAAGATCATTCACGAATTCGTTCAAAAGAAAATAATTTCATTCATACTTCGACGTTATACATTTACTTACTGTCAAACCACCATATTTGTTTTATACCAAATAGCTTTGGACATGTTGGTTCCAATAGTCTCTCTTGAGACCGTGCATGATTCTCCATGGACTGAATTAGAGTAGATACTCTTTTTTAATCTAAGTAGTTACGATTTAAGTATTCTATTGTTAAATTTTTATTACACTTATAATTAAACTCTCAGCAACATTGATTACTAGTCATAACTAGTCGTAAATAAAAGCACGAAGCAAATTTGTTTTTTTCTTTTTACAATAACAATCCAACACGTTTACGTAAGAAACTCACATTTTGAAAAATCTCACGTGAGATTGGGAGATGGGGGAGGGGGTTGAATAAAATCTCACGACATCTCACAAGGGGGGAGGGAGGGGCAGAAAATTAAAAAAAACACCTCACGTAATTTATGGACGCCCCCTTACCGTGGCTTTATATTTGGCGCAATCTGGGAAGAACTGCGATGCCGAAAACTTGGGTTTTAATATAACTGTACATCCTAATATGAGAGCTTGGCCGACGCTTATAACTCCGCCAGCAGTGTGGTATAGCGGCAATGGACAGTATAGTCTGTCTGTTTTCTTCAAACCCATGTAATGAAGACCAACGGCTAGGAACACGAACCTGTAACAATCAATTACATTACTTAATTATTGAAATTAATCTACTTTATACGGATTTTATCGTGTTGTTTACAAACACTTTTATTACATAATATAGAAAATATTACACAACTACGGCACATTTAACTATTTGTTAAAATATTTAGATTTCAATTTACACTTTCCCCGAAGGTTCGGTTGCTTTTCAACAGCCATGTTCACGGAAAGTCTAAGAAGTTTTAACGGTCCAGTAGCAGTGTATTATTTTTAAAATTATTTAGTTTTAGTGTTAATAAACCCACAAGACCGGTCTGTGTGGAAACTCTTGGAGAGGCCTATGTTCAGCAGTGGACGTATTTCGACTTAGATGATGAAATAAACAACGCGTAAAAACACGTAGAAAGTAATTTCAATGTATAACATTCGCGTAAACGTAAGACAATATTATATGATTATATTTATAACCGTAAAACGTCTTAACCTGTCAGTTTAACCTTAACAAGAGATAATAATAGACATATTGTGTCTGGTCGCCGGCGTCCGAACGATAGCTAATGAGTCAATTTGATAAGAAACCCACGCGATAGGGATGTGCTAAAATTGCATTCTAAAGTACACACGGCACTTTACAGAATTACGTACGCTGCAACCTTGACCATGCTTAGTTGATTCGCGTTGAGCTTACCTGTATTCGAATGTCTTTCGAATACAATTGCTCTTTCTCCACTACGGAGTAATACTACGTTTGCCTCTAGGATAGCGGTCCTGCTCCAAAGATCCACAAAGTGTCCGTCCGTGAACTTTAGCGGTTTGTTAGCATCTCTAATTCAATCATCATCTTGTGATTATGTATACATTAGACTAGATCCTAACTAATATGATAAATGCAAAAGTAAGTTTGTTTACGCTTTCACGCTTTAACTACTTGAACACTTATCATGTAATTTTACATAGACGTTGTCAAGGGTGCAGATAAGGACGTAGGGTACCATTCATCCAGAAAAAGTAATGTTACTAACCTAACCTACATTTACGCGAGCGCAGCTGCCGTCAAATTGTTTGTAAGTAATATAAATTTTAGTTTAAACCAAAAACTAAAGTAAATTCAAACCATTGAACTGTTAAGATGTCAAAATTGGATTATTCCGGTATGTCTAACCTCTTATTCCCTGATTTGACCTCTTACGGTCACCAACAGGTATAAATTGTTCGATCAGTCCCCCTGTCGTCTACAAGGGGACACATCGAACTAACTATTTCCCGCCTGTCCCCTTGCTGACGTATGAATTATATGACACATACATGTTGAAACTTTCTAAATAGTTTTTACTATGAAAGAAAGAACAATATTTATTCTTATCCAGCAAATACTTGATTATTTATGTTCAGCGTCAGGCAAGTATGATTGATTGATTAATTAAATAAATTTCGTATCGTTAAGGTTACGTAAGATTAACATAAATTTCACTTAGACATAATAAAAATGTTGACCATGAAAGTAACGATTTTCATATAATTCTTGAATTTTATGTAGGCCATAATAATGTGTCAGGAAGTGATTACCACGACTAGCCGTAAAAAAATGGTTTGCGGCTAAAATTATGTAGCCTCTGTAATTATAATTCTAATGGATAGTTTTTATGGGCCGTAGTCACATCAGTACTGACTAGCGAATTGCCAACCCTTCAACAGTCTACAAAGGACGCATTATGTTGTTAACGCAAGGGGCAGAGGAACCGGGATAAAATTAGTTTTATCAGCAGGAATGCATTATACGAAATAAGGTTGTTTTGGCTACGACTTTTTATAAGGCAGTACTTCGCTATTTCTACTACTACTTGCTACCAAAAAAATACTACGACTAAACCACTGAACCTATTTCGATGTAATTTGGCAAGAAGATAGATTGTCCCCCGGAGAAAGCCATATACCTACTACCTTTTATCCCGGTATGTGACCCCGTGGGATTCATGCAGCAAAGCCACAGAAACTAGTACAAATACTTATCATACACGTACCTATTGTAACCCACACGCGATTTAATCGATACCTAATTCGGGGTAATTACGTAAGTATGTGGCGTGAGCATTTATAAATGTGCCACACATATTTTAAAAAGTGTAACAGTATACAAACGCAATAAGTCGTCAACAATGTCAAAAATACGTTTATTACGATTACGATATTATATAAATAAAATTAATTGTGACTGATATAGTGCATAGCCCTCTTTACCTCTCTCACTCTGTAGTATTTCATTATCCCACTGACAGGTTCAAACCTGGAATTTTAGGTATTACTTGAGCCGCCTAACTCTTGAAGTAGCTCCAACGTATACAGGATCGCAGCCAAAACATCGCGTGTTGTGCTTCTTGATGAAACCGATTAGCGGGGGCATATCATCATAGAGATATATCATAATATATTCATATACCAGTAATCTTCGTTCCATGCGCTGTACATGGAATGTTATCTATGGTAAACATTGATGTGGGGTCTCAAAGGCTCCGAGTACAGTTTAAACAACCAGATCTCTCTCATAAACACATCTAGCCACTAAAAAGACATATACTAAGCAGCTCGGTGACGATGGCAGCTGGAAATCGCTTGTTGGTGAAATACGGCGAGGGATCTCTAAAACTGCAAGTCCACAGTTAAATCTAATGAATCGGCAACGCACAAGTCATGTTCTTTGTATGGCAGGCGTCCTTACATGACGGTAGCTGCTTGACATCAAGCAGTAATGTTTGTTTGTCACCTTGATTGTATATCTTAAACAGCCAAATATTTCGATTGTGGTGACTATGGATAGCGTAATTTTCGTATTGGTAGGTACAGTATATTTTAATTGCACCAAGAATTGTGGCTCGTTCTGCCAAAAACTTTCATAATGGTTATTCCGAGAGAAGAATCCGTACAGTCCTCTCTATATACCTAATAGAATATCCTTATTGCTATTAAATGATACCTAATGATGACGAAGTTTTTGTACACGATAAGAAGTTTCTAAACAATTATTCATAATACATAGATACGCGAACAATCACCACAGACTTCGCACAGAATAATCGGGTGCGTTATTAGCGCGTGAAATTAATACTAGACCTTTACATACATTTGTTAGTTATCTTATATTTATAATTATATTTCCGCTCGTTGTTTTTTCTGTTTGTGAAGATCCTATATAATTATCTCTAACGCGGCCATTGCCTTTTTATAAATACGCAAACACAAACAAAACAACAAACAATAAAGTATTATTCACTTAAAATATACGTAATATGTTTTTTTTAATGCAACTACGGTGGCTATCAAGCATAACACAAGGCCCACCTGATGGCAAGTGGTCTCCGTAGCCTATGGACGCCTGCAACACTAGAGGCATCACTTGCGCGTTGCCGACCCTTTAGGAAAAAAGGAAGTGGGAAGATGAAGGAGCGGGAAGGGGGAAAGAGAGTGATTGGGCCTCCGGCAGTCTCACTCACCAAACGAAGCACAACAGTAGGAACACTGCTATTTCACGTCAATATATGTAGATTGGTTGTTCTTGATTGTTCTGTTAGAAAATTGTCAGTAGCAATTCTCTTACCGGGTACACAAGCGTAGGCTGAGCTAGAAATTTTTAGGAAATCTGCTTTAAAGTATACCGACAAGCATGCAAGATCTGATGAGAATATATGGCTAGATTAATATGCGAGGAGCATAGTAAGTTCAAAGCTATTCAGTATGTCTACTCCTTTATATAACGGAAAACGGGTATTAACGCGATTATACCTGAGCATCATCGCAAAACATCAAACTTTTAAAAAAGGGTACGTTTCGGTCAGGTTCCACTGGTCCTTCTCACAAGCAGTACGTTTAAACTCTCGGCAAATATGCGTGTATCTTTGTATGTAGGTATGTATAAAACTTACCTAGCGTTAGAAATAACAGCTGCCTTAGGCATTCCTGTAGTCCCCGACGTGTAGATATACAGGAGCTTTCCTTGGAAGCCATCTCCGGCGGCGACTGTCCAGGGCGCCGGGGGCGTAGTCTCCAGTAGATTGGTAAAGTCTGTGACATTATCGCCGCTACCTTTCGAACTCGGATTGGACGCGTTCAGCGGGCGATGAGTGAATTTAAATAGTTTTAATGATGGACTCAATTCACTAAGAACGTCTTGGACGGCTGAAATTAAGAATTATATTGTTAAGAAAGGTATAGCATGCCGCGATCCTCAACAAAACCAAAGCATTTCGTGAAAAGAGAGCCGATCTATAAGATAGCAGACAAACAAGAATATCCGAGTTTCCTAATGAAGCAGTGTGCTTTCAGTTAGGGACTAAGTAATTGTATATTTGTACTTTGAGATGGCAGCATAACAACTACTTTTTCTAAAGGCAGGGATGTACAATTGATAACTTTTTTTAAACGTTACTAGGAAATTGGGTTATAAATATTTAATATTCTTGTTAACACCTCCAGCTATACTAGAATGCTTGTGTTAGTAGTGGGTTCCCGTCAGTAGTGCAATGGGTGGGATCCTGATTCTGATTATTTAAGCGTTCTGTAGCTATGGTTCAACCATGCCGTATGCTTTTTTTCAACCGTAGGTATACATAAAGAAGACATAGTAAAAGACAATGGATAGCGGAAATAAACTGCGATGATATAGATGAGTTTGTAGCGATGTAGTTCTTAATAGTATCATATTATAAACTGACATATTGCTGGGCATTCTATGAAGCAGTTCCTCTCTGAATTAACAACTTTAGAAATGCAGGATTCCTAGCAATGGTTTTTCTTACCATTAAAACGAATAAGTTGCAAGGAGGTTTTAATTTAAATTAAGCTAGTAAACGTCATTATTCGTAGCAGAACAATAGTCTAGTACGCGCACGATATTGCGAGGGCATATCTCTCTCTAGTCCATAAGTAAGATAATAGCATGTGTTTATGCTACTAGCTGTTATTTCCAATCCTGCTCACATTTTTAAGTAAACTGAGTCCTTCTTCAGAGTTCCAGCTCCATACAAAATGTACTTTACTATCGCATTTAATTCAGTGGGTTGAAACTGTTTAAATTAAGCCAAATCTTGAAATATGTTGCTTTAAATTACTTTAATCTTATTCTTTGGCTTGTTGGTTATAATTCTACACTATCAGCGCGCACTCATACTTGCCCGTTCAAGAGTTACAAGGTTCGGTAAAATGAAGTTCGATAAATATATGTTTTAAAATTATTATTATTCCTAAATATAAGTATTTTAACGTAACGCAATTATTTTATCTATGATATTATTGATAAAAAAGTACTTTTTACTTCAGTCAGTTTACTGAACCTCATAATAAAAAGAGAAAATATTTTATTCCGGCCATGCTATCAGTTTTAGAGAAAAACGTATAATGACAATTATTCATCGTAATGACAAGATCTTTCGAAAGATATTTTTTTAAATACAATTTCTTAAAAAATATCCGATGTCCCTCATATAGCAGTTTCGAGCCATTGTGTGGCGGTATGTATGTCACTTCCTAATAAAGAAATACGGTGACAATTTAACTGAGTTATTACACTTCGTTGTGACCATGGCTGCTGATAAACAACCAAACCGACGAAAAGTTTCAAGCTTAATAGGTTTCCTGTGCGATGAATAACATAATATGATACAGAACAATAAATTTTCTATTGTGTCTATCACGGTACAGCGAAGGGGTTTAATAGTATAATAGGTTATTTGTGTTAGTAACAAAATATCGCGATAGAATGCGTTTATTTATTGCAATATTGCAATGTAGCATTCGCCTGACCGTAAGACAATATTATGAGTTATGTTTCAAAAATAGTTTATACGCCAGTAGGTTAAGGCGAACTGCTTTACCGATTGTTGATTATCATGTTCAAGGGACAAGGTCAGATATTATAAGACGCCGAACTCCGGCACAAGGTCCAGTGCAACAGAAAAAAGAGATTTCTCCATAGTGTTCTCGAAGATATGTAAAGTTTGCCAACTCAGCCAGCGTGGTGGACCATGGCCTAACCCTTCTTACTCTGAAAAGAGGCCCGTGGCTAGGAGTGGGGCGATTTAATTCAGGCCTAATATTATTATTATAACCCGGAAGGAATAGACACTGCTATATTACAACTTTATTTTGCCAGGATTTTTTTAATGCCCACGCAATTGGAACCACATTACACCGCCATCTGCCGAGCACTTTCTAGACTCCATGCTATTACTAAGAATGTCCTAACGACAAAATTCAATAGCACTTTGCTCTTAGCGGGTAGCGATCCCAATAGTCAATGCAACTGTATTTACAAAAAGAAAGTATATATGTATGTTTATCCATTGTCTAGTATCCATAGTACAAGCTCTGCTTAATTTGGGCTAGATGGTGTTGTGTGTATGTGATAGAATATTATTATTATATTATTATTAACTATGAAGTAAGTCTTCACTACACAGCAGTCGTATTGATTACCGTTGTGCCCATCAAATTAAACCAACCCAGAATGGAATACAGGATGGACTTAAATGGAAAAATTAATTCCGATTTATGTTCTGAAGACTTATGACGCTAACATTATGAGCATCGAGTCGATATTTCCTACAATATCTAAATCGTATTCATGCCAACATCTGTACTATTATTATTACCTAACTGTGTTCCTCGGTTAAGTGACGTTTGTGATGGGTGGACCAGCCTTACTGAGAGGAGAGTAGTCTTCCGGTTGTATTATCAGGCTAGAAACAACTACTATGTCTACCTGAGCCAAGAATCTTACCATCTACAATTATAGATACACTACCGAACGAATCTCTTTACTTTAATTCGTATTAGAAATGCATAATTAACTCTGTTTGTCTATTACGCTTTCACGGCTAAACTACTGAACCGATGTTAATTAAATTTAGCAAGGAGGTAAATTGTATCCTATAATATACTGATCTAGCCTTAGAGTATCGTTAGCCTTCGGGTTGTAGAGGTCAGGTGGCAGGCAGCCGCTCCGTGTAAAACTGATATCCAGTCAAATCCCGATAGACCAGAAGAGCCGACCCCAAGTGACTTGGGAATAATAAAGGCTAGGGAGAAGGATACACCTTCATTGATACAAATTAAACCTAACCGCCTTAACTTAACATTAAAAATTTTACGAGCAGATAGAATAAGGAATGGATGGAGTCGAATATTGTTTCTACAAATATAAGACAAAGGCTACCTTTTATCCCGATATGTGTTCCCTAGGGGCTCATGCGGCCGGAAACGCGGCCAGCAACTAGTTGCCTAATAGTATTCTTATTACGCGGAACTGGACATATGACACAGTAAATTGGTGTTATCAGTCAACTTGACACATCGGTACAAGGTTCATTATTCACGAAGCTGCTTACAATAACTAATTAATACAATAGAAATTATGCCGCGTCGGTTTACATTATACGCAGTTGTATTAGTTTATTCATATTTAACACGGTAGCTATGACATCAACTTTCTAGCCAATTACCTACAAGCATAATATTTAGAAGATCTGCTATAGTAAACTATAGTATTTATGATCGAGAGAATATCATAAACTGCAAGTTTGATATACATTGCTGACCATGTGCGGCAGAAATCTCTCTGTTATGGCCAAAATCGCTGGTTTCCCGAATCCTAACTAATATTATAAATGCGAATGTTAGGTTGTTTGATACGCTTTCACGCGTTGACTACTCGACCGATCATCATAAAACTTCGCATACATGCTATCAGAGGTTTTGAAAAAGACATACGGTACCGAGCATCCAAGAAAATGTGTTCCTGAGGGATACAAATTTATTGCCAAAATCTAGATTAACTCAGGCGAAGCCGCGGGCAAAATCTAGTATAATGTAAACCCGGAGACGGAAAAAGTGCTCAAATTTTCGGGAATCGCTATTAAAATAATAAATAATAGTTGACATTGTTGCGACAACAGTATCCGTGTGGGAGATAAGCAGGAAAGTGCAAATAAAATAAATCTTTAAAATTAAATACAAACTTTAAATCTTTAGCGCGTTTTCGACATCAGTAGTACTACTATAATATACTTTACATATCGCGTGGTACGTGCGAAAATGCCGATAAGAGGTTTGTAGGTATTTCATTAGATTGTATACACATCAGACATTCTTTAGCTTTAATATGTAAATCCAAAATTTACGCAAATCGTATTAGATTAGTATGTAACTAACAGTCCTCCGCGGATTAATCGACGTTTAAGATTACTGCTCTGCTCCCGTGGCTTGTAACATGATGTTATAAAACATTCTACTAGTGCAAGATTTTTGATTTTGCGTTTATTCATTACAAACAAAACGTCTTCGTTTTTTTTGCTCGTCGGAACCCTCCGCCTGATGGTACACGTGTTGAAGTCCCTACTTTGACGGCCTGAGAAGGTGCTTCTTCAAACTAAAAATCTTTTCTCTTTATATTAGTATAGATACATGTATAGGTATGGAATTGTAGATAATATTAATGGGATGCTATTTTAATCACCAGCTATAGAAATAGGCTCATATACACGTTTTATTATATTTCAAATATTCTCTTATATCTATAGTTACTACCCCAAATAGTTCTAAAATGTCACAAATCGGACTATGACCACTGGCATCATTACTTAACAATTTTAAGCATAAAACAATTAAGTCCCGGCAGTGTAATTCACTTGTTGTGTTGATTTATATTCAAAGTATTTGCGTAACAAAAGGTAGCTACGTAAATCGAAGTTAAGCAGTATGTAAAAAATTAACGACATTTAAACAACAATTTTTCTTCTTTAAGTAACGATAACTGCTATTTATGTGTACGAGTATAATCGTATACACTTATAAACTACAATTATGTAAGTTAACATAACTCGCACAGTGGGTACAGACTCAACATCAAATCAACGCGAGGCAACAATCGCGTCATTAATTATTCTATATTAATATTCACAACTCTTATAAAACTAGTTTTGTGTGTTAATAATGACTTACCAGCTTGATATTCTTCGGAGAATATCAGTACGTCACATTTCGCAACGTTGATCGAATGAATGAGAGCTTTGCCTCTCTGGTTGTTGTTGATAAGAGGTGATATTGCGCCAAGCCGCGCTGTGCCCAACCATAGAGCTGGTTGCTGTGGACAGTTGTTCACCAACAACCCAACAATACTGTCTTTTTTAACACCATGATCTTTTAGCACGGCGGTTACCCGTAAACTATAATCTTCCACCTAAAAAGAAAGCAATTTATCTCAATTAGCCGGAAATAAGACAACGAATAAAGCATTGTGTCTGGGTTTCGAAGTTTGAGCGTCTGTCAACAGGTTAAAACGTTAACGCGTTTACAAGACGCGCCTGTGACTCCGAATTTCGACACACGCCGCAGCTAGGTATATAATGATACCTTATTAGAGGTATAGCAATTTGCTCCAACTAGAGCCGTCCGGCTTTGTAAGATTTGCCACTCGAGTGACTGCGATGTTTAGTAGAGTGGACTCTACAACACATCACAACCAAACGACTGTATTTGTGTTTATGCGTATGTAGGTACTCTTGGGAGCTCCTTAGGGATATAGACTTTGCTTCTTGTGGTGGCAGTGCAGTAGGTAATTACTTTTTAACACTCATACATGCACGAGTTATATTCCGTTTTCGTAATAGTCCATAGGAAACAATAACCGCTGAACCACAGGCAGAGCGGGCAAGAAATAAGCTTCGGACAGTTTTTATGTTGTTATTCAAGTCTACTATGGCACGATGAGGCATTTTGGTATCTAATGATGATCGTAATAGAATGTTCAAGAGCGGACTAAATAGACTTCGGCGCACTACTTAGGCGTGCCGAAGATGACTTAGTCGAAGCATTGTTTACACAGACGAATGCCGACTTTGGCTTAAATTTAGTTGACTTTGGCTGCAAATTTAATCTCATTTAACCTGAATTGGACGTCGTATGACGACTCCGGCTAGTTGCCGAAGTCTGACGTCTTATTGACTTTGTGTAAGCTAGTCTTAAGTCAGTGACCTTCATAACACATAAACCTGGCTTGCTTGGCCAAAGAATTCAATCCAAATTATAATAATATAATATCTTTATTTGCAATTCATTAGCGCATCAATGCTATGAGGATGGTGTGGAGGCCACTGCTCTTAGACCACATGACTGCTTACCATCAGGCGGAGTATGGTCATTTTGACGAGCAATATAGAAAAAAAATGTTGCTAATATGTAATATCACCCTAATTCAATATACATAATAGCTAACAAAGCAATGTTATAAATTTGAATTTGTCTTCTTGTTACTTTCCATTCAACTAAATCACATTATTTTCTTTGCACATAAGCACTTATCCACAAGCAAGGTAAATTGAGTATGAAGGTTAGTGTTACAGAAGTACTTGTAATACTATTGGTATACATCATAAGGAGCTTTCAAGCATAATATGTTATCATATAATAACATACCTGGCAATCACACAGCTGAATCTTAGTTCACATTGTATAAATATTTACATATGACAAAAACTTTTTGAAGGTTATAAGACAAAAATAAATATATTGGTAAATTTCCATAACAAGTAAATTTAGATATATTTATTATACTAATGTTTTATCACATGCAAGTGCATGGTGCATCAGCAACTTACCAGCATGCAAATTCAAATTCAAATTTATTTATTTGCTATCATTAAGATAAAATCTTTAAGTAAAATACTTAATGATAATTCTAATTTGAATATGTTGAATGAAAAAAATGCAATTGTAACTCAAATTTAATTGTAGCTCATGTTTAATTTAGGCCAGTGACAACAATGCTACATGGATGGTGCATTGTGTTAATTGATTAACTGAATGAACTGAATGTTGCGGGTTTGGTACATGCATAGTACAAAAATTGTGTGATATGCAAACTGAATCTAAATTTTGTTTATGTCTTTGTTTCAATGTTTGTAAGTGCAGGCATTATCATAAATTGTGTATTGTGGCAATTGACAAGCTTATCTATACTAATATTATAAAGCTGAAGAGTTTGTTTGTTTGCTTGAACGCGCTAATCTCAGAAACTACTGGTTCGAATTGAAAAATTATTTTAGTGTTGGGTAGCCCATTTCCCGAGGAAGGCTATAGGCTATATAACATCACATTTCACAAAAATATGAATCTTTCCTCTTTATAATATTATATTAGTACTATTCTAGTTAACACTCGCAAAAGTTAATCTATTTTGGCTGATAACAGGCAACACAACAACTTATTAACAACAACAGCAACTTATTAATTTTTAAGTTATCTGATAAGCTGGAATATTCCCACAGATTATATAAAATATTTTGATAGTTTCATCTATTACAACTGTAATATTGTGTAAGTACATATCTATATTTGGCTTCAGTGAATATTTATTAGGCTAGTTATTTTCAATACCCATGTCAATTATTTTATTTTTGCTAAAGGGCTTTGAATATAAATTAAAGATACAGTTTTATCCATCAAACATTAATTTAGATCCATTATAAATTAATCAACTTCATATAATCCAAAGAAAGTACAATATAATTGTTACTTGTACTTTTCTTAAAATGTTATTCAACTTCATACATTCCAATTGTTTTAAGATTCATGTGATACTTAATACTTGCTATAATAATAATATATTTTTGAAATTCTAAATGGACTTTGGTGTTATTGTTAATCTGTCAAGTCGTAGAATACGAAACATAATTAAAAATCTATTGTATTTGGCCATTGGTGTGCCGCTGCAACTTAGTAGGTTAAATGATTAATTATGTCAATTAATCATTTAACTAATTCATTAATTAATTGACATTAATTTATGCTACAATTTACTTTAATATTAACCTCAAAGAAGTTAATATCAAAATCACCCTGCTAGTTTATAGCTGACCACAAAGAGATAAATGATAAAACTTTCTCTTTTATAAGTGGATGTACAGTTAGTACTTCCAGACACTTTCTATCTGAATTTTGAAACTTATGTTTAAATGTGTTTAAAACTATTGCTAGAATATACTTTGGTTTGACTACTGTGTGGCAATGTATCCTGTGTGTGTACAGCTCATGAATAACTAATTACTATGATAAAATATACTTTGACCTGTTGCTTTGTTCCATAGGTAGTATTTTTGATACTGTTATTAAAGTACTATTACTAATCATAAATTCTAAGAAATTATTATTAAAACATAATCCATACATACCTCCTTGAAAGTCCATACTTCATCTTGAAACAAGAAACAAGGTTTATCTGGATGCCTGTGCACCACTTCATGAAAAACATCTGGTATGGACACATTATCCCCGGCAAACTTTTTTGTCATCCACAATATCTTTAAGTATGACAACAGGGCTCTAAAATAAAATTACACTTATCAGGTGAATATCTACAACTTGAAGAGTTAGATAATTATCCTTATGAACTGCAATTATACATCATCAAAACTTTATGTAAACAAAACTGCTACAAGATTTTAATTGAAAGGGGGAAAAGAATACAAAAAACTTTGCAACTAGGTATATATGTGATTTTTTTATATTAGTATACTATCACTTTGTAATGTTACGATGACGTGCCAGTTCAACACTCTTACCTTAAATCTCGCGGTGCAGTCATTAACGCAACGTAACACCATCTTGTATGGAATAAAATAAGATAAACGAGCCCAAGAATTGGAAGAGACAATATCATACAAAAGAATCCTTGGGTCAACCAAACGGCGGCACAGGCCGCCGCTATAGCAGCCAACACGAGCACCATCACGACCGCCTTTCGCAACGAAACGCGCCTAACTGCTGAACAACGGCGACCCACCGCGAATCTGGAAAGTGTGGAACGTCGCCGCAACTGTTGTTCAGCCTGCATTCATACAATAATTGTAGGTTGGTTCTTCATGAGAACCTTTGTTTACATTTACACATTACTGGCTTTTAGGGATAAATTAACATATAGGTTTTTGTAACTGTGTTGACTGTTAATATTCACATAATTCGTATTTAGTAAACTAGACAATCACGGATTTATGATGACAAAATAGTAAATTTATAAATTCGAATGGTAATACAATTGTAGTCAATTATAATAAAACAGAAAATGTTACAGAGTCATTATAATATTTGTTATTTCAAAACATTTACGAAATTACGAGAATGTCATCATATCGCTAGATCAATATGTGACAGTTGCGTTTTGTTAAAATATTAGCGGGTGTGAGTATGTTGTAATTAGTTAAATAATAAATTAGAAAACAAGTATGTAGTCATTAATTAATGCCTAATAGGTAGACTTTAATAATAAAATATGTTGCTTTATAAACTTGTATATATTCTACATATCCTCATTTAGTATCCCCATCCGTGTTTCCACGCGCGCCTCTGTGCAGTGTGTCCGTTACCCCTCAAGGGGACAGTAGGGCTAAAATTTAGAAGTGACCAAAAGGTAGGTCATTTCGTGTAGTGGCCTGCCGTTTCATACGACGGGCGGGCCAATACCTCGGCGGGGTTGCGATTGCATGTGAAAGTGATTCACCCGGCCCCGGCAATTGCGGTTATGTCGAGGAATACAGTGGTGGATTTAGTCGGTATCGGTCACCATCTTTCCTCCGGTGATGCCAACATAACCCTTCTGCCGCCCCGCGGAGAGGTATGCGTCAGTGCAGTCCAGCATGTGCCTACTAGTTAAAAATTTAACTAGTAGGCTAGATCTAGAGATTGACCTTGAAGCCTCATTCACTGGTTCGGCCAATATACTTTGGATGCTTTCCACATCTAACCTATTATACTTAAACTTATGGAATATACTTTGTCGTTGTCTCTCGTTCTTGACACAATCCGTCAGCAAATGGTATACATCCTCCGCTGTATGACAAAGCTCACAATTCGGGGATTCACTTTTACGCATGAGGTATGTAAACTTAGCTGACGGATAATGTCCTGAACGGAGTCTAGGCATTTATTTTAATTTTTTATTGTTATATAGGGCCCGGTTGCTTTGGCCAGTTCCTGTGTCGCATAGACCGGCAAGAGATACCCGGTTGTCACCACTGCGGCGACTGCCGCGATGTTCTTGTAGACACGGCGCTACACACGTTAGCGAATTGCCCCGTTTCTGCGTTCCCAGCGCCGTGAGTTGGTCGCAGCAGTCGTAGTGGGTCCCCTTTCGCTGCCGGCCCTGGTTCATGGTCCGGAGTGAGAGGTCCTGGAATGCCGTCGCCTCCTTCAGTGAGGGAGTCATTCCATTAAGGAGGCGGTGGAGCGTTAGAGGTCACGCGTAAACCCTCTCCCCAACTGCAGAATCGGGTGCCGGAGGGCGCGAGACGACCTCCAGCCACCATGAGCTTTTACCTGGGGTTGGTAGACTTCGTGTGCTTGCCCGCCACCCGATAAGCTCCAGGTCCGAGAGGCGGCGTGCGTGTTCCCACGCGCGCCTCTTTGTCGTGTCTCTGTCTCCCCTCAAGAGGACAGTAGGGATAAAATTAGATTAATAAAATGGGTAGATTAGTATTGTGTAGTGGCCTGCCGTTTCACACAGCCGAAACCTCGGCGGTGTCGCGATTGTATGGGAAAGTGATTCGCGTGGCCCCGCTGACTCTAATTATGTCGAGGAACAACATGGTAGGCTTAGTCGGTTTTACTGGGATGTCGCCATCTTTCCTCGATGAGTACGACATAAACCTCTCCGTCACCCCGCGGAAAGGTATGCGCTAATGCATTCCCCACGTATGCTTTCCAATGGTGAAAGAATTTTTAAAATCGGTTTAGTAGTTTTTGAGTTAAATCCTAACAAACAAGTAGCTGCGATATCTCAGTGGGGAGATCAACAGACTACAATGCAGAAGGTCTCGGATTCGAGCCTACGTCGCGCACCTCTGACTTTCGGAAGTTATATGACTTTTCGAAATGATATGCGTATTGATTGACAATTATCGCCTGTTCCGTGCCTCGGAGAGCACGTTAAGCCGTCGGTCCCGACTGCTATGAACATCTATAGCAGTCGTTATTGGGCAGTCAGTGCCCTATAATATCCTGACACTGGTCTAGCCTTAGGGTATCGTTAGCTTTCGGGTTGCGGAGGACAGGTGGCAGCCGCTCCGTGTAATAACTGATATCCAGTCAAATCAAGTGAAGTTATAGATGCCTGGTAGGTGGCTTGGTTTTCCAGAATTTCCTGGCTTTATGGCTTTAAGAAAGTGTCTCATCTGGCATGAACGATTGATGCTTGTAATCGAGCAATGATTGCTGCCTGAGCTCGCAATGGGCTTCTAGATAAGTTTGAATTACGTATGCGAAGCATGCCGAAAAAAGTAAATAAAATCTTAACGAAAAAAAATACATTGAAATTAAACTACTTACGGATTTTATCGCGTTGTTTATTTATCACTGTATTACATAATTTTGAAACTATTACACTACTGTAGTAGTAGTGGTAGGTATTGAATTATACTAATTTATAAGCTAATAAAATTATTTAAACTATTAAATCTATTTATATTTAGGTTACGTGACCATGGCTGCTGAAAAGCAACCGAAACGACGGGGAAAGTGTAGTTAAAATCTAATAAAAATCCGTATATAGTAGTTTATGCGTGGGCAAACCGTTTGCGCAGATACAAAAAACGCGTGGACCGGTATACTGTGAATTGCACATTTCAAAGAGACCAGAGATGTGTTTATAGAAGTTGGGAATGACCGGATCAATGTGTGACTGATGGGCGGCTGCCGGATGCTGATACCACAAACACCTTTTGGCGTAGCATCTGGTCGGTGCCCATGGGCCACACAGAGGGCGATTGGATCCGTGATGTCGAGCGAGTGGCTGAACAAATTCTAGAGATGGAAGACGTAGTCATTGAAGACCAGGATGTTACTAGTGCAGTCCGTTCGATATCATATTGGAAGACTCCAGGTCCGGACGGGCTGCATAACTTCTGGCTGAAGTGGCTACGTAGTTCGCATGCTTGTTTGGCATCGCAATTTCAATCAATCGTAGAATCTGGGTCGTTGCCAGATTTTATGACCACAGGAGTTACGCACCTGCTCCACAAAGAAGGTAGTACTCATGAGCCTGGAATTTATAGACCGATCACCTGTTTACCATCGGTCTATAAGCTTCTTACATCTATTCTGAGAGCCAAAATTTCGAAACATATTGAAATCAATTCTATTATGTCGGCCTCTCAGAATGGTTGTAGGAAGGGGGCTCGTGATACGAAGGAACTCCTCCTCATTGATATGGCCATTAGCCAACGGGTTCGCCGTAATCGCAGGAGTCTGGTGACATGTTGGATAGATTACAATAAAGCGTTTAATTCAGTGCCGCATACATGGCTCTTCAAGGTGCTGGAGCTGTATAAAGAAAATACAACTCTATGCACCTTCTTGAAGTTGTGTATGGGGCAATGGAAAACGGCTCTTTACTATCCAGGGTGTCGACAGACCCAGGCGACCAGCGACCTAATACAGATTAAGCGAGGTATATTTCATGGCGACTGTCTGAGTCCTCTTTGGTTTTGCCTAGCCTTGAACCCTCTCAGTACATTACTAGAGGGTTCAGGGCTAGGTTACAGGTTAAGAAGAGGCGGTCAGGTCGTATCACAGTTGCTATACATGAATGATTTAAAGCTGCATTCACTGATTCCCATTTGATAGACTTACTAAGAGTAACTGATTGCTTTAGTAAATCTATCAACATGGAGTTTGGTGTGGATAAATGTGCAGTCATGCATGTAAAGCAAGGAAGGATGGTGGAATCTGAGAGCATTGAACTTTCAGATTCCATTAACCTAAGATCGCTTCTCATTACTGATACCTACGAATAATTGGGTATGTCACAAGCCTTAGGTATAAATGAAGCAGACATGAAACAATCGTTGAAGCAGCGCTTCTTTGGTCACCTGAGAAAAATACTTAACAGTCTTTTATCAGGCGCTTTTAACGGTTGGGTCATGCCGCTTCTTTTATACTCCTTTGGCATACTTAAGTAGACTCAGACTGAGTTAGATACCCTGGACAGGAAGGTACGTACACTGTTGACGGCATACCGAATGCATCATCCTCGTTCGTCTGTGATGGGTTATACATCCCGCGGAAATGTGGGGATCGAGATTTTCTAAATGCCAAAACCCTCCATAACAGTGAGGTGTGCAACCTTAGAGAGTATTTCCTTCAAACAAACGTGGATATGCATCGTGATGTTGTCGCAGTGGATAACGGACTCAGCCCGCTTAATCTAGCTAAAGAGAGCTGGCGCATCCCTATAGTACTGAGCATTGACGACCGCAAGAGTGTATGGCAGAGCAAGGAACTTCACGGTAGGTTCTATAAGACCCTCTGTGGGCCTGATGTAAACCTTCTCGCCTCCGTGAACTGGCTACGCTTTGGTGACCTCTTTGGGGAAACCGAAGGGTTTGTCTGTGCAATTATGGACGAAGTTATCAAGACGAATAACTAACGGCAATATATCCTAAGGGGCGGTACGATTGACATATGTCTGGCGTGCCACCAACCCGGTGAATCGAGGTCGTCGATATGTGGGATGTGGACTCGGCAATCTTTGTACCGATAGTCGTTACGGTGAACGGTCTAATAGCCAAGAGCCTCGACCAACATCTTAAGAGGCTCGCGTTAGGTGCTTGGGTCAGAGGTCAGATGCAGAAGGCAGTCCTTCTCGATACGGCACGCATAGTTAGGAGGTTCCTCTCTCTGGACCCTAACCACCGACAGCTTGGACCTTGTCTCGATGCCGGTGGGCCTCCATAATTTTTATATTTTTAAATGTGTTTTTTTTAAATTATATATTTAAAAATGTAATTTTTATTGGTAAGTAGTGAATAAATGTGAAATAATAATAATATAAATAAATAATAATACAAACAGAATACTTTCCAGCGAAAACTAAAAAATAAAAAAGTAAAACGTTTCTAAAAAATAGCTTTTATTTAATTAAAATAAGCTTTTACTTTAAAACTTTTACTATCAACTAATAACGTCATTCTCATTACACAATTTATATTATACAAAAGCTTGTAGCGAGATTTACTTGTGTAGTAGTAATAAATTAAATATATTGATGTATTTGATTTTAAATATTAAAATTTTCAAACTACGTAAATACGAATACTTAAATCTTGCGACAGCTTTCATATCATATAAATTGTGTGTGTGGTGCGCGACCCACATTACACAGAGCAGGATCAACTTTGGAAAAGTTGGTTGAATACTATGGGAAAAAGTATCGTAGTTAAATCGACCCATTGAGATTTTATTATTTAATGATTTTTTCATTTTAATGAAATAAAATTCCAATGGGTAAAAATAAAGCGCCGCCGCGCCGTTAGAAAATCTGGAAATACTGAAGAAAATATCTATGGTAAAACCTCATTAAGACTTGCGGTGTTGACGTTAATCGTAGCGGCTATGTTTTTTATCTCTATATAGCAGATTGCTATGAAATAGCGTTTTGAAAGCCATTAAAACTGTCGAAAATATACCTACTAAAGAGGTTACTGCATAGCTGCATGCCATTATACACTACATATATTTTTTGAGTACCTATTTACATTCATTTTTTATCGCTATTATTTTTAGTATCCAATAATCATAACTTTCTAATATAACATTCGTTTCAATGAACCTCCAACTGACAAGATAAGCAAAACAATCGCGACTGAACTAAACATCATAGTGTTATCATAACCAGTTATTGTCAAACTAACAAGGCCGATGTAATTTTTGAGTGTTAAATATTATATATTATTGAATATTGACTGCTTCGGCGGCGCAGCGGTAGTGTATGCTACTGTCGTGCTTAACGTTTGGTTCCTGAGTGGGACAAAGTGCTATTGGGTTTGATGTCTAGAAATTCCCAATGACAGCTCGGTGCAATGACTTGCCCTCTATTACGTGGGACTGAAAACCATAGTTGGGAAAATGTGGGTGTAATGCACTTGTTCTGCGGAGATTTATTATTATATATTTATTTCATAATCTCTGTTAATCACTTCTAGGTAGTTACTAAATCACCGAGCTTACATTACCAACCATTCATTTTATTCTCTATTGTATTTTTATTTTCAATTTATTATTTAATTCCAATTTATATATAATGTCCATGAATACGCTATCTGGCAAACAATCTATCTCTGTTCCTATTTTGAAATCTTAATATTTTTATTTGTATATTTGTATTTTTGTACGGTTTAATTTTTTGGAGAAATTGATTTGTATATTGTTTATATGTATATTATTATTGTCTGTCTAGTGGCGCCCATTGTTTATTATTGATGTTAATTTGTGGATAATGCAATGGGCTACAGAATTGCTATTAATAGATTGTAATATTTATGCGTAATATATATGTTGTAACTGTTTATTATCCCATAATAAATAAAAATAAAATAAAAAATCACTCCTATTTATATGGTTGATGGTGTACTACGTCTTTTTTACTTAAACTTTTGACGTGACTACGTTGTATATACAATTCAGCATCTCATTACAAGCCTCTGCCTACAACTCCATGGCGCAACCATAATTCGTAAAAATGAGCTGACTATATGTCACATTTTGGACTAAATCAACATAAAAAATTGTGGAAGGCAGTCAGTGCGCATTAAACAACATGTGGTGATGTCATATATTGACACTCTCCTCAACTTGGAGTGAGTTATATGTAAAGGAGAGCATGAGATTGTAATAGCGTACTTCAGCCAGGTCCTATTCAAACCTGAAAGCAACTACTGTGTCACGCGAAGAAAACTTCTAGCTGTCGTAAAGACATTGCAGCACTTCAGCAAATATTTGTTGGGGCGGACACACCTGCAAAATGACCACGCTGCATTGAAATGGCTACTACAGTTTAACCCAGAAACAGTTTGACCCAGAAGGACAGGTAGCAAAATGGATTGAACAACTATAGGAATTCGACTTCATAATACAGCATCGCAGTGGCAAGTCACATAGTAATGCGAATGCCATGTCACGTAGACCGTGTCCCGACCAATGCAAGCTCTGCGCCAGGCAAGAGGCCAAGCAGGAAGGACTAGTGAGGATGTTGAGGACGGATCTTAGCGAAGATTGGAAGGAAACTCTGCAGAGAACGCAACAAGGGGACAAAGACATAAGACACATCCTCGAATGGAGGAAAACAGGTGCTTCGAGACCTCATTGGAGTGAAGTTGCAACAATGAGCTCTTTAACCAAGAGTTATTGGGCACGGTGGGGAAGCTTGATTATCCAGGATTATCTAGGATTGAGTTCTCTGCCGGAAATCGAAAAATGCTCGTGGTGACAAGTGTCACCTGCACATTGTCGTGCCAAAGCTCAAGGTACCGGAAGTTGTACAACTCTATCATAACGGGAGTTCAGGAGGTCACATAGGAGTTAAGAGAACTCTGATTAAGAGCCGGGAACAATTTTATTGGATTCATTGTCGAGAAGACGTTGAGGAATGGTGCCGCAAATGCACGAATTGTGCTGCCGTAAAGGGACCATACACTCGCAACAAGGGTGCATTAAAGGTGTACAATGTAAGATCCCCGTGGGAACGTATATCATTAGATGATGCTGGATCGTTTCCTGGAAGCCAAAGAGGCAACAAGTACTTCTTGGTGGTCATGGATTACTTCACAAAGTGGCCGGAAGTGTTTGCAATTCCCAATCAAGAGGCATCTACGGTGGCCGACAAGCTAGCCCACGAAGTCTTTTGTCGTTTCGGGGTACCCTTAGAGATCCATAGTGACCAAGGTCAGAACTTCGAGTCTGAAGTATTTAAGGAGACTTGTCGTGTGATGGGTGCCCACAAAACAAGGACAACCGCTTATCATCCGCAATCAGACGGCATGGTAGATCGATTTAACCAGTCTCTGGAAAGATATCTGGCGAAAGTTGTAGAAAGCAAAGAAAGGGATTGGGACAAACACATTCAACTGTTTCTCCTGTCATGCCGTTGTGCTGTTCAAAAAAATACCTGCTTTTCCTAATTTTAGAAGAGAACTACGATTACCTGCAGACCTGTTCACCGGCATTCTACCTGAATATCCACGCAGCATAACAGATTACGCGAATGATCTGCGCAACAAGGTGAATGATGTATACGAGCATATCAGATAGACCGGTCAATAGATGTCTGAGAGGATGAAGACCCGCTATGATCGGAAGGCGAACAATAAAGGCTTTGAGGTAGAATCGCTGGTGTGGTTACATAATCCGGTACGCAGCAAAGGAAAATCTCCTAAGTTGCAGGTAAACTGGGATGGACCCTATCGCATAGTCACTAAGATGAATGACGTCACCTACCGGATAAAGAAAGAACCACGATGTACACCAAAGATCGTTCATGTGAATCGATTGGCACGCTACTACGAATCCAACAATGTTTGGGATGAACATGTCTAAGCGGGGCAGTGTTACAGCCAGTGCCATCTCTCGGCACTGTGGGGAAGACTCGGCAGTTCCTTCTAATAATTTATTACAGCGCCATCTATTGACGTCTTACTGAACTACGTAGCTTGTCGGTACGCGTAAAAACAGCGCTGGAACTTTCTCAAATCTTCGTACTGTATACATACCGGGTATGGCGTTTCTAGAAATCTCCAGAAACGCTTTAACGGCGTATAAAAGGGCAAGGCCAGCGCTCGCCGAGTCAGTTTACAATTGTAAGCGGTCAAGTATTCGTCGGAGCGGACGGAATCGAAAATATCACAGAGTTTAAAGCAGTTAGAGTAGGAAAGTGTACAAGTAGTGTGTGTGGTGTTTTAAACTTAATTGTGTGTTAGAATAAAACATGTTTTAGTCCGTAATATTGTTTAAATCCTTATCCCTCGAGCTCAGCACGTAACAATACTTAAATAATCATTTAGATATGTTAAATGTTAATCCATTTTAGAATTTAATGATATTGAGTTTAACGATTTCACGCAACAGCTTGCAGTAACTTTTTCTCTCAATAACTATGGGAGTTTTCACGTCATATTAAGAGGAAACACCACGGGCGAGAGAATTGAAAAATAGATATTTGTAAAATCTATTGCTGTCGCGCAGTGCCCGCAGAACGTGATAGAGACAACTGCAGCTTGGACCGAAAATACCTATTAAAATACACAAAATCAACGTTTCGTAGTCCCCTAATTCCTTCTCCAACACTTGACCGATTTAATTACTTTTTTCATTAAAAATTTAAGAAAGGCTTTGGCCGTGTTTCTATGTTTTCCTTTTTTTATATAATCTACTCAAATTTGTTTGCTGGATGTTTGAACACAGCTGAAAATCTGGCCAATTTTTGAGGATTTTGAATGCTCATGTCTCTTTTAATAATTAATAAATGAAAAAAAGGAACACATAGGGACATGGCAATAGAGGCCATACATTTTTTGGGAAATTATTATTGCTCTACTGGCATTATCCAGGGAGGAAACAGGGGACTACTATTGTATGGGCAAACAGCCCTTGTGTTTCCTCTTAAAGGCGTTTGTTAACGTAATCTAAAATACAAAATAGATTTCTCTTCTTTTGAACTGTGACTAAATCAATTCAGCACATTTCAACTGCTATCTTCTTTATTGATAAGGAGGTATTATTCCGGTTTCGACGGGCCTGTGTGAGTTTCATAACTTTTGACCTCTACTCGTTTGAACATTGGCATATCGTTCTATACATGTTTTAAAACCGCCTCTAGCGATATTATCAATACAAATTAAATTGTATGGAAAAACATGGCAATGATCACACATGGCAAGGGGCCTCTTTGAAAACGCATAATAAACCCTCAGTACTGCGCAGGTATATCACGTACTTGTTAGTTACCAAACGTGCCTGTACGCATGATAGGGTTAGTAAATATGTATGTACAACAAAATAATAATCCAATATTATTGTATACATGCGATGTGTCTAATATTTCGATAAGACTAAAGATAAATAAATAATGCAACCCACTACTTATAAATTCAAATGTTATCAGCTACAAGCAACATAATATCGAATTATTTTCAATCATAGGTATATCACCAGTTTGTAAATGTTTAATGCACAATTGTTATATATCTGAAATGCGAACTTTATAAATATACATTCACATATTGATCAATTCGTTGTAAAATATTATATTTAACTCAAATCGTGATCGAATACTCGGTACTCGATTTGATTATTACCTACACATTGATTAGATTTTGAGACATTTTTAGTATGACTGTGTCGAGTGCGTAGGGCTGGCAAACATTATAAACCTATTAAAAAAAATTGAAATACCATCAGTGCATGTCTGAGAGTGATGCATTATGTTATCGAAGACAAGTTTTCTAAAAATGTTTTCCTACACTGTTACAGCAAACGATAATTAGCTATTTTCAACGCTCTGAATACTTAATTCGAATTTTGAACGACAATCCTCTAATCTTTGATTAAACTTACTCCGTCATCATGATGTTGTAAACCAGTTCTTAGTTTCTAAGGTATGGGTAAAATAATAACACTTGTTGGTACATTGATTTTTTTATTACTTACACCGTCTATTCTGAAACATATAGTCATACATCATAAGTACAAAAATGTGTACAATTGAAATCAACAATATTAAATATTTATACATAAACTACTTACTCTACGGTTGTGACGTCTTTATATAAAAATAATTGAGCTACATTATGGAGCTTAAAGATCCATTTTAATTATAATTAGGTAAAGGAATCCATTCACTTAAGTGCTAAACATGATATGCGATTAAAAAAAGAATACTTTACACTAGGAAAGTACTAACTTTAGGTGGGTATACAACTACCCACGCTATTTTTATGAGTGTAAAAATTAAATGGAATTATGGAAGAAGAAGTCTTATACAAATAAATGTATCAAATATTAATTTAAAATCCAAAAAATCTTTTGTCTATATAGGTACTTATAGACACATATAAATATAGCAATTGTCAATACGTATTTTCTTCATTTATAAAACTACTTATGCGTTAGATACGTGACAAATAGTAACTTAAAAATATCTACTACTTAACAATTTGTAATACTTAACACAAAGGCACAATTATTTTTATTATTATTTAATAGTCAATAAGTTAAAATTAAATCACAGTCTAATTTGTCCTGATACAATTTTCTCATACTCCTCGTTTCCTAAAGGCACGTACTTCTCCGATCTCGAGTCCAAGTAGTAAAGTTTATCTTTTACTACAGACGGATTGTAACCTTCTTTTTGCAAGTCCACCTTCTTCATTTTGAAAGTGCCTGTAACCAACATAAAGTAGCTTACACGAATGTACCTATACGTTAAAAATAAATTTCATAGCATGCATTTTATGACGGGTTGCTTATATATTTTTTATCTACAATTAATTTAAATCGGTTTTCTTTAGATTCTTTCACCAGCCGTAACTTTACATTTTATATAACACATATTTTGCTGGGTATAGTCACCCTTAATAACATGTATGCAGAACACAATTCCATTAAAATTTACAGCTCTACAGCTGATATGTCAAAATATTGTATACATGGCATGGTCGGCAACGCGCACGGCACAAGTGATGCCTCTGGTGTTGTAGGCTACGGTGACCACTTACCATCAAGTGGTCCGTATGCTTGGTTGCCACTTCACTGTAGAACCTACATCTATTATTCCAAAACATGATATTTACTGCAACATATTAATTCCAAGTAAACATTTGTTCCAAAACTTTGTTTACAACTATTGTTTATTAATGATGTAAATAATTATATTAGATACAATATTTTGGCATATTGGATTTGTACATCTTTGTGAGAGTGATTGTACATTATTTACACATAGACTAATGTGAATATATTTTTTTGTACATGATATAAATAAATAAAGTATGAAATTGCGATTTCATATTATATGGAGTTGTTAGATATAAAGCTGAAGAGTTAGTTGCTTGTTTGAGTTTTTAGATCCAACTCCAATGTATTACTTTACTCTATGATCCAACTGTACTTATTTTTTGTTATAATACCCGACGATGGCGTTCCGTAAACTATACAATATACCTACATACATTTAATATATCGAAAGCGCCTCTAGCGGCAGCTTTAGCGAACTAATCATATTAAATTTATTTACCACGGATAGATGGCGCCAGCGCAAATATGGCACAGAATGCCACAGAAGTGAAAAAGAAAGTGAAGTAGGTACTCAAATGGTACGAAATTCGATTTAAAAGTAACAAAGCGTAATGACGACATATTGTGAATTCTACAAAATTACTACCAATTTCACACTACCAATTTCAATGTAGGTATCTATAGCGGGCAAGAATCAGGTGTCGTTGCTGGGCTATCATTTTATGCGCATAATGGTTTCTATTGAAGTATGTCAATCGTGATTGTGCATTAATGTGACATACATTGAATCCATTGTTGCTTAATGCTTTTGCCGCTAGTGTCTAGTACGTATTATTTGTCTCGTTTATCAGATTAAATTAGTGCTTATATTTGAGGTCGATCGGTCCCGGTTTCGATATCTAGGTCAGGCTAAATGTTATTGGGTATTTCTATTAGGAAATTCTCAATAGTGGCGCAAAGATGGTAAATATGCCTGGAAGAGGGAATAGACACTCGCTATCATGTGGATCTTAAAACACAGTTGGCGAAATGTGAGTGTAGCATATCTATACCTACTAATATTATAAAGCTGAAGAGCTTGTTTGTTTGTTTGGTTGTACGCACAAATCTCAGGAACTACGGATTCGAATTCAAAAATTCTTTTAGTGTTGGATAGACTATTTATCGAGGAAGGCTATAGGCTATATAACATCACGCTATGACCCACGAGGGCGGCGCAGTAACCATAAACGCGAGTGAAACCGCGGGCATATCTAGTACAGATATAAATTCAAAATAGGTATATAGTCTTTATATCTATTATAACCCAACACTAAAAGAATATTTCAATTCGAACCAGTAGGTAGTTCCTGAGATTACCGCGTTCAACCAAACAAACAAACTCTTCAGTTTTATAATATTAGTATACCTAGATTAATTATTTCCTTACTACATTGTAATATTTCTTAATTTTTCAACAACTCTAGCACTTTGCATTTTGCGAGTTTAGTTTAAAATAGAACAAACACAATGTATGAATTATTTTCATTCGTGTGCCGTGAGGAACTTTACAGAAATTAAAACATCGGGTACAAAGAAGTCAGACTTGGAGCTACTGATAACGCGCTTAACGGCGCATAGACATCCGCAAGATGACCATTTAAATCAATCTACGGCCTGTTCAGCTAAACTTTGATTAATTAATATTAAAAAGCAGTGTCTTACCGGTCATATCGAGGCTTTTCATAATCCTAATGAATATTGGTCGCGCGTACTTCGGCAAGTCTTTCGCAATGTCCTTAGCCAACTTGTCCAAGTCTAATGATCCTTCTATATCGACTATGCCGCACATGCCCGCACGCCCATCGGTGTTTGGTATCTAGAAAAAAAACGATAACGTTACCAAACTATCAATTTGAACAACTGGTTTTAAATATGTAAAGGCGTTGACAAATGTTATATAAGCCTACATACACCTTTATTATTTGCATTATTGCATGAACATAATATACCTAAATATAATACTAAGTATATATATAATAATTACATCAATTTTAAGTATAGGTAGGTACCATAAAAAAATGTTTTGTTAAAAAAGCATAAATTGTCTATAATTTATGACTGTTAAGAAATTAAAATGATGAATATAGTTTTTATCTTTATTAATGTAGAGTTAGGAATCGTGATTACTAATTTATTCTCATTAACCTAGATTGAATATATCATTAATTAATTCTTACAGCTAATAGGCTTATATATGATCGGTAAATGTAATGACATTCTAGCTTTTCCGTTATCAGAGGAAGCTGGGATGTTAATAAAATTAGTGAATCTTTGTATAAAACGTAGAAGGTGATTAATAATAAGTGTCTCCTCGAGGGTGACATAATCTTTGTGATTAAACCCTCTATAATAAACAAAGATAAAAAGTAAAAAAGCTAATAGGCATGGTCCAAGATGTTTTTTTGTGTTTGCATATCGAATAACCAATCAATATCAACGATTAATGCTTCAAATAATAATCAATATTTAGAAACATTTAAATTACTTGAGAATTTAATTATTTTTGCGATACATAATCTTACATTGCTAATTACGATATCTCAATTTCTGTGCTTAAAAGAATTACAACAGCTACTCATCTGCTGTTATGTTTTAGAGATGTTTTTAGGCGCATATATACTTGTAAAAGCTTTATACATATATACTGTCCATTTATTTATTTTTATATTTTATTGGATCGCCGATAGCTTTACTTTAAGGTGTTTCAGGATTATCTATTATTTACGGGACATCCTATATATTTTGAATGGTGTAATTTGTGGTATAGTCTGCCACTAATTGGACGATGACGATCTTTGTACCTAACCTAAAAGTAATTTACTGGCATAACCATAAGTTATATCTACTTATGCTTAATAGTATCATTTGTTTCCTATTGTATAAAAGATTTGAATTGCACATGTTTTATTTAAAATTGTAACACTGAGCTTTATTTAATAAACTACAGCTAAAACTGTAGCTATATCAAAAGACGGTAGTTACAAAACTCTAGTCAGATTTTGAGGGAATTCATTGATATCAAAACGATACGCAAGTCTCGCCCGATTTGTTGATACGTAATAATACGAATAATGCATAATAAAAATTTACTATTCACCTCCACTCCATACACAACGGCATCACGCTGATCTGCGACCCTGGAGATAGAAGCCTCCACTTCCGTGGTAGAAACATTTTCCCCGCGCCATCTGAATGTGTCACCCGTACGGTCCAAGAAGTATAAGTAGCCTAACTCATCAGCCATTAGAATATCACCTGAAAGTAAAATTAATATTAGTTATCATTTTGAACTTCATTTAACGCTCGAGAGCTTAGTGGGAGACAGTTGGACTGCCACGCAGAGGTCTCGAGTTCGATCCTGAGGCACGCATCTATAAATTTTAGAAGTTATGTGCGTAATAAATATGTAATTACGATTCGCTTTCACGGTGAAGGCAAACATCGTGAGGAAACCTCTGAGAATTCTGCATAATGTTCTCGTAGATATCTAAAGTCTGTTTACTCGCACTAAGCCAGCGTGATAGACTATGGCCTAACCCTTCTCAGACTGAGAAGAGGCCGCGCAGAATCGCGTGGTATGTACTCATAGATAAATAAGTAACATAAAGGTAAATAACTAGTCATTGTATGTACATTACATCTCTAGCCAAATCTGTCTATAATCCAATCGCAATATGCTTGGAACTAACAACAAATACATTAGGATTAACTATGATCGCGTTACAACTCTGACGAGGATGACGTATGGTTGTTTACAACAAAAAGTCAAGTAAAAGATAGTCAAAAGATAGTCAAGTAAGCAATAAAAGTCATTAAAAAAAGCTGACCTGATATAAATGCAGAATCTCCATGAGTGAAAACATCTCTAACAATTTTTTTGTCAGAAGCATCCTTATCAACGTAGCCGAGGAAGGCTCTGGATGGATTATTTGGTTTAATTTTGCCAATAAATACACCTGGTTCGTTAGGTTGCGCCAACTGCGAAAGTAAAAGAAAATGAATATATTAATATCGGCTATAAATTATAATATGTCTTACAAATAAAGACAAAATAAGACGATGAACGTCGTCTGTTTCTCAAAACTACAAAATAAAGTCATAAGAAAAGGCATTTTACAGGGATCTGTCTTGGGGCCATGCTATAAATTGATCTTGTATTAGACAATATACTCGTATTTAAAACTGAATTCATATTAACAGTATACTATATACATTATTTGATGATATGACAATGCGTGTTTTAAAATAGTATGCTTTAATACTATTTTAAAACACCGTAATATTGCTTAAGTGGTGGTTGATGACGCAAGTATGAAAATACATTACTAAACCTATGTAATTTAAATATTGCTAATAACAGCCTTTCTAGGACTGAGCTAAAGCGACATATCATTTTAAATGATGAGGAAAAGTCGTGCTTTAAACGTATTGTTACACTTAGTTCTAACTTTCGGCATTGTGTGGAAGACTCGGCAGTTCCGTCTAATAATTTATTACAGCGCCACCTATTGAATACTTACGGAACTACGTAGTTCGGCGGTACGAGTAGAGTAGAGAGAACGCTGGCACATTCCCGAATCTTCGTATTGTTTACATACCGGGTATGACGTTTGTTGAAAACTCCGGAGACGCTTTAACCGCGTATAAAAGGGGAAGGCCAGCGCTCGCCGAGTGAGTTTACAATCGTAGGCGGTCAAGTATTCATCGAAGTGAACGGAAGCGAAAATACTACGGAGTTTGAAGCAGTTACAGTGGAAAAGAGTGTTTGTTGTGTTTTAAATTTAATTATGTGCTAGAATAAAACGTGTTTCAGTCGGTAATATTGTTTAGGGCCCGTTTATATGGGCTGCAGAGAGACGGCGCGGCGGACGCGTGGTGGCCGCGCGCTCGGTCCCTACTGGCGCTCGGCCGCCGCGCGGAGGCCGCGTGATTTCGTCGTTAGGAAGAATTTGAACGTTGTGTCCTAGTTAAAAGAGTTTAAAATCGTAATAACAAGTACGAAAAAAGCATGCGTTGTGACTTTGTCAATTGGCAGACTGCAACTGGGCGACGCGCGGGCGCATAATTCACACGGAATACACGCGGCCTCCACGGGTTGCCGCGTTGCCGTCGCGCGGCGTCCGCGCTGTTTTATTGTTGGGAAGAATTTGAATGTTGTAGCGTAGTTAATAGAGTTTAAATTCTCTATGAACGAATTCTAGTACGCGGCCGCCGCGCGGCCTCCGCGCGTTCGCCGCGCTGCCTCTCCGCTCTCGTCTAACTGCAGCCTTACATTCTTATCCCTCAAACCCAGCACGTAAAAGTAATTTTTAAATAACTTTGTTTTTACCTGACATAGGCCTTTAGAGTTTCTGATAGGTTCTCCAGTTTCCTGGTCGACTTTGAGAGTAGCGATAGGATATACAGCGGGTATAATTCTGGATACAAAACCGATGGCACCAGTCTTGTTATCGATGTTCACTGAAAGGCAAAATCAAAATTATACAGAGTGATTTTGAAATCGTGTAATTCCTTTTAACCACGCATTCTACTGGTGATATAGAATAACCCTGACCATATTTTTTCTTAATTAGAATAATGGTTTCGGCAAAATTAGAGTACAGATTTTTTTCATGATATGATTTCAAATAGTCATATTTTAACCACCTGACACAATCTTAAGATTTTGCTAATTTAAAAATAATAACATAACAATAACTGATGTCGTAAATAATAGGGGGCAATAAAAAGGACCGCCCGTTATTATTTATGACATTAATTATTAATATGCTTTTTTATTTTAATTAGTAAAAAATTAAAATTGCCTCGGTTGGTTAACATATGACTATCTGACACCATTTCACGAAAAAAACGGAACATAAATTTTTCAAAAAAAATAATTCTAATTAAATAAAAATATGGTCAGGGTTATTCTATATCACCAGTAGAATGCGTGGTTAAAAGGAATTACACGATTTCAAAATCACCCTGTATAATTACAATAAATAGATAGTAAGCAATATGTAGAAATCTTTATCATAGGCCTGAAAAACCAATAATATAAGATTATTATTCAGAATGTTACAGAAATAAGCTTATTGTTTTTGCAATGCATTATAATTGCATGTAAAAATTGTTATAATTAGTATTCTGTATTTTACCTATATTGGCATTTCCTTCTGTTGCACCATAAAACTCCACAACCTTCTTAATATTGAATCGCTTCACGAAGTCAGCCCATATCTGAAAGCAAAAGCATTTTCATAAGAAAGATAATCAGCGAACCACGGTAAATTACTACTATTTGAACTAATGAAAATAGATAGGCGACGTTTCGGTTTCGACGTTTCGGGATGTTCTCCCCGTGAACATGGCTGCTGTAAAATAAACGAAACGTCGGGTCAAAGTGTAAACTTAAATATAAATAGTTTTAATTAGAAAATATATAGCTTAAATAGTAGTAAAGTTCAATAATAGTAGTGTTAGAGTTTTCAAAATTATGTAATAACAGTGTTTAAAGTAAAATAAACAACGCGACAAAATCCGTATAATAAAGTGTTTAATTTCAATATTTCATACTTGTTTGTTATTTGCTATTTGCACTTATGTGTACAATAATGTACAGCCTGCTATACTGCCTTATGTAAGGGGTGTCAATGACAAGATTGGCTACATCTTGAAGCGAGCTTCAATCAACACATACTTCAAGCCGCCAACGAAGATAAGTCAATTTTTACCATCCGTCAAGTGCCAATTACCTTTACAAGATGCAGGGGTCTATAAAATAGATTGTGACTGCGGACTCTCATACATTGGTCAAACCAAGAGAACCATAGGCACCCGCATAAAAGAACACATAGCTGACGTAAAACACAAACGCTCGTTGAAGTCTGCTGTGTGTGACCATGTACAACAGGGGACCAACCACTACCTGAGATTTGACAAACCACAGATTCTCGCTAAAGAACACCGATTCCTACCAAGGATGCTTCGCGAGGCTATTGAAATTAAAAAACATCCTAATTTCAATAGAGAGGATGGTTGGAATGTACCACCAGCTTGGGATCAAGTACTTCAAATAGTTAAACCCAAGAAGAAACAAACCACAGCTAGACTTCATGATACTTTGAGCTCATTCTGCGTAAATAGAAACACCAATAACTAAATTATGTTCGGGTACTTTGAAATAACTACACTGGAACATTGAGACAACTACCATCTTAGTCTCCCCGTGACCATGGCTGCTGAAAAGCAACCGAAACGTCGGGGAAAGTGTAAACTTGAAAACAAATAGATTTGATAGTTTTAATAATTTAATTAGCTTAAAATTAGTAAAGTTTAATAGTATAGTATAGTAGTGTAACAGTTTCTAAATTATGTAATAGAGTGTTAAATTAACAACGCGATAAAATCAGTATATAGCAGTTTAATTTCAATGAATAACATTCGCGTAAACAGAAGACAATATTATGTAAATATATCAATATTTATAATTTGATTTTCTAATAATCTGATGTTATAGCTTACCGCTGGCCTCATTCCATTGCCGTACACCGTACGAACTTTGTGTTGCGTGTCTGTGGGCGCGGGCTTCGTTGACAGCACGTACCGACACATCTCGCCGATGTAGTGGGCCGCCTGTCGAAATTAACATTATATAGTACATTAACTTGTTCTTTTCGTTTCTTAAATAATATAAAGTAGATCCTAAACTTAATTCTCATACAAAATTTGCGAAGGGTCACAGCATTTTATGACAAACTTTACTACCAGTTTTTCCACCCAAATGAATTCCATAGGAAAACGTATTGGGATAAAAAGTATTCAGATAAAACTTGACAGGCATATAGGCTATATTTATTTTAGCTGTGTGGCAAGGTTCGTCAAAATCGATTGAGAAAATAAGTATCTCAACTTCTTCATAATCTTTTGTATTAATAAATTATCGATTGATGCATACAGAGCTGCAGAATCATAGATTTAGCGGAGTACAATGTCATTTTAGTTACATCCCTTTCTTCAAGAATGTTTTGTGACATAAATTAATTTTTCTAAGCATATTATCACCTCGATACACCTCATCCGCATAATACAGCTTCAGATTTTGTTCGTGATATGCTTATATTATTTTGACCCATAAAATAAGTAAATAGCAAACATTACCGCGCTTTCACCGAGCTTTCACTCACCGTTGCATTATACTTGATGCAGTCGGGAAAGTATGATGAGGCTGAGAACTTTGTCCGTAGTGCTATCGTGCACCCGAAGATGAACGCTTGACCAATAGTGATGCATCCTCCAGCTGAGTGGTATAAGGGCATAGGACAATAGATCACGTCACTAGTACGCAAACTACCCAAATAGTGGACGCCAGATGCCATAAATACCATTCTAAAAATGAGAATAATTCCGAAATTAAGATATATAACGATGTATTAATTATACACATATTGTAATAATGTTATAATATATAATACTTAAGAATATTTTATATTTAAAACAGTAATAAAAATATTCTAACAGCAATATTTTGGTAACCACTTCGTATACTAGATCTTGCAGCAACTGCCAGGCCCTACATTGGTCAAAAACGTTTATTTTTTGTTGTAATTAATCATTGCCGAATAATGATTTTGCATAACTTCACTTAGGCTAGTTTGTATAATAACAAAACTTTGAATAAATTTGTATATATATATGTGTGTATATATATATATATTTATATTCAATATCAATGTTGTCTGATTGAACAGTTATATTATATGTTTTTTATTATTTGGTATTTTTTAAAATGAGATCATGTATTATGCCATTTAATTTCTAAGTTATATGGATAGAATATGATGCTCTACTATCAAAATAAATTTAAAGTGACATTCACAAGTTTAAATCGTTTGTATATATAATAATATATTGGGAATGTATGTATCTAGATCACAGAATATACATTAGTGCCTACTACGTACCTATAGTATAGTATAGGTAACCAATATTATAATTTACCATAACCAGAATCTTGTAGTAACTACTTAAACTAATATTTATTCGTTACTATAATTTTGCCATATGACTATATATATATTAGCTGTCCCGACAGACGTTGTCACGTACAGGCGAAAAGAAAAAAATACAATCTAAACCATCCTCGAATCCACTTGAACACACTCAAAAATCAAAGTTCATTGAATTAGGAGGAGTTCACTGTCAACACACGTACAGAAGAATTATATATATATATATATATATATATATATATATATATATATATATATATATATATATATATATATATATATATATATATATATATATATATATATATATATATATATAGGCCTAAGGCCTAACCCTTCTCACGCTGAAAAGAGAAGAGGCCCGTTAGGCCTTGGTTTACCACATATGACTATAAACTAAATTAATTTATTAGGGCAATATTTACCTTGAAGGAGAAATAACAGCTGCTTTGGGCAGTCCTGTGGTGCCCGATGTGTAAATATACAATAGTTTTCCATTGAATCCCTCGCTGTCAGACCTGGCCCATGGAGCCGGGTTAGTGCTCTCCAACATTGATGTAAAATCGTTCTGAGATTCCACCACCCTGACGGCATCGGGAGACGTGTTGAGGGGCCGACGCGTAAATTTAAACAGCTTCAGTGAAGGGTTCAGATCTTTGGAAATTTCTTGGAAAGCTGTAATTGTAAATTACATACATAGTACATATAAAGTTAATGTTGATTTAAATAATTTAAAAATATATCATCCCTATGTGTGATAAATCAACTTAAGAGAGCGAAAATTATAACGATGACGACGCTATCAAAAATAGTGAACAAGTATAAATTAGCAACAGACTGCTTCATAAAAATAATCTACATCACGTTCAGCCGTAAAATTAAAGAAAGCAATACGAACCGCATCATTAACAGTATGACGTTAAAATAATAAAAATACATCAATGATGCAAAACAAAAAAGAATAACATACATACATCGAATCTAGTGATTGATCAATAATTAAAGAAAAATACTGCAAGTCACGTTAGCCTTTTAAGATTTATCATATCTATGCAGAACACCCATGAAATAATTATTACGCTCAGATAATTTTTATACACAATAAGCGGGTTCCGTAGGTTTGTCTCCACAAAACTCAAAAAGTAGTCGATGGATTGACTTGAAGATGCTACGTTTTTTAGAAATATCAGACTTAGCTACAGCGAACAGTATAATATTGCCTTATATTTTCGCAAATGTCATACATTGAAATTAAACTACTTTATACGGCTTTTCCACTTTTATGGACGACGCTATAAAATCAATATAAAGTACTTTAATTTTAATAATATTTCAGAAACTTATAAATAAGAAATACTAACCAGAATCAAACTCATTGCTGTACACGACCACATCACACTTCGCAATGTTGATCGAGTGTAACAAGGTATTGCCTTTTTGGTTCGTATTGATGAGAGGGCAGATAGCCCCTATCCTGGTGGCTCCGAGCCAGATGGCCGGCATCTCAGGACAGTTGCCTATCATCACGGCGACAGTGTCACCACGCTTCACACCCTTAGACTTTAATACTGCCGAAGCCCGTAAACTGTATTCTTCAACCTGTACAATTTAGAATATCGATTAACTTGACAATCTTAAAAGAAACAACCAGATAAATTAATTTTAGGCAAAATGCTAGGTACTAATGTATATTAAGTAAGCGTGCAGGATCCTATTTAATTGTTATCCCTAGTTACCGCTTATCACTACTCGAAGCAGAAGTTATAGGATTTAATATGTATAGAAAGTTTCAAATATAGAAAAAAGTGTATTATGTATTACACACCCACATTTCACCAGTTATGTTTTAGATCCTATGTAATGTTGAACCTATTTCAGTCTACTGGGAACATTTGCAGACTCCATGCTGCTACTAAGAGCTTCATAACAGAAAAACACAATAAAACTTTACCAGGCTCGGGAATCGAAACCGAAAAAACGAACTATATAATAACACGGGCTAACGGGACCAACAAGGAAGTCAATAGTCAAGGATGTTGCAATTATTAATAGTTACATTCAAATAAGTATCAATAATATTTGAATAAAAATGAATTGGTTGCATATTCTAATAATTATTATTTCATTATGGCAATAGGCCGTCCATTTCGTATACCATAGTGTGTATGTAGAGTTGCTCTTTTGACAAGCATAACAATCGCCGTGACTTAATTATATCATGTTTATGGAGAGTCAATTTTATAGGGGTAAGGTTATCATGACTGTTTTAATATTGTTTTTAAATTTACCAGTAAATCTTAAAGAAGAGGTCGTTACTATTTTTCTTTCTTTCTGTAATATGCTACGGCGAATTCCTAGCATGCATCGTTTAAATAATAAATAGACCCGGTTTCTAGTTCCAAGTAAAACTGCACTAAAGACTATTGCATAATTATCGGGTACATATTCAAATAAAATAAAATACAAAGTTAGGTACAAAGACGTTTGTTAATTAATTACTTACTTAGGTATCTGCAATAAATAATTTGATTTTATAATTGACATATTCTAAGTGAATGACCATTCTATTATCCTGGGATTTTATTATTCGAGAAAAGAAGATGGCGGTACAATTATTTTGTATTTAAAATAAAGTACAAACTTTATAATAACGTAACAATTTATATAGTTTTTACGTAACTAAATTATATAGGTACTCAATTTTACCCGTGTCTTGCTTGAGTTTGTAAAGTACGTAGTTTATATCCTTTCCCAGGCATGACACTGTCGCAATACCAAAATTAAAACCTTTATCTTTTCCTATTTGTTGGCTCAGCGTGCCTTTGAGGTTTACGGTTATATCATGTCCGGCTATCACCACTGTCTCTGTTAACAATTTTTTAGTAGTAGGACGTCGACTGTGGTTGTGCCCAGTAACAGGCAATAGATTCGCTCCCTAATACACACTTCTGCCTATAATTTCGGAGATAAAAACTACATACGTGCGTACTACCCACGATAGAACAGTTATTGTGTGTGCGTGCGTGCGTGCGTGTGTACGTGCGTGCGTGTGTGTGTGCAATATAATAAAATTATGCTCTGATATCGGTTGTCATAGTGATAGCTAACATATTTTAATTAAGATAGTGATTAATTTAAAAAGTTATAATCCGTTTTATTTTTATCTGCTATCAAAGGTAGTATACTATTGCTATACGGATATTATAATTAAAATTCGCCCCCCTTGTGTGTATACCTACTTAAGTCAAATTATGAATAAGTAATAAACGATTTATGACTTGACTTTGAATTTTTGAAAGTCACCTTAAACTAGTTCTCCGGTGCGCCATAACGTTATTGCATTTTTCTGTTACGAAGTCCTTAGTAGCAGGAAGGAGTCTGGTAGATGGCATTAGAGGCACTTTTGATAACGTGGGAACTAAAATGTAGCTCGTGAAACGTGGAGAAGTATCTCCATAATGATAAATATAAAAATAAATTAAGTCAAATTAACTTAAATTTATAGTTTTAGAGCTTATTGTACCTGTTGGAAACTCCAACTTTCTTCTTCGAACAAAAAGCAGGCCTTCTTCGGATGTTTCACCACCATCTCATGGAATATGTCTGCCATTGACCAGTTCTTCTTAGTGAACTTTCTCGTTAGCAGCAATATTTTAACGTAACAATATAAGGCACTGCAACAAAGCAAATACTATTAAAATACGACGGTTTTCTGAAGCACCTTCGGTATAATGTAGTACCTAATTAAAACTACAATGTAAACTTATAAATCATATGTAATTAATAGTTACTTCAGTTTAAGTAAACGTTACACATTGAGCATTGACTACTACTATGTATGCTTCATATTGTTAACATTTTATATTTCTCTATTATTGTATGATAAGGTTAAAACAGGGCCGCTGAAGCTCAAAACGCTTATGTTAAGGCATAAGCGTTTTGAGCTGCAGCGGCCCGACACAATTGTTTTTTTTTATTTTTCTGACATTTCGGGCAATAGCCATATTAAAACAATGGTAAGGAACTAGATTCAGAACAATTATTTGTGGCTCTTTTTCGTGTGTAAGTGTATAATAAACATGAGTAGTCACTACTCTCTGTCTCTACTCTGGTAGCTAAGGCAAGGGTCTACAATTATGTGGAGGCTTTAACAACCATGTAAGCTGAGAAATGTCTGCAACGTAGGAATAACATGCAAACAAAACAAAACACGATAAAAGTATAACGTCATTTTTTAAATAACCAAACAAAGACACTTACTGGAAGTCCCTAGGTGCTGTTCGCATTGCGACGTAGATCCATCTCCAGTAGAACGCTATAACGTACACCACACAAAGGATAGCTAGCACTTGAAGACTGGTCTGCCAATCCTGGAACACCCAGGTGATGGCTCCAGCCGCCACCAGCACTCCTAACGCCAGCATTCCGATGACGATCTTACTCCAGGGTATCACAGCCTTGTTCCCTGTTTTGTCGCCACCTTTCTCTAGATCGACGTCTTTTTCTTTTACCTATAACAAAAACATGTACAGAACATGACTACACGATTGATAAACGCTCACTAGCGTCAGTCCTTTATCGAGGAATCTGAATTTGGTGTTCGTTTAGATTAGATTACATAGTTATCGCTGGATTACTTTATTCTATGAGTAAACGCTGGATTGCCACTAAAAATGATGACCGAAGTCTAGAGTGACTGCATTTGATTTGAGGTAATATTTAGAATTGGCTAAAAGTCCGACTACCGTTTGTATCTTCGCTTAAATGTTAATCTTCCAAAACCACGATGTCAACGAAAAATCTCTTCATATTAATCTCGATACTTTTACTTAAAATGTAGATTTGAAAGGGAGTCAATTATGCGATAATGGCCAAAAGAGGCAAATGTATAGTTGCAGTAGCGGGAAACGAGACATGACAAGGTGTGGAGGTGCCTCCTGAGAATTTTGGCAGCGCCTACAGCCATAGCAGAAATACTGCTGGAGGTGCAGATTATGCTAATTCTGGCACTGCATAGTCGCTATATCTGCTCGAAATAATTTAGGATAAGGGTAGGAGGATGATGATAATATTTAGATGCGTTAGATTTAGGACTAACGCTAGGGTTCATAATGTTAGATATAAAAAAGAACGCAACGTAGTATAAAATTGACCTTTGGCTTTGACATTTGTTATATGTAGTAGCAGCGCTCGATATTAAAATAAGATTAAACCTAATACATTTAACGATTATTTTATAATGGTATATAATAGATGATTTTAGAAGCGATAGTCTAGTATCAAGAACGCAGAGGTCAACCCAATAGCGAAAAACTCTAATTTTCAAAATGATGCGCATTTAAAATACAAATAAATAATTGTTCGCTTTAACGTTGAAGAAAAATATACACAGGAAACCTGCATGTCTGGCTGATCTCCCTTATGTTCTTAAAGATATGGGCATTTAACTAACGCTCACTGGGCCAGCGCGTTGGACTAAGGACTTACTCATGTCATATTGACAAGAAGCCCGTGCCCAGCATTAGTTTATAATCATGAGTGATAATATGTTTAAATTATCAACTTTAGAAAAGTTCTTTTGGGCCGCGCCGGTTGTCATCCTCAGTGCAAACTTTGGGGACCACCGTATATTTAAAGAAAAGACCTTGCCTTATGTCATACAGCTCTGCGCAGTGTACCTCTCCTGCTAACTCACATTAATTTTGATATGACGTCGGCTCTCGACAATACTGCGCCGTCACTAGGTCACTGTTACTCTAATATGGACTATTCAGAAAGCTTGCTTCTAACCGTCCTCGACCCGTTGAACCATTTTATTCATCAGGCAGGAAACTATTAATACCGTAGTGCTATTCTTTGCTTATTGTCATTACCACAGTGTCACAACGTACCTAACGCTGTAAGGCAAACGGTTTTAAGATGAGATTCCTTGACTTGACATATTGGTGCCAATTCTGTTGTCACAAAATTCTCTAATCTTAGCAAAAAATCTCTAAAATTTATTTTAGTCCTATCACGTTTAGCGATTTCAGAATACGAAATGTCGTTTGACAGGACTAAACTAAATTTTAGAGATTTTTAGCTAAGATTAGAGAATTTGTGACAACAGAATTGGCACCAATATTTAGTATTTTAATTATTAAGTATGCCTAATAATTAAATAATGTCTTCGATGATTTTCATTCCTTTAGGTACCTATTTCCGTAAATAAATACACAATATTTTCCAATGCAATCCAATCCGCTTTTCGTGAATTTTGCAATTAGAATATTTATTGGGGTAAGGATGGAAAATAAAGATCGCATTTAATTGCATGAAATGTCAGGCATTTCTAGTAATTAAATGCGAGAAGGATGCCACAATGAGGTCCTAAAACATCAGTTAATGCAAATTTAAGATAATAATACTGAGGAGCACTGCAAGATGGACGCCAGCTCCGCTTACTACAAACCAAAAGGCTGTATAATCATAGATAGCATGTAATTAAATGCAAAAAAAGATCACGATCAACATCTGCACATTTTTTATAAATTTTTGACGTAGTTCAGAAAAGGTACAATGTTCTTTATAATAATAGTATTGTTTGTGATTATCCGCTCGTTTCGCCCTTTCATTCAAACGCGAACGTAATAACATAGTACGTAAAAACATATATAATTGCAATTCGACCCGGATGTACCTCAATATGAATATATTCTTGACGCACGTAATATGAAATGTAGGTAAATAAGAATGAGTAGCGTTACAAATGTTTCTCACGAATCTCAAGTAAAGGTAAATACTTCAACGTAATGTAAGACGTTTGAAATTGACGTATTCGCAATATAATGTGTAAGCAGCCTGGTGGCTCAGCAGTAGTATATGCGACTGTTGTGCATGAAGTCACGGGTTCAATGCCCGGGTCGAACAGTACTTATTACTGTCAACAAATTGTCAGTAGTTACACGAAGTCTGGCACTGTGCTCGATAAACGCCAGCAGACCTTACCTATTGCGTCAGATCTAAAAATATAGATAGCGAAATGTAAATCTAATACTCCTCTGCCAATCTCATCGAGGATATAGTTGTCAGACTATGTATTTTTGCATGTTAATCATTTTGTGAAGGACTGATTAGGTTCATGCGAAGGTAAAAGGGAAAACAAGACAGAAAAAACGAGAGAGCAATGTATGATTCATCATGATGCTATAGAAAATAAAAATACTATACATGTGTGTGTGGAAGTTTCACTTTTTGTTTGCGTACACAGTAAATACGCACGTCACATTATTATATTTGCGTAAGCTGTTTTAAAATAAGCGAAAGGGCAAGTGTACTTGAAACACTTCTTAAACATTCGACAAGATGGAATTTCCGTTTCCTTTATCCAAATTGCTTTAGTTTCACTTTCTTTTCCTGTTACTGCACAGGATGTATTACTTTGCTATTTATTAAAATATACCTTCGCTCCTTATGACTTGGGACCTAAAATCATTTTATATTTTACTTTTAATCTGGTTGATAAAACTAAGCAAAACCATGGAAAATGTCTGAGGTTACTGTACGAATATGTATAAGACACGACATTAGTGTATGCGCTTCTTGAAGTAAACACTGCATGTTATTTAAAAAAGCTTGAGTATGTTGATCACAATCAGTTAAAATTACAATTGAAATCTAAGTTTTCAATTAGTAACTAGCAATCAAGGCGCGATAACCGAGTGGGAGACCGTCGCGTTGGACTGTCACGCAGACGTTGGAGGTCTCGAGTTCGAGCCCAAGGCCTCTGACTTTTCGAAGTTATTTGCATATTAAATAATTAATTATCGCTCGCTTTACGGTGAAGGAAAACATCGCGAGTAAACCTACCTATCTACCATGTCTAAGAGTTCTCCATAATGTTCTCGATCTCGAAGTTATGTGAAATCTGTCAACCCGAACTGGGCCAGCTTGGTGGACCCTTGGTGACCCCTAACCCTTATCACACTGAGAAGAGGCCCGTGCCCAGCAGTGGGACAATTTATACATAGGGTTGATATTACATATATAAAATATTATTATAATCAAGGAATACAGCAGCTTAAAAATTATACCCATATTTCGCTAGCTATTGTTTTAGGCCCCATGTTAATAAAGTGATGTGCCTAATTCATCTTCGAGAATACAGGCGTGACTACATTCAATAACTATATTTTACTTTGTGTATATTTATTTAAATCAGCTGGGATATACATTTATATTCAAAAATATCCCCTGCGTTTTCTCTTACGACTAGATCTCTGCTTATTCTGTCACCTAGTTCTTTGTAAGATTACAGACTCGGCGTCTGTGGCATATAATTTGAATGGCCGGGCATCTGAATAGATGGTTACGATACCTATTCAATTACATGTTATTGAGATCCGAACTTCGTGCCTATGATGTAGGTATAGATACTTTTTGTACCATATAGTACACCATGGCTAATTTGATTGCAAAATCTTTGGCAAGGATTTTAATGCTATCTATCGAGGAACTCTTACTTAATAGTATTTGTTATCCATCTATCCATATCCATATTATATAAACTTAAATTACCACTCACTCACTGACTGATTTAGAGAAATAGAAGTCACACAAGGTCGTAGGAAATAAGTAAATATAGCGTCGTATAGAGAATCGTTCAGAAGGCCCGGGAAAAATACCTGAGCTTCGGAAGGTCAGCTCTTGGTGGTGGTACCCCATCGGATCTCGGAAACGGTTATATCTATGAGAGTCGTTCTTAAACAAAATGTTCCTAAAACCCTGGCAACTTTTAGGAGAGGAGAGGGCGCCAAAAACCATGGCTTCAAAGCAAAAACATAGCCGCCATACAAACTTTGACCTCTAATATCTCCGAAACGGTTAGAGACAGGCGGGGTGTGTTCGACGAGATCTTTCAAGAAAAGGTCATTTTCAAGGTCACCGAGGGACCAATGGATCCCCAAAGGACCTAGGGCGCTTAATTTTTCTTAGATTAAATTGCTTCGGGAGTTTTCAAGGTCCCTGAATCCGAATCTAATATTAGTTTTTTGATTCCTTTCCCCTCGCTGTACACCCAACCACGCGAAATACTAGTTTACAATAATATATAGCCCACTAGATTTTGCCCGTGACTTCTCTAAACCCTGAGAAGACATTTCATTCATATCGTCATCAAATAAATTGGTTGAAAAAGAATTATTGTTATAGAATAACCATTTAATCTAATATATATACCAACATTGAAATTAAATAGCCTTTGAAAAGAGCGGTATGCAGTTACTCATTTAACTGTACTGTCAGTGTATTGGTTCATGTGGTTGCCTCGCCGCAGCCACTGCGTGTGATATAGGTTCGATCCCTACATTGGCCAAAAATATGTGTGATCTACAAATTGTTGTTCGAGTCTGGGTGTTCTTTCTGTTTTTTGTTTGAATGTTTGTAAAGATTCCCGCGACAAAGGATATTTCTAGTACGAGAGATTTAGTTTAAAAAACGATACTTGCCAACCTATTGCCTTAAGTTAGCAAATTGTAAACATAATTATGTAACTACAGGAAACTCTACTAATAATAATTGAACTTTGGCATTCATAAGTGTTAGATAATATTCTAAATGAATAAATTATTCTAAACTTGATTTTCAACGAGTTCAATTTCAAGTTTATGTGTACAGTGTGTAAAGGTCGCTGATAATACCAATAGCATTAAGCAGGTTAAAAATAACTGGATTATAATACAATAAATGTATAACGAATTGTGAATTCGGTATGACATACAATACTATAAATAAGTACATCCGTATATGACGTGTAACAAGGACAAGTCACAATGGTGCGACAATTTAATGATTAACCTGGATGAAATAATTGCATTGCATAGTCTTGATTCAAGCCTGTTTCACGCAGGGGAAGCCAAAGGTATATTATGCTCACATCTCGTCAGTTCTGTATTACGTGCCAAGTAATAGGTAGCTGCTACGTAATGTCTAATCTAAAGGCCAATTCTGGTAATAAAAAATGTGAACTAAAATGTAATTTGTTTTCACATTTGAAGTTTATTCTAATTTACGAGAATACCATTTAATTTTGTGTCATTTATGACAAAGAGACATCTAGAATAAATGTCATAAATTTCAGCATAATATTTGAACAGTTTCATGACAATTTGCCATCTGGTGATTGTTTATTTTAATGCAAAACGGTACATTATTAACACTATTCTATGTTTAACAAATATCAATAAAATATGTTAGAAAATGAAATGTGTAAATATGTTAAAAAAATACTTTCGTTAATCACGCGACATAAAACTGCCAATAAATGGATCAAAAACAGAAAATGACTATGTAGAATATAAGTGAGCATAATGTTTATTGTTAGCAACGATATAATAGAAAGCTTCTTTACTTACAATTTATTCTTAATTAAACTTTTTTATTAACACCTCTTTATTCGTAAACTGGTTACAAGTTACTGCAGATCTAACTTTTAATTTCTTCTCTCACCACGATTACATTGTATGCATGTGTAGAGAAATAATAATGATGAAAGTGTATGATAAGGTTAATTAAGTGTGTCATTGGCACGATAATATAATTCTTCGTGAAACTGTGTAGTTCACACAAGTTTATTTAACCATTATGGTAGTGAAATCAGCGTGTACGCCTCTTTTCATGAAAACATATTCGTTTCGACTTTTTGAACCGCACTTTTTTTGTCTTTTACCGCCGCCAGAAATGTTTGACATTACATTATTGTAAGTTTAACGTAAATAATAATTATTATTATAAAAGTTGTAATTTTTAAATAATATAACTATGTTTTTCTTAACATATACATATAATAGCTTTTAAATAAATTCAGTCGTCTTTAGTGATACTGAATATCCTCCTGTAGGCAGTCGTGTATTATCTATACATTACCTACCAAATTCCATTCAATACGTGTTTTTAAGTCCCATTATCAGGACTTCACTTAATAAATCAGGACTTAACCAGTATGGCTACAATAGGAGTAGATACGTCGCTTCTGTTAATCAATTGTGGCAAAATCGGTGAACATACTTTAAAAACAAACATTTCCAATGAATGTAATACCTACCTATATTAATTCGCATGTGTAATCATTATAATGTCAAAATATAATAATATCTGGTATTTAAACACACTAATCTTGATTATCAAGCGGCATATTGTAGTCTATAAGCTTGTTATTGCATCAGCAGTTCCATACATTTTGTCGAGGTCAAACTCCAATTTTGAATGGAAAAGCTTTTTTTTTCACGATTTCGGCAATGTTCCAGTACATAAGTTGTTCATAATAACAAGTTTAATCACCACCTCAGAGGTTTTCACTATACTAAGAAACACCCAGTATGTATAACCAACTATACATATTTGAACAGTCTAGTTCAAATTACCTCATAGATGATTGCTACGACTTAAAGTACGTGTATATGATTGGAAATTATATATACATTCCACAATCTTTATTAATGCTGATGCACGAATTCTATAATTTGTTAAGTCTAAAGGTTGTCTCTCATATTTTACTTAGTTTTAATCTTACTACACTTATATTTTAATATATTCGCTAACTATTAATAACATTGAGATGAATACACACCCAAACAGTCCGATTACTTGCCAATTAACTCAAATATCCTCGTTAGTCTCGCAAAAGTCACAAATATTCATTTACGATAAGTTAGTTTTACACACGTCCAACGTAAAGGAGTAATAAATATACACTCAGTCGTTTTAACGACTATTTTCCTGCAACTAGCATTTATTATATTGTACGTATTATGTGTAAACATAGGCAACGCCTTGACTGTTGACTGATTTGGACATCAATTCACGTAAGCAAGCCTTACCTATGTTGTCAATTTCAAAGCCGGTTACAAAAACAAGGTCACAAAAAGTGTTGCTGGGATTTTCATATAGAAAATTCTCAGTTTTAATATTGGCGATATTTGGCTTGACTTATAACAGTTGTAGTTCCGGAATTCTGACGCGCTTTAGCCGTATCAGAGCCTTTTTGGACAATGATCGGATTAACAGTACTATATACCTTGACCTTACATTAACGTGAATGTAAAGAATGCGATGAGAGAGCAGAATAAGAGAGATATGACAAGATGGTTGCAAGAGATAATCCGTAGACTTTGCATACTTCTGCAAATACAAGCCATGCTTCATGTATGTTCAGATGGAACACCAGAAGGAAGGCGCTGTAGACCTCTGCCGAACCTTTCGATTATTTACAAGCGTAATATAATGACGTCAATTACCTCAAATTTATGATTGTTCACTTCAGTTTTGTTCATATTGTTATCAACCACCATCTCGCCGGCAGTCATTGTGATATTATTTAACTGAGCAGCTTCTAGTGATATATTCTTTTATACCATTGGTTAGTCCATGTTGAAATGCGTCACCTGAAACAAATTACATAAGTTTTATTAAATTATTGCAACGAAATTTGTTATAGGATGTATAGCCATTAAAATGTTTAATAAGTCTTTGAAAAATATGCTTTATAGAAAATAGCGGTATATAAATATTTGACATAATGGGATAATTATCAATTATTTATTTCATCAGCAGCAGCGAAGAAAGAAAAGGTAGGTACATGAAGAATGTGATCATAGTGCATTAACCAAATAATGTAAATATACATATTTATATTTGGTCTGGAGAATATGGATTGTAGCATGGATTGTAGCAAGTGGCAATCCAAAGTATTGCTTACGTAGTCTTAAAAGTAATGAGAGATAATTGGTTTATGTGCATATGTACTTAGGAATGTTTAAAGATATGTCTTTAAAATGTTTAAAAATATAACTCTCATGAACGTCAAAGCTTAGTGCTTTTAAGAGGTTGTCTAATCACAATAGAAGGTAAGATTCTTTACTAGATTCAATTAAGATTTAAGGCTATGTGGCGATACCGGTAATAAACTAACGGCTACTTTTTACAAGTCGTTGAGCTTTAATTATGCTATTAGTATGCAATTAAGTTGAGGCCTAAGCCTATATTATTAAATAATCGTGAGTATAATGAGAAAGAAAGATCCAGTCTTTATAGAATTGAGACGAATGTCGGCTCTCCAATTGCCATGATTCAAAAGGTTTAAATATGCTAGCTAGCTAGATGGGCAACTCATAGCATAAGTTTATTATTTTTCAATTCACTGACATTCATTTGATTGACTGCATGGATTTGAATGTTCTTTGTGTCTGTTTGAATGTTTGTAAAGTCCCCTGCAATACAGGAATTATTCCTAGTGCTAAAGATGTCTTTACTTAGCAAAAAAAAAACTTATACCTACAGCTAGTTAGAGTTGATAGGAAAGAAAATTGAGGGTTTGACCAAATCTTGTCTATACTAATTTATAAAGAGGTTGGAGGTATAAAGGAGGTGAATTTTAATGGTAAGGGTTTAACTCATAAGCTACTCAAAAGTAAACAGTTTAAAAGTTCTTTCACCATTAGAAAGCTATATTATCACCGAGTATCATAGGCCATATTTTATTTTTCAAAGTACTGTTACGCGACCGAAGCCGCGAGCAAAAGCTAGTATCAAATACATTGGTAGTTAAACCAATATATTTGATACAAGATTATTATACGGGCCAGCACTCTCGATTTATGCCGCGTGACTAGCTTATTGGGATGACACTAAAACACTTGAAACAAGTTATAACTTTGTTAAAGGTTCTAGAATACTAGTATTATGAATGAAAAGGTGAAAATCTGTATCATTATGTTTTTAGTATGTACTTATGTGTACATTCTCTTACAAGAAATAGAAATGTTAGTAATTTTAAAGTTAACCGTCAATGCCTCCATTTTGTTTTTGTTATGTTTTTTTGCATATTGTGAGGCCTGAGGGTAGCACTAAAGCTGACCTGTTTTTATTGAGTCATATAATTCTATTACAATATATTATGTATATAATAAAGTTTTATAATTCAATATACTTGCACCCGCCACACAACTTAACTAAAAAAATATTATTGTCTGACATTCCTACGATGGCACGATTTGTTCGTTTCTTGTTTAAATATTATTATATATAATAATATGTGGTTTTTATTATGCAATTCCGAATTTAAATAAAATAAAAAGAAACTGCATGTTTTATTTTAATACAGTAATTTATATTAGCAAGTGTTGTGCTGTCTTCATTTTTGTAGGGTTGGTAATTCACGAGTGGTAGTAAGTCATGGAATTAATAAGTAGTAGGTAAGTACCTACAACTAAGTATTTATTCATTCTATCTAGTAAGAAGTCTTGTAAGCGTCCATGGGTTACAATAACCATGGTATCAATAGGTATTTATATTCACACACGAACACACACACACAACCATAAACACGCACACACACACACACACAAACACACACACACACACACACACACAAACATACACACACACACATACACACATACACATACATAACTCACATAAGACAATCATACCAATCATCAAACCCCACACATTTTCATCACATACCTACAACAGTAATTGCCTTTTTTCTTTTTCCAAAATTTTATGTTCATATGTTCACTTCGTTCGAACGTTATTTTGTTAGTTTTTAATATTTTATTTGTTTTCGAACTGATGTATGCATATTCTAGATGTTAAGCGACTAATATATAATGTGTGGTTACCGCGGTACAAGCCTCGAGCTTATGCGGAAGCCGATGCCAATTATAAGTCCGTAGTCCTATTATTTCCGTTATGGTAACAGTTTAAAACATGCTTGTTTAAAGTGTCAAAATAGAAAATATTTAAATCGAAATCAATTCAGAATCAGTAGAGTTTATTCTCGTGATAATCTAACTGCCTCAAAAGGATCACTGAATATATTATGCTTTTTTAATCTAGATCTTGAGAAAACGGATTTCAACCTGACATGATTCTTGCATCATAGTACTTATCCTTCCATCGCTTAAAATTATTCTCTGACATTCGTCCACAATATAACAAACCACAAAATTCAAAATCAACATAATTACTTAATATTACATAAACACATAGTATTTAGGTACAAAAATTTGATAAAAGTGGCACTCACTGAATCAGATTTTGTTTTTTAATATAGTTTAAATACAATTGTCTATCTTCCTGACCGGACTACCGCTGATTCTAGCATTGTGTGAATGATAACGTACAATTACATTCGTATTACGTTATTACAATATATGTATGTATCATCGCGTGTACCGCTTATCTATACAATGGTTGTGTTATCTTAAATCTTACATTCACTACCTTCCGTGCTTCTCGTAACTTAATCTGATCGTTGTGCTGGCTTACGCGAGGCAAGATTACGAGAGAGAAAGATTACTCCGTTTTGCATGCTTCGAGATTTTGCAAGAATGACATGATCATACTGTAGAAAATCATGACGTGAAGTACAAGAGTACAGCCTTTGGGGAATGACGCTTAAATGTCCTCTTAAGAGGCCTGTTTACCAGCCACGTAATAATGTTCGACTGTCCACAAGAACTCAGTACATCACAATTGATAGATTTAATGGCATAGTGTGTCAGTAACGCTGCAAAATTATAAGTATAGCTCAGGAACACCTAAACGATAATATACCAGGATTCAGGTAGGCGCTCATACACGTGTCAAAATGAAACTCATTTGCCATGATTTGATAAGCTGTTGCTAATTCAATGGTTTCGGCCGTCATCGTTGCGATCAGTTGTTGTTCATTCCAGCATTAACATGGGTCATGGTCAGTTATAAATTTTCGTGTTGAGATCATGTAATGGCTCAGTAAAATTCAAATTGATGTTAAATCTAATACTGCAAAATATATAAGTACTAAGCTACTTATCACGCAATTTGTGAGTGCAGCGCATGCGGGTAATACCCTGAAAGCATAATATTTATATTATACCTATTATTAACTCATGGTCACTCAATTAATGAACCATCACATCACAAATATACGACATATAACCCACTTAGGTAAACTTATATATTTGCACTATTAGGTAATAATAGTCTGGAATACTCGAAAACGAAGTCCGAGATAATTTGCTTTAAATCTCGAAATGCTAAATATAATATTTACTTGAGATTTAATAACGTAAATACACTGAGGCAAGGTAAATTAAACTGTCTTAACTTAAAAATCTATACGAGGTATAGAAATAAAAACTCTAAAGACAGAGTCAAGAATAAGTCCAATCTAGAATCAGTTCACTGCTGAACGTAATAATGATTCTAGGTCGACTTTAGCCCCAAATTATCCAGTCTTCTGCTTTCCACATCCAGTCCAACACAACCATTTTTTTATTTTATCATGTCGAGCTGGCTAACAGTTTGTATGTTTGTAGTATAAACTATACTGCCGTCGACTAATCGTCCACTAACCAAAAAGCTGTTAAGTGATATGAGGACGCATATGTCTTAACGTCTTTTTAGTTAGCGGCAGTATAGACGTTGCAATATCTCTACTGTCAGCAACATAAGTAGCTGAACATTTAAGTTATTTGTAAAAGTATTTTAAGTATTAAAGCCTAACTATTATTCTGAACATTTGAACTGTGGTTATATTTGGTAACTGTCTTTTTACTATTACTGCTACAAAAAACTAATATTTTATATATTTTTAAAGATAGAGGCTATAAAAATTTTGCATGTGTGTATCGACTTACGTAATTGGCTGTACATGTGGACGTTTGAAATGAGCGGATGGAAGTCTTACCTTTATATGTCTGTGAGACGGAATCGCTAACTATTCAATAAGAAAATTCAGTATCCTCAAATATTGTTACAACTGGTTTGACCTGGTGATATCGTTATCCTTTGAGCTTAAGAAGGACAAAAGTTAGTTGTTACATAAAAACAGATTTCCAGCCTATGTATGTGTATATTGTAAGATATTTGCTAATAATTTTAATAAGCCTATATTTAATTAATATGCACATAAATAAACAATAATGTTAGTCATAAAACCGTAACGGTGCCGGTGAATATTCTATATATTATATAATGACCTTAATTTTTTTTGGCAATGACATTACTATGAACATATCATTAGAACTAATGTTATTAGTTCTACTTTAGGATTTATTTTATAACTGGAAAATATCGCAGTAGCATACATATAAATAAATAATCCAATATTGGGCCAGACCACTTCGGTGGCGCATTGGTTGTGTATGCACGAGGTCTCAGCTTTGGTTTCACAGTGGGCAAAGAATTGTGTGGCTTTTTTCGGGTGCCTTCTGCAATTAAGAATTTCTTGATACTGCTCGGTAGATGACAATAGACTCACCCTAGTATTATAAGGGATCAAAAACCTTGAAGATGTGTGGGTGTAATACACCTCTCAACACCGGTCTACAAGTTCTAGAAGGAGACGCGCAGCAGACTTCATTTAGCTAACCACTACTTAAGATTTAACAAACCACAGATACTCGCCAAATAACTACATCTACCAATAATGCTCCGCAAGGCTATTTAAACTAAAGAACGCTCTAATTTTATGCATACATTGTACTTCCTCTTCAATTATAATTTTATAAATACATTGTACTTACTCTTTAATTATAATAATTGGTTGTGTTATATTTAAAGTAGATAGATTAATAAATTTGATAAAGAAGACTCTAATCTAGCTAAATAGTAACATTAATAACACTAATAGGTAGGCAAATAATGTTCGGGTACTTTAAAATAGCTACACCTTAAGACGTTGAGATGATCACCATCGTAGTATCCCCGTGGCAATGATTGCTGAAATGCAGCCGAAATATAGGGGCAAGATTATATTTAAATAAATTGTTATACTCTAATGTGATACGTTTTTAATACAAAACGCAGTTAAATTCGTATAAAGTAGTTTATATAGTATTTTAATTATTATTTCGTTATATTTTATAAGGTTACCTGTGTTATTTAAATAATGTAGGTATACGATTCTATAATTAGGTTTCTTACATATTTGAAAACATGTTTAGAACTCTAAAGTTGATTCCGTAAACAATAAAATACAAAAGATACAAATACGGAAAAGATATATTTGATGAGAGACTGCAGTTAAAACAAGCCCGTAAATCGTTTGTTAGCGTTGTGTATGTTTCTAAATCCGCCGAATATAATATAAATTTCAAAACTATCGGAATAAGTAACTTTACCTTAACCACTATTATTTAAAACAAATCGTGTTTCAATGTCATGGGGCAGAATAAAATTATTAACGTATAAGCAAAACGATTATTATTCGTATAGGCTCGTACGTACAGTTAAATTGGCCGACATACGTTATTATGGCTACAGAGTAAAGTGGTTTTTGGTATTTAATATGAATTCCTCTTATTGTAACTGTCACTTAACTTATACCGTCCACTTTACCCATGACTCATGATTAAAAGTAAGCCAAGATCACGAAGAAGCTATCACAATACCATTCTACAAAATATTACACACACGCCAATTTGCAAATTACGATAAAATAATAAATTAACATAAATGATTAAAATATTTATCTCCTAAGGCTGCAAGCATCAACTTGCCTTTTAAATTAAATGCTACTACTGTCCTCCTGTCTATAGTGAAGAAATATTCCTGTCACAAATTATATCCATTTGAAGCAAGGGATTTCATATATTTATTCACAAGTACATATTTTAATATTATTTAATTAAATTTTACAATACTTGTAGCATTAACAGTAAATCATTGTACACCGGGTTCTTCTTTAAATATTTTACATCTAATCCTGATGTTTCGTCGACTGAATCGATTTTGATATCGTTTATCTATATTTTACCTGATATTTTAGTATCACGTTACTAGCTATGGCCAATTTTATCGTACATAGTCATGTACGTACGTACTCAAAATGTTCAAAACACAAACTGGTTGCGATCACACTAGGCTGGATACGTTTTATATCACAAAAAAATTGTCTTAGAAAAGACAATAAGTTTGTTTTCTTTATTATAATTACAACAAAAATACTCTATTGTTTACTCGTTTAGTATGACAGAAAGCTGCTATTCACGATTTCATTACCATTTCAATTTAAGAATGAGCCTTCAATAAGAAGTTTTACTAATCACAGACAAACACGGGCCCGATTTAAGGACTGACATGACTGGGCTTCAGTCTAGGGTCAAAAGAGAAACCTTCACCGAGGATTTCATTGAAATTATTTTAAACTGTAGTATTTTTCGTTGTAATGGCAACGAACAATATTGCAGTAAGTGTAGGAATGCCCTTAAATCTGGCCCTGGATAAACCTCCTAACCAATAACATTTATTTATTTTATTATGCTGCTTTAGTATAACTTATAACATTATATTATTTAAATAATATAATGTTAGAAGTTATACTAAAGCAGCATCCGTTCATTAAACTGCTTTTAGATTATGAGATATATGTCTGCTAAAATAATATCAAAGATATAAATCATAAAGAGGTCAAACCAAAATTAATCGCACAATATACTTAATATTAGTACAGAAGGTCAGACACGGGAGAATAAAAAAAATCACTTCAGTGCCAACGTTAATTGGTTCTTAGCCTTTGACGATAAATAAAACCGCATAATTTAGTGCTAGTTTTTGGCGTATCGACAACAAAACTGGTTCTACACTCTACGACATGGTGTAATAGCGATTGTTTGACACACACAGAGACTGAATGGAAACCTCATTGTGAAAGGAAAGTGAGTGCCAACGACCTTTGATAAACGCATAATGGACAGGTAAGCTGAAGAAAGCGAATCCGAAAAATATTGAACGTTATCTTTTTATGCGGTTGTAAACGGCATTGGCTAAGTGTTAACCACGTATAGTTATTTGCATCTTAATTTGAATTGTATTAAGTTATTGAATCACTGTGTATATTAATAGATTTTAGATTTTTATTGAAATTTACAAAAATATGACTTCCGTCTTCCTCTTTTATGCGGATCCAAACACTAATCAGAAAACTGCTGAGAAAATGTTGGTGTGTATCTATGTATGTATATGACTCAGCCAAATCAGTCAGTATATTTTTATATAAATGTCTAACACCCGACTTGTTCTTCACTTATATCGGTAGATTTTACAGAACAGAGGTTTTTGTTGTTCTTAGGTAGGTACAATTTAATTATAGCCTATACAAAAAGGGCTGTGTCATGTTGCGGATAATTTAAACCAAATTTTGAAGGTTCATTGTACAAAGTTGCCATGGAAGGAAACAACAGAGCCCAGGCTACTAGCCTTTTTAAAGGTTAGTCGTTAAATGATTTTATATTGGAGTTAAAAAGGATTTTATGTGTGGAACATCCTTAAGGATGTACCTAATTTCTTTTAAAAGCAGCGACAGTAAATGATAAATAAATGGAGTAATCGTTTGTACATAATTATCATACGGATGGAGGAAAAGTTTGAAGCAGATATCCATCTCCACAGGCACAGAAAGCTAAGAAAAGATGAACTGTGTGCATGATGACATTACGAAACGGCAGATAGAACTACACTTATATATTTTTCCGCGTTTAAGAAATATAGCACACGACTAGAGAACTAAGAACTATAGTTATTAAATTAATCCAATATCTGCCTAATATATTATTGCCGTTAAACAGTGTTATGTATAAAATTGCTGCTATTCAGAATTACTTGACAGAAAAGCCAATAACACAGCCTCGGACATTGAACCCAATCGCATATTAACCTAAACTTAGGTACGTCACAGGACCAAAGAGGGAAAATAGTCATCGTATACAAGATTCGTATTAATTCAGGCAAGAGAAATAACATCCAGGAGGAGTTCTCACGCCAAATCAAGCTGTCACGATTTCCATTACGTTGACAACTCATACCAAATACTTTAACGTCTACATTAACTAATATTGATTCCGTTGCCTGCAAATATTGTTCAAGAACCATCAAAAAACAAATTATGTACACATAATGATGAAATGTGCTTTGTTTTTCATATCACAGGATGGGATTATATAAACAGTGTTGTCAAAAATCGTCTCGGTGTTGATATAACCAAATCGATTAGTAAACAGTGACACCTTAATATCGATAGGTGTTAAAGGCGTTGTTTTACAACAAGAAACTGTAAAACACAATATAGGTAAACATGCAAACAATGGATTACAAAATCACACCACGTTCTTAAATACAATCAAATGATAATTACAAGTGTAAAGAATGGTTTCTTTAATTATTTAAATTAAATATGCTTATTAAATGATGTGTATAAATTAAATTCTACGTATGTTTTATATATTCTGATATGCGAATTAATATGAGCTTTTCCTGGCAAGCTTCGATATCCCTTCAACTACAGTCGATATATCAAGTGCTCGTCTTTCTAAACGACGTATTACAACATGTTTTATGTTTTCCGGCATATACATTACATATTTGTGGCACAGTATTTATTGTAGATATATTATTTTTAATGCAATGCCCGCGACAAGCTGTTTCCTGTATTGCAAAAGATTGAAACGACGGACGAAAAGCTAACATCGGAACAACTATTTGCCTACCACCTTTTTTGTTCCTTGGGATAGCGACCATTTAAATTACCGCACCATTGGGTGAAATCACTGTGGAACAAACCATAACAGGTGAAATCACTGTGGAAAAGGAAATCATTTCATCAAATGAAAATTAATTAAAGTAGCAATCATTTCCAGGCCTAATAATTTGGTATGGTTACCCATGCGTAGCCGAGATGAGTCGCTAGTATTATTAATTCGAATGTGAGTTTGTTTTTTATGCCTTCACACCTTAACTACCTAAGAGATCATCATAAAATTTTGCATACTCGTCATCAGGGGAACGGAAAAGGACATAGGGTATCTTTTATCCAGGAAAAATTACTGTAGGTCAAACTAAAACAACTATTATAATATAGCATATAATATAAAGTTTGTGTAGCGTCTTTCTAACTGCAAAAACAACTCGGGTGCTAATCGATTGGCACCTTGAATAATCCAGGCATTGTTGTTGTTGATGTTTCGCTTAAGTATTGAAGGTCTTCCATCAAAATATCAAGGCTCTACGCATAATTTAAAATGATCCTATTCTATTATTTCATACATATATAATTTTAATTTGTTATGTATCTAATACTAACTTCCTATTCTAATCCTAACCATGTAAAATTATAAATGCAAATGTGAGTTTATTTGTTTGTTGCTTTGTTGTCTAACTACTCGATCATCATCTCAAAATTTCGCATACACGTTACCAGGAGTACAGAAATGGACTTAAAGTAACTTAAAAAATTAATAAAATATTAGGTTAATAGGTAAAATATTGTGCCCAAGGGATAGAAATTTATTGTGAAAATCTACGTAAACACAAGCTAAGCTGCAGGCGAAAATTTAATAGGTATACTTAACCATCCAGTACAAATATTCGCACTACTAGTTTTATTAGCAAACTCTTATTTAGTCTATAGTATTAAATAATATTGCAATCTCTGTGTTTGCGTCTGTTTGTCCGTTTGGGACAGTTCGCTAGCTAATCTGTTAAATAAAATTAGCATGCTAGTATTTTTATTGATATTAAACATTGAATTTAATTATATCGGATAAAAATCAACCTAGTTACATAATCGAACATTGTGCAGTATATATAAATAATAGATTTGCAACAGGCTCGGTGAATACAATAGACATCTAAGCTCTCCATAGGTATGTATGTGTGTGTGTGTGTGAAGGTGGTTCAACTCTAGCTCATAAGAAAGTGTTCGAGTTATTATTATAGGTGTTCTACAACATATGTAGTTGGATGCGTTTGTCAATAGGTACAAAATCGTTTTGCGGCTAAACCATCTATTTTCTTAAGTACATATTGTTCGTGTTGTAAGGCGACAAGTTACGTCATGCGTTGCATATGTCGTGTACTAAAACCTAAAGTTTCCTGTTTGAAACATTACTGTAATATTATTGCATATGTTTGATTTACCTGCAGTACCTTTGAAAGTTAATTATTTCAGCAGTTCTGGTAAGGCCAGATAATAATAGATGAATAGAGAGAGGCTGTTGTTGTAGTTTTAATAATGAAAGTCAGCTAAATCTATTCTTAGTTCTAGAAAACCCCTACTCTGCAAAACACCATCCACTTCAGCAGCTTTTGTATTATTGAAATGAGTATAATATCCAAGGAGTCTTTAAAATGTACTGTATTGGCAGAAGCACAAAGACCCACTTCTGAAATTTTAACGGTTAACGGAAACGGAACAGTAAGCTAAGTTGTAGTGAGCTCTGACTACCATACATAGGCTCGGTTACTGAAATTTCGTATGTGTCTAAGTTGTAAAAAGAAACTGGGCGCCGATAAACATAACAGAAGTCATATTTAAAAGAATAAATTGTCTCTACATTGGTATTAATAATGAAAATTATTTATGCTTCTGTGTTTACGTATAAGGAAGCATTATTTGTTCTGGTTTTGTTAACGCTTAGCTAACAAAACTAATAAAATTAAGTATAGTTTAGTGCATAATTAGAGCGCCAGGTTGTCAAGTGTAAATGTTATTTAAGAAATATCTGGTTAGTAAAAATAGTCACCTACCCAAGTAGGTATTGGCTGGCTTTTAAAAGTCATTTTGATTGTGGTTTCACAATATATTAATATACGAACACGTCTTCGTCACACAAACACCTTAAGTTTGAATATTTCCAAGAATGTATGAACGTTGGCAATAAATAAATGTGATATAACGGTGCTATTTACGTACTTGTATATATTCAATGCGTTAGTATAATTATAATATATCACAAAACTGGAGACAAAAAGCATAACCTTTCCTTGCAGTCGGGTAAAACCCGAGACTACAAAAGCTTGACATAATTTTTCCTGTTACTCTTATAAGTATAGTATGCCATGGATAAAGCAGATCTTAAGGATGGAAGTATATCCATCCTTAAGATTTGCTTAAAGATATACATATGTATATATATCTTTATTTTAAAATGCCACGACGTCGCTATAGACCCTAGACTACGCGACGTAGTATCTTATCTTACCTTGTGTGGGGGGGGGGGGTCAGTCAGTACAGACCGGCGACATTTCGACCCAGTGGGATCTTTTGTGTCGACTTCTCCAATAACGACTGCCATAGATGTTCATGGCAGCCGGGACCGACGGCTTAACGTGCTCTCCAAGGCACGGAGCAGGCGATAATTGTCAATCAATACAACACATAATTTCGAAAAGTCATATAACTTCCGAATGTCAGAGGTGGGCGACGTGGGTTCGAATCCGAGACCCTCTGCACTGCAGTCTGTTGGTCTCCCCACTGAGCTATCGCTGCTCATTACACGACATAGTATATAGGTATTCCTAAATTGTAAAATTAAAAGGAATCTGTACTCATCAAACAGGCATTAATCACAAAGTTTGGCTACGATCTTCCATAGAGTGGAGGTATTTCCCAGGCCAGCTACTCAATTTACAGATTTAAGCGGAGTCTCGCTGTGCCTAATCTCTCTAAGGCTCACATGCATTTGATTATTAAAAAGAACAGCCTACGGTAAGAAGCAACATACTGCTGACTACTGACTCTCCAAGTCGCCTGTTATCGATGTTCATAACATCTACAAACGACCGTCTTACGGTTCTCTTAAAATTGCCATTAAGAAATATGAGTAATAGGTATACGAGGCAAATAACACTTATGCATAAAAACAATCATTAGCACTAATGGATGCCTATCTCATTTGATATTTTTTATTCGTTTACGTTAACAATAACTATTGGTTACCGGACATAAATTATATTTCCTTTGTCTATAGACCAATGCAATAAAAAGAATATATGTACATATATTTTTATTTACTTAATTCTTTATAGTATGTGTATTGTGTAAACAGGCATGAATTTCCCTTTATCATTAGGCGACAACAATTGACTCAATACTGATAGCTAGTGGTTTGTTAAGGTACAACTGACTGGAACCTGTGTGAGCCTGCAGCAGTAAGGCTGATTGGAGCAGCGGGTTTTTTTTATGTGTCTATTAGTTGTTGGCCTCAGATGGCCTTGTCTACTTTACGCGGACTGTGGGTGTGCGCAGAAGGCTCCCAACCCTGGAGCAGCTGGCGATCCAATCCGGATTTTATTTTAGCTGAATTGGATCTCTCGCCCTTGCACTAAGCTTAACATTTAAAAGGTAAGACATTCAGCTGGAACATTAACGGCTTGTGGTCTTTATAGAAAATTATCATAACAATTAGAAAACACATTTATAAACGTGGCAAAGAAAAACAAATCACTGACACACAATTCCCCAGAATAACAACAGTGATAAAATTCCATTGTCATATTCTTCTTATTGTGTATAAGGGAATCAGGATCCTCTCTAATTAAAAAAACATCTTGAGGATGAGGTGCATTTTTATGTTACCATTTCTGACATTTCAGCTCCTTACTTTAAACTTCAATATCCAAGATAGTCTGTTCTGTTTACTGATTCAACAGGTAACATAATCTATTGCACAATTTGTCGTAAAAGCATTACTAATATCTGATGATTGCCATGTCTGTCCAGACAAAGCGAATTACTTCTGATGTGTATTCAACTATGGGAATCGTCATTAATGCACTTTCCTTCACATCAAACTCATCATAATCACAGTACCAGCTGTTTTTTATAAAGTAAGTAACACTTGACTTTACGAGTTGGTATTGTACAAGACAAATACAAATAAATAGCAGATAAAACATACAATTACTTTTTATCGCTGGTAGTTTCTTTATTTCAGAGTGGCAAACATCTTATAATTACAAAATGTTATTATGTTTTACTTGAAAGCCTTTTCAATTCAGCTCCGAAATTAAAGTAACAACAATATTCTTTAAAATTCCACGTCAAATTTACATCAGCAGTGTATCGTATAATAATAATAATAAGTTTTCTGATCCATATACATACATATATGACACTGTTTAACATTACCACATCATAAATATTACAATACTATGGAATCATTACGCAAGCAACTAATATTTCCATGCACAATATCATCCTATGATCTCTCTGATTTCATTTGATATTTAGTTGCCAATTTCACACTGTCTAGTTAAATATTAATTTTACAATCAAACTCCCGATAAAACTGTTTTCAGATACTATTTTTGTTATAAATTTTAGTGTAGATAAGTATCTACTAGTAAATACTTTGGACTAAAAGTACTTGCTAAAACCTTGTCAATTATGATAGGATTAGGTAAATTTGTCTTTAATCTATAGCATGTGCTCTTAGATATAGACACACTAACAACACTTTACAAAAGAATAAAAAACTGTTTCGTCTTTACGATGCTTAAAGATCAAACAACCATTTTCTATAACAACTTTTTAAAATATCCTCACTATTACAACACTAAACAATACAATATTGTTTGTATAAAACATAAATAATTACGCAAATAAAAGTTATCGATCCATCTTTTAAGAAATACGCTAATTCATAATACACATTACCTATTTGATTATTTCATAATGTTATGAATGGACTTTCAAAGTTATTGATGCTGTGAAAAGTTATTATAGTAATGTGAAAGTGCTTCGAGCTTACGAGTGAAAGCTGCATGAGCGTTTGTTTGAAATTTCATTGTACGTACCACGTACCTACTCATTGATACATATCTATCAAATCTGATGCGATTATGTTACTGAAGCGGTTTCTCGTGCCTTGCTGAGCCGATTTGTCATCGTAGCAAGTTTCTTTTTGAAATCATATTTTAGAAAGGCTGACTCTTTGTTATCGTTACTTTTTCACGGTGTTGTTGATCGGCATCGATAAATTGTCAAAATTATGTTAAATATTCACGTTTTAAGTATGTATTCTATTGTAAATCCTACGAGATTATAAACAATCGTTTGCTGTAAAAAGTCATGTCAGTGACGTCAAAGACCTTTTTGCTAGCGTGTTGCAACTAAGCCATCATTAGTTTAACTTTGTGAATAGATTGTCTCTTCTTCATTCAATGAAGATGTATTGAAATTAACAACTTGTCTGTTTAGTTACAGTTCAGACTAGAAACTTCTATTGCGTCTCAACAGACAAAGGTAGCCTTTGTCATTGTTAAATGCAATGAAATTAATAAAGTACTTGTTTTATTCACAAATAAATTATTAACAAACGGTGTCGGCTGTACAGGATATTCATTATTTCGTAATATCATAATGATCGTATAGCAGGCTAGTTCCTAGTCCTTATCGAACAATAGCGTACCTACAAACAAAGTTCAGAGTAACGAGTGTTGTTGACCGTATGTACTACGTACCTACAACTCAGCAAAGGACAGTTGCAAAACCAAAGATTAGTCACATTTGTAAACTCCGCTTAATTTGTATGCACTGCAGGAATACCACCAAAGTACAAATGCAAGCCTTTGTCAACATCCGATGGCAATTTATGTGTCATGGTAAAGGCTTTTGAACTTGAAGGGAGCCTTCCGTATCATATTAATAATAATTATAAAATCTACCGAAGCGATTATAATGTCTGACAGCTGTGTAGACAATTATTGATCTACTGATCACTGGACCTACAAGTATGTATAAATGAGGGTTGAGGATTATTAGTTTATTACTACATCTAAGACGAATTTGGAGAGTACTTACAGTGCGAGTACAATCTCGTGCCGAGACAATGAGTAGAGGCATAATCACAAAGACTCCTAGAGCATGACATGTGATCGAGATATATGTATTTGGAGGTGAGCTAAATAACATCTGGCGACATTAAAGAAGTCATATGTACCTAAGAATTAAAGGAGAAAGTAGGAGTTGATTCATATAGAGATAATAATAAAACTAGTAAATTAAAGAGATCACGGTTTCTGAACGGACTCTGTAATGATGGTTAGAAGAGCTAACATAAATTAATAAGATTCTTACCGTCATCTTCCAAAACCGATGAGAAGTGTCTTTTGAAAGCGTACAAACGCAATCATAATTAATAAGTTTTCTGGTAATATTTTCCTCACGGATAAAACAGTTCACATCGTAATAAACTTAAGTACTCATAAAGCGTCAGTTATGAAAACACTTTCACTAACTTTCTACAACATTTCAGCTGTTAATATTTGTATGTGTCGCTTAATTACTTAATATAAACGTGCAATATAATTTAATTACTTAATATTTATTATGTTTACTTATACAGCTTCTCATCTTTCACTCGCAATTGTTATTCTGATGAAGGAGAGATTGTTCACAGAAGGAATGACGAAGGATAAAACAACGTGTAGTATTATTATGCCACACACATAACATCAACAACAAGCATTCCCTACGGTGAATGACATGCCATCTAGTATTATGAGTTAGATATGAGTAATAAGGTTGCTTAGTGTAATTATTTTCAATATATTTCATTACATAATTAAACATTATGTAGTAGAAATGTGTGTTGAAACAATTAAAGGTAAATTCCGATCGAGTTCTTGATCCCGATCCCTCTCGAAACCAGATAACCGAACCAAATTAAAATTGACTGGTCTTTAATAAGGGTAAATAGAACAATTATTTCTTAAAATAATAATATTATATCTAGAATAAGGTTTAAATATTGTATTCAAATAAGAAATTTAGATGGTTGTAGATATAGAATTTAAAAGATACCGATATGGCAAATGCTTCTTCATAATAAATATGATCTCATTTTAATTTATTGTAGGTACGTAATAACTCCCGAGGGTTTGGAAAGCATGCCCGAATCTGCCCGAATCTGCCCAAATCTGTTCGCAAATGTTCAAGCATCAACATAATAGGAAGCTAAATTGATGATAAGATTAAACCAATTTTATAAAGAGTGTTAAGAAATGTGTTCAGGACAAAGCAAATATTAAAAATGTGTTTATATTAAATAATATGTATTAACATTAAACATGCAAACTAAATTTTTATATTACTCCATTTAAGTACCAAAAATACTTTACAACCCTAAGATTTGACCTCACTTGTTACCCACTGTCCATTATCTCGGATTAGGTTTACGATTATTCAAATTGGTCGCAGTACATTCACGCAGCTTTATATATGAGATTATTACGTAGGTATCAGTAGGCCTTGTCTTTGTTTATCACCTAGTTTCCATTACTAATATCCTAATATATTTAGTAATTAACCAAATTTCAAAGAACCAGTTTTTGTGTTTTTACTACTACATAGAAATAATGTATACATATATAGTCGTCGAATCGTAAAATTGGCAATAAAAGAACAGCCTTTATTATAGTAGAGTTATGCATCACAATCACACTTAACTATAAGTACTGCTTATAATATTCTTTCACAATCACAATCCACACTTCAGTGAGTCCTTTTAGCAACAAAAAATAAGCGATGGATTACATTTTAATTAAATACCCAGTTTTTTCAATATCATATAAATGAAATTAAGGTATCTATTTGTAATGTTAAAATAACAGCTTTTACTAAATGCATTTGAAAGTATATACGGTACTTATAACAAAAAAACAATTTTTTTTTCTGTCTGTCTGTTTGTTGGCTAATCTCTGAAACGGCTAGAGTGATTTTGACGGAGCTTTCACTTGCAGATAGCTGATTTTATAAGGAGTAACTAAAACTACTTTTATTTTAGAAAAATAGGGTTTCATGAATAAAAAATCCATGCCGTCGAAGTCGCGGGTAACAGCTAGTTTTAATTATGATACGGGTCGTTGTGTGATTGGCTTGACCCGATCACGCAACGGCCCATATAATAATCACAGTTGAAAACTCAACAGACTGATTGACTTATACTACCCAAAGTACCTACCTACATAACTAGCAAGTAGGCTAAGCTGTTATGTAAAAAATTCTATTGTTAAAACCAGTTAAAAGCGTAAACCCATGACCTGGAGACACGGCATCTTGCACTGGCAGTGATTATCGACACCTACTGTTCGTGGAGTATCTCGTCACTTCTCGCTACCTATATAATCTTATATATTATAATTTATTAGTTTGCCCTAAGGTTTAACAGACAACCAAAACTATGTGTTTATAATTATTGTACTAAATAGGTCTGTTTCGTAAAACCTACCACTTTGTTGAGTGTGGATTATACAGTTTTACCGTAGCATTTAGACGTAACCTTTGGTTACTAGATATTACTAACAATTTTAGTCACCGGTTTCGCACGCAAAGTATATCGTTAAAACAGACTGTTAATCAAGGCAAGTCTACAACTATCTGATGTGATCAAAGATTACAATATGAGAACTTAACAAAATTAAATACAGTCGCGTAAATAATAAAGTACTTACCATAATATTCTTCATAGCAACATCATGAATCAGTGTTACTATGCCCGATAAACTCATTGATTGACCAGCGCATTTATGATGAGGTCGCGATTGCAATAATTAGGAGACATGATTTATGAATGACAAAAGGTTGTTTACGCTAAAACATACCTACTATTATTTTGTCTCTAAGCCTGATTGCCTTTCATTGACGTTATCTTGATTTGTCATTAGTCCGTCCAAACTACTCAATTCGAAGTTCATGAACTTATTTACGCTCGTTAGTATTCTTGAACCTTAGCGAACAATCTAAAGGTAAATCGTAAATCTATTCCAAAGCGCGTACCTGTTGGTTCGCGTCAATTGGAGAATATTCGATGAGAATAAATAAGATTTATGAATAGGACGTGGTTTTGTTTTGTTGCGAGCACGAATGGTCTTTGCAATCTATCGATAAAAGTGGAGGACAGTAGAAATGTTTATTACTCACTTTCTAGTGAGTTTAAGAAGTTTGTGGTAAGTAATAAAAATGTAGTACAATAGGTGCCGTAAAATTAAAATCAATTGCATTGCAGAGATTTAAACGTTGACGATCGATAACAGTATCGGTTAATTATGCAGTAGGTACGTAAATTGCATTCATTAAAAGGTGACAAGAGGTTATGTAAGCAGTGTTCGATTGATTTTATAAATAAGAATGCTTTACGTAGATAAAACCGTTCCATACTTTAATTAGTATTTAATATATAGATATAGCTTTGTATAAAGCTAACAGTCAGCAAATCCTTATACTTACTGTGGGATCTAAGGGCTGAACGTCCTTAACACAGGCTACTTACTTTACAGGCCTTAACTAGCCTAGCTAGGACTTCAGTGTTAAATATTTTAACAGACTGTACTATTATTTTTGGAAATAAAGTGTATATTATTATTATTATAACGCCAACTGCCTCCGCGCTGTTTTTAAAAATTTCTTGACAGAAAAGCCTAATATTTTTTTTTAACCAAACTGAGGATCAAACTCGGTTCCTCATGCACACCAGTAGTATTCAATACCACTACGCCTCCTAGCTAGTTGCTTAGTAATATGGCTCCTTTGGCCAAATAATGACGCGGCTTAAATAATATTATATCATAAAGAGCCGTATGAAGATGGCAATAGGCCCGCCCTCTTTTACATGGAATCTAAAAACGGAGCTGGCAAGATGTGGGTGCAATACATCTCATCTCTTAGGCTGCCTGTCCATTGAAGCAGAGCGAGGCTGCGGAGTGAAGAAACTGAGAAATATTAACTCTTCGTTCCGCTCGTACTGGAGCGGAACGAAGTTTTTATGCAATCCCATTGGTTAATATTTCTCCGTTTCTTCGCTTTATATCTAAAGGATAATAATGAATATAATAAAAAATAAAAATATAGACCTTATTCTGTAATAAGAATATTGCCTTTTTCTCCGTTTAAAATATAAACCGGTTGGTGTTGTGGATGCGACTTAATTTAAATATATATAAATATTTCTCGTACGGTAAGAGAAATATTTATTTTTAAGTTAAGTCGCATCCGAATCGACCCGTTCTCGTCACTGTTGTGAATTACGATCAAAGAAGGTCACAATAATCGACATAAATAGCGATTCATTGAAATTGTATATTTGCCATGCCAACTATAGCCTTCTACTTGAATATTATATCATGATGATAAAAATACAGATATCAAGCATGCTCAAGCGACGTCTAAAGTTGGCTCTCGAAATCCTAGCGAAGAGTTGAAATGATCTTCAATTAAGAACTGCGTTTACTTATATTTTAAATTGAATAACCAAAATTAAATTAATAATTACGATTTTCCTGTTAGCACAATTGATGGGTCAATTATAAAAAAAATTATGGGTTATGTTATAATGTAAAAACAAAATCATACACACACTAAACAGAGCGTGTATTCTTTACAAACATACTTTAATTGTTGATAATTATGTATGTATTATGGAAATTTTAGTATACCAAATATATTAACGTATGGGTACGTTCGTAACTATATTTACTCTATGAAATTACGTCATAAGTAATCATAACTGTGCAGCGAGGCGAAGGCCTATCGTGTTCCATCAAACACACCGAGATGGTTTTGTAACCAAGTTTAGCAATAAGTAAAATTATATTGTCATATACCAATGTGATGTTACTGCTAGCTAAACAAACAAATTGCTTGTCCAATCTGTCCCTTAAACTAGTAACAACAATGACAGTCTATCAATGTTTAAAATACTACAATTTAAAATTCAGTGCTTATTAATCTATTTATGCTTAAATATATCAATACAAAATGGATAAATGGGTACTTGTCAGTAAATAAATTTGTATCTCTTTAATCCAAAATGTTTATCCTAACCCTAGCAAAGTATGATCCTTTAGATCAGGGCTGGCTTGTATTCATGCGGCCCGCGACGCATGTTTTAATCAGAAAATAGTTTTAGACATAAATAGTTTGGATAATAGAATTCTTTGTCAAAACATATAATCAATATTTGGTATAATTTATTTATCTTTATTCTTGGAACATTTCATTCACATGACATAATTTAAAAGTGAGCTTCACTTTTAAATATTTATGTTTTTGTAGAGTAAGTATTTGTTGGTGTCCGTATAAGTTAAGCTTGTGCTTTCACTAAGTTCGTATCGCGACTTCGTACCTACACCGCTTTGAATTTTACACATTATAATAAGTGTTTAACAAGCAGTTTTAAGAAAAATACCTAACTAACTTCATTATGTCTACGAAGAAGCGAAACTTAAGTGATGAACATCGTGTATTTAATGAGAAGTGGGAACTTGACTATTTTATTTACATACAAATCATACACTGTATTTTATTATTATTAATAATAAAATACAGTGTATGATTTGTATGCAAGTTTTGTTTGTGAGTAAAGAATATAATGTTAAACGTCGTTAGGTATACTACTTTACACGAAGAAAAATATAAAAGATATGTTGGTGAAGCAAAAAAAATTGTTGTGGCTGAGTATAAGAAAAAACTAACGCAACAGACAAGATTTTTTCAAAAGTAAGTACAGGCAATGAAAAATGTTTGGCTGCTTCTTATGAAGTTTGTTTGCAATTAGCCAAAGCTAAAAAACCATTCAGCGATGGAGTTTTTATAAATCAATGCGCAGTTGCCATGGCTCATCGCTTCATGCAGCCGAAACTGGCGGACAAATTTGAATCTGTAGCATTATCTCACCAAACAGTTGCGCGACGAGTAGATAATATGGGCGAAAATGTTTCGAAAAAATATGTGATTACATTGTAAAATGTGAATATTATTCATTATGTTTGGATAAAAGTACCGACCAGACAGATATCAGTCAATTAAAAATTTTTATTCGCTGCATTTCAAAAGATTTTTCGATCACGATGGTAATGTTAAATTTAGTACCACTACATGGCTAAACTAAAGGCAACTATATGTTTCAAGCAGTTAACAAAACTGTTATGGAATACGGTGCGTTTCAAAAATGTTCTTGTATTGTGACCAATGGAGCAAAAGCTATGACAGGAAACGTTACAGGACTTACGGGACTTCTAAAACAAAATGGCATCGATTGCCCAATACTTCATTGCATTATACACCAAGAAGCCTTATGCAGGAAATCTTTGCGCCAAATGAATGCCATGAAAATATTTGTTAAAATAACAAATCTTATTAGAGGCGGAAACAAAGCCTTGAGTCATCGTAAATTTCGTTATTTTTTAACTAAAATTGACGCAGTCTATGGGGATCTGCTATTGCACTCAGAAATCTGATGGTTAATTGCTGGTGCAGTGCTTGCAGCGCTTTTTCGCTTTACGGAAAGAAATTCCTATATTTCTTAAAATGAAATAAAATCTGATACAACTGATATGGAAACTAAAATGCAAGTTCCTGAATTTCTTGCTGATCTTGCATTTGTAACTGATATGACACAGCATTTGAACGGCATTAATTTGAAATTACAAGGCAAACAACACAATATAGCCAATTTGTATGGATATGTGAATGGGTTCAAAAATAAACTGAGTTTGTTCAAAACGTCAATGGAAAAAATTATTTTTCTTTTTTCCAAGTTGGATAGAATATTATACCGAAACGGGCAATTTTGAAGAAATGGAACTTTTCTGACCACCTGAAGAGATGTACTTCTGAAGACTGTGAACTGAAGAGGTGGTCAGAAATGTTGACGAGGTAAATTTTTTTAAAATTCGATTCGCAGCAATTCCTGCTAATCGAATTTTAGTTTTAATTTCAAAGAATTAGAGAGCGATTTGTCTCTTTTTGAGCAGCCATTAACGATTCAAGTCGAAAGCGTAAAGACTGAATACCAGTTAGAATTATGTGACGTACAGTCACATCCCTTTTAAAAGGGTAGAACAGAAACTGGAATGGATTTTTTTAAGATCCTTGGCGATCGTTTCCCCACACTAACAAATTTTGGCTTGAAAATGGGATCGATGGTGATCAGCACTTATTTATGTGAATTTCAAAATCTAAGTATAGATCTTCACTGTCAGATAAGTCAATTTTTCATGCAATGCGTCTGGCAACAACAACTAATGTTGACGTTGATATCGATATGATTGTTAAAGATAAATTAACGAAGAACCAATAAACGTATAAAGAAATGATTAGGTACCCTGTATTTTTTTATTTGAAAACGTTACTAAAAAAAAACTGCGGCCCTCCAGCTTTTGTAGTAAATTTAATTAGCCCGCGAAGGTATGTAGTTTGGACAGCCCTGCTTTAGATCATACTTTGCTGGGGTTAGAATGTAGATTTTGTGGCCTCTATGGAATTAGAGGCCGTCATATTTCTACACATACCTATTTTATATTCTGTCATTCTTAATATCAATCAAAAACAGACGATACCAAATACTTCTGGATCTGACCTACGGAAACTTATGCAATCAAATGATATGTTATTAAACTGCTTGAATTCATAAGAATGCATAATTACTGTCTGATTAATTGATATTTACGGAGGTTATTATCTATCTTATCTTATCTTGTATGGGGACCAGTCAGTACAGACCGGCGACACTTCGATCCAGTGGGATCTTTTGTGTCGACTTCCCCAATAACGACTGCCATAGATTTTCATGGCAGCCGGGACCGACGGCTTAACGTGCTCTCCGAGGCACGGAGCAGGCGATAATTGTCAATCAATACGCACATAATTTCGAAAAGTCATATAACTGCCGAAAGTCAGGGATGCGCGTCGTGTGTTCGAACCCAAAACCCTCTGCATTGCAGTCTGTTGGTCTCCTCACTGAGTTATCGCTGCTCTTTTTAGGTAATTATCTAAATAATATACCTAATAATTTCTGAGCGCATACTCCAGCCTCGTTTAGGGAGACGCGGGAAGTTGCGCGGCGCGTTGGGCGTCGTGTCGCGCGGCGCGTCGAGCGTTTTTTCCGTTCACAGAGAAGCGGCACGTCAAGCGGTGCGTGAAGAGGCAAGTGGGGCTCGCGGCGTTACACGCATAAAGACAAACACAGGGCAATGTGTAGTTGCGTTTAAGGAGACGCGGACGTGGGCGCTGTGCGGTGCGTGATGCGGGGCGGGCGCAATGACAGTGTCAGCCGCGGCTGCCGTGGCGGTCATCGCAGCTACCACTTTTGACAGTCTTCTTTGAACTTCTTACAACGCAGACTTGTAGTTACAATGAACTACGATTTCATCGATATATTACTAAAAGATAATTGTTACTTAAAGCATGAGTGTTTGTTTACTGCTAGAGAAGAACCAACAAACTGATTAACAGACGAGCGATGCGACGCGGCGGGGCACGCGGCGGGCTACGCGGACCTGCTGGACAGGTCAGTGCATCATAGTTTGACTAGATGCACCACATTCGCAGTGAGTTTGGGACTGATCCAGTTTTGGAGAACACGAAAGAAGCCTCTCCGCGGCGCACCCTGGAAATAGCTAGTCACGGTAACGCACTGTCTAGTCTGTCCAATTCTTTCAACACTATGACTCGCCCAAATGGTCATGTTAATAGAAAACTTGAAGCGAAACGCCGACGACGACAATATGAACAACCAGTGTTTACTATCACAAACTAACCGATAATTGGATACTGAAGTGATATTGTATGAAGTAAAACGTAAAATCCGGTATGTTTATGTTTAGAAACCTTTGTGCATGTACATGTATAAGTCTCTACGTAAGAAGTTTGTTTGTACACATATATAATTATAACATCTAGTAAGTTCTTAACTACAAAGTGTTTGCTAGTTACTTAAAGTAATGAGTGTAATGACATACGGAGTAAGCATTTGCACTTACGTCAACACATTTTTATTCACATTTAAGCGGTTTGAATACATTCATAGTAATGCAAAAATTCTTTCGTCATTAGTATGATTACGTTCACATTCACACACTCAAAATTATAGTTTTGAAACTCTTTCACACAAAACATAATATCACGGCGATATTATATCTTTATTTTACTGAACTATGTATACAAAGAAAAGCACATTTATCTATTTCTGACAAAGAAATTGTCAGGAACTGTTTTTACCTTGAAAATTTACAGCTTTTTGCTGTCTAAGCCAAGTTTAAACTCAAAAGAAAATCTTAATCATATTTTATAAGTTCCGGGAACCAAATCAACAATCGAAATATGTGCCTTCATGATTACGCTAATGGGCCAATGAGGCAATCGATACTGGACATTCGTTCACACGTTCAAAGTTGTAGGACGTTCCTTGCATTTAAAACATCTCTATTTAATAAAAAGTCACAGAAATAGATACTTAAATATTCTGATAGTCTTTCGATTTATTTATTCATCTATTACCTCATTTATAAAGGTTTGACATTTTTATTTAATATTAAGTATCTATACCATGGTATTCCAATAAAATTTACATAAACTCGGAAGAATTTTGAGAATAATATGAGCTAATAACAATTGCTCATTAACTATTAAGGAGATAACTTTGTTAATTCGCTATCAAAATGGAGATTTATTTTTATATTTAACCTTACTAGCAATATATATGTACATTGTTTGACTTATTTTAAGCTAAGCAAGCCAATACCTTTAACAAAATTAAGAAACAAGGACAACGTTATCTCTCGATATTCTTCTAATCATTTTTGGAGTGCTTTTGTACAAAAGCACTCCGTACATTGTTAGGTGCAGGTTAACCACATAAAACAATGCGCTATCTATGAAATATAAATAAAGTCATATGTAATTTGAACCATTTTGAAATAAATACTATATTAGTCAGTGTAGATATGCATCTTTAAAATCAATTAGGTATATCTATTTACAGAGACTCTTTAAGGTCTAACTTAGAAACAAATATTAACATTATAACATTACAGGTTTAGTCGTTACCTTCTCAATTATACTTCACGTTTTGAACTTTGAGTTTAATAAATAGGTATACTTAAAACTAAAATAACACGTCTATGCTCATAGTCCCGGAACTCGCGCGCCAATACCATCACTCTTTAAGCGTTCATTTTGTTTATGCTTTACACACTGCGTTAAATGCATTGCGATTACCACGCACTATTTCATTTTATTTACCAATTATTTCGCTTTGGTTTTTGAGTTGAACGCAGCGTTAATCGCAGCGTAAGTCGCGTGTTATCCTGAGCGACGTAGACGCGGTAAATGGTCAGCATTTGGTGCACGTTTCTCATGTCTCGCTTACACTAGGTCAGACAGGACGACATCGGAGAGTAGCTGACGTCGTCTAAGGACCCAGTATAAACGCCTAGTGATCTGACGATTCAGTTAGCAGCCATTGTTGAACAAATTGAAGAATGTCGAAGAAGACAGCCATCAACTTGTCAGCAACGCTTCGACCAAGGCGCCGGCAGACGACCAAGTAAAAGCAAGCTATAACGCTCCGTATTACGGATAAGAGAATTAAGCACTTAATAGATTTTCCAAAAGCGCCATCTATATCATGTTAGATGAAATGATGATAATTATAGCTACAAAATCCGCACGTTGTTTTTACATTGCATACGTTCGTATATTATTGCTTAAATGCTAATTAAATAAATAATCTAATCGTTCAAATTACATTATTATCTATGGCGTAAGAGATAATATTAAATTACCTGGTAGTTACTATTGTAATCTGTGGATTAGCGAGTTGTTTTTACGTTAACGCGATTGAAACGTGTACCGCGTTTGGCTCTCTGATTGGTTTAGAGCTACGAGCGGTCCAATCGGAGCGCCGAACATCACAAACGTGTCGATCGCGTTAACGTCAAAACAACTCGCACTCGGCACCCTGGTCAGCCAGGTCAAAAGCATAACTACAGAAAACAGGTCTTTTCTCTGTAGATATGGTTTTGTTCTGGCACAAGCTGAAAGATAAATAAACAGAGGCATTATGTCATGTATGTGTAGACTTTATATCCATTTATATTTTCTTTTTTATAAAAAGTACTAGTGGCCTAAATCCGAGCAAAATCATTAATAAAAATACATGGGGAAACATATGAATTTACATTATGTTTATTGATAAGGGGTACGCTAGTACGGTACGGTAGAGCGGGTCGCTAGTATGTATATAAAACCTGATATTTGAGATTTTGCCTGCGGCTCCACTCGTGTAAATGTATGTAGGTTATGTTAATTTTCTACCCTTTTGGGAACAGGAGCCATCACCTTTTAACTAGCGATTTAATTTCGATGCAGATCAGTTTAGGTTCCTATAATGGATCACTGTATATCATACCATGACATATTATAATATTAATGAGTCGTATTTAAATCGTTAAAATGAACGAAAGTTGTATGAGGGTCGGCACTGAATCGTTTTGATAGAAAGAGACGACGCTATAGAAATATTTATCTTTCACTCAGATGCGTTCGGAAACTCAATTACCTACGCAAATATTACGGCAAGTTACGGTTATTATTTTCTTTCATATATACGATATTATTTAATAAAGGTGCTTTAATTAATATATATCAGTTATTTATAATAACTTAAATAAAACTAATCATAAATTGCATGTTTAAACGAGTTTTTATTCAAGCCCGAAAACATTGCAGTTACACTTCGGTAGAAGTTTCGAACGTATGTAAGTTTTGTTGACATATCACCTCCTGTTACAGAATCGCGGCTGATTTTAAATTCATTGTTAAATTTAAGTTAAAAGTGTTAAAACAAGTATCTAGTAATGACGGGCACGCCACGATCGTGGCGGTAAGTCCCGTTTTTGAGGAGTGGCTGGAGAGGCGGCATGGCGCCCTCACCTTCCGGCTGACACAGGTACTGACTGGCCACGGTTGTTTTGGCCAGTTCCTGTGTCGTATACGCCGGCAAGAGACGCCCGGTTGTCACCACTGCGGCGACTGCCGCGACGTTATAGAGGACAGGGCGCTGCACACTTTGGCGGTTTGCCCCGCCTGGGCATCGCAGCGCCGTGAGTTGATCGCGGCAGTCGGATCGGTTGCCCTCTCGCTCCCGGCCGTAGTTAAGTCTATGGTCCGGAGTGAGAGGTCGTGGAACGCCGTCGCCTCCTTCTGCGAGGAAGTAATTTCCATCAAGGAGGCGGCGGAGCGGGAGAGGGAGCGTTTAAACCCTCTCCCCAACCGCAGAGCCGGGCGCCGGAGGGCGCGCGATGACCTCCAGCCACCCTGAGGTTTGACCTGGGGGTGGCGGGCTTTGTGGGCCTGCCCGCCATCCGTTCAGCACCAGGTCCGAGAGGCGGCGTGCGTGTTCCCACGCGCGCCTCTGTGTCGAGTCCGTCTCCCCCCTAGGGGGGAGACAGTAGGGAATTTTTGGGGGAGTCCTTTGGTTAGGTCTCTTTGGGTAGTGGCCTGTCGTTTCATACGGCGGGCCGAATCCTCGGCGGGGTCGCGACCGCATGCGAAAGCGATTCGCGCGGCCCCGCCGATAGTGGTTTTGTTGAGGAACACCGTGGTAGGTTTAGTCGGTATTCCGGGAGGTACATTATTTCCTTTCCATCTTCTTTTACCCCGGCGAGTCCGACATAATCCCTCCGCCCGCCCCCGCGGAGGGATATGCGTCATTGCATTTCACCAAGTAAAAAAAAAAAAAAAAAAGTATCTAGTAATGAGGTACCTAAGTAATTTTTATGAGTATTATAGGTGATATACAGTGTGACTGGTTAAACATTGTACGTACTTAAGGACATGATAATTTATGGTCAGACGTAAAGTATAAAAAAAAAATTCATTAAAATCTGTGTAACCTGCAAAGAAAATTTTTATGAAAATTTGTATGAAATATCCATAAAATGTGGACATTGCGCGTGTCACATACAGTCGAGCGCACTGCGCTACCGAGGCTAATGTCAGTAAAGTCCTTTGATAAGAAAAGAACGGGCGGGTGTGCAAATTCAGGAGTGAAGGGGAGTGCGGGGTGCGATAGCGGGGGCCGGAGGTGGAGGTTTTGGTATATGCGCAAGAGTGTCCGCACATTAAGTTTTATTGGATAATTAGATCAATTTTAAGTACATATTTTTTTTAGACATTCGGTTTCAGAATCGAGCACTGAATACCCTCCTTCAATATGTCCAGTCTTTTAACAATAAATCTGTATAATAGATACCTATTAAGCACAATCTTAAACCTATAAAGAAATTCCGCATCTAAACAAAATCGTTATTGGTATTTTAAGTGATTTGTTTTTTGTATACAGAGAACAATTAACAAACAACAATAGAAGTTACTTACGGCCAACACACGCACTTATGGGAGTTTTAGATAACCGAAGGGATATATAGCTACGGGATACATTAAAATATCTCAAGCAAATTTTCCAGAATGTGGGAAGAAATAGTGCTGAATTTAAATGCCCATGATGATGATGCAGTAAAAGATTGGGAAGGATGTTGCAAAGAATGTCAAGTAATCGCACATTCCATGTAAATGAGTCATGTGTAGCCATTCCATAGCTAGCATCCTCCCTGGTTACTAGCATATCTGCATCACAAACCAAAATAAGTTTATTCGAATATTAGTTTAAATACCTAATTGCATAAAAAGGCAAGGCAGTCAATACCTACAACAAATAAACCAATAATTAAAGATATTATTATATTGATAATTCTTTATACATTTTTGTGACTATATTTCTTTTTTTTATTGAGATTCTTATGTAAACATTTATAAAAGTAACATTATGGGTACTTTTGCTGTACATACATACCATTACCTTTTTTTCAACAGTGAGGGACCAATTGTTTAGATAAGCGGTATATTTTTATAAATTCTGATTCATCAAATTCAATTAATGGATCACACTTGTTCCTAACTTGGTTGCCAAGGTCTTTGGGCACGAGAAGTGCTGGCTTTATTATCACACACTATAAACTCTAATAAAATTAAATTGTCGTACATATGAAACAATGATTTAATTTAACTTTATAGTAAATAGCACTCTTATAATAGCACGAATGTTTACGTAAATACATACTATAATATAAATATACTATTTGTTGTTAAAACTTATAGGAATCACAGATAAAGTGACTTAAATATTTAACTTCCACAAAAATTTAAAAATATTTGTTTTAAATAAATGAGATTAAAGCAATTCAGTATATGCATTAAAATAGTAACTTTAAATGAATCGCAAAATTTGACAGTTAAACGTTTCAGTTTAGGTTGTCAAAGCACGTCATGCTACGAAAATAAATGAACAATATGAGTTTGCGAATCAAACGCTATCCAATTCACAGCTGACTCTTAATGAAATAGTTGCGCCTACATTAGATCGCAATTATTATGTCATGGTACGAAATAGAGAGAAAGTTCAGTTTAGGTCCTAAAATGAATCGCAATAAGAGGTGCTACCACCTTCTGTACTTTTTTCTAGATGAAAGGTATCGTATATCCTTTTCTGTACCCATATCGACTTGTATGCGAAATTTCATGATGATCGACTAGTTAAGGCGTAAAAGCGTAACAAACAAACAAACTTGTAACTATTAGCGAGGCAATAGTACCCTATACTATTGCCTCGCCAATAGCTACAAAACAAAACTAATAACAAGTAAAACAGTAACAAAGGAGAAAAACATACTGAACAGTTTTGTATTTGCTAAATATATTAATAGAACTTATCTTCAAAACATTAAAAGCCAAATCTAATCATATTTTTATTTACCTCACCAATAGTTACCTTATGAATTATCCGATTATGTAAAGAGTATTATGTTTTATCATGAAAATTTATCGCAGATATAAATTATTGATGCTTTTGTGATTTATGAGGACAAAGTTTGAATATGCGCTATATGTTGTGAGTATATATATCTTATTTAAAAGTTTGTCTAAACTTTAGTTAATTATTTAATTAGTATCTGTTTAGTATCATAAACATGTCTCTTGTCTCCAATATATAAATTGTAAATGTTTTCTCTTAGATTAAATATAGTTTTAATGTGAATACAATACCTAAGTAGCCTGGGATGTGTATATAATTTCGTAAAGACTTTTATTTATTGAATAAAAAATTACTATTATTATTCAAAAAATATATATGTATAATATATTTAAAAAATATATATATAATATATTAAAAAACATCATATAAATAATATTATGAAGTTAAACACAATCGCACTATGAACGAGAGTAACATATGACGGAAAACATTTCAAAGAAAGGCCTAGTAAGTTTTCCATATAAATCTTCGGAAGATTGTTCCATTTCTCTTGGACGGCTTGTACCCTAATTCCATTCTATAATGTTAAATACTATAATGCAAGATATTCATGTTTTCATGATTATACAACGATGATCATTACTAAATACTAATGAGTGTCATTGCTTCACAAAATCTAAACAATAATACAAAAACACTGCGACATTAGTACATTACGATACAAAGAAGTTTTGTTCAATCAACTAGAGGGCTACGTTTCATTCAGCAATGTCATAAAATCTCTGTTACATTGCAAATGTATTAGATCGAAAAGCCAATTCTTATAATAAAACTGTTCAAAATAAAATGCTACTCTTGTCTTATAAACGTCAAATTAGAACTGAAATTTAGGCGAATACCATTGATAATTATGGCACAGGGTTCGGCATTCTATTTTGATTAGATTTTATTACTCTAATATCGTTAAGAAAATTGTAAAAATGCATCTCAACTAAGTACCACATTATGATCAAAGTTCACTTACAGTTATATTGGAGTTGAAACTATACTGCGTGCTTAACTAGCAACTAACGTAAGCAATAGTTCAATAGAAGCATATAATAGCATTAATTACATTGTATCTTGTAACTACAAATAAACTAAGTGTCCACATAAACAATGGCCACTTAAAAAAAGTAGCTGTGAGTTTCTTACAGATATCTAATATACCTTTTCCTGAACAAAGTAACTAACCTACCTTATATGGAACTACAGTAAACTTACTAATCACGGCACATTGACGTTAACACATATGTGTAATTTTGTTACCATTACAAATCAACTGTTTTGGACTTCGACAAAAATAATTAGATGCTATAGAGACTATTACAACTACATTATAATAAAATTGCTTATACATAATTTATGCCCAGAAAATATTTTAGGTATGTATGTATATCAAAACTCTTTATTAAACCATACATGGTTTAATATAAAGTTTAGATTTAGATCATATGTATTTGATCAGTAAGAAATTTAAATTTAAATTGACAAGGAAAATTTGTACACGTAACTGTAATTGCTGTCCTTGAAAACAAGTCGCGTAGATCAATTATTAAACGAAGAGTATCTCTAGTGTAGGCAACAATTTTACTATTAACATTATTATTTAATACTTCCCTACAAGAAATTCTCCGCCAGTGCTCAGAACAAAGGATATCAATGTTCCTTTGTCAAGTGTCAAGTTTAACGAACTATTGCATACTTAGCCACAATACAAACTAATGAAAATATGTGTTATTTTTTAAGCTTTCCCTTATTGTCTGCGCGGAACTTATCCCACTAATCTTCAAATGATCCAAGCAAGTTGCCAAAGGAAACAATGTTACATAATTATGTCTTTTCGTATTTGGTTTTAAGATAGACTGATAGGTACCTGCTGCGTATTCCCGCAGAGGTAGTCAAACGTGTATTTAGTATTATAACCACATTCCTCCAGGTATATTTTTAGGATCCACATTATAGGGAGTGAGCCTAAAGTCGTAAAGTCGTCTACCGGGCACATATCCAGGTTTTGTATTACCCCTAAGTGGATATTTTGGATACAAATAATGATAATTTTATGCTACCGAAACCCAATGCTTCTAATCAGAATGATTTGAAAATAGGATTGTTATTTTAGCCTTATAACCAACAAAACATATACATATTTATATAAAAAAGGGAAGACAGTACCTTTTTTTTACCTGGGGAAATGCGCCTGATGCATACCCTTTCGCCACAAGAGGACGCGAGAGGGTTATGTCCGGCTCTCCCGTACTTCGGGCCTACGGACTAAAACCCCACGGCACGGTTTGCACGCTCGCTGCCTTATATAGTGGATGGGCCGCTGGCAAAAATTACTACCTCAGCGACCCAGCAGGCAACAGCTCCTCGTCGACGCCCCGGCACTACATAGGGCGTCGGACCGACTCAGTGGCTGAGGAACGGGAGATCCCCGTTCTCCCGCCCGCGGCCTACATTATGGCGGCATTAGGCGCGCGTAAGCGCGTCTGGGTCTATCCTATCTATTATGTGTTAATCTAGGACATTGTCTATCAGTGTGGTAAGTTTTATCTAATTTTGTGCAACAATTTGCGCTTAAGTAGGTGAGGCGTGAAAGCGTAACTAACAAATTCCCATTTGAGTTTATAACATTACTTGGGATTAGGATTGGAATTAAGCACCTAACTTACATCTTACTCAGTCTAATTCACATATTTAGTTATTTGTATTAGCTAACGAAGTTGAACTGTCTGTGCAACAAACATTGTTTTTAATTTATATAACTATATATGAATGACATAAAATGTTAAAAAGTAATGTTCGTAGATCATTAAGATTGTTTAAAGATACTTGTCAAGGTCGTATTAATTAAAATACATCCATCCAAAGACATCAAATAAATAAAATCCAAGACCACTTGCTACCCAACCAAATCCGATTTCAAAATGGAGTCTAAAATAAATTAAACATTTCTAAAATTAAATGTTTACAGGTATTGAGTTTGAGAACACTAGATTTAAGCACTAACCGCATCACAAGAAGGACTATCAAACAATTAAAATCCATTATATATAGCTCTCGCAAAGCACAAGTATTGACTTTTTATACACTATAAGTAGGTACCTAAATAATATTATAACTACTTAATATTATGTACAGCAGAAAATATAATATTATTTATTACATTATCTATACTAATATTATAAAGCTGAAGAGTTTGTTTGTTTGTTTGGTTGAACGCGCGGTTTGTTTGGTTAATCTCAGGAACTACTGGTTCAAATTGAAAAATTATTTTAGTGTTGGGTAGCTAAGGCTATTTATAGGCTATATAACATCACGCTACGACACACCGGGGCGGCGCAGTAACCATAAACGCAAGAGAAACCGCGAGCACATCTAGTGTAATTATATAACTTAAAATATGAATCAATAAGTCATATTTACGCTTTAGAAGTTTATTTATCATAAAAATATCTTAATTTGAAAATGCTAGAGGATTCAGAATGTATGTACTCAAAATATCCTTGAAGATGAATTAGTAAAAACTGCCTGTTTCTATCGTATTCCTTACATATCTGTTGGTTCATTAGAAACAGTAACTTTTGTAAAGCGATCCGTTAATCGAAAGAGCGTATGATTCCTACTAAGCGTGTTTGTTTCATAAACATTGGCATTGCTGCACCGTTATGGAGAACGTAATGGGGGTCTCGTCAACTAATAGCATTGTGTGTCTCACTCAACCTTGGGTTTATATGTCGCGTAATCAACCATCCTCATTATCTTTCTCAATGGCACATGGCACCTCTTTAGTTTTTTAAATAATTTCCTATAATAGATTTCGATTGCATAATTATTATGTTTTAACTGACGTTTCTCTTTACTTCAAAAAAGAAGGAGGTTTTCTATTTGGTTTAGTGCACATATTCTTTTTATGTTCGGACATATATTTTTTGTTTATTAGCTGATTTTAATGACTCTTTGCGTTGGGTTTAGTATAGCTTCACGATGGACCCATATAAATGTGATAGTTAACAAGAACCAATGGGTCACTTAGCTGTCTTTTTACCAAGGTAAGCGCCACAAAAACTTGCGAAATAAAAATATTAAATGACCTCAAAACACTAAAAAGAAAAGATAAAAAATTATAATAACATTCTATATTTATTTTCAAGCGACTTTTCGATTTATTACAAGACTTTTAAGCAGAATAAAGATACGAATAACATTCTAATTTTTAGAATTTAGGCATTCAAATACTCTAATATTTTCATATATTCGGTCCTTAGTAACGTTTGATCAGTTTCGTCATTGCAATAACTGGCGATGTCCGTATCCTGGCCGAGCGGTATAGGTAGAAGGCGTTGCATCAAATTTCCCATGTCGTTGAACGAACAAAGTACATACATGCTAATAATAGTTATTACTTTGATAAAATGTATTGCTTGCTAGAAATACCTTTATGCAACTGCGACATACATGTCTGAACAATCAAAGGTGACTAGGTGTAATAAAATTCTTGTGTCGTAAAACTAAATCTCATATCTCCGTATCTAGTCAATTGTAATCAAACTAAAGTCAGACTGTTAGAGAACCTGCGTAATAATACTTTTATTCCTTGGCTAGATAATAAATATTAAGGACAGTTCATATATTGATGGAAAATGACCCGATATGGGCAGTTTCGTTTGTAATTCCAACTCTCATTTCTTACTAGTATTCTTTTTATATATGATTTTGGATCCAAGTTCATATTTTAAATATACGATAAAATGGTCTGAATTTTCTTTATTATAAAAGAAATGTGAATTTAAGGTAGAAACCAATCAGACACTCAAATAGTGGCCATTATCCCATTAGCTGATTTTGCGAAAGTGAAATGACAGTAGGAACTCACTTTGCCTATAAGAGATTATTTTTGCCACACTTAAATAATCGGGTAACGAAAATTAATTCATCGAAGCTACCAAAAATATAATAGCTAGAGCCTACATAACACCAGTAAGATGATTATGTTTATTATAATACGTTAGATAATATCATCAGATTAATTAAAGCGGTAGGTATATTTTAACATACCTAAATAATACACGTACATACTTAATTATATAGTGTGTGGCAAAAAGGCGTGGTCGTGACGGGCACCTGATGTTACCTTTAGTCTAAATATTTGAAATATTTATATTTTGTTTTTGAATTGCACTTTAAATACAAGATGAACAAAACCTTTGTAGTACCGTAATTTATCATGTCAATTGGATTATTATTATGATACATGGATATTTATTTGATGCATAAACATTTTTGCAACATCCTCGTGGATTATTAGTTATTACTTATAAGTAATGTATGCTAGTTGCTATGTTTGAAAATCTATTCAGTCTGTAAAATATTTTTTGACATATAATACTATGTATACACAATTTTTATGATTGCTATAAGGCAATCAAGAAAATATTCTAAAAATCCAGGAATAATTCTGGATGACTCTGTATTGTACAAAACCGAATTCTGATTAAATTTTGGTTCTCATTTTTAGCTATATACGTTAAAGTTACTTTTACTTGTTTATATTATGTAAAACCAGTTAATATAACCAGTTGGTTTTTGTATTTCCTTTTAAGTCTCGTGTCTTAGTCAAACGTGAATCGTATTTCACACTGCGACGTCATGCGAAAAGAATGATTAAAATATGAAAGACGTTTTTAGACTTAATTTGGATAATTCAAGGACAAGCGCTTTGAAAATGTACTGAAAAAGAAGAGGTACTGATTAATATTACTCCTCAAATCAACAAATTAAAATTGACTTTGCCATTTTTGAATAATGACAATTAAGCATTGTCTTTATCTTCTTAAACTAAGGTCATAGTGACATCAGAAGTCAAATTCACGTAATAAAATCAGTTGAAAATGGAGTTCTTATATAGTCTCAGTGTCAAAAAAATCACAATTCACAAGTAGTCTCCTAAATTAAAGTAAACGTCAAAAGTGACCACCAATTGCATTTCATTTCAAATTTGACGTTTATTAAACCAGTTCAGATCCTTATGTTGAACATGTTTTATTATGAGATTGGCTCTCTGGTTTCTTCAGAACTGGTCTTATGTAGTTACCTGTTGTCACCGATTGTAATAAGGACCTTTAAATTTTTATGTATGTTTGGCGGTGAGCCCGAACCTCAAATGACGATTAATACAATACATCTTTTAAGAGAAAGAAGCGTTGTAATGAAATAATTTATCCAAAGCAAAAACCACTGTATATAATCATATTATTTAAAAAGAACAAATCATAACTACCTACTTCATGGACGAAAGAAACATGTACTTGGTTATTATTTCAAACACAAGTTCAAACTGTTTTTGCATACAACATAATCAAACGCATATCTTAGATTTGAGATAAGGGGCTATCATAGCAAAGCTTGAAACACTAAGATTATCACTTGCGTATTGCCAATTCTCCAAAAAAGAAGGTACTGTGTCTATTAACACAAATAGCAACAAATACTGGACCCTTGCTGACTGCACAACACCTCCTCGACAAGATAACTCTACTGACCACAAAAACAGAACAGAAGGTCGTTTAGTCGCTTATTATATCGGCATACCAGGGATGTTCCAGTATAAGCAAATCCCAAGTTTTGAAGCGAGAATCCTCTAAGCCCGCTTTAAAACTTTCATTTTAATAATGTGTCCACTAATAGTAATATCCTATTCTTATATTATAAATGCGAATGTGAGTTTGTTTGTTTGTTACGCTGTCACGCCTTAATTACTTGACCAATCATCATTAAATTTCGCATACACCTTAGCAGGGGAACAGGAAAGGGTATCTTTCATCCAGAAAATAATACTATTACTAAACTAACGCGAGCGAAGCCGCGGGCAATAACTAGTATCTAATAATTAGATATTATTAGGTCTTAATCTTTTTTTTTACCTGGGGAAATGCTTTGATGCGTACCCCTCCGCGGGAGAAAGATACGCCGGTAATACTGACTAAACCTACCACCGTGTTCCTCGACATAACCAGAGCCGGCGGGATCGTGTGAATCACTTTCACATGCAATCGCGACCACGCCGAAGTTTCAGCCCGTGCTATGGAACGTCAGGCCACTCACGAAAAGACCTATGTCCACTTTGGTCACTTAACCTTACTGTCCCCTTGAAGGAGGAAGGACATACGACACAGAAGCGCGCGTGAGAACACGCATGCCGTTTCTCGGACCTGGTGCTGTACGGGTGGTGGGCAGGTCCACGGAGCCCATCACTCCCAGGTAAAACCTCAGGGTGGCTGGAAGTCGTCTCGCGCCCTACGGCGCCCGGTTCTGCGGTCGGGGAGAGGGTTCAAGAGCTGCCTCTCCCGCTCCGCCGTCTCCTTGATAGAAATAACTTCCTCACAGAAAGAGGCGACGGCGTTTCACGACCTCTCACTCCGGGCCATAGACTGAATCAAGGCCGGGAGCGAGAGGGCAACAATTCCGACTGCCGCGACCAACTCACGGCGCTGCGAAGCCCAGGCAGGGCATCCACCAACGTGTGCAGCGCTGTGTCCACAACAACATCACGGCAGTCACCGCAGTGGTGACAACCGGGTGTCTCTTGCCAGCCTATGCAAAACAAAAGCTGGCCGAAGCAACCGTGGCCAGTCATTACCTGTGTCAGCCGGAAGGTGAGGGCGCCATGCCGCCTCTCCAGCCACTCCTCAAAAACGGGACTTACAGCCACAATCGTGGCGTGCCCGAATAGGGTTTAATCTGAGCTAAGTTGGGCCAGATTATTACGCAAATGACAATCGATAAAGAGCAAGTAGTATATTGCACGTAAGATATCGATATCTGGAATGAATACTAATTATAAGGAAACAAGGAAACATTTCTTATTTGAGATTCGATTAAGATTTTATATACGTGACACGAAAACGTTATGGATAAAAAGCTTACAAAAGTCTATAGCCTGCCGATCACGCTTATTTTAAGGTTCCGTATAACTCTCTTGCGATATTGGGCAATAAGATGTAAAAGTTTGTTTATTATTCGTCCATTCTTTACGTTAAAAAAGATTAACAACTAGGAAACGAAGAAAGAATGAAGATATAGTTTGTTTCATACAATTTTCTATTCATTTCTTGTAAAGTGTATCGAAAATTTTGAACTGTGCAGCCGTCGTTGACACGTGTTACTTATATTTATTAGAATCTCAGAAGCTTTAACTTTACCGATCAATGGTCATGGTCACAGTCACGATTACTTGCTATGATAACATATTATAATATTTTTGGACACGTTTACGAGGCGTACACACGGCTACACATCAAGTTAGATACCCTATATACGCATAACTACGCTACATGCAAAATAGAGAATTGTCGAAAAGGGACAGAGCATAGTGGTGCGTCGATGTAATAGTAAGGATAGAGCGTCGCGTCCCGTTCAGCGTAAATGAGACAAAATAACAAAAATATAACGCACTCTCTCGCACGATTCGCAGCGTTGAACTTCTAATAGATCAAAGTCCAAATAGTCTCGGTTGATGTGTCGCTGTGTGTACATGCAGAAGTTACTTTATTTTTTATTATAAGACAGATTACTATTATAAACCTAATGTGTTAACTGATACAACTATTCAAACTTATAAAAAATCTAACTAAGAGAGGCGTATCTGGATGACCATAGAATTTAACAAAATTAGTTAGAGACATTCTATGGTATGGGTATGGGTAGTGAAAATAACAAGTTGTAATCCTAATATTATAAATGCGAATGTTAGTTTGTTTGTTATGCTTTCACACCTTAACTACTCGATCGAACCACGTGACCGACCGATCATCATGAAATTTCGCATACACGTTGTTAGGGTAGGTACCTAGTTAGGTACCATATTAAAACAAAAATCAACTACAGTTTCTAATCTAACCTGACCTACATTTTCAATAGTAAAGATAAAAAATATAGAATCTAGTAAGAATTATACAATCTTTCTTTTCCATCTACGGTACCCTAATAACTTACATACGTCATTACAAACACCGTCCTTTTTTATTTACCTTCTTATTATATTGCCTATGACGTATTTCACACGTTAGGGATTACGAGAGGACCTGCCATCTTTATTTATGTCTAAAGTTGAGGATCGCATTATATTTAACAAATGAGATTTTAAATAATATGATTTACATTCAAAACTCGTTCGCCAAATCTTCATTGTGATAAAAAGGTACAGTAATTTTTTGGACGTCATTGAAATTAATTAAGTTCAGAAAAAAGAAATAAAACTAAAGTGTTGAAAGCAAAGTCTGTTTGAGGAAAAGACGTCACATAGGAACACCAGTTTTAAAAGATAAATTAAACTATATTTTCTCATACAAGGTAATTTGACGGAAATATCATTTAAGTTTTGCAAAGAAGTACTAGTGGGTCTAATACAAAGACTAAATAATTAAAATAATAATAATATCAGCTCTGTATTAAACTGTCCCACTGCTGAGCACGGGCCTCTTCTCACTGTGAGAAGGATTAGGCCTAAGTCCAAATTTTTTGCATTTAAGTTTTAATTTATGCAACTACGAAAATTGTTAATAAAATATTGAAAACTGTTTTTCTTTTAAATTTTTCCTACTTGGATCTATTCTGAAGCCTTTCAAGAATAGCTCCAAGAAAGGGAAAAAATCTCAAATTTATAGTTTAACTATTATCAGTATTATCACACTTGCAATGTTCATGATCAAGCAACAAAAAATTATTAATCAATATTGCATAACTAACTGAAAAATTGTGATAAAAAGAATTTTATTTTTCATTTATCTATCCAGAAGGTCCCTGAACATTTTCATTTCTTAAATTTTATATTTAGTATGTTTAAATAAATTTTATTGATAAAGATTCCAAAGTAGACGTGGCTTGCGCAAGCCAGAGTACCCGCTTTCGGCCGTATTTTCATCCCCTAAGAAAATTATAAATATTGGTCCCACAATTCCGGGAGTCAAGACCTTTTTTAGGAAAATTCCTTCTCTATTTGAATATTTTTGTAGATTTGAAAATCCTCAATTAGTTTTTGAGATATTTGCAAAAAACTAAAACCCATTTTTTTTTTAGTTAGTTGTTTATAACTTTCACAATTTTTGCAAGCGGAACTTGAATTTTTCAATAATCATCTACATGCCATTCCGAATCGAATTAAACCTCGTTCATATTTTTCCGAGACTGCTGAAAAAAATTGACCGAAAAGGCACTTGTGTCTAGACTATAAAAGAAACTGACCCTCGGTGTGTTATGCTTAGATATTTTACCAGAACACAAGATTAACAAAATAAAACAAATTATGTTATGCTACAACAAGTAGTATAATTAATATATTTTTATGAAACTTGGAATACTGGTAGAAAAGTAACTAGATATTTATATAAAAGAATAGTAGCCCCAATCTAGAGTCTAATACATGCATAATACCACTGCATTAATATCGCTGTAGGCCCCCTATCCGAGGCCATCATACATCAAAACTAGTATTTTAATTACAGGTATACTTAATTGAATGTACCTTTGCTATAGATATGTCATAAAAGTGCTCAGTCATAAAAGTAATTACATAAGTTGAAAAATCATTAAATCATGCTCAATCAAAACGTAAGTAAAAATATTAAGTATCATCCGACATTTCACAAAAACATTTTTAGTTAGGTACTTAATACTAAATAAGAAGCTGAGAGTGCAAAGCAAGTTATGCTACGGGTATCTTGAGGTGTCACGTTTGATTCCTAGATTGAACAATGTATGAATGGAGGATATATTTAGTTGGGTAATTTTTAATAGTAGAGGGGAAGCTGGTTTACTTTAAGAAAGAGCTCATATCAAAGATCACGATGCAATATACTTAAAATCCATTGAGCATCGCAAAAGGCCTTTAGCATGACGTAAGCGTGTAAGGACATGATCTTCTTTTTGGAATACGCATATGAGACCAATGACCCAATACTACACGAATTCACTTATGTTTTTATATAGTCATTAGACTCATATTAATCGATAAGGTCCGCTATGCCGAATTACGGCATGTTCGTCCGTGTGATCCACAATGTTGTACCGAGACTGAACTTTCTCTGTGAACCGTTATTTCAATGTTTGTAATGTCTCCCTCGATACAGTGATTTTAAAAATAAAGCGAGGTCGATGGTAATATTTATTCAGACTATAACTAGTATTTCCATTAGAAAAGTGTGTATTATAAAGTGCATATTAAATTAATATTTTCTACAATAATTATCGCTAATTGTTGGAAAATTTATGATTTTTGTTTATGACATAAACAAAAATAATATTATATAAACTAATAATACTTGTAAATTTTTTCTGTTAGAGATATAGAATAAATATCCAAATTAAGATTATTTTATTGAGCTGTAGTTTATGTTAGTCATATAGTATATCTAGACCAGTTGTTGCATAACGATGTTAATCTAGAATATGCTAACACATAAGTTAAACTTAGTAATATTATAATAAAAACAAATCTACAAACAAAATTAAAAATATGTTTATTCATGTAGGTCACAAACAAACACTTATGAACGTCAAATTTACACTTATTCATGTAAATTTACATTTACTTGTTGTCATGTTCAGCAAACCAAGGGTGTAGAACTAACGAGACCAACTGGCAAGAAAGTCACGGCCACTTTTTTTAATCGACATGTTTACAGTATTATTTATTTTTCTAAATCTTTTCTGTGAGGTGCTGCATCCATTAAATCACCTACATAAAACACGCAAGCTTAATATAGCAGTAATATCTAATATTAAAAAATGTTTTTAATAATTTAAAATCCTGGATCACTCAATGCTAAATGGTTTAGTTTGCGTGCGATGGTGGAGTAGCAGGTTTGATTTCCAAGTCGGGCAAAGTGTAACTGGGCTTTCCTGTGAGGATATTCTCAGTAGCAGCACGAAGTCTGAAATTTGTCCCGGTAAACAATAGGCTTAACAGTTATTACTTACTTGGACTTATAAACAGTGAGCGAAATCAGGGTATACTCCTCAAGGGCGTAAATATACGTGTTTATGTGTGTGATTAAATAATAATTAAAATTAAAGTTAATCCTCTTGGTTTTACACAAAAATATAATTATTGAGATAATTATTTATCCTTCTGTCAGATGATAGTGAAATATTACGTACGTATCTGTTATCTTAACGTAATTAAATGATAATTGTGATAATGTTTATCATTTTGCGATGTTTTTATGAGTGTTATGCGGATTTTATTTTGTTTATTCTAATTTATTAGTTTCTAAATCTAAGTTGTAATTAGTGACTACAAGAATAGCGTAAAGGTTCCTCGCCAGTAAGTAGAGCCGAATTAAGTGGTTTCGATTTTCACACGGAAGAAAATTTGTGTGATTGTCAACAAATTGTAAAGTGTGGGTATTATTTGTGTCTGTTGTATCAAAGTTTGTTTCTCTAGCAAAGCAAACATAATACATCACTGCAATATTTTTTAAATAATGATTATATGTAAATGATATATACAGGCCTGATGATAAGAATTTATTTACGAAGACTAGTATAACGTATGTAGGAATTGTATGATAATTTCTCGTGAGGGATAATCCTAGTTACGCGGCAACCACACATATTGAAAATACAAAGTACAAATAATAGTAAAACTTCAAAGAGTACGCTTTAATAGAATTATAATTCCTGTGTCGCAGGATACTTTGCAAATATGAAATCATTTTCAGATTCAATACAAATGTAACTAACTAACAAATTTTCCAGTGAGGCAAAGAACCCACTCCATTTGACGCGCTGCACGCTGGCAGAGGCCAGGTAATCATTTAAACTACTGTGACATCCGTGCAGTCACTGATCACAATTTGATTGATGTCAATGACAGACCCGCTACTATTATGCCTATGCTTCTTGCTTTGAATTTTTATTTAGTCTTGATACCTGTATCAAAAATCCAAACCGTATCAAAACCGTTGTTGAAATATTGGTAACAAATTGGATGCCTACATCAATACTATTAAAATACTAAATTGCCTAATATGGAAACATTTTGACACCTTTTTATAATAATATTGTCATTTTGTATATACTGCTAGTTGACGAGATCTGTTATAATACCTATAGCACACTTTTTATGAAGCTCTATAAATAATTCTTACTTAATTAAATGCTTAATAAATGATTTGTCATTACTTATAACGTAATAATTCTTACTGTATATTATTACATTATTTATCATTATCAATATAGTTGCGTTTATTTAGGTATTAGGTAAATTTTAGTTCTACAATACAATACTTTATTTAAATATAATCACGTTCTTGAGTTATAGTTACATAATCTAATTATATAAAATTATTACATAGGTATATTTCATAATTATCTAATCTTTTTATTATGATTGTCCATCATAATTCATACGGCACGTGCATCAAAACCCTATTTTATAATATGGTGGCCGAAGAAAAGTTGTTTATTTTTATTTAAATTTATTAATCAGTTAATTTCTTTTTTGTATTAATTGTCAACAAGAATCTAGAAAATACACATAATACACATTTTAATCCAAAAATTAGAAATGAAATTTTAAAACTGAAACTTACCAATAATTACTTTGAAACTGCAAAAAGCACTGACGCGTATAAATAAAATTTTATTTTCACAACTTAATTATGTTTAAATAATTGTAACAAAAGAGTTTTAATACAAATTTTTAAATAGTTGCGATGCGACGTTACGATATTCGAATTTCGAAATATTGGTCGCCGCGCTGTCGTGTTCGCGGCTCGCGTGCTAGCGACTTTGTGATTGTGAGAGTCGAGCGGTGGCGTGGAGCGGAAGCGGGGCACCGGAGAACTGTACGTGGGGTGCCTGGTGCCGGCGACCGAGAGACTACGGTACCACGGTACCACGATACCACTTACATGTCGCGATATTGTCACCGTGGGACATAGAAACACGGAACGATTGTGGGACGATTCAAGCCGCGCGGGAAAAAACACAATCAACCTTCAACACTAGAAAGTCACATCATAATCACGCAAAACATGATGCATGTTTGATTGAGCTGACATATTTGAAACAACTTACCTGCTGCAATTATTAATGAGTTATTTAGAAGAAGTTAATTTAATAGTGATTTATGTATGTCAGCTATTAAATGCCGTAAACCAACAGCTTTGTTTTAGACTGTACCGATGGCGTCGTGATTTAAGTCGCCTCACCACAGCCACTGCGCCGAGTACTGTGGGTTCGTTCCCAAAACGGGCAAAATTTGTGCGAGCCACAAACAGTTGTTCCGAGTCTAAGTGATCATTGAGCTTTGTAATTTTTTTTTAATTCCCCGCTGCACGTTATTGGTTCTTCATGCGAGAATTGTCTGTCTAATAATTTAAAGCCATATTTTGATCATGTCTGTGTTTTAGATTAATATAATAATAATAATAATCTATCACATACACACATCACCATCTAGCCCAAACTAAGCAGAGCTTGTACTATAGGTACTAGACAGTGGATAAACATACATATATACTTTTTTTTGTATATACATACATATTATACATAGAAACACCCAGACCAAGACAAACATACATGTTTATGCACACAAATGTTTGACTTGTGCGGGAATCGAACCCGCGACCTCAGGCGTGGCAGTCAGTTACACTAACCACTACGCCATCGAGGCTGACAATGCAATGACATATTAATACCTTTACATGTATGTACATGTGTACCTAATGTTAATAACACAATTATATATGAGTAGCTAATTTAAAAAAAAAAAGTGTTTATTCATATAAAGCTGTAGATTTAAAAATGTGCCAATAATGTATTGAGTTAGTATGAACCTACTACAAACGAGAGCAAACAATATTATTGACCGTGAGAGATAATTCTAGAGACGCGAAATTAGTGATTAGAGGAAATCACTCAACTACATCGATTGTTTGACTGCGAAGTTAATAAGGCGTGTACCTACATACAAAACACAAAAAGAATTTAAAATTTTACACTTACACTAATATGTTGTTACAGGAAGCGCAAATCTCAGACTGATATTTAGACACCATGCACTCTATTCTCTAACTATAGCAGCGAAAGCCTAGTGGAAGACCGTTGTTGGACTGCTACGCAGAGGTCTCGATTTCGATCCCAAGGCGCATCTCTGATTTTTCGAAGTTATGTGCGTATTAAATAGTTAATTATCGCTCGCTCTAACGGTGAAATAAAACATCACGAGGAAACCTACATGTCTAAGAGTTCCACAATGATTAATGTTCTCTATGAAATAAGTCTGCCAACCCGCACTGGGCTAGTGTGGTGGACTATGGCGTAAGCCTTCTCACATTGAAAAGAGGCCTGTGCCCAGCAGTGGGACAGTTTAATACAGGGCTCATATTATATTCTCTAACGCGTGTTCTCGTACAAAGAAATAAGATGATTTGCCTCTTCTAGTAGATTAAATAATAGGTTTAATATTAACTTAATTATTCAACAATGCAATAATACTTTTACTGAAGAAACAAATTGTTATAAATATTCAAAATCCCTACTAATATTTATAAATGCGAAAGTAACTCTGTCTGTCAGTCTGTTATGCTTCCACGCATAAACCACTGAACTGATTTTAATGAAATTTGTCACAAAGATAGACTAGACCTTGGAAAAGGGCGTAGTTTACCTTTTGTTGTAAAAAGGGCATGAAGGGGTTAAAATAAGGGATGAAAGTTTATATGCGAATTCGTCACTATCGCGCCTAAACCGCTGAACCGATTTTGATGAAATTTGGTACAGAGAGAGGCTAGACCCTGGGAAAGGACATTTAAGTTACGATCTACATGAGAATTAAATAGGAGACAAAACTCAAACAAATCTGTATATTTCTACAATACGTATATTTATCGGAAACATTGTATATATAATTGGTAAAAAATCCGTCTTAATATATAAACGTCGCGCGAGCGCGGGACACGCCAAGCGCCATACACAATGAACGATACATCGGCTGCGGCGCAGCGCGGTGTAGTAAAGAAATTTATAACATTAGCAAAAGCGGTGACTGCAGAAAAATGTTGCAGCAATGTAAGCTGTTGGTTTGGGATGAATGTACGAAGTCCCACAATAGAGCAATCAAGGCACTATACCGCACGATGAAAGATATCAAGAGCAACCAGGGTATCATGGGAGGGATGGTGGTACTTTTAGCTGGTGACTTTAGACAGACCCTGCCGGTTATTACTAGAGGTACAACGGCAAATAAAATAAATGACTGTTTGAAGGCGTCTGTTTTAAAAAGTTTTATCTGACTACAAATATGCGAGTACCTACAACTACACAACGATTCCCAGGCAGGGCAATATGCGGCTGCTCTTCTAAAAGTCGGAGAAGATTGTATGGTATCAGACAATAAAGGCATGATAGTGTAATCATGCCTTTGTTGTCTGACGTCTGTCTTAATAATGACGTGAATTCTGTCAAACTGTCGATAACACAGATGATTTAAATAAAAATGTCTGTCCAGATCTACACATAAGTATGGGAAAGCGAGAATGGTTGTGTGACAGGTCAATTTTGGCGCCGACAAATAAGACAGTAGGCCAGATAAACGAACAAATTATTTCAGATGTTAGGAAGATATTATCGTGTACCTCTCAGTAGACAATGTTATGAACACTAAATAAGTGACATCGTACCCTATAGAGTTTCTCAACTCTTTAGAATTATCAAGAGTGCCTACCCATAAGTTAAGGCTTAAAGTTGGTATTCTAGTCTTGTTTATGAGAAATCTTGACGCACCAAGGCTATGTAATTGTACACGGCAACAAATTACTCATCTAGGGCGCAATACTATAAAAGCTATAATCATGACTAGAATGGCAAAAGAAGAAAATGTTTTAATTCCCCGTATTCCGATAATTCGGACCGATTTGCCATTTCAGTTTATAAGAGTACACATTCCTCTAAAAGCAGCATTTACGATAATAAATAATAATAAACAAAACTGTTTTCCATGGGCAACTCTATATGACGTGCTCACGAGTATCAAACCCGTAAAATCTTTATGTTTATATAAAAGTAATAAAATAAGCTATTTGCAGTAAAACACGGCATTTATATGTGTATTACGAGCAAAATAAGTTTAAATTTTAAGTAACTATTCCACCCAGACGAAGTCGCAGGCAAAAGCTAGTACCTACCTAATATTATTAGAACCTTAGCTGTAAAATAGAGAAATCAAAAAACAGGATTGCTTAAAGTTCAATATCTCGTATTTGAATTGAAATGTAAATTGTTGTTCATTTGTTTGGATATCGTTTGTTTTAATTTGTTATGACCTTGAAAATCTAAAATTTGTATCATTTTCAAATAAAATACGATGCTGTATAAATGGCATGGAATATTAATTTTGTATATGAATCAAGTGAACGCGTCACTGGCTGTACCTGTGCAAATCTGCTACGATCGCTTCCAAATTTTTCCCTCAACTGCGAGCCTCGAGGATTACCGGAGATGAAAGTTAATTGTGACGGATTAAAATTCCTAGTACAAGCCATGGCATTAATAAATACTTGTTTACTGTAAACGCATATTAATATAATGTCCTGCAGGCTGATTTTCGGTAACGGCTGCCAATCTTAACAGAGATTGATCATCTGCGCAGGAGACATTATAATGCACAAGTGTGTGCACAAACACAAGTGCACGCTCTGTTCCTTAATTCTTATGGTCCGATGAGACGGCAATGCGACACGAACGAAAAGAGATCTGGTGCAGGATCAACGGGCTTACGTGATTTCCGAGGCATGGAGGTGTATAATACCGCCAACTTTCCAACTCCAGGCTCTTGTTGAAATTTCTTAGTAGGTAAACCCAATATAAATAGATTTATGTTTTCATACCTCGTCAGATATAGTATTAGCTAGCAACGTAACTGTCAAAACGATGCTGATTAATTTACGTGAAATTGGAAAATTAATAAGCTCGGCTAGTGGCTACCAATCTTGCTAAACGAAAACAACAACATTGTTTATCTTGTATTAAAGTTATTAAATCGACGATCGACGATAATCGACGACCCAATTAGGGAATCCCAGGACCTCACCACCATCTCTTAAAGCATTTCAATCGCGAGAATGAGACGGCGCTTTACACAATGCACCCGCACGTAATGATAATTGCTTGAAAATAATGGTAGCAGAGCCACTGAATCAAATTTTCATTTGTATCTGAAGTAAGGAGCAAAACAACGTCCTAAAGGCAAATTACGTTTAAAGAAGTTACTTTTGGTACTATAGACGACACAAAAAACTACGCGTTATCGTTTCACTAGATATGAAACTAATATTAGTGAGTGGTATATTCGTGTCAAGTGACGGATGGCGCAGAGCGCAAGAATCATTGTCAATTGCTAACTCGCGCAACTTCGTCTGCTTCACATAAGAGAATATTCCCCGTTTATACAACAATTTTCATTGATGCGCCGCTCCTATTGGTCGTAGCGTGATGTTATATAGCCTATAGCCTTCCTCGATAAATGCTCTATCTAACAAAAAAATATTTTTTCATGTGGAACCAGTAGTTCCTGAGATTAACGCGTTCAACCAAACAAACACAAGTCTTCAGCTTTATAATATTAGTATAGATATGTATCATACTTCTATCTGCGTGATTGGCGCTGACACGCTCGCATTCTTGTAGAAATCTGATGTAATTTGGTGCCTGGACTTGTACTGATATGTCCGAAGATGAAGTTAGACTTGTATTATACCCAAATTTCGGCAGATCTAATAAAAGTGCAACGTAATACGAGGCAAGCCTATTGCCATTTATTAGGCACGTTGTCGAACTCCCTGATTAAAAGATAATTTCGTAATAAAAAATGCCCTTATCCGAAATCGAATTCAAGCTCTTACAATCACACACCACAAGTATTTTATATTTTGTTGTTTATTTCAAAAACCTAGTCACGTACCACTTTCTACGCATATGTAAGGTTGCAATGTTCCTCTTAATTTGTCAACTCTTAGAATATCAGACATAATTAAAAATTGTTTCTGGCCGCCGGTATGCCGCTGCGACTCAATAGATAAATTAACACAAATAGTTGACTTAGGCGAATGTTCTATCGAACCCATTACGGCCGACATGAATATTTATGATATTCGATATATAAAGTCATAATTAATCCAATAGAATATTGTCATACCTGGAAAGGCAGAGTTCATGAGTAAATAGTGTTATTATGTAAAGTTACCTTATCTGGTTAGACCCTTTATTGTGCTTGATAATAATAATATGGGACTTTTCGCAGTGAAAGGATATTTGAACCGTACGACATTCATAAATAGTCTTAACCGCGTTGGCAAGTGAGCGACGCCGCGACGCCTTTTTCCTTTTTCTAGCAATAGCCTTAAAGTGTTTCTAGAAAAAGAGAAAATAAAATTAAAGCATAGGTATTTAAGTATGGTAAGCAAGTAATGACGACTATTTATTAGATTATGACGTAGTAGCATACATATACATATACTTGATGATTATAGGAAAATGATGATGTAAACGTTATATGTAAATGCACGGTTCCTTAGAAATCAGAATAGGTATATCTATTACAAACAAACTTGGTTATGCAGTTGGCATTTAAACCGATATTCATCGTTCTGTGTAGGTGCATACACATTAATTGATTCACTGTTTTAAACTAATTAAATATTTTTTATACGTGTCTTTCAAAGCACTTAACCGGTTTCTTTATTCACATCCAAACGCAGATTCTAGAAGTAATTTTGACGAGCTTTTTCCTTAAAGTAATTTCGACGCGTACCTGTAGCACTGCCTGAGGAAAAATAAGGGAGTAGGAGGGAATTCCACCTCGACCTTCATCGACGAGGTGTATGAACCTCGTACATGAAGTATAACTCTACTTATACTCTGTCAAGGAAGATCATCTTACAAATTAAGATTGACTTTACGGATGGCGTAGTTGTTTAAGTTGTCGCCTCGCTACTAATACGCCGGGTATTGTAGATTCGAATCCCACACGGAACAAAAAGGGGAATGCCCATCAGAGGCTACGAGTGGACTAGAGGCTAGAGAAAAAATACTTTCCAGTCGATTTTGTCGTAAATAATATGTATTTACTTTTATTCAAATTGACGCCACTGCAATTTACAAAAAATAGTTATAAGAGTAAGTTTATTGAAGTAAGTTTGTTAATAGTATATGACAATGAAGAGAATATAGACGTTTAAAATAACAAATGTGTTTTTCTTTTTATACCCTATTAAGTATAACTGGATAAAAATATATTACAAAAACACCTATCATAATTAAATAATAAAACATTGAGAAAAGAGATGTTTTTGACAGCCAGACACATTTTCGTATAGAAAAATAACCTCAATACATTCCTTTTTATAGGTATTTCTAAAATAGCGGCGTCAATTTGAATATATTTTTTAGATATGTAATACTGTTAAGATCTTAAAACACTAAATTTTTAATGTAATTTTTGATGTCTACCTTTGGCCTGAGACACTATGGCGAATAGGCATTCCCCTTTGTGTGATCCACAAATGATTGTTCCGAGTCTGGATGATCTTTGTGTCCATTGTTTGAACGTTTGTAAAGCCCCCCGCGACACAGGATTTATTTCTAGTGTGGGGGTTGCCTATAAAAAAAAGAATTAAGAAATCAAATTCATCACAAAATAAACAAGTTAAACTATTAATAGCAGCTTTGGAAACAAAGAATGCATTTATCAAGTAATAATTTACTAGAATATTAATTATATGCCCGTGCGGTGTTTCTAAGAATGTAATACGTCGTTATAGATATTATTCTTTCTATGCTAGTTGCCTGTAGAAACTGCAGTATGACGTTATTTTAGTCTTGAATTATATATAACTCATTTATCAAGTTTTCTAATAATATCTATCGTATTTTTAATTCAGGAAGAACCTAAAATCAGCTATTGTAATTTGTAATGCATTTATTGGTATAAATTAAGTTAGATTTGTAGATAATCTATGTAAATATGTATAAAACAAATAGATACAGATCATCTAAATCTACGAGGATTCCTTCGTATATAATATACATAAACCAAAAGAGCTCTCATTTGCCGATGATTATGTATTTTAACTATGGCGTGGTTGGATTTTGATAAAACTTGGTATGAAAATTATTCGAGACTTGGCGAAAGCTATGTTTTATAGTAATGAATCAAGCGTTACTTGGCGAAAATAGATTGTAATAAAATAATTGGGAAAATAGGAACACACCACGCACCCTCGGATCAACCTCAAGTATTGCCATAGAGACTAAGTTATCATGGTGTATTTTCATTTTTATTTATATCATATATTTTACAGATATATCATAGAATGACATCTGCCAAACTGCAGTGCAGTTTGTCTGCAGTAAGCAATCGTGTATTTATTTATAGTAATATATAAAAGTTACAGTTACAGAATAGTGACCAAGTAGTAATTAGGATTACTTTTACGCGGCATTCAGAATTTATACAGCTTCAAATATGTAGGTAAGTGAACGTTACAATAAAAAAAGAAGTTACAAATAATATAGTTAAGACTAGGATTGTAATATACATTAGGTTAAGGTGCATTCAATTTTCATAAGGATTCTATGAATCTGCGGTGACTATCCACAAATATATCAACATGAGCGCAAATATCAGTATACTGTCTACACATTCGAAACAATGGATTATTTTGGGACACATTATTGTTGCACGTTGGTATTCGAAAACGCTGCGGAGTACGCACAGATCGAGTAGGTACCTTGATGTGTAACTGACTTAGGAGAGTACTAGCCCTTCAAGATTTTATACAAAGTGGACATGTCGCTCATGTCATATCCTTTTATCCATTCCAAACATGTTAAAGTAACGAAGTCGAGCTTCGTATTCAGGTATTTTACGCTATAAGCCGCATTTCATGCGTATAGCTCTGACAAACTGCCTCTGTATGGAGTCTATACGGTCTATATGAATTTTATATATCGGAGCCCACACAGATGCGCAGTACTCAATAATACTTCTAACTGAAGCATATTATAGAGTTATCAGTGAACTTGATTGTCTAAAGGGTTTTGAATTTCGGAGTACAAAAGATAACATGCGGTATTATAATATAATATACATTTATGTTATGTTTGACACAAGAACTAAAGGACAAAGGTATAAAAATAACCCTTAAAACGCAGTAAGACTGTTTTCTGTAAAGTAGGTACATGACCTACTTTACAGAAAACATTCCAAGTGGGCTTTAAGAGTTATTTTTATACCCATAACACATTAGCCCCATTTCAAAACTGCGCCCTTGTGCTGAATTTTATTAGATAAGTAAGTATAGTGTTACAATATATTGTTAATATATTACGATACAGAACTGAATTTCTTAAATGAGCCTCCTTGGTGTAATGGCGTGACTTAATATTTAAGATATGTAATCTTACATGCATACCTGTTCGTGACTGTATTGATATAACTAAAATAAAGCTAATAGAGAACAATATACCTGAGGAATATGCAGAAATACTAAACCATTGCTTAACAACTGGCTACCTGTTGTGGGACAATAAATTCTACATACAAGTGGATGGTGTGGCAATGGGCTCCCCAGTATCGCCTGTTGTTGCCGACATATATATGGCGGACTTCGAGGCTCGAGCTTTGCAGACTACCACCATCACACCCAGGATTTATAAGAGGTATGTAGACGATACTTTCACAATATTACCAACAGATAGTGTAAATGCATTCCTAAAACATCTTAATTCCATTAATAATAACATCCAATTTACTATGGAATTAGCGGCAAATAATTCATTAGCTTTCTTAGATGTACTTGTCATCAGGAATCCTGATCATACTTTGAGCCACACTGTATATAGGAAAAAGACCCATACAAACAGGTACTTATATGGTGAATCTCACCACCATCCTAAACAGTTAGCTACCGTGGGAATGTCTTTGTTTCAGAGAGCCCACGGGATCTGTGACAAGAAACACCTGGACGGCGAGCTTCAACATGTCAAGCAAGTACTGCAAGACAACAAGCTCCAACAGCCGCGCCGCCGTCACAGATCCCGAGAAAAGCCAGCCACAGTCGAGCGCCAGCCTGCCATACTACCATATGTAAGGGGTGTCACTGACAAGATTGGCTACATCTTGAAGCGAGCTTCAATCAACACATACTTCAAGCTGCCAACGAATATAAGTAAATTTTTACCATCCGTCAAGTGCCAATTACCTTTACAAGATGCAGGGGTCTATAAAATAGATTGTGACTGTGGACTCTCATATATTGGGCAAACCAAGAGAAGCATAGGCCTCCGCTTAAAAGAACATATAGCTGATGTTAAACACCAACGCTCGTTGAAGTCTGCTGTGTGTGAACATGTGCAACAGGGGACCAACCACTACCTACGATTTGACAAACCACATATACTCGCAAAAGAACACCGATACCTACCAAGGATGCTTCGCGAGGCTATTAAAATTAAAAAACATCCTAATTTCAATAGAGAGGATGATTGGAATGTACCACCAGCTTGGGATCCAGTCATTCAAATAGTCAAACCCAAGAAGAAGCAAAACACAGCTAGACTTCATGATACTTTGAGCTCATTCTGCGTAAATAGGAACACCAAAGATAAAATTATGTTCGGGTACTTTGAAATAACTAGGTACACTTGAGAACGTTGGGACAACTACCATCTTAGTCTCCCCGTGAACATGGCTGCTGTAAAGCAACCGAAACGTCGGGGCAAAGTGTAAACTTAAATATAAATAGTTTTAATTAGAAAATATATAGTTTAAATAGTAGTAAAATTCAATAATAGTAGTGTTAGAGTTTTCAAAATTATGTAATAACAGTGTTTAAAGTAAAATAAACAACACGATAAAATCCGTATAAAGTGTTTAATTTCAATCTGTAATCTGTATACCTACTTAATATTTGGGACTGCCTCGGTGGCATGGCGCGGCGAATAGTTTATACGACTGCTATGCATCTCGGGTTCGTTCGGTTTGGATTTGATATTGCTTTAATCTGTCATGAGAATCTTAATAGCAACATGGTGTCTGGAACTATGCACCATAGAAGGCTATAGGGTCACTCCTATTAAGCGAGATCGACAATCATAGTTGGCGAAATATGAGTGTTAATGTACTACCCAGTATTTCACAATTTCGAACTCTATCTCTGAAGGACCGTGAGACTATACTATACCATTAGCTTGTAATTAACTAATTATACCTTCGAATAATGAGATCCCAGTTTCGTAAGTCAGACGAAGACATAAAAATTACTGTAATTTTCTGTAAAAACTCTCTGCAGCAACCCGGGGTCACTGTCACCGGTCCTGCGCCTGATGTCCATCCTTTCTGATCGGATTACCATTTATTTTCTTTTTGCTATTCTTCATTTTTTTTAAACGCTGCACCCGCGCTATGTGTAATTCATGTGCCACAGGGGACCTAAAGAACATTCTACACACAAAGAACACCCAGACTCGTAACAACCATTTGTTGACCCACACCCTTGCCGTACCCTTACAAAGCCTGTTATTATCAAAGAAGACCAACAAAAGTGCAACGGTACAAACTGATAATTAGGTGATGACAAAATGTGGTGCAACATATCGACGCGCAACGACACATACATACTTATTTATATTTAGATCCTCATAAAATGCACGTCTAAACTGTATGTAATTAATTTCAAGCTATTTTCATACCAAGTTTTATTAAAATTGTTTAAGCCCTCAACCATTTGACCAATGACATCATTAAAATATATAAACCAAAATGAGAGCTCATCTAGTTTTTCTGTATATTATATGTCAAGTAATCCTCCTAGTCGTAGATGATATAAATCTGTTTGTTATATATTTACATAATATACCTCCAAATCGTTGAACAGCCAGTTCTGAAAGTCGGTTTATCTAGAAGGTATGATACATGAAATCATAGTTATACGTAATATATAATACCCAACATTAGTTATGTATATACCTAGAATATAAAGGAATAACATAAAAATCTTCTTTGTTTTACAGACAATTAATTCCCATAGACAGTTAGGTATATACCTTCCACGGTGATTTGAAAGACGAATGTCATAAAACCTTTTCAGTTTTACATACTGTTTCCCTTAGTTAATTATATGTATTTTCTTAAATAGTTTTCTGTTATATTATATGGCAACAAAGCACCCATATTCAAAATATGAAACACATAATTTTAAATTTTGATGTGTTTTATGTAGGTACTGTACTACCAAATACGTATATTACTTTTTTCACTGATAAAGCAAACATTTTTAATTTCGAATAAAATATTCAATACTGGTTATTTAACCTTTAGCTACCTAGCTTTACCTACATTATATACATAGGTCAATGTTGTAATAAAAATATTTGCTTAATTAATGTTACTTATTCCTAAGCTGTATTGTCTTTAGTTTGGTTTATGAAAAAGAATTCTTCCTTTTTTAATATCAAGTCTAAATTCGATGCCTATTGCAAATAGAATGGATTGTCTTAAATATAAAAAAGAACATGACGCATTAGTAATAATAATAATAACTCTTTATTTCTATAATATACTTATCTAGTACATGACATTCCGTTGATCCCAAACTAGGCTGAGCCTGTGTCTTGGGCACCATTACAAAATTATGCAGGTTGTTTATAACTTACCGTAGTACTAATAGTATCCAGTGCAAAAATAACTGACAATAGAATTTTGATAAAATAAAAGAAAATTAATGAAATAATGGAAAATGCAAATAAGTAAAAAGTACCTACAGGTGTGTGGTTGTGTAGTGTACAACATATTTGTGTGTGTATGTTAAATTATGCCAATTTTTTTAATGTTTCCTGCGTCACAATATGATATTTTAAGAGTCAATCTGACCTTATAATTCGTTTCTGTTTTTCTGATATTTTGGATGTTACGTAATGCACTTACTTTGTTAAATATATGTGTTTGTAAGAATGAGGGTAATCGTTAAACAAAAGTGGAGTTTACGACCATGGTAGGAATTTTTAATTTACGTTTGTTCTGTTGCTCTTTTATGTTGTTTTCACTCGTGGCTTTAACGCACATTTTTGTAAAACCTTGGATATGAAGATTATTTTTACTCCTAAAACAGCTGCTTCTTTATATAGTCTGTCAGTTGGGAAACGGAAAGGTTTGTCATAGCATCCATGCCAAATTGGGAACAGCCCTGTAACTTACTGAAAATTTTTCATTTTATATTTTTTTCATGTTTTATTTATTACTTTACGCCTTAATTTACTTTTTCCTACTAATAAAATAATTTAGAAAATATAATATGTAATTTTCATTTAGCTTTAAATGGGTTAATTTAACTCTAATGATAGGCAAATACATTATCATTAACTAATTGCGAATATATAAAAATACAACATATACTCACTTACATAACAGATTGACAAAACTAACTGACAACAACTGTCAGTATTCATATGTGGAATGGAATTTGGATCTATATCATCAACCTAACCACGTAGCTTTGATTACAGTTCTCATCGCTTTTGTTTACGACAGCTCGAAGTAGTTTTTACATGCGAAACCCTATTTCACTCTGATAGGATCATGGCAGGCAATCTGGCCTAGATCTTTCAACCCGTCTGGCAAATTCGAGTGGTCACGGCTAAGGGCCGATGAGGGCACGGCATTAATAACAACACAAATAATTAACCTACATACGAATTTAACTTTGTGCAGCGGAAACATTCAATCTTAATCTTTCTAGAAAATACCAACGACTTGTTTATACATAATGCCTCATTCGTTTTATATCGACTGTATAAGCAATTACGGAGAAGCTACGATAATACCTAGGTAGGTACCTAAATAACTTTGTGTATGTGATATGTTATCTTTGATATTACGTAATATTATATGCATTAAGTAAACTTATGCATACATTATACCTTCTAAGGCTTATTATTTTATTGTTAATCACCAGATACGTGTCTGAACTAAGAATTTCTTTAAAAACCTAATAACACTTTGTCCGGCCCAGGAGAAGAATCCGCGACTCCATTTGCTAGTTAGCTCGGAATAAAGTGACCGATGTGAGTCGCTTATCTGAAATACTTTAAGCTTAAACAATAAATTTTAAAATCAAAATATTGTTCGATGATTGCTATTACGCAATCGAAATCTAATTAATAAAACAGAAAAAGTCTTACATACTTGGCCTAAACAAAAGTCAGTAAGGTTGTTTCATTTTTTTTTTATTCAAATTTTTTTTTAGCGACTTTTACATTTAAAAGTTATGTCAGCCCCATCATACCCTTATTTACAATATTGACACCCTATTAATAAGTTATGCATTAGGTTGACGAAAATTAACAGCTACTAACACCATATTATATATATATCTAGCTAACTTCGAGTCAGGCTTTGTTAATATGCTAGAAAAACTACCCGTGTCATGTATGTTTACATTACAATTATGAATTAACCACTCTCTCTCCCTTTGGATCTTTTTACATTCCATCAATAAGTGATGCACATCATCAATCACGTCACAAAGATTACAGTTTCGTGAGTCAACTTTCTTCATGAGATATGCAAACTTATTTGAGGGAAAGTGACCTGAACGCAACCTGTGTGCTGTGACCACTAATGATCTATTCATATCAACATGGACGAACCAAGAAATACGAGGAGGCTCCCACAGGATGGTCTTATACCATATGCCTTTTTCTTGACTCCTCTCATCAAAATATTCTTTAAACTTATTATTACATATATCCTTAACTTTAGACAATACTTCTGAATAATATGGAGCTATCCTAAATTCTAATCCCTCTGAAATCGCTAACTTTGCTAGTTTGTCAGCCTCCTCGTTTCCCTTCAAACCAATATGAGATGGAACCCATTGCAACATAAGTGTAATGTTAACTAACCGATGAATTTGTTGCAGTATTGCATAAGCTATCGATACTTCTCTGACTCCAGAGGTGCATCGAGCCAGGTGCATTAAGGCACTTCGGCTATCAGTGCATCTGACAACTTTTTGATTGGCTATGGAATCCGTACCTATTATCTCGCCAATTCGTTCAAGCGCTTTATAGATTGCAATGAGTTCCATTGTCATAATGGACACATTGATGTTGCTTTTAACTAATTCTGTATTTCCTGAACTTACATTATAATAGGACCCACCACAACCAGTCTCCTTTTTAGATCCATCCGTAAAATACATATCCCAACCAGAGTATATCTTAATTAATTCCCTACTAACATCAAATTTAAGTGATGTCATTTCATAATTTCTTTTTGAATCACTGCCACAATCTAGGTTACATTTAATTTTGTCAGATACACCTATGTAAGTCACCCAAACATCTAATGTGAACATAGGCAAAGGTTTAGCAGACTGTATTTCGTAATTTTTACACACATCATAGGCTGTTAAAATCAATGGTTTTTTCTTATTATTCCAGTAACGTACATGTATAAGGGCATTTAGATCATCTATCAACTAAACGGTAACACTATCTGACCAGGACATGCATTTTAAACAATATTTGTACGCCAGATATGACCTTCTAATTTCTAATGGAGGAATTCGTAATTCACATTCCATTACATGAATAGGTGAACTTTTTATGAATCCAACTATTATTCTCATCGATTGATTTTGTATCTTATCCAAGCCATACAAATGACTTTTAGCAGAATTATTGTATAAAAAACATCCGTAATCTAACCTACTTCTTATCAATGATATGTATAATGACCTTAAATGTTTTGGATGTAGGTACTCCCCAACCCGAACCCGCCAAAACTCTTAATAAATTCAAAAACTTTACTACTTTTTCTGAAATTTGATTTATATGTTTTTTCCACAAAAGTGACCTGTCTAACCACATACCTAAGTGTTCGACACAATCTACTGACTCTATTAGTTCATCATAAATTTTTAGATTAATTTGGTTTGTTCTTTTACCTCTACTAAAAAGACAAACTTTTGATTTATTGGCTGAGAGTTCCAAACCAACCTCTTCTAGTAGCGTTATCATGACGTTTAAGGCAATTTGTAATTCTTTTTCGCAATTACTTACATTTTTATGACTTAGATAAAACACAAAATCATCCGCATATTGGGAAACAAAAACATTATTAATTTTATGGCATATTTGATAGGTGACAATATTAAAAAGTAACTTAGTTGGTGGCAATATTAAAAAGTAACTAAGTTAACTAACCCTTACTGGCTTTCCTAGAATCGACGATACACCCGTTAATGTTGTTTTTTATAATGATATTTCTAGTAGTTAAAAAATTCCAGAGATACTTACAGACATGTGATCTAACACCCAGGCTATCCAATGTAGTTACTACTTTATCTATCGAAACATTATTATATGCGTTGATAATATCTAAAAAACAAGCTATTGTGGGTTTATTTACAGTGAAACCTAACTGGATGTATGTAGTTAATCTCACAATACAGTCCATACATGATCGTGCCTTCTAAAACCATCCATGTGGTCTGAAAATATATTATGCTTCTCCATATACCATTCTAATCTTTTTCCTAACATAGTATGAAAAATCTTACATAGGCATGATATCAGTGATATTGGTCTTAATGCAGGTTCTGTATTTGTATTATCATTGGAGGTTTTAGGAATAGCAACTACTAGAATTTCTCTCCACTGCGTTGGAACATAACCAGTTTCGTATATACCGTTATAAATCCTAATAAGATATTACTTAGCGACTTCAGGAAGATTGTAAATCAAAGAATAAGTAAACCCATCATTACCCGGCGCCGTATCTCTCTTTTTTAAACAATTATGCAATTCCTGAATTGCGAAATTTGATTCAATTAAACTATTTTGTGATAGAAATACCGGTTGAATGTTAAGTACAGAGTCTGGTGTAACAGAATGCAGTAAATCTTTTAACTTTTGTTCTGAAGGATTATATTTGTTTTTTGGTTCCTTGTACCCTTTGGCCGATGGGCCAAAGCAAAATAAGTATATTTTGGTAAAGTACATAAAAGCCAAGATGTACTTTCCAATCCCACAATATCATCATCTTGTCGTTCAATATATTCTACTCAAATTCCTTTTTGGCAAAGTCTATCCATCCTAAAAAAATCCGTTCCGGTACTAAAAAGAGTTCCTCGAGGCACGAGACCTTCAGTGGCCAAAAAATTGGCAGGCTGCATAGGTCTTGTTGTCCGGGGAACTCTAAAACGGCTTGGGAACAATTATTGACTTTCCCTCATAGGACATTGCATATTGAAAAAGATCAGGCATCCAAAAATTCACTCACTGCCCAAATTAAGCACAATTGTTATGTTTCGGCCAAACCATTTGATACAAAATTTATATCCAATAAAAATAAATCCATATATCAATATGTAGAATCGAAATTACGGGAAGGCGATATCAGGGGCGCGTCTAGGCTTTTATTTAGTAGTGATGTGGTGGAGCCTTGCTCTCCGGACACACTTACAGGTCTAAAGAGCAAGCATCCAGCGCCGGTTGACGGTCTCTCCTTTCCTGATGCTCCTGACAGGGAGTCGGAATACCTAATCACTACAGCCAAAGACGTTTTTGCAGCGGTATGCTCTTTTCGGAGTGGCTCAGCAGGTGGGCTCGACGCTCTGACAACAGAGCATCTTAAGGATCTTGTGTGTACGAGCGCCGGGGAGGCTGGCGATGCGCTCATGAAGGAGCTTACCGCTCTTATAAATTTAATGCTTTCCGGCAATGTGGACGATGCCATCATTGACTTCTTATATGGGGCCAACTTGTGCGCTCTTAATAAGAGGGATGGTGGTATTCGTCCCATTGCTGTGGGGTGTACATGTCGGTGTATGGCAGCCAAGATATGTTGTAAATATTATAATCAGGAGCTATCTAAAAAATTCAACCCCTTCAATCAGGTTTTGGATCCAAAGGGGGTTGGGAGGCTGCCATACATGCTCTTGCCACGTAACTAAGTTGTCGTGATGGAGAGGTCGTTCTCAAGGTTGACTTAAAAAATGCTTTCAATTCAGTAAACAGAGACACCTTGTTGACACAGGCAAAATAAGAAACACACAAAATTTTTAAATTTCTTTGGCAATGTACAGGTACTCTAAAAAATTACTATATAAGGATAATCTTTTAGAATCTGCAGTTGGATGTCAACAAGATGACCCTCTTGGACCGGTCATTTTCAGTTTGGCAAAGCACCCTATTATTCGACAGATAAATTCAAAATATAATGTCTGGTATTTAGACGATGGGACTCTCGGAGGCGATGCAGATACAATATTACAGGCATTGGTCCTTCTTAAAGATAAATTTGTATCTATTGGCTTGGAATTAAATACAGTAAATGTGAACTTTTTTAAACAATATTGAAAACAATAACAAACATTTGGTACTTTCAAAATTTAATTGTTTGGCAAACATCAAAATGATGGATAAATTATGTTCTCTTCGCCTCCTTGGGTCACCAGTCTTTGAAGAAGCTTTTAATTCTTTCATAGATAAGAAGATACAAAATGTTTGTGAAATTTCAGATCGCCTCCTCAAAATTAATATTCATTCGGCTTTTACAAATATTAGATATTGCCTTTTTATTCCCAAATTTACGCATGCGCTAAGATCATCAAAGTATTGTAAAATTTAGTACCTTTAGAAAAAATTGATAAAATTATTCAAAATACTCTAAAAAATATTTTGAATGTGGATTTGAACGACCGAGTTTGGCTACAGGCTTCTTTGCCTGTTCGTCTTGGTGGGCTCGGCATTCGCAAAATTTCAGATGTTAGTTTACCGGCGTTCCTGTCCTCGGTTCACAGCACGGAAGAACTAACCAAGAAAATTTTAGCACCCACACTGGTTAATTCAGAAGTGCTGTGCAAAACTGACGCTGTGAACGCCCGAAAAATGGCTTGTACGAATTCTGTTTTGCCAACCAGTCTATACTCCCAGCGGCAGTGGGACGAGCCGCTTAGCAACTCTGTAAGAGAAAAGCTTTTTACTACATCTTCCAATGTTGCTGAGCGTGCTCAATTGCTGGCTGTGGAGAATGGGAATATGATCTTTGGCTTCAGGCGCTTCCATCGTCCAATATAGGTACCATGTTGGACGATACCACTTTCCGCCTCGCCACTTGCCTCCATTTAGGTGTTTCGTGTGTTTCTCCACCTTGCTGTCACTGTGGAGAAGCTGTCGATAGCCTCGGATACCATGGACTCTCTTGTAGCAGAAGCGCTGGCCAAATTTCTCGCCACGCTAATCTTAATGACATAATACGTCGTGCTCTTGTCACTGCTGGCGTTCCAGCTGTATTTGAACCCAATGGCTTGGTACGCGACGATGGGAAGATACCGGACGGAATGTCATCGTTGCCTTGGAAGATGGACAGGCCTTTAGTGTGGGACGCAACGTGCGTTGACATCCTTGCGCCATCATATCTTCCAAGCACTGCGGGATGTGCCGGCGCTGCTGCTGCAACCGCGGAAACCGTCAAACGGCACAAATATAGTAATTAGTCGGAAATTACATTTTTGCGCCGTTTGGGAAAGCCCTAGGTTCATGGGGTCCGAGCGCCTGTATTTTGTACAGGGAGATCGCAAAATGCCTGATCAACGTTTCGCGTGATCAGAAGGCTGGTCTTTTTTTGGCCCAAAGAATTAGCATTGCCATTCAACGTGGCAATGCTGCCAGTCTTCTGGGCACGTTACCAGTTGACAGCGATGCTGAAGAATTCTACGATGCCTAAACCATTTTTGTAAATATTTATGCTCACAGATCCCGAGAAAAGCCAGCCATAGTCGAGCGCCAGCCTGCTATACTGCCTTATGTAAGGGGTGTTACTGACAAGATTGGCTACATCTTGAAGCGAGCTTCAATCAACACATACTTCAAGCCGCCAACGAAGATAAGTCAATTTTTACCATCCGTCAAGTACCAACTACCTTTACAAGATGCAGGGTCTATAAAATAGATTGTGACTGCGGACTCTCATACATTGGTCAAATCAAGAGAAACATAGGCACCCGCATAAAAGAACACATAGCTGATGTAAGATACCAACGCTCGTTGAAGTCTGCTGTGTATGAACATGTGCAACAGGGGACCAACCACTACCTAAGATTTGACAAACCACAGATTCTCGCTAAAGAACACCGATTCCTACCAAGGATGCTTCGCGAGGCTATTGAATACAAAAAACATACTAATTTCAGTAGAGAAGATGGTTGGAATGTACCACCAGCTTGGGATCCAGTAATTCAAATAGTCAAACCACAGAAAGAAGAAGCAAACCACAGCTAGACTTCATGATACTTTGAGCTCATTCTGCTTAAATAGAAACACCAATGATTAAATTATGTTCGGGTACTTTGAAATAACTGCACTGGAACATTGAGACAACTACCATCTTAGTCTCCCCGTGACCATGGCTGCTGAAAAGCAACCGAAAAGTGTAAACTTAAATACAAATAGTTTTAATAGTTTTCATAATAATAAATAACGTAATTTGTAAAGTTTAATAGTATTATAGTAGTGTAACAGTTTCTAAATTATATAATAGAGTGTTAAATAAACAACGCGATAAAATCCGTATATAATAGTTTAATTTCAATGAATAACATTCGCGTAAACAGAAGACAATATTATCTTTACTAATATCATACAGAAAGATTAGATTTTTTGTTTGTAAGGGTTTGAAACAAAAATATTAATAATTTAATAATAAATGGGACTAGGCACATGGTAAGCACAAGCTTTCAAATTTAAAAATAATCATCATAATCGGTTCACCTAGAAAAAGATCTAAGGTTATAAACAAAAAAAATACAATCATATTGAGGACCTCCTCTATTATTTGAAGTCGGTAAAAAATAAAAACAGGTGTGAGTTGAACACGCTCTCTGAGGCAAGGGTTCTGTAATGTTACATATGTATAGTCTAACACCTGCATCCCTGAAGGTGTAGGCAGAGTTGTATTATATTTTTATTTCGTCGGCTATAGTATTCATATTTTTGCAGTATCCCTACTGCAAAAAAATTAAGCCTATTGCCGCCTTCCGAGCACTGTCCCAAAACAGTGCCCGGTAGGTCAAAACTGAAGCCGGAACTGGATCCGTAAATGGAATCGGAACTGGAAACAGGGTTGGACCCGGATCTGGTACCGGAACTGGAATGAGAATGGGAATGGAAAGGAGAACGGGAACGCGAACTGTATTGGGAATAAATTGAAGATATACCAAATAAAGAATACAATTCTATTCTTATATTTTGACTGCACGGATGGCGTAGAGGTTTCAGTGGCCGTCTCGCCACTCCTACTACGCCGAGTATTGTGGGTTCGAAACCAAAATTTTGTGTGATTCACAAATGGTTATTCCGGGTGAGTCTGGGTGTCCTTTATTCGGTTGTTTGAATGTTTCTAAAGTCCCCCACGACACAGGAATTAACCCTAGTGCGGGATGTGTTTTTTTTAATAATAATAATAATACATTTTTATTCAATAAAAAAAGTCTTTACAAGGCACTATTACAGGCTACTTATTCTATTAAATTCACATTAAAACTATATTTAATCTAAAGGAAAACATTTACAATTTAAATATTGGACACTTGTTTATGAAGTCTGTTTTTAAATTGTATTACCTGAACTAGGTCAGAGACCTGTGTTTCAGGCTGTTTCTAATATTACATTTTTATTCTACTGTTAATAAAGTAAGGGTATACAAAAAACATTTATACATGTACTGCAAACATATATAACTAAGTATACAATTAAAATAGTTTTAAACAATAACAATTATAAATGTAAAATTGCTTAAACAATAAGAAATTATTTTACAACTATTATTAGCACGTTTTAAAAACGAATTATCTAAAATTATGTATGAAGATATTATGGTTTACAAACATATTGTTCGCAAATATATATTACGACGTAAGTACTTATGCCTATTTATTTTAAATTGCACTTTCAGGAAAACTTGAGGACCTAAATTGTAAATGCTACGTAGGTATTGCACGCTTTTAGGAGTAACAATTGTCTTAATATCAGCTGCCCAGCCCCACAATATAATACCATAGGACATGACACAGTAAATATGACTAAATTATAATAGTTACGGGCACATAATTATAATAGCTTTTCTGTTATGTATGGCATTCCAGCAATTGGAAGATTGCGTTTTTAATTATTATATTGTAAATGTGAAGTGGATCTAGCTGAATCTGCAATTTAATACGAGTTTCCATATAAAGGGGTAATTTTTTCGCATGCGCAGGACAATCTCGGCCTGAATATCGGATACAGGTTAGGTACCCCACACCGATTGTAAGGGGTATGTTAAATCCTATGCCAAAAGGCCAACGAACAGTCGTAAACATTAGGTAATACAGTCCACTTCATACCAGATTGCATGCTGGTAGCGTTATAACTTCACACTCATAAATTTCTGGTCACTGCTTTATTTGCTGATTTATACCTAAGCAGCACTCCACTTTAATTTCATTTTCAAGAATGTATAAAGAAAACGGCAGAAATCCAGCTGCCGATTACAATACAACAAATATTAAATACTAGTAGCTGACCCGACAGACGTATTCCTGTCTTAGACGAACGTTCAAACTCGCAAGGTTAATATTATAACCGTCAAGTTTTCTTAAAATTATCAAATTTTCTTAACTTTTATTTCCGTAAGAACCTTCTACAACGTACATATAGGAAAACTTTAAAAAGAAAAATAATTTAAATCAGTAAAGTTATTCTCAAATCATGGCGTGACCAAAGGAAATAAATTATTTTTATATATATAGATATAAATACAGCACACATACATAATCTTACGTCTACATGCCCAAAGTGGAAGAAATAGAAATTTCGTAATAGAAAATCTCATTAACACGTTGCCCAACCTCTAAAACATATCCAAAACCACAAGCATAGCAGTCGCATTCACTCTCACTGCGCCAACCCTAACTAATATTATAAATGCGAATGTAAGTAAGTTTGTTTCTTGAATCTGTGGTTTGTCGAATCTCAGGTAGTGGTTGGTCCCCTGTTGCACATGTTCACACACAGCAGACTTCATCGAGCGTTGCAGCGTTGGTGTGATCGATTCATACCAAGGATGCTTCGCGAGGCTATTGAAATCAAAAAACATCCTAATTTCAATAGAGAAGATGGTTGGAATTTACCACCAGCTTGGGATCCAGTAATTCAGATAGTCAAACCCAAGTAGAAGTAAACAACAACTAGACTTCATGATACTTTGAGCTCATTCTGCGTAAATAGAAACACCAATGATTAAATTCTGTTCGGGTACTTTGAAACAACTACACTGGAACATTGAGAGAACTACCATTTCAGTCTCCTCGTGACCATGGCTGCTGAAAAGCAACCGAAACGTCGGAGAAAGTGAAAAATTAAATCTAAATAGTTGTATAATTTAAATAGCTTAAATTGAAGTAAACTGTAACCAGTAACTATATTAAAAATAGTAGCTTAAAGTTTCAAAATTATGTAATAATAGAGTATTATAAAAAAATAATAATGCGATAAAATTATGTAATAATAGTGTTTTTTTTTTTAAATAAACAACGCGGTAAAATCCTTATAAAGATTGTTTAATTTCAATATATTACATTCGCGTAAACGTAAGATAATATTATTATTACTCCTGCTCTATATGTACACACGGCTACAGATCAAGTTAGACACCCTATATACGCATAACGACGCTACATACATAATAAAGAATTGTCGGAAAGGGACGGTGCATAGTGGTGTCAATGTAATGGTAAGGATAGAGCGTAACAAAAATATAACGCACTGAAATTAAACTACTTTATACGGATTTTATCGCGTTGTTTATTTAACACTGTACCTATTACATAATTTTGAAAACTGTTACACTACTACTACTATTGAATTTTACTAATTTATAAGCTAATAAAATTATTAACACTATTTGTATTTAGGTTTACACTTTATATAATATTTAACGCACTCTCTCGCACGATTCGCAGCGTTCAACTTCTAATAGTTCAAAGTTCAAACAGTGTAGGTTGATGTGTCGCTGTGTGTACATACATTCTAGATTTTTCCCGTGGCTTCGCTTACGTTAATGTAGATTTATGATAAGAAGATAGATTTTTAACATGTAGCCTATAAATGTATTTCTGATGATTAAGTATTGTTACGTCCGAAATAGAACATCTTTATAATATTATTATCTTTTAGCCTCAGGTTCACTACCGTGGTTTCAAGAAAAGGATATTTCACAGAAGCCATGTATTTTTCTGTGCTAAAATAACTTATCTTACTTACCAACTTACAAACTTTGTCGATGCGTGTTGTGTTGGCGTAAACAAAAGATCGGCAAACAGTCGCCCCGTTACTGATAACAAAGAACTAAGAAATACAATTTCGTGGTGTCCAAGGGTCGATCAATGCCCGATGTCAGGTAGTCTTTATTAAGTTATCTTATGAATTAACTTTCGATAGTTGTATTCTCAATTGTAGCAATATGTGACCAAAATGCAAATGTGTTGCACCCGAGTTGCCGAACTTATCCTAAGAGGGCAGCTTGAGGTTCGCTACCGACATTCCAGACTATAATACCTGGTTATTGGACCATGGCTGCCGCCCTTGTGCGTTCACCTTATCGCGCTCTTTTTTAGCATCACTACTTGTCTAAAACCATAACGGTTATAAACGAAATCAGTGCTAAATAACATTATGTAGTGAGTGAACCTAATATTAAACTGTATCAATAGCCATATTAACGCGCAATTAACACTGGTGTATGTACCAAGCTGTAGAATTAATTCAAAACAATGATACCTCAATGTCATCTATTATATTGCCAAAAGCCATGACAGTAATATGGCCATTTCGTATAACTATAGCATACTATTATATTATATTTATGTTTTACTAACGTAATCTAATTGCGATATATTAATCTAAATGTATCCACGGGTTCGCTATTTCAACGCTTATATATAAACTAAACGTACTATTAAATTAATTAGTTAATGGTTAATGGGGTCCGAGCTATTATACGGGTTATTGAAACTTGGTTTTTAAAAAAAACTATTTTATAAGCTAGAATATAAGTGCAATATATTATCAAAAGAACTGGTACACTTGATTTAGAAATATAGTAAAAACAATTAAGAATGAGACCTCCGACCCGTATCAAGAATGAGAACGAACTGGCTCTCGAGCCCTGAATATCGGCGTCCATTCTCTAAACTGCTGACATGGCAACAAAGTGAGGTGGATACAGTGCTCAGCCGAATCCCTAGCATGTTAAGGGTATAACAACCCCCCGCATAGAATTGAACTTCGGGGATGAGAACCGAAGTTTAGAAAACAGATTCTCGTAATCGTGGTGCTGGGATTGGCGATCCTTCTGATTGCGCTTCTATGTCAGGATTATCATTCTCAATATTGGTCGAGATTCTCTTAAATCTAGGAATTACATTGTACAGTTTTAAGACTATGAGACATACGATTATTACTATAATTAACACAACAAAACCATTGAATATGAAATAATGTGTCCCATATTTTATTATAGCTGGTTCCTTTTTGATGATTTCGTCTAGATTCGATATTAGTTTGTCGTTTTCTTTGTTTAATTTTAAGTCGTCAAGATTAATATTTTGAAGTGAAATAGGAGACACAATATTGTTTACACTATCGGGCTTAAGATCTAGTTTACAGCAGGAGTCGTTGATAATATTAAAATCTAACCTAGGAACAGGGATACTTATATTTACAGCACTATTTGTCGATATAAGTTTTATACTTTTTGTATACACTGTACACTTTTCGAGGATGTGTAGAACACCTATTCCCGACACTATCACTTCACTTGTTTCCGCGGTGTTGCAATCAACGTATATTTTGTTTGGGCGCGATTGTATATAGATCCACTTATTGTTTGCGATTGGTTGCCAAACGTCCAATTCACCCGTAATTGTCTTTGTTTTGCACAGGATAGGAATGTCACTTGTCGTTTTCGTTAAAAGTTCGCTTTCACATGTAGGATTACCGTTTGTCAGTGACACAGTGGATATTTCGCAGAGGAAGAACTCAGAGTTTACAGTTTTACATGTGTCTAAAGTATCTAGAGTACAATAACTAATCTTATCATTAGAGATGGCAGTATATAAGCTTGAGGGTTGAATCATACTATAAGTTCTAGGCGCGTCCGCTCCGTGAGGACTAGGTAACGCCAGATTATGATACAAATTAAAATCATCGTCAATAGCAAGAGGAACTTGTAATACAAATACTAACTTATTCTTAAAATAATAACACGCTACATGAGATATGCTTAAAATTAAGTGGATATTATCTAAACTAACTAAAAAAGGAATTCTAGAGCCTCTAGGAAGATGTCGATCATTATTAGCGAGCTCTTGGTAAAGTTGAGCTGGAGTGAGTATACTCGGGTGTAGTATATTTTGTTTAGTTAGGATAATAGCGTTTATCAAATCTTCGAGTTGAAAGGAGAGCGTCATCAATGAGCTTTCGAGATTATTGAGTATAGATAGGGCTTTACTTTCAGCCACCAAAGTATTCGAGACGTTTGCGATATTATTTGTAAAGTTAACAACGTTTACTAACGCATCGTGTAGATGCTGCTCGTTTATATTCAATTTCGTAATAGTTTCTTCGAAAGATTTTAAGGTTGATGTAGTAACTAGGATATTATCTTTTACTAATTGGGTTAGGTTCTTTTGATCGCCCTGAATGGATTCTATAGCTGAGTCATATTTCAATGCATCGTCTTCGTCAAGTGTGCCAAAGATGTGTTTGAATGCGGTACCTATTCCGCCAAACCATGCAGATCGCCGGTTGCGTTTGGACAGTAGATGAGACATAGATTCGTATTCGCGTGTAATATCTTTGTATCGAACTGTTAGAGGGGAAAGTGTATCTTTGCACTGGTCAAGATTTGATTGTTGGCAAACGAATCGAATGGTACTGATAACTTCATTTAGATTAACGAGATGTGGCTTTATATAAGATATATCTGTATGACTAATAACGTTTAGTTGTCCATTGATAATTTTCAGTTTTCCTAACCCATCAAAGAAGATGCCGGAGCTGGACGTTAGCGGCTGGACAATGTCTGGTTGTGCACCGATCGAGATGCTGAAATAAGGTAAAATGTATAGTGAGATAGAAATTTTGATTTGTTTTTGTTTATATAATTTCAGGCTAAAAAGGATGTGTAACTTGAGCTGGTTTAAGTTGATCGAAATGATGGGTTACATGACGCCTATTAATTAGAAGGGTAGCTGTGTGATTATTGTGGACTCTTATTATCTTGTATGGTCCCTTCCAGATGGGTGACAATGCTTTCCTTAATCTTAAGTGGTTTCGAAGGTAAACGTAATCCCCAGCTTTGTATTCTGGTGGTCGTTTAGTGCGTGTGTCGTAATAGGATTTAGAAGACTCTTTGGATTTAAGTATGTTTTCTAACGCTTTGTCTCTGGTGTATTTGAGCTTATGTTGTAACTTTTTGATGTAGTCACAGTAGGTTGTGCCAGGGTCTCTTTCGTATACGGATGTAGGGATATAGGGTTTATGACCGAAGATCAGTTCGTAAGGAGAGAATTTTGTTGTAGAGTGTGTAGTGGTGTTGTAGGTGAGTATAGCAGTATATACAAAAGTAGGCCAATTATCCTGGTTTTCATTGATAAATGATTTAAGATATTCTTTCAGAGTAGAATGACTGCGTTCTAGAGCGCCTTGTGTCTGTGGATGATAGGGTGATGACCAGAGTTGTTTAATTTTTAGGAATTGGCAAGTTGTTTTGAAAAGTTCTGAGGTAAAATTGGTACCTTGGTCGCTCAGGATTGATTGAGGTATACCAAATAGAGATATAAAGTGTATAAGGCAATCGCTGGTTTCCTCGGCTGTTGTACTGCGTATGGGATAGGCTAATGAATATTTCGTAAGGTCGTCCTGTAGGGTAAGTATGTATTTCAATTTTGCAGGTCCAGACTCAGGAAGGGGTCCGACAATATCTAAAGCTATACGTTGGAATGGGGTAGTGGATGTGGTAGTTATTTCCATGGGAGCTCTATTCAGTTTCCTAAGGGCTTTATTCTCTTGGCAAAGTTTGCATTTTTTCACGTAATCTTCCACGTCACTTCTCATTCCTTTCCAATAAAATTGTTCTTGTATTCTATTGTACATACGAGTCGACCCTAGATGACCGGCAATTGGGATGTCGTGATTATCACGAAGGATTTTGGGTCGTTCACTTAGAGTGGGGTAAATGATTTTGTTTAGGTACACGTGGATACAGATTTTTGTATTGTGGAATATGTAGGTGAGGATATTGTAAATTTTCGTGTAAGAGTGTTGGTCGAAAGGATTTTTAAAGTCTGAGATTGCGATATCTGTGGTTGATGGGCAGTGTATTATTTCATTTCTCACATGCTTCAGAGTATCATAGATAGTGGGATAGGAAGATTCATCAAAATGATGTACTTTAGTAAAGATAAGGTAGACGTCTTTATCTTTATAATTTATTTTTTGGAAGGAATGCAATTCCTTTTCGGAACTAAGGATCTCCTCTTTATTTGGGTTATCGAATAAAATTTCAGAGATGTAGGGGTTTGATTCGTCCATATCGATTGACGTGGGAATTAGGATTATTTTGTACGGGCATTTAAGGAGGTTTTCGTTGTGTTCTTTCAAGAGCGTGTTAGGATTAGTTTCTTTATTTGTTATTGATTTTAGGAATTTAGAATAGTCTTCGTTATTCGTTTGTGAGTCGGATGAGGCATTGTATTCAGTGCGTGAAGGGATTTCGATATTGTCAAAGTCAGGGTTAATGTCGGCACTCTTAGGGCTTAGTTCTAATGGTCCTAAGTCTGTAAGATCTAGTAAAGGTCCTTCGTCTTGAGTTTGGTAAGGGTCTGAGGTGGTGCTAGGTCCAGGTATAGGGTTTGTGTAGGGGTCAGGCATAGGGTTCGAGTAAGTATTCTGAGTAGGATTGTTTTCTTGGTTTAATATCTCATCGTGATCAAATGTAAATGGTATATGGGGTGGTAATTCTAACAATGGATCTTCTAATAGATTTTCAGGCAAATCATTGAGGTTTGGTAAAAAGGAATCGGGTGATGGTAAATTTACTGGGTTCGTAGGGAACCGAGATAAGGCGTCGGCGTTAGTGTTTATCTTTCCCTTTTTGTGGATAATGTCATAGTCGAATTCCTCTAGCTTTAGTCGCCAACGAACTAGTCTGGATCCAGGATCTTTACAATTAAAAAGCCACTGTAGTGGTTTATGATCAGTGACTATCGTGAATCGACGTCCATAAAGGTACGGTCGAAAGGCTTTAGTTCCAAAGACAATTGCGAGGCATTCCTTTTCAGTGACGCTGTAATTGCACTCGGCTTTGTTAAGAGTGCGGGAAGCGAAAGCGATAGGACGATCCTTTCCGATCTGTCCTTGGGATAGAATTGCGGATACGGCGTAATTTGAAGCATCACATGTGAGTAGGAAAGGTTTAGAGAAATCAGGGTATGCTAGTACTGGTGATGTAACGAGTTTATTTTGGAGGTTTTCAAACGCTAATTGTTGTTCGTTATTCCATTTAAATGGTACGTCTTTCTTAAGGAGGGATGTCAGTGGTTTTGCAAGTTTAGAAAAGTCAGGGATGAACCGTCTGTAGTAAGAGACGAGTCCTAGGAATGACTTTACATCCTTTGGGCATTTTGGGACTGGGAATTCGGTGATAGCTTTGATCTTTTCAGGATTAGGTTTTACTCCATCACTGTTTATTAGGTGACCTAAATATGCGACCTCTTTGCGTAAAAATTCACACTTGTCTGGTTGCAGTTTTAAGTTGTAAGTTCTGAGTCTTTCAAATACAGCGGACAGGTTCTGGATGTGAGTCGGGAGGTCTGGAGAGTAAACAACGATATCATCAAGATAAACAAAACATCGTGAGCCTTGGAGGCCGGACAGACAAGTGTTCATTAGTTTTTGGAAAGTGGAAGGGGCATTTTTAAGCCCAAATGGCATTCTCGTGAACTGGAAGTGACCTTGTGGTATTGAGAAGGCAGTTTTAGGGGCGTCCTCCGGCGCCACGGAGATTTGATGAAATCCTGAAAATAGGTCTAGTGTTGTGAAGTATTGGCTTTTACCTAACTGGTCTAAAATTTCGGTAATTTGTGGGATAGGATATGTCTCTCCAATGGTGATGTCATTTAGTTTTCTGTAGTCAATCACCACTCTCCATTTGCGTTCTCCTGAAGCGTCTGATTTTTTGGGAACGACCCATATAGGGGATGACCATGGCGAATTAGAGGGTGTAACTATATTTTGTTCGAGCATTTTGTTTAATTGGGATTCGACTTCCCTTTTATGGCATTCTGGGAATCTATAGGACTTTGTTTGGATTGGGACGTCTGAGTTAGTTCTAATTTTGTGTTCAATAGCTGGAGTGTAGGAAAGTGGTTCGTTTGGAAGATGAAAAACGTCTGAATAATTAGAGCATATATCTAACAGGGCAACTTCTTCTTCGTCGTTAAGGTGCGATGTTCTAAGTAATTTGAGAACATCTTGTGTTCTCATTGATGTGTTGGAATTTTGAGTTATATCAGAATGGGACATGCACGATTGGGTTTCGAATGGTTCTAGGTTAAGGTTAAGGTTCGAGTGGATTGTGACAGGTTCTTCAGAAGTATTGACGACCGTGATGTTGACGCGTTTATTTTCCTTCACTTTCACCATACAATTAGCAACTAGTAATGACTCTGAGATATGTTGATCTATAATTAGACCTTCTTTGATACTTGGATTTTTAACACTGCATTCGATAACAGTTTCAGTTCGAGGGAGCACTATATATAGGGGCACTGAGAATATTAATTGAATAAGATCGTCACCTATTCGTAACGCGTTTTGATTATAATCGATTTGGCATTGTAGGCTTTTAAAAAGGTCGTTGCCGATTATACCGTCGTGACTTAGACTTATATCTTCAACAACGTGGAATTCGTGATAGTATGGTTTATTGAACCTTTTGAATATCTGCATTTGAAAACTGCCTAAAGTAGGTGTTACTTCATCGCCGGCGTCAATGCCCTTTAATGTAATTATATTATTACTCAGATCTGGTATTTGAGACATTGAACTCGATTTTATTAGGCAGATGCAAGAGCCAGTATCAACTAAAAAGGATAATGGACGAGAAGCGACTGAAGTTTGTATTTTGACATAGGGTAAGTATCTTTTTTCTGTGTTATTATTAAGTTTGTAAATTTTAACTAATTTCTTTTCTGTTTTCAGGTTTGGTAAAGGGAGAGAGGCATTATTCGGAGTTGGCATGCATGAATTTGTGTCATTGATCGATTCAAAGTGTTTGAAACTAGAAACAGGGATGGTTTCCCGTGATTTAGAATATGATTCAGCGGATTTAGAAATAGGATATAGTGACTTTTTTGAATTGGTAATTGATTTGGTATGATGCAGTTGTACGTTGGGTTTAGGAGTTGGATTCGGCGATACATAAGATTTAGGATAAGATTCAGTGGATTTGGATTTAGAATAAGATTCAGTGGATTTAGGAATTGGATTCAGTGATACATAAGATTTAGGATAAGATTCAGTGGATTTGGATTTAGAATAAGATTCAGTGGATTTAGGAATTGGATTCAGTGATACATAAGATTTAGAATAAGATTCAGTGGATTTAGGAATGGGATTCAGTGTGTGGATGCTATTAAATTGGGGCTGGTTACCCTGGTTGTTAGCATTCGATACAGTGGAGTTTGTGGTATCGGCTTTGGTTGAATAGTGTAATTTCCCGGGCGATACCCGACGGGAAATTTTATTCGTTTAAATCATATTCCTCGTCGGTTACGCGTTCTTCAGCCTTGTTTATATTATGGACGGCACGGGATGGACCCGGTGTCGGGTTCGGTTGTGAATTATATTGCCGACCCTGTGGGGTTTGATTATTAAATTGGTTTCTATTATTATTGTACTGTCGTTTACGACAATACTCAATAGTATGTCCAATGTTTTTACAATAGCGACACACTAAGTCGTTAGTATTGACCTTTTTGGACTGGTCAGGACGGGAACCCTGCGGTATAGGAGAGCGGTTTGTTTGGGGTTGGTATTCGCGTCGAGGTTGAAACTTTTGTTTATCAGCATTATTAGTATAGGGTTGAGGAAACTTTTTGGTAAAACTGGATAAGATTTTCTCTTCAGCTATAGCGAAATTGACTGCCGCATTAAGTGAATCGGGGTCGCGGCATCTTACAATTTGTGAAAGTCGCGACTGTAAACCTATCACAAAAGTATGTGCAGCAAGATCCTGCATGGCTGCTACTCGGCCTGTTAGTTCAGTCTTTCTCTTAGTGGGTATGGATATATTTATCTCAGTTAAGAGCTTAGACAGACAGGTTTCTATTTTTAAAGCGAACTGATTCACAGATTCGGTAGGACCTTGTTTACATTCCTGTAATTCCGAAAGGAGGTGTGTATAATGTTTCTTTTCCCCAAACTGGTGTTTGAGAAACTCTACAAATTGTTCAAACGTGTCAAATTCTTTAATGCTACACGTTGATTCTGCTCTACCTTCCACTTGGCTAAGGATGTATTTGAATAGTATGGGCTTTTGAGCCTTGTTAGCTAAATTATAGGCATTTTGGCAATTAGATATAAATGAATTTAACTTTTCCCTTGTACCATCGAAGGGTTTAATGAATTTTAAAAGAACGTTAAGTTCTATCTTTTCTTCTGATTCAGCACGGGGCGCGACACTTTTAGAGGCATTAGGCATATCTTCCTTAGATTCGTATTTGGAAGTCATGATGGTAACTAGTTACGTAACAAAACACAACACAAAATAAAATACAAAATTAGCAATGAAATAAAATTATAAAACAATAGTTATAAAATAATAGAAAGGAAATAAGCTCCTTGACTAAGTTAGTTAGTAGAGAAATAATACACGGTGACTGTGAGCTTATCAGTGCGCACTACGGATGTCGAATATAAACAATTTTGGGCGTCGTCTCGACGACTATGAATGAACAGTATGTAGAATACAATGTAGGAACACTTATTTAAGCTTAGAACAATGACGTGATATAGTAACAAGTAATATACTCCGTTGTTTTATAACGGATTGAATTTATAGAATATATGACTTGACTCTGAGTTCGACTCTGTTTTTAGCGGTTTAATGTACTTTGGTAAGTTATCACTCACAATAGCGCTGCCAGGACTGCTATAAGGGCTGCGGGACTCATCACAGCAGCAGGACCACTGAGTCAGTGGTCACCTCGATCGAATGGCCGTTAGCACGGCCTGCCGTATTCTGAGGAACAGGACACTTGCAAAACGCGCAAGCTCGTATCGTATGGCGACGTAATATTCGTTTTACACTTCCGCACAATTTGTTCCGATACTTTCACAAGGTATAACTGAATACGTAAAGTCTGATTCGGAGACGTATTCGGGTAGGTAGGGGATTTTCGTATCCCACCGCTGCCACCAAATATTATACGGGTTATTGAAACTTGGTTTTTAAAAAAAACTATTTTATAAGCTAGAATATAAGTGCAATATATTATCAAAAGAACTGGTACACTTGATTTAGAAATATAGTAAAAACAATTAAGAATGAGACCTCCGACCCGTATCAAGAATGAGAACGAACTGGCTCTCGAGCCCTGAATATCGGCGTCCATTCTCTAAACTGCTGACATGGCAACAAAGTGAGGTGGATACAGTGCTCAGCCGAATCCCTAGCATGTTAAGGGTATAACAGAGCGCTCGTATTTTGTACAGGGAGATCGCAAAACGCCTGATCGACGTTTCGCGTGATCAAAAGGCTAGTCTTTTCTTGGCCCTAAGAATCAGCATTGCCATTCAACGTGGCAATGCTGCCAGTCTTCTGGGCACGTTACCAGTTGACAGCGATGCTGAAGAATTGTACGATGCCTAAACCATTTTTGTAAATATTTAGTATTTTAATTATTTGTGTTTTTGTAATTATGTTATCTTTTTTAATACGTTTGTAAATATAAATAGTTGTATATATGTTGAAACAAATAATTTAAATAATTGTAACAAATAAATATTATTTCTTGTTTGCTGCCATTTGTTAATTATTAAAATTAAGACATGTTACACATTTATTGCCTGCACATAGAATTATTATGAACTTGTTTTTTTAATTCGGAATAAAAACAGTTGTTGCCCAATTATTCGATATTCCCCAATAAACCCACACCACAACACTTATGTATTACAAGATTAATAAATTTTAATCACATTTGAAAGGTGGTGGTAAAAGGCCTACTATAGATTGGTTGACGCAACAGAAAATTTTCCGCGCATCAAACAACACAAAAAAATAACATAGCCATTGCTTGTATGTAGTCAAGAAAAGACTGCACAAAATATATTTTAGGCAGATACATATTAGATTACCTAAAATATCAAAGCATGATAGTTATATATTGAGCATGTTACCACACTACAAACTGTGTCGCATTGCTTTGGGAAATAAAAAATAAATAAAGCATAAATTGTCAAGAGGCTGTCGAAGGTTTAAGACACATCTTAACCACATCTGATTTATCCAAAATCATTTAAACAAAGGGCTTTCTACCCTTAATATTCAGTCACGGTCAATATGCCCCGTGATGGGATTAAAACAGTCAATCCTATTGCCCGATATTTGTATTGACAGAGTTGCTACTATACTCAGATACAGCATAATATCAATTAAACATAAACGAATGCGATATGACCAACACATCCGTGGTATTTACCCATAATTAAGAACTAAAAATATCATATTGGGTTTTTAGAATCTACTTATATGTGCACACTCTGATACCTATTATAAATATACCTACCTACTTTTTAAAAGCCTAACAACGTCAGATGCAGACTCTGAATGCCTCATAACTCATAATAAGTTATAATGTATATTTAGACTGTATAAAATTACTGAGAGGTTGTCAACAAGAAAAAGAATGTCCCCTGCGCTATATAAGAAGGATGTAAATAATTATATTATCAATACGGATTATTGTTTTATGACTTTTTAATTATAGTCTTATCTTATAAATAGGTACTAGAATAATATTTTAGGTATCATTTTGCGTACGATGTGGTCGAGCTAATCTCGCTTACGTGTATCCAATAGAAATACTTTAATCAAGTATATAAATATAAATATAAAGTAAGTATATTGTATAAATACTTAAGTGTAAATACCTACCACAAGGGCAAGGCACTTCAAAGCAAAAAAAATATTAAAAGTATTGCCGCCAATTTCACGAACCATGGTTCACAAATGGCACAGTAGCTAAAGTGATGGCCTCACCGCTGGCAGTGCGCTGAGTGCTACAAAGATCAATCCCAGCACGGGTAATTATTTAAAAAAGATTTATATTGTTGTTTTGAATTTGAGTGTTCAGGATGCTCTTTGTTTGTAACTATTGTTTATATGAGGTCACCACGATACACTGTGTTTTAGAAACCAAAAAAAGTGACATCGTCTTTTTATTACAGATTCGTAAAGATTAATTAGATTAAAATAACGCGAGAGTAGAATTCTCAATTTTCTAGTGTCTCAATCAGGAGTTTGGTGCTTTTGAAAATTCGTTATTTTTCAACCGGATATTTTGGAAAACATTAATTAAAAATTACCAGTGAATATTAACAGTCAGTGGATTTATTTCATCGATGGAGTCATTAAAGAGTCATTAAAGAACTCAGTTACAATATCATTTTTAGGTCTATTAGAAACGCTTTTATAGTTATTTTAAAAATTTTCGATTTTATTTAATAACTCGATAAATCCTCAATGTCGGCACTAATTTTTTATTTATAAAAATGGTTTTAAACTTGATATACACATATAAAAAAATCATAGCCCGAAGTCATGGTCTAACAGAGTTATGACGACTAAACTGTATATTCCGGATCGGATTGAGGGTAGGGTGGTAAAATTTTTTAAGGGTTGGTTAATTTTAAGTTTTATGTTATTTTGTTAAAATTATCTATTTATTGCAGTTATAGCTAATATTCAGGCCGAAGCCTCTGCTCTGAATTATAAATAAGTTGCAATATTTTCCAATAAAAGGATATATTGTGTGGACTGGATGAATCCACCGTCGATAGGCATTTGCTAAAACCCTATACTAATAAATATAATTAACTAATAATTATTAATATAATTACCTAACAGTCCCGCGCGCATTCACCCGCATGCAATGTTTTTTAAACAGCTAAAATGGCATTTTAAAACATAATATTTTGAGATGGGCAGCACCTAAGAAAAGTTCCGATCAAAATCATCAGGTTCTGAGTTAACTTTTTGAAGTCGATTTAATTTTCCTAAATTCCATATTTTCTAGTTTAAGTAAGATTTTCCAGTTTTGTTACACGCACTAGAATATGACGAAGGTTTTCAACTCTTTTTATTTGACACCACACCCGTAGCTTGTATTAATAAGCTAGGCATTCGCACGATTTAGTCCATATCTTGAAAACTACTGAACTGATTTTGATAAAACTTGCACTGTTCCCTAAGTTGGAGTAAACATAAGCTAACAAAACAGAACGGATACGATTCAATCAATAGTTGCGCAGAAATGCGTGGACTCATACATACATCAACAACGTCCGCGTTCACTTGTTTGGAAAAGTTGAAATATCGCGTCAAAATATAATTAATAAATGCATTATTTATTGCTTCAAAAATACCCACAATTTTAATATGAAAATCTCTATATTATTTATGTTTTCTTTAAAAAAAAATATAGTTTTATAATGTCTGTGAAATTTGTAATTTAAAGAAATGCGAAGATTTGATTAAAGTAAAAAAAAAAATTTATTTTTAGGGTTTAGTTTAAAGTTAAGTGTCAACCCTATGAAAATTCTTTGAATGCTTATAACACTGTCCATGACTTCAGGCTATGGTGTTTTTATATGTGTAGATCAAGTTTAAACCTATTTTTATAAATAAAAAATAAGTGCTGAAATTCAGGATTCCTCGAAATTAAATAAAATCGAAAATCTTTAAAATTATTATAAAATCGATTCTAATAAACCTAAAAAAGATATTGTTACTGAGTTAAGGGCGCCTTTAATGTCTCCATCGATGAAATAAATCCACTGGCTATTAATATATACTGCTAATTTTAAAAATAATGTCTTTAAAATATCCAGTTGAAATTTAACAAATTTTCAAAAGCACCTGTCTCTTGATTTAGACTCACTAGAAAATTGCGAATTCTACTCTTGCGCGTTTCTTTTGATCTAATCTTTACGAAACTGTAATAAAAATACGATGTCACTTGTTTTAGGTTTCTAAAACACAGTAAGAATTATTGCTACAGCAAGAGAAAATCTTATTTTTGATATCTTTAGAGATATTAGTGTTTGTTCACTTAAATCACTCGATATTTATTGTCAAACTGTAATACTTATTCTAATGAATAAGTATTTACTATTCAAATATTTCTCAATATTTAAATCTATCGAAATAGTTACAGATCTATTTTATTACTTTTACGTTACGCAAATTTACCTGCCGGCATAATTATTCATAGATATCCTGCTAAGTGTATAGCAAACAAATATTAGGCATAAATAATGTTTATGTTACGTTGTCTTTAGCTAAATATGGTCATCGCCTTAATTTTATTTCAGCTATGAATAAAGGTACCTATGTTAGACTAGGTAGCAATATTGTACTGCGGCGACTGCCACGACGTTGTTGTGGACACGGCGCTGCACACTTTGGCGGATTGCCCCGCCTGGGCATCGCAGCGCCCGTGAGTTGATCGCGGCAGTCGGATCGGTTGCCCTCTCGCTCCCGGCCGTAGTTCAGTCTATGGTCCGGAGTGAGAGGTTGTGGAGCGCCGTCGCCTCCTTCTGTGAGGAAGTGATTTCCATCAAGGAGGCGGCGGAGCGGGAGAGGGAAAGCTTAAACCCTCTCCCCAACCGCAGAGCCGGGCGCCGAAGGGCACGAGACGACCTCCAGCCACCCTGAGGATTGACCTGGGGGTGGTGGGCTTCGTGTGCCTGCCCGCCACCCGATCAGCACCAGGTCCGAGAGGCGGTGTGCGTGTTCCCACGTGCGCCTCTGTATCATGTATCCGTCTCGGCCTCAGGGGGACAGTAAAATTAGTGGTTGTCAATTTGTGTAGTGGCCTGCCGTTTCATACGGCGGGCCGAAACCTCGGCGGGGTCGCGATTGCATGTGAAAACGATTCGCGCGGCCCCGCCGATTGCGGTTATGTCGAGGAACACCGTGGTAGGTTTAGTCGGTATTACCGGGATGTCACTCACCATCTTGACCCGGTGAGTCCGACATAACCTCTCCGTCGCCCCGCGGAGAGGTATGCGTCAAAGCATTCCCCAAGTTAAAAAAAAAAAAAAATTTAGCAATATTGTAACTTATTTTGAATCTATGTTTACAAATTGAATGAAGTAGATCATTAATTGGGTTTGCTCGTTACGCTCGCCGGCACACTTCAAGTTTAACAAAAGGTTATAAACCACTAATTATCAAGACAATCATACTTAAACGAATGTCCGAATCAGTGAATCAGCATGTTACTTATTTGTTTATATCTTCAATAGGCCATTGACCTTTGCATTAGTGCAAATCAGAAACCAGTGTGGCAATCATTATTTTCTGTTGCAAATTAATTAGGTATTGACAGATAGAGGATTTTACCACACCCAAGGACATAAAAGAGTTTAAAATATGACCATATTTATTTAAAACGTTATACAAACGGACTCGTTTACCTATTTTCATACAGTCATGTTCATAGCTACGTCAGTACGTATATCCTTTTCGTAGTCAGTCTCTTTGGTATATTCGAAGAAACTACCATGAGTTTTCATAGCTCGTTACACAACTCGATAACGTTTAATCATCCAGCTTGTACCTATTTCGATTTTGATTACCTACATATTTCAGTCAAGTAAATTTCAGAATTTGAATTTTATTTTATTTACCTTGCTGGGACTGATCCCAGCAAGGTAAAATAAAATAAAATAAAATTATTATATAAAATCAATATTTTTATAATTCCAATAAATGCAAGCAAAATCTCAAAAACATTTGCACTAATTTTGTGTTCACCTTTATTATATACAGCATCGTTATTAGGCAAGCTACCTATACATTATTTTGGACAGTTCTTATTAGAATTTTAACTTATAACGACGCGGTTATAACCTTCTTGTATTTTTTATGAATATGGCCGTTAGTGTTTAACTTTTAGCCTCTACATAATTATAGAGCCTAACATACATACGGCGTATCTGAGTTAAATAGTATTTTATCTATAAAGGCGTCCATAGTGTAGGCACTAGACTAGAAGCGGACAAACAAGAATAGGTTCTTGTTTGTCCGCTTACAGCATGTACTAAAGAAATATCACTTAATTAACGCCAAAAAACAAATATAAAACTGTGACTGTAATTTAATTATAATCTGACTAAATCAATTATTAATCTCCAACAGCATCTTAAAATGTCTGCGTGTGTACGTTCTACGATTGTAGTTGTTATAGAACTATAAATAAACTTATCTTGTTCTTTTTAAATAAACAGCCCATGTCATTCCCACAGAACGATGCCTAACGTATATTATCTTCATAAATGTATTGATAAATGCCTCCGTGGCGCAGCGGTAGTGAGTGCGACTGCTGTGCATGAGGTCTCGGGTTCAAATCCCGGGTCGGGCCATCAAAAAGTTAATGGGTTTTCCTGTTAAATCTCAATCCGAGCCCGGAGTTAGGAAGTTGGCGGTGTTAGACACTCCGTGCCTCGGAAAGCACGTAAAGTCGTTGGTCCTGTGCCTGATCTCTCTCCGGTCGTGCTGGATTATTCGTCCCATCGGATCATGAGAGTTAGGGAACAGAGAGAGCACTTGTGTTTGCGCACATACTTGTGCACTATAATATCTCCTGCGTCGATAGCCAGTCTCCGTTAAGATTGGCCGCCGTGATCGAAATTCGGTCAGGAGAACATTATAAATGTATTGAGTATTTAGTGCCGCGGAATATAAAAAAACAACCTTTAATTTTGGTTTTGGTAATAGTTACATAGTTAACTCAAAGTAGTCTTTTATTGAAATAATAATAGTAACTTAGCAAAAGTGCTAATAAAATGTTGCATTTGTTATTTATAGAATATTGCTATTCTAAATTTTTCAGAAAATAATATAGTTTTAAATACATTCTAAAGCTTAATTAAATTATGTCGCAAAGTAAAATCTATGCGTTAAAGACACCCGCATGGATAATATAGTTAACTAATATATATACTTTTAGGTGACTAATAACTAGCCAGCACTAGTGTCAACTGTATTCAACTGACAGATTTCTGACACGATTGACACCACCTGTGGTCGTATCCGGCTTGCGGTACGGTTACATTTCATAAAATTATTTGACTTGATTGGTTGAACACCGGTTTGTAATTGATAGGAAAGTCTACATCGGTATTATTGCATTTAACATTTGGTGTCAGTATATCTTGAGTTAATATTTAATATGTCTCATTTTAAGTTGATATCTTCGACAAAAGCATCTGATGTTATCCCGGTGGATAAATATGTGTCTGAAAAGACCGGTATCACTGTAATCATTGCAGGAGTTGAAGGTCCACTAGTCAACGGATTCTTCTGCCTGGGTAAGTTTTAGTGATTAAATAAAAATTAGGCACTTGTCATTATTTTATTAGATTTTATTTGGGCTACCTACTAATTCCACAGTTCACATTCCATTTCAAAATGAACGGTTTTAATCTGAGAACCACCAGTATTTTTTTACTATTAACGAATATTAGAGTTAGATATTCAATTAAAATAACAATCCATCATAATAATACATATTCCAATACTAAAGCTGTTACCAATGAAAATTTTATATTTCTCTAGTTCTCTATTTCTAGTGAAAAATTAATAATAAAACAATTTTTATTAAATTCACACATCTTGATTATAGAAAGCCAAGTATATTAACTATTGACATCTAATAGAAAGTTCTAATTTAATCTAATAAAAAGTTCTAAAGAAAGTAACTGCGTGGCAGTCAATAGTTTTGCTACTAGACTATAGCTGCTTGTAGGGCCCATGCTCAGCAGTAAGAAAGTTTACAAAACCAAGGCTGATATTATTACATTATAAGAAAGTAATTAAAACTTCTATTATGTAAATAAGTAATGAAACAGATGAAATAAATAATAAATATATTTCTATTATACAGCTACTGAAGCACATGATGATGATGGTCTGCCACACACATTGGAACATCTCATATTCCTGGGTTCTGAACGCTACCCATACAAAGGGATCTTGGACCTGGTTGCCAACCGATGCATGGCTCAAGGCACGAATGCATGGACTGACACAGATCACACATGCTACACTGTTTACACTGCCGGGGACGCAGGCATGTTGACATTACTCCCAATATACTTAGACCATATCCTAAGGCCTACACTTACTGATCAAGGCTTCATAACTGAAGTACATCATATTGATGGCGATGGTGAAGATGCTGGTGTGGTGTATTGTGAAATGCAAGGACGAGAGAACAATGCCGACTCTAGGTAAGTCTATTCATTTTGCAAAACAATGTAATGCCATTATATTTCCATTTTAAATGTATGTTTTTATATCTAATGCTGCATGAATGCAGCTAGATTTCTTTGTTTCTCAATATACAATACGGTTACAAGATTTTATTACTTATGTGATCTATTAATATGTATGTACAAAGTTTAATTTAACTAATAATTTACCATTTAGAGATTTATTCATACATACATATTTTAATTTCAATTCATAATTATTTTGACAGTAAGGCCAGTAATATAAATTGCCTAAACTGGAAATCGATTCTGAGACCTCATGCAATACAAGCATGTTCAGTACTAGTACTACATATAATGCTACTAAATGTGTAACATCTTAACGCAATACACTTGCACCATACAAACAATAACAGGTAAAATATGGCCTATTTCTGCATATGCTTATCTCCATTTTTAGTGATGATGAAGTCATCACACTAATAAGAGTTTATCTTCTACCTACAAATACATATTGAAGTATAGGAAACATTGTAATATCCATCATCATCTTAAACTGTAAATTTTAGGAAACCAAACATAAATACTAATCTATTGTCTGACTGCTGGTGTGCCACTGTAACTTGTTGGGTTATTCTGAAGTCTTTGTATATAGGTGTTCAAATAAAATAAATCTTGCTAGATATGGATATATATATGATGGTACCAGTTGTAAATACTATAAATTGTGCTGCTACTGCATACTTGCGCCTGCCTATACAAAACTTAAGCATCAGCAGTGTCACTACATAACTCAATAGGTTAACACATAGACTCATGCAAGTTTCCTAAAAGGGACAACAGAGACTAAGAATTTTCTACTTTGTCCACTTTCACGCCTCTTCTCTCTATATACTAACTATTATACTGATATTACTGTTTAATGCATATGGATAATAATTAATAAAAAAAATTGCTTCAGATGTGAACTGCAACTTGCCAGAGCGATGTATCCAAACAGTGGGTACTCTGCTGAAACGGGAGGTATTATGGAAAATCTTAGAAATTCTACTGATAATACTAAAGTAAGTTATTCAACTTCCTATATTAGAAATATAATCTGTAACATATTTAGACAATACTTGTATTAGAGCTGATTTATCAATCATCTAATAGAAGTTATATTGTTTTATTCATTGTAATTGCTGTAATATTGAGGTGAGAAAATAAAAAATAATATTATTATTATTATCCATCAGCTAAATAATAACTTCACTAAGGGCTTGTTCTACAACCTCCAAATAGCATTTATCTATAAGATAAAAATCTCGCCATCTCTCTTCTTTAACCTAACATGAGTGAGATAGCATGCAATTTATCTTTCGGATTACTTTTACTTGTTAGTTGTAGGACTGGCCATAAATATAAAAATCAAGCAAGCTATTACATTAAAACTGTCATTTTTAAATTGTTTATATTGTACTTTAACCATATAAATACCTTTTATCTGACAATTGAAAAATCAGGTCTTAGTATGTAGCGAATAAATTTAAAGCATGGTTAGATGCAAAACAATACATGTAACAATATCATTTTAGGTCAGGAATTTCCACAAGAAATTCTACCGACCCGAAAACCTCACAATCATCTTGGCTGGTCAAATTGAGGCACAGGATGTTTTCAAGGCACTAGAAGTCGTCGAGGATGACATCATAGCTAAGGTAAAACCTTTATAGATGCAATATGCTTTTAAGAATATAATATATAAGATATTAGTCATTCAAAATATTATGGTCAAATGAAACATGACAGAATGATCTATTATTTTTACGTTATGTTACGTTTATGGTTACTGCGCCGCCCCCGTGGGTCGTAGCATAATGTTATATAGCTTTCCTATAGCCGTCCTCGATAAATGGTGTATCCAAAACTAGAAGAGTTTTTCAATTCGAACTTGTAGTTCCTGAGATTAGCGCGTTCAACCAAACAAACAAACTCTTCAGATTTATAATATTAGTATAAATTTATTGTTCTACTGTGACATAACACGTTTACATCATGGTATAAGTAGGAATAGGTAAGTAGTATGTTTCATTGTTTGTATCCTGGGTTCACTTCTTGGGCATTAGTAGCATAGAATCCGGGCATAATTAACGGCGATATAAACCGTCGTATTGCCGCCTAATATAAGACCTAATTAGCTACTTATATATAGTCACTCAGAAAGTATTGCGAAAAAAAGTTTTTATGTATGAGAGGCAGGCCAGTTATAATCTATTTTGAAAATATGATTATTTATAAGTAAAAATAGGTACATTCCAGTTTCAAAATTTCCCTTGGCCTCCACATTTTTTGCGAGTTAATTTAAATTATCATGTCTCTTTGAGAAATGGATCTGCGCCGGGAACATTCTTGCGCTATGATTTTTACGATTTCAAGTTCACAAAACTTTGAGTGTCCCTCGTATGTACCTAGGTGATTTACACCTCTAACTATATGAAGATCCGACATGTGATATAGGGATGTGCAATATTCGTATTTCATCCAATTTAAACGTTCGTAATAGATTGTTAACTGCTGATCAGAAGCGAGCTTCATGTCTGTTGTCGTCAATTCTATTTTCAAAAGCCCGAACCAAATATGGTTTAAAAATTTCACACAAGTTTATAATTAAAACAATAAATAATCGTAACATTAGTAGAATTAGACCAGGGTATACCCATTTTATTATTTAAAGCTCTAACTTCCATCCATGGCAGCATTATGGTTTTAAATGTAAAAATCAAGGATATTTTTATACAAAACAAAAGTGGTACGCAGACACAGTCTCTTGCTTCTAATAATGCTGCGTATAATGGCATTCGGATACAATTGCGCACAACACGATTCCACTTTTCATGGTCTAAACACAGTGGAACACTTATCCATAGTGTCATCAAAACATTCGAATATATTTCTAATACACATTTCTAGTACACGACGCACACAGTACTACGCCTTCTTAAAGAGTCTGAAACCTTAACCCAGGAACACAACACAAGGTTGTTAGTCGTCCATGTAATAAGTAATCCCACTGTGATCTTTTGTAGATTGAAGATAATTTATTAATCTGGCTTCTTTAGCTTAACCTCTCCAAGCTTGAAATGACACATATAATTGATTTAAAAATGTATCTGGCAGCCGTTGTGCCGTGCCGTGGGTCGTAGCGTGATGTTATATAGCCTATAGCCTTCCTCGATAAATGAGCTATCCAACATAAAATAATTTTTCAATTCGGTTTATGGGACAGCCATATTATGATGGCAGACTATTGCTTGAGTTTAATAAGGGATTGTCCTAAACATAAACACAATAGAAAAGCTTACAGATAAGGTTTTTCTAATATATATTTTATGATTTTTTGTTAATAGCATATGTACCTATTAAGTTTTCTTGTCGTTATTATATAGCCGCTTCTAAAATGTATATTTAATACTAGATGTGCCCGCGGTTTCACCCGTATTTATGATTACTGCGCCGCCCCGTGGGTCGTAGCATGATGTTATATAGCCTATAGCCTTCCTCGATAAATGAGCTATCCAACACTAAAATAATTTTTCAATTCGGTTCAGTAGTTCCTGAGATTAGCGCGTTCAAGCGAACAAACAAACAAACTCTTCAGCTTTATTATATTAGTATAGATGTAATTGTATTTTTATTTCGACCTTCTTTCAGTCATATATCTAGATATAAAGTCTTATTTCATAAACTCAGTAAATTTAACAAATCTGATATTTTCCTCGTATTCAACATACTGAACTTACACAAAATCGACTTCAACTTACCATGCCACAAAATTACTGTAAAGTTTGAATTTTTCACTTTGCTTTGATTCGGGGGTAAGGCACATGAGTTATTATTGAGATATACATAACGGTCTTAAAATATGACCACACCTTGATGTTACACTTCTATACAGCATTATCTCTTTTTTTATGCATATATACATATAATGCAAGCTTTTGCCTGCAGCTTTGCTCGCATAGAAGTAGGTTAGGTTATGTTATTAACAATACTTTTTTAAATAAAATATGGCCTATGTTACTTGGTGATAATATTGCTTTCTAATAATGAAAAATCGGTTTTTAAATCGGTTAAATAGTTTTTGAGTTCAATCTTTACAAACAAACATACAAAAAATCATATCTTTCCTTTTTATAATATTAGTATAGATGTATGTATGTAGGTATTTATTTTATGGTAATCAATTGGAAAGTCCTATTTGACCTTAATGATACAATCTAAACAGAATAATCTATATTGTGGCACGTCGTTTATTGTGCATGTGTTCAGGTCGCATCAATATCATTTGTAGACTCATTGTACGAGCTCTTCGTAAATTACAAACGACCTTAGCAATAAGGAGCAAATACTACGAATCTAAACGATTTTATTATACTCTCATTGGCTTTTACCCAACTTTGCCAGACAGACTAGATTCCGACATAATTATATCTTCTTACTGTTACTTCAGGCTTGCCAGTTTTGTTTCTTAAAATCGGTCCTAAAAGAACCTATCACATCGCCGTAAACTGCCTTTATGCATTACTAGCATTTGCTCGCGACTTTGCTCGCGTAAAAGTAGGTTAAGTCAGGTTACGTTAGTAACAGTACCTTTTTTAAATAAAATGTATGCCTATGTTAATCGGTGATAATATAGCTTTCTAATGGTGAAAGAATTTTTATAATCGGTTGGGTAGTTGTTGAGTTAAATTGTTACAAACAAATAAAAAAACAAAACATTCCTCTTTATAATATTAGTAAAGATATGCCCTTCGTTCAATATGTGGCATGAAAAAAGGGTCAACGAGCAAACACATTTCGAATCATAAATAATATTTGTAGGGTTGCAAAAAGTTTACTCTTTTAAAAACATCTGACTCTCGTGGCAACGCGGCTTTTTTGGCATTTTCTCTCTTTCTATCTTCGATCCATTTTGCCTTATGGTAAACAATCACCTTAACGGAACGGTGTCTACACCGGAGGTATCAGTTATGCCGAGCTGAACGATTGGAACTTTCTTATAGAATAATAGAAAGATAAAAGCCCAGAATCTTTGTCCAAATTAATAGCAAACAATCCTCTAATACTGTTATGAATATAGAGCATTTTTAGTTCGAGCTCTATAGTCTGTACTACAATTGATAACCCTAACCTACCCTATCACTAACCGTCCAGAACTTCAATGTGTCACCGCGTGCCAGGCAATTTGTGCAAGGAGTGCGTTTCGTTGCATGATGAATAGATTACATATCCAAACAGTGCCTAACGTCAGTGTCTGAGTGTCGATTAGCGCATTAGACCTAATGTGTATGGTTGGTGCGTACAGTCCAACATATATTATACTACTAGATAACAGCAAAGATCGCGTTATAGGATTAAGAATAAATTACAGTTATACATAAGGGGTTCTCCAGACCGAATTCCGATCGCCGTGATCGAAATTCGGATTGGATTCGGATTGACCCCTTGCCTGAGACTGTGCAGGTAAATACAAATGTGTCCCCAAAGATCAGTGTACTCTCTATTCCCTAATTCTCATAGTCCGATGTAACGGTAATTTGACAGGACGGGGAAGAGATCAAGGTCTAACGTGCTTTCCGAGTCACGGGGCTTTATAACACTGGTGACTTAACTCCGGGCTGCTGAGAATTTTTATCAGGAAACCCAATAACTTGTTGTTAACCCGATCTGGGACTCGAATTCAATACAGATTCAGTGACGTGACATCTCACATAAAAAATACTTAGTAGCCGACCGATTATATAAATGACCTATAACACGATACCGATCGGTCAATCGACTTGAACACGGGACTATACAATAGGTAGGTAACAAGTGTAAGCTCAAACTAAAACCACTGCTATAGGTAATAGCTCATAATTACTAGCATTGCTAATTGCATAATAAGCTATGGTATATGAATCCCCATCTATTTATATATCTATTAAAAGGTGTAGAACGAGTCTCCAAATTGCCGGTACTACATCGCAAGTACATTACCTATCGTAACTATTTATGTTTACAAAATATAACACCTAGTTAAACCAGTTGTTGTAATAAATTACAACAAAACAAAGATTTATGAGAAATTGATAATATTCTTTTGTAAAGTAATAATTAGTAAATAAAATAATAAAGAAAATGACAAGAAACATGTGAAGAATTTACAGAACCTTTCATCCGAAGTAACTAAGTACTAATATTACAAATGCGAATCTAACTTTTATTTACCACGGAAATAACAATAAATCTATATTGATTATGTTTAATTTCGTTAAAATATTGATACCAGACCGGGTGCGGCGCCATGAATTGAATAATTCTTAATGCACCGTAAGTCCTTAGTAATATAGGTATTATGTCTAGTAAAATGTTTACTGTTAGTTATGCGTCTCTTTTAAAAAACGAGACGAGAGCATTATCCGTGTTCCATGTACCCATTAGTCCTGCCAAGAGTTTGTGTTTCAAAAATAGAATGTATTAAACGCATGTCATAGCCGTAGGTCATACGAATTGTCTAGTCGACTTTACTGCAGTGTATTCCACGTGAGTGTACACAAACTCACATTGAGATGACCTCACTAGTCAGACAGGTGTAATTTACTCTGATACCTATTTGATTCAGAGTGATTCATTCGAGGCTGTTTACATACTCGCGCTCGAATCCCTTATTTTTGTTATTTAGTTTGTTTTAGTCGTGTTAATACACGTCACTATATACAGGGTGTCCGGTAATTAATGGATAACCTAGAAATGTCATATAGTGGAACTGACGACAGTTCAGAAAAAAATATGAAAAAAATCTATCCTAACTACTACCTGAGATATGTGTTTTTTTCTAAATTACCATGTATAACTTTCTTGTATACTACGACCATAAATGAATGAAATCTATCGGTTTTTTGTTGTTTTATTGTTAAACACTAATTATGCTAATAGATAGACGGTCAAAAGTATGCTATGGTAATATAGCTTGCACTTTTTAATATATATATAATTATTTTTATTTTTTTATTATAATTTTTTCATTTTTTCTGAACGGCCTTCAGTTCTACTATAAGACATTTCAAGGTTATCCATTAATTACCGGACAGCCTGTATAGAATGAGATCTAGTACAAGTATATTCATGGAGCTTACAAGAATAGGTGCTAGTATAGATTGCCTCACTGGCGCAGCAGTAGGAAGTCAATATGTCTATCTTCTGCGCTAGAGGTTTCCTGTTTAAATCCCGGATCGGACAGTGTTTATAGGTATTTTTGTCATGATTTGTCTTTTAAAATGACTTATCCTGCACTAGATATAATTCCTGTGTCGCGGAGGACTTTACAAACACTCAATCAACGAACACGAAAAACACTCAGACTCGGAACAACTACGTGTTTGTAGATCACACAATATTTTGTCCCGTTTGAAGATCGAATACACAACATTACGGCCGTGGCAAGGCGACCACTTAAACCAATGTGCCATCAGTGTAGCCAATTTTAAATGCTATTGTTACGTGCTGGGGCCGAGGGATAAGAATGTAAACAATATTACAGACTAAAACACGTTTTGTTCTAGAACATAATTAATTTTTAAACACTACACACACTACTTATACATTTTTTCTACTGTAATTGCTTTAAACTCTGTAGTATTTTCGCTTCCGTTCGCTCCAATGAATACTCGAACGCTTACGATTGTAAACTGACTCAGTGAGCGCTGGCCTGGCCTTTTATACGCGGGTAAAGTGTTTCTGGAGATTTCTAGAAAAGCCATATGCGGTATGTAAGATTCGAGAAAGTTCCAGAGCTATCTCTACTCTTCTCGTACCGATGAACTACGTAGTTCCGTAAGACGTCAATAGATGGCGCTGTAATAAATTATTAGACGGAACTGCCGAGTTTTCCCTACAATGCCGAGAGATGGCACTGATTGTAACACTATTACGAATTCCTCGGCGTCTGGAACTGCGCCCGGTGAACGGTAATAAGACTGCCGCTACTGCTTACGTGGTAGGTACCTATAACCATAGTTGACGAAATATGGCTGTAATATACCCCTGCCTATCGCTCTTAAGGATACTGACGTGAAACTAAGTATGTAAGTTAGTATAATACCTACTGTACAACCCACACTAAAACTGTCACACACGGCGACATTGAATGATATAGTATCTAAGTGAGTCGTTAGTTACGATTTTCCATAGCAAACTATGAGTTATTTAGTTATCATAGAACCACTGTTTCCTTGACAGAAAACTGAAATTTTAACGTGCTTTCGAAAGCATCAAAGACTTCAGATAGGGCATAATTAACACGACACCAGTTATTACCTTTTAACCCGATTAGTCGTAGAAAACAGTCATACATATTATGACATTTCAAGTTATTTACTGCCATTCTTAACTGAATCTTTATAATTATACTAGTTTTCCTCCTTGGTTTCACCCGCGTAAGTCCCGTTCCTGTGGGAATATCAGAATAAAATAATAAGGTCTCCAGCTATCTACATACCAAGTTTCATCGCAATCGGTCCAGTAGTATTTGCGTGAAAGAGTAACAAACATCCATACATCCATACAAACATTCACGTTTATAATATAAGTAAGGATCTAACTATGTTTTGCCCGCTACTTTGTACGCGTGGAAGTTGGAAGTAGGTTTCTATCTACAGTGTGAGTCTTTATAAAGTGCACATATTAAAAAGGGTGAAAATATAAACAATTTTAACGACGGAAAAAATGTTTAGAAAAATTATGTAAGTACTTTTAATTTTTCTTACTCTCGTCTTGATACCCCATGCAAACAAACTGTTACTACTTTTAAACTAAATGTGATATTAAAACAAAACAAAATTAATAATAATCTCGAATAATAGGCCGAGCTAATAAAGCCATAATTTTTTGAAAAATAAGCCTCGTAAATTAGTTATTAATGATATTTTGAAGAAAATTTTTGCAATTAATGTATGTTTTTGTGTTTACAACAGCGTGGCGGACATTTTGAGCAATTAATGCATTAGTTTTAAGTTTCATGTGAAATAATAAATGATTTTGATTAACCTAACCTACGCTTCTTTGTTTTATGAATTTCCAAAAAGCCTTCATAAGAAAGTAATTTATCCTTTCGAATTAATAACACACCCGGTGAGCCTCTTTTTTAGCCTCTGATAGCAAATGTTGTGTTTTAGCTACAACCATGGGATTTTTACCAAAAACTAGCTAATACGATGTAGAATAACATAAAATAAGAAAAAAGTAGGGTAAAGGGGACATTTTTTTGATAAATTTTACATTTATTGCAAAAATTGGTAGACAAATGGTAAATTTTCTTAAAAAAATCATTGATAACTAATTTATGAGGTTTATTTTTCAATAAATTATGGCTTTATTAGCTTGGTCTATTATTAGAGATCATTATTAATTTTGTTTTGTTTTAATATCACATTTAGTTTAAAAGTAGTAACAGTTTGTTTACATGGAGTACCAAGACAAGAGTGAAAAAAATAAAATGTCCATAAAAACTTAAAATTTCTTTAGATTTTTTTTTAAATTTTTCCGTCGATAAAATTGTTTATATTTTCACCCTTTTTAATATGTGCACTTTATAAAGACTCACACTGTATAGTTTCTTTAATTGCACGTAAGAAGAAGCTGATCAACACACATAATACTCGACTTCTAGGCAGCGTATCTAGATGAAACATGCGCCAGATTTTAAGTTAGACCTCCAGCAATAAAACTGTGAACACTTTAATACTGACTTCGTGCTGTAGTTTTTACGTGATACGATAAGAATTTTTGTGTGTCTGTCTGTATGTTTGTAGGCACAAACATACAGACAGATACACAAAAGTTCTTAAAATAATAGTTTTGACTTTTATAGCTCTTACAAAAAACACTGGTTTATTCAAAAAGACAAATCCCGCATTAGGAATAATTCCTGTGTCGCGGGAGACTTTACAAAACTTCAAACAACGGACACAAAGAACATCTAGACTCGGAGCAACCATTTGTGGATCACACAAATTTTTATGCCGTGTGGTATAATTGGAACCCACAACACTCGGCGCAGTGACAGCGGCGAGGCGGCCGCTTAGGCCTTAACGCCTTTCGTGCGTCTGTGCACTCACATAATTTTTCTTAAATACCTCCTAAGACAAAGAAAAATAAATGCAGACATCGCGCAGTTAGGTACATTTTATAAATATATATGCGCGTTCGCGAGTCAGTATAGTACAATCTTTATAACTCGGTTGTTAAAGTATTGTTACGTGCTGGGTTCGAGGAATAAGAATGTAAAACAATATTACCGACCAAAATGTTTTATTCTAGCACACAATTAAATTTAAAACAACAAACACGTATAGTGTTTACACATTTTCACTGTAACTGCTTCAAACTCCGTAGTATTTTCGCTTATCTTTGCTTCGATGAATACTTGACCGCTTACGATTGTAAAATCGGCGAGCGCTAGCCTTCCCCTTCTATACGCGGTTAAAGCGTTTGCGGAGTTACCTAGAAACGTCATACACGGTCTGTAAACAATGCGAAGATTTGAGAATGTGCCAGCGTTCTCTCTACTCTACTCGTACCGACGAATCTACGTAGTTCCTTAAGTATTCAATAGATGGCGCTGTAATAAATTATTAGACGGAACCGCTGAGTCTTCCCCACAGTGCTGAGAGATGGCACTGGGTGTAACAGTATTAACTAATTTGTCTTGCATCGGATTCCATATTCATTACATTGTATGTGACATATTATTATCATCAATAAGAAGTTGTGAACTTGTGGCTGATACAAATTAGCCTTATCGCTGTTCTTTTTTTTAACATGATTAAAATCCATGATTCTACTTTCTACTATCTAACTAATAATATAAACATGAAAGTACATATGTGAAAATGTTTGGATTTTACTTACCCAATCACGTGTAAACTATTGATCGAATTTGCAAGTTCAGCACACAGATAAACCACGCACTGGCTTAGGCATAATCCTATGCCTTAACCAGTGCATAGTTTCACACAAATCTGATATTTCAAATTTATATGCATATTAAATATAATAATACGAGTAGTTAATTATCGCTCTCTTTAACATTGAAAGAAACATCGTGAGGAACCTGTATATCTGAGAATTCTCCATAATATTCTATATAAGTCTACTAACTTGACATATCTTCGAGAATATTATGGAGAACTCTTACGGCCTTATCCTACTTACATTGAGAAAAGGCAATGGGATAGTTCATATACAGAGATGATAAATAATTATTCATATTTATTTATTTTTCATTAACTGTAACAATTAACAGTTGTAAAAGACCTTCAGCAGCAGATTAAGCTTAAAACAATTATGATAAACCAAATAAAATCACCGCATTCTTAGTTCTTTCGCTTAATACTTAAGATAAATTGATAAGATTCATCCGCAATAGATCATTATCTAGATTGGAATCCAATAGATAATTATTGACATGCATTCCGCAAACACCAGCACACGCAACTGTGCGAATGTAAGAAACTGTGGATAGTTTATATATCCAACATAAGATTTCTTTTTGAGTAGTAATGCCTCGCTGATTTCTTCATGAATGGGCCGGCTCGATCGAAGAAGGACAACCCTCACAGAATTTCGACGTGAAATAGCAGTATTCCTACTGTTGTGTTCCGTTCGGTGAGTGAGAGTATCGGAGGACCAATCACTCTCTTTCCCCCTTCCCGCTCCTTTTCCTTCCCACTTCCTTATTTTCTTCTTCCTTTCCTAGAGGGTCGGCAAGTAATACCTCTGGTGTTGCAGGTGTACATAGGCTACGATGATTACTTACCATCAGGTGGACTGCTGGGTATGCTTGTTTGCCAACTTAGTTGTAGGGGAAAAAATATTTTGATTCGCGTAAATGTAGGTTAGAAAAAAAGACATAATATCCTTTTCTGTTCCCATGTCAACATGTATGCAAAATTTAATGAAATCGTAATAAACAAACACAAACTCTAATTTGCGTTTATCATATAATTTAGAAAGTTTTAACCCATTGCTTCGCAGCGGCACACCGGCGGCCAGACAATTGGTTTTTAATTATGTCTGGCATTCCAAAAAATTGACAGGACACAACTTTTTTGTTATCAGAGAGAGAGCGAGGCACTAGAAGAGTGGGTGAAACCGTGGCAGACCATTCCTCCCAGGCCGCAGTATGGGGAGTTCAATGTGCAGTGGCCTGCCGACACCGAGGACTGTGGACAGGTATATATAAATACTGAATTAAAATTAATATCATTGTCTTATAATTCATTCTATATTAGAATTTGATTTTATACGAAACAAAAATTGAACGAAATATATATTTTTGTGAGCATAGCATCAACATTGGTCGCAAAATAAAGTACGAGTAGCAATTAATATCTTGATTTTAGATTTGGAAAAAGTGGGGTCGTAATATCGCTATTGTCTTTGGGTGCATGCTTGCGATAGCGGTTGCGACACATAATTATTTTTGAAATATACTTACAAATAAATAAGATATATTGTAGATTATATATTATATAGATAGCATTTCAAATCTAGTAGTAAAGGTAATTGTCAAATGACAGAAAAAGGATGCACAATACAAACTGTGACATAACCGCCATTGAAACGTAGCTGTCCGAAGGAGATAGCGAAGTATCTCCACTACATCCCTACATTTTCTTAAATCCAAATTTAAAATTTTAATACAAAAATATTTTATTTGTTAAATAATGTACAAATCAGGCATAGCAATTACTATTTCGTTTCTCAGAGACAAGATACTAGGTATATATAAGTAGGAAATTGTTACCTCATTGAAATTACGTCATTTGTTATTTATTATCAGTTTAATGCAGTATATAATTAATGAGTTATTATACGGTTTACACAGCTTTAACTTATGTTTGTTTAATAAATGTATATAGGCGATAAAATACTAGACATAATAGATAATATGGTAAAGAGTAAGTCATATGAAGTGACGACTGCATTACTTTGAAACGTTCGGTAATGAGATCAGTAAGAGGCTTGCTTATAGGATAATATTATTTTCATGTTGCCTGCCCGAAGACCTAATATTATTTACCAATCTTTTTAATAAAATCTAGGAAGAACAACTCTAACGTAAATGGACACCTTCGAGGACCTATTTTCTGGCCCCAAGATCGAGTGCTTATGAATACGCACGAAATACTTACTATATTAGTGCATTGGTACCGGCGGTGTCGCAATTAGTCCGGTAATCGCCAGTGACTTTTAAAGTCGTTAGAACGTCGAACGGTGGAAAGCCGCATGCTTGTCAAACGCACTAAATAAACCGAAATCCATTTCTTTATTCTTTAATGCTTTCCTGTATTTAAATAAAGCAAACAGGGTTATGCAAATAAAGTATACCTTCATATAAACTAGTACTAGTAGAAGATATCTTCCTCTACAGCTTACCACACATATGTGATTCCGTCCTTAAGTTCAAACAACTATATGATCCGGGTGTGACCGATTGTCTAACTTTCAAAGCACGGGATCGTTTTCCCAACCCCACAGTCCCTAGATCCTTAGAAAGTCATATGATCGCTGTCGTCCAATGGGATTCTGTCCTAAAATTCGGACAAATACACTATCTCAGTGAGGCCGATCGTCTTACCTTCGAAGCACGGCGTCTTGATGGGCAACCCAGCAGTTGGTAGTTCCGTAGTAACGGTTGGTTGTGTGTAGGTGCTGTTCGGGTGGCGCGGGCCGCAGCTGACGGAGGTGGGCGCGCTGAAGGAGCTGACGGGCAGCGCCATCCTGCTGCGCTACCTGTGCGACACGGCCGCCGCGCCGCTGCAGCGCTGCCTCGTCGAGAAGGAGGACGCCTACGCTGGAGACGTGAGAAAACAAACATTATTATACTAACGTATATATGTAAAAGCAGCAAACGCCTATATACTTACAGCAATCTCGGGTTATATTCAGTCGAATACCACACTTGTCTTGATTTTGAATTGTTCTACACAAGTGTCTATGTGTTAGCACGTTGTATTTGATTAGCTGTTACTATATAATTTTTGCCTCTAATCTCATCGCACCAAGTAGATACCACTGTACTTATATTTTATGAAGATTTGTGTTACAAAGGACTAGTTCTAGTTCCTTGTTAACCACCTAAGCTAGAATACTTGTTTTAGAGGTGGATTCACAACAGCAGTGCAAATAATAATAATAATAAAATCCTTACCATAATAGATTATAAATAGAAATAGGATAACAATTGCTTTCGAACACGTAATATGGTCATAGTTGTTTACGACTTAATAGTGTGATTCGTAGAACGCGCGAGTCCCACTGGCTTTTGTTTTGTAGTTGTTACCCTCATTAATAATTATTTAGTCATTGGAATATTATTTAAAACACAAAAACAATATGTATTAATATATATTTTCTTCTTTTTTCAATTCTACTGATGAGGCGCTCCGGCACTTGTATTTCTGAGATAAATGGATATTATATTCTTATGAAAAAATAAATATATATCTTAAATCATAATAATAAACCTACCTCTGAATCACAAGTCATGCCCTATCCATTGGGCTACCGCCGCCTCAAATCCGGATTGATCATACTATTCCATCAAAATTAAATTACAGATTTTCTCGAGACTACAGAGCTACAGACCTTATACAGATTTTATTGCGTTGTTTATTGCAAATCACTATTTTTACATACTTTTGAAACTATTAAACGACTACACTTAAACTTCACTATTTAAGCAATTTAAATTATTAAACTATCTAGAAATAGTTTAATTTCAATATATAACATTCGCGTAAATGTAAGATAATGTTACAGCCAATGCCATCTCTCGGCACTGTAGGGAAGACTCGGTAGTTCTTTCTAATAATTTATTACAGCGCCGTCTATTGACTTCTCACTGAACTACGTAGCTTGTCGGTACGCAAAGAGTAGAGAGACTGCTAGAACTTTCTTGTACAGTTATACGCTGCTATGGCGCTTCTAGAAAATTCCAGAAACGCTTGAATCACGTATATGCAGAGCGCACGCGCACCGCCTAGTTAGTTGACAATCGTAAGCGGTTAAGTATTCATAGGAGCGAACGGTAGCGAAAAATTTCAGAGTTTGAAGTAGTTAGATTGGAAAAGTGTAGTATAGTGTGTGTTGTGTTTTAAATTTAATTGTGTGTTAGAATAAAACTTGTTTTATTCGATAATATTATTTACATTCTTATTCCTCGAACCCAGCCCGTAACAATAATAGGTATAACATACTATTATATGTTTTTGACAGATCTCATACAACCTTACCGAGAACATCGCATCGTTAATCAAGATCGAACTGGACAACGTGCCCATTGAGAAGTTGTCGGCGGCGCGGGACGAGGCTCTGCAGTGTCTCCGCCTCGTGTGCGCCGGGGAGGAGCTCATGGACATGGACCGACTCAAGCGACTCATTCGAAAACAGCTCAGGGAGTCCATCGCGAGTCTCGAGTCTAACCCTCACCATGCTGTGGCCTTCAGATGCATTGGAGACGCGCTGTACTCGCAAAATAATGATGACGTAAGTGTCACTGCATTGTTCTTCTTCTATGACATATCATTAATTATACAATAGCTCACTTTAATTTCTATTATAATGAGTTCTAAAGTAGTATTTCACTTACAGCCAGCCGTATTTAGCGATAACGTAATAGAGAGTAATTTGTTGTGTTGGTGTAAACCAGCGACCACACAGCCACTAGACGCCTAATGCTTAATCTAATACATCAAAACAATTCTGGCAACTAACTGAGGTATGAGGAACGGGGTACTGTGCTCTAATTGGTCCCTACAAAGGTCATTTCGCCGAACTAGGGATGGGACAGGTTTAAATAAAACCATGACGGTATCGATATTTTTTTTAATAGTTATTGTACGTAATATTTTTTAATTAATGTTAGCTTTTTTATTATTAATTATACAGTAATAAAACAAAATGCAAAAACTAAAAACAAAATATAAAATTCTAAAAGATAACATAGGTTGATCCATAATATTAAATATTAGTAAAATAACGAAATCAATAGAAAAAAACTTAATTCAAACTAAATCGGTCCATAATATTTCCACTGCTGGAACAGAGGCCTTCTCTCCGTAAGAGGGAAATTTTCGGAGAGAATTAAAATTCCCCTATCTTTTGTACAATACAAATCACCACTATAGGTACTAATCATTTTTGAAATGTATTAACTGTATATATTCTCCGAACAATGTGTTTCTACTGAGCAGACTTTGTAAGAAACGAGCCTTGTGGAAATATATTTGTGCATAACACTCATTGACAAATCCACTACATGATTAGTAACTTCAGAGTGGAATTGATGGTTACTTATATTGGGAAAGAGTGAAACTGTTTCTATCTTCAATGTTTCTTTTTGTAAAGATAATATGTAGGTTTTTAGTTCTACCGATAACATATTTGGTCATAGAATATGGTGCATCACTAGTTATGTTTACCAAATTATAAAGGAAAAGAGATAGAGAAAAAAATACGTTTAAAAGAAAGAGACAAAACACCAAAGACATCAACGAGTGCGACAAAATTTGTGCTGTTGCAGTTTTCACCTACAAATATAACCAGTATAAAATGAACTCCGATAAATAAAATCAGAAGATAAATCTAATTATGATTATGTAACTACTAACTTACCGATGAAATGTTATACCATTTTTCGGGTAACTCGAAGTCTGACTGTTGTTACCACATAAACGTATTGTACAAGGGGCCATTACAATATTTATTTTACCAATATATAATTGACTGATGCGAAAGTGTTTACGGCTCATAGAAGTGGTCGCTACTAATTCGAAATTGTCGAGTGGCGACCTATATTAGATCTTCAAGTCATATGTGTTGACAGACATCGCTCGCCTGTTATTAGGCGTCTAGGGGCTGTGTGGTCGCTGGTGTAAACTCATTCCAACAGAAGAACCTTATAAAACATAACCTGACCAAAGTATAGATGCCCACGATCGGCAGCTGCGCTTGAAGGAATTGTAGTCAAATATATAGTAGGCAATTTGAACGAATTTATGAATAAAAATGTATATACTTTATACATCCAAATTTAAGCCTAATGATTTAACCATCCAATAAAAGTTTTTCAAAGGATAAAGTATAACAAAAACTAAATAAAAACTGCAGTTCCATTCAATTTAATATTCATTGAATTATAATTTTTTGTCAAATACCTATTAATCTTATATGTCAATATAAAAAAGCCTAGATCATGAATATGGAAATATCATTCAATGGTAATGTTACTAATCTGCCGGACAACCAGATTAATGTACATAAAATCAAAAAGAAAGCTTTATCATAATAGCAATCATAAATCTTATCAAGTATTCCATAAAGAGTCGTGATTGGTTTTAAGATTAATGTTGTGATTAAATTAGTAATCCAATAAACATAGCAAGACGAGTAGATAAAAAATCTGAATAAACCATGATAATATTCATAAAAAGTATATACATACGTACGACCACGCCTGTATCCAAAAATGGTGGATGGTGTACGCACGTTATACCAGCTATAGCATTTAAAAAATTATAATATAAAAGAAAAGATCATTTATATCGGGCACAGTTGCAGACTCGGTGATGTTACTGATAATTTCTTGATAAAGACACGCATGAATTACAATCAAAAATACGCGAAAATATATGCCTCGTATCCAACAAGTCTGTCAAAGAAGTCTTAAAGAACATTAGCCAAAGTTAAATGTAAACATATATAATGTTATTTGCTAATACAAAATTTTATTGTATGCTTCCAGTTTCTTCTCATAGGCTCAACCCTTTGCCTGAACCTAGCAACTAACATAAATATAGATTAAGTAACTTAGTAAACTCACAAACCTATATATTTTGACGTTCATAAGTGTTACTTTGTGACTTAAATGAATAAATGATTTTTGAATTTGACTTTGACAGTTCATCTCGCGTATGAACCCTCAACAAGACCTACATGCTTTGCTAGAAGAGACGCCAGAATACTGGCTCGGTCTGCTCAAGAAATACTTCACCGATGACTTTGTCGTAATCATGGGCTCACCCAACATCGAACTACAGGCTAAGTGAGTATTTTATACGTATATTTTACACCAAACCTCAATTTTATACGTTGCATTAAGCATTGGTTAAGGTTTAGGAGGTAATTGGGGTCTGCCAGACCGAATTTCGCTCAAGGCAGCCAATCTTAAAAGACTGGCCATCCGCGCAGGAGATAAATATTATAGCGCATAAGTGTGTGTGCCAGCACAATTGCACTCTATGAGTCGTCGAGGACGGCAATCCAACACGACCGGAGAGAGATCTCTCTCCGGTCGTGTTGTAAAGCCGTTGCTTTACGTACGTCTTTGTTGTTTTTATTGCATTTATTATAATGTAAGATAAAATAGAGGTTGGTCCAATGCATAAAGTTATATTTACATGCATGCTCGAATCCCTATGTCTCCGAAAGAGTAGACAGAGTTCTAGTACACGCGGATACACGTTATAGAAAGCAAGCCTATAGCTTTTCACTGGGCACAATCCTAGACACCGAACTGAGAGAATTTCTTCAAAACTGAGAGAATTTCTATTCTTTCTGACAAAAAAACCCAATAACATTGCCAGGTACTGAAACCCGAAACCTTATAGGCACAGCACTCAAAATTTCTACCGCTGCGCCATCGAGACAGTCGGTTATGTTTAAGATTATATCATTCTTTCAATTATTCAGAATGGCAGAAGACGAAAAATCCAGGATAGATGAACAGAGAGCGAAACTCGGTGAAGAAGGCTTAGCTGAAAAAGCTAAGCAGCTGCAAGATGCTATGGACTTCAATGAGGTAACTAACTACATATATATATTACTAGTTCCTACGTACAGCTCCGCCCACATAAATTCTAAGAGAACACGTGCCGGGATTAAATGTATCCTATATATGGTATAAAAAATTACGCCTGATTAGTGACAAGCCTTCAAACATCTTCAACTTAACACTTTCATATTTATAATAATACTAGATTTTGCCCGCGGCTTCGTTAGCGTGAATGTAGGTTAGGTTTAAGGTGTCCAAAATCCAAATCTTTTGTATTGATACAAAGTGTATCGATACGAATCATAACCGATCGTATCGATACAGCGATATATCGCAACGTTTTGTATCGATACATTAGACATTTATCGATTTTTAAATAATTTAATTTAAAACAAAACAACGAACAGTAAAAACGAAAGAATATTTTTTTTTTAAATTGTTTTACAACCGAAACCACTTACAAATGAAAGTTATATCTATATAAAATATTTTAAAATTGCCATTGGCGCCAGAGGCGGTTAGGCTACGTAAAAACAAGTCTATGTTGAACATTGATCGCTATCGAATGTTTCCTTGTGGTGTCGTTGTAAATGAGTTCTTAGATTTGTAGTATTATTTTTAATTGTCACTTTCGCTTGACAAAGCTTACATTTACCACCGTCATCTGTTTTAATAAAAAATTACCACACACTTAATTTTTGTGGCGGCGGCATAGTGTTAAAATATATTTCAACAAACTTTGTTATCGACGTTTTACTTAAAACAAAGACTCGTCAATAAAGCAACCAACAAAATAATTTTATTATGGCGGTACCTATCATTAGAAATAATACTTACAAAATTTTAAACAAATTGTCGGGTAGACGGGGTACATAGGGCACAAAGCATGCCATACGCCGACAACTCAGTTTGACGGTGCAAAGTTTATTTACATTAATCTCTCCTTACCAAAACATAAAGGAGGTTTAATATTACAGGTTCAAATCATAATTTAAAGCAGGTAAATAAATTCGATATTTTTACCTAGAGATACGATATATCGATCGATACAAAATATAGATATATTGCATTGTTTTGTATTGATACAGCATAATATCGATACGTATCGCGCATCTCTAGTTAGGTTAGATTAGTAACAGTAGTTTTTCTGGATGAAAGATACTCTGTCCATTTCCGATACGATATATCGATCGATACAAAATATAGATATATTGCATTGTTTTGTATTGATACAGCATAATATCGATACGTATCGCGCATCTCTAGTTAGGTTAGATTAGTAACAGTAGTTTTTCTGGATGAAAGATACTCTGTCCATTTCCGTTCTCCTGACAACGTGGATGTGAAATTTCATGATAATCGTCGCGTAGTTGAGTGCCAATTCACTCACCGAGTGAATAGGACGCGTTTAGAGTTATTGTTTAACTATTTAATACACTGCGCTTACATAATAACCGGTTCAGTAGGCGCGAGCAAGCGCAGCCACTTGTTAACGGTTATTGAACCTTATTCATAATGAGTGAGTGTTTAGTTGAGAATGAAGTAGATAGTAAAGTTGTCGATAATATTTCTAAAAAGGGTAGTAGTATGGAGGAAGAGGACTTAAGGCTGGGAGAATCCCTAATTATGAATAATAATGGGGAAGACATACCCAGCCAGGAGGACACATGGATGTTATACAGAAGAGAAAAGATAAGAAAAAGCGAGATGATTGACATATGTATTACCTACGAGTAGCGAGAAGTTACCAAAACAGATTTCGTCAGCCAAACTTTTTGAAAAAGAAAATATATGTGGTATATTTGACATAAAATATGATAACGCTTTTAAAAGAATTTGAGTTTTCTTTGAGGACTTACTATGTGCGAAAAAATTGACTTCGAGCTTATTTATTATAGATAAAGGATGCAAAGTACCTATACAAAATTTGGAAAGTTGGTGTTTCGTACGGAATACATAATAAGAAACATAGACCTTGAATCATCCGATGAGGAATTACTATCTGCTATCAAAAGAAAAAAATTGAGATTTTATCGGTAAAATGGCTAAATCGAAGAGGGTCCGAATCCGAGACATATACCGAGACAATACGTATGTGTATTAAAGAAAGCTCGCGCCCGGAATATATTAAATTGATTAATATTACAGTAAAGGTTGAACCATTTATATTTCCGTTAAATTCCGCTGTTGGCGCTTCGGCCATCCTAAAAAGTTCTGTCCATCTATTCAAATTGTTTGCCCAAAGTGTGATTAAGATCACGCAAATTGTGATACAACCCTATTTAAATGCGTGAATTGAAATGAAAATCATATGTCTCTCACTAAAACTTGTCCTGTGTATATAAAGGAGGAAAAGATATGGAGTCTAATGTCAGATTTCAATTGTACATACCGACGTGCGTTAAATAGGTATGTAGTATACCTCCTTTCTCAACACGACCCAACGTGCAATCTGAAACCACGATTCCTATAGTACGCGCATTTTATCTTGGCCGGATTGAAGTTCGTCACAAGTGGCTGCGCAGTGCAGTTTTTTGGAACTAATTGGTGACAGGGTGCGGGGTGCGGGGACGGTAACACTAGCTAGTGACTGACCAATGCATACTCGATGCGTAACAATAATACCATAAATACTGGAAAATCGATTTAATCCATTACGATTTAATATATTAAATAATGTTGTATATTATAAATATCAGATTTAGATTATGATTTATTTTGTTATAGTCTATTTTTAAGTTGAACAGTTAAATAAATACTATGATATTCATTGTTTAAATATAGTACAAAATGAAATACTTTAAATATTAACATATATTATTATGTTTTAAGAGATATATAAAATGTTACAACATATTAACAATTTACTTTGCTCGCCTTGCTTCATCTATTATTATTACGTAACATCGATATCTTTGTATTCATTGAAATTTTAATAACACATGGTTATTTTGTACGTTATTTTGTATTATATAAAAAGTTATTTAAAAACTAAAAACCTTTTAAATAACTTTTTATTTCCAGCTTCGAATGAGTGGCATAGACAATCGGATTAGTGCCATAGACAATCTTAAGAAATTAGAAGTTGCGAAAAATAAGTGGTACATCCCTATAATTGCACGGCCATAATGCTTAAGGATTCGCTATTTCAGTCACTCGTCAGCACTTTGTGGTTGTTCGTGTAACTATCTCGCTCTTCCGTACGGTCGTGTACTCAAGTTGATATTGTTTTCGTTTGTTGTTATTTTTGTTATTTAGTTTCGTTGTTAAGTTTTGTAGTTAAATTTTGTTGTTGACTTTTGTTATTGACTTTTTTTGGTATTAATAATGCCAAGGCGTAATACCGTTCTTCGCCGACAGGCGAGGAAAATTATTTTTAATGTCGCCTGCTTTATGAAGAAGGAGAGGGAAGAAGGCATGATCGATCTTAAGGCTGTCCATTTAAGAGTGGCCAAGGCGACTGGCACCTCGGAGAGGACTATCCGGTGGATACTGAAGGAGGGTCAGTCTACGAATCTTATATCTGTCTTTCGAACGCCTGGCAAGAATAGGGTAAGAGCCAAACCAATTACTGGCCTGGATAATTTTGACCAGGGTGTTATAAAGCGGTGCATACACCATTTTCACGAAACGGAGAAACAATTAGTAACTATAAAAAAACTGTTGGTGAAATTGCAAGAAAACATAAATTTTCAAGGTGGACGTACCAGCTTAAGGAAAATTATCAAAGATTTAGGCTTTAAGTGGCGTCCCACGGAGGACAATAGAAAAGTTTTAATCGAGAGGTCTGACATCCGCCTAAAGAGAATTACATATTTAGAAAAAATTAAGGAATACAGAGACGAAGGCCGCCCCATAGTATACATGGACGAGTCATATGTGCATAGTTCGCACACCAAAAGTAAATCTTGGACAGATGGGTCTATCAAAGGTCTAAAGCGCCCTATAGCCAAAGGTCAACGTGTGGTCATAGTACACGCTGGTTCCGAAGCTGGATTTGTCCCAAATGCCCTATTAATGTTCAAGTCCGGGGCAAAAAGTGGAGACTATCACGATGACATGAATTTTACAAATTATGAACGGTGGGTTCGCTCCCAGCTAATCCCAAATTTGAGCCCAAACTCCGTAGTGGTAATGGACAACGCTTCATATCACAACAAACAAGTAAACCCTGCGCCTACGTCGAATTCACTGAAAGCAGAGATGGAGGCTTGGTTAAGGTCAAAGAGGGTGCCTTATTCGTCCACAATGCACAAGCCACAATTATATAATTTAATACTGCAAAATAAAGAGGCTAATAAAAGATACATTGTGGACGAAATATTCCAACAACATGGCCATGTTCTGCTAAGGTTACCCCCTTACCATCCTGACCTTAACCCAATAGAAATGGCGTGGGCTGCAATAACAGGGCATGTGGCGTCAAAAATGTGGATTGGACTATAACGCACACTATGGAGTTGGTGAAAGAAAAAGTTCAAATGATGGGCCAAGAAGAATGGGCAGCTTTGTGTAGAAAAGTAAGGGAGGTCGAAGATAATTACCGCCGAAGTGATCATGTCATCGACTCTATGACCGAGGAATTTATAATACGAGTAGGGACAGATGACAGCTCGGAGTCAGAAAGTGACTGGGCCAGTAGCGAAGACGACGAGGATATAAATGTACCAAGTACATCGCAAGGCCTATTCATTGAGGGTGTTGCCACGCTACCTTCAAGTGACAGTGACTAAAAAAGATAGACCCACTGTCAATCAGGGTGAGCTATACTTTGAGTCGAACTTCCATTTCAATGACACATGTGAATGTAATTTTACCATTTGCATAGTTCCAAATACTATCTACTAAAGGCAGGGTCTATAAAATTGACTGTGAATGTGAACTCTGAGACGTTGGTCAAACTATCTGATTTAATTAATAATTTCTATCATCTGTCAAGTGTCAACTAATCTACTAAATACAAGGCCTATAAACTAGACTGTGAACGAGGACTTTCATACATTGGTCATACATGATAATATGTAATTTTTTGGTATAATCTCTTCTGGCTCTTACCCTCCTCCGTAGGTATAAATAACTAAGCAATGCTTGAAGATTTAAATTGATAAAATGGATTTTGATAGGCCTAGACTACAACTGCCGAAGAGCTAATGAATAATTCGAGATATTGTAAGTATAAATAATTTTATACGATATAGTATTAGCAAATAGTTCCTTTGTCTCTGCCTACCTCCGCAAGATAATAAGCTTAAATATAATCATTTAACTATTTTCTTAGTGACTGTACATGCGCGAACGTAACTTGTAGCTAACTTCAAGCCGGCCAAGATAAAATGCGCGTACTATACCAATGCTAACAACATACCGGCCATATCTCAACCGCCGTCGAGAGTTCCAACCTATGCGACCATTGCAGCGGGAAAAATAATAACCTTAACATGTCAAGTAATACAAAATTGCAACCTTCTAAGCAGAAACAACGTAATTCATCGGAGCAGATTACATTCAATTTGAATACTTCGGTTTCGGAGCCGGACATCGAACTGAACGTGGAGGTGGCCTCTCGCTGCCGCGCGCTCAGTGAGGACAGACCTCGGTCGCGTCGGCATCGGCCAACTACTGCGAACGACAATCCTGACGACGACACCTCATCTTGTTCAAGTGATGCCCACATGAATATTTCAGAAAACGATTGTAGCAAACATTCCGAGCCTGCGTCGAGTAAAAATAAGTCATTCAAAACATTAGTTAATAGGATTAAAAACTAATATTTTCTAAAAGGTACAACTGAGAGGGCAAAATTAAATTTGCGATGAACATAATTGTAGAACGGTGCTTGTCTACGTTTATTCAAAGTATTTGGGATATGTCCTTATTCAAAAATATGTTTGATATGTTGTTAAATTGTAAGAATGGCGAACATCACGATTAATATTGTGCAGTGGAATTCGCAGAGTGTTAGACCAAAGCGATTGGAATTCGAACAATTATTAATCCAAGATAAAATACACATTGCATCGCCGCGGTTTGCGGTAAGCAACTTTAAATTAAGTAATTATAGGATTTTTAGGGCAGACAGGGAGGACGGGTATGGCGTGTTATGTATAATCACCCATAACTCCATTCAAGCGCAGTTATGTTGTATGGGTCACCCTAATGAAGACATACAGATACTTCATGTTAAAGTTTTTAACTGTATAAGCTTAGAACATGTCGTGGCTGTTTACTGCCCACAGTGAGTACAGACGCGATGACACGACTGGGACATTTTGTTCTCAAAATTTAGTAAAACCTTAATTCTCGGCGATTTTAACGCTCACCATTTCAATTGGTCTTGCAAATCTGATGTTAGAGGTTCTCAAATGTATGAAGCTATAACAGATTGTTGCCTAGTGCCATTAAATGATGATAATCATACTCGTGTGAAACTGGTGGCCGGATCAGTTCAACGGAGCTCGCCTGATATTTCTTTGGCTACTGCCGATATTGCATGTTCTTTTAATTGGCGAGTAACCAATGAATCCCTCGGTAGCGACAACCTCATCATAAATATTTCTACTGTGTCCTCTTACACACCAATCACCATTGTTTACTAACAAACGTAACTTTCGACTGGCTGACTGGAAATCGTATAACAAGTCTTGAAAATAAATTTTTGAATTTTCTTGCGTAAAGTGAACCACAACGTTTATATATAAGTTTTATTAACTATATTTATTAAACGGCAAATTATGTTATTCCTGTTAAAAAACGTAGCTTGAATCCTACACGTAATTTTGTTCCAAAACCTTAGTGGACTTCTCAATTATCACATTCTGTAGCGGAAAGGAGACTTGAGCTCTTTAATCTTATAAAAAGTCCTATTCCTTCTAACCAAATAATTCTTAATAAGTATGTAAAAGATTCTCAAAGGCTCATTAAAAATGCATCTAAGAATTATTGGCATATATCTTTATTGGCTAGTTTATGTCTGGCCTATATTCTCTCAGCTAAACCTAACTTCAACTCCAACAATGATACATTAGATTGCGAAATTACCTTACACGAATTAGAAACCAGTATCAAAGCTAGCGATACGACACCGGGGTGCGACGATATATCATTATCAATGATTAAAAAAAATTAAAAGTTGTTGCCAAAAAGATACTATGCTCCATATACAATATATGCCTGAGAACCGGCTTTATTCCTCTCAGTGGCGAGATATTTCTGTGATCCCGATTCTTAAGCCCGGCCCTCCATCACTCATTTCATCTCTTCGGCCAATATAATATATATATATGTTTAATTTCATGTGTCTGCAAGATTTTTTATTTAATCCTAAATAGGCGGTTAGAATGGTTTTGTGAAAGGAAAGGATTATTTTCAGAAGAAACAGTAGCATTCAGGAAATCAAAATCTAGCCTAGATAGCCTAACACGATTGGTTACGAGAATTCAATTAGTTTTCTCAAAGGATTTGGTGACTGTGGCATGCTTTGTCGACATTGACAACGCGTATAATTATTTAAATATAAATTCATTATTATCCATTCTAGATCAAATTGGTGTAGGATCTAAAATATGCAATTACCTCTGGAACTTTCTAAATTTAAGGAATTTAAAAATTAAATACGTGTCTGCTTTTATCAGCCGAACTACTAGCCAGAGTCTAGCGCAAGGCGATCCACTTTCCACATTACTATTTATTTATTTATTTTAAATCGTATGCATAAAACAATACATCGGCGGACTTAAGACTGCGCCGAGCGTAAGACGCGGTTGGACTGAATGACAGAGTTCGATATTCAAATCGGTGCGCGGTCGCCATAGTAAAATTGTATGGAGGATTTGAAGTGCTTTTTTGATAAATATGTATCTTTGATGTCAATCAATAACTTAAATATTTGGGACGGACAAACTGTAATATAATTATTTATGTTTTGTTTAAGTTGTAAAATAGGTTAGATTTCTACTGGTATAATCTAAAAATCATTTAATACAAGCTTACGTTTTTGCATTTTTCGTGCAAATTTACGTAATTTTGTAGGCGAAAATATTATTTTAAATTTTTACACGGAGTAATTGTAAACACATTCATTGTTATGGTAAATGTATATTTTATATTTGTATTAAACAAAAATTGTTGATTTTATCAACTTAACTGTGACCGCCTGTTTTGGCACATTTCGCTCTGCGTAGTCTCTACCAGTCAACAATTATACATACCAATAAATATATCATTTTTATTTGTTATTTTATTTTATTTATCATATAAACTAAATAAAATATATACTCATATATATATGTATTCATATAGATATAGATACATGCATACATATATACATACATACGTAATATATTAATGATGAGAAGAATCCGATAAACTGTCGAGGAGGAGAGCACGTACTTTTACCTCGAAAGTGTAATGGATTGTGAACATCCTGACTTCATAAGGGAGCGCATTCCACAATATAACAGACTGGACGACGAAAGAAGAATGAAGAAAAACAGAAGTATAAGAGGGACAAAGTAAGAGGAGGTTATTGGAAGGACGAAGGTTTCTGTCATGATTATAACATAGGTATTGGAAAAGGCAGGTTAAATAAGTGGGGGCATTTGGTGAGGTTAGACCAGAAAATAATACTGTAAGGGCACGCAAACTACGGCGTTAACGAATGGGTAACCACTTTAAAGTGGATCTATGAGATGAAATATGGTCATATTTACGAAGATTATAGATGAATCGAATGCAGTTATTTAGAAGTCGGTCATATTTATTGATTAGATCTGCATTCAAGTCATAGTAACACACATCACCATAGTTAATTAAGGAAAAGATCAAAGTCTACAAAATCATTATTTTTGTCTTAGATGGAAGATCTATTAAAAAATAATAGTTTAAGAAACTAAAAAAACACGCTTCAAGAAATAAAAAAGCGTGAGGTGGTTATCAAAATATCTTAGAAAGCTCCCCACGCTTTTTTACATTAAAATTATTAAATTATAATATCTTTTATTTTTAAAACGTGTTTTTTGTTTTTAACCTATTATTTTTAGTTTTAGTAACGATTTTTTTTTAAATATTTTTCTTAATTATTGTCTTGTCATCGGTCCTCGATAAGTGTGCAAAGTTTCAAATCAATCCGTTGGTTTGATAGGGGTGAACATTACGTTCAAAGATTTCGTTACAGAGATACAAACCAAGCTAATAAAAGCGTGTTAAAATGTATACGTATCTCAGTATGCCGACGATTTTGCTATTTACTGTACTGAGATGAATGTAGAAAATGCTCGTGTGGCGCTCCAGAGCTCATTAGACTTACTAGTTAATATTTTAAATGGGTTTGATTGTTTCGCCTTTCAAGAGTGAAGTCTGTATATTTAAGAAAGGAATAAATAGGGACAATTGTTGTGTCAAAATATATTCTGAACCACTTCGAGAAGTGGTAAACGTAAAGTATTTAGGTATACGGCTGGACCGTTCCCTAAGATGGACTAAGCATATAAATTAATTATATAAAAATGTGCATACTTTTCAAAATATTCTGAAAGTATTAGCTGGACCTGGATGGGGTGGGGTGTACACCCTAAGCATCTAAGACGCCTGTATATGTCAATTATTAGAAGTCGTCTAGACTACAGTAGCTTTTTGTTTGACAATGCCTGCACATCTATGTTATACAAGTTGGACAAAGTCCAGAATGCAGCTATGCGCAAAATCGGTGGTTTTGTAAAAGCACTCCCATCCACGTGATAGAGAGTGAGTTGTGTATTTTACAGCCTTAAGAATTCGCAGACTTTTTCTTGATGGCAAATTTTGGCTTAAATCGATGTCGTTGTCTAACAGTATTTCAATTAATGTTTTAGAAGAACTAAAGTTTCTCACTTCACGCAGATATTGATTGCCATACATTCTAGATCATGTTTGGATGTTTTCGTTGGACCACTGGAGTAGCTTTTATGAAATAAGCCATATAGTTAGGTATACCATCGAAAGCCTATCACATGCTAAGAGGGATTATGTACCTATTTACTACGCGAAAAATGTTTTTTGTTTCTTAATAGTAAATATGAAAATGTATACAGATGCATCAAAAGAAAATAAGTATGTCGAATATGGGTATTGCTATTTTTAACCCCCAAACTAATTACAGTCTACGCTAAAAAAATGCTCATAGTATGTGTAGTACTTGTCTTGAACTGATTGCCATCTTTAAAGCCTTAGTATACATTGAAACAATAAATTATAATAGGATTGTAACCTAACGGACTCGAGAAGTACTTTGCAACATGTGGCTCGGTGTTTACCTTTTATTTCAGGGAACTCCGATAGCCCACGAGATTATGGAACTTCTTTTTAACCTTATAGCAAAATTCAAAGAAGTAATCCTTCAATGAGTTCCTTCACACATAGGCCTTGAAGGCAATAAAAAGTAGATACGTTGGCAAAACACGCGTCTAGCGAGGGTCTTAAAGTCCATTGCCTTTTTTCACTGGTTGTATTCATCTAATTCGTGGAGATTGTGGTGATCTTTGGAAGACTTACTTTAACGAGCGATCACTGGAAAAAGGCATATGGTACAAGACGTTACAGAATGAACCCTGGAAGTCGCCATGGTTTGATGATTGTACACTGAGCCGGCATAGACTGCAATCCGGGCACGTTCCACTTAATAAATTTGCTTATATGATGAAGAAGGTTCCATCGCCTCTCTGTTCCGAGTGTGGCTTATTAGAAGATGCGTTACACATCATGGTGGAATGTGTCCGGAACGAGGATATTAGAAATAAAACGTTACTCATCACTAAAGATTTCGACCTGGGCACTTGTAAAAGAATTTTGGCCTATCCTCTGTCTTAGGGCGCTATTGTTTTACATAAAATTACTGCGTGTGGAATGAGGCGACGTTCACTATGCACATGAATTTTCTGTTTTTCATTGTTATTTTGATATATTGTATGTGTAGACCTAATGGAGTGAAGTAGTCCTCGGGACTAAAGCTCTTTAAATAAATAATAAAAGAAACAAAATAAATCGTCGCGTAGTTAAGGCATAAAACCGTGTACAAACCAACTCACATTCGCATTTATAATATTAGTAAGGATATCTACCCAGAATATACCTATCCCAAATCCGTTCAAAGTATACGCATGTTTCAGTAACAAGCCTTTCAACATCTTCATCAACTTTCACATTTATAATAATAGTAGTCTTTATTAGAACAAATTAAACTGGCTAAGACATGATTTTTTTATTTACCTATTGAAAGATTCGACTAGCAGAATGTCTGTTAACCACCCTGACAAAGAAAACCGTATATAAAATACGATGGAAAGCAAAATTGCAGAAATTCAAAATCCGTTGTTTTAAAAAAAAGTCGTAGCTTGTATACAACAGAGGCATACATGTCATTTTTGGAATTAGCATATTATGCTTACCGGCGTCGATATTGTTATTGAGTTCTAAATCAACAGTTCTATGTGTCTGTCATAAAGTTTAATAAAATATATGTTTGTTTTTAGTTGCCACCGCCGCCCGGAACATTGTCAGCCGTACCTGTCCCGTCATGCGATTCGCTGAAATGCCATAATATATCCACTTGGAGCACGGACGGAGAGAACTGCCCGCACTTCAACCTTATGGAGTTGCCTTTGTATACTAGAGTGCACAGCTTGAAGACCAGCTTTGTATATGTAAGTATGTGTTAGTACTTTTTGTAGAAGTACTAGCATGTTAGAGATTACAGAAAGTGCGTAACGTGCTCGGTACGGTCCACTACTTCATTTATAATAATAGTCAATATTTTATACAGAGTGGTTATATTTGTTTACAAATAAAAAAGTTATAAATATCTTTGGTCCCTGTGCCTTATTATTTACGTAGATTGTACGCACATATGTACGTGCAAATGCTGGCAGAGATTCATCAGCCTGTACTTACTTACACTGTAACATAAAAAAGTCGTTGGTACCCCAACCCAGAAGTACCTTTTCGCGAGCTCATGCTTGGCTATGCAAATGCTCCCTAGAACGATTTATGCGTTCACCACTAAGCTAACACCTTTTGAGAGCGAAATATAGACGTTTTATTATTCACCTCAGTGCCTATCTTTATAACAAAGTAAAAAAAGTTTGTTACCAATATTCTTTGCCTACACGGGAATGTAAATTTGTAATCACTAAATATCTTATGAACACAACATATAATGAGGTAGAAAGCTGGTTCGTGAGAGTTACCTAATATTGTTAAACAAAAATACAGACATGTACGCTCGTACAGTCACATACACACCTTAAACACGCACATACACACGCACGAACACACACACACACACACACACACACACTTACTCAATTAATAATACACTTACACATGTTTACCATATCGCATACTATACATCTTTTGTTTTGTTTTCATTTCCTTTATTATAGCATTTTGTTTTTATTTTACCATTTTATAAAGTACTTTATTATTACTATTAGTAAATGTTCCAAAGTTATATAATTTCTTGTAAGAGGAAGGCGCCGCACTGTGGGCTGAAAATCGACCTCCATAGACATAGAAATGAAAGTTGCTAGATGTTCGTTTTGTTGACGGATATGGCTTCTATTAGCTATTATACACATAACAATGTCATCTGAGCTAACTCCGCACAAAAATGAATTTATTATAAGGTTTTTTCGAAAAAAATGTATGGAGCTAGCATGAAAAATCTGAATATCTCTGAACTTGCAAGGAAAGCCGTAATATCCTCAGAGATGGTTATAGGACTAATTATTTGTGATTTTTTGACATACTTCATATAACGGTACTTGCTGCAGAATTTTTTTTAAAAATCATCTTATTTTTAATTAATTTTTTTTAACATTAAACGATTTGTTTTGCTGTATAAGTAAAGAAACAACACGTTATATGCATATAATACTAAATCTTCGCCAGTTATTTGTTAAAATATCAAGAAAATTATTTTTGCCTAACATAGTATATATGTTTTAAAACAGTTAATTGGATACCATTACTGAACTTTGCATACAGGTAAACTACTGAATAATAAATTAGCCTTCTAATGAGTTCTGAATAAGAGATTAAGTGATTTGCAATGTCGCACAATGGTAACTACGGATTACACTAATTAAAATCTTACAGGTAAGTACATAAGTAACTTAAATAGTTAATTAGATATGTTACGAGTTCTAAGAAATATTTTCGACAACTGTCTAATGAGGTCGTTAACTAATGTTGGACTGAAATATAAAATGGTTAACATTTTGCATCATAATTTAGTTTATTCTAAGCTTTGTTACCCCTAACATATCACTGTGAAATTTTATAATGGAAAGTTTAAATACCAATTTAGACCTATTCGTTCTTCTAAAATGTAAGAGTACTTCATTTGATCATGAGGTATTGTTTAGTGAAGTTATATCCCGCCTAGACGTTTGTCTTTCCGTTGAAGATCAAGTGACTCTAAAAGAATTTTGTCGGAGATTTGTACGAGCTGCATCACAAAGGTGGCAAAAATCTCACCGAATTCTTGATACTTTTAGAAAACAATACGAAATTTGGCTGCAAGCAACTATCGATTGGCCAAGTTGTATAAATTTAGTCGCTCAAGAACCAACTGTTGCTGAGGGATCAAGATCAATCTCTCCAGAACCCTCAACATCATACTCTGTTGGTACAATGACAAAGAGGTCACGAAAACCATTCGAAGATCTGGAAAGCAAACAGAAGAAGAGAAGATCTGATGAGCATAAAACTGACAATCCCAGTGAATTGGCATATACAGCAGCAGCGCGTTTTAAGGAAGAAGGTTGTGAGGATATCGCATCTGTAATCGAATATATGCTGAAACATCCTGAAGCAGCCTCTAAAATTAACCTTTGAAACGTCCATGACACATATACGTGTGTCATGTAAAACGCTACCGTTGCGCGTCCGTGACACACCTAGGTGAGTCAAGAAAACTCGTTGTGATTGGTCGCGAAAAAAGTACCAAAAAGTTCCTTTACTGCACATTATTCGCCTTTAATCTATTCGTCTAATATATTATCTATGGATTTCGGCATTTCTGATCGCTATGAAATCACTCTATTGTCAAAAAATAAATAAAATATTCACTCGTCTCATTTCTGCGACGGCAGACATTTTTTTGTGAGTGTGTGCAAAATTAAAAATGAATAACAGGAGAGCTCGGTGAGTATTCTTATGAAATTATATTATATAATTACTAACAAATAACTATAGTGTTTGTTTAAGGTGTATTTTACGTGTAATGTAAGAATTATGTTAGTATAAATCGTTTCAAACTTTTGAAGTAATGAAATTCAAACAAACATCCACGAACATAAGTTATAAATTTGTGTTATTATTATGTTTGTATCTTGCATTTATAAAGATAAGTCATTAGAGAATATATTATAAGACTAAATTTATAAATTAGTTTCTTAAATTATAGTTTAGTTACATCATAATTCTAATTCAAATCATGCTATATTGAAATTACTCAGTGGCTGCCATATTAGAATTATTATTTAGGACTACGCATAGATACTACGTTTCTATCGCGCATAGGGTCGGACGCTTGGCAATCGAATATCGATAAAATTATCGATAAAACTGCAATTATTACTGAAGTAGCAAAGAAGCTCACGACACGCTTGATGACTGATTTTTATCATATTTAAATGCTAGAATGCTAGAAAAAGTACCTTTTAACCAACTTAAAAAAAGGAAGGTAGAAGGAAGTTCGTCACACGTTTTACAGACAAAAAGGGGTACTAATGTTCTTAGTTACAAATGTAAAATATTTTTTAGCCTCGCCCGTCTTCGATCTACGAGCTCAGGGAGTAGTCAGTCGCGCTCGGTCACTCCATCGAACCACCAGGTGTTTATAGGAAGATCCGAGCAATAACGGTCGACTGTACACCAGGGGGCTCTATCAATGTGGGCCAAAATGTCACGTTGCACAAGAGCCCTGGTGGCAGTCTTCGAAAATCACCCGAGCTGATTCGGTAAGCTGTTTTTTTATATTTCTAGCTGTCGATGCAGGTTCAAAAGTTGTTTGCAATTTATAATAATATAATTGTTTTCTGTCTTGTTTGCTACGGTGGTCTAGTGGTTGTGTATGGTGACTATACATCATAATGAACAGTCTCCATAGAGTGTATGTAGAGCAAACATATATGTGATGTTTTTAATTTTTAACAAATTATTTGCAAACAAATGTATGCAGTTTGGAACTAGACGGCGCTGTGTATAAATGGCTCGAAAGTTATTGTTTTTATTTCATATTATTTATATTTATTCTAGTGATAACGTGGTGGAGAGGATCGAGGCACTGGACATCCCTGAGTACGAGATCGAAGACGTCCTACAGAGGGACATGGGTCACATTACCCGCTGGGTGCCGGAGATCTCCGACGCGAATCTGCAGCGGCCGTCAACGTCGGGAGCGATGCCTACGCCGCTAGTAGAGTATGATAGTGATGGCAGTGGCTTCGATAGTGACTGGGACGACGAGTTCGAACCGTCATCTATTGAAGCCGCTGCGCCTAGGGATATCCCTGACGACGCAGCCCTGGACGCGCCGGTCAGGGATATCGTAGAAGCTGTTGAAAGAGGTATAGACGACGAAGCCGATCGACTCTTGAACATTCTACGGTTGACAGGTGGATTCGTCGAATGGACGAAAATGTTCTTTTTTATTCAATAACATTTGTTTTACATAGATTTGTATAATAATCTTAATCTAATACAAGGATGCATAATACCTTTCCAGGGTCTTACCTAAACTAAGATAAACCTGTATCTCAGGTGTAATATGTGCAAAGTTTAAATAAATATTTTCAAAACGTTACAATTTACATAATAACGCTAGCTCTGAATATTAATTACTGTATACATATTATAAATAGCATACGTAGCTTAAAACAATTAGCAATGTTTCCATTTCGACGTAGGTCAGTTTTTGTAGACATTAGTATAAGGATTGATATCATTTTTGCAATGTGTTTAAAATGTTTATTTTGTGATATAAATAAGGCCCTAAGAAAGTAAACAATCTATATAAGAAAAATTGTGTTTACTTTAAATTTGCGTCTAATATCAATGGCAATTTTTATAAAAGGTAAAGTTGTGTTTTTTTATCAGTGTGCAAAATGAATATTTGGCATACATTTATTTTGCTGTATGATTTGTATAAAAAACGGGTTGGGAACAAAATAGAACGAAATGTGCCATCTTTTAACACAGCTCTTTGCGCTCTTTATTGCGGTAACAAATGTGCAGCAGGTTGTACTATTATTTTGGTATATAATAAATAATTTATTTTGATATACTTGTGTGGATTTTATTTTTATGTTTTTATTAAATCTGTAAAAAGTTGTAAAATATACAAAATTATAAATATTTATACAAGTTGCCTTTATTTCATTTTAACCTAAATGTTTAATTTTTACTAGTGACTAGCTCAGGCTTCGTCAACGTGCATATTATGTGGCTAAATATATGAACATATAATAGCAACTCAAAAAGCTATAATAAAATAGTGGTCAGTTTGGCGATTGACGTCGCTAAACTAGGAACCACATGTTTTGGAAGAAAATTATTTATAGGTAAGTTTTATAGCGTGCATATATATATATGAAAAAGATTCGGCCAAGTACTCAAGTCGGACTGGTATATGAAGAGTCTTGCACGAAGTCTTATATGGCCCCCGTTTGTTTTAAAGTTTATTTTATATCAATTATATTTGTTGTTAATATGGCAATAGAAATACACACTATCTACATTTTAAACTATTACGGTTCATGATATTATATAGTCCGCCAAAGGATAAAACACGTCTCTTATACAGAAACCCTTTATTTTTTAATCTTTTATTTTTTATTGCTACCATAATAGCAGCTTTTTTCATGTCCTACTACTGGGCTCTTAGGCCTCACATCGTGAGGGTGAGAGGAATTGGGTGAATGCTCCACCACGCATGCCCACTGCGGTGTGGTGGAAATAGGCCAGGGGCTAACCTATAAGTACGTTTTCAAGCCATCCAGAAGGCCTTCAACTAGTTTAACGACAAACACAATTAAATGACAACCTGGATCAACGTCTTTACGTGTCTTCTGAACAGAAACGCACGAGTTCGAAATATCACTAGGCGGAAACTCACCCAGGTTACGGCCTCACCGACGATGCTTAACCTCACCGAGCAGTTAAGAACAAGAACTACACCACGAAAGTCATTCATTACCTATTATATCATTCATTATAATAGAAATACATATTCTGTAAAAATTTCCACTCTACCTATTACGGTTGAACAGCGAAAGATAATTTAATTTTATTGGTGTGTACCTACAATAGAGATTATTATTTAGTAAATACTCTGAATCAAAGTATCAAATACAAGTTCAAAATTTTAATAAATTCAAAATTCAACGAAATATTTTTTATCGATATCAGTTTGATTTTGTCAAACACTAGCTTTCTTCTGTCTCGCTCTCTCCGTGTGACGTCAGTGTCACCCAGCCGTCGGCGAAAATGGCGCGATTGTTTTATGTAATAACAATTGCCGAGTGGCAAAAAAATGTGTAAATATTTAGTTTTATGGTGTCAAGTGCAATAAATAATATACTAAAATTACAGATAAGATAGTATATTGTATTGTAGTGGTGTTTATTCAAGTGTTTGTGTTAACAGTGTGACTTTATTGATATTATAATTGATGGCGAGCTGTTGATTTTGCCGCCAAAAAATATCAACAATGCAAATTATTTCGTCGGTATTTAGAAATGTACGTATTTTTTACTTTTTTTAGATAAACAGTAGTAAGAATATAATATAACCATTACAATGATGTACGTATCATAATATATAATTATCATTTTCATATCTAAATTATGGTTTTAATTGGCGTATGACCTTGGACAGGCGAATCACGTAAATAGCTTCGACATGCTATGCGTATGCGATAAATTCGCGCTATGCGCGCGAAAGGTTAAGGAAACGCTTAAGCAACCGGTGAAAACTATCTTATTTACACCAGAAAAAGCACTTGGATTACTCCTTTCATTAAAATTATCAAAGTGGCAATACATCACTTTACGAGAGTCAGCTATTCGGGAAGGTAGAAAGGATATTTATCCATCCTACTATAAAGTGCAACAAACCAAGCTGGCATGCTATCCTCCGAAGCAATCAGTGTTAGTGACCGATTCATCGGCAAGAATAACCCTTCAAGCTTTACTCGACATTACGGTCAAAAGAATCCTCCAAAGTTTTCCTAACGATGATGTGCAAAATAAGGATTTAAAATTGATATCTACCGACTTCAGTAAGGCCTTTGACAAAGTTTCTCACAAAATCCTATTGCTAAAATTGTCTCACTACGGCTTTAGTGGTATATTTCACAAATGGATCGAGTCATATCTAAGCGACAGAATTTTCCATGTGGTCTTGAACGGTTATACTTCCAGGTCACATAAAATCACATCTGGCGTTCCACAGGGATCACACCTAGGGCCAGTGCTATTTAATATATTTGTCAATGATATCCCAGATTGCTTTCGAATTTCTACTCCATTTTTATTTGCCGATGATCTCAAAATTCAAAAAGTCATAAATACAACCACAGATGTCAATGATCTTCAAACTGACTTGAATGCACTTACTGAATGGTGTTCATCTAATGAAATGTTACTAAATGTTACAAAATGTCACCACATTAAATTCACGCGTAACCACAAAATAATTCCATCAACCTACTGTATTCAGGGTAGCATTATACAGGAAGTAGATTTTATCAAGGACCTAGGTGTGACTCTTGATCGGAAGTTGACATTTATTCCCCATATGGAAAATATATTAACGAAAGCCTCTAAAATGTTGGGTTTTGTAATGAGGAACGGCAAAGTTTTTCGTTATCCTAAAACCAAAATTCTTTTATATAACTGTCTTGTTAGAAGTGTACTGGAGTATTGCAGTGTAGTGTGGCGCCCGCATTACTCTGTTCATAGCCTTCGCATTGAACGGATCCAAAAACGTTTTATGTGGCACTTAACAAACACAACAAGATCGTACAATGCCATCAAGAAGTTCTCTTACAGGGAAAAACTGAGACATTTTAAAATGGACTCACTCGATAAGCGAAGAAAAATGTTAGATCTTATATTTTTTTACAAGATTGTGACAAATAACATAGATTGTTCACAACTTCTTAATAAAATCAAACTCCGTGTACCATATAGGTATCCACGTTCTAAAATCACGATATTTTACCCACCATTAAGAAAAACTGTTCTGGGATCTAATTCTCCAATACCCCGTTTAATTAAACTGGCGAATGAATACAGTGGCTCGCTGGATGAATTCAATGATTCTTTGTCTCATTTCCGCAAAATTCTAAAAGAAGTTATAAGCAACAAATAGCTTTCCGTAGCACATGAATTGTATATGTATGTTTTCTTCTTTTTTTATATACCTATTTAGTTAACCAAATATGTATTGCATGTGGTGTTTGCTTTTATATGGTTGTACATTAAGATACGAAATTCAAATGTAATTATATTTAGCGTAAGTAAAATGTAACAACTGTTAGCAAACCTAAATAAATAAATAAAAAAATAAAAAATAAATAATATCTAAATGGGGTTTCGATGGTGCGTCAAACCAAAGCCGATACAAGCAGAAAATGGATAGCGATCAAGACGATTCAAGTATTTTCATGACTTCCTTGGTGCCACTAAAACTGACTGATGGAGACAATACTTTGTGGATGAACCCAAAACCATGCTCAGCAATGTATTGTCGTCCAGTTCAATTTACTTTTGTGAAGGAAAGCGAAGCAGTAGTCATCGAACACAAACGACGAATGGATGAAGAAATTAAGGCTCTCATTCCTACAGAGTGCAATAATAGAAACAGGGTGAATCATCACCTAATGATGACAATGATCGATGGTAAAGTCTGCACGTGTTTGTCTCAAGCCAGATCAAGTTCATCATGCTATTTGTGTCTGGCAAAACCGACAGAAATGAACCGTTTGAGTGTAGTAACAGCAAAGACCGTATCTTCTGATATATACTAGTTTGGATTGTCATCTCTACACGCCCGTATAAATTGTATGGAATGTTTACTGCATATTTCGTATAGACTAGATTTTAAAGAGTGGGCTGCGAGAGGTAACGAGCACAAAGAAATGCTAAGTAAGAGAAAAAAGATTATTCAAGACAAATTTAAAGACGAATTAAATCTATTGATTGACATTGTTAAACAAGGTTCCGGAACTACTAATGACGGCAACACTGCAAGAAAGTTATCAAATTTCCCCATAAAACTGCAGCCATTACTGGGTTGGACGAAGAACTAATAAGAAGATTTGCTGTGATTTTACAGGCAATAACTTCCGGGGAAAAAGTAGATATAATTAAATTTAAAGATTATGCCTTCAAAACAGCAGAGAGGTACGTGGAATTATATGACTGGTACTATATGTCATCAACCGTCCACAAATTACTTATACACGGGGCAGACATAATCGAGAAGAATGATGTTGTACCCATAGGAAGTCTCTCGGAAGAAGCATCCGAGTCTCGCAATAAAGATTTTAGGAGGTTTCGGGAACATCATTCGCAGAAAAAGAGCAGGCAAGATTCGAATCATGATATCCTTAATATGTTAGTTGTTTCTTCGGATCCTTTTATAAATGTACAAAGGCCCAAGTTAGATGCCAAGAAAAAGGAGGATTTATTTCCTGAAACCCTCAATTTAATTCAGTTTCAAGAAACTGACTTTGAGTTTCTAGGCAATCTAGATTCTGATTCAGAAATCGACGAGAGTGATAAGGAAAACTAGAAACTTTTTGTGCTTTTAATTATAATTCTATTCAATGTAATTTTTTCATGATCTTTCTTTATTTAGCTTTGGTACGTAACTATGTTTTGCAATTGATTTATTTTATATTACTATTCTTGTACCTATTTATATTTTTGCATACTTTTGTACCTATGTTTTGTTTTATATAAATTTTATCAACTATTAAAAAATACCTTTTTAATTTATTTTTCTTTTTATTTAATGCCTATTATTAGCGTTAATAAAATAACTAACTTATCGATTGATCTTTACTTTGACTTTAGTAGAATTTAATGATTTAAAAAAATACCTTCATTTAGACATAATAATAAAATAATTAGACAGTTGTCGAAAATATTTCTTAGAACTCGTAACATGTCTAATTAACTAATTAGTTTACTTATGTACTTACCTGTAAGAATTTAATTAGTGTACTCCGTAGTTACCATTGTGCGATATTGCAAATCACTTAATCTCTTATTCAGAACTCATTAGAAGGCTAATTTAATATTCAGTGGTTTACCTGTATGCAAAGTTTAGTAATGGTATCCAATTACCTGTTTTAAAACATATATACTATGTAAGGCAAAAATAATTTTCTTGATATTTTAACAAATAACTGGCGAAGATTTAGTATTATATGCATATAACGTGTTGTTTCTTTACTTTTACAATAAAACAAATCCTTTAATGTTAAAAAAAATTAATTAAAAATTAGATGATTTTTAAAAAAAAATCTGCAGCACGTACCGTTATATGAAGTATGTCAAAAAATCACAAATAATTAGTCCTATAACCATCTCTGAGGATATTACGGTTTTCCTTGCAAGTTCAGAGATATTCAGATTTTTCATTCTCCATACATTTTTTTCGAAAAAACCTTATAATAAATTCATTTCTGTGCGGAGTTAGCTCAGACGACATTGTTATGTGTATAATAGCTAATAGAAGCCATATCTGTCAACAAAACGAACATCTAGCAACTTTCATTTCTATGTCTATGGAGGTCGATTTTCAGCCCACAGTGCGCCGGTGTCTGTCACACAGTTTATACTAGCACAGACATCTATCTATCTTATAAAGATCACATGTGTCAATAATTTGTATGACATTTTCATAGAATAAGATAGAAAATATTGTACTCCTGTTTTTGTTTAATAAAGAATTATTATTATTATTATATGAGAAAACTTGTAATTGGCCATAACTATCTATTGTAAATAATGTTAAATTAGAAAAATATTTTAATGCTACAAAGAATCACGTTTATCGTTAATTGTTTTACCAAATATTTTATTTGTTACTCATTCCAGATTAACCTAATATTCGACATGACATCAGTGGACCAGGCGACGCGGCAATGGCTCCCGCTACACATGAACGGTCTGGCGGAGTGCCCGGTGAGGCGGGGCGATACTCTCATACCTCACGAGGACGTCATCTCGGCGAATGAACAGCTCACAGTGTCCTTCGGTAATCATATAGGATTCGAACGCTCTGGAAACTTCTCTGTGGGACAGTTTGGCAATTTCGTGCATATTGAAGTTATGGTAAGCCAATTCAAATTTAAATCATGTTAAAGCGAAATTGCATCATAATCGGTCGGATGCGTAAAAGTCTAACAAATAAACTCATATTAGTTAGAATAAACAGTAAGTTGAACTTGATATAGCAATAGGTATTCTTTGGTGGGAACCATATAGCCCCAGAAACCGATTCTCAAGTAGCAATGACAAAACCACCGACACTGATCTGGTTATATTTTGAAATTACTTTCATAATAAAAAGGTATGAAATCTACGTTTAACCAACGCGCATTTAAAACTTCTATTTAAAATACGAGTGTTTACAATTTGTCATCGGGATATAGCTTTTTGTTAATACTCTTACAAATGTAGAAAATAGTGGTACAATAAATTCATAATATATACAATTTGTTTCAGTGTGAACCGGGAGATTACGAGGAGGTGGTTGACCACCTTTACGAGATATTATACGCCGCCGAGATCACGAAGGAAAGACTTCTAGTGTTCGCCCAGCGGCTTATCAATGACGTCGCACAGGTAAGAAATATCATATGTATGCTTCACATTTTCAAGTAGTAGGTTAATCGAAATCTCCATTTAAACCCGGGGTTTTTTCGATGAGACGGTATACTGTATGTAGGAGACTAGCTTAAGTATTACAATTGCACTATTTACGTCCAGGCGAGCCGTTTGACACTTTGATAGTATGAACATAAAGTTTCTAGCTCTTTATTGAATTGCCTCATCTAGACTCTTCTACTAACATCAATAGCAAATCTAATAGCCAACAGCCTTAACAAATAAGCGGATTCCAAGGTCCTTAGTACACACGGCTACACATCAAGTTATACGCATAATTACGCTACATACAAAATAGAGAATTGTCGGAATGGGACAGTGCATAGTGGTGTCGATGTAATGGTAAGGATATAGAGCATCGCGGCAACATAACAAAAATATAACGCACTCTCTCGCACGATTCGCAGCGTTCAACTTCTAATAGTTCAAATTCCAAACAGTCTAGGTTGATGTGTCGTCGTGTGTACAAAAAATATCTGAAATATTTTATGTTTCGTTTACATAACCATAAAATAAGTCTTAGATTAATTAAGAACAACATCAGAAGACGTTCATTAATTTGACTGTTTGGATGGCGTAGTGATTTAAGTGGTCACCTACTGGCACTGCTCCGAGTGTTGTGTGTTTGATTCCCATACGGGTCAAAAAATTATGTAATGTTCCGAGACTGGGTGTTCTTTAAGTCCGATGTTTAAATGTTTGTAAAGTTCCCCACGTCACAGGAACTATTCCTAGTGCGGGAGTTGTCACTAAAAACAAAAACTCACCAATCATCATATTGTTATAGCAGACTCTTGGACGACTTCAGCAAGAAAAGTCAGTCAAAATCACGAATCTCACAGTTTAATGATTGTACTTCTAATGTTCAAATAGAAGAACGGTTCATTACAAGCTTGGTTTATTTAATTCTAGGTACGGAGATCAGGTGATAAGATGATGTACGATACACTCCGAGATTCAGTATACAGCAAAGACAGCAACGTACATTGGTGCACAGTATTGAGGCAACATAAGTTCTTGAAAGATCTCATAGAACAACTGAACGCTGGGGGAGACTCGGCAGAAGCCGCGCTGGCTGAAGCGAAGCGAACCTTTGCCAACATCGCCAGTAACGCCTGGCTGCACTTAGCTACAGACTTTGATAGATACAAGCTCAGTACTGAGCCGTGGAAGAAATTTAATTGCACGTGTAAGAACAAAGTTACGCCTCAGCCGTAAGTATTATTTCCCTTCATTCATTTTGAGTTTGTGTTATCCTATTGAGTATTATTATCACGACAGACAGCCACTTTGTGAGGTACCGTTACCACTTGTCTACCATTAGCTGGGTCGACTGGATTGTAGAGGTGGTTAAAAACTAAAATTATGTTCGAAACATTACAATAATTATACAGGGTGCCAATTTAATCCTTTGACCGCTACTTTAAAAAAGCAAAGGCTCTCGGTTACGATTTCATCCTCTACCTTATTATATACCTATACCTATACCTTTATTTGTATAAATATTTTCATAATTGTTATAATTATACAATATGGACGCAAATAAGATGCGTACTGTATTGTAAATTGACCTGATGCATCATACGGCATCGTTGCCGCACGCAAGCTACCGGGCATTATTGTGTATAAAAAACAAATGGATATTTTGCAAAAAAAATTTTATCCTTTTGCTGATATCGGTAAAGTATATCGTGATTTGATTTACCTTGCTTTGCATGAGATTAAATCGGCACCCTGTATATCGAAACCTAAAAGTCGAGAAATAATCTCAGTCACAGTACATTAATAGACAAGCAGTAGGTCGACTCCGTCTTATTTCAGAAATAAATATCTACTCACGGTGGCCGCGCTACATATTTTGTAGCATACGACAACGCTTTTGTAAAATAAGAGCTGTTATCAATAAATATCATAAAATAAATAATTTTGTAAAGTAATAATCTATACTTTATTATAAAGCTGAAGAGTTTGTTTGTTTGCTTGAACGCGCTAATCTCAGGAACTACTGGTTCGAATTGAAAAAATAATTTAGTGTTGGATAACCCATTTATCGGGGAAGGCTATAGGCTATATAATATTACGCTACGACCAATTGGAGCGGAGCAGCAATGAAAATTTTTGCAAAAACGTGGTAAATTCTCTTATCTTATATGAAGCAGACGAAGTTGCGCGGGTCAGCTAGTAAATTATAAATATGTGCTGATGTGATGTTAATGTTGGTTAGGTTGGGTTATATCAAGAAAAAGTCCTAACAGTCCTTTTTTCTGAGTACCCTGTCTCCTTTTTTTTTACATGGGGGAATGCATTGACGCAATCCCCTCCGCTAGGGCGGGCGGAGTTGTTATGTCGAACTCACCGGGGGAAAGATGGTGAGTGACGTCCCGGTAATACCGACTAAACCCACCACGGTGTTCCTCGACATAACCGCAATCGGCGCGATCGCGCGAATCACTTTCACGTGCAATCGCGACTCCGCCGAGGTTTCGGTCCGCCGTATGAAACGACAGGCCACTACACGAAAAGACCTATTCTATGATCACTTCTAAATTTTAACCTTACTGTCCCTTTAAGGGGTAAAGGGGAGGAGGGGCACACGATACAGAGGCGCGCGTGGGAACACGCACGCCGCCTCTCAGACCTGGTGCTGATCGGGTGGCGAGCAGGCCCACGTAGCCAACCACCCCCAGGACAAACCTCAGACGGGCTGGAGGTCATCTCGCGCCCTCCGGCGCCCGGTTCTGCGGTTAGGGAGAGGGTTAAAGCGCTCCCTCTCCCGCTCCGCCACCTCTTTGATGGAATTACTTCCTCACAGAAAGAGGCGACGGCGTTCCACGACCTCTCACTCCGGACCATGGACTAAACCACGGCCGGGAGCGAGAGGGCACCGATACCGACTGCCGCGATCAACACACGGCGCTGCGATGCCCAGGCGGGGCAATCCGCCAAAATGTGCAGCGCCGTGGGGTACCCTATGTCCTACTCTGTACCCCTGACAACGTGTATGCAAAATTTCGTGCTGGTCGGTCAAGTAGTAACGCGTGAAAGAGTAACAAACAAACTCACATGCGCATTTATAATATTAGTGAGGATTTTATTAAATGCTGCCTACCAAATTAAACACTCCAAGACTTTTCTAAATCCACTATAAAATAAGTAACATAAAACACGCCTTTCTAATTTGGTAGTAAGTATAATTGTCAAATGATAGAAAAATACGCGCGACACCACGTTGTGCAATAATCCCTAATAAAATGTAGCTTTGCGAGGAAAAACATAAAAATTAGCATAAGATAGAAAAAATGTGGGTGGCACAGGACCACAGCCTTTGCAATTCTTATTTAAAATAGTGATTGGTCTTTCATATTCCAACCTAAATTGTAATTTTCTGAAATAAATCTTAAAGTAGTTGGACTGAAAATTTCTTTTGAATGGCATTTACGTTGCTGCGTTTCAATTAAAATCAAATATAGACAACTCCTTTACTTATCATATATCAATATATTCGTTCAACTACAATTACACATCACTAGATATAGTATTTTCGCTGTATGATGATATACGTGACAGTTCATGACTGACAATTATAGTGATGTAACCTAAGGAAATTGAAGCGATTATTTAAAAATATCGAATTAATTGGCAAAGGAAATGGAATCGGAGTTATCGATTTTAGATCTTCGAAATAAATTCATATTAAAAGTGTTTTGGCAAATACATTTAGAAATAAAACGCAGTCATTTTAAAATATTTTTATAATTATTCGTCACTGTCACTATTATAATATTTATAATATTGACAGCCACTGCATAAATTACGAAACAAAGTTACCTTTTCTTTTATCTATAGTGTTTCTTGCCATTTTTATATGTTAAATTACAGCGTATACTAGTTAAACACTTTTTAATTGCGTTAAACACGTAACGTACACTGTCACGGCCACAAAAATAACAAAACATTGTTTTTACCCTAACGCAATGCCACTGAACTCGCGTGGCGAGTCGATTCAATTCGTGTTGCAGCGCCGGCGACTCGCCTAGCGAGTCCAACGTAAAATGTAGGCGGCATCCGAGAAAACATCGTGAAAATCTTAGTGGTAATGAAAGTGTTAAGATTGGCCGCCATGACCGAATTTCGATCTTGAGGTCATTATCAGTTAAGCTTATGTAAGTGATGTGTCTGTTTGTTGCAGACCGAAGGTGTACTGGGACGCGGAGTTGCTGTCAGGATTCGGCGGCGGGTTCGTGGTGGGCGTCGGCGGCTGGGAGTCCTGCTGCGTAGCGCACATGTCGCCGGGACCGCTCGGGCACGCCACGCACGACCTCGCGCCGCTCATGGTCGCGCTCAACTACTTCACACAGCTCGAGGTCGGTACAGTCACGGTGCCTTGCCACCAGAGATGTGTGTCATACCCGCCAGTAGCTGCGTGGCGCATATGTCGCCGGGACCGCGCGGGCACGCCACGCACGACCTCGCGCCGCTCATGGTCGCGCTCAACTACTTCACACAGCTCGAGGTCGGTACAGTCACGGTGCCTTGCCACCAGAGATGTGTGTCATACCCGCCAGTAGCTGCGTGGCGCATATGTCGCCGGGACCGCGCGGGCACGCCACGCACGACCTCGCGCCGCTCATGGTCGCGCTCAACTACTTCACACAGCTCGAGGTCGGTACAGTCACGGTGCCTTGCCACCAGAGATGTGTGTCATACCCGCCAGTAGCTGCGTGGCGCATATGTCGCCGGGACCGCGCGGGCACGCCACGCACGACCTCGCGCCGCTCATGGTCGCGCTCAACTACTTCACACAGCTCGAGGTCGGTACAGTCACGGTGCCTTGCCACCAGAGATGTGTGTCATACCCGCCAGTAGCTGCGTGGCGCATATGTCGCCGGGACCGCGCGGGCACGCCACGCACGACCTCGCGCCGCTCATGGTCGCGCTCAACTACTTCACACAGCTCGAGGTCGGTACAGTCACGGTGCCTTGCCACCAGAGATGTGTGTCATACCCGCCAGTAGCTGCGTGGCGCATATGTCGCCGGGACCGCGCGGGCACGCCACGCACGACCTCGCGCCGCTCATGGTCGCGCTCAACTACTTCACACAGCTCGAGGTCGGTACAGTCACGGTGCCTTGCCACCAGAGATGTGTGTCATACCCGCCAGTAGCTGCGTGGCGCATATGTCGCCGGGACCGCGCGGGCACGCCACGCACGACCTCGCGCCGCTCATGGTCGCGCTCAACTACTTCACACAGCTCGAGGTCGGTACAGTCACGGTGCCTTGCCACCAGAGATGTGTGTCATACCCGCCAGTAGCTGCGTGGCGCATATGTCGCCGGGACCGCGCGGGCACGCCACGCACGACCTCGCGCCGCTCATGGTCGCGCTCAACTACTTCACACAGCTCGAGGTCGGTACAGTCACGGTGCCTTGCCACCAGAGATGTGTGTCATACCCGCCAGTAGCTGCGTGGCGCATATGTCGCCGGGACCGCGCGGGCACGCCACGCACGACCTCGCGCCGCTCATGGTCGCGCTCAACTACTTCACACAGCTCGAGGTCGGTACAGTCACGGTGCCTTGCCACCAGAGATGTGTGTCATACCCGCCAGTAGCTGCGTGGCGCATATGTCGCCGGGACCGCGCGGGCACGCCACGCACGACCTCGCGCCGCTCATGGTCGCGCTCAACTACTTCACACAGCTCGAGGTCGGTACAGTCACGGTGCCTTGCCACCAGAGATGTGTGTCATACCCGCCAGTAGCTGCGTGGCGCATATGTCGCCGGGACCGCGCGGGCACGCCACGCACGACCTCGCGCCGCTCATGGTCGCGCTCAACTACTTCACACAGCTCGAGGTCGGTACAGTCACGGTGCCTTGCCACCAGAGATGTGTGTCATACCCGCCAGTAGCTGCGTGGCGCATATGTCGCCGGGACCGCGCGGGCACGCCACGCACGACCTCGCGCCGCTCATGGTCGCGCTCAACTACTTCACACAGCTCGAGGTCGGTACAGTCACGGTGCCTTGCCACCAGAGATGTGTGTCATACCCGCCAGTAGCTGCGTGGCGCATATGTCGCCGGGACCGCGCGGGCACGCCACGCACGACCTCGCGCCGCTCATGGTCGCGCTCAACTACTTCACACAGCTCGAGGTCGGTACAGTCACGGTGCCTTGCCACCAGAGATGTGTGTCATACCCGCCAGTAGCTGCGTGGCGCATATGTCGCCGGGACCGCGCGGGCACGCCACGCACGACCTCGCGCCGCTCATGGTCGCGCTCAACTACTTCACACAGCTCGAGGTCGGTACAGTCACGGTGCCTTGCCACCAGAGATGTGTGTCATACCCGCCAGTAGCTGCGTGGCGCATATGTCGCCGGGACCGCGCGGGCACGCCACGCACGACCTCGCGCCGCTCATGGTCGCGCTCAACTACTTCACACAGCTCGAGGTCGGTACAGTCACGGTGCCTTGCCACCAGAGATGTGTGTCATACCCGCCAGTAGCTGCGTGGCGCATATGTCGCCGGGACCGCGCGGGCACGCCACGCACGACCTCGCGCCGCTCATGGTCGCGCTCAACTACTTCACACAGCTCGAGGTCGGTACAGTCACGGTGCCTTGCCACCAGAGATGTGTGTCATACCCGCCAGTAGCTGCGTGGCGCATATGTCGCCGGGACCGCGCGGGCACGCCACGCACGACCTCGCGCCGCTCATGGTCGCGCTCAACTACTTCACACAGCTCGAGGTCGGTACAGTCACGGTGCCTTGCCACCAGAGATGTGTGTCATACCCGCCAGTAGCTGCGTGGCGCATATGTCGCCGGGACCGCGCGGGCACGCCACGCACGACCTCGCGCCGCTCATGGTCGCGCTCAACTACTTCACACAGCTCGAGGTCGGTACAGTCACGGTGCCTTGCCACCAGAGATGTGTGTCATACCCGCCAGTAGCTGCGTGGCGCATATGTCGCCGGGACCGCGCGGGCACGCCACGCACGACCTCGCGCCGCTCATGGTCGCGCTCAACTACTTCACACAGCTCGAGGTCGGTACAGTCACGGTGCCTTGCCACCAGAGATGTGTGTCATACCCGCCAGTAGCTGCGTGGCGCATATGTCGCCGGGACCGCGCGGGCACGCCACGCACGACCTCGCGCCGCTCATGGTCGCGCTCAACTACTTCACACAGCTCGAGGTCGGTACAGTCACGGTGCCGTAGTAGTTTACCTACCTTGTACATCCCACTACAACAGACACTAAGTGTTGTGCGACAGAGAGCTATATTTGTAGCAGATTCGTGCCACTACTACAGTTAAGATCATAAACATGTTGACATATCCTGGCTTTAAAAGTATAAAAGTTCCTACTTTTATATTTTTGAAGCCAGAATATGCTAAAAATATTTACTTTCAAATGAATACTTGCCTAAGTAATAATTTAAAAGTATATATTTTTGGTGATGATTGGTGTCAACATATTAATGAACTCGACTGTACTAGTGAAATACCTGCTGTTAGCATCAAATAACATTTGCTCTACAGGGTCCTATGTGGCGGCTGATCCGCGGCTGTGGTCTGTCCTACGGTTACGCAATACGTCCGTCGCCGAACGAGGGACGACTCATATTCTCGCTCTACAGAGCTAGCAACGCTGTGCAAGCTTACACCAAGGCGAAGAGCATTGTGGTAACTATTAAATATTTCTCTCTTGGTATCCTTTACAGTCGTATTCTAGTAAACTGTATGCCTTGTATCGAATGATAATAATAAATAGGTACCTGTCAAGACTCATATACAGGGACTCGTAAGGGAAGGCGTACCAAAAACTTTAGCGAGACGTTTTCTATAGGTACTTATCTCGACGCAAATTCCTATTAATCATAAAAATGCAAGATTAAGATTTTTTATTTATTAACATTATTACATGATACGCATAATGTTAATACGCGCAGAACGCGCGCGTCGCGAGCGGGGAATGACGTCCGTGCTCCGAGCGCGAGAAACAGCTGATCTATTTAAATCACGACGATTTTATTACATTGCTGCATTTTAGTAAAATGTGGTATTATTTGTTTTTATTTAATATAATTGGATGGTTTATGCATTATGTATTCACAGCAAGAAAATTATAAAATTGCAGAAAAATAATATGATATTCCCTAAAGAAATTTTTCTTCTATTATTGGAATTCCAACGATTTTTAATTAAGAATAATGGTCTGAATCTACTATTTAAGTTTTCGGTACGCCGCGCCGTCCCTTACACCCAGTATAAGTCCTGAAGTCTTAAGTATTACAACGACATTTGGTCAACCATTTTTCCAAGACCGACTTAATTGAAGGCGAGCCTATTGCGGTCTACCGTCCCTACTCCAATTTTCTAACAAGAAAATCCAGTAGCACTGTCCTTTCCGAGAATCTAACTCTCAAGATCGCTGCAAACTTAACCGCCGAATCAAAGAGGTATTCTCGTTAAACCATCTAAGTTAAGTTAAGCTAAAATGATTTGTTTACACTAGGACGAATACCTGTCCGAGGGCAAGATGGACGAGGATCTATACGCGTCCGCGAAGAGCACGGCGCTGTTTGAGGTGGTGGAGAACGAGCAGAGCCCCGCAGACGTCGTCAAGCGGTCGCTCATCAACTACCTGCAGCGAGAGGGGAAAACGTACAATAGGTGAGACACAGTATAATGTAGCAGACTTTGACGGCGGCTTCGCTCGCGTAAACGTAGGTTTTTCTGGATGAAAGGTACCCTATGTCCTTTTCTGTTTGCGTGACAACATGTATGCGAAATTTCATGATGATCATCATAAGGCATGAAAGCGTAACATACAAACTCACGTTAGCATTTATAATATTAGTTAGGATAGGTCGAAGCGGCATTTTGTTGTAATACCATTAAAATGACGATGCGGTCCGTATGATGGCAAGGAGTCATATCCTATACAAGGACCAACCACTAGTGACGTCATAAATGTCATGTCGACTCAGCGAAAATATTTGCGGTGTCCTATTTATACATATAGAAATTGATTCTGATAATTAAAATTATGCCTTGTAGTTTTAGTTTCGTTATCCGATTTCTTATGTTCAAAGTTAATTTCTTGATAATTGTCTTCATTAGAAATGATTACTTGATTCCTATTTAAGTATAAGTTTGTGAAGTGAAGTGGTATTTATATCGATTTTGAAATATTTAGATGGTATTCAATAATTATTAGGACGAGACAGATTGCATGAATATATTCCAATTTCCCCTTTGCAAACCTACTACAGATTTTAAGAAAATCTTTTTAAAATTTACTGAATCCTATAATGTTACACTATATGTTAATAGTAATGGGTAGTATTTAACTGCACAGCAAAATATATTTAAAGAGATCAAACTAAATCGACAGAGCCAGGCTCCTATTTATGGGTGGGTTTAAGAAGGAACCTAACATAACCTAACCCTTCCGAGACGGAATGCAGTGATTTGAGACGTATAGGTGCTCGTTATGCTGTGCAATTAGTATTTTTGATGGTCATTATATTTACTCCCAATATTAATTTGTGTGTTAATGTATCCCAGGGAGCTGGTACAGGCGATATCGTCAGCGACGCTGGAGTCCGTGCAGGCGGCGGCGGCGCGCTGGCTCCCCACGCTGTTCGACACGAGCGTCAGCAAGCTCGCCATCGCCTGCCACCCCGCCAAGGTCAACGATATGTACACCGCGTTTGACAAGTTAGTACTTTATGTTATTATAGTTTAGTAAGAACTCTCGTATCTTTAAAAGAACAGCTGCAATGTACCTCAATAATAAGTACTCAGTAATAAGTACCTAGTACGATGTAATATTAGATCATAAATATTTATTATGATCATAAATACACTTCACAGACAGTCCCTTTAATAGAAGTAGCAGGACCGCTCGCACGCCGCCTCCTGTGACTGATAAGGCACCTGTGACCTCACCGAGACCCGAAGCTTCAGGTCAACAAGATGACCTTGAAATAATAACAACACCTGAAATTGAGTCATGGATAACGTCCATTGAAAAATTTCCTAAATGAAGTGTGTTCTATTGTATCAAAGGGTAAAATAAACTGAGCAAAAATTAAGAATCAACACTATGCCGTAAAGTTGGACACGGGACTTCGCAGCTAGCAGTACATGCGTACATGCATATTCCTCTGTGATAACCCTAGAAGACCAGCTTGATGTATCACGGCGACTTCAGGACCTGAAGCAGACTGTAGAAGAATCGACAAAACCTGCCACAGGCCCTTCTTTCGCAGACATGGTGAAGACTGGTACCGATACTTTTATACAGCCGTCAAATGCTAGATGTGGTGTGTTAAGGCAGTGGCGATCTATCCCAGCGACAAATCAAAGTCCAGATTGATTTTGGAAATAAATTATTATTATTTGTTTCTTTTTCACGGATATTTCCCTGATACGTTAGGAAAATACCTGGTCATTTGGGAGGTTTACACGGAGACAAGGGCCCATCGTGAAAAGGCCCTTCGAGAGTTTTAATCAAAGGTGGGATGGAACACCAACAGCGGCACTAGCCGCAGCAGCGTAGGACTATTGCTACGTATGGATTCTGATATATGGGCTATGGGTATGGGTGTTTGATGGACCGGTATATTGTTAACTATGGATGATAAAACGGCGTCTGCCCTAAAAACTCTAATAGCATCAATCAAATGAGCAGACGGTGACTCGCCAACTCACTAGATGGACCGCCTGATTAGCCACGATAGGCATAGAAGCTAGCAGCAGAGGGCAACACCGGTGCGAGTGGCTAGGGGTGTCGAAAAGTGCGGCGCCGGTTTCACCATTACAGGTCTCGTGACAACGTAGACCCGGAGTGGATTTCCCCGTAGTTATGCCCTTGAAAATGACACTTCCACCCCCAAGCATGTAGCTCTAGCGGCCCCCTCTGACCGACCGACCAAGACAAGCTAGAGTTGAGAATCTTACAGGCGTTCTTGAAGTTCCACCCCAGCCAGCCAGTAACGGTAAACCGGGGACGAGGACCTAACCGACTCTCTGAGGCATTCAAGACCTCAGTGTCGCCACTCACATTCACTCGTGCTGCCAACAAGCTGCCCTGCGGTTCGTGCGCTTTCATTTAACCTGGTGATACATTTTTTTTATATCACAGGTTGAAGGTGGTGGTTTAAAAGCTAGTGTACTGTGCCCTCCGATATCGCGTTAGTCTCATGGTAAGATAACGACTGTCCCAGAGGAGTTATTAATATATTATTATTATTATTGTAAGGCATGTGCAAAAACTTAATTGCTGCCGTCCCGCCGAGTGCTGTTTGTTCGAATCCCATACTGTACAATTGCATTATTATGCGGTATTTGTGTGATCCACATACGATTGTTTTAGGTCTGAATGTACCATGTGCATTTGTACTTTGCGTAGGTGCTCTCTGAGGCACAGAGAGATGTAACTGAGATCAACCAAATTGACTAGTTATACCCTAATTGTACTACTGAGACGGTAGTCAAAGTTTGTAGGAACATACTATGACTGTGTAAGTCTTTATGTACACGCATCAACTTAGACTGTTTGGACTTTAAACTATTAGAAGTTGAACGCTGCGAATCGTGCGAGAGAGTGCATTATTTTGTTACGCTCTATCCTTACCGTTACATCGACACCACTATGCACTGTCCCTTTCCGACAATTCTCCATTTTGTATGTATCGTAGTTATGCGTATATAGGATGTCTAACTTGATGTGTAGCCTTGTGTACGTGTGCTTCTATGATTTCAGTCAGCAGCAGACGATAAAAAGGAATAAAGATTATGAATGGCGACTTAAAGAGTAATCCTTTGTTTCAGCATGAATATCAAACTGGACGTGTTCGAGTCGATGGAGGCGTCGCATTTTAACAAATAAGTACATTAGGTGCTTTTAAGTGTACAATTTTATTAATGTCTAAACACAAAACATATTTTAATGTTTAATTAAGTTTTACAGCAATGCAACTGGAAACTGTAAGAGTATTTTGAAGATATTGGTATTCCTTATACTGCTTGGCTGTGCCTTACGTAAACTGTAATACTGAACTATACATAAGTTATTCATTTTAAAACATTGCCGCAACTTTTGAAGATCTAAATATATTAAATACGTATACAATTTCATATAATTGTTTCATTTACCTGTATCTTGAAGTGCACACATCCTTTTTGTATAAATAAGATGGTTAATAAGTATACAGTCTGCTTGATGTCATGGTATGCATTGCCTAACCTGTAAAAAAGCAGCTGCCAGCGCAAGTGACAGAAATCCCGCGCCGCATTATATCACTGCTTTGTCTTAAGGATTTCTGTAAGCTCTACTTCCTGTGAAGAAAAGAAGAAAATATAATAAGAATTTCCTGAACCATCTACTCCCGTTATATCGGACTGGCATAATAGGTACATAGATTACATACATGCAAGTCAGATGTTTGTTGCAAACTTAAAGTTAAAAATAACTTTATTCATTTGGGTCACAAAGTAATACTTATGAACGTCAAAGTTTATGAGATAGTGAGTTTATTGAAGCTACTGAATTTACATTTAGGTTCGTTTCTAGACTTAGGCAAAGGATTAAGCCCATGAGAAGATACTTGCAAGAAACTTACGGCCGCTCTTTTACAAAACAATACCACGAACTAGGAAATGTCTTTAAAGATACACGACCAGCTGATTGTATTCGGCAAACTTAATAAAAACAACTTAAACTTAATGGAACTCAGGTCTCATCTATCAGGCGCGTGCGCTTCATACAAGCAAATAAGCACTGCATACCCTAGTCCGCTGGCCTATGTAAATCTATATAATCGAAATCTATTTATTAAATACTACAAGCTGAATAATAATAAATACACTATAAAATTATCAGATACAATAAGAGCTTGTGCACTGCCATCTATTGGTCCGTGAGCGAACTACTAAACAATTAGAATATATAATAGAGAGGTGTCTGGAAGCAGAAAGAATCGTGCTTATTAGCAGTACATTTAAACGTCAATCGATTACGCTGTCTACGAGACAAATATTTTGCATGTGTGTGTAAAATGCACGTGTGTGCTGGCTGACTGAAGGCACTGCCTACAACGAAAATCCAACCAGTTTAAATAGTTGTCAAAAACAAACATAATTGTTGTTTAGCCTTAGGCCTATTATTAGCAATATAGCATCGTACGCCATTATTAATTATTTCACAGAGCTGTCGAGGGGATTTTGAGTGCTTTGTAATTGATAACTAAATAATTAGTGAAATTACCGGAATTACTGTAAATTATGGAAAATTATACCTGTGAGATCTGTGCTGGTGATGTGTGTTTAAATAAATTAAAAACTGGTGTTTTCTCGACGTTGGCTTTTGTTGACAAAAATAAAATAATTTCTCTTGGACGCTGTGTTCGCGATTTAGATCTAAAACAACAGAATGGTAATACGACACGTTCTTTTAATAAAAAGTATTATGATATTTATAGCTGGCTAGCGGGCTGAGTACACACAAATAAACTATTTTGTTTGTTAACCAAATTGCGATCAACCGAAAAGAAAATGAGGTATTGACAATGTTCAACAATATTACAGGCGCGTGTTTAACGAGATTATTGACAATGTCTTGAACGAGTGTCGTAGTCGTTATAAAAACTTAAAAGACCTTAAGTTTTTCAATCTACTTTCGTATGAATATTATACTTTGTATTGTAATAATTTTCCAGAGACTCATTAATTCGCATGAACATTACTTTAACGCGGATCGCCTTAGGAATGAGCTCCGATGCGTTTATAAATCAGACGAATTAAAAACGTTAGGAATATTTGGTCTTATTCAATATTTACATACAAACAATTTAACAGCCATATTGCCCGAAGTTTACAAATTAGCAAAATTAATAGTTACGATTCCAGTTAGTAGCGCATCGGCTGAACGATCATTTTCTTGCTTAAAAAGAATCCATACATATCTACGAAACACACAGGGCCAAAGCAGACTCACTGATTTGTCTATGATTTCAATTGAAAAATAACTTTTAATGATTTTAAAGCGATCTTGTAATTTTTACGACGTCTTACAGAATTATTTTAAAAAAGATAGGCGCGTTGATTTGATTTATAAAAATTAAACTAATACCTACAGTCAAGTATGTTAATAATTTCGTTCATTTATTTTTGTTAATTTGCGCAAAAAACACTTAACATCTCACGGCCTTGTAATACCTACCTACAAAGCCACAATGGATATAATTTAGGTGACTTGTTCTCACCATCAGTCACTTATTTGGATATTCATGGTGACCACACACACAATCATCAATGGCGCTATGTCGAAAAGTCGCTGAATTGAATTTGGTAAGATATTTTGTTTATTTATTGTACACAGATTTATATACACACAAAATCATTTATATAATAATAATAATATTCTACCACATACACACAACACCATCTAGCCCAAACTAAGCAGAGCTTGTACTATGGGTACTAGACAATAGATAAACATACATATATACTATTTTTTTGTAAATACATACATATTATACATAGAAACACCCAGACCAAGACAAACATCCATGTTCATGCACACAAATATTTGTCTTGTGCGGGAATCGAACCCGCAACCTCAGGCGTGGCAGTCGGTTACACTAACCACTACGCCATCGAGGCCGACTATAAATGAAATCTAGTGCCCTCGCAGAGGTTTCGGGTAGGTAGGGCGTGCATACCCTACCAGAAATCTTGTGCACGCCCCTATCATCTATAACAAAGAAATGTAAACATGCACTAGCAGGCCGACAAAATATATAAATCGATATCGGAAACTTGGTATTAAATTAAAGCGTCAATTAGGTAATGGGTCGATTTCAATATAAATAAAGGATAATGTAATGTCAAATTCAAATCGCGCGGGTATTTGACTGAATATATTTCGCTCATCAAAAAATGAAGAAATCTTTTCTATGTATTTATTTTCTTTCTTGACAGCAGCACCTATGGTGTATTTGTGTTTGGACTTGACCAAAACTAAAACAAGAACAGTCTTGAACCATGCACTAATATTTAAATACTTACTACTAAGGCTAAAATTATCTATGAATAAAGATTTTCTTATCTTAGACAATTTTAAAACGACATTATAGAATTAATTTATGGTTCTAAAAGCGGCTTACTAGATCATGAAGTCATTACACGCGATACGAGTTATACGATGACTGTTTCGCGGTAAAGTAGCAGGGCGCCGGTGGTGTAGCGTAGTGGGGGCGGCAGGAGCGGCCCGCCCCGGGCGGCGGCATTTTTAAGGGGAAAATTGACAATAATTAATAATAATATCTTGTAAATATCTGAACTGTGCAATACACAATATTGATGGCTGTTCTTGCTTTCTTTTAGAATTACTGAAAATTATAGTCTTTTAATTTGAAATACCTAAATAAGAGGGCGGCTGAAGAATATTCCGCCCCACGCTACGCCACTGCATGGCGCGCCGGTATTCTAAACGATCCGGAGCAGTCGTGGGTGTAATCCTAATACTAATTAATATTATAAATGCGCATGTCAGTTTATTTGTTACGCTTTCACGCCTTAACTACTCGACCGGTCATTATGAAATTGCATTCATGACCGTTCTCAGTGAAACAGAAAGGGAAATAGGGTTCTTCCACCCAAAAAAAAAGCACACCGTTGTTATGTATTACCAATGTACCTTAGAGTTCTTCACTATTAACAAACATTTCGCGACTTTTCTACATTTTATTATAAATACAAAATAATTATAATAGTAGGCGCTTGGTAAGGTAAAATAAATTATAAAGACTTATAGGTATATTCATAGGTAAATGGTAATTAATACATAACAACGGTGTGCTTTTTTGCACGTATGAATTCAAATTACAAAGGTCCCTGCTGGGCAGACAAAATTTTCTTGCTGAATTTCTCCTGTTCTTTAATACATGAATCGAGAGGTACATTGGCACAAATTACTATCCGTATTATTTTTATGTATTCCGAGCGTAATACAACCACGGGCCCCGCTGGATGGATGAGGCGATTTATTGTAATTTCATTTATTTACATAAAAATTGAGGTACATTGGATCTTGTTAATAAATTCGTGAGGTACATTGAACAAACAAAGCATTGCCACTAGTTTTTTCGTTCTAGCTCGAGTAGCCCCGCTAGATCGATACTCATTTTCCAAACTAGCGGGTATGCATGCATACGTTGTTCATTTACATATTACACTTTTACTGCAAATCAAAGTAGCAGTAATAAAATAACGTTTGTCATGCGGCTCTAGGATTCCAATAAATAAGGTAGATTTCAGTTCGTGAATATTAAATAAAAATCAATAATTATTGTGATAATAATTTTAATCACCATTTACGAATCTTAAAACTATGTATGTCTATACAAAAAATATAACTTAAATTTAGTCAGATAATTAGTGAACATCATTATAAATCATCTCACAACCGCTGCAACATCTCCATCATATATTTCAAACCCATTCATATAATAATATAATTGCTCAACATTAATTTTTCATAACAGAAATACTAGTTGTTCTTCGACAACAAGCTACAGTGGGCCGAGAACAACAACCACTCTACTATCTGTACTTACGTAATTCATCAAATAGACCAGGGAATATACAACTTTCTATTAAATTGAGCTCTCTGCTACACTCATCGATAATCACAATTTAAGTTTTTAATATCAAATTTTATTCAACACCTACGAAACAATCAAATATAATCTTTCCAACTATTCCAGAATGTTCGGAATCCTCGCTCTCAATCTATAACATGGTCGATCTAGTCTTGAACATTTCATCAATGTTATAATACTGGTTAATTTAGTTAGAGAATCTTGAGATAGTGCGTGGTACAAGTCACAAGGTACAAAAATAACGTGGCCGTCCGTCGACATACAAGTATTTTTTATAACCACAGTGCGTAGGCCATTTCACCGTTTGTTCCACCACCCACCACTGGTGAGGTATATATTAATATGCAATATAAATTACTCATCTAAAACAATAAAATTACATTGTACATGCAAGATATATTTACAGTTTTTATAACTTTCTATGCTAACCGTAATGAAAATAAGGATTTATCAAGTAACATTATATTCAAGGTTTACTATGCATATTTGATATGCATAATAGTAAATAATGCATGTTAAAGCACCAACATGTGTATATGGGAAATATATGAAGCATAATTTTGTATAATTTTGTTCGCCGTTACAAAGTAACACTATCACTGACTCAGTAGACGATTACACACGTCCGCAATACATTATAATAATAAGTGTACGTGCTTTGAAGAGAGATTTGGTAAATGTTAAAATTACACATTAATTATTATACTAAGATTATATTAATTCGCTATGGACACCTACATGACGATTAAAATTCCCTAATAAATGAATGACTAATTTACGTTAATATATTCTACGTAATAAAGAGGCGGCCCCATTTACACTACCTAACTTGTGTAGCTCGCGACAACGTGACACGCGACACGCGACGTTGTTGCGTGACACAGATAACGTACTACATATAACGTTATTTAGGTTACGCCACATTACACCAACTCAAAGGTAAACTGAACAATCACGGGCCTCCAGACCAAAATATAAACCATCACTAGTCCTATCTAACACAGGGACATCAATATGTTTGATTTAGAATGCGATCTGTACCTACTAGGTGCTTCGGATAGCCATCCCGCCTTATAGTCACGTATTGTCTTCTCACCATCTCTCACGATAAAGGCTAATATCTCATACCGAGTTCGCTATCTGTCAAAACATTAAAAGGTACAACGTTAACAAAATACCGGTAATCGTCGCCACATACCGTCTACTGTATATACACGGCGGAGGTCGTGCGACGGTCACACACGTAACTGAGGTATCGAGGTTAAACTCTAGGTCCTCGAAAGTGATCCGGATCGCTCGCTCCGCCCGCTAACCCTTATTAATAACAATCCTAAACCTCGACATTTGACCGGCAAATGGTTGGTACTAATAATAAATCCTACAATAGGGATATAAGATTAGGTGAAACGAATAAAGTAGCTAGGTACATGTGTGCGCGGGCGCCTAGAGTATGTTGGTGTCGATGGGCGGCGCGTGACTGCGCAGCGCGTCCCGGATGTAGGCGGCGATGCTGCCGTCGGCCACGAGGTGGAAGAAGAACAGGTGCTCGAAGCTCTTCAGCGAGATGGAGCGCAGCGCCGGCAGCCGCAGCAGCAGCGACGCGAAGCGCCCCTCCTCCGACCCGCGCGACCGCCGGCAGTACTCGTCCAGGCACGAGAACATCTGTAACGCACACACACACACCACTCACTACCACTCAATACACTACCTACTACTTTGTCACACCACTCCCACTAGAAACACAATTGTCCTATCGAGTGGCAGCGGGACTATGGGTTTTCTATTATGGCATACCAACAATTGAGTGGCAGCGGGACTATGGGTTGTCTATTATGGCATACCAACAATTGACAGAGTAAAAGTAAATAATATACTTAGCACAGTTGAGTAAAATTATTAGATATTCATAACGCTTGTTAAATTTTTTAGGTTAGAATGTGTACCGCAACTGTCTATAGGCATAACTGTACCTACGTGTATTATTCCTGTTGTACAATAAAATACTAACAATACATTTCTTAATATTATATATTAGGAAATGTTGTGTTACAGAAAAACTATAATAACTTGAATTATTTTTAACGAAGGACAATACCTACATCAAAATTATATTTAAGGTGTTACAAGAATCATTCATAAAATTAACAGTTTGTCGCACCATCTTCATTAATTAGTTCTGGTTATAACAACTTGTACAATTTGTTTTGCGATTTTTTAACTAACTGTAATCCGTAAAACATAGCTCGAGTCCTGTGATAAATGTCATCCGTATCACCGGTATCACGCCCATCAAGTTCCATATTTCATGACGATATAAAATGTCATAAAACAAAATCATACTTTATTGATAAATGTGCACGAATATTAAGATTCCTTGCATCCTCTTAACCAAACTATAAAGTATCAAGCATGCAAATAAATTAAATTCAGCGTTACATTTGATCTATAATATTAAAATACCAGTGTTTATACGGCATCCGTACGGGTCAGCTGTGTTATACGCGTTTCTATTATTTTAATTAAGTTGTTTACTATATTCATTGTGTTATCGCGGTGCAATTCCGAGAAGGACGGTCGGCCGGTACCTGGCTCGTAACGGTACGATGGACCTTTTTTTAACTGCTAATGGATAAACAACTATTGGAACATTATGAAGATGATTATAATTCGGAGCATAATGGTTCTATGAATGAAAGTGAAATGGTTGATATGGAAGAAAAAAAAATAGTTGAACTTAGACAAACAGAACAAAATAAAGAAAATATGAAGAGGATACGTGATGAAGAAGAATGGACTGTAGTTGGAGGAAGAGAAAAGAAGTTGAAAGATGATATTATACAAATATATATATCTAGTAATGATAAAATGTCTAAGCAATTCGCTTTGGCTAAACTTTTTGACAAAATTAATGTAAAGAATATAATAACAGTAAAATATATTAGCCCTTATAAAATTAGATTAGATATTACAGATGATGCTAGCGCATTAAAATTAATGACGGATGAAAATCTCAGTAAAAAAGGTTGGAGAATACAAAAGGCAATGGAGAAAAATGTATCGTATGGTGTTATTAGAAACATTGAACTGGAAATATCTGAGGAGGATATTATTAAAAATATTACATGTCCAAGCCCAGCCAGATTAATATCGGCTAAACGTCTGATGAGTCGAAACATTGATAAGGAGGGATGGAGTAAATGCGAATCGGTCCGTCTTTGTTTTGCGGGCTCGTTTTTACCAGCATACGTGTGTGTTGACAGTTTGCGCATTAAGGTCGAGCAGTACATCTTCCCTGTATCACAATGCTCTAAATGCTGGAAATTCGGCCATATTGTTAAGTTTTGTCCCTCACCTAAAGTAGTATGTCCTAAATGTGGAGACAAACATCAGAACTGTGATACTCGGTCATTTAAGTGCGTTAATTGTCTGGGTGACCACATGGCATTGGATCGATCTTGTTCGCTTTTCTTAAAAGAGAACAAAATAAGAGATTTGATGGCTCAATTCAATTGTACGTACAAAAAGGCTCTAATGATTTACGTACCTCCAAAATCACCTATACCCACGCAAGAACCCGTGTTATTTACGCAAGATATTATTGAGCCGGTCTCCTTTTATTCTAACACTGAAGATGTTATTGGTTCCAACCAGGAGAAGTTGACCTATGCGACAATAGCTAGGCCTAAGCCGTGTTTGAAGAAACCTACAGCAAAACAGGATAAAACTTTACGCTGCCCTACACCATTTGTACCTGAAGTGAACGTATATGAATACGATAGTAGTCCGGAACAGGCGGAAAGTCATTCGTTACCTGACAAGGAAGTAAAGGCAGAAAAAGAGGTTAAATTCGAGGAGCTTCTAGCGAAATTGGCAAATGCAATTTTCTTTAAGAGAGGCACATTTTTTGAGAAAGTTAAATACATTATTAGACATTGTTTAGAATGGTTGATATTAGTAGCGGTAGAAAACATTTCGGATTGGCCCGTTTTAAAAATGATTTTAGATTATCTAAATGGATAAAAGCCGCTCATCGGTTCGCCTAAATATCATTCAATGGAACTCGCAAAGTATCAAACCTAAGCTAATATCTTTTGAGAGTTTATTATCGCAGGAGAAAATTCACATTGCGGCTTTAAGTGAGACATGGCTCGTACCCACGGAAACGCTTAAAGTAAATGGTTATTACGTGTTTAGGAAGGACAGAGGTGATGGATATGGAGGTGTTGCTATCTTAATCCATAAATCCATTAAAGCACATGAAGTTCCGGTGACAGTTAGTAATACTGGTATCGAAATTATAGGTGTTAAAGTTTATAATTGCGACTACATAGAATATATATTCTCCTTGTACTGTGCGCCATCTATAAGTACCTCGGTCGCTGACTGGGATAGTTTGTTTTCTAGTTTAAAACAGAGGACTTTATTACTGGGTGATTTCAATGGCCATCATACAAATTGGTCAATAAAGGCGGATCAAAGAGGTACGCAAATTTTTGATGCTTTATTGGATAATTCATTGGTTACGTTAAATAATCGACAGAATACTCGAATAAAATTAGTTAACGGAATCTTACAACAGTCTTCGCCCGATATATCGTTGGTCTCTGCTGATATAAGTCTGCGTATGAATTGGATGGTACTCAATGAATCTTTAGGCAGTGACCATCAAATAATTAAAGTTACATCAAATCTTGAATCATTACGTAAGCCAGTTATAAAAAGAAATTATAAAAATGCTAACAGGAGCTCCTATACTAATTTACTTAAAGAACTCCTTCCGAGTGTGACGCTGTCTGAAGATTTACAAAAATTATACGACAAATTTGTAGACTGTATTTATTTGGCAGCAGAGCTACACATTCCAAATATCAAAGTTAATTCTCATCCTAGCACAAAACTTTTACCTAAACCTTATTGGTCTTCTGAAATTTCAAAGGCTGTTGCTGAACGTCGATTAGCTTTAAAAAGATTTCGACGTAACCCTATTCCAGAAAACCTTAATATTTTACAAAATAAAATTCGTGGTACACAAAAATTAATTCGTAGCGCCAAATTAAAAAGCTGGCAAAATTTTTGTTCTTCTATCGACCAAAGTTGTTCGTCTAACGAAGTGTGGCTAAGAATGAAATGGCTTAAAGGGAATAAGACGTATAGACAATATGTTGATAAAACGAGAGCAACGCAATTATTACAAAGTTTGGCTCCTGATTTTGTATCCCCTTGTAGACTATCGTTAGTTTCACGTAATTACAAATTAGAAGTTCCAATAGAATTAAAGGAAGTAGAAGCATGTATACGCTTGAAAGACACATGTCCCGGTGACGATAATATCTCTTATTCAATGATAAAACATTTGCCTTATATTGGGAAGGAGTTACTTACTAATTTGTACAATAGATTCTATTCTAGTGGCTTTGTTCCTAGGCAGTGGAGATATATAACTGTAATTCCGATACCTAAACCAGGAAGAGATTCACATAGTGTATCGTCCTTGCGACCGATATCTATGATGTCATGTCTATGTAAGGTATTTCACGGCATTTTACTCAACAGACTAGAATGGTACGTAGAAAGGAATCACCTTTTATCTCATAATACCACAGGTTTTAGGAAATGTCGTTCGACAATGGATAATCTTACGAGCTTGGCGACTAGAATTCAATTAGGGTTTTCAAAAAAATTATCTACTGTAGCATGTTTTATAGACATAGACAATGCATATAATAACGTTGATGTTAAAAGTTTAATTAGAATTATAGATAACATTGGGGTTGGGTCAAAATTATGTAATTATTTGTGGAACTTTCTTAACGAGAGATATCTTAAAATCAGTATTGATGATACAATTATCTGTCGAACTACAGGTCGCGGGTTACCCCAAGGTGATCCTCTATCTCCGCTATTATTTAATATTATCACTATGAATATTTGTAATTCCATTAGTTCGAACAACATATTTATTTCTCAATATGCCGATGACTTCGTTATTTATTCTGTTGGTAATAATATAAAAAATATTTCATTTAATTTACAAATAGCCTTAGATAAAATTTTTGATTTGCTTAGAGAGATTGGGTTAGACATTTCGGCTACAAAAAGTAATGTTTGTGTTTTTCAATCCAGTTTTTTTCGAGAATCACCTAAACTAAAAATCAATAAAATATCATTAAAAATAGTTGATAGTGTAAAATATCTAGGGCTATGGTTCGACCGAGGACTTAGATGGAGCAAATATATCAATGAGATTAAACAGAAAATTTAATCATATATAAATATTTTTAAAGTATTGTCTGGTAGTGGTTGGGGCATACATCCAATACATCTAAGACGTTTATACATTAGTCTAGTTAGAAGTAGACTAGATTACGCCAGTCATCTGTATAGTTCTAGTTGTACCACACACCTAAATAAGCTACAAATAGTTCAGAACCAGTTTTTGCGAATAGTGGGAGGTTTTGTTAGAAGCACTCCTGTGCACGCTATGGAAAGTGAGCTATATGTTCAACCATTACATGTACGTAGGTATTTTTTGGCTACAAAATACTGGCTTAAGATACAATCCATTAAAGACAACGAGATAGCTGATTTGATTAGACAACTCTATGACCTTATGCCTACTTCTAACTGGAGACGTAAAAATATCCCTGTGATCCTTCTGTCCTTAGAACATTTTAAAGCAATCCCTTTGTATATTAGTAAGCAGCTTGAATTTTTTGGTTTTGATACATGGATGAGTAATGTGAATTTAACAAATATGGTGAGACCTTTTATCGAAGTAATAGACAAATCCAAGCGTCACTATGATGCTATAGACCTTTATAATATATTTATCGAGTTTATAAATAATAATTATTTTGGTTATTACAGCATTTTCACAGACGGCTCAAAAGGTAAACAATATGCTGGTGCTGCATTTTTAGACCCCCAAACAAATAGTTTTATTAGACTTAAAATTAAAACACCACATATCTGCATCATGGCTGTAGAATTGATAGCTATCGCAGAAGCTGTTTCGTACATTATATCACTCAAGGCAGGGAATTATGTCATTTTTACAGATTCTAGAAGTGCACTTCAACACTTAGTTCGATGTACCTCGACTGCTCGCGGTATGCCAATAGCCTATGACATTTTAAAATCAATAATAAAATTACAATGTGATGGTAAAAGCATATTCCTTCAGTGGATTCCATCACATATTGGTTTGGGGGGTAATACTACGGTTGACCTTTTAGCGAGACAGGCAACATATTTGGGGTTTCCAGTGACTCATTTACCGTATTTTAAAGATCTTTTATCTACCGCCAGAGAGAATGCTTTGAAAATTTGGAAAGAGTACTTTGATGAGAGGTCCCTTACTGCGGGTATATGGTACAAAACCTTACAACCAAATCCTTGTCGTTTTATTTGGTTTGCGAGTTCCAGTTTAATAAGACAAGATGTTGTAACTGCCTTGCGGATCCGTTCCGGACACATGCCACTGAACAGTTTCATGTACATGATGAAAAAGAAACCTTCACCTAACTGTTGTAGATGTAACATCAAAGAAGATGTTTACCACATTTTAGTGGAGTGTGCACGGAACGAGGTTGAGCGGAAACAGTTTGAGGCAGATGAATCCTGTTGTTTAAGGTCTGTTGAAGTCTGTAATAGCATCTTGTCTGCTCCTTTATCAGAGCGGGCGATATGCTTGTATAAAATTGTAAACAGTGCACTAAAAGTTAGATCCTAATACCATGTTAATTTCTTTGTGTTATTGATTATCTTTATTGTTTTTGTTATTGTATCTTCCTATGGAGGCGACATGATCACTACGTGATCAAGCCTCTTATCGACAGTAAATAAAGAAAAAAAATAAAAAAAAAAGAATTAAAATAGGTACATAATACAAAATAAATCCGATTTAACCTTAAAGCGATTTAACCTACTATACAATCATTTTATTATTTTCTATTTCTCTTGATTCATTTATTATAGTATATTCAATTACAATATATATACAAACGTATACCTAATTACATTAATCGCTAATGTACCTATAATCAAATGTGATCAACATCGTTCCAGCCCTCGGAATGTTACTCTGATAACCATAACAGGACTCAAGTTATATTTTACAGTAATTTACATTAGATACTTTATTAATCGACTATGTCATGATGTTAAATAGTTTAAGCATAAAATTAGTAACTAGCTTAGGAAATGACTAGAGCCATCCATTCGAATGGGAAAAACAATGACAATATAAATGGTTATTTAACGCCGCGCTCATTTAAAATTCAATGACCATCGCTTTCAAATGCAAAAAAGGTCAAATGTGATACGAAAATCTGTATTAATTGTAATTCCATGGCACGTGGCGAGGGTGACATTCAAATACTATTCACATGCATATTTCGAGGTCACGAGTACATTACAATATATATTATGTAAATGCAAATTGATATTACCTTCTCTCGTAAAACGTCCACTTCTTGTCTGTTTTTCAGTCCTTTTACGTCTGGAATAATAAAGATTTACATATTTAAAATATATTTGTCTGGATCATGCATCACATCTAAGAAGTTATTTTTACACTATCAAGGTAGCAAACAAGCATAAGGCGCGATAGTAATCAGCTACGGTAAACTATAATCGCTTGTACCAGGGATGTTACCCACACGTTGCCGATCCTAGGCAATATGAATTAAAGATGAAATGAAAGAAAGACATAGGGTATGCTAACTCCAAACTGCTTGCGATCCTCGACAAGTTTGCTTTTGCTATCAACGTTAACACTAGGATATCATATTTGAAAGTAAATAACAAACAGTATTCGTCAGTCAACCAAATGACATAGTTTAGACTTTCATGACAGATAATTATTCTTGAGTTTATCTATAGAATCAAAATTAGATTATCTAATCAATAGATTCACTTTTTATTGTACAGTTCCAAGCATAAGTGGTGACATGTGGATGTCTGTCTCTGCTTATTTGTATCAATGATTATATACAGTGGTGGACATATAATTAGAAACAGTACATAAAACTTAGGTAAACACAAAATGAACTATCGTTATGAGTAAAAAAATATATAGATTAAATCACTATTAACTATGCCAGAATATATATAGCCAATGAGTTAAAAAACTCATAAAATATAAAAAAAGAAATCTTTTTAATATTTTTTTCTTTAATTATTAAAAGAGTTTAAATATGAATGATAGTTGAATTTCTATTATTGGCCGCTTGGACAAATTAGAAACGGGACCCAAGGTTCGTTCCATTTTTTAAATTTTAATAAAAGAACCTCTTCCTACGCTTTTTCTGTAGTTTCGGCGGCAATTATACGTCAATTTGGAATTACATGAATAATAAGTTTTGTTAAAAATGGGTAAAAATTAGAGTTGTGATGAGTCAACTAGGCAATTAATTGTTAAATTACATTTAGATCGAAAGTGGACTTATAGAAGAATTGCTAATCATCTAGAATGTTCTATAAAAAAAGTTTTCAATGCTATTGCTCATTACAACAGAAACGGAACTACTAAAAGTGTTGTTAGAAAGGCTCGTCCAAGGAAAACGTCTCCCCGGAAAGGTTTGCAGATAATACGTGTAGCTAAACAAAACCTCCTTAAAGGCTCCAACGAGATTAGAAATGACATTTTTCCACCTGATGACCCAAGGAACATTTCCTCGAAACTGGTACGCCGCAGATTAGTGGAAGCTAAATTGTTCGGGAGGGTTTCTCGAAAGGTACCGCTTCTTACCAAGCAACACCGAGCGAAGCGATTTTTATTTGCAAAGAAATATCTTAACTGGACCGTATGAGAATGGAAAAAGGGTTATTCTCGGATGAAACAAAAATAAATATGGTGAATTCAGACGGCAAACGCTACGTTAGACGTCCAATAAACCATGCTTTTTGATTATAAATACACGAGGAGCACAGTCAATCACGGCGGTGGTAACATTAAAGTATGGGGATGTTTTTCTGGTTGCGGAGTTTGACCCGTCCGTAAGATTGAAGGTATAATGGATAAATTTCAATACAAAAACATCTTAGAAGAGACAATGATTCCCTATACCGACGACCATTTGCCTGTGACCTGGATCTTTCAACACGATAACGACCCAAAACACACGGCCCGCAGTGTTAAATCCTTTCTTAGTGAGCAACGTGTTATCATGTTAGACTGGCCTGCAAATAGTCCAGATTTAAATCATATTGAAAATTTGTGGTACATTGTTAAAAAAAGTCTCCGTTAAACGTAATTCCAGTGAAAATGAACTTTACGAAGCCTTTGTTGAAGCATGGAACTCGATCCCACTCGATAAATGTATGAAATTACTTGAATCAATGCCACGTCGTTGCAGAGCCGTCATTAATAACAAAGGCTATGCAACAAAATATTAATTTTTAAGAAATTTAGTAAACCAAACCTTACTTTACATAAATAATATGAAATTGATGACGTTAACATGTAAATAACTTTGATTTTTACCTCATTTCTTGTTTCCAATTACTTGTCCATGACGGATGGTACTGCAAATGTCGTTTAGTTGTTTGTACGTAACTAAATATCTAAATGGTAGTTGTAAACTTGGATATTTATTTGTTTTTTTATGAATTATAAGTTGTTGAACGTATTCTATGCATTTTGTTGTTTTATTTCCAAAAACAAATGTTTTACGGCAATGTGCCTTGTATAATGTGAAATACGTCGCAAGTGTTTCTAATTATATGTCCACCACTGTATATAGGCTTTGTTAATTGTCATTTTATGTTTAACTGTGCTCAACATGCATAGATTGCCAGTATCAGAACTAAAATTCAATTGGCTAATGCATATAACATTTGCAGTGTATTGGATTGCCAATGTACAAGGTTGGTATCATCTCTATAAAATGTTTATTACATCGCCCGGTTTATGTAAGAAGGAAAAATATTCTGAGGAAACCTATACATCTGCGAGTATAGATAGCAAACAACCTACATACATTTTCGAGAGCATCATTAAACAATGATGCTCTCGAAAATGTAGGTATGTAGGTTGTTTGCTAACTCATACCTACGTAGCTACTGCAAGATGTTTTAATCTAACTTGTTTCCTCTGATAGAAAGCTTATACCTAGCTGTAGGACAGGAGATATGATATATATATCTTCGTTATTATATCCATTTAGTGGAGTGCAAATTATAATCAAATGAACACTGTTTTCTTATCTCAGATTCTATATGTATATCGGATGATGAGTTTTCTGATAAGAAATTCACAATGTCATCCCGATAACTAACCGGACACAGCCAAGTCACATTCACAATGTGCTTCATAGACGGCTACAGGCTCGATCTTTTTTACTTATGATCTAATGACATAGGGGAAAATTTGATTCAATACACTTCTGCCCATGGTTTCAGAGAAATGTTAGTATGAGTACCTATATTATTTCTAACAACTAATTTGTGATATAATAAGTGCATATATGCACGTATGTGTGTGTACTAACCGGGGTTGAGCAGGATGATGGCCTTGAGCGCGACGTACTCAGCCTGGTCCATGCGCAGCGTGCGCATCTTGAGCGACAGCTCGGAGAGCACGCGGTCGAAGATCTGCCCCACGCCCGCCTGCAGCGCAGAGTTGCGGTGCAACGTCATGCCTGCGACACACAACACTCTACTTAAGATACATCACACAAAAGAGATGAAACAACCAGATTTATACAAATCTTATTAGTACGTGATCAAATTTGTTCAAAAATAGTATAGATAAATCTGAAAAGGACCTCAAACTTTTTGTTATTGCACCTAAATAAAGCTCTAACACCCGGTTTCTAAGATGTACGTCTTAAATTAAACTCATTACAAGTCTGACCACCTGTCATGAATTCAATTTTAGACACATATTGGCTGTTGCTTATTTTATTAGAGAATTAAAATATACATTTATGTTTGATCGTCGGTTAACTATTGTTTGTGTTTACCTGTTTTACAGGAACCAGGCTTGTCATCTCACTGTGATATGTTTTTTGTTATTAAATCTAAGTATGGAATTTTATTGTTTATAGCTAGATGGTATTATTATTTATATTCCTATTTAAAATTGTCATGTATGCAGTTGCTAAGTTGCTGCTTTAGTCTAATAGATTTGCATGTAAAATGATTACACTTGTTTCATTAATTATTGTCTTCTGTGTATATATTTCATAAACACACATCTGTTTTATTATCCTACATCAATAGGATATACTACGACTATAAATAATATATTTAATTATATTTTAAAGAATCAGTAATGTAATAAAGTATATTATATAAAATAATTTTAAATTCACATAATCACTGTGAGTAATTTTGGATTATCGTCAGGATACAAATTACTCTGACTTTGACGATAATAGTTATAATAAAAAAAGTTATCAGAAAATCAAAACTATACTAAACAGGTCATTATAATAATAGCCATAAATAAATGATTATTGAGTCTCAATAATAATAAAATTTTACAGTAGTATAACAATAATAACATACATACATTATTACAACAGGCCTCATTCTGCCGTCATAAGGGAAAAAGACGTATCTAACATTTTATTTTCAAAAATGAGTTTCTACCTATTTGGAATCAGTAAAAAAGAAGCATCTGCTAGTATTTTTATATAAAATATCATTTTTGGCAGATACGTCTTTGTTCCTTATGACGGCGCAAAATTGGTGTAATGTATGTAATGCAGGAATAATATATGTACATAACATAACATACAGTCTCACGACTGATTCCTGAAAGGGATAGATAAGCATAAGTCTAGCGTGTTTATGTATATAATAACATTTTGTAATAAATCAGTGACTACACTAACATTATTTAGAACTTCAAACACCATTCTAGAATTTGTTAGTATACACTGTTTATAAGTACCTACACTTAGGTGAAATTCCGTTACAAAACGCATATATTATAAAACCTAGCGATTTAATAATAAAATCCATCTTTAATAACAGCTAATTAATGTAATAAAACCTAAAATGTAGATTTTTCGAGTCGCTACCATGACTTTAAAAACTAAAACATGAAATTCAAGGTTTCCACAAAAAAAAGTTGCGGTATGTCACAGCATATACAAATAATATTTATAATAGACTTTTATTATTCACACAATCACGTTCTAAAAGTCACTAACCTTTCATATATTGTAATCGCATTAAATCAGTAGGTAGGTAAGGTATTTAAAAATGGCGTGTGCGAAAGGGTACCGGCTTTAATTGTCAACGTTTGAATATTGATAAGGATTAGTTCTGTATTGTGTTTGTCGCTTTTGTGTTAACTTTAGAAGTGTAGTCACAAAGAATGGTTATTTTAAAAATGGTATTTGTTGCTGGGAACCTGAACATTTCGACTGCACGGAAGTGGTTAAAGTGGTCGCATCGCCACTGTCACTGCGCCGAGTGTTGTGGGTTCGAATCCGACACGGGAAAAAACTCTGAGTGATCCACAAATGGTTATTCCGAGTCTGGGTGTTCTTTGTGTCCGTTGTTTGAATGTTTGTAAGGTCCCCCGTGAAAAACAGAATTTATTCCCAGTGCGGAAGATGTCTTTATAAATAAAAAAACTGAATTCGTACATCAACTGTCTCTGTGCAAGGTTCCATAAATCTTTATTAGGCACTTTAAATATCAGAGTTACTTTCAATAGATTCGAATGATTTACTGGTGGCGAAGCAGTAGAGAATCATTTCGATTTTCGGATAAGACAAATTATATTGAGTTTAACTGCCAAGAAATCCTCAGCAGAACGGAATCTAAACCAATGCCCGGTAGACTGCAATATGTTCGACCCCTATGGCGTAGGACCAGAAATATAGCTGGGAAAATGTGGGTGTAATACATTTGTACCTACCACTCCGGGGATATATACATGCGAATATGTATAATTCACAATTAAATGTTTCGAGTCTGCTAGGCTCGCTTCCCTACGACGTAAATCAGAAACATAGCTGCAGAAATGTGGGCGTGAACAGTTGTGCTTATCCTTGCGGGGTTATATGGGGTTCTATGTATGCATTTCATATAGCTACCTTATGTAATTATATATTAACAAGAGTACTAGTATACTGCCTCGCTGCATAGCACAAAGGTAATTGAAAAATAAATACAACTGACCTTTACTTGAACCTGATTACGTCATTGCATGATGTGTAGTTGCAATATCATTGCTAATGAATATCAAAATTTACATCTATTAAACGAAAACAGTGGTAGCTTCTATCACTTTACAACGTAGTATGATATTTTTTTCTTTTTTTTATACAACTAAGGTGGCAAACAAGCATACGGCCCACCTGATGGTAAGTGGTCAACGTAGCCTATAGACGCCCGCAACACCAGAGGCATCACTTACGCGTTGCCGACCTTTTAGGAAAGGAAGTGGGAAGGAGAAGGAGCGGGAAGGGGTAAAGAGGGTGATTGCGCCTCCGGCACTCTCACTCACCGAACGAAACACAACAGTAGAAGTACTGCTATTTCACGTCGATATTCTGTGAGAGGGTAGTCCTTCCCCGGTCGAGCCGGCCCATTCATGCTGAAATCAGCGAGGCTCTACTACTCTCAAAATAATTGCAGTTGCAATGAAATTAAATCATTACTTTTGAGAAAAAGTACTTCTTGAGAACTTTGGGTAGATTAATAACAACGCCCATACTGTGAGCAGAATGCGTGAATACTAAATTTTAAATTTATATTATATTATTAAATAGTGTAATTGGCGCAAGTCGTTCTATTTAATGTAAAATAAATAAATAAACGCCAATGTGCTAAATTAGGATATCCTTATCATCACAAACATAGCCGCATAGCACCCTTTAGATCGAGAGAATGGCTGCTGTGTCTTCTTCAGAAATTGCTTGGCCTTACCCAAAAGACTCATAGAGATTATGCGGACTTTGATGGTGTCAGAGTTTTACTATAATCGTATCTAATTTTAAAACAGTCCTATACTATCGTCGTTTCCAGTTGTTTACAGCTCGCCTGACAGGCAGCCTTGGTACCAGTTTCCTATCAGGCGAGCTGTAAACAATGGCAAGTAACATATGAAGAAAAGATACTATGTGCACGATTTTGTTAGCGTTAGCTATGTAAACTTGAGGCCTAAGATTGTCCGGTCCGCCCCTATAGCGTGGGATCTTATATACCTGGCGTAATATGGGTTTGTATAATATCCAAGAAGGTGTAGGTGGATGTGTACAAGTGAAGACATGTGACTATGTATGTTTCGTGTGTGTGTGTTCACTTTCTCCGTTATTTTCGTGTTGGTAAACTTTTCTGCGACACAGGCTAGTCTTAATCGGCAAAGTTATACAACATGTTAATCTGCATTTCCATCCAATTTTAATACTACATAACAGGCATATCTAATTGTAATTGTTTTTATTAACTCGCCTTTTTTTAGTTATAGTTGTTAGATCGTATATAAGAGTAACGCTGCGCATGCACAATACTATGTAGGTACTACTAGCTATAGAAACTCACGGACGCTTGTAGACAAGCATAATATAATCTTTGGCTACAAGTTGATTTTGTGTAAGGTAAACACACCAGTTAATATGCATTGATAATCAATATGAAAAAAAGGGGATGCGTTTTTACATTGTTTTATGTTCAGGGTAAGTACTATAAACACTTTTGTAAACATGGCGAAAATGTAAATCAACATGATGTTTGAGAAATTGAAGGGAAATATTCTTCTAAACGGGAAATATACTAATATAATAAGTGACTGCAATTATTTCAACTATAACTCGGTAAACTCGGCAACATTTGAATGCACCGCCAGTCCAAACATAATTCTTTGGGTAACCATGTACAAAACATTGTTGTATCCTAATATTATAAATTCAATTGTGAATTTGTTTGCTTGTTTCGCTTTCACGCTCTATCATGAAATTTCGCATACACGTTATCAGAGGTACAGAAAAGGACATTCGGTACCTTTCATCCAGAAAAAAATACTGTTCTCGATGGATGGATGGCATTTTATTGGCATAACCTACATTAATGTGAGCGATGACTGTCGTTGCAGCCACTCATCGCAGTAAAATGAAGCCCGTTTAGAAGCATAGAAGATATAGATTACATACCAGGCATGAGGCACATAAGTTGTGGTGGCGATGCGGTCCTGTTCCCGGTACCGTCCACGTTCTCTCGCTCCTCAGTCAAATACTGGAAAACGTGTAATGTTGCATTTTAAATACAATATACATTTGACTCAAATATCAACAACATTACCATATACGTAGCTGTTAATAATATATGCTAAATATTCATAACTGTAAATAGACTGACTTTTAAAAACAATAGAATTATAAGAATGTGTGCTGGATAAATAAATAAAAATATTGTGCAATTTGTGTGAGAAGACAACTTCATTTATGTATATAGAGTACTACCTATATAGATTATAGGTAAAGTCAGCTACATAAGTCGATAAACATATGTGACATTTTGAATTACTTTATCATACACAATGATGGTAATTCGTCATCTTTTTTTCTGCATTAACAGTTAAACGATAATTATTTGCATCACAATTCGTTACTATACAACAGTAAATAGTAAGTTTTAATTTTAAAAGACTGTTACAATTCGTTGAATGTTCAGCCATTCATGTCACTGACTTTGCAATACTTTATAAGATAAATACATAAATATTTGTTTCTATATCTTGTAAAATGTATTTTACGTATTGTTGGACTTTTATATAGTTGAGGATGCTACAGAACACCTGTAGCACACTATGTTAAAACTTGTTGAAAATAATAGGAATTAGTCGCCTAAAAACCTCCTTTGCTGGCAAGGTAGCAAAAAAGTGATCACCCACTTACCACTAGGCGGGTGGCCTTTCATTAGGCAGTACGGTGGTACACTCATTTACTAAGAGTAATTGTATCACTTGATATTGTTTGTATATATGTAGGAAGTTCGTAGTTACTATGGAATCGATTATAAAACTTCTTTTACTAAGTATAAACTACACTAATCCTAGTGTGTTTTAAAAATCAGGTAAGGAAAACTACAGCCGAAAGCCTCATACATGTTCATATAACGTCTATCATATATTTTTAAAAGATTACAATATAGTTTATAATTACCTAGTATTATTTTATTTTAACCTTTGTTAGTAGTAGGTTCATGTTGGTGCTGTATGGCTCATCTATTCGAACCCGGGACTGCTCGTACGCAAGTCCTGTTTCTTAACCATTAGCTTGACATTTAACTCATCTTTTATACTCATACAAATTTGCATTATTGATACAATATCTGAATTTACCTTATCTGATTAGTGAAGAGACGGTTGAACATGTTATAATAAATGTTCGATCAAAATTGACATTTAGAGCCACGAGGTCACATATGCTCAATTTGAACGGCACTGTGGACATACAATGACATCCAATTTAATAAAAAAGAAATGTGTGCATTTGTTCGTGCTTGTCTATGTGTATCTATACTAATATTATAAACAGGAAAGATTTGATTTTTTGTTTATATGTTTGTTTGTAATGATATAACTCATAAACTAGTCGTCTGATTCAAAAAATTATTTCACCATTAGGAAGAATTATTATCACCGAGTAACATAAGCTACAGTTTAATAAATATAATACAGTTTAATAAATATAAAACAAAAAAATACTGTTACACCTAAAGTAACCTACTATTACGCGTGCGAAGCCGCGAGCAGAATCTAGTAACAAATAAAAAGAGCACACGATCTATAAGTATGTTTTAGCTCATATAGCTAATAGTTATATATCAACGGCTACTTTGTTACAAAAATGACAATAGAAAATAATAATGACATAGATTGTGCTATGAATACAGATAAAAGAACTTACAATTAAGCATAAACTAGCCATTGTTTTAACGAGTAATCTTAACATAACTGGCTTGTAATCTCCTTATTACTCATAAAACAAAAGAAAAAGTTGTTCATACATTCTAATTTTAAAATGCGACTCGTGCTCTCACCTATTGGCAAATTTGCGCATCAAAACACGAAACAGATTATAAATAGTTTCTAGAATACCAGTTCTGCAAACTTCAATGTATAGAAGGGTATAAATCGCATTTTTATCGGCGGTGCAATGATGCAAATTTTTATTTAAAATGCGAATCATTTATTAACATATAAATTAATCCTAACTAATATTATAAATGCAAATGTGAGTTTGTTTTTTTTGTTATGCTTTCACGCTTTAACTACTCGACCGATCATGATTTTCGACCGAAATTTCGCATATAGGTTGTCAGGACAACAGAAAAGCACATAGGGCCTACTTTTCATCCAGAAAAGTACCCTTACTAACCTAACCTACATCTACACGAGCGAATCTGCGGGCAAAATCTAGCAGAATATAAAGAATAGAAAGATGACTGAGATATCTACTTGGTGTATCACTAAACACTCGTAGTACTCACTTCCATGGAGCGCCAGGCGATTGCGAAGAGTAGGAGCTCATTCCACGAACTTTTGATAAGCAGCACTTGGTCTTCTAGCTCCAACTGACTAAAGTGTGGGATGTCTCGTGCCCACACCACTAGCGCCGCTATCTGTTTGTTGCCTGTAACATTAAATAGCAGATGTTACATTAGAAAAATACCATGTAACATTGTTTTTTTAGCAGACAAATTATAACTACTGCTAGCTAAAACAAGAAAATAAAACAAAACCATATTTAAAAAATATAGCAATTGTTGTAACAGTTTTAGTACTGAATATATTCATAATTTTACTCATACGACATGTCCAAGTGTGGAACATAATTTGAAAGACCTCAACAGTATAACTAGAGAGAGGCGGCCAGCTCCTAAACATAATTGGTCTATATACACAGCACCAGAATTCTGACTAGAAACGTAACATACTTAAGCGTGCACCAGACAATTCTGGGATAGGCAGGGCCCACCTAGCTCCCTCTTTATATAATTATGTTAATAGGCATAAATTCCAGTATTACGCTTTATTTATTAGTAGAAAGGTATCGATAGATATAGGTGTACATCAGGCTACAGTCGCCAGTCAAGGGACTTTTCTTCACCGGTTATCAAACAATGGCCTACTTTTTGACAATTAAACTCGACCGCATATGCCAGTTACTTTGCACAACTACTTTCTTATGTATTTCCCTAAAGAGATACCACTTCATTAGAAATTATATGTATAATAGAGTGATCGCACATTGCGGTAACCAAGCTCAAATCTAAAATTTTGTTCAAAGGTGGAACAACTCCGAAGTACATATAAAAAACAATATATTATATTATGTTAGAACGATGTGTACAGATTGCAGTATCTTTAAGGAAACATTGACCACTCAGCAGGATCTCCTTCTGATGAGATCAGTAGTCTGTCTATTGCACCGGCACCATTTGACTATTTTGGAAACTCTTGGTATTGCAAATGTCGCTTATGATCACGAGCATTCTAATGATAAGCGGTAAACATGTGTGCTTGTTTTTCACCACGATATAAAAATATCTAAACTAATTGCCCACGAACCCCATGATCATATAAACGACCTGTCAAACGACATTTAATAACATATATCATGCGAATCATATATCTTTTCAATTAATAGTCAGCCATATTTGATTCATAATGACGCCAATTTATCCAAGCACTGTGAAGACTACACGATCCCTATTTAATGAATAGTGTAGAGTAGAAGCCGTCGATGCATGAGGAAATTATAGTGATCACTAATGAAGGACGAAGGACTATTAAAGTTATTGACTCGTTTAATAAATACCTTCTCAGTGTAGTATTATAAATTACAACAAATGTATAATCTTTAATATAATTTCTCTACTGTAAACTTAAATGTAGTCCTCAGTTCACTACGCAATTAGGAGTACTAAAGAGCTTCGGTCACGTAAGCCATAAACGTAATGATGAACCATCTAGTTACATTTGAGAGGTATGAAAGGAATAAGATCACGCGGCAGTACCTCAACCAGATGAATTGATCTCATATTATTTTAATCTACACAGAAACCCTGAGAGTGATATCGGTGTACGCATTACATATATTGCTGTATACAGTGTCTATGACGTGTACCTAAATGTCAACTTATAACAATGTCGACTGATATTGTTACAAATTGTCACTCAAGCCATGCTAAGATAGCAGAACCCAAGAAATCGACTAATGCGTTTGTATATTCTTCAAGCAATTATGTATGAAAATACTTTTAATAATACCGCAGCGCAGTGGTGACCGATTAAATCGGTTAATGCACAAAGTTTTTCTACCAATCTCATACTCGAAAATGGTTGACAAAAGGTCACACATTTTCTTGCTTCGAATAACACGTAATACCGTCTATCCTCACTGTTATAAATATCTACGATAGTCGATATGGGATCTCAATACTAGTATCGTTGTGGCTTGCCGTGGAAAACCTATGAATATTTATATCAGCCAAATCAGCAGTGCGATTCAGAACGTCAACTCAACGCAGTTATCGATCCATTCGATTAAATACCGTATAAAAAAATGTTCTATCTCTTCGGGAAAAATGGCAGCTGAAAAGCAATCGCATCATCGGACAAAAACCGTATATGCATTTAAAGAAGAATGTTTAAGCGCAATGTTTTAATAATAAATCGCGATAAAGTCCGTATATAGTAGTTTAATTTCAATAGCTCGAAAATGCTATTCTGAATTATTGTCGCCGAGCCCGAGAAAATTGGAAAATAATAAGTCTAGGGAAGCATAAGGACTGCATACTGACTGTACATTTGTGCACACATTCGGTTGTGTGCACAAATGTCTTTAGTCCCCACACATCCATTTCTACGTCAATTTATCACTAACCGTCCGGATATCTAGGTGCAATGGCAAATGTGTGGCGCGTTATTAAAAGAACAGTTTGAACAAGACATGTGTCTGTATTATATTATGTTAACAAAGATTACATTCTGTATCATCATTGTTATTGTACTTTATAAGCATCATCATTGTTATTGTACTTTCTATAAAATAAAATATAATCTACTGATGACGTAACAGATTAAGATTCCTTGCTGCCTAGTTATCGTTTAAGACTTATCGCAATACCGAATATATGATTGATAGTCCTGTACAATATGTGTTTCAACAATACACTTTCCACCTAGTTTTTATAGCATAAACATAGAAACCTACACATAGAACTCGTCTGGTAATAATTGATTATCATATCCTATAGATTATAATCCGAAGTCAATCCGAATCCGAATTGATAATTGTGAACATCACTCGATACAAATAAGATTTACATGAATTGATAAATTTGTTACCTACTCACGGAAATATCCCTGATATTAATCTACAGGTATTCAAAAATAGCCGATGAGACAAACAACTTGATTACACAAAATAAGCACGTACAGTGAATTGGATCATCAATTTTGTATGAATCCAAAGTTAGAATCAATTTGGAACAAATTAAAACTGAATTACGAGTAAATCGAATTCTGTGCCCACACAAGGGACAACAAACATGTAGCTAAGTATATGTAAGAAAAGGGATTCGATATAGACGTTGAGGAAAATAACACGATGTGCTATAGTACATATACAAAGGATAAAATTGTGTTACTGTGCGCTTTACGATACCTGTTTTACTGTCGCCAGCAATGTTCGATAAGCAATCGTTAAAAATTTAAAACGGCTGTCACACTAATTTCAGATAAGCCTAGCAGCAGCTGTAAAACATAGAAAGTATCGCCAGTCATTCAATGTATAACTCTATAGGAATTGAAGCTCGTTTCAGATATTTTTAGTAACGTTATTACTAATAACGTTACATTGTCATAGTAATAAAATGGCGATACAATAAATAAAAAGAAAATATGAAGGGGCATAATATTTTTTTGATGTGTACGTATTGATCCGCCGCTGTTAAGGAAAATACCCTCCCTTGTGGTGTTTTATTTCGCGGGATTTATCGGGAATGTACATTATTATACAATGACGACACATGCCCGTATAAAACCTTCGACGTTAAATGAATATATTGAAGTTAAAAGAATATCTTTTAATATACAACGATGTATAAAAAATGTTTAATGCGTTTAAACAGTAAGTTTTTTATACTACGGTAGGGTCAGATATGGTAAGCGCCGTGGCGTGGCGTCTGAATTTTATAATAAAGCAAGCCAGATTGGCTTTGTGTTTAATAACTGTTTAATTAAAATTTAGGTTATTCCTTGAATTTTCTTTAATTTAACATGTATTTTATAGATTAGCTTACCAAAGCAAACTAAACACGTGCTAGCACTAAATTAAATGTAACAAGTTATTTTAGTATTTATATAGAGATGACGCCATTGGGTACTTTAGCTTCTAGCTGATTACAACACCGTGAGTATCTCTTAAGGTTGCCATTTTTGTAAAAGAGGTTTGGGTTGCCAGTCCAAGGAATAAGGATCACTGGCTGACACAAACAGCTCCAGTAACCCTTAACACGGCAGAAACACAATGCAATTTTGAAGGCTATTTTCTCGAAGATCCTAGTCGGATTGTTCCAAGTTTAAACGAGGCCGCCGCTGTGCCCTAGAATTCTAAAAAAGAACCAACTTTTCCATACTAACCCAGTTGTTAGAAAATCTTGAATTTGAGTCACACAAACCACAATGATGCAATAGTACCTTTATAAATGAGTAAGTAACCGTCATTTCCTATAGCAAAAGCTTGTATTTGATCGGTTACATATTATATAGGCGATGTACTGGCAATATATCCAATTCTAGGTCTGCTCAGGTGCATAAAGGCTTTGGGATAACGGATCAAATATTTTTCTTTATTGGGATTTTTCTTAAGAAATTCTCAGTAACAGCACAAAGTCTGTGACTGTGCCCGGTAAACCCCTTGTGTAGGACTAACATTAAAGCTGGGCATGGGCGTCATACACCTCTGCCTAACCCTTCGGGGATATAGATGTGGAACTATGTATGTATGCTTGTAGCAAACAAGCCACAAGCTATACATCTCTGCATTTTCCTTTTGAGTTCGTCAATACCTTCAGTTGAACTCGCATCCTTGTCAATTGCAATTTACGAGTACTAAAAACAAACAGTTCCATGTCATAAATATGCAGTATGATATTCGTTTGTAATCCGTCTTTAAACTTGACTGTGTAAATACGGGTAGTTTGCAAGTACACCAGCCTACACTCGCCACCGCACACAATACACCAAGACTGTGACTAAACACTTTCAATCATTTACCCATGAACAAGTTAACTTTAATATTCCGAGAAACATGAATAACAAACAATTTTTTTATGAATTATCATTGTCCTTTTCACTCTTTTTTATCTTTACTTAATTTGACAAGGATAAAGTTGCAAAGTAATTGTGATTATGTATTCGTTGTACAAAAATGAATCCGCTATACACGCAGAATTTCTCTTAAAATGTTACTATTACAAATACATATTAGTAACAATAGGTACGAAATCCAATTTGTTCTAAATCTTTTTCTCTTTGAGAATCAGTTAGACTTTTGGGTATCGTAACAACCTGGATAAATTACAAAGTCCATTTAATTTTTAGTCACGTATACATAGTTAGACTGCAAAGAATGTCGACCATAAAAATGTAATTCACAATAAAGATAGATACAGTATAATATTTCAAGCAACATTTATATTTTGTAGATACAAATTCTGACGCCATTTTAAACCAGTTTGAAATTATGCATGCCATTGTAATAATGTATTTATGTACATAAATACATATCAACATGCCGGAGTTTTTATATCGCGTAGAATTTTTATTTGTGCGTTCAATCTCTACTTATTCGTATCATAATATACGTCAATGGTTTTGGATGGACACGAGTTAGCATTTTAAGACGTTTTTGTACATTTTATTAATCTTGCAATTTAAATTTTAGACAAAACAGCGTTCTGTGCGATGTTTTATGCTTTTTGTAGGATTTTATTGCAGTATGTAGCCTAGTCATTTCATATCTGAGAAAATTTATACCTAGGATTCTTTGTTGCGCTCTGAAAACGCAGCCTATATTAAAATCAAAAAGGTCGTCATCAACACTTAAAATGTTACAGAGCATTGGACTTTAACCATTTAATATACTAATGCTTTAATGTCGTAACCATACGACATGCGTCCTGAAACTTTGCTTAAAAAAAATAGTTCGCCCGAATTAAGGTAAAAAAAAATCCAGTGCTGTCTAAGACCTCCCTATAATATTTTCAAAGGTAGCCTGCGCATGCGGGCTTCATCGTTGCAGTTAGCTTTTCTCATTTTAAAATGACGTCGATAGCTAGAGATTGGACAATTGACAAATAGGGCTGATACATGTTACTAATGAACACAAAATTTGTACTAAATAAACCTTCAACTCAAGCAACACAACGGCGGAAGCTTACATAAGTCTTATATTTCCCAAAAATAGGCCCCTCAGTCATATTTCAGATACCGTAAGCACTAAACGATTACCTATTAAATAGGTAATCGTAAACGTCGTTTACCATGTAAACATTTTTTTTTTTTTAAGTTGTTCACTGATTTTTACCTGCTATGATAATGAAAAATCCCCTCAACGCCTACAAGGGTGTTTTATACGTTGTGTATTTTACTTAAAAAGTATAATACACAAGATCTTACAAAATGCATATGATAAACAATCATGAAAACACAACAATTTTAAATTATTTTTGAGAATTTGAAACTATATTTTTACATGAATTAAATGTACCATTGTTTGTGGAAAAACACGGACGGGAAAAATAACAGAACATATTTGATAAAATAGGATGTGTACTAAATAGGATATGTATGTTTTACTTAATACGTTATTAAATACACAACATAAAAATCATTTAAGGGAAACCTATACGATAATACAGCATTAGAATTAGGCGCAAAATAAGGGAGTACCTAAATCTCCCTCATACAACTAAACTTGATTGGCGGTTACATCACAACGTTGTATCATGCATCCCTTTTCTAACCTTGATATATAAATTAATTATTCCTACTTTTCATATTTTTAAGGCAAAGGTATATATTTCGAGTGGATTTTGTAAAATATTTTATTTGATCCTTACTTTACTCATGTTACGTTATCGTAACATGTAAGGTTGTTATTAAAATAGTAATACTAAATTGATTACTCAACTACCTTATAAACATGACAGTTTCAATTAGTCTCTGTTTATATTAGTTTAAGCGTACATGTTGGTAGATGACATTTCCAGGCTTTACGTCAATGTTACCTAGATCGAGAATATCATTTGAATAATTTATTCATGGTATCATCAAACACTCTTGTCAATTTGAATAAATAGTTTTCAATAAATAAATCCTGAATGTTCATATAATTGCTTCTTAAAGATTAATGAAATGATATATTGCGTCACTTATTAATATTAGAATTACCTAGTTGATTTTTATATAAAGGTCAAATAAAAATAAACGTTACAATCCTTTCTAAGATAAGCCTTTAAATAAAAATAATCTGAAAGGGTTAACCTTTTACACTGATTACTGTTTATTCTGTGCATGTTAATACTTTCTAGCAGATTCTGTATATATAACGCTTGCGGATATTAGTAATATTTGCCGTAATATAAGTATTTTTTTAAATAACTTATATAAAAAAATGTCCGTTAGATAACATTGAAATAATAATGTTTTAAAAGCCATTGTCAATGTTTATTTAAACCATCATCTCGCCAATGTTTACGTTTCATTACTCGTGACTAAGTGACGTACACAGACGAACTGCACACATTTGGAATGATATTAGAGTGCAGTTGGGACAACTGCGTTGCATAAAGCAAGTAATATGACCATAGCACTTGCAATTAGCCTAGAATATGCATAAAGCAACGCCAACTTCACTCAAACTGCACATTTGTGTCCGTCCTTCAGTCTGTCTCGGACAGCTGTACCTTTAAGGGAAAATAACTTCATATTAAGCCAGTGGCATACACTTAAGCACGACCGTGTGTGCACTAAGTTTGGTTTCCTAACTAAGTATGTAGCAGAATCTGATAACACTTAGTTGATTTTTGGTGATCAAATCCCCATACCAGTTGCGCCATTCTATAAAAAAATCATCTTGTTCTCGAGCAATTCGACATTAACCGTAGTAATTATTTATAGTTAGGTACTATGGAAAATACTAACTTTTCTTGTCGTATTTGATTCAAACCCACCAAACGCAGTCAGCGGAGGTGAAGCGGTGGGTATTTTATTGTATTGTTCGAAATAGTATAAAACATTACACACACGATCTGGAGCGACAGTGTGTGTAGGTAATGCTTCCTAGAAATTCGAAAAATTCGGCTTCAGAAATTAATATTACCTATAGTGTGAATTTATAGAATAACACAGCAAAACCTATCCATATGTGAAAAATAACTGTCAAAATATGAGAATGATTATGTATGTACTTAGACAACTATTTTAGGAACATGTAAGCAGAGACATAAGGATTCAAACAAATATTAAATCTGAGTACCTAATATAAACCGTGATGCAACACCCCTATCTAAGCGTTCGAAGGTACTCAACTGCGACATTAAAAGAACAAAACATAAAACTGCATTTTAATGTGTTTTAGGTCAAAATAAAACAGTGAGGAATGTCACATGACATCCGTTCATCAACCAAGGTTATTCATCAGCGTCATCGAGCACAATGTAACCCGCAGAATCACGGCGTATTGCAGCCATACTTGAAGCGCGACCACCGAACGTAATTTTAATTTCACGAAACATTTTTACCTTCGACATGCTTGTTTTTTTCTTGATAAAAAGTTTTGGCTAACATTTAAGTTCACACGTCGATACGAATACTTCTATTTTTAGAGTATTATGCCCAAAAAATTTATAATATTATAAGTTTTTACATTCGTTACTAATGTTAAAGATTCTACCCCGTAGAAAACTGCTAACAAGTTGTGAAAGAAATTTCGTATATAATTTTACGGCGCTTGTTATTTACAAAAAGAATATAGGAGTAGAATATAATTTTATACATACTTGCGAAATTATATAATTTGATTCTACTCTTATTGTTATTTTTCCCGACAAAAACAGTTTTGATGTGATCTGGATTTAATGAACGGAAACAAAGTCTATGAATAAACAAGAAATAGAGATTATCCTATTATACTTTACTTATTAAGCACTACAAGAATATAGTCATACCCTAAAGTAGCACAGATATTAAAAAAATGTCATACCTGCATCTTCTTATAGGTATAATAGAAAGGTACTGGGTATTTTGTAACGAATGACGCGACTCGTTATTTCATCAAATCACCCCGACACAGATAGTTTGTTTGTAAGTTATGCGGTCTACACTTCCTTCCTCTGTGTTAGTTTGCTTGCGACTTCTTTCGCAGAAATGGAAATCAGTTTAGCCGGTAAAAAAAAGATTTATATTCCTGATATAAAACGTTATTATTATATTTGCAGGCAAGTCCTATAACTCTGAGCCGATCAGGTATCGCAATCAAAGGTCAGTGCTCGTAAACTTTTAAAAACATGCTCTTAAGAAAGTTCAACAGAAATAGTCGCTTAAACCAAAATTTTACTATCATAAAAATATTTTAGATGATGTCAATCCTGATGTACCTACTTAACAAAATTACCAATATTGAAGTGTACAGATTCGTTGTCCGTATAAAAATGTACTGCGAATCGTGGATTAAACGTTTGAAAATGTATTAGTCAACGGTGTGTGTTCTCACCTATTTGACAAAGGCTGGAGACAGGTGCGCGGAACTTGGGTGGCACGTTGCTGTCAGGGCCTACGCGTAGAAACTGGAATTCCTCGCTAGGGTCTGCTACCAGGGACTCCATCTCCAGCAACCGTTCGATTGATAACTCCTGTAGATCGAATACAAATGTTTATTATCATACTAAAGTAGATAAGCGACTTGGTAATAGAATTTGTCCAATTCATCCCATCGGGAAGACATCGTAAGGAAACCTGCTTGTTTGAGAGTTCGCCTAATGTTCTCGAAGATGTGTAAAATATGACAACCCGAACTGGGGCACCGTAGTGGACTAACCTAATCCTATTCATACTTCAGAATTTGTGATTCAGGCCAAAGACGCGTGCCCAAGCCTAGCATTGGGACAATTCTAAACATAGTTGTTATTACTAATAATCCAAATTACATCTCTAATGGGTAACGATGTGCATAATTTTATTCGAATTCGACTTTCGAATACAGTTGTCCATACACAAAAGCTGATATGCTTAGCAAAAGACTTAGCTCACGCACGTACATATGTATAGCTAAAATAACTGCTGTCGCTACATTTGAATTGAATTGTGCATCTAGTCATTAACAGGAGTTCATTTTATTGTATTTATCTTAAACTTATCTATGTTATAATATAAGTTACCTAACTATGTGCAATTAAAGCCTTCGGATAGTAAGGGCGGTGCTATCAGCGTATTCTTTTTATATATTTACAAAACGTCCTTAAAATGTCTACTAGGCGGAAGATTTTTTCACGTTAACGCATCGTATTGCAGGGTAGCTAAGTAACTATTAGCTATTGTAATACGCAGATACACACCCGTGTGAGGTCTAGCTGACTTATTATATCCCTAGACACCATATGGCTAACTTTGAAATAGATACCACAACAATAAATATGTTCCTTCACCATTAAAGCGATCTAGAATTTTTATATACAAGGATTGGAAAAGTCAGTGGACTTCGATCTAACGGTGAATATCGCCTAGCTATCACTGCTATTGTGAGCCTCAATTATTTTAATATGTTCAGTGATTGCGCTTGAGTGAACAATTTCTCTATTATATACAGACAACGCTCTACGAGTTCTCTGTCAATCATAATTGATAGCGTAGGCACTATTAGGCAAACCAACTCCTAGGACCATTTACTGTTTCCGAGTATTCTCCCATATATCAATGTCAATGATTATAAATATATTAAAATTTGCATTTTATTAAACAGATACTGTTAAAATATTTCTGACAGTTCGTGTGAAAAGAAATCTTGCAGTAGATTTAAGACCACTCCTTTAAATCGTCAAATATTGACCAATTTTAAGGCAGATGTTCAAGATTATTTTTAGATATAATTATTATGTAGTTTCACATGAGTAGGTAGGTGTGCTTAGAAATCTCGGAAGCTTTAGATTAATTGAATGTAATTAAAATAATAATTACAACAACTGTTCCCCGTACCCTTTATTTTGATAGCCCATAATTATAAGCACCCTGTGAAAGACTATACCTGAAGTATAGATGTTGCAGTGAAGTTCAAACAAACTGAAAACAATTTCCTTATACTTCGATAATTTAGGTACATGTAGGTAATGATTTCAATACCTACATTTCTACTTAATTTATACGTCATTCCTTATACTTATAAAGAATGACGTATAAAGTAAGTAACGGAAATTAACGCCATCGTGCATTCTGTCTACTTTTAATATACTTGAAAATTCGTCTAAAATAGTCCACTGGTCCCACAAGCTGTCATGTTGGCAAGGTAAACAAAATTCACTTACAGTTTCATTAAAACGACTTGGTTATTTTTTGTGACTGGAGTCTGCAATTAGACCTAAATATTCACATATAAAGACAATAATTACACTACGACTATATACAATACTAAGTTCAAATTGAAATCTGCTTTCTTTGTAGGGCGTAAAGAGTAATAAGACACTAAGTATACAGTTCGAACATTGCAATAATCTGTAAATACCTCTTCAATGTAGCTATTAAAAATAATGGTACAATCACAATGCTCCTTTTTTATTTGTCTCACCGACTAGAGATAGTTTCAAATTATAATTTCAACTTCAAATATGCCGTTATTACAACGTAAAAAAAAATATACCATAGCGATCATTTTAACATATCTCATTCACCTGCTGGGAAAGTGAAACCTATGTATTCAGTTTGATAAAGCGCAAATACTAAACTTCTTTTTCCGTCAATAAAGCAACATACTACATACATAGACATTTTCAATACATGTAAAGCAGTCTGAAAATACAAATAGCGCGTCGTCATCGCGTCGTCACAAGTGAAACGATACCAGATCGATAGTCGAGCCACAAGCAATAAACAAAGAAATCTGTTTAGTGGCGCGTCACTAGCCATCCACGCCATTAAAACGCAACACTTTACAATAAAAACTCTGACTACTTTAATGGCTTTTGTAATGACGCATTAGGAAAAATTATGGTATCTCATTAGTATCATATCATCACGACTGCAGATTACCGTCGAATGAATAAACAGGGGTGTATTCAAACATATTCCACCAACTAAGTTTTAGTTCCTCTACCATTCAAAGGAAATTTTCATTTACTACTGAACTATCGAGAAAATGTGTAAATTTAAACAGACTAGTAATAGTATAAATAGTATGAGTATTTAAACATTGGTGTATAAAATAAACTACTAAGTATAAAATTCATATACAGTCATGAAAAAGGCAGTTTAATTTTAAAGCAATAATTGATTTTTAGAACAGCGAAGCATTCTCTGAGCTGGAAATATGAAATATTATAAACGATTTCATGGTTGGCAATTCCTTTATGCTTACGTCAATAAACCAATGTGCTAATCGCAATATACATATAATTTTAAATTGTCATGGTTCGTGCAATACTTGTTTCCACAAATTGAAATTATTATAACCTAAACGTAACAACATAAAGCACAACATTATTGGATGACAGAATGTCTGACCCACTAATATTTAACCGAGAAGAGCAATTCAATTAATTTAGAAGGGACTCGTTTGGACCATTAATCAGCCAACCAGAAACCACAAACAGAATCTTTGGTTCTATCTTCGTCATTGTCTAAAAGTGAAAGTAAATTTCTTCAATCTATTATATATACATATTTTAACGCCTAGTCACGTAAATGTTATACTCAATTTAATGACAATATCTTCAGATAGATAGCTATTATATTGACTCGTAAATTACATTAAGTGATCATAACAAATTTCAATTAATTTTCTACTAAAGCCGTGTCACATACTTTATTCTATTAAAATCGGTTCAGTAGCGAAGTTATAATGACATTTATATGCGAGTGTAAATGCCAAGCCCAGTTACTTTTCATTAAAATCGACTTAAACACGATCAGAGTCGGGTGCAAAATTGTTCATACGACTCTGTTGGTTCAGAATCATATATAATTTTCTGTTTTATATTCACTCTAATTTAGATAGAACGAGTAAAGGGCACTCGAGCACTAGAGAACGGGCACGGGGAGACTAATTAAGTGCCTACACAAGGTACTTCTTGCAAACTCAAGTCTGCACATCAATAAGCTGTTTTTTGCGTATTTTGAATTCAGAACATGATGGCCGCTAGACAACGTCTACATTGTACTTTACAAATATGGATGTCTGCAACTTCAATGGTCATCCGATTCGGTTCCGTTTGACATTTGAGACACAAAGGAAACTTCTAACGGATTCTGAGTAACATTGTGTCGGCGTAAAAAATTGAAACATGTAAATATATTTTACTATACAGACAATTAACACTCATAGGCTAATCGGTCTTGTTAAGTTTATTGCGCCCACGTTATTTGTAATACTGCTAGTTTAATAGAAATTAATCACGTGATTTTAGAGGTCGATACTTTAGCTTTTTTACACAAGCCGTACTTAATAATTCATATGGTCCAAATATTTGAATTATAACTTTATGTACATGTGAATTTGAAATAAGTAAAGTCTGAACATAGTATTCAGAGTTAAGAAATAGTTACTCCCGAGAGTGTAATGGACTTATAGCTAGGCTCCTAGAGGTATTAGGTACCTATTTGGCAGACAAGCAGCGGCGTCTAGTACATTTTCTCAACTTACTGCGAGTATAAATCCATCTACCGGGCGCAGATTTCGTCCAGGATTCTCCGTTGACTGAGGCAAGTATAGCTATGGACAAATTAAAGAATCACCATTTACGGGCAGCAGTTACATGAGCTAGCTGTTGCCCGTATCTTAAGGTCATGAATTCGTGTATTACCTGTACGGAGCTGCTGGGGTGTGCGTCCTCTGTGCCCCTAGCTGCTCTCTGTCGTTCCTCCTGTACCGCCTCCCGCTTCATGCCACACGCTAAACATTTCTGGTACCGGCAGTATTGGCATCGGTTTCGCTGTCGTTTGTCTATGATACAGTTCCGTTCTTCACGACAGGCGTATGTGAGGTCTTTCCGAACCGTCCGTTTGAAAAAGCCTTTGCAGCCTTCACAACTGAAAGAGAAATAGCAACATGAATTAGGCTGCCTTAATATAACGTATCTTAAAGACATCATGGCTAATCATCAACTACGCAGCGCAACAGGTAAAAGAGGTATGACGCAAAATATTTCAAGCAGTTTTAATAAAAATCATTGCCTGACATTCAGAAATACCTAACCTTTGTTTATTATTAAAAGTACCTAACAGAACATTAGGAGCTGGCTATATATACGCGTGGTCTTGTCTAATACAATTCTCTTTGTTTGAGCCCGTTTCTCGCGACGCTCTGGATCATGCCGGGATAAAATCCATCATTTTATCGTTTGTTGTTTAACTTATTTTTAATACTACTGCATATCATTCTAATGGCCTTCAGAACAGGATACGAAATTATTGCATTAGGTATATAAATGGATTTACTGCTGCATGTTTTTTTAATTTACGACAACAACTATAAAATTGAATAATTTGGCAGTTCTACAATATATATTTGTTTTTTTTTATGTTATTGCACTTACTTATCAGATTTTATTGTATCTTTTTGTAAGAGTTAAATTTGTATAGCATTTCATAGACTTTTGAGTATTGAGAACAGCTTGTCGTTGCCATTTATTTAGTGACTGTACTTATTAGCTTGCTTGTCTATAAAGTACCATCCACTTACAGGCATACCTAGTACCACTGTTATACATTGCGCCAAACGTGTACTTACGATGAATACCTCGTTTCGCCCAATAACTAAGAGATCCAGAGACTTCCATATTCCTTTTATCTCTATATATATTTTATTCCTTTTAGCTAGAGTTGATAACGCGTGAGTGATACTCCTAGTATAGCGAGCTATCATATGCTTCAATAACCGAATACCATTAGGCTGGCCGTAAGGTTCTCAACTTTGTTGTATAAAATATGCAATACCGACTTGTTGCCAATGACGTCACTAGTTTACATAGTGCAGTTTCCATAATGATATCTTATAATGATATATTCTCATCTTATATAGATACTCTGCTCAAATAACACATGTTAGGTGTGTCAAACCAGTTCTGGTGGTCTACGTGCACATTATCATTCGCGGAGATACCACTAATAAACATACCACGTCACATTTAATTGATCGTATGCAGACACACTAAGAACACGGAATTGAAATGCCTTATTAAATATCAACATCATAGATTATAACTACAAAAAATATAGATAACAACATTCTTATGATAATGATGTAGGAGGACCGCCTTCTGGTCTTGTGGCACTAGTTTTGGTCTTGATGACGACCAGGGAAGCGAACCCGGCACGTATGATACCCGGGTCGGGCAAAATGTTATTAGGTTTTGCTAGGTGTTAAAAATTAAAAATGGGTTAACTAAATACAAGTCTGTGTACAATGTAGCCGTTATAAAAGTATATGTTGAGAGCGGAGACACTTAAGCGATGTGCTACTAGTAGTAAGTAGGAAAGCATATAACTGCTCCAGCCTAAACACTCTCTCAGCTATTATGGCAAAATACAGCGAGCTCATCTGCCACCCTCTCCGCTTTGATATTATCTATACAGTTCGTCTGACGACCGCTTCTCTCAACAAGCCAATGGTTTCTACTAACTAACCCGGGCATCCACCAAAACATTATTCGGCTTTAACCTTCATTAAGGTGATCATCATACACGGATAGAAAATATTATTAGACTGTAATTTAAACAGAAACTTTAACCGTAAAAGTTTAAATTTATCTAAATTATATAAGTTGGCCAGTAATAAAGATATAAAATTATGTGAAATGTATTCTAAAACATATAGTAAACTCTGCATATTTTCGAGAAGTTTCGCGTATATGTATTACATCCACATTTCAACTTTATCATCAACGTAAATGACCTATCACGTTACTATTATTGCCAATTACCTACTATAAATTGTATAATATTTCGACATTTTACTTATCAACATCTGCTCATAATATCATTATAAGAAGCAATTTTGCAGCTACTAACAAAGCCAATAAAATCTTATATAAATATTTTATTTTAGAGCTTATTTCTGCGCTGTATAAATCTCTACAAAATAATGTCCATAATGAGAATTACTCTCAGTACATTAGCTCCTTTATCAAAGCGACGCGTAGTATGCATCACGAATCAATTTAGCACATTGTGGTCTATTTCAGATACACTTCATTCAATTGGCGTTACTCGCATAACAAACATAAATGAATGAGGTATATGTCATTCCACTTCATTAACTCGAGAAAATAACGTAATATCAGTGTTGGTCAGAGACAAAGTTTATCTTCTCCAGTAATAATCCCGGACACAGCCTTCGGGAATTGGGGATGACATCGGACGCCACTCGATCATATTATCCCGTATTATTGCCATATCCTTGGTCCTCAATCTACTAGTACTATTGCCGTAATTAAGAAATATTGAAGTGGACCGCCATAATATTATGTTACAAATAAATATCGAACTCAGTTTGAATATAACATATTACATTTACATCTACCAAACATAAAATAATGAAAATACGTGACTTGTTTTATACTCTATTAATATTTTAAACAAGATAAGTATCTGCAAACTATAATGTTTATAGTAGTGCACCCGCTAAGTTCTTAGAATAATGAACACCAAGGTGATTTATATGACGTTTAAATGATATACACGCCACATTTGCCGTTAGTTTTCACCAACTCGTCACAGTCGGTGAAAACTGAATATTATTATCTCTAATTATAGCATCTAAAGAATTACATATACTAACCAAATATATATTTACTCGTAGTTCTATTAGTGTTGCCGTGTACATACTAAAATATAGAGATCTAATTTAAAAGCCCCGCTTCGCAGGGCTCCTATTTTTGGGTGGGTTTAAAGAAGGAACCTAACATAACCTAACCCCTCCAAGACGGAATGCAGTGAATTGAGGCGTATAGATGCCCATTATGATATATTTTAGTAAGCATAAGTTGCTGTGCAATTAGTATTTTTGATGGTCATTATATTTAATCCCATTTAAAAAACTTTGTGTTTCACTCTTCACAAAGTAACGCAGTAGGTACTTTATATCTAACAAAGACTAAATAGAATAACTTGCAGGATGTATTAACCAATGTCTCAGTAATCTAAAAAGCGGCTTCAATGTTCAACCTGTCTCTAATTATTGTCATAAATCTAGATTTGGAAAGATTTATGGCGCATTGCGCACTTTTAACAATTCAGGACTTGGCTCATTGCATAGAAGGATAAGCTAAAACGGTAATAAAAATCGCAATAAACTGTGCAATTGAAATGTTGAAACACTAAAAATTATTTCTAAGCCTGATCCCCATATGACTCGTATGACAATAACAATGTGATTATGTAAATTATATGCAGCGATCATGATTAATCACTATACGAATGGCATCCGTATACATCATTATGTGTATTAAGTTTATAATAATTTTTCTCTATCTAGTTCTTAGGAACAGCTGCCATGTAATTATTATAAAAACAAGTTTAGATAAGAATGCGTAGGTACCCTTCGATATAAAAACAAATCTACGCCGTACAATGATTCATCATGTTCTATGTAAAACTGCGCAGTGCACAAGGTTGTGCAATAAAATAAAAAGCCTGAGTAAAATCAATATGAGGCCGGTCAAAAGAAACAAGCGGTTGACGGTGACGCATGTAATTCGCTCTCGACCGACGTTAATGACATGATTGCGTTTTGAGCCTTCGACGTGTGTCGCAACTTCGTTCGGCCCATCGACGGATTACACTTTCCTTTTTAGTGCAGGATATGCTTAGAAATTTATATACTAATTTACTTATATGTTTCGAAGGATAAAATATTAAGTTATTTATGTTGCGAAACTTATTGTTTGTAACTTTCGCAACTAATGCATTGCCGGTAAAAATTAATAGTCACAATTAGTTTAGAATTTTACCATTCCAGTGGTAAGCGGTAAACGCTGCCTAGAAACGATTGACAGATTTTTAATATTATTATTAAATAAAGTTGATTATCTGTAATGCAATGTAGTCCTTAATAATAACTTTCCCTTAAATTTTCGGCAATATCTATATTGCCAATTTGCCCTTACGTCGCGATTGGATTTATAAATCCGATCTTTCGCCTTTATAACGTTACTAGGTGACGAGATAATTTATTGGGGTGGGTATAAAAGTGAAAACTGAGCCGTTACGAGACATATTTCTCGCGTTCGTCACTCTCACGAGTCAGGTCCACAACATGCTGCGTGTTTGTAATCTAAGTATATTTATGATCTAAATGTGTACTATGATTTTCATTCAGGTGGGATCGAGTCACGGGCGTGGTCGGTGGACGTTGTCCGGTTTCTACAAAGTTTACAAACACAGCTTTAAATCTTGCATGTTAAAGCATTAAATCAGCTCGTGTGCAAGCACGCACGCCAATAAATTAGGCAGGTAGGTAAGCTACGCTTTAGAATTTGCAAAGGACCCATTTATAGCCCAGGTTATTGTTTTAAAACGATATAACCTCTGTGATAAATTGCCAACTAATATGTCAATGTTATTATGCTATAATTTAGTTTTATGGACTAATTAATGCTGTATAATTAGGTATAATATCTAATATCGCCGTGGGTTGTTAAGTATATTTACAACGTGTCCATTTTATGTTAGCAATAGGTACCGAACAAACAAAATGGCGCACGATTAAATCAAACTTGAAAGTTTTGAAGGTTATACGATTCAATCTATTTACAATCGTGTTCAGCTATTAAAACTGAACTAGGATCGATAATTGTTTTTATCAAACTTGTCACTGTTAGACACTTAAATGAAACATAGCTATTACATTTAGAAATAGAATGTTTGGTAACGATTAAGTAAATGTCAGCGGCATTGTGCATCAATTTTATCTTTTAAGCTGTCTGCGCTTATACGATATATGAGGGGTTAGCATTTAAAAGGTTGAACGTAACACAACATTTATGATCCCTAATGGCTTAATAAACAAGTTAAACACTATACGATGTTAGTTATGTGCCTAGTAAATGTAGCGGAAGGATTGCATGTAAGTTAGTATAAGCCCAACCCTTTTCCTGCAAACCTATACTTTTAGTGAACCTTCGAGGAAATGTCAGGCGAGGGAGTATTTATATGTAAAAGGTTCCAAGGTTTTAATACTAAAATAGGCTTTGCTTTTATCTAGATCGTGTGTCCTAACAGCGTGGTGTGAGTAAAACCTTTTAACTAAGAACATTCGTTATACTTTGCATGCTGAACATGGCTATGTTGTAGGGATTATCTGTGTATATAAACACAGTAAAACCTCACAATTCTTATAAAAATTAAGGTGCATGATTAAGACGAGCGACATAGGTATAAAGTAAGGCAGCTGTTACATATTTTCTCATATCTCCAGCAGAAAACTCGTCCGGACTGTGCAACTAAATTAAAAAACATCAAAGTGGAAAACGTTTCACATTCCATTGCGTTTTACGTGAACGTCATTTACATAGCGTCGGTCGATACTGAAAGAACCGACTGCGAACAACCCTTTGTGGCTACAGCTCTAGTACAGCTAGACAGACAGTTTAGAATAGCCAACATTTCAGAATTATCTAACTGAAAAGTTTTCTTCCTTTTGTCATTACGGCAGGGTAAAAGGAACAATGGGTTATGCGGCTTCTGTCCAAAGGTTATAGTCCTATGAGGGCATTTATTATATTGTTGCCAACAAGTAAATGCGCTCACAATACTGGAAAGCCCAAGTATGCGGCACGTTACTGTTGCGTATAATATTGTATAAACTTTGGATAAACCATAGTTAATATAATTATACCAGTTCTATATAGGTATACGACTACACAATGCAACTACATTAATCCCCAGTTAAGCCCAGTTTACTTCACTTATGTGGATACAGTTGAATAAACTTGTACATTTAAGAGAATGAGGCTATTAGCTAGTACGATGGTTCAATTGGGCGGGTTTGACGATAATCTGTTACCGGAGGTGCTTTAAACTATTATTATTAGTTTAAAAGCATCTCCAGGCATAAAAAAACTCTTTATTGTTTGTCACAAAATTGTGCTAATTCTAAAATGCAGGAAATATAACAACATAAAAACGTACAGTAATAAATTACGTTCTTTGTATAATATGCTAGGTATATCCCTAATAATGTAATTCACAAAAAAGCTTCGCGTTAAAAATAGCAGTACGCGAGCTCTGTCTATGTACATGCCTGCCTACACGTGCCAAGGAACGAATTTACACTCTATACATCTCATCATACCCGTATAATTATTTATACGCAGCGAAAATAAACAAAACTAGGCATTTTGGCGAAAAACTAACAAATCACGAGAGATCATTAACAATCACGTACTAGATCACTGAGATGACGATGGCGTCATTATTAAAGAGAAAGTATAATATATACATAACTCATATACGTTCTAACATCTCGACGCCATTACTTGTGTAAATATTATGAAACTATTCTTCGAGACAAAGACAGTTTTCTCTTCCTTTTGCAATAAAAACATTCTAAGTGGATATTCATATGTACATAATATCGGTTTTCTCTAGTTCAGCAGGATATTGTTCCAAATAAACAATATTATTTATTACTTCAAAGGTTTAATATAAAGTTATGAATACTGAATACCTACCTTTTGAATACCTACGTGATCTTTGTAACAACATTAATAAAATATCAAGGTGAAAACACTGTCGTCTTGTATGATCACCATTACAGTCCAGCTGCGATCAGTAAAGTTAAATCTCAATAATTTATCGCCAAGCGACTTCATCAAATCAGTGAATTTAGTCACAATATTGTAAAACGCGATATTTTGAGATGAATAACGACCCGTGCCTACGTCCTCCAATTAAAACGTTGAGGGAATAATAAGAAGGTGTAAAATCTTTAATTTTGCGCATGCCATAACATAATATTCATTTCACACGCAACCAATAAATGTTGTATCCAAGCTACGGGTAGGTACACAGAGCACAGAGTACACACGTAGAACGATTCTTAGGAACACAGACACAACACTAGCATAACTGTCTAGACGGCGGCATCTTCAGCTACTTATATCAACATAACAAATACTCTATACAAGTAAATTATAAACTTACAGCTCTCTTGTAATAACACCTACATCTTCTATTATTATTTTTGTAGATTTTAATTAAGACATTTAACAGCGACCGCGATTCATATCTAGGTTTTGTATAATTAATATACAGTAATAATTCCAGCCGTAAATTATAATGAACAGCAGTTTTTACATTAATAATATGAATCTTCAAAGACGTGTGTGACAGAAGCGTAGACAGATTAAATATGAATTAGTTTGTTACGTATACATGACTCAAATGATTAACAGAGCCCTAACATGTTGAAGTAAACCATTATTTATATGTGCAAAAACATGATTTAATAGTTTATCAAGAGCTCGTATCCGTTCTCACTATAAAAACGAGTTATTTTTCAAATCAAAATCTTGTAAATTGCATGCATGCCATATAACGTCTATACATAAAGGTGGTGTAAATTTTTGTAGGTACAATAAAGTTTTTTTTAATATAGACATTTTGCATTCTTCATTGAAAATTATAAAGAGCCATAAGGCCATTAACCCACGAATCGTAACTGAACGCGAGACGAATTGATTGGACATTTAATTCTATTCGAAGCGGTCTACGAGTCGCCTAAGGCCTCTGCTGGACGTAAATATTATATATTTAGTCATAAGTTATATATCTACCTGTGTCACGGGGGACTAAGTATATAATAAATTCAGCTACAATTTTCTTTTTCCAAGCGACATACTCAAGAGATACAAAATGAACTCCTTAATTTGGTTTACCTATATTTACAGCTCCGACACATAAAACAAAATTGTAAGGTAGAAATGTACGTATTTTGGCAGAACATATTCAGGGCTATTTTATATTTACACCGATGTGTTGTCTATTATGAAACACCTCAACACGCTTTTATGTCGGTGAGATGACAACAGCTCGCAAATATATTATGTATTGTTTTGCGAGACAGGTACATTAATCAGAAAATTTGCCATTTTCTGCACAAAATAATCTTAACTAAGATTATAAGTACCTACTGTTATAACAGTGCTGAAAATAATTTCGGTACTTTAGAAATGATACGTATGTAACTGCGCAGTTTAGCTTGCATACGGACAATGAGATAAGTCGGAGCAAAAAAATTTTTCATCTAAACTTCTTTTTATCCACCATCTGGCCCAAGGGAAGACAGCTAATTCGGGATATCGAGATCGTAACCAACACCTTCCAAGTAACTTTTTTATTTCGATTATATCGTTGCGTATACCGTATACGTGATGTTTTTGCTTGTTGATATGGCAACATAATGACTTTATACATTTTTAGCTGCTCTATAAAATCAAAATTAGGAGATAGATTAACATGTCGCATTAAATCATTCTATAGGTCGTTATCTAGCCAATTAGTCGCATTCGATTTACATCATTTTTATCTGTCGAATACAAAATTCGGGTACCTATATTCTTGTTTGCATGTTCTGATTGGATCACATAAATGCGAATGCTCGCACTATTGCTCAACAGTTAAACCTAATGATCCCATACATAACCTCTTTAAATAATCCTAATAACGTTATCCAAACTGATATGAATATTTAAAACCAGTTATTATACAGTCACGCCAGTTTCTGTTACTTCTGTGTAGTTACAAAGTAGACAGCCGAAGATTACAGCTAAAGGAATAAATCTATGCTCATATTATTATGTATGCAGTGACAGCCAACCTGTATACTCCATAATGTTTTCCCGATGCTCTGTCTCCACATATAGAACAGAGGTGCTTTGAACCGCTCAGGGGATGGTTCGGGGGGTAATTTTTGAAGGCGGGTGGCGGTGTGGAGTCGTCTCGCATGCCGTCTAGCATCGCCGTGTCTGGCTTCATCTCCGGCGGTGACATCGGCGACATAAACCCGCCCTCCAAGTTCAGCCCTGCAATTAAAAAGTCTAATCAACGTTTGAACAGCTTCAATAATGAAAATCTTAATTACAGAGGCCAGACGTAAATCAATATTTTTAGATTTAATTTACATCCTTCAATGAGTATTAAATTGAAATAAATTATCTATTTGCCGAAACTTATTCCTTTTGTCACCATAGATAACAATGAAGAGATGTAATTTTGAAATTACATCTGGCTGCATTAAACAATTCTCCGGATGACAAAAACTTCGGATGGCGGTTGTTCCAAAATCAACAAAACCGGTTCATTAGTCTGAGGGCTCCTGCAGCAGACAAAAAAGAAAATAAACATACGCAGCCACCCTCATTTTGCTGTGTATTAGAAAACTTTAGGATTTTCAAAAGAACGCTTCTCAGATTGCTTTCAAAGTTTTATTCAATGGATTCTGCTGCTGACGTTTACAGAAAGATTCTCACGACGATGGAAAACATTCAGGTGTTTTAAACGAAAGCATTGAAACGTTTAGAATGCTTAGGTGACGCAAATCATGTATAAACAATGCGTATATAGATACAAATATCGTATTCTGTTTTCTACAAGTTTATGCACATAAACTAAATGCTGTGACGCCAATATCAAATTCACCAATAGGTTCATTCTTCATCATTTGTAAAATATTTATAGCTTGGCGAGTCATTGTGGACTCAAAGAAAAACTGTATAACATAGCATTAATATCGGCAGGCCTGCTTGTTATTGTTATTGCTTAGACAGGTCGCTTGAAAACAGGATTGGCCATAGATGTCATATGAGATGTTTTTTAAGTCCTTAACGAAAACTAAATTATACTACTGAATAAAAAACATTGTTTGTCAATTTTAAAGAAGTATATTGTCTCCTGTATCTGGCGATGAAAAGACACTGGATGTGTTGTATTTTAATATTGATGCGGCAACATACTGCTTATGTAAACAACTTTATATGTATTATTTTAACTATTAATTAAACTGTGTGGCATCGAATTATATATATATATATAGGTATATATATATATATATATCTCTCAGAAGGGTTAGTCAAAGATCTATTTCCACATTTCGCACCAACTTTGCGTACTGTTCACGAAATGGGGGTTATCCTCAATTTCAACTAACGTAAACAGTTCCAATATATTGATAAAGTTGGGGCTGCTGCAAAGAATGTTAACATGATTGAATAAATTATTGCGGATTGATGGTGACTTGTTGGAGATAAGCTAACATCTCGATGTATAATAAAAAATTGCTCATTATCAAATTGTTTATTGTCTGACCGCCGATAGGCAGCTGCAGCTCAAAAAGATAAAGATAAAATGGCAAATCAATCAAAATCGATAGTGTTTCTGTGAAAACATGGCCACGGGGAAAAGTAGTTGTGGTGTAGATGAGACACTAATTATTCATGGCATCAGACAGAATGGCTGCAGTGCCTATTTTATTTAAAACAATAATAAGGAGATGCTCCCATCTACCTCATCTACATCGGCCTTGGCCAAAAGTATGAAGCAAATATATGGGATATTTTTCACGTGCGTAACATTTGCAGTAAGAAACAATACATTTTGTTTGAATATGGATTAGTCGGCATCTAAAAGATATTTAAAGCAATAGTGTACCCAGTTAAGGCCAATAAAACATCAGTTATAAAGCATCTTATCCGTTTAGTAATTTTCAATTTTTATTTCAGTTTACTATTTTGCGTTGTTGCGTACACATACCGTGATCTAACGAACTTCGCGTATTATTTTGTATTCAGTTATATTCATTTCGATACATAACGCCTAAAACATCCGAACTGTATCTTGAAATACGTGTGAAAATACAAAATTTACATGAACAAAGGTAATCCTAAGTTGAGATATCAAGAACTGCTAAGTGTTCGCGCCGAGCGCTGCAACTTACCATTAAGCGAATCACAGCTACCGGTACGCACAGCGATAAGCTCAGAACTGAACGTAAACGTATTACCAGTGACCGTGAAGATCGAAAATTAGTGGGAGTCTTTGAAAAACAGGAAAAATTGTCTTCTGTGTTCGGTGCTGGGTTCTCAAAGGCGAGTAACAACACAGCTTCTGCCAGAAGGACTCGTCGAATACTTCAAGAAGCTGGCCTCAAAAGGTGTAACGCCAGGAAGAAGCCATTGATCCCTGACAATAATAAAAAGGCTCGCTGTACATGGGCCTTAAAGTACCAATATTATACCGAAGAAGACTGGTCAAATATTGTGTGGTCACACGAATCAAACTTTGCGGTAAGTTAGATAATATGAATGTCCAAATGTATAAATAAGTATAATTGAAATTTAAAAAGCTATAATCTTGTCTTTTCATGATTAGTAAAACTCTATTTCTTTTTGTTAGGACTTTGGAACCTCTGGCGCTACCTTCGAGCGTCGCCGTGGACGGATATCATTTAAGGCAGAGTGTGTGGTCCCGACTGTTAAACACGGTGCAGGTAGCGGTATGACCTGAGGCAGCATGTCTAATACAGGAGTCGGCGAAATATTTGTGTGAGGGCCGAATGGACTCTACAAAATACACGAATGTTTTGGAATCGGCTTTATTGCCTTAGTTTTCTACACTTTTTGGTGACATAAATATGGATGGAGTTAAATTTCAACAAGACAACGCACCATGCCACAACTCAGTCTGCACAATGTATGGATGTAATGGTATCGTGAAAATTTGATTGAGCTCCTGGAATGGCCTGCATAGTCACCGGACCTTAATCCTATAGAACATTTATGGGGAATCCTAAAGCTTAAGTTCCGGTTCCACACAATAACAACAAAAGAGGAACTAAAATACGCCTACGCTAAGAATGGAATGCCATAACTAGAACAGTGTAAAAATCTTGTAGGCTATATGCCAAGATGAATAGCTGCTGTGATAGCGGCAAAGGGTGGACCGACGAAATATTGATTTTATATCAAAGTAAAGATCATTTAAAATGTACATACCTAAGTTGTTTCATTTCATTATATACAAAACATTTTACAAAATGCAGTTTTATAGGGGTGCCCCATACTTTTGGCCAAGGCGGTAGGTATATATCTATGGATACTACAATCATGAAAAGAATTTAAAAAAGAAAATCTGTACTTGACTGTCAATCACAAAATAATGTTTAGTCACGTTTCTCGTTCATGGTGAGTATCGCTGAAAAATATTTAATGTTCAAATTATTTTCAATCATAAATGAAAACCATAAACGTTAACGTTATATGGCTTTAAATATCAGGTTATCAAAACCATTCACTATAATTATATTATATTAAAAGGTCACTTTCTGTCCAATTACTTTTATCTTTATGTGACTACATTAACTTCTTAACGTATTAAGACCAAGTTTTGATGACCCCTTGACTCCCTTGAGCAAACATGCCTTATAATTTCACGAGATAAATAGCAATAATACTTTTAATTGGAACTCAATATAAATGCAGCGCATTTACCTATAAAGAACACCTATGAAGTACACAAGTCGGTAATTAATAATAATCCACTCAGGAGATCTTGTTTTTACTTGAAGTTATTGGTTTATTATAATAACATTCATTCTGTCACACCCTCCATAGGTTTATATTTATAACATGACATCAACGATATGGTAATTAAAATGTAAACGAACCATTTTATATGTAATACATTACATGTTACAACTATCGTACTTACAAATAAAGAATGTCGTAAATGTCGACTGTTGTGTTAGTATAAGTTTTCATAGCTTTCGTCTTGCGTATATCGATATATTATTTGATTAGTATATCGATGTTTTCCCTAAAGTTATAGCTTTATTTATGTTAAGTCTTACGTATTCGCGAATGTTATACATTGAAATTAAAACTACTATATACCATCTCCCCGTCACCATAGCTGCTGTAAAACGTCGGTGAAAAGTATAACCTTAAATATAAATAGTTTTAATTAATTTAAATAGCTTAAATTTTGGTAGTGTTCAATAATAGTAGTTGTCTAGTTCAAAATGATGTAATAAAAGTGTTCTAAAATAAACAACGCGTCAAAATCTGTATAAAGTAGTTTTAATTTCAAGTATTTAACTTATATTAGTATTTATATTCATATGTCCTTGTTAAAATTAATTAGAAGCGGACTTATTAAAACGAGAAAATGTAAAAATAGACAATTATAATTATTACTAGCTGACCCGCGCAACTTCGTCTGCTTCATATAAAATAAGAGAATATAGGTACCCCGTTTTTTGCAACATTTTTAATTGATGCTCCGCTCCAATTGGTCGTAGCGTGTTGTTATATAGCCTATAGCTTTCCTCGATAAATGGGCTATCGAACACTAAAATAATTTTTCAATTTGAACCAGTAGTTCCTGAGATTAGCGCGTTCAATCAAACAAACAAACAAACTCTTTAGCTTTATAATATTATAGTATAGCTACGAGTATGTATACTTTTATTTCGTGTTTGCATAAAACACTAGTTCCGTTTTCTTGAAAGCTTAATTTACTGCCCAGTGGCATAGTCTATTAACACACTATTAATACAAAGGCATCTTAATATTACTATGTAAATTACAAATGTCATAACCAAGACCCATTTGCATAATACTTATAAATATTATCATATACTAAACACAATCAAAAATGTGTTTGTTGGTTCAGCCTAACTTCACCTGTGAGAGGTGCAACAAAACGACGTACTTAATACAATTTTAGGAACTGGCGCATATATAAATATTACGCTGTGCTTGATGAAGCTCATACGGCTTGTTTTCAATACATCATGTTGCGGCCGGCAGCTAGTACAAAATATAAAACGTTGAGCTTGAATGCAGATTGTTAAAAACAAACGTTGTCTTTATTGAAACGGTTGCAGTGCATCGGATCGCGGTGATACATCCGCCTCTTATATATGTATGTACGTATGTATGTCAGTCCATCACTTGAGCGACGAACAAGGGCTTACGTCACCATCAGAAATAAGAGATCGGCTTATATGTCAGTTCCGATCTCGTAAATTCATGTTCGCAAAGATGGCGTGGACTTAGCATATTCTGTCTATATATAAATGTCTCGCAAACTAGTTATTAAAACATGACTTTAATTTATAAATATACAATCCTCATGCTAATGGGGCTGTTTATATGAATTACTGTGTCTTTATTTGTATAATAAAATATTTCTTAAGAGTAGATACTTGCGTTTTTCCATTTTCAGTCTCCGACAAGATATTTTACATTACATTTGTAAAATTTAAGTTAAAATTTTGAATATTTTACATGAACAACGACGGCGAAGTTTGCTATTCTTCTAGAACATCGTTATGAAAACACGAGCAAGCTATTTATGTTAATCGTGATCTAGCATTAGAAATTACAATTACATGTGACCTCCGCAAGGAGAAAAATATCGCTGACAGTGTTCAAATAACGATTTACAAACGTAAATAATTCGAATATTCTCTTCGTTTCATTTTTATTGAGAAGACAAAATATATTGGGGCAGTAATGTAAAAGTTATTATAGAAAAACAACTGATAGTTTAGTTTAATACCACTGAAGAGACGATGAAATATAGCAGTTATTTAGAGCGTACAGGATTCGGGCATCATGCGATCCCACACTACATATACCTCAGAATGAAGCCGTTATGTTGCCAAGACAGCAGCGCAAGAGAAAATTATTACAGGCCCGTTTTTCAGACAGCACTATGTCTCTTTCTTATTCCTTTTTCTCGATAATCTAGTAAGATTGTAAAGCAGGATTATAACAAAATGTTGCGACAAGAACAGAGGCGTTGAGTTGGCTTGCTGTATGTCTGAGCAGGGATTTCTTCCATCCTACATCTCAAAAATCTGGTGAAGATGTTTAAGAATATACATCCTTTGTATTAAACCAGCTCGATTTACTAAATGTCGTTGCGAATATATTTCACTCATTGTTGGTTTATGCACGAAATCGAAGTTATAAGCGGCAGGCAGTAGCAAAATGATAAATACAGCGTATGACATTAGATATCACATATACATATGACATTACAAAACACAATAGAAATGACTTGTACAATGTAAAGAAACATTCAAGGTAAAGGGCATAGCCAAGTATTTTAAACTGTTTGCCGAGTTAAAATACATTACGCCTACACATACGGAACTACTTACATATGTAAACAGCAAATATTTGTTACATGATATAAACGGGATGAGTTCTTTACTACAACTGTTAATATGTAAACAATTATAGCAAAAACCTCTGTCTAACGGCTGAAATACCTATAAACTGCGATGTACAGAAGACGACAATAAGATATTAAATAGCAGCTCTCAGGATATAACAATCTTAGACCATAATAATTATATATTATTTGATTTGACGCAGTAGTTAAAAGAATTACATGGTCCAACAATTATTGGTTTGACTCTGCATGTTTTTGGACTTTCGATTATTAACAACACATCTACTGTGTAAAATAAAGTAACAGCAATGATATAGCAGAATCTGATCCGTAACACGGTTTTAACTGATCAAGTAAAGAATGAACAAACCAACTTGAAGGACGCACGTGGCTTTCCAGAAGTTTCGATTCTCTATTAACTTTGAATTGAAACTGTACTTACTCTAATATAGTCTTAACAAAAGTTTGTAAACTATTACACTCTTGTACCTGATTAAGCACAAAACGTTACTATTTCAATGAATAATCAAAAGTTTTGGCATTTAGAAAATAACACAATAGGTAGGTAAACATTTTTGGTTCATTCATGAAGGATTAGCCGAAGGATAGTTTGTTAAAGGAAGATACTATCTCCCTTTTATTTGGCGAAATACAAAGAAGGGTTGAAAGGGCCTCAAGTAATTTCAATCTAATGCTTTCAAACATGCTAATTTTAAAATGACGTATTCCTAAATATCAAAACACAACAAATAAATTAATTTAGGTTGAGTATAAATATACTGTAAAAATAAGCAAACTAGGAGTATACAAAGGTCTTTACATATAAATATATACAGGGTGATTTTGAAATCGTGTAATTCCTTTTAACCACGCATTCTACTGGTGATATAGAATAACCCTGACCATATTTTTTCTTAATTAGAATAATGGTTTCGGCAAAATTAGAGTACAGATTTTTTTCATGAAATGATTTCATATAGTCATATTTTAACCACCTGACACAATCTTAATATTTTACTAATTTAAAAATAATAACATAACAATAACTGATGTCGTAAATAATAAGGGGCAATAAAAAGGACCGCCCGTTATTATTTACGACATTAATTATTAATATGTTTTTTTATTTTAATTAGTAAAAAATTAAAATTGCCTCGGTTGGTTAACATATGACTATCTGAAACCATTTCACGAAAAAAACGGATTAATAATTTTTCAAAAAAAAATTAAATCTAATTAAATAAAAATATGGTCAGGGTTATTCTATATCACCAGTAGAATGCGTGGTTAAAAGGAATTACACGATTTCAAAATCACCCTGTATATGTGGACGAGGTTTCACCCGCGTTTATCGTTACTGCACCGCCCCCGTGGGTCGCACTGTGGGCTGAAAATCGACCTCCATAGACATAGAAATGAAAGTTGCTAGATGTTCGTTTTGTTGACAGATATGGCTTCTATTAGCTATTATACACATAACAATGTCGTCTGAGCTAACTCCGCACAGAAATGAATTCATTATAAGGTTTTTTCGAAAAAAATGTATGGAGCTAGCATGAAAAATCTGAATATCTCTGAACTTGCAAGGAAAACCGTAATATCCTCAGAGATGGTTAAAGGACTAATTATTTGTGATTTTTTGACATACTTCATATAACGGTACCTGCTGCAGATTTTTTTTTTAAAATCATCTAATTCTTAATTATTTTTTTTTAACATTAAACGATTTGTTTTATTGTAAAAGTAAAGAAACAACACGTTATATGCATATAATACTAAATCTTCGCCAGTTATTTGTTAAAATATCAAGAAAATTATTTTTGCCTTACATAGTATATATGTTTTAAAACAGGTAATTGGATACCATTACTAAACTTTGCATACAGGTAAACCACTGAATATTAAATTAGCCTTCTAATGAGTTCTGAATAAGAGATTAAGTGATTTGCAATATCGCACAATGGTAACTACGGAGTACACTAATTAAATTCTTACAGGTAAGTACATAAGTAAACTAATTAGTTAATTAGACATGTTACGAGTTCTAAGAAATATTTTCGACAACTGTCTAATTATTTTATTATTATGTCTAAATGAAGGTATTTTTTTAAATCATTAAATTCTACTAATGTCAAAGTAAAGATCAATCGATAAGTTAGTTATTTTATTAACGCTAATAATAGGCATTAAATAAAAAGAAAAATAAATTAAAAAGGTATTTTTTAATAGTTGATAAAATTTATATAAAACAAAACATAGGTACAAAAGTATGCAAAAATATAAATAGGTACAAGAATAGTAATATAAAATATTTAAAAATAAATCAATTGCAAAACATAGTTACGTACCAAAGCTAAATAACGAAAGATCGTGAAAAAATTACATTGAATAGAATTATAATTAAAAGCACAAAAAGTTTCTAGTTTTCCTTATCACTCTCGTCGATTTCTGAATCAGAATCTAGATTGCCTAGAAACTCAAAGTCAGTTTCTTGAAACTGAATTAAATTGAGGGTTTCAGGAAATAAATCCTCCTTTTTCTTGGCATCTAACTTGGGCCTTTGTACATTTATAAAAGGATCCGAAGAAACAACTAACATATTAAGGATATCATGATTCGAATCTTGCCTGCTCTTTTTCTGCGAATGATGTTCCCGAAACCTCCTAAAATCTTTATTGCGAGACTCGGATGCTTCTTCCGAGAGACTTCCTATGGGTACAACATCATTCTTCTCGATTATGTCTGCCCCGTGTATAAGTAATTTGTGGACGGTTGATGACATATAGTACCAGTCATATAATTCCACGTACCTCTCTGCTGTTTTGAAGGCATAATCTTTAAATTTAATTATATCTACTTTTTCCCCGGAAGTTATTGCCTGTAAAATCACAGCAAATCTTCTTATTAGTTCTTCGTCCAACCCAGTAATGGCTGCAGTTTTATGGGGTAATTTGAAAAACTTTCTTGCAGTGTTGCCGTCATTAGTAGTTCCGGAACCTTGTTTAACAATGTCAATCAATAGATTTAATTCATCTTTAAATTTGTCTTGAATAATCTTTTTTCTCTTACTTAGCATTTCTTTGTGCTCGTTACCTCTCGCAGCCCACTCTTTAAAATCTAGTCTATACGAAATATGTAGTAAACATTCCATACAATTTATACGGGCGTGTAGAGATGACAATCCAAACTCGTATATATCAGAAGATACGGTCTTTGCTGTTACTACACTCAAACTGTTCATTTCTGTCGGTTTTGCCAGACACAAATAGCATGATGAACTTGATCTGGCTTGAGACAAATACGTGCAGACTTTACCATCGATCATTGTCATCATTAGGTGATGATTCACCCTGTTTCTATTATTGCACTCTGTAGGAATGAGAGCCTTAATTTCTTCATCCATTCGTCGTTTGTGTTCGATGACTACTGCTTCGCTTTCCTTCACAAAAGTAAATTGAACTGGACGACAATACATTGCTGAGCATGGTTTTGGGTTCATCCACAAAGTATTGTCTCCATCAGTCAGTTTTAGTGGCACCAAGGAAGTCATGAAAATACTTGAATCGTCTTGATCGCTATCCATTTTCTGCTTGTATCGGCTTTGGTTTGACGCACCATCGAAACCCCATTTAGATATCAATTTTAAATCCTTATTTTGCACATCATCGTTAGGAAAACTTTGGAGGATTCTTTTGACCGTAATGTCGAGTAAAGCTTGAAGGGTTATTCTTGCCGATGAATCGGTCACTAACACTGATTGCTTCGGAGGATAGCATGCCAGCTTGGTTTGTTGCACTTTATAGTAGGATGGATAAATATCCTTTCTACCTTCCCGAATAGCTGACTCTCGTAAAGTGATGTTTTGCCACTTTGATAATTTTAATGAAAGGAGTAATCCAAGTGCTTTTTCTGGTGTAAATAAGATAGTTTTCACCGGTTGCTTAAGCGTTTCCTTAATTTTAGAGGCTGCTTCAGGATGTTTCAGCATATATTCGATTACAGATGCGATATCCTCACAACCTTCTTCCTTAAAACGCGCTGCTGCTGTATATGCCAATTCACTGGGATTGTCAGTTTTATGCTCATCAGATCTTCTCTTCTTCTGTTTGCTTTCCAGATCTTCGAATGGTTTTCGTGACCTCTTTGTCATTGTACCAACAGAGTATGATGTTGAGGGTTCTGGAGAGATTGATCGTGATCCCTCAGCAACAGTTGGTTCTTGAGCGACTAAATTTATACAACTTGGCCAATCGATAGTTGCTTGCAGCCAAATTTCGTATTGTTTTCTAAAAGTATCAAGAATTCGGTGAGATTTTTGCCACCTTTGTGATGCAGCTCGTACAAATCTCCGACAAAATTCTTTTAGAGTCACTTGATCTTCAACGGAAAGACAAACGTCTAGGCGGGATATAACTTCACTAAACAATACCTCATGATCAAATGAAGTACTCTTACATTTTAGAAGAACGAATAGGTCTAAATTGGTATTTAAACTTTCCATTATAAAATTTCACAGTGATATGTTAGGGGTAACAAAGCTTAGAATAAACTAAATTATGATGCAAAATGTTAACCATTTTATATTTCAGTCCAACATTAGTTAACGACCTCATTAGACAGTTGTCGAAAATATTTCTTAGAACTCGTAACATATCTAATTAACTATTTAAGTTACTTATGTACTTACCTGTAAGATTTTAATTAGTGTAATCCGTAGTTACCATTGTGCGACATTGCAAATCACTTAATCTCTTATTCAGAACTCATTAGAAGGCTAATTTATTATTCAGTAGTTTACCTGTATGCAAAGTTCAGTAATGGTATCCAATTAACTATTTTAAAACATATATACTATGTTAGGCAAAAATAATTTTCTTGATATTTTAACAAATAACTGGCGAAGATTTAGTATTATATGCATATAACGTGTTGTTTCTTTACTTATACACCAAAACAAATCGTTTAATGTTAAAAAAAATTAATGAAAAATAAGATGATTTTTAAAAAAAATTCTGCAGCAGGTACCGTTATATGAAGTATGTCAAAAAATCACAAATAATTAGTCCTATAACCATCTCTGAGGATATTACGGTTTTCCTTGCAAGTTCAAAGATATTCAGATTTTTCATGCTAGCTCCATACATTTTTTTCGAAAAAACCTTATAATAAATTCATTTTTGTGCGGAGTTAGCTCAGATGACATTGTTATGTGTATAATAGCTAATAGAAGCCATATCCGTCAACAAAACGAACATCTAGCAACTTTCATTTCTATGTCTATGGAGGTCGATTTTCAGCCCACAGTGGGTCGTAGCGTGATGTTATATAGCCTGCCTCGATAAATAGGCTATCCAACACTAAAATAATTTTTCAATTTGAACCAGTAGTTCCTGAGATTAGAGCTTTCAACCAAACAAACAAACAAATTCTTCAGCTTTATAATATTAATATAGATAAAAATTTATATGATGCTATTTAATTATAAATATTTAAATATTTTTCCGATGCCACTTGATGATTCTTCAAACGAATTAAATATTATAATTATAATAAATCAGGGCAAATGAAAACGTTAAAATATAATGATTTTATTTATTTTCTTAAACGAGAAATATAGGTAGAATAGATAAAGTTTAATAAGAGCTCTTAGTAGTAAATATGCTTGGTGAGTCTTTAAAATATAGAATGAGATAATAGAAAGATATAACAACAAGATTTCTTTTTGGACTTATTGGTCGTTTTGAAACTCGAATCATACGAATTTTATGCCAGTCACAAAGAGATAAATAGATCGGGACCCATCACATTTACTTTTGTTCAGCCTCTGTGCTTCTCTCAATTTGGCTTACTAGTCATTTGGCACGAACTCGGCGAAACTACACATTTCAAAAATAATGTTTTTAAGTGTCGATTCGGACTCATCCATATAATTTGAGGGCGAAATAAACCAATCTGAAAAAATAAGTGCGAATCGATTGTAATAGGTCTTAATCGAGATCTATTACAATCGATTTCTGTTTATCTCTCTGTGGCTGAATGGCTAATGATTAAATTAAATACTTATGTAAAGGCATAAATATTGACATTTAGGCTTTTACATTGATGATGAGAAAGCATCAATAACAGAAAAGAAACTTAAAACCATGCGAACAGTAAACTTCTAGTTCAAGCAAACGAACTGGCTGACATAACTCGTTTATAATACCCACATCCATATCAGTTGTATTACACTGAACAGCCAATGTCCAAAAAATATTCAGTCGTCGATGTCCGCGTCGGTGAGTCTCCTAACTAATAATAGGGGCAATGTTTTTGACGAGTTTCGAGTTTATGTTTTAGTCAGACAACTACCATTTCAGTTCTTTGAAGAAAACTTCTGTATGATAGCGCTTCATCTTGAAAATATAATTTCCTTGATAAACTTTCTTCCTTTGGTTCAAAAGGAATCTGTGTTGTGCGACTTAATTACCGATTAACAGGGCGATTCATACAGACCAGAATACAGAAAACGGTAATACCTGGTAGTCTGTAATTATAGATACTTCTTTACTCCTCCGTGGTGCAGCGGTAGTGAATGCGATTGCTGTGCATGAGATCTCGGGTTCGAATCCGGGGTCGGGCCAACAAAAAGTTTTTGGGTTTTTCAGTTGAGAAATCTCAATAGCAAGTTGGCAGCTAGGAAGCTAGGAAGTTGGCAGTGTAAGACACCCTCGTGCCTCAGAAAGCACGTAAAGCCGTTGGTCCGACGCCTGATCTCTCTCCGGTCGTGTCGGATTACCGTCTCATCGGATCATGAGAGTTAGGGAACAGAGAGTGCACTTGTGTTTGCGCACACACTTGTGCACTATAATATCTCCTGCGTAGTTGGCCAGTCTCTGTTTAGACTGGCCGCCGTGTCCGAAATTCGGTCTGGTGGATATTATTATTAAATTCATCTTTTCAGTAATAATTAAAATACATGGTTATTGTATTATATACATATATAATTAAGATTTTACACTATAATTAAAAAATAACGTGTTCGATTTTATATTTATTTTTGTTACTATTACGTCTTAATTTTATTAAAATATAATAAATTACTAATCCGCATCACACACATATTGACAAACCGCAAAAAAACTGCAGATTAAAAATTAATATCATTTTACATTACGAATTTCGTTGCAGACCAACTCAAGAAGTGCATTGCGAGAAAACAAAATTCATTAAAATACTGTATTTGCATAAATTATCCAATTACGATTAGCCTAAATCAGAAGAGTAATTATAGGAATTATAATTCGGAAAAATGATGCTTTATTACAATTGACCTTTATTATCTGTGTATGCATAAAACTATTAAATTCCTAAACCACTATTTAAATTGGGTTCTGTTTTTGCTACTGCCATATGTAAGCCATTCTTGGAAAATTATTACGGCTGAGATAGACAAACTTGTAACCACGCACGTACATATCTTAGTGCGAAATCTTATTTAGAACTAAACGACCAATGTCGTGTAACTTAATAAACAAAATGCTATTATAAATGTACCTATCTCTCATATTATAAAAGAGAATGACAACTCAAGTTAGCTTCATAATTGAGTTTTATTTCAAAGAGATATTGTGGAATGTAATAACAATTTTCACTCTCGCGAAACGAGATAATTATATCGTATAATTTCATGTTAATCTAGTTAATTAACAAAAATCAGTCAAAAAGAAACTATAATATACACACATACACACATACCTCCTGTATTAAAATGACAGAATTGAGTTAAATATCAGAACTGCGGTCATTGTATGAGTGATGTTACAAAACATGAAGATGAATCAAGATAAGGAAAGTATGGAAAGAGGGAGTTAAAATTAATGCTCTGGTAATCGTTTGACGTTGTATGGAAATGGGATGCAGATGGATAAAATGTGGCAGACGGGCAAAGCAAGGAAAGATAAATAATGAATTCCATATTGAATGACATGGTGACATACCATGATGACAACTTTATAAAAATATAAAGATCCCGTCATAGTTGTGATTACAAATAACTGTAAAAGATTGATATAAGGACAGAGTACACTAAACAATAAATAAATATGTAATGAATAAAATATAAGCTCACAAAGTGTCTTTAGGAGCAACGTAAACATCTATTTATAATTAACTGTGAAGCTAATTATAAATTTACTTATACAGTATTCCGCCACGATGTGTCCGACTCACTTCGCAAGAACGGTCGAATAGGAATTTCAATCTTGTAATTCTGCAAGATTCCACAGTAACCAGGTGAGATCCTCACGGATCAAAATGTTCCTAGTTTAATCATATGATTAAATTTACTGTACAATGATTATCCCTATTATAATGTAGGCAATACTTTAAAAGATGAATGCGTTTTCACGATAGTAACTACGTTGTTGGTTTTTTACCGAATAAAATCGCCTTCAGTGACTGCCCTCCGTTAACCAATTTTCGGACCATGTAAATTTGCAGATCCTTTAGATCGTTAAGCGCAAGCAGGTCGCAAGAAAATCTTAGGAGTAGCCTTCCCGTATACACTTTGACGATGCCTAATTAGCGTATTCTTCATCCAGTAAGTGATATTGGAGACACCATGTTACAGACAGTAAACCTAGTTACTACATAATATCTACAAATATATAAAATTTATTGAACTTTAAATATTTTAGATACGGTCGGTCTTTATAGTTTCTACTAGCCAAATATTGCGGTTAACATACTTAAGTTTTTGTTTTGCTAAATTGTAAATGCTATGTTCAGACATCAATCCGTGGTTAAGCATTTCAGTCCACCCAGGTTTCTAGTAAATCAATCCATGCAGTTGTCTTCATAAAATATGTAGAGCATAAATCCATACTATTTTTAGTGTGGTATCTTATTGATTTTAGAGCCATTATACTAGAGCTGTTTGAAAATCTCGTCAGCATTATTTCTACTAAAACATCGATGAGAATTATAATTTGTTACTTTATGTTTGGTAAATAAAATAGTATTTATTGTAGAAGTATAACTATCTCAGCCTGCATTAGCTTAAGGAATCTGTGAAAGACGTATAAATATTGTTATCTATTGCAGCGATTAGTTTTACTGAATATGCTATACAGAAGTAAAAATGCAAACGCGGGAAGGATAAATAATAAATACTTGTTTACAGCGTTCATAAGCATGGTGACACAGAGAAATATAAACAGCTACATTTGGTAAAATTAAGTTTTGTTAATGCTAACGTTCTAAAGATTGCTATACATGTGAATGTTCTTCACCATATTTGAGTTCGAACGATTGTCAACTTATCTGAAATAGGTAAATACGACGTTGGTCGTGTCATCTTATATGCGCGCTCTCTTTAGCAGTCCTTGTTTATGGAAATGCTATATAGTGACAGTATCATATCTATTCCAGTCTATCAAAGTCGTCCAACCTTGATCGATCCAGTTATTAATAAACAGTCAGCAACCATTTTATGATTGTTTGATACGAATGTAGTTAAAGTTTCAACTCTCTCAATCTCAGTACGATGATTTATAATGTCATCAGTATAAATATACTGACATGTATCATAAATCGTTTCAAAAGTGTTCGTCATTTTATTACTTGCTTTATGTCAGTGAACAACCTGTTTCGTATGACGCTGATATCAAGTAGATGTTTTTATTAGTACCTATAGCTTGAAATCTCTGTATATATATTTCAATATAGTACAGCTATTGATAGAAACGGAACAATAGAAGCTAGTCCGGAAACCTTGGAAAAGTTAAGCCGTATGTTAACATTAACTTGCTAAGTTATACCTCATAACCATTACAAAGGCGTTTTCCATAAACAAATAAATAATTAGCAATACAGCATGAAATAGTAAAAATGGCAATATCTTATGTAACGTGTACAAACTTAAACAAAGTACTGTTAAGTAAAGCGATTTCTGAAATAATTTTATTTTGTAAAGATAATATTTACATTGGATATCGAGTGAGCAGTCCACCATAGGCGTGGAGGGCGCTGCCAGTGGTTGCAGCAGATTAGGCGGCGTAGGTGTCATCGGCTGCGGTGGCTGGCCCGGCGGTAGGGGCCTAGCCCAGTTGATTAACGCTGTAACCGACATCGTCGGCTTGTCTTTTTTCGCCACGCTCGACATGGCCACGCACAAGCATCCTCACATCACTAGTAACCCACTGCACTTAAGCAACGCTCGAAAGAAAACTGCACAAATATAAGAAATACCGGGCCGCTTAGTTCGCAATGTGGTGGTCACGATCAATTTACGCCCCGAAAGATCAAACCGTGAATTATAGTTGTGACGCTAGGCTTCTAAATAATACGTGCAAATGCGACTGAGCGTGCGACGACGGAGATACGGACAAAAGCGTCAGTGCCGGCGCCGGGGACAAAGCAGACATCGTAGTGACATTGTGATAGCGACTGTTATTGCACCCGACGCGACGATATCGCAATGCAACTCGTCAACAATCGCGCCACGAACTTCAGCTCTGATGCTTAGCCAGTGACTAATGCGCACTAAAATTCAACAAGCTCGAATTTGACAAAAAATGTACCCGTCAACTTCCGCGCGGTTACCGGCGCGAAGGTCTCACCCGACGCGCTCAAGGTCCGCATACAATCATACGTGAATAAATCTCATTTTATGTTGAAAACGAGTTGCTATAATCACATTTTTTGCCTTTAAAGCTGCAAATGATTTCGAATTGAACTAGATAATCTAAAATTTGATAGTTATATGTTAAAATGGAATCATCTAAAATAATCTAAATAATTGTGGTTGTTAGCCGTCGGCCTTCGTGATCGTGGCTGCGGCGCGTTTCTGTAATTAAGTTTTACGTCACTCATAGACCGAACTCCCTGCGATAGCCCCTACCATATAAAAATTCGCTATGTCACTTAGTAAAACCTAGCACGATTAAATGGCACTTATTTATTCGATCACTTGTACCTATATTCAATATAAACTTAAGTGTATTCAGCATAATATCTTATCTTATCTTATGTGGGGGGCCAGTCAGTACAGACCGGCGACACTTAGACCCAGTGGGATCTTTTGTGTCGACTTCCCCAATAACGACTGCCATAGATGTTCATGGCAGCTGGGACCGACGGCTTAACGTGCTCTTCGAGGCACGGAGCAGGCGATAATTGTCGATCAATACGCACATAATTTCGAAAAGTCATATATAACTTCCGAAGGTCAGTGGTGCGCGACGTGAGTTCGAACCTGAGACCCTCTGCATTGCAGTCTGTTGGTCTCCCCACTGAGCTATCGCTGCTCTTCATTCAGCATAATAAACTGTCCTCAGTTCTACGATCAGTCTACAAATATTGTGATGACTATAAAAGGCAAACAAATGAAATGTCGCTACCTATGAAGTATAGACTTACAACCGTGTAGAGTAGGTAAACTTTTCCAACATTTGTGATGGAAGTCGATTGTAAGATGAACAAATGTGTTTGTACGTAAACACATGCGGCCTTGGGCCTTTGCGTATGAGGGACGTCCGTTGCACGTGTTGAGGGAGTTTGTCATTCACTGACGACAAAAACTTATCCGGTGTTCAAATGTTTGGCTCGGAGCTTTGATATTATTAAACAGTTTACATCAATGTTCTGGTGTTCCAATCATTTGAAGAATTTGAAATAAGTCTTAAGAATTTAGCGACGTATAATGATAGAGCAGCCATATCAGTTTTTATTTTAAGAATTTAATAATAATGTGTTTTATTATAGGTACGAATGTATACCCCTGTAATATATTTTACCTTATTAAGTACTTCTGTCACTATTGTGTTTATGATTGAGCGTATGTTTTAGCAATTAGCCACACAAATGAGCCTTGTGTGCGTTGTGAACAACAGCAACCTTTGTAGGGACCCATTCTATTTTAAAAAAAATGTGATAATTATATAATTGAACCAATTCTAATGGAGGATTTAATGTATTTAGAAAAAGCGAATCTTCCATAGAATACATTCTTCTGAGTAGGTATATGTTGCATATTTTAAATATCAAACCAATTTTAGTAATAATTTTGCAAACGGAATCTGCTATACAAATCTGTATACTGCCTATCTACGATTCTCCTTATGTAAAGGTTTAAATACTTTCTTGGCTAGGTTGATTACAAGGTACCTTTATTTCCATTTGTTATATTATTAAGATAACATATTTTTGTTAATTTGGCAATAACCTACAAACTTATCTGACCTACCCGTAACGCGTCAGTAGATAAACAGCTCACCAATAAAATACGAAACCACGTTTATGTATCTATTACATTTGCAATAATTCCTAGAAGCATTAGAAACATACAGGGACTCGACCTGTATTTCGATAACTATAGCAAGGGTAATACCGCTCACGGTAAGAAGGGTTCAGAAAAATAAATAAGATAATAACAAGATATTAGATTACATCTGGACCACATACTGTGACGAATAAAAGAATAATCGTGATCGATATAGATGAACAAAATTCGTTAAGACTACTACAAGCGACTAACTCAAAGCAAACAATGAAATATGAAGCACATGTTACGTGTTATGGACTTGGATAGAATTAAGAATGTGTATAGTGCCTGTTGATTGATCTGCAATCATTATAATTATATTCATACTAAGACATACGTGGTTAATTATAATCTCTTTGCTACTTACTGGCAACAAAAATGAAACCATGCAATATATAATATATTAAACGATATAAAAATCTATGAAACTGATTCCTTTGAAAACCAAAAAGCAACGGCTGAGGCATGTAAAGAATATCTTATTTACTACGTGGGTGTTTGATAAAACTCACTTTCAATTCAAAAGAAATCAGCCAAGCGTGTTTTCATCCATATCCATTTACGCTCGGCTTAAGGTCTAGGGAGGCATCTATATCATAGAACTCTATATTATCCGAACCTGTCAATCAAGCCGTATCCTTGACGACCCCGGGTCTCTGTAATTGATAGCCTCTCGTAAGAAAAGTTCTTTCGTAAATTAATCTGCGTACGTAGATGTATATACGTAGTCGGGTGTTATAAAACTATAAATCAATACTTGGAGCTGAAAAGCGAAGCACTACCTACACTATCGTTAATGCGACAAAGGCTTTAGTAAACCGCCACGCCGTCGCGTCGCCTTCAAGCTCAAAATGAATGAATTAAGCCATTATAATACAGCCGGGATTGATGGGCTACACAAAGGGAATCGCCCCGACAATGACTAAGCGGACACCAACACTACCGGTAATATACATAACAAAGGAAATATTACATATTGTCTCGACACAGAAGAAGTTTAGAAGTCGCTTCGAGTGTCATTGAAAACACATAGCTTTAATCAATACCTACATAATAAGAAGCTAAATACAGTAATCGTGAAAATATTCTGCAATGAAATAAGATGCGAAAAGATGATAAGCAAGAATTACGCAGCGCTCAGTGAGCGTACAGCAGTTTGTCGCGTTATCAAGGAATGTTTCCACTTTCCTATACTTTCTTTGGTCTGCATGACGTGCGTGCATACGTGCATGTGGGGATGTAGAGATGGTAGCGAGCCCGCCGCCCCACTCCGTCGCCGCTATCGATCTGTGCCGACCTTGACTTACGCGCACCCGCCAGCCACAATTAACATTGACAAAGCGACGCACGCGCAACACCTTATCATAATGTACTAATACATACACTTTCCTTTTCGTTTTAGTTCATCAATTGAGCTTTATGCTTAAAATAAATGGTCTGACATCCTGATTTCTACAGCGTTACGTATAATAGAGATAAATTGATAGCAATATAAAGTCGTCGAAATTAAAGTGGTGGTCCGTATAGCCTAATATCAGAATTCAATGATTGTAAGAACTATTAGTGTTTAACTGGCGCTAGTTAACATTTTACAAGTATTATAGCAGTACCTAGTAAAGTCAAATGGTCGTCCTAGCGTCGACCCGCGAGCAGCTAGCATGCGACATGCGGGTGGCGGGTGTACGGTGAGTCAAAGGCGCGGGGGCGGCGCGCCGCGTGCATTCGACGCGAGATATGGGTAAACGGAACGCAGAGAGAAGCGCGCCGGGGCCTTGCGACCTTGGCGATTCGCTGACGACTACAGGTGTTTTTTGTTCGTGCACAAGATCGCTGAGCGATGCTTGCTCTGCTGGCCAGTCTGCACTGGGCGAGCCGGTGGACGCGCGGCGCGGGGAGACCAACCGGAACTCCGACTCCGAAACAATGCTCATTTTCCACACAGATATGGGCTCATTGTGTGATTGTATTGCAATTACATTATATGTATGTGTAAGATATACAATAATAAGCACGTGATAAAATCCAAATGAAATTATTATTGTAGTCTTATTGACAATCGATATACTTACAAAGTAAAAACGATAATGGCGATTCAACGTGATCCATAAAATCCATTAAGAAATCGAGACATGACTTTACATTAGAAAAGACGAAGCGTAAACACTTTGTAATTGGTCACCACCGGAATCTGTCATAACGATCTATTGTTTGCACAAGTTTTAGAACACTCTAAAACTTATTCACCTATCGACTGCAATTCATCAACAATCTTAAAAGCGTTTAAAACAACAATATGAATCAAACTGCTTGTTTATGTGAACACCGTATCTCTGAAATAACAATTTATATCATCGAGGTAAAATGCCAAACGTGCCAAATCCAAACGAGTATAAATAAAAAATAATTAAACTAGAGCGTTTTATCAGAGCATTACATAATGACGACAAGCGCTATGTGTCGAGCCGAGACCTTGGCCGTGACCAAGCCAGAGTACTGAGTAACACTTCCCGCGGCGTGACGTGACGCCCGCCACTCGCGCCCGCGATTAGGTACACGCAACAACAATAAACTAAACACTCCTTAACCAGCTATACTAAATTTAAAAATGCTTTAATAAGCGGTTACTTCGACTAAAACAGAACAGCTTTGTTCGTTAAAAATCTAGATATAGAATACAGATAAGACAAAGTGCCCGTCAAAAATCTCATCTGGCAAAATGCGGCACGATGTATTGCGATAGGGGAACAATTTAGCGATATAACTATAAAGGATTTTAGTTATGCATTAATATAAAAGCTTTAAATAAAGGAAGCAGGTGGCATTTATTGTTGACGTTTTTATTAAAAATGGAGAAACCTAAAAACGGTACCAACCAACGTAGTCTTGTGAATTTGGGGAATTAGTAAACAGTATCGTGTTTACAGTTCAAATTGAAAATCTTTGAAGTGACATGGAATGGGAGCGACAATTGTGTGCATAAAACGTAATGTGATAATAGAAGAAAATAATAAAAATACGGAAGCGATATTAAAACTGCATTACCAAAAACGTTGTGTTTCTTATTAGTATTCCAATTGTGTCTTAGCCTGGGGGCGGTGATGATTCAGATAAAGTACCAGAATCTTGAGAATGATACCATCGCTTTGGATAACCACCTTACAAAATAATAATCATGCAATTTGATGATACCAATCAACATTAATATGATAATGCTTTTAAAGAGGTTTTATTATGGTATAATAGCAATTCAGCACTTAACTGTCATGTCATGTTACTTTAATTTTATTTGTTGTAGGGCTTTGTGCTACAACTCGAAAATTATAAATTTTCTAGTTACTTTATATTTTCATTCATCTTCAGTTTATTATTTATATTGTGAATATTTTTGAGTTAACACGTATTAAATAGATGAGAAGAGTGCTCGGCGAAGTCTAAATTCGATTTATTCAAACAAATATTAATAGAACACAAATCAATTTATATTTAATACAGGTTACTACAATTGGAATAAAATTTAAATCAAATTAGTATGTTTTTGAACGTGGAGTAAAAAAAGACTTAAATTTATTCAACAAGAGAAGAAAAATAGGGATCGTGTCGTATGACAACGATAAAGGCAAAATATAGAGAAAGTTGGCGATTGATTCACAGATAGTACAGATTCAGAAATAAAAGAAATGGTTTGCATATGCCTCTATTGTATAATGTCCATTTAATGTTCTTAGTCTAATTGGTTTGGACTCTTACTAAAACGTAAGCCTTGTACAATTAGGCACCTAATCATACTTGTACTTATAATGAAGTGTTCATAATTACAATGCATGCAACAATATCTGCAAGTAAAGCATCGTTTGTAGTACTCTTCTATAGGTCTTGCGGTTAGTAATTTTACAATTGACGCTGTCGGTTTCCATTTACTGTCATTATTTCTCAGAAATGATTATACAATAATGAATACGGCTGTTCCAACATAGAAGGACAACCCAATAAAAGTACGAAATAAATCATATTATCAATAAAAGCACAAAATATTAATTCAAGTATGTTTTTGATTTCCCTAAACCTGCTTTAACATAAATTTTAATATTGTTCTCGATCGAAAATCGACAAAAGTATAAGAAGGAAAATTTGATCTTGGAATAGATAAATCAAGAAGGAAAGTGCTTCAACTATAGTAAAAATTTCAATAGATTTCAAATTCAACTTCATTTTCATACCTAATGAAGTAATACTTTATATGAGATGATTTCGTGTTCAGCAGAATAATGTGATCAATTTTACACGCATCAGGGAATCCTAAGTCGAATTAATTCTTTGCGAACACAACGCCTGTATTCTTTAATCCAACTGGGATAAGACGGAAATATCTGGAATATTTTATAATGCGATAAACATTAAAGGGCCTTATAGGGAATTAATTAAGGGTTATTATGTTGAAGGCAAAAACATGACACTATTAATCCTCGTGTGATCACAGAAGTGACGAGGCTCCAATCTCATCACAGTTCACTTTGGCACGCTTTCGGTAGTCGGTTACATCATCCTGACGTCAAACTATCAAACGAGGAAAGTTCTGTCTTATCTCGATACAAAAATGGGGAATAAACCAGTGGAAATGCAGCGGCTAGAGCAATAGAGCACCGAGATAAATTTATTCAAAACACTAAAGTCAATACACTTGCAACCTTGCCGTGCTCTTTACGACTCGTGTCAGATAAAGACATAAGGGCATTAAAACATTACAAGTTTATATTGCGTATGTTAACGTTGTTAATTTTAACTGCAATCATAATTCGAGACAAAGTCAAATAAGTAGAAAGCAATTGCTTTTTTTAAACATCCAGTGAATTATCTTGTGTAGTATATGGTAACTTTATTACTTAGCTTGCCTAAAATAATGATAAATGCATTCATGTTGATGATATAGTTACTTGTTTAGAATTTACTAGTTTTACTTTGTCACTAAGAAATCTAAGGTACCTGGTAAACAAACACTTTCTAACAGGTGAGTAATTCAGACTCCAGACATCAATAACTCAGTAAAATTGATTATAATACAAATTTATTACTTTTAGCCAATTCTATTACTAAACGTTGTAAACATATCCATATTTAGTTAACATCACACTCTTTTACTACATGAGCCAATTCGATTTCCAACAACGCATCCATAATTACAGAAACACCAACAATGACAAATTTCAAATTTATGGTTGTATGGATCCAGGGGCGTCTGTATTTTTTTTAAAGTGGTCATAATAGTGACAACCCTAGACCAATCAACACGGAGTGACACATCACAAACATAAGCGGCGAATGCGCGCGGGATCCGTCATGACGTCTAACATCAAAAATGAATATCAAAATTACGGTAGTTGATTAGTGTTAAATGCCTGTTACGGATCGTGCATCGATTTTCGTATGTGTCGCGAGCGGCGCCTGACTCGCGGCCGATGCGGGCGGCGTCGCTGCTCTGACTGCCGCGCCGCGTCCCCGCTCGTACCCCGCATCGCCACCGTTTGTTTTGCTGTATTTTCGTTGTTAATCATTCTCCTTGACCTTGTGCGACGTCGAGTGGTCCACTGCACACGACTGCGCACCCCTCGCCCTGCCACCCGCCCGCGCTGCCTGTCGCGCCGCATCGCACGTGCTTTAGTCCTTCGAACCACACCATGCAATGTGACCAGCCAGACTACACGACCTTTCATTGGACCCGTCTCCTATACCAGTCTATTAACCTAATGAACTATATTGACTTTATACTTATTTATTATCTCTACATTCTCTATTGTATTAACAATTTTAATGCTTTCTGCTCGTGATGTTGGTTTTCCAAAGTACCTAAGTACAGAGGCCCTTTACTTGAATTTATATCATATTATAGGTAAAGAGCTTAACTTTTATATCGATCTTGATAAGTATATTTAACTTGTCTGGCTCTATTAATATTACTTAATTGTAAATAAGTTATTCTATTATGCAACTTATGCTTACGAATGTTACCTACATATTGATATTATTCTGTCAAGGCATTGAATACCAGACATAATTAAAAATCTTATGTGTCTGGCCACCAGTGTGCCGCTACGACTCAATAGGTTAATTATAAGTACTACTTTTATTCGTATGTTGTATTTGATCCCAATATAGGTACTGCGGTTTAGCATTTCCTTACATAGTTATAAACAAAGTGAAACGCATCTTAATTAATTAAAAATTGCTTAGTTTTTATTATTATTATTCTATTACTATTATTGAATTTAAATCATTTGAATAATATTGTGTTTCAAGATGTCTTGAAATAGGTATATGTGTTAATTAAGTAAGGTGTTTTCCCACTAATCTTGCTCAAATAAGAATGCGATTTTGCTTGGTATATATAATGTCACAAAGATGCTTTTTAATATTTTATTTTACCCTTATATAAAACTTTTAAGTCATAAAATCGGCTGACGTTGTGCTTGTTAAATTTCTACCATTTGTTAAAATCGTAAGATACACGCAATCACTGAAGAAATAAAAAATTAAGGTGGTCCTTAATTTTTTATTTCTTCTTTCATCTGCTCGTTAATTTTAAGAAGACAGATTTTCTAGCTGCAAAGGCTCTCAGCGTGAATCGTATGATCGGTCTGCAGTTATGGTTGAACCGTTTACAGACAAAAACTAGTAGTAGTAAATTCGGTTTTGACCGAATAAATGCACCGATCTCTCTATTCCGTGGATTTTGACGTGTTTGTGTGAAACCCTGAATATTATAACAGTAAACTTTAAGAATCTGAATACTCTGTTACTAGTTTCTATACCGTGAAATCATTTAAGTGCAAAAGGTCCAGGTTGCAAAATGTCCAGGTCGCAATATGGCAATAACAGGACCTTCTGCAAAAATTAAAATTATATTATAATTAAACTACTATATACGGATTTTATCGCGTTGTTTATTTAACACTGTATTACATAATTTTGAAACTATTACACTACTACTACTATTAAATTTTACTAATTTATAAGCTAATATAATTATTTAAACTATTAAGACTATTTATATTTAGGTTTACACACACACACCCGTGACCATGGCTGCTGAAAAGCAACCGAAACGTCGGGGAAAGTGTAAACCTAAATATAAATAGTTTTAATAGTTTAAATAATTATATTAGTTTATAAATTAGTAAAATTCAATAGTAGTACTAGTGTAAGTTTCAAAATTATGTAATACAGTGTTAAATAAGTAGTATAGTAGTTTAATTATAATATAATTTCAATCTATGCTGAAGGTCCTGTTATTACCATATTACGACCTGGACATTTCGCGATGTGGACACTTCACGATCTGGACATTTTGCAACCTGGACATTTTGGGACCTGGACATTTTGCGACCTGGACATTTTGCAACCTGGACATTTTGCAACCACTGGCCATTTTGCAACCTGGACCTTTTGCACCTAAATGCGTGAAATATTTCACAAATCTGCAGGCATAAGAAAGCACGTTATGGAGGCTGTGATTTATACACATACTAATAACGCGATATCAAAATAACATACTGACAAAATTAAATATACTATTATATTATATATTCCTTGTTGTTATTAATAACCCTAAAACAAAATATATAACACAATTTGGTTATGCGTCTCCGATTTATCAAATTACAAGGGTTACGTACATATCACTCAGTGTAAATCCTCGGTATCAGAATAAATGTGTAATGCGGAGCACAGCTTAGGAATGGAGACATAGAATTATGGTAGCTTTCGGACAAATCTGAATGGTTTCGTATTTTATGCGTAACTTTAGAGAACTGCGCTACACTTTTTCACTTTACAAATATTTCAAGTTTTACGCTTTCTTCGTCTTTAAGTAGTAGGTAGTGTAGGTACTACAGCGGCAGGAAAACAAATACATATTCAATATTTGACTAATATTAAGAGCACTGCTTTATGTCATAATGTCTACAGGAGTCAACGACGGTTAATATAAGTCGAGCACTGGGGTACTGCTTAAAGCTAGGAGGAGCACATATTAGAAGAATGCATCCGAACGACTTTATATTGCATTCTGCAGAGAGTAGTATTTCCGGGCTCTTTACACTGTGGTGCCAGTCAGCGATTTTAGTAATTTGCGTTAGCGGTACGTGAATTTCTGTTTAATAGGGTCGGCGACGCGCAAATTGTTAAAATAGTATTGCTAGCTATGCTTTCTGAAACATATGTAGTACTACCCTTATACTTTTAAGAAAAAAGACTTCACCAGTATAAAAACACGAACAATAAGCTTGATTCGAAAAAGTTGTAAATCCAAAGATAAGTAGAATATAGGTGTTAACACGAATAGATAATGGTACTTTTCAATACATATTTTGTCTTTGTAGTTTCCAAAAGAATACCAAGTATGTAAGATGTGATCCACTGAAGGACTAGGAAAATGTTTGTTATATCCGAATATGCTAATACCGAACCAGTGAAGATTTACTGATTATTCTTAATACATGTGCAATTATAATTAAGTATAATTTTAAAAGCTACTTAGGCTTTTTACTCTTTAGTACATCATAACTATTAATGTCACGCCAGTTTCTCGACGCGGCGACACTTACATGTGGTTCAATGGAGGGGCCGATGACAATTTCAGTAATCTAATAGCACTTTCATTTTTACGACTCTCTACTTACACATTTGTTTTTATGATATCTCTATTGTCATATCCTAACGGGTATAACGTAGTTTGGCCACATTAATCGTTGGATGTAGTTCTCCACACCGTTTCTGTAATGAACAGTCTCATATCGTATACATCCAATGACTCCCCACTACCTTGACCGATTTAGTAGTGGGACTATTCACAACGCATTTGCTAGCCTGCGTTCACATATAAAATATTTACCGACTACATAGATAGTTTATGTATTTAACATGAATCAATGTCGAAATCTAAATCAGGTTCTCAACGGTTCGATGTTATGTGAGAAGAGAACTTCACACCTCTCTTTTATAATCGTTCCATTCGAAAAAATATTATTTTAATGTTCCAATTTTAAATACTTTTATGAATTTTCAACTATAACAACCTCTATTACAATCACAATAAAAATCGTAGTCGTGCTGCAGGGCAAAGGCGTCCACCTTTCTTTTATTTAGTTCTTTCCACTTGCCCGGTCAACAGCTAGTCGGTCCAATTCTTTAGAAAGAAATCAAACTCATCCTGCTCTTGTGGTGCGTTGTTGTTTCTTAACAAATTGAGTTTGTTGAGAGTTGTATAATATAACCAATTTTATTCGGCAACATACTCTTATGCCGCCCTTTTCTCATGTTATATAGATTCACTCTATTAGTCGTCACCTCGGTAATCACCCTCTTTCTAGGCATGTAATTTTAAAACGATCCATTTATCTTTACTTAGGTCTCCCTCCGTTCTTATGACCATTTATATACATTTTTAACACCCTCTTTGAAGTTTTCGCCTCGTTACTTCGTATTATACGTCCATAACATGACAAAATGGAATGATTAGTAATTTATGTGCCCATTAACTCGCTTTTTAAATGCCCTGCGCATAATTATGACAAGGCGGGCACAGATATTGATAGTCTAAGGAACGGCCGGAAGTCAGATAACATACGATACAGGGGATCACCTCTGTATCGTATGTTATAGATGGATTGAGAGCGAGATTTGTTTTATTAGTTACCCGTCTATATGCAGTGTACGGCGTAGTTAACTACATGTAGTTATGATTACATGTAACTTAGCTACATGAAGTAGTTGTTAATTTGATTGCTGCAAACTAGTAGTTATACTACTACTGATTATTTGAGTTCTATGTTTTGCAATTAAATAAACATGTAATGTGTTGTTATTATCGATTTATTAAAACTGAATCTGGCTCTAAAATCAATTTAAAAAACTTAATCTGGCCGTGTAAAAAAATCTTCAGTTTATTTCACATATATGCTTATTGTCATGAATAATTGAAAGGTTTGAAGTCGTAGATATGTACCTATAGTTATTATTATTATTGTGTTGATTGATATGCAATCCAAAAATCAACTTTACTCAGCAAACATCAACTTAAATTATTTAAGAATGAAATTAAAAAGAAAATGACGATTAGGCTATGTAATCATTGAAATTTGCCTTTAGTACCTACTACACGTTTTTCGAACATTTTATCCGACAGCTTGGGGACTTGTGGGATTTAGGATAGTTTATATAGTTGCATATGAAAACAGTCTTTCCACTGGAGCTGAAGAAGGTAAATGGGTATTGTGTTTTATAAAGGGTTATTGGATGATTCGCACGAATTGAACTCGCATGAAACGTGCGGGTCGACTGTTTTAAATAATATTATTTTTTCTTTAGGCGATTCGTACGAACTTAATTTTAATAACGTGCGAAATACAGTTTATTTGGAGAACAAAAAACAAAGTACAGTCGTGCTCACCCATTTCAGAAATAATACGAAAAAGAAACGAACAAAGCAGCTATGTTCGCAGGGCGACAACCACCATCTTAGTCTCCCCGTGAACATGGCTGCTGAAAAGTCTATACTAAGCTTATATTTTCAACTGTGATCATTAGAAGTAACCGTTATTGTTGTGTTGATTTAAATATATAAAAATTATTGATTATTTAGTTGTGTACACTAGTGCTTAGTTACTAAACTTATTATAACGCTTTGATTTAAACTGTGATTAAAGCCATTGATCTTGTATAAAATTAGTTCATATTTTTGATTGTGATAATAGAGAGCTGTATTTAGGTACGTTAATTACTATGACTTGTTTATTATGTTTCTGTTATCTATTTACACATGTTGCTATTGCTTTTTTTGTTTCTTGCAACTTACATATTATATTCAGCCAATTATTTATTACTAACAATTGGAAGATTTTTAAAATTACTGCATTGAAATCTTGATTAAGATTTTTTACAAAAATGTTAATAATTTTGTGATATTAACCTTGAGTGCGGTTTCATATACAAATTTAAATTTTGTTCCTTTTTTTATTTATTTTATGTGTTTTTTTAAATAGTAAACAATAACTCTGTGAACAAAGTTATAGCGAGTTCCAAATTGGCTAATGGACGTTTAGTAAATTATATTTTAATAAGGATATTTTTGATTAATTTGTTTCATTTCATATTAAAAATACTAGATTTTGCCAACGGCTTGGCCTGCTACAATCCTACGGGAACGTATACGGGGATAAAAATATCCTATGCGTTAATTCAGCACATGAGCTATCTGTATACCAAGTTTTATCACAATCAGTCCGGCCGTTCGAGCGTGAAGAAGTAACGAATATGTCGCGCTCACAAGGTTTCGTCTTTATAATATTAGTAAGAAATCGACCCTTACTACTTCTGTACTTGAGTGTACCTTAACTTAATAGTTTTGCATAAAACACAATGTGTGTGCCAATAGCCTAATACGTACTTTTGGATTTGTCGAGTCGCACTTCAATAAATTAATACATGCGAATCGCCTTAAGAAAAATTATATTATTTAAAACAGTCGAGTCGCACGATTCGTGCGAATCATCCAATAATCCTTTATAAATACTATTTACACTTCCGGATATCTATGAAAGTATTTAGTAGGTATTTAGGCGATGCTCTAACTCGCGCGAACACTACTCGCGCGCTTTGCTGTTTTTAATAAGCAACATTTTATTAAGTGTGTTGTTATAAAAAGTAATCTCGTAATCGTGATTGCAACTACAATTAGTAGTTATTATTACTAACTACTATATATAGTCGTAGTTAGTAATCAGTAGTAAGATTACAAATTGCCCAACACTGTCTATAGGTGGCAAAGCTTGTTTCTTGCTTTTGTGATATTATGTGTTTCTTTCACTAACGTGAAAAAAAGTGAGCATGATTAATAATATCCAAAATATTATTTATTAAAACAAAATATGCATTTAAAAATACCATTGACTATTTTCGGCCTCGATAGTGTAGTGGTTAGTGTATCCGACTGCCAATCCTGCGGTCGCAGGTGCGAAGTCAAACATTTGTGTGCATGAACATGGATGTTTGTCTTGGTCTGGGTGTTTCTATGTAATTTATGTACATATTTACAAAAATTAAGTATATATGTATGTATCTACGTTTATCCATTGTTTAGTACCTATAGGACAAGGATGGCGTTGTGTGTATGTGATAGACAATTATAATATTATTATTATTATATTATTAATTTATTATTTATAAGCATATGATATTTTTATTGATAGGATATGTACCTACGAAATAGTTTGTAGTTAGTAGGATTAGTAGTTAAGTAGGATGTATAACGAACACAAGTGTTCTAAATCATGTTTATAATTACACAAATACGCATTTCACTTCTATAACCTTTATGTGGTCACCAAATTACTATCAATACATAATACATTAGAATTAAACACATACATCTAAATAAAGATGTACATAGCGTCATCTATCCGCCACAGCGAGCAATAATTGAATAGCGCCATCTATTAAAAGAGCCATAAACTTGGAAGTTGCTTCATGAATACTAAGTGGACACTGTATTAGGTAGGTACATGAATGTAAAGCAAGGAGTATTTTTAATAATTGCTGACATATAAGGACTTTATAATTATATTCACACATTTGTGCTGTAATCAAAGTTATATTTTTATTATTTATAGTAAAATTACAGCTTTGTTTCAATACATTCTACAATAAATAAAGTTTAATAACTATATTTGTTGTAGAATGTATTAGATCATAAAAATAAGTACAAGTAAGAGGTAAGGAGAGTAATGTATCCAGGATATATAATTTATACATAATAAATAAATATTACATTCAGCATAATAATTATAATCACCAACTGAGTAAATTGAAGTTCTAACAGGGTCATAAATGTCATTATATATATTTTAGCAACCTGATTTTCATAATTTATTGATAATATCAGTCAATTAATATCTTACTCTGGTGCCATAAATTGATAATTATTATTGCACATTCCAAAGTTATACTGAAATTAAGACAGTTTGGAAATCATGTCTCATTGCAGAAAAAACGGGAGTCAATTAAAAAAATATACCTAAAGTAAAAAATTACACTTGATGCAGAGCTTTGTTTTCAATAACAAATAATATTCTTAAGTGAGACTTGAAGAAATATTTTAATTTAATCCTTTGTAAACTTATTGCAATGTATCTGAAACCATTAGAACCATAAACTGTGTCGTAATATCTGAAATAAGTTGACTAGATTGTATATCTAAACAAATTTACTTACATACAATAATAATTAATATAACACTTGTTAACAGCAGGAAAACAAAATTTTTCTTGGGGGAAGACTATTTTGTTTAGCGGTTTAATAATATTAATTATACAATATGTGTTGTTTATTACTAAAAATCTTCTTTTAAGCACATTAACAATAAATCAGAAGAGTTTAGCTAATATTTAATAGGATTCCTAAACATGTATAAGATAAACAAAATGTAAACAATGGCTTCTATCAATGTATGCTTTTCATTCAACTCACATTATCAAGTAATCTGTAAGAGATAAACATTTCTATACAGAGTCTTATCATACAATGATCCTAACCAAATATTTCATCTTACTATAATGCAATTGAACCCCAAATATACTCCTTTTTCAATTCCTTGTGGATATGAAAAATTCTTATAGTATGGTATGATATAAAATTACACATACATCATAAACATCACAATATAAACATGGTATTCTGACCTAAAATATTGTATAACTCATACATTGTTGGAGTTTTTAATATTGAATATCAAGTGGTTTGATTATTCATGGAATATTTAAAACAATAACTATTCTTGTCAAAAAAATAGTTACATTGTAGAAAACTTTCCTCCATTTAGTAATTTTTACACTACACTATATTTCGGTATATTTGACATATTTTTAATAAGAACATAAGTTACGGTATAATATGTAAATAGTAGGTGTATTATACTTCAAACAGCACAGTTTCTACAGTATACATATAAGTTGCTACAGACACATTTATTAAAAGGCATTGTTTATAATAACTAACATAATTCAAAGCTAATTTAACAATAATTCCTACAGGGACATTGTTTATCATCTAAAACACGGTGTATGATAAAAGGACGTAGGTATAGAAACATGCTAAATGATTTGACATAATTAATGTTGACAATAGAATAACGGACAAGACAACTGCACTGACCTGATTCTCTCGAGGGCTCCATCCTTGGGTTTAATTTATCTATCGTCTACGGGATACCACTTTCATAGAACAGTTCAGTGGCTAACGAGTAACGATGAACCTGTCAGTAACAAGGTCGTTGAACTAAATATACCTATATGAAGATGAAATTATACACCCCCTTACTATACACAAATGTCTTTGGCGATATTATGAAACACACTCGTAATAATACTTAATTATTGTTTAAAACGACAATAACAAGCCTTAATATTTGTAAAGAATTCACCAATAACCCAATTTCAATTAAATTCTTAAAAAGTGACATAAAACAACGCGTCACGTCACAGTCGTCTTTCGTTCGGAAATTTGAGTACATAGTTTAATTATTTCATGATAAAGTAGGACCACGAAATAATTTTTAAAATGAATGATTTAATATCGAATATGTATTTTCTACGAAGCCTAATTAATATTAGGTACACACAGCGACACGTCAACCTAGACTGTTTGGAGTTTGGACTTTGAAGTATTAGAAGTTGAACGCTGCGAATCGTGCGAGAGAGTGCGTTATATTTTTGTTACGCTCTATCCTTACCATTACATCGACACCACTATGCACTGTCCCTTTCCGATAATTCTCTATTTTGTATGTAGTGTAGATATGCGTATAAAGGATGTCTAACGTGACGTATAGCCGTGTGTACAATAAATAATAAGGTTAAACATATTTGAGTCACATATTTAATGGGGACGTTGGATGGTAGGTTTCGGCCGTCATCGCAAACATGTTTCACAACTAGTTACAAAGAAAGAATTTTCCTCCTTTGTTTGCAACTACTTAGTTGTGAATGAAGAATATTTTACATTAATACACAATCAGTTGCAAACAAAGAATTTTTTTATCGTATATAATTACGACAAATTATTTTTATTTTTAATACGCAACCAGTGTAAAATTCATTTGAACAGGTCGACAGGTAGGAAATCTATACTAATATTATAAAGGTGAAGATTTTGTTTGTTTGTTTGGTTGAACGCGCTAATCTCAGGAACTACTGGTTCGAATTGAAAAATTATTTTATTGTTGGGTGGCTTATTTATCCAGAAAGTTATAGGCTATATAACATCACGCTATGACCCATGGGTTAGCTCAGTAATCATAAACGCGGGTGAAACCGCGGGCACATCTAGTATCATAATAATGCTACGAACGTCTCTCTCACACATTAGTTGTCAGAAGCTTGTAACCTTTTTGCTTCTCGCACAGCATTTGCTTTGTTTTACTAGTGTCACAATTTTCTGAAATGTTTTAGATTTACCTAATTTTCAAATGCACGTGCATGTAAATAATAACGAAATCGGCTGCATTGCACGAACTCCTGAAAACAAATATTGTATTTTTGGAGAATGCCCCCTATAGCCACAAAAGTCATACCTCATACCGTACATGCTAAAAGGAGCTTTGTTTTACAAATATAATTTATATATTTTGCCTCGGACAAGAGCCTGCGAATATCATCTTAGCCATGGTCAAGACTGGAGTGAATGTCGGCTGCACTGTAGTTTTTTTTGTACTTTGTTCCTACTATATCTTTTCAACGCTCGGATTTCGTACTCATTTTCAAAAGACATATTGGCGAAAAACGCGTAGGAAATGGGTTTCCTACACATTTTCAAAAGACAATATTTGCGAAGCCGATTTCTACAACGCCAAATCATCGAACAGTTATTTAACCAATGGGCTATTTGATCTATGGGCCATTTCCGTAGAATAGCCGTCACCTTCTAACATGTGGCACTCGAAGAAATGTTCTGATAATATGAGAGTGTGTGCTGTGGCTATTTAATGAATGGCCCATAGATTAAAATTAAACAGTTAAATAGCTGTTCGATGATTTGGCGTTGTAGAAATGGGCTTCGCAAATATTAAGTATCTTTTGAAAATGAGTAGGAAACCCATTTATTACATCTTTTTCGCAAATATGTCTTTTGAAAATGAGTACGAAATCCGTAAGAAATGCAATCTATTGAAAAGCTTGGTCTAAATTCTAAAATAAGGTATTGAATTAAAAAAGGGCCAATTATCTCTAAACAATGACCAACCTTAATTATATTTTCTTTTAAGTCGTTTACGGCTAAATTAACTTCTTGGTCGATTAATTGATATTCTTTGTTCTTCTTATATGTATTTTTCAATTTATATGCATTAGTCTGCGTTTGTAAAACATCCAACAACTGTGGCAATGTTGGATATCTTCGTCCAATGTAGCGATTTATTTTGCCGTGCCAGCCTTCTATATTATTATTACTTCGTACCTTTTCGTTGGCACAGAACAAGATATTAACATTTCATTCTTCTTGAGCCATTGTCTTTCTAAATATGCATTGAATTTTTGTATTAAATAACTTTTAGGGATTTTCTTCATGACGTATCTATATCCGTTATATACATATTCAATAGGTAGGCGAGTTAGCCCAACACATCGTGCAATGTGCCGTTTTTCGGTTTTATGTTTTTATATGTAAACTCTTTGCTTTTCTCTATAATGAACGGATAAAGTGGTAAAAACAACCTTTAAATAATATTTCTTGAAATACTTTTTGAAACGTATTGGCTGCTACTTCAAATTCTAGGGTTACCTTCTTTGGTTTCCAACCAAGTGTTGATTGAATCATGCTGAGCAAAATTTAATATGTAAGTATTTGTATATGTCAGGCAGAATAGAGAACATTAAAGGGACTATCGTATTCTTATCTTCGTTAAAGCCATGTTAAGAATAAAGTTGCGTAAATCCTTTTGGACAACTTCGGAATGTACCATCAGCGAAAAAGTGGTAATTGCAAAAAACAATCTCACTTTATTAGAACAGAAGAGAATGATACGTTTATTGTCGTCCACGTAATCAAAAAGCAGGAATTTTTTAAATTTTGAGGGTTCAACAACGTCTTGAGCATTAGCAAAGCGAGATCTGGAAACGCCTAAAACTTTATTTCGTTTATTATAAATTCTGGATTTGGTGCTCTCAAAGTTAAAAAGCCTTTGGTTTTGATTTCTTGAATGACTTCTTCATACTGCTTCTTTATTGGCTGAAAATTGCAGCTGCTGGCCTGTTTCAGGCAATAATTTTTTTGTAATTTTATATTTCATCTCCAGTCAGCACACACTGCACAGTCACTGTCGTGTTCCTCTGATTTCTGTGTAATCTCGTTACGAGTGTTTAATGTAAAATTTCCTTAGCAGCCTTTCTTTCCGTGGTATTAAAACAACGAGTTACCATTTTTATATGTCTTTTTCTGGTGATACCGGTATCCCTCATAGAGCACACATACCTACACCTTTCTTCCTGAAGATATAAATCTTAGATAAACTCGGAAATATGTTAGAAGACTGTCGGCTTGTCATGATTGTGTGCATTGTCATGCGATGTCTCGCATGACAATCATTAAATTAATGTGTAATCTACTTGAATAGTGATATCAATAATCTTAGTAAGGAAACACGTAATTCATTTGATCGATAACCTAGTTCATATCGCAAAGACTCATGAAAATACAAAGATACTATATGAATAGAAAATGACAGGATTAATCAAAAACCGCATTTTTCTTCAATGACAGATACCTACCCATAACGCTAGCTATTAATTTCAAAAAGTTTGTATTCTTACCTCGTCTATATATCCAGTGGCTGATTATTCAGGTTGCATAGCAAGAAAAGAAAAATATTCTTTGCAACTGGTTGCGAAACTTAGTTGCCATCGTGGAAAATGGTTTACGTGTTGGCAACTGGTTCCGTATTAAGACTAAACATTCGCCTAACGCAACTAGTTGCCAAGGAAGAAGGAAAATATCTCTTCCCTTGCAACTGGTTGCGTAACATGGTTGCGATGACGGCCGAAAGAGGATGATAAGGAGAACGTCTCTGATTTATTTTGAATAAAATTACCTATTACATACCATTTTGATTTAAAATATAAAAATACTATAAATGTGCGCAACTATTGCCATGAATGTTAGCCGGAATAATTATTGCGAAGCTAAACATAATAAATCTAACAAAATTTTTTATTACAATATAATGGAACGCGTTTTTTGTTTTTCAATGTCATGTTAATGTCACGGAGTACGGTCAGTTCTCACACACAAGTAAATTATTTTTTTTGTTTATGTCACCGTATTGGCTAATCTCATCATACCTCGTTTTATAAGCCAATCAAATCATACGATTTCGAGTTGACCTTGCATCCTTGGAGGTTCAGAATCAGAACTGAAATAAACTTTTGTATAAATACTGTGCTGACATTAAATGTAAGTTTACTTCGTTGATTTGTTTCCCGGCGTCAATATTCAGTGTAATTTTGTATAGTAATTCACTTTATCAGTACATACCTATCACGAAATTAATTTTAGTGCTCGTTAAATACGTAATCTGTGTACTAATTTACGAATTAATTGGAATACTTTAGAGAGGTATATTTAACTTGATAGAATATGGAAAATAAAACAGATTTTCAGTATCCCCATACTTTCATACTTCTTGGAGCATCAGGAGATCTTGCAAAGAAAAAGATTTACCCTACTATCTGGTATTTATATCGTGATAATCTCTTACCTCGTCATACAAAATTTGTTGGTTATGCCCGTACTAAACAAACGCTATCCGAGGTGAAGGAAAAGTGTAAAAAGTATTTAAAGGTACGTCCCGGTGAAGAAGAGAAATTAGAAGAATTTTGGCAAGCTAATGAGTACTTTGCCGGCTCCTATGACAAAAGAGTTGACTATGAGATGCTCAACCAAGTAATTACCAAGCACGAGAAAGGTCCAGTTGCCAACAGAATATTTTATTTAGCAGTTCCACCAACTGTGTTTGAAGATGTTACTGTTAATATAAAGAATGCTTGTGTATCCATTAAGGGTTATACTAGAGTCATAATTGAAAAACCTTTTGGCCGAGATGATATAAGTTCAGATAAACTTAGCAATCATTTGGCAGGTTTATTTAAGGAAGAACAGATCTACAGGATTGACCACTACCTTGGCAAGGAAATGGTGCAAAATCTGATGACGATAAGATTTGCCAATAAAATCTTCAGCCCTTCATGGAATAGAGAAAATATCGCATCTGTACTCATATCTTTTAAAGAACCATTTGGTACAGAGGGACGCGGTGGCTATTTTGATGACTTTGGTATAATTCGTGATGTAATGCAGAATCATCTTCTGCAAATCCTTTCTCTTGTAGCCATGGAAAAGCCGGTCTCTCTGAATCCAAATGATATAAGAGATGAAAAAGTTAAAGTTCTCAGACATATCCGACCCATTAATTTGAATGATATACTGGTGGGACAATATGTTGGCAACCCTGAAGGACAAGGAGAAGAAGCTCTGGGATATCTTGAGGATCCAACTGTTCCTAAGGGTTCTGTAACTCCAACATATGCTCTGGCTGCACTTTGGATAAATAATGCTAGATGGCAAGGAGTGCCTTTTGTTCTTCGTTGTGGAAAAGCCTTGAATGAAAGAAAGGCTGAAATCAGAATACAATACAAAGATGTGCCTGGTGATATTTTTAATGGGCATGCAAAGCGCAATGAGTTAGTAATTCGTGTTCAACCTGGTGAAGCATTGTATTTGAAACTCATGAGTAAGTCACCTGGAATGAAATTTGATCTGGTGGAGACAGAGCTGGATCTTACATATAGCGTGCGGTACGGGGGAGCTAATGTCCCTGATGCATATGAAAGACTGATTTTGGATGTATTTACGGGAACACAAATGCATTTTGTACGCAACGATGAACTGAAAGAGGCTTGGCGTATTTTCACACCAGTTCTCCAGGAACTTGAAGAGAAGCATATTAAGCCTGTACCTTATGTGTATGGGTCACGCGGTCCATCAGAGGCAGACGATAAGCTTGCTGAGTATGACTTTAAGTACTCAGGGTCCTACAAATGGAAGAAACCAATAATTTGTTAATTTGTTTTGTGACTTGACATATGCTATTGGTGGTGGTATGCTTTTGACTTGTGGTTGAAGATATTATATTGATATTGAATAACAGCATTTAAGCAATATGTTGTAAAATTAGTTAAGTCACATTCCATTTTTGATCACAATTTTTTTACATAAAATAACTGTTATTGTTATTCTTTAATATACTTACAGCATTCCTTTCTTGTACCTCTAAAATTTTATATTGTTATTTTTTAAATGTGATTTATAAAGTGCAACTTGTTTAAACTATAAATAAAGTGAATTTTAAATGTATAGAAACTAGGGGACCATTTAATTATATGTCAATGGTTGTGATGTGCCTTATCCATAATATTTGTTAACTGACACAAATATATTCAAAATAAATATTTAAAATCTGTGATAATCATGTGACACTTATGTAAACTCATGATCAAAGTATAAACTGTTATTACCAAAGGTCATTTCTTCATTATCATATTAAAATGTTACATTCCTGAAAGGTACTGAAATTTTCTATAAATATTGTTTAATTAATACTAAAGAGAATTTAGGTAAAATTATATACATAGCAATATATTTAAAATATTTGCATAATATTAATTTTTCTACACTCATACCTAATTTTCATAATTATTACTCATTATTATTTTCTTATTTATGTGTAATAATAGTTTTTAATACAATATGTAAGATGAAGCTATCTCTAATAAATAAGCATACCTTAGTAGCTTAACTTAAGGCATAGGTACCATGTTGTACTTTCCTTGCATTTTCATTTTTGATATTCTACAATTGAAAACACATAATATATGTTTAATATGTTTTAGTATGTATATTTGGAAGATATGAATTGTTTGGGATTTTATTAAATAATATGTTTTCTTATTGCTTTTATCATACAACCTCATATATTTTTAAATGTATAAACAAAATCATTAGGCACAAAAGAGTTGATCAAGTACAAAATTTAATATTTTTGTATAATTACAATTCATCAGCTTAATACTGAACTGTATGTATGTAGGTATATCATGAGTTGTTACATAAATATAAAACAAGTATAATGTTAAACCAATAAATAGGTATTATAGCCATGCAACATAATTTATAGGTATACAGAATGGTATTTGTACAGATTAAGCATCTTGCAGATAGCCTATCAACTAAAAATTTTATCTATACCACTTATATCAATTTATTATAACTGATTAGTGATTACACAACATTAATGTTCCACAATCAAATAATTAATGTGATTGAGTGGCTAATGTAATCTATGATCTGTCTACTTATTACTATGAAGGTTTATTAGAAACACACAGATTATTTTTTATACTTTATAAGACTTATTTATTGTGCTTGATCGACTTTGTTTGCCAATCGCTTTTAATCATAATTAATTTATTTTGAGGTCATTGTGCCAATAATAATGCATAATAAAACCGACTTTTTGGTATAGGTTAATTAATAGCCCTTTAAACTAAATCGTATTTTGATATGTTTAATATATACATTATGTTTTAAAGTTCCTAGGTACTTTAAAATGTACTAAATACATACTGATGACAAAATAGATAATATTGACATATTGTTATACCTAGCTTTTTGTTTTTGGCTCAGAAATAAATACCTTATATGGTGCTGATATAAATATTTTTTTAATTATCACTTATTATAGTTACACATTATTTTAATAAGAAGGATGACCAGTATACATATATGTACCTAGGTAATTCTCGATCTTTGTGTGTCTAAGATCTTAACTTTGTTATTATTTATTTTGATAAGTTCAGGTAACTTTTCTTGATAGTAAATAAAGATTATTATGTAGAACTCTAATAGATAACCGCCGCAAAAGTTACAGTAAAAACAAGAACACACAATAACTTTAGATTTAGATGTTGTTTTTTAAATATTGATCCGCGCCATCTATGATAGCAGGTACTAAATACTGTATATGGTAGTCCCGCTAGAATTCGAGGAAAGTTATTCCTTGCTAGGTCTACAGCTATGATCGGTAAATAAATCCGTGGAAAGTATAGTATACTCGTTGGAATAGTGTGAGCGAACAGAGGCCATAAACTAAATTAATATTATGCCGCGCATGACAGTTAATTGTGGATCATAATAATATTATTTAATAATTTATCTAAACATTGGTTTTGTTTAGACGTTTACTGTGTGTGTTCACATGAGTACATACATACTTATCTACTTAAATAGCGAGTTCGTACCCCTATCTCTAACAAGGCTACCAAAATGGAATTAAATATGAACATGGCAATAATAGATATTATTAATACCCAGTGGTGCCTTCAATGCAGTCACTGAAGGCAAGTTTACGGCGCGGCGGCGGTTGCTTGTTCCACCGACCAGCAACGATTAGCAGCAAACTAGTTGAACTAGAATTTGGCTAGTAATTACAACAGGTCTGCGAGCAACAAGCTCAGACAAAGGGCTCAGAACTACTACTCCGGCAAAGACAGAAGAAGTTTTATGTCTGTGGGGTTCACACACCGTTAAGCCATATGGACTGGGCGCAAGTCATAGAAAACAGCAATGTAGTTACTTAATATCTATGATACTACTACTTCATAATTTATGATAGCAAACATGACAAGAAGCCACCTAGGGACGAATTTCTGAAACAAATTAAAAGACTAATTTTTCAAGTAATGTTGTTACGTTAAAATGTGTTTACTACTTTTCAACGTAATCAGTAATACATAGGTAGGTATTGAATATACTACAATAACTGCGGTAATAGTTATCCTAACAGTAAACCTAACTAGATGGCATTACATACATTTCAAGTATGTATTATATTTCGTAACACCTGACATTTGTATAAAATCGTGAAGTGAATATATAAATTAGATATTCTAGGATAGACTTAATTTACATAATGTCTAGTTGAGCTAAATAAAAAAATATGCCAATACTAATTTCAAATACAGCCTATATTTTTTCTAATTGTAACCCCTTTATTAGACGTTCACACATTTTTGTTTGTGTCTAATAAAATACAGAATGAAAAATTGGTAATTAGAGCATAATGTAAGGATAAGGTTATACGGAAAATGGTCGTGCGAAAGAGACAGCTTATAGGGCCTCTATGAAATGTTTTTGTTATGAGTATGTAGGTACAAGTGGTGCGCCAGGCGCTTATTATCTGTCATGTCAGCTGAGTGATTATTGAGTTGAGCAATGGTGGTGTTTTTACGTTTTCGAGAACTAAAATTATAAACAGCGCGTTATATTCGTAAAAATTTGCTTCATGTGTTTATAAACTATTACTAGTAAGAGATGTTCATGTGGCAAAATGGATTTTGTCTGAATGTAAGGCAAAGCTCTAAGGAGTATTTGCGAGATTTCTAGACTGCGTAAGTGCTGAATCTTTGTTGTAAAATTTTTCAAACGCAGAAAGCAATCTTTTCTTTACTATACTCTTGTCAACTTTTCTATATATGTATGTTTATATAATTATGCTTTACGTTTGTTTCTATTGTGCTAAAGATTTTGTAAACATTTTATAAATGTACTGTTTTTGAGACAGTATGTATGTACTATGACGTTGTTGTTTATTTTAGATCTGTCTACTAGCTCTTTCGCGTGGTCTATATTTTTTATAGTTTTGAAACAATACTTATCACCGTTGTGCCTCTTGTCGCGTGATCTTTTTATATTATCATACAAATTTTAGCATAATTGTGTGACATCCAATAATTAAATATTAAATATTTAGCTCGAATAAATTTAGTTGTTTAAATAATACAAATATATAAACTTTAGTCGTTATTTGCGGCCAGCAGGTTACAAATCACATTAATACTGCAATCATTGAACTTATTTTTCTATGATCATAATAAACCAGTTTGTAATGTTATCTGGTAATTATTTATATAAAATTATATGAGACATTGTTTACTAACAACAGCTAGAAGCATTGTTATTATGTAAAAGTGTAGAGTTGTTTTAGTATGACATTTGATATAGAACTGTTTTAGGTAATTACTTCTTTTTGTGATAGTTAAGAATATAGACCTATAAATATTATAATCAATAATAGAGCAAGATACCTATATCTTTATACAAAAATCACGACATGTGACTTGTAAATTGTTCCTGTTTTATTCAAATTATTTGTTTTTTAATAAATTTCATTATTCTGAAACTGATTTTATCTTGTAGTGTGAACGGATAACACAGCAAATGCAAGCAATTGTTACATTAAGCTGTAAATTATTTTAGTTTTCAAGTGACGTACACTGCCACAATGTTGTATGTTTTCCATGTGGATGCTGGTCAAATGACCACATATGATATGAGCCTAACATTGCAGAAGTAAGTATTCATTTGTATTTATAAACTACATGTTTGTATAATACAATACAACAAGTTAAATATCTCTATTTATCTTTCAACAAATGTAATTACCACTTGGTTATGGTGGGTTTAAAACCTGCATTTTATTAACTTCTCTGTAGGTGATCTACAGAGACTTTTGTGTAGTATGGACTTATATGTGTAAAGAAACACTTATTTGATCTAATCAGACCAATGGAGAATGGAACAACTATCCAAGGAACATGAAACAATTATCATTCCATGCTCTATTTATTAATTTAGTTTAATTATGATTGGCTATGAGCTAATGATATCCACAAAACATAATAAGACTTACAACAAAATGAGATGAAACAAAAAGAAAACTGATCATACACCTTTTCCAGAAAACTCTTTCCATAGATACTTGTTCCTTGTCTATTTGTGCTGTGTGTTAGTTGATTTTATTAAGCTGCTCTGCAATATATGGTCTTATACTAGATATGCAAATTATATTCATTAATTTTAATTATCTTATTATAAAAAAATTTTACCCTCTGCAATAGACAAAGAATTTTTTGGCTCATTGATAACCTGCCTAAAATTCTTAATAAAGAGGGAAAAGAGCAAATAAATTGCATTTGTAACATATTTATGTTGTATAATAGTTCAAGGTTATCTCATAATGCTAAAGAATCAACATATTTATTTTAGCGTGTCAACATTAAAGCTAGCTATAGAGAGAAAGACAAAAGTGCCCTCAAATCTCTTGGTGCTCCTTGTGAGTGGGGGTGAGGTCCTGCAATCAGATCACATGGTGTCATCATACAGTGCAGGGACAGACACAAACCCTATATACATGTTCAGCAAACCTTCTGTGAAAGAGAGCCATTTGAAACAGTCGAGTAAGTTGATAATTTTCTACCACATACACACAACACTGTCTAGCCCAAACTAAGCAGAGCTTGTACTATGGATACTACACAATGGATAAACATACATACATATATACATTTTTTTTTGTAAATACACACATAGAAACATCCAGACCAAGACAAATATCCATGTTCATGCACACAAATGTTTGACTTGTGCGGGAATCGAACCCGCGACCTTAGGCAGTCGGTTACACTAACCACTACGCCATCAAGGCCGATAATAACATGCATAGTAAAATTTACTGCTGTGTTAGTCTAATGAGTTAAGTATGAGTATAATCATCACCATAACAACTGTCAGTTATTTGATGACTAGTTTATACTAAGTGCTATTGTATAAAATATAAATTGAGTCTCAAATATAATTTTATAAGCAGCAAAATATGAATATAGTTAACTACTACTCATGTCTTGAATTGCCATGGAATTAGACAAAGTTTGCCATACCTATATTTATAGGTATAATGCTGTTATTATGCTCCAAATATAATTATCTATTTACACATATATAATATATTGATTTATTTTTGTGAATATCTTATTAAGTGTTAACACACACATCATAAATGCTTTTTCCGAAAATATATTTTCTTATTACTACTGTTTGTTATTGTATATTGATGTTTTGCAGTGTGTGACTTAAGCCCTATAGTGGAATTAAGTACAGGCGAGTTCTCAAGTGATATCCGTACTGCGTTTGACGGCAAATCATACGTGGAGCTGAAGGCTGCTGTAGAAAAGTGCTGCTCCCAGCAGCCAAACGTTTATACTGTGATAAATTGTGCACAACTTGCACAGCAGTTCAATGACCTCGCTTTGGAGGTGTCTAGCAGTTGTGAGCAGTTAGTGCACGAGCAGCATTTGCAACACCAAGTTAGTGAAAACTTACTTAATTAACTTAAATTAATAGATGTTTTTTAAAATATTACTAGAACCCATTATTCATAGTCTCTTCAGCTAAGCTAAATACTTATATTAGGAGTAGGTGTAGGTTGGTAGTATCATGGATGGTAATAGCATGAACTCACGACATCTCGCAAGTTCAATGCCTTATCCATTGAGCTACAGCCACTTATATTGGAATTATTTATTAACACATATTATTAATAATTATTAGATAATTAGTAATATTTATAATATTTTACTGCAGTTTATTTTATATAAAATTTACATGAACACTTTCCCTGACACTTGAGGATACCAGCAGTAGCAAAAACGTTATTTCTATGAGTAAATTTCGCGAAAAACATAACTCGATAATTAATTTGTAAATTCATAAATTAATAGTTATGAACTCATACTCATGGTTTTACGACGCACGTAAATAATAATCGGCGAAATATGCATCTTCCTACCCGTTCTATATAATAGGTATGAATCAGCATGAAAATCAATTTTTGTAAATTCATATCGCGATGTTTTAAACATTATTCGAAAAACTTGTTAGTAAGCACCTAATGTGATACTTAAAGCAACATATAACAGAACATCAGCATAGTTTCTTAAAATCTAGGTTCACTAACACTAACTTATTATGTTTCACAGCTGCTTTATCTGAGTGCCTAGATAAAGGTATGCCTGTAGATGCAATCTATACAGATTTCAGCAAAGCATTGGATAAAGTAGATAACTGCCTTCTTATAAAAAAGCTTGCTCAGTTTGGTATTGATGGATCATTGATTAAGTGGTGCAAATCATACTTACAAGATAGAACCTTAAAAGTTTATAAACGGATATTCTTCTTCTGGTTACAAAGCCACCTCTGGCATTCCTCAGGGATCACATTTAGGTCCGATCCTCTTTAATGTCTTTATTAATGACATAGTTAATTGTTTCAAGTATTCACGTTTATTTTTAAACCAATTCAGACAGATATAGACGTTGAAATGCTACAGAATGATATAAATAGGCTATCAAATCTGTGCAAAAAAAAAATGTTGTTAAACACGAGTAAACTACATCCAGTTCACCCACAACAATCAATTACAAAATAATACCTACAACCTAGAGTGCGTCATAATAAATAAGATGGATGTAATTCGTGATTTAGGAGTTTAACCAGACAGTGCGCTCAAATTCGATGTTCATTCATTGTAAGAATTTCAAAAATCATTGACTGAAATAAAATTGTTTAACTCACTCGTTTGCCTGATTTTAGGGTATGGCTCAGTCATATGGAATCCTTATTATGACGTCTATACAAAGCGTTTAGAGAGTATTCAAAGGCGCTTCCTTTACCATCTAAGCTACGGAGACCGATTAGCAAAACAAATTTCGAATTACACTGCAAGGTTGACACATTATAAAATAAAATCATTAGCAAGCTGCAGAATGAAACTAGATTCAATTTTCTGCATAGAATAATGAGCGGTATCACGGATTGTAGTGAGCTTTTAAGCGCCCTACGTATAAAATACTAAACCGAATACCAAGGAAAAGTAATTATAATCTATTTGATATTCCGTTCTCAATCAAATCTGGATCATTACACTGCTGTACCAAGGCTTTGTAGGCAATACAATACTTTATCAAAGACTCATGATATTGACATAAGTGAATCCTTACCTAAATATAAAAGACACAACAATTTATTTAAGTTTTCCATTAAGATTTTTATTGTTTATTTCTCTTCTTAAAAACATTACAAATTTTAATTAGGTTATTTTTTAATATTTTAATTTAAGCTTTGTTGTTATATGTATATGCATGCTGTGGTCTCCTATAACTGAAGGAGTACACTATACAAAACTATATTTTACGTTCGTGCAATTTTTTCTTTTTAATCTTTTCCTTTTTATGTCTTTTTTATTTTAACAATAAAATGTCAGCCCCATCGTTACCTATACTAATCTAACTATCAGAAATAGGAATAATTTGTGCAAAAACATGTTATAAATAGCTACAGCTGGTTTTGATGTAAGTTCAGCTAAAACTTTTGATAATGCTCCAATATCTTATATATTCATTTCAAATAATTGCACAAATAAGTTCTCTGCCTCTGATATTTCTCGCACTTAGCTAGCAAGTGTTGGACATCTTCAATGATTCCACACACCTCACAATTAGGCAAATCAATTTTCTTCATGAGAAGTCCAAACTTTCTAGATGGGTAGTAGTGCCCTGAGCGTAACCTATGTGCTACAACTATTTCCTTTCTACTTAACCTATTATTTAAGAACCAAGGTACATTGGGAGGCTCACATTGTATGGTCCTGTACCAAATTCCTTTTTCTTTACTTCTGACATCAAAGTACTCTTTAATATTCTCCCAGCATTTTTGTTTATACTTTCCTAAGTGCTCTGAATACATTGGATTTATATAATATTTTCCCATTGATAGTTGCTAATTTTGCTAACATGTCAGCCTCCTCATTACCTTGTAGACCAATATGTGAAGGAACCCATTGCAGTTTCAGATCTTGCCCAGTAGAATTAAATTTATGTATTTGCTTTAAAATAACATAAACTATCAATGCACCTCTGTGACCAGAGGCGTATCGAGCTATAAAGCAGTCAAGCAGTTTTACTATCCGTAAACACAACCACCTTTTCCCTACCTAACTGTTTAGCGTTATTAATAGTTTCCGAAACTACAATGAGCTCCAGCATCATAATAGATGTATTTACATCTATTTTAAACATACTCCTGGTTTTGGAACTTGCATCAAAAAAGGCTACACCCTGACCATTAGCACTATTTGAACTGTCGGTAAAGTTTTGTGTATATTCTTTGTCGGATATCCTTAATAAATAAAATAAAATAAAATAAAAGACAACAGAATTTTTTTCGAGGCTTCGCACTATGTCATCTAGATTTTGTCGATAAATTGCTATCTGTCGGAAACAGTTCTCTGTTCTGGATAAAAGGTACAGTATGTTCTTTTCTGTACCCCTGATCACATGTATGCGAAATTTTATGATGATCGGTTATGTAGTTAAGGTGTGAAAGCGTAATAAACAAACAAATAAATAAACAAGCACGATCAAACTCTCATTCGCATTTATAATTTTAGTAAGGATTCATTTTTAAACTGCAGAAACTAATTACTATAAATTTTTTGTACTACATTGCATTTGAACGATGTTCGAATATATTTGTGCACAATACGTAACCAACTTTGCATGGATAGAACCACAGAGCTCATGCCTACGTATTTGTAGTGTTGTCAATGTATTTATTTGATTACAATTCGAATGTAATTGTGCTCATTACTATATATTTTAAAAATTATTCTCTTCTGAAGTATTTATGACGTCAATCATCCGAACTTTGTTAATGTACATTACACTTCAAGGTGTTGAGTCAAATATCACTTTGGTCCCCGAGACCGCGAGTACTGGCTATCTAATAACACGTCGGGCAAAATGTAAATGTACGAGTAAATAATTGTAAAATGCTATAAATAAAATAATCCGTAGTAAAATCACAAGATACACACAGTTACAGTCTTCATACGATTATGTCCACTTTAAAACACACCAATTGTCAGGAAAAGTAATGATTTTTATTTAATAAATCGCGATATAATCGGTATAAAGTAGTTTATATTGAAACTTTAACATAAGCGTAAACGTAAGATTAGTACAAGTGTATACATAGATACATACATACATATAAACTAGATACAACACAATTTTCGCCGAAATATAAAGAGACTAATTTTCCATCTCGAATATATGTTATATTTATTGTTAATTACATTCCACACATATTTATTATCACTTTCTTTTCGAGTTACTATAGCTATGTATCCAAAACATTACGTTTGGCTATATATATTCTGATTAGTATAATTATTAAAGCAAATTTATTAAATGCTCTGTAAAGTAAGATAAGCGTCTATAAGCGTAGTATTGTAATTTGTGTCACTAGGTAATTGGTTAAAATAACCCATTTAATTAATGATATTAGTGCATATGTGTTTAAACGTATATTTTTGTGGAAATTCTTGTTTAACAGGGCTGGGCAGCGGTGGTCGCGAATTTGGAAGATATATTCAACGAATTTTGTGAGAGATCGCGGAATTTCAAAGACGCTTTTAGAAAACATAGGCTAAAAAAGGAAGAGTATCATGAAAAGTTGTCTGGGTGAGTATTTATTTTCCTGTGATTAAAATTCATTGTCAGAAGTTGAAGATAATGTTTATTCATATAGGCTTACGGCTCAGACTGCAAGAACATTTAAATATTACCTACCTCTTTCGAGGTTAAATACAACTTGAATGACAAATTTTATCGTTGTCCACAAATAAAGAATGGTCACTTTTTAACTATTGCGGTATAACTTGCGAAATTTGTAAAGATTTTAATTTTAGCATATAATTTAATTATATACAGGGTGATTTTGAAATCGTGTAATTCCTTTTAACCACGCATTCTACTGGTGATATAGAATAACCCTGACCATATTTTTTCTTAATTAGAATAATGGTTTCGGCAAAATTAGAGTACAGATTTTTTTCATGAAATGATTTCATATAGTCATATTTTAACCACCTGACACAATCTTAATATTTTTTTAATTTAGAAATAATAACATAACAATAACTGATGTCGTAAATAATAAGGAGCAATAAAAAGGACCGCCCGTTATTAGTTACGACATTAATTATTAATATGATTTTTTATTTTAATTAGTAAAAAATTAAAATTGCCTCGGTTGGTTAACATATGACTATCTGACACCATTTCACGAAAAAAATGGTACAATAATTTTTCAAAAAAAAAAATTCTAATTAAATAAAAACATGGTCAGGGTTATTCTATATCACCAGTAGAATGCGTGGTTAAAAGGAATTACACGATTTCAAAATCACCCTGTATACAGGATGATTACATATTTTTATTTAATTAGTTTTTTTTTCACGATTTCAAAATCACCCTGTATAAAATAAAATAAAATTCTAAAAGATATATTTCTTACTTGCAATATCTTTATGAAAATGATAGATAAGTCCTGGACGCCTGTCTGTACCTGTCGGATCGCAATTGCAAACCTAGATATAGGTATTTAAATAATATAATACTGGAGCTCAATTGTATTCCTATTTGCGATAAAATTCCTGATCACTATTAATGCGTGCAATCACTGCAATTATGTCATGAATACATGCATACAAGTTCAGTGTAAGTTCACTATTATTTAGTTACTTTGTGACAGCAACATTTACAGACATAATAACAAATATTTGATCTTTCAGTAGATAATTAAGTTACATACCTACATAAATACTACAAGTTAGCGTGGTAGCCGCGCTCTCAATAGTTAATTTATTCCTTTTTACCTTGAACAGTATTAACGTCGATTCCGGTATGTGAACCTAATGTATGGCATTGAACAAAAAATATTCATTAAGTTTACCCTAATTTATATTCTAAACCGTTTTTGTTGGTTTACCACCAGTTTTCTCTTAAATAGCCAAAATTTGTCTGCTGAATCGTGCTTGAAACCAGTTATGTAATATTCGCTGTTTGAAATAATGCACTCGGCAAAACTTGGTTACGCTGTGCAGGGGGTGAGTTCTCATTGGTGCGGTCAAGGACATTTTGACGAACCAATCACAGATCGTTGGTTGCTTTCACGAATGAATAATAGTGCTTTTACGTACTACTTGCCTAAAGTTTCCTTTTTTAGACAAACTTTCTTTCATATTTGCCTTAGTTTTTAAATCTAGAAACAAGAATAAGTATATAGGATTTTCCATTTCTGGGCCCACGTGTTACAGCCAAATTTTTTGCTGCAAAAACAGCGTCATTTCATCACTAAACAAAATCATAAAAAACAAATTGAATCTACAATGGTTAATGGGTAAAAAAAATATGTTGTTTATATTAATTACTACTTAATTTGTAGTTAAAGTCATGTGTTACAATCAATATTTTTACTGTAAAATGTTTGATATTTTATCAATACACAGAATCACAAAGACAAATATTCAATTTACGATGATAAAATAATATTTTATGTTAATTAATTACACTCCATTAATTATATCCAGCTAAAATCCGTCAAAGTAGAGACCTCAACATCGCCTCGGCTGCTATGAGGACGATGTGGAGGCCACTGCTCTTAGACCACACGACTGCTTACCATCAGGCGGAGTGTGGTCATTTTGAAGAGCAAAATAAAAAAAAAAACAGAGAAATGACATGGTGTCAGATTTTTAAACAACAAACTTCAAGTTTGACAATGACGTTTAACGTCAAAAATCAAAAGTACATTCTTTCGGTTTTGCTTGCACCGATGATGTGTTTTGTTATGTTATTTGTATTTTTGTATTAAGTATCGGTGCTATTTGGTACTTGTTTAATTTCTCATGACGAATCAGTTGAAAGAATAGTTATTTTATTTTTAATGTACCGCGACTTGTAAATTTATCCATTAACTAACCTAACCTATTTACACATTGGAATAAAAATATCTCATTATTGCAATTGGCAAGTTTAATGAAATAAAGCAGAAGTATAATTAGTGTATTTCTCTAACAAATGCCACCAATTTTATGACTGTTGCCAAAAGATGTAGGAAAAATGGGGGATCTCCTTTGTAGTCTATGCAGACTTCTATTCAACGAATTTTTAATTATCCTTCTTTAGGTTATAACCCTTGGCTTTTAGCTTTATACCTGACCGCAACTCTTTCGATGGGTTTCTAGCTTATCTCACGATCTCTTTTAGGATATTTACCAGATCTTGAAATATGTACCTTATATATAAAATAAAAGTACATGTCTATACTGAACCATTTGCTGGCAAAGCCAGAGGTGTTCCATAGCTAGTTGCCATATAAAACACATCTCCATTTACGTCAATAAAATGCAGCATAATGGTAGACTATGCGTGATACTGAATGCCAGACATTATTATCCACATTTGTAACGAACTAAGTACGTAATAATTAGTCATTGTGTGTATGTTTTATGTCTCTGAGCAACTGCGTCCAGTCGACCTACCGGTGACTACGTACTGTGATTATAATGAATAAATAAAATTGTACGTACCGTACTGTAATACATACAATGTTGCTTCCGGTTTTATTTCTTGTCAGTTGTCAAGTGCCAAATCGAGTGGCCTTTAGCATCGTATTAATTGTTAATGAAGTATATGTTTGCTAGGTCTACATTCTGTTACCATTCAGTGAGTTCCTGGTTCAACTAGGCTACTAGGTTGTTCTTATTTAGAATATTCGGCTTCAGTAGGTTACGTTGCTAGATCCATGGAATTATAAAATATTCAGCTGGACTAGTTTAGCAATTGACTTTAGTTAGTACTTGAAATATGGTCAAAGATAAAGATGTTTTAGTAGCTGGGGGAACTTAAACATTGTGTGGCATGTTTACCTTTGTAGCAGTACTTTGAAACTGTTATTTACTTAAAGTTTCAAGAGTGCACAAGTTACGTAATATTTTGCACCTTAAACACAGCATTTTTTAATGAAAGTCCTAGATATTTACTTTACCACTATATTAAGCTTTAGACAAATATAATACAGAATACTGTTAACACACTTAGAATACGAAAAATATTCATGATCACAGGGTTCTATGGTAACCTTAAAAATGAAAATAAAAAGTTTTCCGGCAACCAAGTGTTAGGGAACCCGACGGGACATCAGAAGATAGGAGATCTTCTGATGTCCCTTCGGGTTTGCAGACGTTGATCTAGACTTGGTGACTTGGGGAATAAAGAACTCATTCGGTACCCAACGTGAGTCTTGTAATCCCCAACACACCGCTCTGCATTTCTACCAATTTAAGATTGTGCATGTTGTTGCACGGAGTGTGTCAGAGAGATGCGAAAGGATTTTAAATGCGATAACTGTAGGTAGTTTCTAACCATTTCTATTAAATCGTCGGCTTCTCGTTGGTATGAACAAAATAATGCTATAAAGTTCTTTCGAATAGATTTATTTATATGTCACATTCGCGAACACCTATGACAGTACAAAGTAGAATTTGTGTCAACGATCCGCACATATTATGTATTTTCATGTTATCTTTTGATAAAAGTGTTATTTCGAAATTAATTCGATTTGTGTTATGCTAGCTTTTAGCCGACAGTCAAGCCGAGTTTTTAAGGTTCTGTACGAAATCTTAAAAATGGGAACCTTAATGTATGACTCGTGTCTATATGCTCACAGCTGCGTATTCCACAAATTTAAAAACTATTATTTTAAAGTTTACTTATATTTGTAACAGAATTTCAAAGGACGATCCGTAAATAGTGTTAATGGGTTTATTCAGATATGATAAAGAGCTGCATTCGTAAAATATATGTTCGTTCTCTGCTGCGTCGCATAGTTAATGTCTTTTCGTGGCATAAAACAAAAAGGTACCATAATTTCTCCTTAAAATTTTGTAAATTGCAGCAATTCAAATATTTTCCATTAATACAGATTTATGAAAAATAAAATACAGATAATGTTGTTAACAAGCACAGTTTGGAGTAGGTATTTAATTTACTATTAATTAAGTTAAATTTAATCCCTTTCAAACAGTTGAAGTTTTATGTTCATGAACTAAGTAAGCTGATCCATTGTTCAAATTGAAAAATCACTTCATATACGTTTCTTTTCAAGATTCAGAGCGAAACAGGCTCGCACATAACCGGATTTTTTGAAAACTTCACTATTTTTCTTCCCGCGGTTCAACCAATCTCAATAATTAAGTTTATAAAAGTGTAATTATTTATTACAAACACAGAGCTTCTATCAAATTAATAGTATTACTACAGATTTGGCATTACATATCGAATACAGAACATTTGATAATGTAAGATACAATTATGCCGGTTTATTTACAAAATATCGGAATTTAGATTCGTTGGAGCATATGGTTAATTTGTTCCGAATTTGTAAACAATTATTATAGACTCAATTCAGCCTCTATAAATACTATACCGTACGTGACTGTTTATAAAACTATTCAGTGAGTTAAGTCAATCCAACTGATGACAGCATTCATCTGCGCGCTAACAGCTATTTTAAATGTCGTGCATCTGTCCGCCAATCATAGCGTACGACATTTTCCTGTGCGATTTAGACTGAACAAGTTTCGTGGTGGACGGGAATTTTACCGATACGTGAATATCAGGCAGCGAACGCATGATAATCCACTTATCTATTCACACACCTATTCATAGGCATAGTTAGCTATAAGCTACTTCTCAAATCGAGATCTGGTGTGTCACTAGTGGCGTCGCACTTTAATAAGTCCAATAGCTCAGCTTGCCTCACTAATATTCTTGCTATAAATTGTACCTAGCATATAAAATTATATTATATTTAATTTATTACCAGTATGTTCATATGCAAGTAAAAGAAGGGTGGAGATGAATTTCACTTCATGTATTGTTACAAAAATATATCTTGGGCTGATTTTATTCTGAAACTCTAGGCACGATACTGGATGTAACTTACTAGTTTATAAATAAAACCGAAAAGAAAATAAGCTGGAAATATCCGACACATACATAGGTCTGAGTATATTTGGGTCGCATTCGGTCCGTTGCATTGCCGGTTTCCTATTGACCCTGACCGAAGCGCGACCCATTTCTGTTTTGCCTGTTCTTGCTACAAAACCGTCTAGACCACATTTATGATAAGCCCAAACTGTTTATCGACACGTGGTACCATTATAATGTATGTACGTGGCTATTGCATCTAAATAATTTTAATCTATACACATGTAACTATTTCGCGAGGCAACTACGCATTATATATTTTGTTGTCACAACGTGCAAGTTGTAAGTTGCGGATTTTTCCAATCTAGTCGCATATCAATAATATGATGAGTAATTTCAGATAACCATGCAAGGTCGCTAAACGTGGTAATGTTTTGTTCTGTAGGCTCAACGGAGTTTTAGAATCTCTAGGCAAGATACCAATATTGCCAGCTCTCCAGTTGAACGCCGAGGCGCATCGGTTCTCAGCGTTCGATGTTTTTGAAGACACAGACTTCGAAGGTCCTCACTACAGAATCACACATCCTCTCGACAATAGTTCTGAAACTAAAACATGTCAGGACTTCGGCGTTGAAGCATTCAAATTATCAGACGAAGATGGTAAGTACACTACTTATTTATTTAACAATAATTAAGTATGTTTAAATTAGCAACTTATTATCGCTGGTCGCATTGCGAAATGAGTTCATATTTATACAGCAAACAGGTAATGATAATTTGTTTTAAGTACTTAAGTGATTATTCATTCATGTTTTTCGTAAGTTACCAAAAATGTCGATGAATTTATAAGGAACTGTCGTTCAATGACATAATATGAAATGTGTTCTAGTGGGCTAGTTGATGAATTAATTTTGCTGCCAATGTCAATGGGTCGGTATGACGACTATATTTAGCTAATGACTTTTGTAAGAACCGGTTTGAGCGGAAGCAATTACTAGCAGCAAATCGAGACGTAACGCAATCTAAAGGGATTTTATTTGTTTATGCAGCACAGCACAGATTATTATTATACCTAGACTATTGACCGATAGTGTATGTTAAAAATACATTAATGAGACATTATACTTTATCGTCGTTGAGCATATCTCTCGTCACAATAATACGTAATGTAATGCCGAAATGAATTCAACATTTGTATGAATATGAATAATGTTATTGTATGCCTGTCACGATGGTATGGCGACACGTGTGATAAATTCCCGGTAAACGTTCTTAATATTTCTTGTATACGACCGTCTCATGTCACTTACATGTGTCCTTTTTTCACGATGAGTCGGTACCTAGTGACATTCGTTTAGCCTCAAGGTCTCATACAAAAAATATCGTTATAAATTACCTTTAGATGGCAGGTCGCGTACGTCGTGCGGTAGGTACCTATGTAGAAATTTTCTGAGATGGTCGAGTCTATTCTCCATTTACAGCCTCTTTTCACGATTCTAATTTGTTCTGATATTAAAACTCGTGTACGCTGGCTATCTACTTTTATTGGCCTAGTTTAATAACTAGCCTTCTTATTCTAAGAGCTGTATTTTTTGCAGTGAGCTAAGCCAATTTGCCAAAAGGGTAGACAGAAACTATGGATTTGTACTTGCTACGATCCTAGCATATCTTTCTTCGTTCACTCGCGTTCATCACATTAATAACATTTCGACAAATGTCCAACATATTATGTTAACTGCTCTTAAAGGCAAGCAACACATTATTAAAACAATAAATCCTCATGATATTAAAATTTGTCTTGTCATTGATTAAGTCACACTCAATTCAACATCCGTAAATTTACATAGGTACATACATACCTACATACCTATATTTTCCATCAACATATTATTTTATGTTTATTTAATCATGTGACTTTGCGTTTCTTGCTGTTGGCTAGTGGTGATTATTCTTTAAAGTACCTTAGCCTGATCGAGTGTTTCTTTAAATAAAATAATCCATTAGATTATGCCCGCTTCGCTCGCCTAGTTATATAAGTATAGGTTAGGTTAGGTTTGTAACAGTAGGGCACGCCGCGATAGCGGCCGTAAGATCTATCATGGGGGAGTGGCTAGAGAAAAGACATGGTGTCCTATCATATCGGCTGACACAGGTACTCTCGGGGCACGGGTGCTTCGGGAAGTACCTACCTGTGTCGTATCGGAAGAGAAGAGACGTCCCGGTGCCATCACTGTGGGGACTGCCTCGAGGACACAGCGCAGCATACGTTAGACGAGTGCCCAGCCTGGGTGGAAGAGCGCCGTGACCTCATCGCGGCAGTCGGGGTGGAACGTCTCTCGCTACCGGCCATAATAGTCTATGGTCGCGAGCAAAAGCGCATGGGTAGCCACTGCCTCCTACTACGAGGTAGTAACATTCGCTAAGGAGGTGGCAGGAAAGGGAGGGAAAGGGAGGCGAACACCAGCCTACCGGACCACAGTCGTCGCACCGGGTGCCGAATGGCGCTAAACGATCTCCAGTCCCATGAACGCTGGCCTGGGGCGACAGACTAAGGCAGTTTGACGTCCGTGCAGAAGCAGGCCCGACCGGGCCGGGCCGCGCGCGCCTCTTAATGAAGTCAAACTAAAAATGTTACGAGACCGCCACGGCTAAGTGGCGGCCCAAATCTGCTGGGGCTGCAGGATGAATGCGCGAGTGATCCCTGCGCTCGCCCCGGCCACAGATTGCGAGAAGGAACACCGTGGTAGGTTTAGTCAGTAGGACCGGGATGTCGCATCTTTTCCCGGGTGAGCCCGATATAACCCCTCCGCCACCCTTGCGGAGGGGTATGCGTCAAAGCATTCCCTACGTCAACAGTTCTTTTATCTGGATGAAAGGTACCCTATGTCCTATTCTGTACCCCTGACAACGTATACATATGCGAAATTTTATGACGGTCAGTGGTGTATTTAAGTCGTGAAAGCGTAACCAAATCACAAATAAACTCACTTTTTATGGTGGTGATGGTGACTTGTTTGCTTAACACCAGGTTTCCAAAAGGCAGATAACACTAAAACAACAGACAGTCAATCATATGTCAATTGCTGTGATTTGCTGATTGAATTTGCCAATCAAATAACTTGACATGAGATTTTTACAAGTAGTTGATTAGCCTTTCAGTAGTCTTTCTTAGTTATATAGTTAGCCTTTGATAAGTCAGCTTAGAGTTGAAATGCCGTTGGCGTACTTTATCTACTCAGAAGCTCATATAAACTATAAAATCCGCCAATATTGCGCCACACTCGATGGAATCAGTTTCTACTTTTACTGCAAAGATGGTAACATTTGCTATTATACGATTTTGAGTTCTGATTCCTTCATATGAGACTTAATCCTACAATAGTTTGGAGATACATGAGACGTCTCCATACATATAAACATAATAAACAATGATATTTGCTAGAGAGAATTGCAGTGTAATACTTAGTAGTGGTTGGGTGCTTAGGGGCCCCACCAACATCTTCGGGGCCCAAGCCAACCTCACCTACGAGCGGTGCACCTGTCGAACCACGGATAAGGCTCTGGCGCAGGCTTTCCCTTTTTAGGGTCGCGAGGTCAGACGGCAGTCGCTTTCGTAATAGCCAAATTAGCTAAATCAAAAATGGAATGTTTAAGGAGAGACTCTACCACAGATAGGCCGCCGCCGCAAAACGGCGCACAGGAGCCACGCCCGACTCCTGTGGCAAATGGGCTAGCGCTACCTTGTCAGGGTCCGACACGGCTAAAGACGTGAGCACCAACCCAAAAGCTCCGTTTCGCATCGTGGAACATTGGCACGCTAACCGGACGCGCGAGAGAACTGGCCGAAACACTCCGCATGCGGAGGGTGGCCGTGGCGTACCTGCAGGAGACTCTGTGGGAAGGCAGCAGATCCCGGTCTATTGGGAATGGCTACAAGCTGATCTATACGGGTGCACCTAGCGGAAAGAACGGGGTGGCCGTGGTGCTGTCTGACGAGTTGCAGGACGACGTCTTGGAGGTGAACTGCGTTAGCGACGGGCTAATGTAGGTGCGAGTGCCTACGCCCCACAGACCGGTTGTAGTGACGCCGAAAAGACGTCGTTCTGGAATTGGCTTGATGAACTGCTTCATGGTATCCCGTAGTCACAGGGAATCGTTTTGGGTAGCGATTTGAATGGTCACGTGAGCGAAGAGAGTGACGGGTTTTAACGTGTTCACGGTGGCTTTGGATACGGCAGACGCAACTAAGAAGTAGAGAATATGTTTAGAATGTGTGCGGCTGCCGACCTTGCGATCGTGAACATTTACTTCAAAAAGAAACCGCAGCACCTCACCACCTACCGAAGCGGTCGATGCGCTGCCCAGATCGATTTCCTGCACTAGAAGACACCACATCTCCAAGGTTATACCCGGTGAGGGTCTCACTGCGCATCACCGTCTCTTTGTCATTGATCTCTGCGCAAAGCCCCGACGTGGACGTGTAGATCATTGCCGGCGTCAAATCCGGTGGTGGTTGCTTGACAAAGTCAAGTCCAAGTAGTTCGCCTCGGTTATTGGCGACGGGTGCGCTGGTACCGATGGCGAATCAGCCCAATACCAATGGGACAGAATTCAGGCAACCGTCGCTGGAGTGGCGCGGGCGGTGCTGGGCGTCTCAAAGGGCAGCCGCAAATGTGACAAAGAGACATGGTGGTAACCGACACAATCCAGACGGAGATAAGGGTGAAGAAAGCCCTCTACAAAACGTGGCAAGCGACCAGATCTGAAGATCGCGACGCATACAGGGCTGCCAAATGTGCCACTAAGAAAGCTGAAGCCTGAGCCAGGCGGCACCACTTGGAACCGCTTTATGAGAAGTTGGAATCGTCTGAGCCCCAGAAGCTCATATATAAGTTGGTACGTTCCAGGATCAAAGCGGCACAGGACATCTCCAAGTGCCGCTGTGTGAAGAATCCCGGGGGCAACCTGTTATGCGAGGACCTCGCAGTAAAGGAGAGATGGCGCACGTACTTCCACGAGCTGCTGAATAAGCAGCACCAAGAGGTGCAGACACCGGACCTCTCTTCGAACCTAGGACTAGTGCCTCCGATAGCGCCTGAGGAAGTCCAGATGGCTCTTTGCCACATGAAGTATCGGAAAGCTATTGGGCCGATGGAGTCCCCATCGAGGCCTAGAAGGCGATGAGTCCTTGCGGTGTGAGCATTCTAACAAACCTTTTTAACCGCATGCTCCTGACCGGAAAAATCCCGAACCAATGGAGACACCATGAAGATGTTTGAAAGGATTATTGACTCCCGGATCCGACAGGAGTGCACTGTCTCGGAGTGTCAATTTAGGTTTCGCTCTGGGTGCGGCACCATGGATCCTATTATTGCCTAAGGATTACGGGAGAGATACAAATCGAAGAATGCGCTTCTGTATATGCTCTTTTTCGACATGCAGAAGGCCTTGGACTGTGTCCCTCGCGTAAGGATTACCATGGACAGATACAAATCGAAGAATGCGCTTCTGTATATGCTCTTTTTGGACATGCAGAAGGCTTTGGATTGTGTCCCTCGCGTGGTGATCTGGTGGGCGTTGAGGTCCAAAGGAGTACCAGAAACCTATGTTGACGTCATTAGACATGTACCTAAATTTTGATTCCGTTGTCAGGACCGCTGAGTTGGCGATACACAAGCCTTCTCCATCACCGTTGGAGTTCACCAGGGATCCGTCCTTAGCCCGTTTATGTTCAGTGATCAGATATTGGACGTCTTGTCGAACAGCATCAGAGACTCACATGAGCAACCTCCCTGTTTGCTGACGATATCTTGCTAACGGGACAGGGCTCGATTGGTGCGACGGACGAACATGTGGAAGGAATCGCTTGAGAACGGTGGTCTGAAACTCAACGTGGCGAAGACCGAGTATCTGGCCTGCATCACCATAGACTCCACGTCTATCCGCATAGGCGGAGACATGGTCAAGCGCACAGAGCAATTCAAATATTTGGGATCTGTACTCCACGCGACTGGTGACATCGACTGCGACGTCAAGGCACGTATTTCGGCAGCTTGGGCAAAATGGCGTGAGGCGTCATTTGTGACCCTAAAATGCCGGTAAAGCTGAAAGGGCAGGTCTATAAGACCATCATTATTATCATCATTAGCAGTGATACGTGGCTTATGCTTGAGCGGCACAAGCAGGAACTGCGTGTAACGGAAATGAATATGTTGCGCTGGATGTGTGGAGTAACGCGGAAGGACCGTTATAAGAAACTCCCGCATCTGTGGCAGTCCACATGTCCGTGACATAGCAGATCAGCTGCCAGGTTTTACGAAAACCGGCATGTTACGTGGGGAGCAAATGTCTTGCCATGCCACCTCCGCCTGACTCGAGTAAACGGGGTAGACCTAAGAAATGCTGGCTTGATGTCGTAAGGGATGACAGGCGTGCCAACAACCTCACACCACAGGATGCTGAAGATTGTGCGAAATGGAGGAGACTTAGCTGAAAAGCGGACCCTGGATTCCAACGCCAACGCCGCGGATGCAACCGGGATAACCGCAAAGATGAAGTAGAATACTTAGTAGTGGTTGTGTGTCAGTATATAAATAATTGTATCTTAAAATCTACTTCACTTCACCGGTGAAAGGTATAAAATATTGGCGAACGAACGTTTTCTTGTGTACAGTTAATGTGCAGTTTTGAGAAACCTAATTGTGCAATTTTAAAAATAATCATTATGCAATTTTGTTAATAATTGTTGTGAAATTATTAACAAAACTACTTACTGCGTGCGTTGAAGCCGCAGAAATTCAAATAACTGCTACGACAATACGATCTTGCCACCAATTCGAAGGGCGACAAACGGTTGCTTTCAATACAGATTAAGCTACCGTTTGTAAACATCGTATGGTACTGAATCCAGATTTTAAACAATAAGTCTTATTAATCAGAAAATAAATAATAACAAACATTAATTAAAAGAACATCCAGAAGCTCAGTAGTTTTAATATTTTGAAGTCCCTGAAAACTGGCGAAAGTACTCATTCATAGTAACTCATTTAAATATATCTTCTTTTACAGTGTTCAATCAAGATGCTTCCTCGGCCAACGAAGGAGCCTCATCTTCAGAACCGGTGCCTCAAATCGAGGAGTCGGATGAGGGAGCCACATTCAAAGCACACTCATATGAAAGCAAGGAAGAGCCCACGTTATTACACTGGATCCTAGCACAAGGGAACAAGGCCTCTCTGCAGGACATTCTGGATTACTGTCAGAAGGGACTAGCATTAGTAAGTAACTATAAAAAATACTAGCTTTTGTCCGTGGCTATGCTCGCTTAGGCACAGTACATTTTTCTAAATCTAATGTATCCTATGTCCTCTCTACCACTGAGAATGTGTATACTTAATTAATTTAGTGAAAGTGTAACAAACAAACAAAATTACATTCGCATTTATTATATTAGTAAGGATTCGTACATTTATGGTGTGATTATTTAAAAATACATGTAGGTATATTAAAATTTCGCACTGGTTGTTGCTAATTACATACCATATTTAAAAAAAGAACTGTATTGCGTGTGCGTAGTTTACTCGAATAGGCAATATAATTTTAATGTGAATCATTCGTGTATACGTACAACCATGCTCATTAAAGGTACGTTACTATAATATGTTATCACCTCTTTAATAGTTTAAGGTTCTTATTGTAAGTACATAAAGTAGTAGTACTTCCACATTTTTCCCTTTCACGGTGTGAGTAGTTTAAATATCTATGGTTGTAAACTACAACATGTTTTGTACGCGGATTCGTTCGCATTCTGGATGAGAGGTATCCTATGTCCTTTTCTGTAGGGGTGACAAGATGTATGCGGAACTTCATGAGGACCGATCGAGTAGTTAAGGCGTGAAACCGTAACAAGCAATGAATCTCACATTCGGATTTATAATATTAGTTATTAGTTGCCTGAGGCTTGGAACGCCAACGTTCAACCGATTCCCAAAAAGGGGGACCGTTCCGAGCCAGGCAACTATCGACCCATAGCTATCCCCTCGGTGCTCTCCAAGGTGATCGAGCGGATTATAAACACCCAAATTGTCCGCTATCTGGAGGATCACTCGTTGATCAATGATTGCCACCAATACGGCTTCCGGGCTAAACGATCAACGGGTGATCTTCTAGCGTTCGTCACGCACCTCTGGGGTGAGGCTATTGACAAGCACGGCGAGTCTTTAGCTGTCAGCCTAGACATAGCCAAAGCTTTCGATAGAGCCTGGCACTGGTCTCTTCTTTCCAAGCTTCCGGCCTATGACTTGCCCCCTCAACTGTGCACCTAGATTGCAAGTTTCCTGCAGAAGCGTCGTATTCGGATCCTTTGCGACGGTCGCGGTTCCAAATTTATGCAGGTCAATGCAGGAGTGCCTCAGGGGTCCGTCTTATCCCCTACGCTCTTTCTTCTGCATATCAATGATATGTTGGATCTCGGCAGCATACATTGTTATGCGGACGACAGTACTGTGCATGGGCGATATCTCGGACGTCCTGAGGCCAAACAGGCTGAGGTTGATGGGAAGAGGCAGGATTTTGTCGTTGAACTTGACCAGACCTTGAACTGCATCTCTGAATGGGGTGCCAAGAACTTGGTCTAGTTCAACGCCAAGAAGACCCAGGCATGCGCGTTCTCAACAAAAAGGTCTCCGTTCCTTCCCTTCCCTTCTCTGAAGAACACTCCACTGGCGATACGTAACAGCCTCTCCATCTTAGGTATGGATCTTTGCCGCTCCCTTAATCCCAAAACCTACATCGTGAGCGTCATTAAGCAAGGTTCGTGAAAACTCGGAGTTCTGAACAGGGTGAGGCGGTTCTTCGCGCCTGCTGTGCTGTGCCTATTGTATAAGGCACAAGTGCGCCCTTGCGTGGAGTACTGTTTTCATCTTTGGGATGGCTCCGCGCAGTACTTGCTAGACGCACTTGACAGGTTACAGCGGCGGGCTGTCCGTATTATCGGAGATACAGAGGTCACTAGTTCACTGGAACCTCTGCAACTCCGTAGGGATATTGCCTCTTAGGCATGTTTCTACAGAATATACCACGGGGAGTGCTCTGAAGAGTTATTCCACCTTATTCCGCCCTCCCCTTTCCTATCAAGAACAACGCGTGCTTGGCTCAGATGCCATCCTTACACGGTGGAGTCGACTAGAGTGTGTACCAACAAGTTTGGGTCCTCATACCTCTGCCGAACGATCAAGGCATGGAATTCTCTGCCAAGGCACGTGTTTCCTTCTTCCTTCAATCCTGGGTCCTTTAAGCGGGGCGTGAAAAAGCACCTTCTCAGGCCGTCAAAGTAGAGACCTCAACATCGCCTCGGCTGCTATGAGGACGATGTGGAGGCCACTGCTCTTAGACCACACGACTGCTTACCATCAGGCGGAGTGTGGTCATTTTGAGGAGATCAAAAAAAAAAAACCACGACAGCTTAAAATTTTGCGTAGATTGATCCTTAGAACTGCGGCGAGTGTCAGGCCCGAGTGACGTTACCATTGACGATAATGTGTTCGAACTGGTTTGTATTACCGCTTATTTACAAAGTAGACTTTTATTTTTATTGTGTGTTATTTACATTCCGCCAAAAAGTTGTGAGAATGATTATATGATATTGTTTAGGATAATAGAACAGCTGTGAAGTAAACATAGTGAAATCGTCGTAATTGGTGACTTCAATATGCAATCCTGTTTGATAAACGTATGTAATTATTTTGAATACTTTTTATCATAGTTAGTTGGACGTGTGTTATCCGCACTTAGCCCCACAATTGGGCCATTGTGTGTAAGTAACTGACGCGAAATATTGTTTGGTTACTCTTGCAATCTCAGCTCCGTCCAGAAAGATAATAGGAGACCGATATTGCGCAGTACCTCTTTCATCGTTTCTGGACTGTTCAGAAGTTTCGCCCTTTGGTTGCTCACGCTTTTACTATGCAGGAGCACGTGAGCCGGTGTCTCCTCGGTCTCCATGCAGCCTTTACATAAGAGACTGTCAGTGATGCCGATGTTGAATAGGTGTTTATTGAGTGGGCAGTGGCCTTTTATTATACCCACTAGGTGGCGTAGCTTTTTCTTGTGGAACGTAGCAGTTTGCGTGACAGATTTCTGTCTAAGGATGGAAGGGCTTTCTTCGTCTGTCTACATTGCTTTGTTTCTGTCCACTGTTATTCATGTAGTTTCGTGGTTCTATCGCATAACCCTGTTTTGAGTTGGCAGATGGGTATCGGCACAATTGGTTCGGGTCCTACTATTTTGGTGTTCAATCCTCTCTTTGCCAGTTGATCTGCAGCATCTATGCCAGAAGAGTTGCTGAGGCCGCGTATCCCCTGCAACGTTACCCGACTTTTTGTTGCATAACTACGCAGCTCATGGTGACACTCCAGGATGAGTCCACTGTTAAGCAGTTGCTCTTAAGAGCTTGTAGTACCGCGGCACTGCCCGGGATAATGCGTATTTACTTATCGTTTATAGCCGTATATCCGTATATCGTTGCCAGAGCCCTACCTTTTCAAGTCGTATGGCAGCTGTGACAGCTTCCTGCTGTATTATTAGGAGTAGGGGTCTGAGATTTAGTATGGCCTCCAGCGCTGCCGTGAGGGTTGTTCTCATACAGCCTGTCCTCGCCAGGCGGTCGGCAGGCGAGTTGTTGTAGGCTTTGTAGTTTGTGTATGACTGTGCTTAGATGGTTTGAGGCCCCATTTTCTTCTTATTAAACTTCTGCATTGCCAGAATGTTGTGCATACTTTGGTTATTTTCGTGTTTAGGTGCTTACTCCAGTTCAGCGTATGGTATGGTACTACGCTCAAATACTTGACTTTGCGCTACGGTAAGCTCCGTTTTTGGAATTTTGGCATGTTAGTTAACTGAGTTTTCCTTTATGAGTGATAAGAACCAGTTCTGTCTTAGTTGGATTCACCGTCAGTCCATGATGGTTACACCATTGTTCCATGATTTTGAGGGCTGATCGCATGCGATTACAGATTATGTTTTCTGAGTCGCCTTTGATCAGAATGGTTATGTCGTCCGCATAGCCAACCGTGTAGTAGCATCTGCTGTTAAGGCGTTCCAACAGGTCATCTACCACGATGTTTCACAGTAGCGGGGAGAGTATTCCTCATTGGGGACAATCCATCGCCATTATGCCTCTCGTGGTAGAGTTCACCGTGAATTATATCGCATCTTTAGAAGTTGGTCGATCCAGCCACTAGTGGTTCTATCAACGCCAAACGTGCTAAGTGACTGGCTGATGCTGTTGAATTTTGCTTGTCAAAAGCGCCTTCTATGTCCATAAAGGCCCCTACTGTCATTAATTTGTCTAATAGTGCTGTTTCTATTATTTTTAAAACATAATGCAGCGCTGATTCCGTTCATCTGCCTTTCCTGTAGGAATGTTGCTGGCGGTGCAGTGGCTTAGATATAAGAGCACCTTTTCTTAAATACCGATTAACGAGTCTCTTTAGAGTCTTCAGCATAAACGACGTTAGGCTGATCGGTCTGTATGATTTCGCCTGTGTACACACAGACTACAGTCTGATTTATCCGGTTAGGGTAGGAAATATTACGGTGATTATCGCTTTATGTGTATGATTTCAAATCAAATCAAATCAAAATAAATTTATTCAAATTAGGTTACAAGGTAACACTTATGAATGTCAAAGTTACACGTAATTTTTTTCCTGTGAATTTACATTTACTGCCACGTTCAGCAAAGCTAGGGTGTGTAGGGCTCATGAGAAGAACGGGCAAGAAACTCATAGCCACTCTTTTTAATCGCCAAGTGTACAATAATATTTCATTTACAAATCATAACTGTAAGGTGCTGCAACCATTTCTCCATGAACTACTACTCAACATACTCAAGCATTTGATAAAAATTGATGGTAGCCTCTAAAGCAGCAGTATGGTAAATAGGAGCATCCACTTACATGTACATAAATAATCAAGACAAGACGTGATTATAGTCCGTAGTTTAATCTAATTGTTTAAATAAAATGTAGAAGTAAATTATCGAATTCGACTAAACCAGAATACAGAATAAGACTCAAAAGAAAGCTTAACGGAACTGTCCATAATCACGAGTTGTCTTCATTGCACATTCTTCTTGATTAAAATACGACTGAATGTAACAGCAATGCAAATTCCAGCTTAAGCAAGGTGTAATATTACAAAAAAAAATATATATATATACAATATGAAATTTATACTACCAGCCAAATTTCGTCTAGACGTTAGGTATCAGTAATAGAACCCATTTTTCAAAAAGAAAGTATAATATTAATAAAATATAATTAAAATATTTTTTAAAACAAACATTAATTTAGCGTGGTCACCGAGTCAACGTAAACACATGATTCTTTAACAATGCATTGAATGAAAGCGGGGTGGCGCGCGGGGTGCGAGAAGGGCACAGCTGCAACACAAATGTCACAAATCGTAAATTTCGTTTAGTCGCGTGCGCACTTGTGACGCAATCGCTTACTTCCGTGTTTACTTTTCCCGCGCGCGCCGCCGCCCTATCTTTTGACAATGTATTCAAACCGCGAGTACTACGAAATGGTGCGTTGTTACATTTTGAGTGGAGAAAGTTTAAATGGTGCTCAAAGACTTTACGAAGAACAAAGTGTTCCTCGCCTCCGTAATCAAGGACACGTAAATCCAACAGTGCCAAATCGTGAAACGATTTTAGCTGCTAATCAACGGCTGTTAGACTACGGCCAATTTACTACACCTTCGCATGCCCAAGGACGCGGCAGGCAGAGACTGCCTGCAGAAGTCGAAGACGAAATCTTCGATTTCTTTGAACGCAAACCTCGTGCAAGTACACGAGACGCAGCCCGGCGCTTCGGCGTGAGTCAGTATGCGGTTTGGAAACTACTGAACACTACCGGCATGCACCCTTATCACTTTCGGAAGGTCCAAGCATTAAATGATGAGGATGCTATGCCTCGTCGAAGATTTTGTGAGTGGCTAATTGCACATCCAAATGCTGACATTTTATGGACGGATGAGGCACTCTTTACTAGAGCCGGGCTATACAATCAGCATAACGAACATTGGTGGTCGTTTCGTAATGCGCACATGATAAGGGAGACCTATCACCAAGTTGCACAGGCTGGCATTATAGGCAATAAAATATTGGGTCCATATTTTATTGAGGGACGTCTCACCGGAGGCACATACTTGGACATGTTGCGACATGTCATAGAAGATTTTATGGACGATGTGCCTATAGTTAATTATCGTGAGTTTTACTACCAACACGACGGTGCACCACCACATTATGCCACCTCTGTTCGTGAATACCTTAACGCGGAACACGGCAGTCGCTGGATAGGTCGTGGGGGTCCTGTTCCATGGCCGCCGCGTTCCCCGGACCTTACGCCGTGTGACTTTTTTTTATGGGGTGAAATAAAAAGACGTGTGTATGTGGAGGAGGCTGAAAGTCTCGAGGCTTTAAAAGAACAGATAAACCGTGCATTTGACGAAGTGAAAAATAACACTACAGTGCTAAATAAGCTAAAAAACAATGTGCAAAAGCGAGCAAGACTGTGCCTAGAGAGAAACGGATTGCATTTTGAAAATTTATTGAAGTACAGCTGAAGATGTGGTAAGTGGATTTTAGTTGTACGCCTCAACCAAAAACCTAAGCTGATTACATTTATTTTAAAACGCATAAATCCAACTATTCTACTTTATACTTTTGTTTTACGTATTTACGATTTTTATGTTGTGCCTAATGAATAATTCAATAAATACTTATTAGCCCTTACGTCGAATAGTATCTTGTGCAATCTCCAGCTAATGAAATAATATCTTGTGCAATCTCCAGCTAATGAAATAATATCTTGTGCAATCTCCAGCTAATGAAATAATATCTTGTGCAATCTCCAGCTAATGAAATAATAAAGAGTAGGTTTGAAATTGATTATGTTATCACTGATATACCGCCGGCCGCGCCGGCGACGGCGGGGCGCGGGGCGCGCGGGGTGTCTTGCCGCCTAACGCGTAGTGCATGTACCGCGCGTGGTGTCCATAATCATAGAAGTTTTTAAGACAACTTTGTAGTGGCTGAATTCATTAATTTTGTACTACTTAGCATAAAAATAAAAAATACGTGTCTCATTATTTTACTCAAAGATTATTATATTAAAGTTTAGACGGTGACTAAAAAATCAGGTTGTATATACATATATTAAAAAAAAAACATAAGTGTTAGTATTGGTCATTTAATATCCTGTGATCTAATGCAAATATTAGTGCCATGGATGTTTGTCATTTAAATAATCATCTATATTATAATATGCTTTAGAAATTAAGCTAGTTTTAATTTTAACTTTAAATTTATTCTCTGGTAATTCTAGAATATTACTCGGGATTTTATTATAAAAACGTATACCAAGACCCATGAAGGAACCATGAACTTTATGTAGACGGTAGAATGGAACACATAATTTATATTTATTTCTAGTATTGATGTTATGTATGTCACTATTTTTTATGTATAAATATATATTTTGACGGACATGCATGATATTAAAATAAATATATTGCGATGCTACAGTTAAAATACCTATATTCTTAAATTTTTCTCGGAGCGAGATTCTAGTTCCTAATTGATAAATTGCACGCACAGCTCTTTTTTGCAATATAAAAATACTTTGTATATCAGCTGCTTTTCCCCATAATAATATTCCATATGACATAACGCTGTGAAAGTAACTAAAGTAAACTAATCTAGCTGTATCAACGTCAGTTAATCCACGGACTTTTCTAATGGCGTAAGCGGCCGAACTAAGTTTCGCTGAGAGACAAGATATTTGCGCACCCCACTGTAACTTTGAATCAAGTGTAATGCCCAGGAATACTGTGGATTCTATTGCTTCCAGTACCTCACCGTTCAATGTTATGCTAGGACCAAGATGTTTTACATTAGGCAGTATGAATTTAACACATTTTGTTTTTTTGGGGCTCAGTACTAAATTATTTAAAGTAAACCATTTTGTTACTTGAATCAATGCACTGTTTACTTCGTCAAAATGGTCCCTATTCCTATTTACTTTAAATATTAAGGAAGTATCGTCAGCAAACAGTACAACGTCACAAATATTGTTCAAATAAAAAGGTAAATCGTTTATATAAATTAAAAATAAAAATGGGCCTAAAATGGAACCTTGCGGCACCCCTAGCTTTACAGGTAAGCTATTTGATTTTGTACCATTGACATCTACACACTGAATCCTGTTATTCAAATACGACGTAATTACATCCAGTGCATTACTCTGAACACCGTAATGCCTTAGTTTCCGTATGAGCGTATCATGACAGACGCAGTCAAATGCTTTTGAGAGGTCGCAAAAAACACCAATGGCATTTTGTGAGTTTTCCCACGCTCTGTATATATGTTTCAGTAAAGCTACTCCTGCATCCGTTGTTGAACGACCCTTAGTAAAGCCATATTGGTTGTCATGAAAGAGGCTATTTAAATTAAAATGTCTAAGTAATTGCTTGAGTATTAATTTTTCAAATATTTTGCTAAAAGCTGGTAGAATTGATATTGGCCTAAAATTACTAGGATCAGTTTTACTACCGGATTTAAATAAAGGTATGATTTTACTAATTTTCATCAAATCTGGAAAAGTTCCCGAATCTACACACCTATTAAATAACCCACTTAAATAAGGAGCAACTATATCTATTATACTTTTTACGACCTTAACGGAGATACCCCAGAGATCCCCCGTATTTTTAGATTCCAGAGATTGAAAAGCGTTGATAATATCAGTTGCGTTAACATAATCAAATCTAAATAATACTCTACACTTTGTTACGCTGGAATGTAATAACCTCTCTGCGTCTATAGATGAAGATTATTTATATAAAGCAATAATCGCCGTAATATTTGTGAAACCACGAACGGTACGTATCATAAACCCTAAATTTCCGTAGGCCTTTATAGAGCACTTGACTATATGATAACGAAACGTTAGCCCCGCGTTAGCACTAACTCCTAAGTTCTTAACCTCTGTGACCCTAATCATCGGTATCCAATCAATGTTGTAATCATGTACATTTTGGTGAGAAGCCAATTAGAATATAATGCAGTCATCTGGGACCTATATGAGACTAAATATAGTCTCATGTTTGAGCGAATACATAATAAATTTGTTAGATTTTTATATTTCAGGCTCTATGGAGTATATCCTTTTTATCCGTTTATGTATTCAACCTTGTTTATATTAGGCATGGTTGGAAACAACGAGCTAAGAGTTAGGCGTGAGTTTGCACTTGTCTCATATTTATTTAAATTAAATAGAGGCAAGATACATAACGCCAACATACTAGAGTTGGTATATTTGAGTATAGATAGATATGTGTGGCGGCGACGTCTGCCTCAGCTGCTGGCTGTACCTCGTGGCCGCACTAATCTGTTGAATGAGGCGTCCCTGACGCGAGCGCTTCGCATTTTTAACCTTGTATCAGAGGAGATGGACATTTTTGCTTGTGCACTGAGTGAATTCACAAGGATATCATTATATGTAATAAGTTTTAGAAAATAAGTTGTTATTATTAGGTTTGCTTCACTATTGCATTGGGTTTGCCTGTAAAAATACTTGTAAGTGATGATTATATAAATAAATAAATAAATATATACTGCATAGTTCAATGTGGTATTGTAATCTGTTCTGAGTGACTTATAGCATGGAGGTATATTAACTTTTATCAAAACGCATTAAACTTTATCAAAGTATGTTATAAGGTTACTGTATATACACATTTCCATTATAGCTGCTGAACTGAACGTGCGCAATTTGTTTTGATTGGTTGCCATGCAATTTGTAGGCATGTCTGGTATAAAATAATGTTCTAACCATGATTAGGGGATAAGCTTTTCTAAACCTCATTTGTTAAACCTTAAGATTCAGGTTCTGGATATATGTATGCATTTTAAATCAGCTATTACCGGTGATTTTATTAAATGTAACCTACGTTCTTACTAGGTCTTCAAGCCATTTTATTAGCAATTTCAATGAAACCTGTAAAGCTGTATTGAGTATGATTGATTAGCAAACATCCAGACAATATTATTAATATTATTACTAGATTTATACATCGATGACTGGTGTCTAGAGTTGAGTAAGTAGTTGAGAAGCTTGCCTAAGCATGTAACTTTTTCGACATTTTGTTGCACATATTCACAGTTTACAACATAAAAAAAAAAAAAAAAAATAATGTTTATTTCTTCACTTAAGGATATAACTATGTTAGGTTTGGAGTCACCTTTTAAGCAAAGATTTGCTTGTATTAGGTGGATCCGCTCCTCCAGTTTACAATCATTCTACAGATGTGTGAGAAATAAGCAAAAAGCAAAAAGCAAAAAGATTAATTTAAGACTTATTAACATTTTATAATTCTTATATCAGTAAGGGAGCATACTGGGTGTAGAATATGTTGTGTGTGTATGTGTGTGGGTTCATTTGTGTGTAAGTGTATGCTTGTGTAGGTGTCGGGATGTAGTGGGTGGGCATGTGTGTGAGATATGTGGTATGTGTAGCGCGAGGATGTGTGGGTGTGGTGTGTATATGTGTATAAATTATATGTGTTTCTTAGTTATGTGATCTTGTGTAGGATATCTTCGGTTTCTTCGTAACTTTTACTCTTGAGCCATTCAGTTAGTGTTTTTTTACAGTCGTGGTAAGTCATAGAGTAGATGGCACATTGTTCATTGAGAGCGTTATATATTCGGGAAGATTGCTTAATAAATTGTTTTGAAGCAAATGTAGTATTCACTGGATAATCTGCAGCTACTTTATTTTTCCTCCTAGAATGAGTCTTGGAAATAATGAAGGGAAGAGATTTGTGTTTTTTTAATGAAATCTGCAGGATATAGAGTTTCCTAACTGACAAAAGGTTTGAGGTTGAGTATAAACTTTCCGTAGGGAATCTAATCGGTTTAAAGTACATGACTTTTAGTAGAGCTCTCTGTGCCCTCTCCAGCTCCAAAAATTTTGTTTTAGACGCACCGCCCCAAATTGGCAAACAGTACGTCAGAATAGACTGACCCAGGGAGACATAAATTTGCCGGATAAGATCCTTAGTGGTCACGTGGCGAAGTGATTTGAACGTCCAAATTAATTTCCTAACTCTGTTCATTAATAGCTCTATGTGCAAGTGCCATGATAGCCTTTGATCAAGCATAACACCAAGGTATTTAGTACTGGATACTTTATTGATTTTTAAACAAGAGCAGGTGGTGTTAGTGGAGCTGGAGCAGGTATGGATTTTAATCTGAAGATCTTGTGATGGCTGGGTACGGTTAAATATGGAAAAGCAGATGTAATTTGTCTTTGAAATATTCAAAGTTAAAAGGTTCCGATCGAGCCAGGTAGCTATTGTAGTCAGACCACGTTCGGCGATGCGACCGACGCTGTCCCATGTTTCTCCCGAGAAAACAATTGCTGTATCGTCAGCATAAGAGAATATGTGAGCACCTTCGATACTCATGTTACATAGGCTGTTTATACAATATGAAATTTATACTACCAGCCAAATTTCGTCTAGACGTTAGGTATCAGTAATAGAACCCATTTTTCAAAAAGAAAGTATAATATTAATAAAATATAATTAAAACATTTTTTAAAACAAACATTAATTTAGCGTGGTCACCGAGTCAACGTAAACACATGATTCTTTAACAATGCATTGAATGAAAGCGGGGTGGCGCGCGGGGTGCGAGAAGGGCACAGCTGCAACACAAATGTCACAAATCGTAAATTTCGTTTAGTCGCGTGCGCACTTGTGACGCAATCGCTTACTTCCGTGTTTACTTTTCCCGCGCACGCCGCCGCCCTATCTTTTGACAATGTATTCAAACCGCGAGTACTACGAAATGGTGCGTTGTTACATTTTGAGTGGAGAAAGTTTAAATGGTGCTCAAAGACTTTACGAAGAACAAAGTGTTCCTCGCCTCCGTAATCAAGGACACGTAAATCCAACAGTGCCAAATCGTGAAACGATTTTAGCTGCTAATCAACGGCTGTTAGACTACGGCCAATTTACTACACCTTCGCATGCCCAAGGACGCGGCAGGCAGAGACTGCCTGCAGAAGTCGAAGACGAAATCTTCGATTTCTATGAACGCAAACCTCGTGCAAGTACACGAGACGCAGCCCGGCGCTTCGGCGTGAGTCAGTATGCGGTTTGGAAACTACTGAACACTACCGGCATGCACCCTTATCACTTTCGGAAGGTCCAAGCATTAAATGATGAGGATGCTATGCCTCGTCGAAGATTTTGTGAGTGGCTAATTGCACATCCAAATGCTGACATTTTATGGACGGATGAGGCACTCTTTACTAGAGCCGGGCTATACAATCAGCATAACGAACATTGGTGGTCGTTTCGTAATCCGCACATGATAAGGGAGACCTATCACCAAGTACGATTCAGTGCAAACGTATGGGCTGGCATTATAGGCAATAAAATATTGGGTCCATATTTTATTGAGGGACGTCTCACCGGAGGCACATACTTGGACATGTTGCGACATGTCATAGAAGATTTTATGGACGATGTGCCTATAGTTAATTATCGTGAGTTTTACTACCAACACGACGGTGCACCACCACATTATGCCACCTCTGTTCGTGAATACCTTAACACGGAATACGGCAGTCGCTGGATCGGTCGTGGGGGTCCTGTTCCATGGCCGCCGCGTTCCCCGGACCTTACGCCGTGTGACTTTTTTTTATGGGGTGAAATAAAAAGACGTGTGTATGTGGAGGAGGCTGAAAGTCTCGAGGCTTTAAAAGAACAGATAAACCGTGCATTTGACGAAGTGAAAAATAACACTACAGTGCTAAATAAGCTAAAAAACAATGTGCAAAAGCGAGCAAGACTGTGCCTAGAGAAAAACGGATTGCATTTTGAAAATTTATTGAAGTACAGCTGAAGATGTGGTACCTAAGTGGATTTTAGTTGTACGCCTCAACCAAAAACCTAAGCTGATTACATTTATTTTAAAACGCATAAATCCAACTATTCTACTTTATACTTTTGTTTTACGTATTTACGATTTTTATGTTGTGCCTAATGAATAATTCAATAAATACTTATTAGCCCTTACGTCGAATAGTATCTTGTGCAATCTCCAGCTAATGAAATAATAAAGAGTAGGTTTGAAATTGATTATGTTATCACTGATATACCGCCGGCCGCGCCGGCGACGGCGGGGCGCGGGGCGCGCGGGGTGTCTTGCCGCCTAACGCGTAGTGCATGTACCGCGCGTGGTGTCCATAATCATAGAAGTTTTTAAGACAACTTTGTAGTGGCTGAATTCATTAATTTTGTACTACTTAGCATAAAAATAAAAAATACGTGTCTCATTATTTTACTCAAAGATTATTATATTAAAGTTTAGACGGTGACTAAAAAATCAGGTTGTATAAATGAGAAACAGCGGCGGCCCGAGCACACTACCTTGTCCTACTCCGTAAGTAACTATTTCTTCGGAACTAGTGACTGATCCTATTTTAACTACGTACCTGCGCTCACTCAGGTATTCCGTGAAAAGTTTAAGTGGTACTCCTCTTATACCGATGTCTTCTAGTCTTTGTAAAAGCGTGGGGACAGAGACTGTGTCGAAGGCTTTTTTGATGTCTATAAAAACGGCTAGACACTTTTCTCGATTGTCCACTTTTTGAGTGACGATAGAGGTCAGCGCCAGAACCGCGTCTTCAGTAGACTTTCCCTGTCTAAAGCCAAACTGTGAAGGTGAAATTATTTTATGTTTTGTTAAATATGTACTTAATCGTTGATTTATTAATCTTTCGACAATTTTAGACAGGGACGGGAGGACGGATATCGGCCTATAGTTAGACGGGTCAGCTCTGTCACCACACTTATGCACAGGTGTTATTACAGCTTGTTTCAGGGCCGTGGGAAAGCATCCTTGTTCAAAACATAGGTTAATAAGATGTGAAATTATTGGTGAAATAATGAACTTGGCAGATTTTAAAAAACTTACGGGGATTTTGTCCCAGCCAGTAGCACTGTCGGATTTTAGGCTCGTGATTACGGTTGCTACTTCTTCAGCGTCAGAGTTGAGCAGTACAAACGACGAGACCGGCGGGTTTGGAACGTCCGTAGGTATGTTGGGGTCGTTGTTAGCCTGTCTTTCAGGATTATTTATTATTTCGTCAGCAAGATTCTTTCCAACGGTTGAGAAGAATTTATTTACTTTATTCACCGACTCGAGTGGGGTAGCGGCTGAGTCCAGTAATTCTGTGTTTTGTATCTTAGGTGGTTTTCGTTGGGAAATATTGTTTATTGTTTGCCATAGCTTTTTAGAGTTTTTATGTGTCTTATAAAGCTGTTCGCGATCGTATTTACGTTTTTGTTTCTTAATGGCGCTGTTGCAGTAGTTCCTGTATCTTCTATAAGTGATTTTTAGTATCTCATTATGAGGCTCTAGTTTTAACTTTTTTTGCATATTGTTACGGTTATGTATACAGCGCAACAAGCCTATGGTCATCCAAGGTTTAATTAATCTATTTTTAAGGGGGATTGTTATTATAAGTGTACCGGCAGTGAGAAATTTTTGTAGTAAAGTTATTAGGTTATTTATTAGTATGTTAGGGTTAGTGAGGTCTAATAGGTCGTGAATGTTGCTACTTCTTAAGAGCTCGAGTGAATATTCGACGTTAATTGAGGTTTTAGTTTTAATAGATTTGTGTTTGTTCTTAAATTCTGACAGTTTCAGGAAAATCATAGAGTGATCGGTGATAGTTGTCTCGATAATTGCTATGAATGCTGATTTTTTATTAGGTCTAAGCTTGAGAATGAAATGATCTAGACAGCTTTTATCGCGAGTGGGATGCGTATGTCCAGGTAGCAGGCCGTGCATTGCTAACATGTTTAAATAATTAAGGCGATTCGATCTTTCGTATGATTGCTCTTCCTGCTTGTGTATTAAATTTATATTGATGTCACCCGTAATAATTACATTTTTATTTGAAGAGAGGGTAGCTAAGTGTTGAGATAAGGAGTTTATGAAATCATCTGCATTTGTCTTTGATGGAGAGCGATATATCCCTATGACTATGAGATCGGGTTTAATTTCAACCTGTAAACAAGAAGCGTGAGTTAATTTTATCTCTTTTATTTTAGAGATGTACCTGTTACTAACAAAGATGACGACACCGTCAGCTTTATTTAAATGCTTCGTGGTGTAGCCTGCCGAGTAGTTTTGTAATTGAGGAATATTTTTATTTGGGTTTAGCCTGCATTCACTTAAAACAATAAGGTCAGTGTTAAAATTTAGATCGGCTAGGTTCAGCTGTAAGTCTTTAAAGTTTAGATAGATACTTCTGATATTTTGTGAGATAATCGTTAAATCGGAGTTTTTAATCTTTACAGTTGTACTAAAATTGCAAAGGGAAAAGTTTGATACTTGGGCTAATTCTATGTTATCTATTTCAGTGATTGTTTCCAGCGTTCTATCCATAACTGTCTCTAACAGGGTTTAGGTACAATAAATTGTAGTCTTTTAGGGTTTTGAGTGTATGTGTTTTTATGCGTAATATATATAAAATGATCTGTATGAAAGGTTTAATAGTGTATGTTTTGATTGTGTGTGTGTGCGTTATAATTACAGACTTTGTACTCCTTAATCTAATTAGTAATATTACAATGATAACTAATTTTAACATGTTAATAGTAACCTTATAGCTAATAGAATTTAACAAATAACAGTAAGAGAGAGTATTATGCTTATATTTTATACATGCGACGTAGTGATCAGTTGGGACTAGTCATATTTGCTGCATAAGCTTAGTAACTTGTATTTAGCTCTTTATTATTATTTTTGGCGAGGCGTCATCTTTTTTGACGCAGACTTGGCCAAAGGAAGTCCAGCAATATTTGTAGGCTTTAGATTTAACTAGGTCGCGGGCGAGAAAATATAAGCGCGCACCCTTGGTGGTTAGCTGCTCGGATACGTAGATTGGGGTGTATTCATGAGTAGTGAATCCTAGATGTTTTGCGCATAATTTATCTTTGTTTCCTCTGTTGTAAGTTCGGGCCGATTTCAATAAGTCACTTTTTAATATTGATGATGCTAGTTCGACGACAATCGGTCCGTTTTTTACGTCGCTGCGTTTGTTTGGGATTCGGAAAATGTCTTTGATTTCATTTTGTTTGATAGGGCATTTAGTCTCATTTGACAAATGTGTTACCATTTTTATTAAGTCACTTCTAGTTTCGTTTTCGATTTTTGGTACGTTTTTTATCTCTATCGTGGTTTTACGGCTTCCCCGCTGAAGATCTTCGATTTTGTCTTCTAGTAGGATTATGTACTCCTCTTCCTTCTTAGCCTTTATTTCGATTACCTCAATCTTCTTCCTTAGCTCTTCATTTTGAGAGGTGAGAAAGGCCATAGAGCTTTCTATGCTAGTATTAGTTGTCTTAATTTCTAGTAATGTAGAAGAGATTTTTTTTATTTCCTCACTTTGTTTCGTGATCAACGATGATATGAGTGTTTTGACTTCTTCTTTGAAGTTGCTAAAGTCAGAGTCGTAGTCGTGTTCTCGCGGTCGCTTGTTCCGTTGTGAGACATAGTTGGGTGGAGTATGTTGAGTATCAGTACACATGGCGATGTTTGACTCAGATAATGATTTGTTAAGTGACTGCTCCATTTCCAGTACCAGGGTATAATAACAGTATGTGGTGTACCAGTTGGTTGTGTCAGTCTCAAGAATTTACAGTTATCTCCGAATCCTTCTTTTGCTTTGTGTAGCTCAGTCCGGTACCAGGAGATAATAAGGTGTAGGAGTATGTTTTTTATGGTTTTATATACCAGTTACCCGGCACATGCGCACACAATAGGAATCCAAATATGCACTGAGGCGAGTTTTATATTATTCAAAAATATTAGTAGCACGGTGAGGTAGTAGGAGATAATAAACTATAGAAGTTTGTCAAGTACGCCAGTTGTCTTCATCTGCTTAGTTATTGTACTCCGAATCCTTTTCTTGTTTTGCGTAGCTCTTTCCGGTACTTGTATTAGACGAATCAGTTGAGGTACCAGGGCACTATAAACACGCGCTGTTCGTTGATTCTTCGGCGCTCACGTACGCATGTGACTCTTCTTTGCAGCAAACCTCCTCTAACTTGATGCACTCCTATTTTTTATGCGAATTATTAATTTGAAATTGAATTTTATTTTATATTAATTGTTAAAAAAGGGTTGTGGGCACGTCTACACCTTGAGGCGGTCCGGGGGAAGAGGACAAATATCTGCTGTCTATACATATAATAATAGAATAAGAAATAGTGCATAATTAGACTTCTATGAAGCATTAGTCAGATTGGGTATTCAAGTGACATAACATATATTTTTGTGATGCTAATAGCTATTTGCCATGCAAATTAAAATAAATATGGTTGTATAATTGCTTGTCATTTTATTTGTTTACATATGTAAATTTCATAAAAACCCATCAATCACTATGTGATTATATGAAGGTTAAGTACACTAATCTATTAATTCCTAAATATACTTTATCATGTTTTGCTAAGTGAAGATTTGGGTACAACATGTCCTTAACGAGATCTGGCAAGTTTACTGTCATTAGCACCACAATAAGTTCTGCTGCAGGGTTCTGTAGTGTGGAGGAACTTGAGTCTAGATCGGACTGCTCTGTAAATGTCAACATCATTTAGGCAAAACTCAACTTGTGCAATTGGTACTGCGGAGTCCGGAGATCCTTAACACCAAAAGATGTACCTAATAGAGACTAGAGACGTTATTAGAATGTCATATCTTGTTTTCGTTTATTAAGTAGTAGTGCTTCATAGAAGTAAGTAGGTAATACTTTTAATGTTTACCATTGTAATTATTTTTAGTGATATATGAATATAATATAATATAAGTGAAAACTTGTAATTGGCTTTCCTTTTCATATTTTTCTGTTTACTACTTTAATATAGCTGTAATTTTTCTTAAAATGTAAATTAATTGAAGCGGCAGTAGCCCAATGGTTAAGGCATTGAACTTGCGATCGAGAGGTAGCGGGTTCGAATCCCACCCATTTTATATTATTTAATCTTAAAAAAATAGAAAGAACGTAAACAGAAATTTATGATTGCAGTTGAATGCCGAGCCTCTGAAGGAACGCGAGGCGGAGCTATACCATATTCTGGAGTACGCGAACATGCACGGCTTGAAGCAGCTGAAAGGCATCGAGGACCGATTGTATGGACTCGACCAGTTGCTCAATGAAGTAAAGAAATTGGAGCGTGACCAGAGGGATCAGGCTGCTTCGCTGATACAGGTAAATATATATTCGAAAATACAATTTTGCATTAGTTTTACAGACGAGATCATTTACAAATATGAAATAACGGATACAAAGACTAAATAGAATTTCAGTTAGTTGTTAAGTAGATAAAAAATTGTGTGATCCTCAAATCCAAATAGGTCTTCTTCGTCAATCTTAATGTTCTTTGTTTTAATGTTTGTGAATACTTCTGCAGGCTGCGGGACACAATTCATGTCCACCGCGGAAGCTGATTTTATAAAAAAATATGTGTTGTTAGTTATCTGTCTAGATATGAAAAACTGACTGAGCACTGAGTGTTGTATGTTAGATTCTCGTAAGGGACAAATATTTGCGCCCTGCAACAGGGATGCGTGTTTACTTAAATCACTATGCCATCTGTAGTAAGACTTGACCTTGATACCTTGATGTAATTTTTACCGTTACCTGTTAAAGAATTACCTTATCTATGTTTATCTAGTGATACAAATTTACGGTAAATATTATTTAAATATAAATGTCTGTTTTTATAGTATCGAGACCGTCTCACCACGGCTTGCGACCCATCAGTCCTACCAACGTTGGTACAGTCACACTGGTGCCAGCTGAAGAAGCTATTGAAAGGATACCAGACCCTTATCGACATTAGGAGACGGATCGCTAACTCTAAAGAAGAGTTGTGCAGTGTGTTGAAGGCGAGATTACAGTAAGTAAACTTATCTTTGATCTTTATTGTTACTATAGTGTATGTGATATAAATTTTCTTTTCGACGGCAAAGATGGGTTCCAATTCATGCGTTATCCTGACGTCATATCGGTATTATTTTCTACGATTTTCATATACTTACTTATGCACAAATCTTTAATGCAATAAGTTCCTGATTTGTCTATTTGATTTTGCAACAATTATTTGTATATACAGTGACAATTTTTATATTTCAGGGCGGTGCTAATGATTGAAAACAAGATGTCGGTACAGGATGCGCACGCCATGTTGTCGTTCCAGTGTTTCAACCGCCTCGCGCGGTACTTTGGCATCGTCGTGCAGCTGCACATGGCGCCCAACGTGTTCGTGCGAGCTGTGCACGAAGTGGCCCGGCGCCGGACCTTCTCGCAGGCACATATCAAGGTACGTTCCAATGTATATCCGCCTTGCGCGGTACGACATCGTCGTGCAGCTGCACATGGCGCCCAACGTGTTCGTGCGAGCTGTGCACGAAGTGGCCCGGCGCCGGACCTTCTCGCAGGCACATATCAAGGTACGTTCCAATGTATATCCGCCTTGCGCGGTACGACATCGTCGTGCAGCTGCACATGGCGCCCAACGTGTTCGTGCGAGCTGTGCACGAAGTGGCCCGGCGCCGGACCTTCTCGCAGGCACATATCAAGGTACGTTCCAATGTATATCCGCCTTGCGCGGTACGACATCGTCGTGCAGCTGCACATGGCGCCCAACGTGTTCGTGCGAGCTGTGCACGAAGTGGCCCGGCGCCGGACCTTCTCGCAGGCACATATCAAGGTACGTTCCAATGTATATCCGCCTTGCGCGGTACGACATCGTCGTGCAGCTGCACATGGCGCCCAACGTGTTCGTGCGAGCTGTGCACGAAGTGGCCCGGCGCCGGACCTTCTCGCAGGCACATATCAAGGTACGTTCCAATGTATATCCGCCTTGCGCGGTACGACATCGTCGTGCAGCTGCACATGGCGCCCAACGTGTTCGTGCGAGCTATGCACGAAGTGGCCCGGCGCCGGACCTTCTCGCAGGCACATATCAAGGTACGTTCCAATGTATATCCGCCTTGCGCGGTACGACATCGTCGTGCAGCTGCACATGGCGCCCAACGTGTTCGTGCGAGCTGTGCACGAAGTGGCCCGGCGCCGGACCTTCTCGCAGGCACATATCAAGGTACGTTCCAATGTATATCCGCCTTGCGCGGTACGACATCGTCGTGCAGCTGCACATGGCGCCCAACGTGTTCGTGCGAGCTGTGCACGAAGTGGCCCGGCGCCGGACCTTCTCGCAGGCACATATCAAGGTACGTTCCAATGTATATCCGCCTTGCGCGGTACGACATCGTTGTGCAGCTGCACATGGTGTCCAACGTGTTCGTGCGAGCTGTGCACGACGTGGTCCGGGGCCGGACCTTCTTGCAGGCACATAAGATATGTTCCAGTATACAACCGCCTCGCGATCAGTAAGTAACATACAGGTATCCAAAATACGATCGTTATAGACGACGATTTGCAGCTATATTATAGTTAGTAAATATCTGTAATAGTTAGTTTTACAAAACAAAATAAATAATAGATATAATATCACCTACTTAATTTATGACTTTCTATAAAACAATTTTTTTTTTATTACAGTGGGCGTCAGATCTAGCTGAAAAATTACAGAAAATCCACGAGGAAGAAGTAACAAGGCGACAAGACTTCAGTTCACTCTTTGAAGGTCACTTCCTAAGGAGTTTGTTCCCCGGCATGTCGGAGCTACCGCCCGTGTTCGCGACGCAAGCGCCACCGCTGTTCGACGCTAATTTGCCCAAACTGACGGATTCTGACGTGGAGTTTATTGCAAGTGCTTTCCCTGAACTCGCTGACGAAGTACCGAACTATGATATGGATGCTACCGTACAGTTTTTCCAACAAAGGTATGTATGACAAAATGTTATTGTTCTTGCAGTCAGTAACATAAGTCGATGTGATTGTATTGATGTCTGATTGTACAACTTCAATTAACCCTTAAACACTTGGGCCATTTCAGTAACCCCTTATTTTTTATAGGAGTCATAATTAAAAGGTACTTTATTAACTGTTCAAAAGTAAATAATCGTAATGTAGGTTTTTAACTATAATATACTTTTGCAAATTTCTTCAATGTTCACCTACTTGCGTTGCCGATTGCACTAGGTATATGTTTTTGCCGAATGGTATACCATAAACGTATACGTTTATCATATTGTTATTATTTATTTCCTCAGAATAAGAGCGTCTGAGAGCGAAAGTAGAGATGCAGATATTCAAGTGGATATGGATAAGTAAGTTTAATGATATTGTTACGTGCTGGGTTCGAGGGATAAGAATGTCAACAATATTAACGACTAAAACACGTTTTACTGTAACACACAATTAAACTTAAAACACAACACACACTGTACTATACTTTTCCACTGTAACTAGCTTTACACTCCTTAGTATTTTCGCGTCCAGTCGCGCCGATGTAAACTTGACCGCGATATACGATACGATACGATTGTAAACTGACTCGGCGGGCGCTGGTCTTCACCTTTTATACGCGGTTATAGCGTTTCCGGAGTTTTCGAGAAACGTCATACCCGGTATGTAAACAGTACGAAGATTCGAGAATGTGCCAGCGTTCTCTCTACTCTACTCGTACCGACGAACTACGTAGTTCCGTAAGATGGCGCTGTAATAAATTATTAGACGGAACTGCCGAGTCTTCCCCACAATGCCGAGAGATGACACTGGGTGTAACAATATTTAAATAAAAATATCATCTTTATTTTCTTCATCTGTTCTGTGATGAGAAAACTAATTTGCCCATGGAGGAGTGTGAGATTTGGCATAGTTAAAGTGAGTGTGAAACATATTTTTTCCTTATCCTTTTGTTATGTTCCACTGCTGGGCAAAAGCTCTCTCCCTTTGACTTCCAAATCACTCTATTCGAAGATATTCCCTGCCAATCCCTTTCGAAGACGTCCAAGTCATAAAAGAACAATAAAATTAAAAATATAATAATTAATTAGGGTACCGTTTCGAGCATTATGTAAAATACCATGTAAATAGATTTATTTCCTCAATCCGCAGAGATTTCGAGTCTGTAACCGAGGCGGGCGACTTCGAAAAGCTAAGCGAGCAGAGCGAGCAGAAACAGAAAGTGGACATCTCCACGATATGCGTGCCCGACACGATGGCAGTGTCTACGGTGACCGAGGTGCGAACTCTACCGGTTATATTGGAAACTGTGGAGAGCCCTCGAGAGTTCGAGAGTTCCGATTTTTACATCGAGGAATCGCTACCATCGAGCTTGGAATGGGGCCGGGACGAACGACAGGTGTACATCTACCCTGTTCGAAAATCGATAGACGCCACTCTTTTAAGACCTCTTCTACAAACAAAGTGTTATCGCTTTAGAGATCTTTTTGAGCGGTTATTTAGACGCCACTTTTATTTGATCTTTGCTTGGATACGAATTATCTCATGGAGGGGTCTTATTTGAGAGGTTGGATAGATGACCGTTACGACAAGGTCTTAGTTTTAAAGCGAACGCGACCTATACAGGGGTCTTATATGAGTGGTAGCATTTGTATTTATTATTTTATTTGCTCCTGTCTTCACCGGCCCCGTATGAGCTGTATCATGTATTGGTTTTCATTTGCATAGTTGTACATTGCCATCTCCATTCTTCTTTAGTTGTCGCTAGCTAGTAGTAGGGTCTAAATGCTATAATACCCTTACAGCGCACAATATTTTCAAGGCTTTTTAATTTTCCAGGATAATATGGATACTCATAAAATAAATATGGAAAAATTGCAAGAGTTTTTGGTCAAGCTTTACAGTATATGTAAAGCGAATGTTGTGTATATTATGGAGGAACTGGTTAAGTTGAAAAATGAGGTCGATGAACAAAAGAAATTTATTACTAGTGCTTATTTAGAGATACTAGAAGCTTGGAAGAAAAGCAATGATGTTAGTGCAATACAGTTTCGTGAGCAAACACAGAGATTAACAGTGGACCATGAGTTAGAACTTAGTGATATGAAGGCTGCACTCAATGAAAAAGATGAAGTTATATCATCTCTGAATCGTGAAACGGAAAATATAAAAGCCGAGCATAAGAAAGAGATAGAAAGGTTAGAGAAGGAGCATCAGGGTACTAAAGATGTGTTAGAAAAGGCGCGAGAAGAGATACAGGGTTTTGGTAAGAAGTTAGAGGAAGTAGAAACTCTAAAACAAAAAGAGATTAAGGAGTTGCAAGATAAGATGCATCAGGATTATAAAGCCGAGATTGAGTCTTTGCGGTCCAGGTAATTATAACATCAATTAAAATGATTATTTTACAAGGTGCATGCTTACATGCTTACCATGCAATCAGTATAAATGTAGATAACACAAATCTTAAAATATAATACTTTATTTCTTATTAAAGTAATTTTCTTTAGACTTTGCGTGTAAAACTTTAAACATACTAGCCATTATTCATATTTTTTGGAAATATAGGTTTTCGATTTTATTAAGTCTATTTAGCAGTTCATCCATGAAAACAGTAATTAACAGAGTTACGTACATGTTTATAACATTGCTTTGCATGCATAATATTAAAAATATCTGTATTCATTCATACTCACAATTTATTACAACCTCAAGAATATTCAACCAAGTATGTGGTTTCCTTTTTTGCGTCAATAGATTCCTATTGCAAAAACATGAGTTTTGTACTTACTTTTTTTATATTAGGATAATATTATAAATACATGTATGTATTTTTTATATAAAATGAGCGAGCAATGCACTTTTTGTATAATATAATAAACATTCTTGATTTGCGTGGTATAGTACAGTCAAAGGCATAACTATATATGTACTACGCGCCACAGTCTTAAGAAAGATATATAGCATGTAACAGAAAGATGCGGTCATATTTAAGAAGCACATAATATAGCCCCTGTACTTTAGGAAACCGCGGCAAAGCATATTTTATACATACATTAATTTAACTAAAATATATCATTTTCTTTTTCATTAACTTATCACTATCAGCACAATCTAGTCAATACTTAAACAACACTAAAAGCTGACTCGGTGACCTCCGTAAGCCAGAAAATGACCAGGCGAAATTTTGATACTGATGCGTTTGTTTTGTTATTTAAATAATAAATAAATTAAATATTTAATATGTCATAAAATTTAAAATAATTTGTTTTGATCCGGGAATACATATTTATTTTTCAGACATACATTATGGTCCTATAATATCAACCACATTTTGTTTTACATATTAGTCTATAAATATGTGATCATTTGAATGTGCTTAATAATTATAACTAGTTAAATATAAGTAAACAATAACACATGTCAGTTCTATTAACGATTTAGAAGCATTTGGAAGTATAAAATTGTATGCCTTTTGATTAAGGAAATAAATAAAATTGTCTATTTGTAATGTCAAAATAACAGCTTTTTACTAAATGCATATGAAAAAAAAAAAAATATTTTTTTTCTGTCTGTCTGTATGTTCCGGCTAATCTCTGAAAGGGCTGAACCGATTTTGACGGGTCGTTTACTGACAGATAGCTGATGTTATAAAGAGTAACTAAGGATACTTTTATTTTAGAATTTTCTGTTAAATTCCACGCGGCCGAGGTAGCGGGCAACAGCTAGTATTTTATAAAACTTTACATTTACATAATTTTTTGCCTTTGATTGTACAAAGTAATTAAAGATTTGCACGATTTTTACGGTTTATTATAGTGTAATAAAATAACTTAAACAATGAAATTTTATTCATAGGTTCCGCCTAGTAGCTTTAACAAATATGGACCGTTCGCCTTCCGAGTCGAGTTTGGAGAAGATTGAACGTACAGACGTCATAGAGATCACGAATCACAATTCGATAGTGATGCAGACGAAGGAAAACGCTGAGGTGGAGAAAGAAGAAGCCGTTAGAGAAGCAGTGGCCAAGTGTGAAGCGGAATGGAAACAGAAAGTTGAAGCCGAGCTCGCTGCATACAAAAACAAATATGAATCGGACAAACAGGTGCGTTGGTTGTATTATTGACTAGCTTTCCACCGCAGTTACTTTCTAATGGGCAACGTATGATAGAAATTGGTTCAGTAGATTTTGAGTTTATTGTTTACGAACAAGAAGAAAATTGTTTTTTAGTTTACAATAAACTAGGAGTAACTAAGATAGGAATATTTTTATGGCTTTCTTATACACACGGCTACACATCAAGTTAGATACCCTATATACGCATAACTACGCTACATACAAAATAGAGAATTGTCGGAAAGGGATAGTGCATAGTGGTGTCGATGTAATGTTAAGGTTAGAGCGTAACAAAAATATAACGCACTCTCTCGCACGATTCGCAGCGTTCAACTTCTAATAGTTCAAAGTCCAAAGAGTCTAGGTCGATGTGTCGCTGTGTGTACAACGAATATTAAACTTAATAAAAGATTTAAACCATTAATATGTCTCATCGTATTTGGATCGCGCGAAAGTTTGATAGAGAACGATAGTGTACAATTTGTAATATGAGTGAGCGTGAAAATCGTATATTTATAATTCAGACGTTATGTTGGCATTGTGTGTCTTACAACAACTTAATGTTCCAAAAAGGTGACTATATTTAAACGTTGTATGGCGCATCAATGATTTAAATCTTTACTTTTAATAGTACGATATCCGACTGCATGATTATATATAGATAGTTCAGGCACCGCTAATATTTTATGCCATAGCATATACAGAGTGTCCGGTAATTAATGGATAACCTGGAAATGTCTCATAGCGGAAATGACGGCGGTTCAGAAAAAAATTTGAAAAAAAAAACTATCCTAACTTGAGATGTGTTTTTTTTAAATTACCATGTATAACTTTCTTGTATACTACGACCATAAATGAATGAAATCCATCGGTATTTTGTTGTTTTATTATTAAACACTAATTATGCTAATAGATAGACAGTCAAAAGTATGCTATGCTATATAGCTTGTAATTTTTAATATTATTATTTTTTATTATTTTTATATTCATTTTTCTAAACGGCCTTCAGTTCTATTATAAGACATTTCAAGGTTATCCATTAATTACCGGACACCCTGTATGTATATAGCTTCAATTTGTTCGTATCTGCCGTTTATGATAACCTTTGTTCATACAGTTTATCGACCTGTGCCGGCGTAAGTCAATACCTGCGATACTCCAGTTACGCAAAATTAAATCAGTATTATTGATTGTGTACTCATAAAAACTTTTTGTCGAAGTTTGATAGTTTCCGCTGTTTGATTTCTACGACATTTTATACACATACAGACCAATAAGTTTTTGAGATAACAGCATTAAAATTAGTTGCAAAAATAAAGCAATACATATTTAAAATATCGATATGAGAAAAAGTGGATAAGTGGCAATTTTTTTCGTACGATACCGTTATTGTATCTACCCACTACGTTACGTTATAGTATCAATCGTATTTTTTTCATTTTCACTATTATTGCTTTACCAGATTATAAAGATAGGAGCTACGATTTCCCTTTAAATTAATGTTTAACCCAGTTTTCCATTTGTAAACATGGTTAAATGACCTTATAAAAACAAAATGTAAGGCCCACGGGAGCGAGAGGCGATGTAACGACTAATGCTGTGATTGGGCGCAACGATGTGCGAGCGTGGGTACGTACGCACCCCGCGGCCGTCACGGGAGCGCGCGTGCTACCGCGATGCTTGCCGCCGAATTTTGATAGTACCGATATAACTGAACTTTGTAACTGTGCCTCTTGAATTACCTTATCGGGATTTACTGTGTAAATAACTAGATATTTTGATAAAAATTAAGATACTTTTTGCTGTTATCGGTAATATACCGTGACCTGATTCACCGCTTTAGATATTATTGCTAGGAATTAAATCGACATCGCGAGATATAATCTTGTGATATACAGGGGATGCTGATTTTGATGAAATTAGTTGAAAATAAAAACTGTTCATAATCGTTATGTTACTAAAAGGGACAAAACTGAATGTCGTAGGCAACAATAAATGACGTGGCTCGTCGCTTGCTGACGGAGAAGGACCGGCAGTTGGAGGCGCTGCGCGAGCGCGAGACGCAGTTGGCGCGCGAGTGCGGCCGCTACCGCGACACCATCCAGCAGCTCACCGACCCCGACACCAGCGACGTCGAGCAGCTGCTCAACACACAGGTACTGCCACCTAACCACAACAGTGCCACCTAACCTACCGCACCACCACTCCGGTGGAGCCGTGCCGGCCGGGGCGGTCGCGGTGCGGACGGATGTCTATTATACTTTGCAATAGCATACGCGCAGCATTCGTTTTGGACCTGAGAGAAAATCAACAGAAATATGCGATTGTGCCAAAAATATTAATGTTACGGTAAAATCCATTGTAAAATTTGTAAAACTTGCATCTTAAAAACGCTGCTTCCGCCCTGCATCACGCTGTTGCCGCCGTCTGTTTGTAGTGCCGGTACGTACCGCACCGATACCGCGCCGCCTCGCCTCCATTCCGGGTTGTGGGTGTAATGTTTCGTACTGTTTCGAATTATACAAAAACACCGCCACTGATACCGCTCTGATTCCGCTTTATGTGTGTGGTAGTCTTAAATGACGTGGCGAGGCGTCTGCTGATGAAAACGACAGGCTAACTAAAGTATTACAAAAAATGTTTGCCCATGATCAGATAACTTTAGTGTCTGCAATTCCTCTACATATCCAAATTAAATGTGGAAGACGTGAATTTTTTTAAGTTTATTTTATTTTCAGTCTTTTATAATTTATACGTTACCTTAAATATTCGTGAGAAATTGTCGTTACACCACACTGTATATTTGACAATTAACACTTAACAAAGCATGGAGCCAAATCATACTAGCTTAGCTTAGCTGCTTGCCAAAAGTGTCAGTGACAACTACACAGATTCTGACACATGTGAAATTAATATAAAAAGCCGCATGCGCTCAGTGTAATCTGATAGTCAGTATAAATATTATGATAACTTTTGTATCTAGTAGAAGCGTGGCGCAGTGTTCCTCACTCTGTCATTAATACTAGTTTGCTTGATATCAAAGATTTCATAGGTTCAATATTCAAAGGACTCGAGCTCAATCTCTTGACATTTGTTTCTACCTAGCAAAGATTCCATTAATCAGATTTTTATGTTTGTATTTTCATTACAGTTTGCTACACTTGAAAATGAGAAAGCATTACTACAGCAGCAAGTGGCGGACTTAAAGAAAGAGTTAGAGAAGAAAAACGAGGACGCCGATAAAAGTGAGAAAAGCAAAGAGGAAGACAGTGATGGCAGGTATGTTAACTACACTAGAAATAGTTTTCATTATTATGTTTTGTTCTAATCTACTTGTTTTAGGGTCCAGTGATTTGCGTGAGACTACTTTAGTTACTTATTTGTTTAGGTATAACAAGCAGTCTTTATAATGTCTGTAAAGAGAAATTTGGTTTACGTTGCGAATCTGAAGCTTAAGTTAGAATAAGAACTACTTTTTCACTACCATGTTGGTAAATAATAATAATCTTTCTGATGGTAAGCAATACCAGGAGTATATATCCACATGCTGCCAACCCTGAGGAACAATAATTAAAGATGGCATGTGATAAAAAGCATGTGTAAGTGTAATATGCTTACCAAATATTACCAAAATACTTTTCGAAAAGTGTTTTAGAGCATTATTGACCTTATGTAAAGAGATAATACGAGTAGCTTTACGCTTTCACGCCTTAACTAGTCGACCGATCATCATGACATTTAGCATACAACTTGTCAGGGGTACAGAAAAAGACATACACTTCACTCAGGAAAAGTACTGTTTCTGAAGGATAGAAATCTATTGACAAAATCTAGATTACCGCGAGCGAAGTTGTGGGCAAAATCCAGTAGTGTAAAAAGTATATAAGACGCGAGAGCCCAGTGGGAGACCGTTGGAGTGTCACGCAGAGGTCCCAAGGCGCGCATCTCTGACTTGCCGAAGTTACGTGCGTATTAAATTGTTAATTATCGCCCGCACTGAGTCAACGTGGTTAACTATGGCCATAGCCCTTCTCACAATGAGAAGGGGCCCGTGCCCAGCTGTGGGACAGTTTAATACAGGATTGATGTTATTGTTATTGTTACAGCCAGTGCCATCTTTCGGCGCTGTAGGAAAGCGCCCGGCCTTCTAATAATTTATTACAGCGCCATTTATTTACATCTTACTGAACTACGTAGCTTGACAGTATGCGAAGTGTTCTAGCACTTTCTCGTATTGTTTTAAGGAACATCCTGGAGATGGCGCTTCTAGATAATTCCAGAAATACTTTTCACTACATACAGCCTTGGCCAAAAGTATGGAGCACCCCTATAAAAACTGCATATTGTAAAAAGTTTTGTATAGAATGAAATGAAACAACTTGTGTACATTTTAAATGATCTTTACTTTGATGTAAAATCAATATTTCCTCGGCCACCCTTAGCCGCTAACACAGTAGCTATTCATCTTGGCATAGAGCTTACAAGATTTTTACATTGTTCTTCAGTTACGCTATTCCATTCTTGGCGGAGGCGTATTTTAGTTCTTCTTTTGTTGTTATTGTGTGGCGCCGGACCTTACGCTTTAGGATTCCCCATAAATGTTCTATAGGATTAAGGTCCGACGACTGTGCAGGCCATTCCAGGAGCTCAATGGAATTTTCACGAAACCATGACATTGTGCAGGCTGATTAATGGCATGGTGCGTTATCTTCTGGAATTTAACTCCATCCATATTTATGTCACCAAAAAATGTAGAAAACGAAGGTAATAAAGCTGATTCCAAACACATTCGTGTATTTTGTAGAGTCCCTTCGGCCCTCATACATAAACATTTCGCTAACTCCTGTATCAGACATGCAGACCCAGGTCATCCCGGTACCTCCGCCGTGTTTTACAGTTGGGACCATATACTCTGGCTTAAATCCTTCTTCCCCACGACGACGCACGAAGGTAGCACAGGGGTTCCAAAGACCAAACAAAAACAAAAGAAATAGAGATTTACTAATCATGAAAAGACAACATTATAGCTTTTTAAATTTCAACAATACTTATTTATCCATTTGGACATTCATATTATCTAACTTACCTCAAAGTTTGATTCGTCTGACCACACAATATTTGACCAGTCTATTTCGGTGTAATATTGTTACTTTAAGGCCCATGGATAGCAAGCCTTTTTATTATTGTCTGAGGTCAATGGCTTCTTCCTGGTTTTACACCCTTTGAGGCCAGCTTCCTGAAGTATTCGACGAGTCGTTTTGGCAGAAATTATGTTGTTACTCGCCACTGAGAACTCAGCAGCGAGCTCAGAAGACATTTTTTCCCTGTTTTTCAAAGACTCTCACAAATTTTCGATCGTCACGGCCACTGGTAATACGTTTACGTCCAGTTCTGGGCATATCGCTGTGCGTACCGGTAGCGGCGAATCGCTCAATGGGAAGTTGCAGCGCTCGGTGCGACCACTTAACAGTTCTGGATATCTCAACTTGGGATTACCCTTGTTCATGATAAAGTTGTATTTTCACACGTATTTCAAGAGACAGTTAGGATGTTTTAGGTGTTATGTATCGAAATTAATCTAACTGAACACAAAATAATACAAGAAGTGCGCTAGATGCTAGGTCACATACCTACACAACGACGCAAAATAGTAAACTGAAATAAAGATTGGAAATTATTAAACGGATAAGATGCTTTGCATTGGATGTTTTATTGGCCCTAACTGGGTACACTATTGTTTTAAATATCTTTTTAGATGCCACCTAATCCATATTTAAACAAAATGTATTGTTTCCTACTGCAAATATTACGCACGTGAAAAATACAAGGGGTGCTCCATACTTTTGGCCCATACTTTTTTTAGTTTACTATTGTAAGCGGTCAAGTTCATCGGAGCGAACGGAAGCGTAAATACACACAGAGTTTGAAGCAGTTAAAATGGAAAAGTGTTTAAGCAGTGTGTGGTGTTTTAAATTTAGCTAGTATAATATATTATATAATACGTATTTTAGTCGGTAATATTGTTAAATTGTTATCCCTCGAACCCAGCACGTAACATTATTATATATCGTATATATAAGTATCACCCAATGTTCTTCCGTCAGGTCGTCGCCGAAGAAGGAGGAGTCCCGCAAGTCCCGCGCGCGCTGCCACACGCCGTGCGGGCTCGCCACGGGCACGCTGGCGCTGTCGGCGTGCCTGCCCGGCCACACCGTGCTCGTGCTGTGGGAGCCCGCGCACCTCAACTACACCGTGCTGCAGGTACCTACCATCTATACTTATATTATAACCTCTTTAAAATTATAATTATGTAAAGGCTCTGTAAAAGTAACTCAAACAGTGTCTATATAAGGATAATGAAATAAAAGTAATGTAGTTTTACTCTTTTTTTGGCTCGGACTCGGTTAAGGAATTGTAGAAGGTTCGGGGTTAGCTAATGATAAGTCTGTTTTAAGATAAAAATAACGAATTTATTAACCGGACCAAGGTAAAATACAAAGGAGCGAGGGAGCCCGCGCAATGACCGCTAATCAAGTACTGAATTGGTTAATGAATATAAAATTGTAAAGTGAAGTAAAATGCTTAGTTGACAATAGTGTATGGTTTCACCGTACAGGAATAGCGGTCAATATTGCTCTTAAATCCGTTATAATTCCGTTTATTGATTAACCGATTAATAAAAAGAACGTTTTCAATCAAATCGAAATTATTTTGATTACCGGTCAATACACAAACCGCAAGTACCCGCTAACCAGTATTGCAAGCTAAACTAACTGGTTAAACTCAGACGCTTGAACTTGTCATTGCTTGCGTCGCTTATGCAACGAGACCCTAGTGAGCCCCTCATGTTACTGTCACCGGTTAATCGGTTAATTTTGTTGAACGGAATCGAAAATGAAAAATAATAGTTTTCAATTTAACCGGTTTAATATCGGTAATCGAAAACTAAACCGCAATGTTTTCTGTCCCGGATCAATGACCAAAACCGGTTTAGAAATTCACCGGTTTCCGAGTCTTGTTTAGAGAAAGACAATCAATCTTTCTTATTGGTTATAATAAATCAGAGGAAGCATTCAAAAGTTAAATTTTACTTATTTCAGGAATCGTCAGTAATGTATTTCGTGCACAGTGACTGCCTGCCAGCACTCGGGCTCAGCATAAACGTAAAGAACGAAAGTGAAAGAAAGTTGTATGCTGTTGCGACTGTCGAGTCCAAAGAGTTCTGTTACGCGAAAAGGGTATGTAGCTTATATAATATTATTCACAACTTTTGAAAGTAGTCTATTATATCCTGCCGCAGGGCTTAAAATTATCATGTGCTAAATTTGATTACGTTCTATTTATTAGACATAACAACTTAACAAGCAGGAAAAACTATTTTCTTTTTATAATATTAGTCAGTTTTATCTCAAGTAATGCTTCGTCATAGTCCGACTAAGATCTAGACAAACCTAACAAATAGTGTAGACATTATTGTAAACATGTTTAATAGTAATATTTTTGCCCTCAGTTGATGCAACACATACTAGAAACGAGCTAGATTATTTGTTCTATTTCCTTTTTCTTTCTTAATTTTCTTAATATTGGTTCAGCAGTTTAGCTTTAAAAAACGTCACCAACAGTTTCGCATTTATATAAATGAATGCAATATGCCTATGGATAAATATTTTATATAATAGCCTTGACATTTACAATAGGCATGTTGACAGGGTTAAAACTAAGTGATTCGAATTAGTCCATCTTTTAGATTAGCAAAAAATATTGGACACGTATTTTTTGTTTTAACAAAACATGAAATATTTATTAAGATATAAAGCATTAAATTTCGGGAGTGGGGGCTTGTGACGTGTGTACCTACAAGTTTTTTTTTTTTTTTACGTGGGGTAATGCTATGACGCATATCCCTCCGCGGGGGCGGGCGGAGGGATTATGTCGGACTCGCCGGGGTAAACGAAAGATGGAAAAGAAATAATGTACCTCCCGGAATACCAACTAAACCTACCACGGTGTTCCTCGACAAAACCACTATCGACGGGGCCGCGCGAATCACTTACGCATGCGGTCGCGACCCCGCCGAGGTTACGGCCCGCCGTATGAAACGGCAGGTCCCTACGCAATAAGACCTACCCAAGATAGGCACTACTCAAAATAAAGGCCACGACACAGAGGCGCGTGTGGGAACACGCACGCCGCCTCTCGGACCTGGTGCTGAACGGATGGCGGGCAGGCCCACAAAGCCCGCCACCCCTAGGTCAAACCTCAGGGTGGCTGGAGGTCATCGCGCGCCCTCCGGCGCCCGGCTCTGCGGTTGGGGAGAGGGTTTAAACGCTCCCTCTCCTGCTCCGCCGCCTCCTTGATGGAAATAACTTCCTCACAGAAGGAGGCGACGGCGTTCCACGACCTCTCACTCCGGACCAGAGACTGAACTACGGCCGGGAGCGAGAGGGCAATCGATCCGACTGCCGCGATCAACTCACGGCGCTGCGATGCCCAGGCGGGGCAAACCGCCAAAGTGTGCAGCGCCGTGTCCTCTACAACGTCGCGGCAGTCGCCGCAGTGGTGACAACCGGGCGTCTCTTGCCGGCGTATACGACACAGGAACTGGCCAAAACAACCGTGGCCAGTTAGAACCTGTGTCAGCTGGAAGGTGAGGGCGCCATGCCGCCTCTCCAGCCAGTCCTAAAAAACGGGACTTACCGCCACGATTGTGGCGTGCCCGGCACTGGGGTGCACAAGTCGTTCCTTCCAATTCGCCACTAGGACCTGGCGGAGCACGGACCTTGCCGCCTTGATTGCGGTAAGACCCGGTCCTTCGCCCCGAGCTAGCGCCTCCTGGCGCCAACGATAGAGCGACGCCAGGAACGCCGCTTCTAGGTGCCATGGCATCGATCCGGCGAGGAGGCTCGCAGCCTCGAACGAGATCGTGCGGTAACCTCTAATCAACCTGACGGCCATGGCGCGCTGTGGCGCACGAAGCGCCGAAATGTTTCGGGCCGTCAGGCTGTCCGCCCAAACTGGGGCCCCATACAGGGTCATGTACCGCACGACCCCCTCGTAGAGCCTCCGGCAGGAGGTGTTTGGCCTCCCAAGGTTGGGCAGCAGGCGCGAGAGCGCGCCTGCAGCGCCCCGAAGAATGGCGGCCAAACGACGAAAATGGGCTATAAAGTCCCATCGGCTGTCGAGCAAGAGACCTAAATACTTAAGGGTTGACTCGATGCCGATGCGGAGCCCTCCTACCATAATATGGGCCCCTGGAGGTGGCCGTTTCCGAGGGCTGTGGAAACAAACGGCCTCGGACTTGGACAGGGCCACCTCGAGGCCCAACCGCCAGATACGACCAACGACTTGTGCGACCCCAGCGGTCGCCAGTATGACCGCCGCCCAGTGCGACTTACCCCTCGCCGTGACAAGTGTGTCGTCGGCGTAACAAATGACGCCGACGCCACGGAGGAGCGCACCTCGCAGCACCCAGTCGTAACCGATGTTCCACAGGAGCGGACCCAGAGCCGATCCCTGTGGAACACCGCACGACATCTCTCGCCGACTCGTGTGTACCTACAAGTGACGTAACTCGAAATTTAAAACCGTTGTATCTTCGTTTTTATTAGTTTGTATGACAATAGAAAAATACGTGTCCATTATTTTTTTTTATTATTTAATATGCCTATTCATCATTCGTTATTTAAAAATTACTTATAATATTTTTATTCTCATTGACGTTTGTATAATTTTTGTAATTTAATATATTATAATAAATCAAACAAGATGAATAGAAAACAATGCATTTTTATCAAATTTATATTTGGTATATACGTTTTACACATTATTTATTAATTCGAACCTAAAATTGTTTTCTTGTTAATACAATGTTCATCCGAATTGTATGTGGTGTTATATTATTTTAATATTAATTATCAAATGTAAATTTCGATTTATTTTACACGTCTGTTCGATTAAGAGTTTGTAGTTTGATTAAGAGGACGCAAAGAACGGCACTATTGGTGGACAATAAAGTATGACATTGTTTTTTGACCGTCATGAAATAATATAGAATTTGACGAGCGTGATGCAGATCACATCTATCACAGTATCCGTCCTATATTTTACTGAGTATAGGAATATATATTTCACTACTTTTTCATTGCGCTGCCAGTTCACACATTGTATGGCGATCCTGCCGAGATCCTACAAGGAGATTGACACATGTTTTTAAAAATGTTCTCCTATTTAGAACGATTTTATTATGTTGGCATTACAGAACGGCAACCGTTACGGCATGCCCCAGGCGTCCCGGTTCTACCGCGTGCGTGTGTGCCCGCCCGACGACCCCGTGCCGGCGCCGCCGTGCTGCGACCACAAACATCGCTCAGGTATTCTATACACCGCGTGTCAAGGGGACCATGTTCTGTGTTCAATCATTGTGGCGTACCGGGGTACGATAAGTTACAGATGTTTTATACTCTATGTTAATTGTTGTGTTTATAGCGGATTTAGATAAGTCTAACGACTATATTATAAATATGAGAATATTTCAACACTTATAGTTCTAAAAATTGCGACGAACGACCATTTTAGAATAAATAGATATGGATAGTTGATTTATAAATAAGTAGCCAAATAGTCTAATTTAACAATGTTTTTTTTTTATCCATACATTTGATTAGTACTAGGAATGTAGTCCAAATATGATATTTATATAATGGTATAATACTTTATATAAAGACAGGACAGACAGACCTATATATACTAGTCAATTAAGATAACCATACAATGTGTTTAGAAGCTTCAGTAATTTGACAGTGTTATTATGATATTATATAATATTAGACATATAACGATATTCTAAGATAGTCTTATTATGGAAACTGTATGGATCGATACAACCTGTAAACAAGGTCAAACGATACAAAGCGTTTCTAAGTTAAGTCGCCACACTATCAAAAATCTACGTTTGTAAGTTTACCTGTCTAACATTGGTCCATGTTTTGCTATTATGTAAGTACTCTAGGTAATTAGTTAGTTTGATATCTTGTACCCTGTATGTCCTATAAAATGTAGCATTAATAATGCACATCCAGTGTTTAGCGTTTGCATTGTACCCTGTCCGCTTGACACCGTGCTATTAGTAATACTAGTATACTTTTAGCTGGCACTGGCAAATATTTATAATAAATATTCCACGTATTTCTATTCCAAACCGTAGTTTGACGTGACAAGGTCTCAATTAAAAGAGCTAGTGCCACTTAGCGTTAGAAAAGTATAATCAATTGTATGGAAAGAGACTTTGTCACACTCTAAATAGGCCAACCGTATTTGATGACTTTTACTTTTGTATTTAGCTAACCTAACTCTTAATAAAGCTACTCTAATTTTAAATTCTTGTCGTTAGTTAATGTTTGCTATGTTGCTATTTGATCGTCACGTATGATTATTGTCAATCTGCGATAGATTGACAATGATCAATAACTGATTGATGTGCGCCCGCGCAATTGCAGATGCGTCTGCAATGAAGAGCGGCGTGCTACCCGTGTTGCGCGACACTCGGCCGCTCAAGAAATGGTTGACCTACATGCATGCCCCAGGTCGTTGCTTATTTCTCTTCATCCTTTAACCATCGTTTCTCAAACTTTTGAATGTTTTCACACCAAAACCCTACAAATATAATATCAAAGTAACTAAATCAAAATAAAAGTGTTTAAGTTTAAACAATTGATTTCAATATGCTAGAGGGTATGCGTAATTTTTATTTATAGAAACACAATGTCAGGCTCGGTTTGAAACATCGGTCATTAAAAGTTTACGTCTGTGGGTTTTTTTTTATGTAGATACAAATGTATTGCATTGTCCTTATTCGTTTATTCCTTACGGTACAAGTGATAGTTGAGCTTCTTGGAGCTTTCGATATTTATGAATTACGCACGGCTTGCTTTTCTCATAAGACGGGTAGCAAATTATCTGTAACATAACGATATCGCGTGGTCATGGTTAAAATAAGAAATTATTACATCAGACAGTATTTAAACTGTACACTGAACAACTACTGATTCTTTTATGTCGCGGCTCCGTTTTGTCGGGATCAGTATTATTGAAGCTAGTTAGAGCTGAAATAAACTTTCAGGTTTCACATTTCAGGAGTAGCAAAATAAAAACGTCAGCTCATTACATATTTTTAACATAGTCTTGAACGTAGTTTGACAAACGATGGCACTACTAAACTACCTTCATTATTCATTTGCTTAGTTTTCTTTTGCTTTACTTTCATCTGGGTACTAACCACACCACATTGTTATTTGAATGTCCTATGTATAAGATTTTTTATAATAATACGTGTAGTCACTAAAATTAATGTTGTGTTCTAATATTAACTTTAATTTTACTAACTCTCTAAGATGTCTGTTATGGTCGGTTATGGTCTTGCTCCAAAATGTCACTGTATGATGGCACTAACACATTTCTCACAAAGTATGCTAACACAAAAATATTTGTACAAATGTTATTATTTATTTTATGTGATACAGCTGATAAGCAAGATAAATAAAATGTGGTGGAACTGTCATACTCACGAATTCCAGATTTTTGTTCAATATAGTTTAAGGGAGGAGTATAATTGTTCAACAGATTCAAAGAGATCGGTGGATACCAGTCAGTCGACTAGTTCAGCCACGGAGAAAAGTTCACGAGCTCCCGAAGTAGCCACGGCTACTCTTATCAACTTGGAGTCGCCCACTTCACCGGTCGGCGCGCCGCCCGCTATTCCTGCTCCCACGCAATCCGAGGATCAGCTGGATTCTATCGAAGCCAGTGAGCATTGGCAACATAACAGGATGCATCTGTCTACAGTTAGCGCAGTGTGAGTATCACCTTTACTTGACTGAATTTTGTATAGGCAGGGTCGAAAGCGACGGCGCGATAGTTTAGGTGTTTGTTTACGATTAGACGATATCGGCGTCCGGGTAATAGCATTCGTGTCGTTCCAGCGCGGACATGGAGAGCAGTGTGGGTCGATGCCTGGGCGCCGAGCCGCTGGACCTCGCCGCCAGCGCCGCCGCCGCGCTGGAGCTCGCCGAGGAGGCCGCGCCCTGACCCGCCTGACCCGCCTGACCCGTCTCACCCGCCGCCGAGTGAACGCTCCGACCGTGACCGATTCAGAGTGCGGGCTCTTTCTTCACTTGTTTGAGCGGAAGCCTATCCTGCTGCGTCGCTGCGGAGTGTGGACGCCCGCGTCGTGGCTGCGAGCGCCGCGCGCCGCGTCGTGAGGCTCCCCGGCGAGACGCGAGTGGCGGAGCGCCCGCACTTTCTCCTCTCTCTCTCTCCTATATTCTCTGTATTTAGAATATATCGTAGAAATTGCAGTCTCCTATTCCCTCTGTTGACCTTTCCATATCTCGATTGAAGATTGATTTCTTCTCAATAGTACAAATTTGTTTAGTCGTGTTGAAGCTTTACGTGATTTTATGTTGCGGTCGTATTCGTTTCTATATATCTTATCTCTACGTTGTGTTGTGTGTTATGTTTTAGTTCCTTAAAAAGTTTGCCCGTCCTCGGGCGGCGCTCAGATGAATCATTAATTTTTTTAATATTTACCGTACTATGTTAGCATTTTAAATTAGTATAATGTTATTGGTGATTATCGATTCATATTCTGGCACAAAAATGATATATGTGGCATCGCTGTATATTTTATTTAAAGCTCGGCGCTTAGTTCACAAGTCGGCGGAGTGCATGTTTGTGTCTAATAGCTAATATGTGTCTAATTACGTGTAGCGTCACTTCTCCTTAAGATTCTCCTACCTTTATAAGTACTATCTTGATAACTAAGTCATAGTGATTATTTAGTAGATCAGTCGTTCCTCTTACGAATTTCCCTTACATTTGTCGACAGGCTTCTGCAATGTAAACGCTTTAACACTCGATCTCGCCCGTACTTGAATTTGAACCATCGACAAGATCCACTTAGTAGTTTAGATACCTATGATATTTCTAATCGCTAGCGTGTAGCGCCTCCCTCCGGCGCAAGACGCGCGTGTGCCGCCGCGCCGCGAGAGGAAGAGAGAATTAATTACAAATAGTGAGGCACAGACACTTGCGTCCAAATATTGTTTTAGACTTTTTAACACTAAACTAGACTCGTTCGAAGCGCAAATTATGGTGTTATTGTAATATAAGAAGGAACATTGCTTCACGTTAAATTTATTTGTGGCCTTATTATAAGTGGCGCCCGATATGGGGCTACAGGTGTCTCTAGTCTTAGTTCCGCGGAGCCGTAGCTCAGCGCTGGTCCCAGGGCTGGAGGCACTCCTCGGCTGTCGCCGCCTGCTGTGATAGTGCGCGCTGTGCTCTCCTCATCCCGACGAGCGTTGTGCCGGTACACGAGCGGTACCATTGTGTAATTATTGCGTTAGGGGCCTATTTTTAAGTGTAAAATTAATTCGGAAAATTAACTGTACTGTACTCGCGTTCTGTACCGGCATAACCTTTAATGATAATTCGGCTTTGTTAAGCAATATTCAGAAGTTAAAATGTTATCACGATCACGTTACGAATGTTTTATTTTAGCGTTTAGTATACACGTTCACGTCAATGAAATAATTCTCTGTTATAGAATCTACGTTGATTCTCAATATGTTACTGGCATACGTTGTGGTGAGACGGCTGGTCGCAGTCTGTGGAAGATTCATTCTAGAGTGTCGCGCAATATTCAGGCGGGACATGAGCGAGACGGTTACAGTATTGTTATCTCTCAGTTATGTAGTACATGCTCCGCCTGAACACTGTGATGTAAGCACTATGCAATGTACACGCAATCTATTTGTAAATAGTCGTTTGACGAATCCTTATAAGTAACCATGATTGTGTCGAATTTAAATTAAGTTTTGATAATTGGATGTCAGCCAAATTCATGTTTGTTATGAGGAAGAGTTTGTTGTGACTGGATAATTGGTTCATGAGTAACGCGAGAAGGGCTGTGGTTAGCCTGAGTCAGTGGGTATATCGCTAGTTTTATTTGTGCCGGACACGAATAGGTTCAAATTATGGTAATGTATCGTGTCATACGGACAGTTTTTGGAATGTTCTGCAATGCATAATAAAATCATGCGATCGCTTAATGGACTATTTTGTAGTGACCAATTTTATTGTTAGAAAATAAAAAATGTAAAATTGACAATTTTAATGTAATTTTTATATACAATAAATAGACGATTTTATACAAACTGTATTTTATTTCTCACATTTCAAATCAGGGAGATAAGTTTCCTTAAAACCATGGTAGGAACATAATGTTTATAGAACTATGTGTATCTTAAAGACAAAATTAACAACTTACATTAACTTATAACTAGATTATTTACAATTTACAAGTCTACCACGTCGAAATATTGTTTATGTAAACTGACAGCTGACATATCATTGGAGGTAAAGGCGCAGTCGGTGTAGTTCCACGTCTGCATGTCTAAGTTGGTCTGCGAGCAGTCCTGTCCATACCTAAAGTACCTCTGCTCCTGCATATCCATTATTGGCGAGGTTCTCGTACTCTCTGTGGGGTAATATTGCGCCTTGTCCATTATTGGAGAAGTCCGAGTATGTTCATTGGGATAATATTGCGCTTCTTCAGGATAATACGCTTGTGGAATGTATGTCTGCTGTTCGCAGTAGGCCTCGGCTTGTGGGTAGCCACTGCCGAATAGTTCTGGTGATGGGGTTTCACTGGATTCTGAGCCGCCCGCGGCCCGCTGCCAGTCCAACCAATAGGCGTCCTCTGGCCTGGAGTTTTCACTGTTCAGGTCGGCAAACGTGAGTGGAGATTCTAGTGTATGTTCTTCTATGGGGAAGTCTAGTCTGATAGGTTGATCGAGTTGGAAAATTTCTTCAGGGTGGAAGATGTCGTCGGCAGGCAACGCCGTGGGGTCGTAATGTTGGGGCTGTAAAGGAGGGCCTTGCTGTGCAGGTGGAACGTACGCCTGGTACGCTTGCTGGTCTTGAGGTGACCAGGCCGCTGTCGCATAGTTTTCAGGCGTAGCTTCATGTCGCCACCGACACGAACATTCGAATGGACCGCATGTGCATGTCAGTTGTCCTGTTAAAAAAAAACAAAATGTTAATGACAAAAATCGTTGTTTAGCTTAACATACATAACCTAACATAAGAAGTATAACGATATTTGGCAGCCATTTTATATAGATAGTGATAGTAGAGCCAAGCTGGTTACAGCATGAATGGGCCGGCTCGACCGGGGAAGTACTACCCTCTCACAGAAAATCGACGTGAAATAGCAGTGTCTCACTGCTGTGTTTCGTTCGGTGAATGAGAGTGCCGGAGGCCTAAGCATGAGGTGACGATTTTCGCAGCTTACGAGGGACCTGCAGAGTATCCGTAGAGTCATTGTGTGGGTGGCGCGAGTCGACCCGGCGGCCAGGGAGAGCCGTAGAAACGGTGCTCTGCTGGCCGCCCGCGGTATAGTCCAGAGGCCCAACCGAGTCTAACCAACTTGGTTGGCTGCCTCATCATGCCGCGCATAATCTCGAGGTGGCTCGTCGTGCCGGATGGTGACCGGAGGGTGGGTCCCGGCGACCACTTTCGGGAGGGTACGAGGGTCCTTCCGTCCGTCGGATCGGCTATCGCCATACCACACAGTAATATGACGAAACTTGCTCTGCGCCTTGCCCCACTTTGTTGCGAGAATAGCCGCCTCTTTTTTTTTTCACGCTTTCCCTTCCATTCACTCTATGGCAGTACGAACAAAGCATTGTCGTTTAACAGCAGCCAATCGCCGTAACCCCACCGCTGCTTCCTCTTCCGGTGTCGTGGAGTTCATTAACATCAGAGGACTCCACGCTAACCTTAATGCTGTCTATCACCACCTGGAGACGGTTCGGCCGGCAATGCTTTTTCTAACGGAGACACAAATACGCCGTCCTGCAGACACGACCTACCTGCAATATCCCGGCTACGTGCTAGAGGAGTGTTTCCTCGCGAAAGCCGGGGTATGCTTGTTTGTTAGGGCGGATATTTGTTGTCGCCGTCTACACTGCCTAGAGGACCCTTCCTTCTCTGTCCTTTGGGTACACGTAGATCATGGCTCTTTCAGCCAAATCTACATGTGCCTCTACCGATCCCATTCAGGAGACGCTGAGACAACTCGACTCTTTGATTACCTGAGTCAGGCGGCAGACGACGCGCAGGAGCAGTTTCCCAATGCTGAGTTGGTGTTCTTGGGAGATTTCAATGCCCACCATGAGACCTGGTTGGGTTCTCCCAAAACAGACCACGCGGGACGAATTGCCCATGCGTTCGCTCTCACGCATGACCTGTCTCAACTGGTACTCCAGCCCACCCGGATACCGGACATTGCAGGTCAGGCGCCCTCTCTGCTCGATCTTCTGCTGACAAGTAACCCGAACCGGTACAGTGTGTCGATTAGTGCTCCTCTGGGCACCTCAGACCACTGTCTGGTTTGTGCCACAGCTGTTGTTGTTACGCCCCCACGACCCGAGGAGGCAAGACGACGACTGTGGCACTACTCGTCAGCAGACTGGGATGGAATGCGGGAGTACTTCGCATCCATCCCTTGGGCTCAACGCTGCTTTGAGAACAGGGATCCTTCAGAGAGCGCTACTGCTGTCGCTGGTCAAATCATCCTGGGTATGGAATATTATATTCCATACAGTGATGTCACGAGCGGTGGCAGGAAAAGGCCCTGGTTCGGTCGTGAATGCGCTGATGCTGTTGAACGCAAACAGACAGCGTACCGCGCTTGGACCAGGGCTCGCACTCTCCACGACTCTAACGTGGATCACCTGAAGGCAGCGTTCAACCAAGCCACAAAGGTCTGCAAGAGGGCATACTTAAGAGCGGATGCCCAGCGCGTCGCACGGTTCGGCCAGGAGCTCATGGCCCATCCTACGGGCAGTCGTAGCTATTGGCGCCTGGCCAAAGCCGTGCAGTCCAACTTCTGCCAGACCTCGCTGCCCCCTCTGAGATATCCGAATGGATCACTGGCTCATCGGCCGCAAGAGAAAGCAGATCTGCTTGCAAATCTCTTTGCGGCCAACTCCCGAATCGATGACTGCGGTTCGCAGCCGCCTAACATTGCCAACTGCGGCTACACCATGCCTGATATACGTATCAGGCAACGTGACGTTCGTGCGATACTGCAGTCTCTCGATGTTCGGAAAGCCAGTGGACCTGACGGCATCCCAGCTGTGGTCCTCAAAAAATGTGCAGCGGAGTTGTCTCCCACACTTACGCGCCTATACCGGACGTCTTACGCCGCAGGCATTGTGCCTGAGGCTTGGAAGGAGGCAAACGTTCAACCGATTCCCAAAAAGGGGGACCGTTCCGAGCCAGGCAACTATCGACCCATAGGTATCACCTCAGTGCTCTCCAAGGTGTTCGAGCGGATTATTAACACCCAAATTGTCCGCTACCTGGAGGATCACTCGTTGATCAATGATCGCCAATACGGCTTTCGGGCTAAACGATCAACGGGTGATCTTCTAGCGTTCGTCACGCACCTCTGGGGTGAGGCTATGGACAAGCACGGCGAGTCTTTGGCTGTCAGCCTAGACATAGCCAAAGCTTTCGATAGAGTCTGGCACCGGTCTCTTCTTTCCAAGCTTCCGGCCTATGGCTTGCCCCCTCAACTGTGCACCTGGATTGCAAATTTCCTGCAGAAGCGTCGTATTCGGGTCCTTTGCGACGGTCGCGCTTCCAAATTTATGCAGGTCAATGCAGGAGTGCCTCAGGGGTCCGTCTTATCCCCTACGCTCTTTCTTCTGCATATCAATGATATGTTGAATCTCGGCAACATACATTGTTATGCAGACGACAGTACCGTGCATGGGCGATATCTCGGACGTCCTGGAGCCAAACAGGCTGAGGTTGTGGGGAAAAGGCAGGATCTTGTCGTTGAACTTGACCAGACCTTGAACCGCATCTCTGAATGGGGTGCCAAGAACTTGGTCCAGTTCAACGCCAAGAAGACCCAGGCATGCGCGTTCTCAACAAAAAAGTCTCCGTTCCTTTCCCTCCCTTCTCTGAAGAACACTCCACTGGTGATACGTGACAGCCTCTCCATCTTAGGTATGCATCTTTGCCGCTCCCTTAATCCCAAAACCTACATCGAGAGCGTCATTAGGCAAGCTTCGCGAAAACTCGGAGTTCTGAACAGGGTGAGGCGGTTCTTCGCGCCTGGGCAGCTGTGCCTATTGTATAAGGCACAAGTGCGCCCTTGCGTGGAGTACTGTTCTCATCTTTGGGATGGCTCCGCGCAGTACTTGCTAGACGCCCTTGACAGGTTACAGCGGCGGGCTGTCCGTATCATCGGAGATCCAGAGGTCACGAGTTCACTGGAACCTCTTCAACTCCGTAGGGATATTGCCTCTTTGGCATGTTTCTACAGAATATACCACGGGGAGTGCTCTGAAGAGTTATTCCACCTTATCCCGCCCTCCCCTTTCCTATCCAGAACAACGCGTGCTGGGCTCAGATGCCATCCTTACACGGTGGAGTCGACTAGAGTGCGTACCAACAAGTTTGGGTCCTCATACCTCTGCCGAACGATCAAGGCATGGAATTCTCTGCCAAGGCACGTGTTTCCTTCTTCCTTCAATCCTGGGTCCTTTAAGCGGGGCGTGAAAAAGCACCTTCTCAGGCCGTCAAAGTAGAGACCTCAACATCGCCTCGGCTGCTATGAGGACGATGTGGAGGCCACTGCTCTTAGACCACACGACTGCTTACCATCAGGCGGAGTGTGGTCATTTTGACGAGCAAAATATAAAAAAAAAAAAAAAAAAAATAGTATGGTGGATACCATTCTATATAAAATGGCTGCCAAATATCGTTGCAACACAAGGTATAGGTATTGCAGTCTTGCGACGAGTAGGTACCTAGTTGCCGCCGCTATATGTGTTATCAGCATGGGGACTAATATATTTTGTGAGTTGCTAGCGTAAATAGAGTTTAATTGCTTGCTATCATGTAGGCTCTGTGTAAGCTTGCCAACTTAAATAATATAATATCCGCTTGAGTGTTCTGGATATTATATCAGCACTGACCTTCTCAGAATGACGTGGCTCGTAGACTTCATTACATATTTGGAAACATTAAGGTCAAACTTTAGATAGGTATACCGTAAAGTGGGTATACTTTTACTTTAAACTTGGAAGAGGAGGATTAGACAAGTCCTTGGTTATCAGTCGAATAAAATATAAAAACTTAATAAATAGCTGCGGTGCTCACCTCTTTGGTTATCGGGTATAAGCGGAGGCGGCTGTGGGTGTGGATTGCACACTTTTTGCGCCATTTGTTTGTCAGGTTTCACAGTCAAAATCTTATCTGCGATAGCTGCCTCCCTTGCCAATAATAAGGCCAGGCCTCTAACTCTTCTGCCTGCGCCAAGCGACCGCCTCACTTCGCTCGCTCCTTTAGCTTCGGGCCGAGGATGATCATGAGCGCCTTTCGCTTGAAAGAATATAGCGTGTTCGGTGTGTCGCCAAAAGTGAGTGACCGGATAACCGCAGTGTCCACGGCATGGTAATACTTCTAGACGACCACCGTTACATAGTCTGTTTGGGCACGGTTTACCTGTTTGGAAAAGAAAATACTTATTATTATCTACAACAGCTGGTAATATAAATAATGAATCTTTACCTAGACTTTTGGCAAATTCACCCGTGACCGTGGCAAATAGGTAGACGTGTTGGTCTACGGATAGGTCTGATATTTCGAAATTAATTAAAGACACTTTTTAAAAAAACGGTCGCTCGATTCGTCTTGGTAAAATGATACGAGTGGGTATACTTAATAAGTACCTAACACTTAAATAACCCATATCTGGTTGACACATAATTATGAAATCGAAATCAATTACCTTGCTGCTTCTTCCTCGCTTTGTCACAAATGGCTGGCCTTAAATGCACCCTGGAACCATCCGGCAGGCGGCATCTCGCTGAGCAAACGAGCACTCCTAAGCAGCTCTTCTTCAGTATATGTACGTTATGGTTGTTGGTGTTCCTCATGGCCCAGCCGGAGGCGTGGCGGCGCGCCTCCTCGCAGGCCGGCGGGTAGACGCGGCGCACGTGTCCGTCGCACCACTCGCCGAACGCGTCGAACGACGCCACGCGTGGCACTACTGCGTCATTTATGTCCCAGTCTGGCGTTTGACCCTCCGACATGTCAGATCTGTTGCTGGTACTGCGGGAAACATGTTAAATAATTAAAAGTTGTCGTCATTGGTAGGTAGTTCTTCAAATTTGATAAAGTAAGATATAGGTACTATTTTCATTTATGAGTCTACTTAAATAGGCAGTATTATTGTTTTTTTACGTAGGTATCCACCTATATTTTCAACAATAATTATTTTGTATGCTTGTTGTATTTATAAGTATCTAGACACGTAGTGTAACTAGTAACCTAATTACAAGGACTGTATTTACGCTATAGGTACTTACACTTGGGTAAATTAAGGAACGATATAATTACGTAACGTAAAGCCACGATCCAGCTCTATCTAACCCATTCAGTTTGTTAAAAAATGAACAGACTAAATTGTTAACAGATTACAAAAATTATCAGCTTATTAATCAGACTGGTAGTTTCATCGCCCGTTTTACTCTACAAACCGCTACAGAATACTTTTACCTAGTGCGCTCGGTAACAGCCTCTGCATTAGTTTTAGCTAAGCTGTATTAAAACAATATTAATTTACAACGACGAAACGTCGGAAACCAATAGTTTAATTAATGTAATACAAGAATCTATACCGAAGTCTTGTAAAACAAAAGCAAGTAAGTAAAATCGCGGAGAAAGCTCGGTCTCCCCTCTTGTCTCGTTGAGCCAATTGCTTCAGAATTGCTGTCTGAAGGGGCGGCCGCCTTAATTGGGCAAATAACTTTGTGTACATATCTACGCACGAGGGAGTCGGTAAATAAACGACCAGACTTTGAATAAGACAGACGATATAGAATTAAAGATCAATGAATAAAATATGTTATGGCAGGGCTGAGATGGTAAGATGATTATACCTACCAACCTACCTACTCGTGATACCTACTTCTAGTTTAAACGCAGGTTACTAGATGGGTAGGTACCTATTTAATTATATAGGTATAGTTGGTATCTAATTATAAAGTCGCAAAGCAATGAGCAATATATGAAGAAAAGCCTGTTCCATATGTCTGCGGAAACAGTTTTAATCTAAATCGTAGGTAAATATATCTACCTACGTTAAGGTTCACGTCAAAAGATTTGTTTTCTATTTTTATTTCACTTCGCAAAATCCAATATACGAGAATTTATACAGGAATATGAGTAATCTGCAACCCCAATTGCTAATCTGTACCTATGTACTCGTATCTATATCTACTAATACAATAAAAATGAAAGATTTGTGTTTTTGCTTGTACCTAATGCATAAATTCAAATATTACAGGATCGATTTAAATAATTATTTTACCATTAGGCAGTTGCTTCATCCAGAAGTAAATAATATGTTATTAAACATCACGCTACCAGCCACTAGAGCTGGGAAGTAATTATAAACATTGGATGAAACTATGGGAGAGCTAGTAATCTTAAACTTTGAATAAGTACATATTTTAAAATATATATAAATAAATAAAATATATTAATATTAGTGAATTATTAAAAATCATCTGCTCAATATTGCAGCTATTGTCTACTAGGTATAATACTTAATAATAATAATGTCCTCCAGACCGAATTTCGGTCATGGCGTCCAATCTTAACGGAGACTGGCCATCTGCGCCATATATATTATAGTGCACAAGTATGTGCGCAAACACAAGTGCACTCTTTGTTCCCTAACTCTCATGAACTGATGGAACGGATATTCCGACACGACCGGAGAGATCAGGCGCAGAACCAACGGTTAGGTATAAACGTGCTTTGCGAGGCACGAGCACTTGTCTAACACCGCCAACTTCCTACCTCCGGGCTCGTATTGAGATTTCTTAACAGAAAAACCCAATAACTTTTTGTTGGCTCGACCCGGGATTCGATCCTGAGACCTCATGCACAGCAGTCGCATTCACTACCGCCGCGCCATGGAGGCAGTTCTACTAGGTATACCTACCTAATGATATACAATAGAACTACACACTTAGGTACTTAACAAAAATACGATATATTTCCGTATTTTGTTAATTGAATTTCCTTATAAAACGTTTACCAATATATTACTTTACCATAATAAAGTATAATCTAAAAATTTATTTCTAACAGTTACCTATGTAAATTATATCTATTTTAAATTTCAAAACAACAAAGGCAAGTAAGTAAAGTTATTTTACTTCACTTTAAACAAACTAGTAGCTTATGCCAACAAAGCAACGTCACAGTCTCAATGAGTTTCAATTAGAATCAATTGAGGACCCTACAGCACCTTCCACAACCCCCGGCGTTGGACTACACTTACACATTCATTGTTCGTTTGACTTCACATTTATTTTATACTTCAACTGCTCATTAAACTTATTTATTTTACGATTTGACCAACACGTGCGTAGTTTAGGAACAGTCGTAGCCGTCAATATCTATCGGAGTTTTGTTATCAATGGGAGGAATAAAACGTTTGTTGAGTTTTAATTGTTTAACAATTGGTTGGATTAATAAATACCTACTATGTTTATTAAGGGCTGTTTATAGTAAATGCATAAGAACTTTATTTAATTAGTGAGACTGAGTTGCCGTCTTTAGATACATGAAATATATTTAACTATTTCTAAGGATAGGTACCTAGGTACTTTACTGTATACCTACAAGACTGCATCGTGAATAGGCATCGTTTCCAAGTTAATTTCACTATTCTATCTTTATTCTTAAGTATTTAAATTCTAGTAGGTACCTATCTATGTAGGTCTGCCTACATACTCATAACGCAAGCATGTTTAAATCAAACGATTAGATTTTTTAAAGATTGTAGGATAGATCGATTAGAAATTAATTTCGACCGCAAGTCCTTTAAAGTCAAGGCTAAGTATTAGAGCCCGGATATTACGCATACCTTCGGTACCTTCGGTAGGTGCCTATAGGTATAAGGATTTTAAACATTAACTCAATCACTCACGAAGCAGTAAGTTTTGGTTAACGTTAGAAAATACGTTTTTATTGCCATCTGCTGAGTACAGTAATACAGTTCCAAGTAGGTACTTATCTACTGAAAAGTTCTAAATATATTTGCTGAAACAGGTAATCGAACAGCGAGCCTTATGTTTAACAATTAACAGCATGCGTGATTGTGATATCTTAGAAGCAAAGCATAGTTTATGTTGAATTATAGCTTCCTTCAAAGTAAGTTTAGCAATTTTAGACTTAATTTCGTACAATAGATAAATAGTAATAGGTATTTGTTAGTTAATTATATTGGCTACCATACATAGGTACTGTCCAATTGAACCAAATGTAGGTAAACAAGTAAATTTCACAGATCATACACATATGCTGTCCTATATAAAAAAATGCATAAGCATTTTTAATTGTTGCCTGTATCTCTCATTCATAAAAGTGAGGCTTAGCTTTGGGAGACTGTTGACTGTTGCCTAGATGATATTGATTATAGGCATCCCTAATCGTAATGAATAATAATCGATCACCAACTTGAACAGCAAAGTTTAGCATTATGAGGCGACACTTCAATGTTTTCCTACACCAGAATGTTCTAGAAGATAAGTTAAGTGTTTAATCCGGAGTTGGCCAGCATTGCCATCTATTAATCCCGTTATCCTGAGCGTAGACAGTTTATAAACATAGCTTATAAGTTCTTTGATCTGTATTGCTGCCGGGCGGACAATTAAAGCCTGGCAGGTGTGAATTAAGCTTAATTATAACGATGGGAACGAATCTCTGGAGATTATGAATCTAGGAGGGAAGGGCGAAATGATTGTGGTTCGTTGCTCTAACAAAGTGTAAACCAGAGTAATTTTTTTTAAGTTAGATTTAGCCCATATATCTATGTTAGATATAATATTTGTCGAATTTACAATTGTTTATTTATTTATGTAGGTATGCATATTATAACTTATAAGTACGTAGTCTATCATATTCTAGTCATCTTAGATATAAAATTCTGAATCTAAATTGAGAAGTTTAAGGAAAATCAGTTTGGTACTAGATAATAAAATGAGTTAGTATTTGTCCGTCATCAGACGACCAACAGACTGCAATGCAGAGGGTCTCGGGGTCGAACCCACGTCGCGCACCTCTGACTTTCGGAAGTAGGTATTATGACTTTTCGAAATTATGTGCGTATTGATTGACAATTATCGCCTGCGTCGAGCTTCGGGAATAATAAAGGCAAGGGAAAAGAAGACTGTAGGTATATCTCGCCGCAGTAATAGAACACAAGGTTTTTTGTCTAGGATCTTCCTTAAAGTGTTTATAAAAGGTTTCATTTCCTTTTAACGAAATTAAAGAGCTCAAGGAGCAAGCCAGGTTTGAGAAGATATTTTCCGGTGCTTTATCTATAAGCTACTAATTAATAGGTAGGTAAATAATAGAAGTAGTTTTTTATTTACAAATTAATATATAATGACTAAAGTATTTCGCTCTAGATATAAGGTTGGGCTGGGGATTGTAATCCCATCGATTATACTGTTGACGTCAAAACATTTCTAGCTACTGTTTAGGTAGGTAGTTTGAAAATTCACCGATAGCTCTTTACATTATATTCGATCTTTAACATTATCAAACAAATCTAATAGGTACACAAATAGCGAAAACATGAAGTCAGTTCTACATAGTCCTTGTAAATAAGTAATACCTATTTAAAATCGTACATACCATAACATAATCAAATAATATGTTAGGTACCCAATTAAATAAATATTAAATCACCTTTACATACTAGTAACTATAGTCCATTTTGGACATCAGTATAATATTGACATACCAATGTAGGTATATTAATTCGAATCGACAACAAAACATATTGCTAGCCTTATTGTAGATAGGTATCTACAATAGGTATATAATAGCTATTTGTATGTCAATATTTATTGTGTAGCAACGGAACGTTTAACTTTTTCGAAAACTAGTACCTATGTTATATTTAATAAATAAAAATACTATAGGTACTTACAGGATCACCATCTCCGAAAAGATGCAAACACACAATCACAAGGCAGCAATTTTGTCCGGTTAGTATTGACACAGTCCATGAACCACTGAGCACTCGGGTGAAATCTGTCGCGAACGATATATCAAGTTGTTTGTGCTACATGTACACACGGGGAAAGCTTATAGCCCACTAACTAACGACAACAAAAATAAACATAGGGATGATGGTCCCCACCATCGAGTTGAGTGGGGAGCACTCCCGACCAATACCCGCGCGCCGTTATAATGATACCGCCTACCGACCAATCCGCAAATAGAGCCGGCGACCAATAGCGCTTCTGCAAAAGGTTTCGTTTAAAATTTTCAGGAAAATACGTGAATTTCAGCCAGCTGCCATTTTTAGAATTACCTACGTTATCGGTAGGATAATGTGACGTATTGTTTGCTTATTATATTTGTAGGTAGGTAGAGTCGACTATAAACTGAATGAGCGTAATATGTGCTTTATACTTATTTATTTGAAACAAGCTTTTTGTAGTTTAAATATTGCATTTGTACGAATTTATGTATTGAACTAGTTAAAATAAACAGGAGTTTTAAAATAAAAAAATTGTTTCACAATACATTCTTGTGTGTAGGGTCTGCTTGTTCGGTATCTTTGGAATTGATTGGTAATTGGTGTATATATAATATAACAGTACCTAGTTCTATCTTCTGTCATGACCAATAAAACCATATTAATTAAGTTAAGAGTTTTATGAAAACTTAGTGAAGTCAAATAATCAAATCTTCTTCTTAAAAAGTAACAGAAAATATTGATATCTTGGATCTCTACATTTTCTTATTTATTTTTGTTGTTGACGTAAATTTAATGAGGATATATTTAAAATAATAGGTCTTAAATACATATGATACGATGAGACGGTGACAAAACAAACTATAGGTAAATTCTATTTCTATACTAGTAGACCCGACCAACATTGGCTCCAACGTTGGTTTGCCAGCACTACATACCAGGATCAATAGTGAATCTAATCTATCCGGGGATATACTCAAATACACACAAAAAGTTTCATCAAAATTAGTCCAGCTGTTCAGAAGGAGTACAGTGAAATGCAGACGTAAAACGTTTAAATATCCTAGGTACACATATAGGTATAAAAATTATATTCTCTTCTTCCCTACAGTCATTAATATATAGAGTTATACTTACATAGACATAGTAACACGCCTGTTGTCTGAGAGGGCTAGGTAGACACTAAGGAATACCTATAGCTTGTTACGATCTTAAGACATGTTTTTTATTTTTTCATCCCTCAAATTGTTTATGTGTAGTTGCTAGACGAGTATAGATACCTACTTATAAACATTACCCATTATATATTTACATTAGTCAAATGTGATTGTAGTATACCCAGGGTATCCTGGGGAACAAATAAGGAGATGCCACGACTAATTTCAGAACAAGACGAAAAAGAATCCAATTATCAAAACAATTTCAGTAAAATTTACTTTGGAGGGCTCTTTCTCTCCAGCCTTCAGGGGTAACAGTTCATTTGTATGCTGTTTTCTAAGTTCAGCCCTGAATATAATAGTCGTTCATGGCTACAGGATAGCGTTATACCTACGTATTAATTACTTCTTGGTCGTAACACTGTGAAGATGTAAGGTTCTCTACTTGCAATTTAGGACTAGTATTATATCCCTCTGCGTCAATACTCAACAGTCAATTCATATAAATAAGTCTTTATCGCTGGTCAGGAGTTAGACTCCCACCTATCGCACTACCAAGGTGAATCCACCCCTGACATACCTACCTAATCTTTTAGCTTAGTTAGAGCGAGTAATAAGTTAGCTAGGTATTTGCAACCCAAATGGTTAGTAACCTTCATGACGTCTTTATAATCGTGGGTTACAGGGTTTAACTAATGCTTCATCTCTAACGAATACTGTGATTTACAGAAGACATTTTACATAACCCCAACGTATTTTCCCAGCAGCTGCAATAGCCAATGGGCATATAATGAAAGGAACATGATATATATAAGGTAGCGATGTAATGTTCAAGATGTTAAGTAGCATTGTATAAAACAGGGCGAGGAGGGCGCGCGATGCGGGTGCGCACGTTACGGACGACAAACTGCGACGCGTGCGCAGGGAAAGCTGCTTTCGCACGTTATTGCGTGGTCTGTTGCAAAAAAATATTTTAGAAATATATTTGCACTATGCAATATGAACAATTTTTGTTAGATTATTTATTATTCAAGCATAACTGGGAATGGTTTGATGATTATTATTATTTGGTCGTATCTTATCTCACGAGTTTATGAGTCGTCTTAATTATCTCTTAATAACTGAAATAATGCGAATGACTTAAATATCATCCAGTGTAGATAGGTATAAGTGCTGCGAATGGTATTTCAATATATCATGCAAGAATTTCGACTGAGGCAGCATGGCTCGTCCCTACAGAAGATTCTCCAAATAAATTAGTGTTGTGTGTATTAAGTAAAATATAAGCCAGGTTAGCTGCCATTTTCCCTAAAGAGAAGGTACTTGCCCAACCAGCTGCTCCAATATGATATCATACATTTAAGTGAGAACGCGCCGTGCTCTTTAATTATTCTCTCCCTCTTATTTCATCACCACCACTACTTACTTAACTAGGCACTTTAGTAGGCGAACCAGTATATAACCAGTATTCCTTGCCACCACTAGCATTTTCTTATTATAGATTGCGATACATATGAAATATGCCTTACGCTATAAACGTTCACGCTACGTTCGCTTCTTAGGTACCTACCAACTCCCAGGGAAATCGTATCTCAGTTTACCACTGTTTCAAAAATTATCCTATTTATTCTATAATTGCTAACAGCATTAGGATGGAATGTTAAGATTGCTTACTGATTAAAGCTGCTTATGAAATTCAAAAATATAAGTCCGGCAGCGTTCTGTAATTGTATTAAATAAACCGAATCTTCCAGAATGAAGCGAAATCTGCTGCGACAAAGTGACATAATCTTTTGTTATTTAATCCAAGTTTTGGACATGGGATTAAATGAGATTTTAATTTAATCTTTATAATCCAATATTTGGTCATCATTTCCTGTACGATAGCTGCTATTAGGTAATTGTATATACTACACCTATCTAAGTATAAGTACCTAGTTATGTATTCTGTAAGTAAACTATATACAAAAGCAGACTGACTAATGTTTGTATTAGTGTATCTGACAGTACTTACTCGTACACAAGAATAAGCGAATAATGTGGTGTGTAGGTACATTAGGAACAAATAGCAGACTGATTTAGGAGTAGTATCTGTTGGCGGACAATGCATTTTGTCATTGACTTTTCTGACTATTTCTATGGGGATGAACTTCTCCTTCTATAAACGTGGTATCACTGCTTATAGAACAAGGAGCTATGTATTTACCAAGATTTTAGTCGTACAGGGCCTTTTCAAACTATTTCAAAACGGTTATAATGATGTATAAGCATATTTTAATTCTTCTAATACTAAATATAATCTGAGATTCTCCAAAACTTCATTCTACTTAGGTCAAATGAAAAACAACATATGATTTAATAATTTTTTTTAAGTACCTATTACTTAAATTTTTTTTTAATACAGATAGGTACTAAATTAAATATAAAACAATATCAAAAATACCGAAACATTCTCACGTCAAATTAAGAAGTGTGATAAGATTATTACTAATAAAAGTTACTGTACCTGCGTAGACATTATTCAAAATTATGTAAACACACAAAACAATTTATATTGTTTGTCAATCGATTGTTTATTTACTACTGTAAATGTACTGTAAAAGGCACAAAACGTTAGAATGCCGTCCTAATCTGATGGATTGTTTCTAGAACTGAATCTATTGTTTACCGTGGCGACGGTTTTAATGCAGGATTTGCAGATTACTTTATCAGAGAAAACTCCCGAGTGCTATGGACCGGCAAACTTCAGGGTACTTTTGGACTTAAAATTTGTAACTGATACATGTTTAGACGTGCTGATCTTGTTGTAAAAACCGGTTGCCAGACATTTTGCACTTTTCGCAAAAAAAAATCGTGTTGCTTCTATGTTTATCTCGACTTTTACTAAGCAGATTAAATTAAGTTTAAAATGTTTGGTTGAATGTTAAGCTTCACTTTAAACCTGTTTTTATTGTGGCTCGGTGACTTTATGGGATGATAAGCTTGACGATTTTATCTGTAATTTGGTGATTTGTTTTACTTAATCTACCTATATTTAAAAACTGCTAAAATTATATTGTCTTAGTAGCATGCACCTGGAAAATATGCCGTTTGTGCTATCATTACTATCGCCATATGCATGGTAGGCATGAAACGGGCAATGTAAATGGTAATATAGACATATCATTCATCACTGGACGATATGTACCTATTAATCATTTTTGTTGATTGTGCATGCTCAAATCAGCTTGCAATCTGTTTCTATCTAGACGGAAAGGTCCATCGTAAGTAATTTACTCCAAGAAAGATATTAGAGATTTTTAACTCTACCTGTGTATGTAAATATGCATCAAGGTATTCATATTTTTGGCTTATTCTGTTTTCTAGGCGCTTTTTATACCTGCTTATAGCATACTAGCCATTGGCCCTTGCAGGTAAGTTGGTAAGACACGGCCGTGTCTTCTTGACATCGCAGAAGTAAATACATTGCAGCACTATTTAGCCGCTGCCGGCACAAGTGGAAAATAAGCACATAGTTCATCAATATTCTAAGAACATATTATTCCTCAGTCGGGCCATTTCATTCATGCTGCAACCGGATCCTACTAACTAGGTACAAACTAATAAAATAAGGTGTCGTTAAATCTGACTGTTCATAGCACATAAAATCTTTGAGAAAACAGGGATAGTCACCATTTCTCTAGAAATCGAAGAACGTAGATAATTTCTCTAGAGATCGATTTTAGACATTTTGAGCGTGTCTAACATTTAGTAGGAACTAATCTTATTTCTTTTATCGGCGGGCAGCCATGACACTGTGCGTCATAAAGCTCAAAATTATGTTTTACGTATGTCTTCTCTTGACTAAGAAATTTTATAGCAATTGACGACGATGCAACATACAAATCTAGGTAGCACCACGTTATGATTGGCGTCAGTCCCCTTTCGTTACCGCCTCGGTCACCAATTGACGCCCATGATGGACTAATAATGCCTGCGAACAATTTGCGTCCCCCGGCCAACCCTAAGGAAGTGGCCAATTCGCAAAATTGCCGGCAGTTCCGCTCTATAAGAAGCTTGTTATTTCGTAACAGGAATGAGTACGCTCGATGAAAGATGTATATACATTTCATTGACTGTATAACTGGAATCAGTATTTTGGTAAATAAGATTTAGCCAGTTACGACATTCTTACAGTGTTTTTGCCGATGCAGAGAAGACTTTATAGTCCAAATAAACTTTAAGTACCTACCTAATTCGTTAAATTTAGTAGGTAAATTAGAGTTTCGCATTAAGCAGCAAGTATTTCAACTCTCTCTGTAACATTTTACGCAACGGTATTTCCAACTAAACAGATATTATTTTTTGAAATTAAACTACTAGGTATACCTATACGGATTTTATCGCGTTGTTTATTTATCACTATATTACATAATTTTTATGTAATACAGTGATAAATAAACAACGCGATAAAATCCGTATGTAATACAGTGATAAATAAATCGCGATAAAATCCGTATATAGTAGTTTAATTTCAATGAATAACATTCGTGTAAACAGAAGAAAATATTAGATATTTACCTATTTTATTTTACAACGCAATAAAACGATATAAATTTTCTGTTTGACGAAGATTTTGAGTTGAATCTTACAGATTATCTACACTGACGGACTCATAACCTGCATCAAAGTTCAGGATTATTTTCGAATTAATATTTTTGATGAGTACCTATGCAAACTTTTTAGATTAAACTAAATGAAAATGTCAAGACTGTCCATTAATCATAAAAAAACAAAATTTAAAAATAGAACTGCCGTGATAGGTAAAATTATAGCAGGGAAAATAAAGGAGGGTGAGAACCCCTGGGCCCACCAGTTATCACATTGTAATTGATACCAAAAAATTCGTTATATTTTTAGGTACTTACCACCAAAATACGTTTGATTATTTCTTCATAGAGAGCGAGAAACTTATATATTAAATTAAGTTAACCAATAATCGATTAATATGCATCTCTAATTATATACTATCGAGTATTATTAAATCGGTATAATCTCAAAATGTGTTCTATAATCGAATGAAGATAATAAAAACTCAATCGATTGAAAATCGTTTTTTGGTTATTAATTACCTGTGGTCACCGACTGACAAGTTTAACGGCTAATGTCAAAATCAAGTTCAACACTCATTCGGTTTGTTCCAAATGTAATGTACTCTGTGGTTTGTTCCTTAGGAGTGCGCACGTATTTTTCTTGTTTTGTTTGCTTTACCCCACGACTTTGGCTTGCTAAAGGACTGTTCGACGGATCTTGTGACTTAGAATTACCTGGCACTTCATATTAGACAACTGATTCCGCTTCTGAATTGGATATTGACGACATGGATCGCTGTGTGAACTATACCATTGCTATAGGTCGCAATAACTCTATTGGCAGAAGAGTTTTGGAGGATGAAGCGATTTTATCAGTTATACGTCAATGGCATGCATACTTGCATAGGTATAGATATAGCAAGTATGTAGGTATAGCAAGTGAAAAAATGCGTGCAGTTGCATACTTATAGAGGGTAATGCCGCAATCTAAGTAATCTAGTGGATCTTTGCTTTGTCTTTTAGTGGTCCGCATCTGCATGTTACAAACAAGGACGTTTTATTTTTTATTTATAGGTACATAAAAATCAAAGCCATATTGATGTTTGTTTTCTGAGGTGCCTACTTCTATCTATCTATCAGCCACAGACGTCCACTGCTGAACATGGGCCTCCCCCATAGACCGCCACTGGTAAATAAATAGATAAACCTTCGATAAAGTACCTCCGTATAAACAAATATAACATTTTGCAAACGATTAATGTCATATAACCTCACTTTTACTTTATTTTATATAACTTAATTTCTGGGAAGCGAAATATCACACAATTTTTGGTGACGACTTGTTATTATATTCTCTTTCAAATAAGGCTACTTTGATTATGATAACAACTGGGCCCAGGTATATATGGGGTGATTCCTTCGTCCTTTATGCATAGTCTCAAATTCGTGTGTTATTAGAGTAAAGTTTGAAATTAATTACCTTTGGTTTTTTTTGTATTTGCGAATTCAATTATTGTTACCAATAGTATTGATTATTAGTCTTTTAAACTCAACAAAAGTTTCGTAATCATAAATATGGATACTTCGTCCGAACAAGCCGCTCAAATTGTGGCATTGGTGCGGGAAGGCTTGGATCAACGAACGATTGCTAGAAATTTAAATATAAACCACTTTACGGTTTCTAGTGTATACCTACCGAAGGTTTATAGAGACAGATTCTTACAAAAGGAAACCCGGTACCTACCGACAGAACTCGAGCAACCACCCGTCGTGACGACCGATTTATTGTTTCAACTTCCCTACAAAATCGTTTCCTCACGTCAGTAAACATCAAAACAGAGCTGAATGAAGTGCGTGGAGTAAACAAATTATTACAAAACAAATAAAATAATAATAAAAAATACTTGGTTAAAATGTTTATTTCAAAGGCGTCTTGAACATTGATGCAGTTTATGTGTCCGTCAGTTTATTTCCTTTACTTCAATAATTTCTGTAGAATAGTAGTTCTACAAAGACAGAGGTTGTGTGTTTAAACTACTATTAAACTAGTAGTTAAATTTTAAGTTGACTCTTGACTTGTGACCACCCCTGGAGTTCGAGGAGTCTGAGTTCTGGGCTATTTAGCGATTTAACTTTGCGGGGAATGCTTATCTTTGTTAAGTTTCGTAGACGGTTCTATCCTAGATAGGTATCGGCTGTAAGAAGTTGTACGATTTAGGCCTGTACTGAATTTGAGACGAAGAGCACGTTAATTTGTAATATGAATCTATATTTTAATTTTATATTTTTTGTAGATAAGTGTAGACTGCAACACAGTATAGTTCATATTTCATAATGACTTCTGACTTTATAAATATCCAAAAGAATAGCTAAGAAAAGATAAACTAAGTGATTGATTTTACCCTAAACTCTTCTTTTACACGCTTCTGTTATTTTTCTCAATTTATCCAGCATACCTTAAACTTCTGAAATCGCTTTAGATATCGTTTGAGAAAGATATTGGAGTATGAAGGTAACATTTGTTGTCATATCGTAAGTTTCATAACATAAGCTAGAATAACTAACAGGTTTGAGTATACTTTGCTAAGCGAGGATATAAAATACCTACTACTTTATTTCCTTGCTGAGCGAAACAAATTTATATATTGATCGTGGTGTGTGCTTATTTGCCAGAGCTCGTATCATGTGCTAGGGAGTACTCGAGTTGTGTGCAAACACCAAATTAGCGCTGAGCGAGCGCAGCTTGAGTCAACACTGATCAAAGCGACATGTGCCGGTGCGATACATTTTCACACGAGTTTTCAGCCAATGCGAAGTTTACCAAAGTGAATGAAACAAAGGAATAGAGAGGGTTTACTATTGTTGCAGTTAAGTTTATTTCGTTTCAACGTTTTACTCGTGACAATAAGTAAGTATAAATAAAAATATGTGCTTATTTTTTTTCGCGTTTTAACTGCAGAATAATACGCTGTAATTGTTGTGAATTAATAATACCGTGATGTTTAAAGCTTTATTCAACTATCTAGTCTCACTACACAACACATTCTACAGACAAGCAACAGCAGACAATATACATATCCATAGGCATGCAGATAGTTCACTGTCGAACAGTCTGGCAAATCAACTACACGTAGCTGTTTGTGACAACAGAGATAACCCTTTGCCATTGATAACGGATCTCCATATCTGCATTGAGCCCTACACTCCCCATCCCATAAGCCTTTCCACATAAGCGGTATTCAAACAAAGGATCAAATTAAACAGAATTCGCAGACAATCGCGTTCCGAACACCGACATGAAAGAGAGTTAATCAAATAACTATTTTGAAGCATTTGAAGTCTGAACAAATAACACGCCCCCGCGATTCTCGCAACTGTCACGGCAACAAACGTTTATGATTGACCTCTGCGACGATTGTGTGATCGCGTCGAGTGTAACTAATGCGAATGAAAAATGCGCAATACATTGGAATTTTGACTTTGTAAGCGTGCAGCTTTACCCGGTGCGCGCTGTGAAACTATTGTCTTGTGGATTTGTCAATTGTTGTATGATGTCAATTGGATTAAAATATTGAGTGTCATCGTTCCGCTATGCTTTGTGAAGTTGCATATTTGTTCTGTTGCATTTTGGTTGCGTTTTTCTGTTGTGTTCACTTACCTGTTTACGTGTTGTGGCTCTATCTATATTTTAATATGCGTCTAATGCTGATGTGATCTTATCTCAGCTGTATGATCATCCTTCTTCTGCATATTTTAGGCCTTTGTAATAAGTAAGTTAAACGAATAATACTTGTCGATCATATTTGAAATTAAGATTGCAATCCTTAATTGTTTCAATTAAAGAATCAATTCTTACATCGTTCTAACATTCGCATTAATTCCGTACCTGCAAAATTACCGTATTATTATAATACACCTCTTCTTACAAGAAGAGGTGTATTATGATAACACAGGCGATACTCCGTCCTTATTGCTGGCATTGCCACTTGCGCAAGCAGATCCACTCCAGCCCACCACATGGCGTCGAGTGTGTCACTATAAGTCAGCAGACTGGGATGGGCTGCGAGAGTTCTATGCAGCGTAGGTACCCGTGGATGCAGCTTTGTTTCACTTCAGGTGGTCCGGAAACCTGCGCCAGCGCTGTTGCAAAAGCGATACTTGTGGGAATGGAATGCTACATTCCAAACCCGCGGATCGCGGCAGGAATTAAAAATCGACCGTGGTTCAATCAGTCCTGCAGAGATGCTAGAGCCTTAAAGCAATCTGCTTATGATACTTGGACCACGGCCTGTACTAACAAGGAATCTAACATCCCCGAAGTGAAACGCAAACTAAGTGCTGCCTCGAAGCTCAATAAGAGGGTGGTTGTGGTCAAATGATGGCATTCATTGCTATGCGGATGACAGTACTGGGGATATTTATTACACGGGCTGCGCTAATATCCCTCGGTCCACAGTGGAGGAAAGCCGCAGCTTGTGTCTGAAATCGGAAATACTCTGGATAGAATATCTGAATGGGGAATACTAAATTTAGTCGTGTTTAACCCAGCTAACAAGCCTGCGCGTTCACCGCTAAGAAAACCCCATTTACTGTGTCTCCACAACTCCAGAGCACGTCTCCCACTATCTCCAAGAGTACTGGAATCCTTGGCCTCGACATCTCAAGTGATGTACAGTTCCGCAGTCATTTAGAGAGAAAGGTAAAGCTGGCTTTCAAAAAGCTTAAGCAAAGACTGTTTCTATATAAGTCGCGGCCTCACATGAAGTACTGCAGTCATCTTTGGGCAGGAGCACCAAAATACCAGCTTGATCCTTTAGACGCGGTACAGAGACAAGCATTGAGATTTGTCGATGAGCCCAAACTCATAGACGGTATTGAGCCACTAAGTCTCAGACGAGACTTTGCATCCCTTTGTTCGTTCTATCGCTTATATAGTGGATTGTATTCTGATGAGTTGTTTGAGATGATGCCCCCAGCTACTTTTTATCATCGCACCGTTCACCATCGCCAGGATGTCATTCTCACACCTTACAACCTAATTGATGCCGCACCAACTGGTTCCAAAGGAATTTTCTTCCGCGGACGCTCAGGTTGTGGAATGAACTCGGTGACCACTTACCATCAGGTGTTAGGTCATAAGTTAGTTTGACACTTTACTAGTATAAAAAAAAAAGATTATTTTATTCATCCTTATAACATATTGGCCTGCTCAGGATTCGTATTTAAGCGCTCTCCAATGAATCCTAAGCGCAAATTAAAACAAAATCTATGGCTACATCATGCAGTTAATTTAGTATTAAAATAATCAAGAGCATGGGTGTTAACAAAGCGGATTATGGGCGGTAACTTACAATTTATGATTTGCGCAATTAACGTTATTTCATTGACCTGTTAATAACATTTTATTGCGACATTCAAGAGATATTAGCGAGAAATGTCAAATAAAGTTTAAATTTAGTTGTATATTGATAAAGAGACAAGGTGAAAAGTTGGTTTTATTGTGAAAGGGTATTGTAGGTGTGTTGTACTAATTTATGGTCGTCCGTTATCTGGTCGTGTGCGATGCGGGTGCGCGTGCGCCGGTCCCGCGGCGCCGCCCGTGCCGAAGCCACACCTCGTGCACACTGCTGATAGTAAAGCTACTTTTTAACATGCAGCACGCGACTATTGACTACTGTTTCCTCATCGTGTGCCCTCTCTATCTCCATAACTAAGTATATCAATTTAAAAAATAAATTGTTTACATGTGAAATTTTAAAAGGTTTTAGGATAATGCTGCGTTGTATCCGAACTGTAACTTTAATGATTACAATTTGCTGCAATATATCTACCTACATAAATTGTTTAACTACTTTTGGAAGTAAATGCAGTGAAAACCTCAGCTTTATTTTGGGTGTAATTTGTCTTCATTTATTGTAAGATTTCTAAGATTTTGTTGATTATGTGGCAAAAGTCTGCATTGATGTTTTGTCTGACAGTGAGATTCCGATTTGTCGGGCGGTTGTGTTTCGATTGGATATATCTGTTAAAATCAGTAGAATCAGATTATCTACTGTTACAGTATATAATATTTGATTATATGAGACATTAATATATAACTGGCGAATTCTGAATGTAAAACACTTGATTTACATCCAGATTTCGGCAGCTATGTTGTATGTAGTAGAGATGTGAGAAGGTAAGAGTCTCCAACTCTTTTAGGAATACACAGGGTATAAACCAGTTAGCAAATGTCTACTAATATTGTCTTCTCAGCTCTTGTGACTTAGCACAAACAGAAATAGGATGATAATGTTTCAATATAATTAAGCTATTACCATAAAAACAAGCTACATTTTCAGGTTTTATAAACTTTAATGGTTTGAGTTGCAAATATGTATAAATATTATCCGTATTGTATTCCCACCCCGACCAATTTGTTAATTCATTTCAATTTTCAAAAAGTGCTTAGTTTGCATAAACATGGGCTTGTCGCGACATTTCCGCATAATTATGCGAACGTTTCTATAGGCCAGATTGATATATAGCGATATTATACTAATTGCACTGTGGCCCTGACATTGTTATTATTGTGTGATTATACCATAAAATTGATATTTATTGTAGGTCCTCTGTGTTCTATAACTTAAAGGGATACTAACAAAATGAGCACGGAACGGAGACATCGGTTGATTCAGAGAGGAATATTTAGAATTTATAAGGATAGGAAGCAATCATTTTAATGGATTCATGAATAAAATCTGAGCTAATAAGCGACATTTTTATGTATAACTATTCTGGTAACTTAATAAATAAATTACTATAGCAGCACCCCTCTTTATTTTGAATTTTTGACGAGTAACAGTATTAGGAAAGTAATTATGGTTTTACCGGTCGGCCCATTTCACGCTCGCCCCAAAAACAATGGGCTATCGATGGGGTGCGATGGGGGACTAATCTAATAAACGAATAAAGATGTTGCGTGATTTCTAGATATCATAACGTGGGAACGCACCTTGATTGGTAGATTTAATTAATTGATGTTCATTTGTGGCCGGCGTGGGAAATGTTTTGTTACGAGTGCGATATGATTTTGATGAGGATGATTCATAATGTAGGCCAGGGAGAAACAGTGCTTTCATATATTTTAGTAATAAATGTTCTCGTTAATTTAAGTTGTTGTTTTGACTGTGGTACAAAGAATAGTATAAAGTTAAACTCAAAGTATAATTAATATATTTGGCAACCACAATTCTTAAAAAAGGATTTTGCTGAACTATTCTAAAAGGTATGATTAAACACCTACCCGACTCTGTCGGCACAGTGGGCAAGAAACATTTCTTAAAAAACATATCTGGCATAGTACCTACTAATAAACAGCTTAGGGATCTAATAATTGTGAGGTAAAATAAGACTAAGCTTTATGTGGTTGCAACCATATTAAAATTAGTCCTGTATATTTAAAAAAAGGTTATAACTTTAGACAGCCGGATATCCGATATTCCATATAGCATTGAACATTTAGTATGAAATATGGAGGACCTGAGGACCATTAAATTTTATTTCAGCCCGCGAGTGCCAGGGGTGGCCAGAGAGATCGGCGGGGCGTTCGCGACACATAAATAATAGCAAAAAACATATTGCGTTTGTTGCTACACTCATTATGCGCAATTAGCTACGATTGTGACAGGACACCATGTGAACGGATTTCAAAACTATTGTGGGATAATGTCGGTAAAACGATCTGGACGCGTGCCATTTTAATAAGTCATTTACTGGATGAAATTCTTACTTTCAGGATTTTCCTTAAATTGTAAACTTTTGTACCTAGTTATACATATTTAAAACTAAAGTTATAATTTTAAACTACCCTTCGAAACTACTTCAATTATTTATTATTTAATAACTACACATAAATATCATTTACATAATACGAGATTTATTCATTTCTTCAATTCCATCAAAAACAATCCGCGTGACAACAAAAACAGTAACGTGATCCATTCGTAATTTGTAAATTTAAAGGTTAAAGCACCGTTTTAATGCATTTATTTAACCAAATACTTATTGACCCCTCTGTTAGTGGATCGCATTAGTAAAATTAGAGCGGTGGGAAAGGGTTGCGCACACGCACTCATCGCGAATACTTTATTTTTATTGTTATTAGAACAATATTTGTACTCTCGAGATGTACGGTTATTGCTGCCGTATCATATTCAACGATGCATCTGTAAATTACTTTCGTATATTTATCTCCACACGCGACTACAATATCGTTGATAAGCTTTTGTTGTTAAAAAGTTGCGGATGGGGAACCGCTTTGATATATCCGGTAAAATTAAAGGTGTATTCTTCATATTCAATGATAAATCAGGCTCCCCTGTGGTCAGTTTAATGCGGAAACAAGCAAACACTATTGTGTGGCTATTCGAGACTACTTAGCTGGTAGTGTCAATCGATGGGACGAACGGACACGCGCCGAGCGCTTCTCTATTGTTACTATTCATGTTTGAATGGTCATTATTTGTTTACAATATGCGAAATGGTAGAATATAATGTGTTTTTGGTAAAAGTTATTTGATATTTATAGCTTTTATATCAATATTTTGGCAATATTTTTTATATATATATATATATTATAAGTTGTACTTCCGATAATATTGCTATGCATGTTCATATAAGTTTTCTGACAGAGATACTAAATAGAACAAAAACAGAGTGAATTTGTAAGTTGCATAAATCATTACAACTAAATTTCATACATGAAAACAAAAATTAATAAATGTGGCATTACTTACTTATCATTTCAATTAAGGTATGAAGTAGTATTGTTTGCAACTAGTTTTTAATTAAAACATCAGGTAGTTAGTTAATAAATATTATCATCATTAGTCAGTCCATGTCAGTCTGGTGCTGTACATATACTCTTTTTCCTAAAGTCCAATTTTGTTTGACCTGCGGGTTTTCATCTGAGCCATGAAGGGTGAGTTTGACCTTATGTTATGATTAATTAAGTAGTAACATTAATGATTGTTAAGATGTTCTATACTTAAACCAAACTAATACTGTTGAAACTTTTTAAAAAACTATTTATAAGAAATATTTTCACAATGAATAGGGTTCAGTTATGTTTTATAATAAATTATTATGCATTATTTACTTTCAATAGACTTACTAAGAGACATAAGAATCTTAAAATTTTGTTCTGTGTGTGTTTTTTCCGTTATATTCTATATGTATTTGTAGACGCCAACCAGACTCGCAAGGAATACTTAAGTATTTGCGTTCAAAAACTTAAAATAGATACTGAATTACTTTAACGGAAGGTTGGAGTAGAGGAAGTTTTAAAGGCGTTTGGTTAGTTTTTTCAGATATAAGAAATCTTAAAATGTATTCCTTAGGTATTTGAACTAACTTCGGATAAACAATAGCTTTAGATGTTAATGTTTAATTACATAAGACATAAAACTTGACAATTAATGAATTATGACGTTTCAGTATGTCTCATTATTATTATTTTGTATTTAAAGTAATATAATATGTTAGCAATGTTGCAATTAAAACCGGCTGATTAAAATGTATCAGTAGGTATGTATATAAACATTTGACATTATTTGGCTTGAGTTTACTTATGCTATTATACGTAGCTGGTAGCGTTTAAAACTATTTAGTTTTCAACCCTAAACTCTTATAACAAAAAAGCCATTGATTTCTATTGACAGATCATCAATAAGACGACGTTCTGCAGGGGTCGCGAATTGTCGATTCGGTGCGGTGATAAAGTGCATGGCTGGCATCGCGATTACCGGTGAAGAGATTCAACCCTTACAATCTAGTCGTAAACACTCGTTATGATGTATTTTGTTATTTGAGAGTTTTTAACTCCAAACTGATATATTGCTATTTTTGATATATAGGTTTGTTCCGCATTCGTCCTTCATGTTTCGTCCCAAGCGTAGAAATATGCATTCGTCCAAAAAAACGTTCCTTATATGCTCCTAAATTTAAATAAATATTAATTTTTAATGTAATTCCTTCTTCGTCCCAGATTATGTTCCCCTTTTGTCCCTTCTTTTTATTGTAAATTTTGTTGTACCGTCCGGTGAAAATATTTTAATATACCTTGTTGATCTCTCAGTAAACCTTTGGGCTTATGATTGCATGAGATCACGAGCCTGACAACGAAAGATCTAAAATAATTTTAAAACATGTTTTGTTTTGTTAACCATATGTACAAAATTATAGGGCGAAAATTAATAATTTAAAAAGAATGAGGAACATTTTCAAATATGGCACGTAATGTAGGAGCAAATATGGAACAAACCGATATGGAATGTATTTAAAAAAATTAAGCACCCATGTGTGTATAGTGTATGTTTCTAGTTGCTTGAAATAAATAAACAAAATACTGCATAATTAATAGCTTAGTGTTCTGCTTCTTTTCAATCGAATCATGCACAGAACATTATTAAATGTTCTGTGGTAGTATGCTACGGCCGAAAAGTAGCGGAGCAAACAAGTGAGAACCGGCAAGGAGAAATGTATTTGACTAACGCGTTTAATACAACAAATTCTTGATATTCATAATATTGGCATGGACAGCGGAATATAAGTCACTGTGGAATCAAGAACTCTGAAAAACTATATAGCTTATGTATTTAAATTTTGGTACGTAAATAACTTACAGAATTTAGGAAATACATTTCTAAATAGATGAAACGGGGAATAACTCTTAGAGGAATTCTAACTTTGATGTAATAATCGCAGAATGCGTTTGTCTGCTAAAATAATCCATAACTCCGTTATTTCGTTTTAGATCCTTATACATAACTATCGATAGACAACATTTCTTAATGCATTTTAGTAGTAAAACTAAAGTTGTGTTATTTCAAAACCATTTCCTACCTGTTCTTGTCCACTGATCGCCGTAGTATGGCCACGCGTCGTAAGTTTACGTATAGTGGCTGTACCTGCGCGACGCGTGCGCGGCGCGTGGGCACCTGGGCGCGCCGGTGCGTTCGTAAGCGCTCGCGCACGTGGACTCGCTCGGCCGCATCGCCTCATAGTAAAAGTTCTGCCAAGAGTGCTTTATCTTGTACTCATAGTAAAAGGTCTATTTGACATGAACATTAAACAAGCAACTTGGCCACATTACTGCAATTAGATGATGGACTTTGGATGTTGCATATTCCTTGGTGATATCATATATTAATGTGTTTTTAAATTTGCTCCGGATGAGTCTCAATGCTCTTCTTTCGTTGAAAGTATATTTTAATTTCAATATAGCAGGGGCAGCTCTATTAGAGAGGTTGACCTACAGTAGATCACAGTAAAGCAACCTTATGTCGGATTCCGTTAGTGAATGGGTTTAGACACCTGTAGGCCCTTGCTCCATCACGGCGACTCCTGACTTTGTTTTGAAGAGAGATAATGCGTGACTGATCTCATTTCATTTCATTTCATTTATTCAGGAACAATATTTACATCGTATTTGAATTTTGCACTATACATAACAGAAATTGATTTTACAAAATGGCACTTAATGGAACACTAAATTAACAACAATATAAACATTATTCGTAAAGATGTCAACAGAGTAGATTAAATAATACAAAAATGATAATGTTAAGGTGATAACTGATAATTCATTCACATAATATAAAAAATAAAAATAACAATTTAAATAATAATCAAATTAAATAAAATTAAAAACAATAATCCATTAGTAAAAATAATTCCATTTTGCAATTTGTTACTGAAACTCTTATTTAAATGTCATTTCAAATATTTTACAACTTTAAGGTATACTATAAAAGCATTCATTCAACAAAAAATGCTTTAGTCTGGTATAAAATTCTTTAGTATATAATAATGTCTTAATTTCTGAGGGCAATTTATTAAATATATTTATTGATTTGAAACCTGCACTATGTTTAACAATATCAAGCTTAGGTAAACATTTTGATTGGAAATCTTTTCTCCTTGTTTTCTCTCTCCTTATCCTTTCATTTTCAGACTCATAATCATGGACATGTTTTTTAAAACTACTAAGTAGAACAAGAATGTACAAACTTGGAACAGTCAATATGCCCATTTCTTTGAAGTGTGGTTTGCATGATTCCTGTTGCCTGATTCTAACTATTGTCCTGATTGCTCTTTTTTGTAGCACAAAAGCTTTTAGTAAATTATACTCATAGCTGCCCCCCCAAAAGAGAATGCTGTACCTTAACCTCGCCTCAACCAATGCATAATAAACTAATTTTTGGTATACTAAGCTGATCTCATTTCTGAGACTCTTAAGCACATAACAAGCTGAGCTAATTGCTTTTTCAAGATGAGCGAGTTCCTGTTTCCAATTTAATTGGTCGTCTATATAGACTCCTAAAAATTTAACAAATGAGACTGGAGTCACAGTTTCACCATTTATTCTGCAAACAATGTTAGCAACTTTCTTTGAAGTTTGCCGAAAAAGCATAACATTAGTTTTGCTAGCATTAACCTTAAGACCATTTAGTGAAAACCAACTGTAAAAGATGTCCAAACTTTGATTAATCACGTGATTAAGGTCATTTAGGTTATCAGCAGATACAACTGCATTTGTATCGTCGGCAAACACTACCAACTGAATAGACCCTGGGGCACTTGCATGCATGTGTTCAATTAGGTCATTTATAAAAGTTATAAAAAAGATAGGTCCCAGAATGGAGCCCTGTGGGACGCCAGTGAGAACAGGATACAATTTTGACCTATAAGTTTCTTCATGAAGAGTATTACTATTAGTTGTCTCATCATTTCTCTCTGTGTATTTCAATTCTACGAACATTTTCCTATTTGTTAAGTATGAAGCGATAAGTTCCAAAGATTTTCCTCTTACACCATAGTGTTCTAATTTCCCTAATAGAACTTTATGATCCACTGTGTCAAACGCAGAACTTAAATTTAAAAAGAGAGCCGCTACTTTTTGTTTGTTGTTCAGTCTATTCACTATATCATTAACTAAAGTATGTATTGCATCTTGCGTGCTAATGCCTTTCGAATAACCAAACTGTTGCCTACTAGGTACTCCATTTCTATTAAGATGTCTTAGCAACCTTGATTTAATAAGATGTTCTAAAATTTTGCCCACAGTGGGTAGTAGGGAAATAGGTCTGTACATCTTGGGGTCAGTTTTTGATCCCTTTTTGTGAATTGGTATAACTCTAGCAATTTTAAGTTGATCAGGGAAAATGGCTTGGTCAAAACATGCATTGCAAACAGTACTTAAGGGCTCAGCTAATATGTCTAAGTTGTCCTTGATGACTGATATCGGAATTTCATCATAGTCAGAAGACATTTTATTGACTAATTGCCTGACTACTTTGTGTATTTCGTATGGGGTAGTAGAATCCAGAACCAAATCATTTGTAATTCTAATTTCATTTTTGCATAGAAGATCAATGGCAGGTTTTGTCTGAATATTAGTTGAAACTGAACTAAGATTAAACTGATTTGCAAACATATTTACAATTTCTGATGGTTTAGTTATCATTTTACCATTCACTTTTAGGGTAAGTTTGTTATTCATGGTAACTATCTTATTTCTATGCTTGTTAATTATCTTCCATACATCTTTTGCAATATTTTTTGACCCAGCCAGTTTGGACTGCACTGTTAGTTTCTTAGCCTTGTTAATCACCTTCTTATACAGCGACACATATCTTTTCCTGTAGCCTATTAAAGTTTCACTTAGACTATTACCCCCGTCTGTACATAAGAACCGTTTCATTTTACTAGAAACTCTAATTCCCCTTGATACCCATGGCAATTTTGTTATGTGATTAAGATGTACCTGCTGTTTTCTTCTTCTAAAGCAAATTGAAAAACATTTTTCAAATTGCTTAATGAAGCTGTTCATACCAATGCCTGTCCAGTTATGGTTTAAAAGTAATGTCCGAAAATTACTTTTGTTTCTAATGTTAAATATTCTCTTAGTAATTACTACAGATGAGGTATTCATTATTTTGTGTCCTTTGTTACTTTTGAAAACAGTACTGCATAATAATGCTGCATGCCCATCAGCTAACCCATTATGATCTATATTACAATTTTTTATACAATCATGTGACAAATTTGTGAATATGTTGTCCAAACATGAACTTGAACCATTGCGAATAAATGTGGCAGACTGAATTAAAGGTTTAAAGTTGTAACAAGTCAACAAATTCAACAATTCATTCCTCTTCTTGTTATCTATTAGAAGGTTTGTATTAAAATCACCACAAATTATGCAATTTCTGTTGAAAAAGTGTTCTAAAAGTTTTTCTAATCTCTCTAAAAAAGTGCTAAAGTTATGGTCATAAGGGGTGCGATAACAGCAGCACACACATACTCCTGTTAAGACATCCCTGACACAACACAATTCAAAGCTATCGATTTTGTAAAATTTTTTAGCTATTGGCAAATCTTCCCGATCCCGGTTGATGCATGCGCCTATAAGCTGCAGTAACCGCTTATGGTTAGGCAGGCTATATGTTAATTTGTGACCTTAATACCTGTAAATCTAGATGTGGCCAACGAACGTGCGACACAAAATTTATTGAATTTTTCGTCATTTGCTAAAAAATTATGCTTAGTCTGATCTTAAACTGAGTGCCTGTAGCAGAAGATATCTCAAAATATAGATCTTGTTACTATGTTTTAATCTCATGAAGTATTGTTCAACCTGTTTTGTGATGCTAGGAGTCCTATTTCATTATAATGTGTACATTTATTTATTATTTACTGCAAAAGTTCAGTTCGAGAAGGGTTTTTGCTGGATAAAGATTTTTACCAAAATTAACTATAATTTAGCTTCATTGTATCTATTTGAAAATCAAACATCAAAACGCCTACTTGACGTTTGTGTAGTGTTTGCAAAACGTCACTCAAGTGTAACACTCCCACAAAGGAGTGAATGGGACTGAACTAAAAGAAACCAGTGTCGGATGCGCCCGAGCACAATATTGGACATCAAATCGATGCGTTTACGTAAATATAGTTCGCTTATTATCTGTGGAGGAGCCTTTATTGTTGCGGTCTAGAAGCGTGTCTCTCACCCCCTCGACTATTCACCAACCATGATTGATCTACTGCAGATTGACAGATTTTTTTAAACCAGCAAGGGTCGATACAGACGAGCGAATATTAAAGGCAATTGTTGTTAAATTTTTAGACTGGTGGGGTGAGTTCGAGTGTTGTAATAATGTTTTGATAATAGCAGTATCCGTTCAGCTCATATTTCTTATTCAGAGTGCGTGGGACCCGCCCGGTGATTGCGCTTGCGCTTCTATTCGAATTTTAAATATTTTGTGAAGACCGTTAAGAACACCTTGTTTGTCTGTTGTGTATAATGACTCTTTATTTATTTTCTTTATAATCTATTTAAAATTTTGTTAGGTAAGTCAGGTTTTTGTGTCCATAATAATACTTATAGAAATTTAGGACAAACCTAACATTACCAACACATGAAACGAGTCTACAGTTTATTATAAATTATTTTGATATTTGAAGTATCACTTTTAGAATAAGTAATTACAAGCTTCTGTATGTTATCAAATACTAACTATTTCGAAAATATTGTGTTTTCCTATGACTTATTCCAATCCTCTGGGATCAACTGGTCAGTCTTCTCTCTTTATCTCTATTTCTCCTAACTTAATAATATCATATATGGATCTGTATCACATAAAAAAATTGTATTTACTTGTTTTTATCTCACTACAACACTTACTGTTTTAACCACACTCTGATCTATCTCTGGCGACCACTGCCAGTTACAGAGAAAACTACTTCATATTATATAGCGTTTAAATTGATTATACATTATTTTAATCCATCAGAAATCGCCACCGAAATCGACAGCTCACTACTGACGGCTGACCCATGACGGGTACTTATTTGGCTTAGTAATATTTTTTTATTGGTATTTTTTATCCGCGTTTGGACAATGGAAAGTGGAGCCATTCCATACTTTAGCACAATGTACCCACTGATCCTCATTGATCGCCAATTACTGGACATTAAGTACTTTAAACGCTTTTCATGTCCGCTATTTGTAGCAACAAATCAAATATGAAAGGAATCGGTCACAATGGTGCGCTCAAGATATGCATTCATAGTTCTGTTCGGTGTTATTATTAGTTCGATAAGCGTGTTTTTTCGGACGTTGCAACAATAGACGGTGGGAGCTTACTTTGTAGTTCGTGTGGTGATCGGATTTGGCGATAAAGTAGGTTAAAAGTCGGAAGTACATTGAAGGAAACGCGTCTAGTAGCTAAAGTATATAACTTTAAGTTCTAGACGCATTATATTTCTATTACTAATAATTATGTTATTTATACTAGGTTGCAGGAGATAGGGATTAGTGACTAAGCCTGAAGATCTTTGCCCTGCCATAGGACAGAATATATGTACGTAATAAGTAAATCTTTGTTGGGTTTATAAGCAACTCCTAATATCCATAATATTGCTTTTTCTATGTAAGTCGACTACTTTTACAGTCTATGCTCAGCTAAGTTGCATATCTAAGTTGCATATCTAATCTGCCTATACCTAAGCACCAGAAATGGGTATATCAAACAATACGACTGAAACAAAACGTTTTAATTTTATTATTTTATCATAAAATTGTATGTTATCTTATCCCAATGCAACGCACGTTGGTATCATATTCCGGGGTAGTACGTTGCGCGCACGCAACAAGGTGTGTTTCGGGTGCGCACGCGCCGGTGAGTCCATTGTCACGCCCGACACGCTCATCATACAGCTCCAGTGGCGCGCGCACAAGAACGCGCATTATTGCACATTTATTGCTCATCTTCAAAGCATTGTTAGTTTTGTTATATCTTTTATTTGCTTTTTATCAATAAAAATGTCGACCCAGAACGATGTATGTTTTCACGGTATAATTCGGTTACTGTGATTCTTTTATTACGGGTAAAGAGCGTTTTTGTTAGTTTATTTGTGGCTAATTAAGATCTCGGATTTCATTTATTCTGTATCAAAAAGTATAACGTTACATAGGCTTGCTAATAAAAGAAAACGATGAGAACATTGAGTAAATAAGTTAGGTGTTTCATAAATAAAATATATTTGCTACCTTATTGCATACGCATCCTAAAATGCGATAAAGACATAGCTCCTGGACTAACTTTGTACAGTTTTAAGTACCTTAGTTTACCAGATTTACAAACACTTTATATACTTAACATGAAACCTTTGAATATGTTTTTTAATAAACAATTTTCCTACTTGACACTGAATTAACAGGTATATTCAGAACATAAAAAATTTCCTACTTGACAATAGAATAATGATAAAACTGCTATGATAACTCGTAAATCAGTAGTATCTGAATATCGCCTTCTACTATATAAACTCAAATGTTAAAAATTTAGGGAGAAACGCTGAATTCGAATCTTCTCTTTGCTGGACCATTTTAAAAGATTACATAATGGGTGTTCATTATGTCCGTTATTGAATGTCTGTAAAGTGCTCTGCGACACAGGGTTTATTACTAGTGCGATAATTGTCTTTTTAAATAAAACTCAACAAAAACATTACTTTTCTTGTTAAAAACCTAGCATATTTAATCAAATCAATAAAAATATATTTTAATACCGGATATCATCATTACTATAACTAAATGTCCAGCCAGACGCGATCGAGTCGTACGGTGAATCACAGTCTCTCGAGACGGCTTCGTTTAAGAGTTGATCTCGAGTGTGGGCATCTTGTGAGTCACGGGGAGTCGCCGCGCCGTCTAGCCTCCTCTCAGACATGCGGGCCTCTCACTGGGTCACGTCCGACGATGTTCCACTGGCCACCCGATATGTATGTACGTAATTCACTTATAATTGGGACTAATCTGATAGAGCTTGGGGAAGGTCAATCGTGGAGGCGTGACGTGGTATTTCTTGCAGCTGGTGGTGCTCGTGGTGCTTCATATTTCGGCTTCAATTAATTAAGTTAGATACGTATATACATACAGCTGCACGGTTATATCCTGGAGAGGATAGGCAGAGATGAATTATATCCACATTCCGCCAGGTATGGTGTTAGGTCACACGTAAGACTACGTGAGTCTGTTGCTGTTAACAAGGCGCCGTTTGAAACTCCACGCTGATAATAAGAGTTTATCGATAGGAAAACCCAATAACACTTTGTCCGACCCACATGTATGCTTGAGGTCTTCAGAGTTTGATGCCCTTTCAGACCAAAAGGTAAATTAAATTTTTAACACCATTTGGAATAACAACTGCATAGAAAACAGATAATAGTATAAAGATATATAAAAATACAGTACCTAAGTAATAAGCCGCATCGAGATTGTACCAAGCAGACTGAATATAAGTTGAATGATAAATCATAATATAATTATCTGCTTAAATAGTTTGCTAAACATGATTAAGCGTATTCTGCACTAGATCCTATTGTGGAACAACCGCAGCGGTGTCAATTTTCAGGGCAGACACACGACCGCCGCCAAATATTGTGATAATCCGTCCATCACCATTGTCACTCGATGACTTGATAAAAAAATATAAAACGTTCATCCGCAGTACATCCCCCGGGAACACTCCAAAGAGTACTTCTTCCCTCATTCCCATAATCTATTCCAATTAACTGACAGCACCATATTGTGATATTAACACAATGCCTTCTCCCCTCTAAAAATGCAACAGCTTTGCTATGCAATAATGTTCGCAATATACTTTGAAACAAGGTCGATTGTTGTATGTTGCAGTGTTTGCTTTTTACGTTTTGATATGGTTAAAGAGATCTTATTGTGTTGTGTATTACAATTTTGATTATTTTACTTGTACTCGTAGCAGTTCTCGAAATTGGTTTATTAATATTGATGTTAGCCAGCCGAGATGGCCCAGACCGAGAGATGAATTAGGTTTTATATTATTATTAAACAAAGTGTGAGACTTTTTGTGATAATACATTCGGCAAAGGTGTATTACATCCTAATCTCTCCAGCTATGTTATTAAGTCCCACATAATAGGCGGCGAGTCGTCTACCGAGCATAGGTTCAGGCTATATAAAAAATATTATAGAGTATCCCAAGAGCACTTTGCACAACCTGCGTTCACTACCAGTGCCAGCACCTATTAACCTCATTAACGGCGAGATATTTAAGTATTCAATGCCGTTTTTAGGATATTACCGTTTACCGTTCGCTATTAATATTGACAATGTGGGTTTCCTTATAATACTGCCTTTACGTTTGATAATAATTACCGATTTACGTCTCACTGGTAAACCCTACGTGTAAATACCCAATGATTATCAATGAGTCATTTGGAACAGAAGTAGTTAATATGAAAATAATTTTTGACGTGGGTGAGTACGATTATGAATAATTTTACATAGAAACTGTTACAGTGATCCGGGTGGACAGTTTCAATATCCAAAAATTCATGACCGTGTTCTGGATTAACACATGTATGTAGAATGGTATTTTTTTAAATTAAATATTACTAGCAATTTCGGTTTCAAATTACTAGTAGGTATTCTTGTTAACTTCTCCAGCTAAGCTAGAATGTTTGTTTTAGGAGTGGGTGAACCCACTGACTGACTTGAAAGTCAGTAGTGCAATGAGTGGAATTTTTTAATTCCTGTATGTTTCTTTGGAATTCAGGTGGGATAAACCGCGCCCAGACATATGTCATAGTCAAACAAAAAGAAAACATTTTAGCCTTTAGGTGTCCAGGTTTTATGGCAATAGAGAAACCGATTTCTGATTCCAATACTATATGATAGTAATTAATCAGAGGCAATTAATACAGATCAATTGTTGACAGCATTTTATATTGGGATTATTCGCAGCTTAACTATGGTTAATCCTAAGAGATAACAGGTCGCCACGCACCCCTCGATACTTGATGGCTGCTATTAACTGTGATATAATCGCCATTGTCTTTGCCCTTTCCCACAATCACTCGATTAGGGGTCGGGACCTATACCTACTGATACTGATGAGTTGTTCTAGTGAGGGTCATCAGTTCTATTGTACGATACAGCGAGATTTGGTCAAGATAACTAGTCATTTACTGACAATGTATAATAAGATATCTTAGAACGTTAAGTTATGTTAAGCTGTTTCTGCACTGTCTTTTAACACCCCCCAACAAAGGGTAACTTTTATTACTTTAACAACTATTATGTAAAAGATGGGTCACTGATTTGTTTATTCTCATACTGTTAGTAAAATATTTTCTAATACTTACCTAGTGTCTTTTCCCTAGCCTTTATTATTCCCATGTCACTTGGAGTCGGCTTTTCTGGTCTAATCGGATTTGACTAGATATCATTTTTTACACGGAGCGGCTGCCACCTGACCTCCGCAACCCGAAGGCTAACGATACCATAAGGCTACACCAGCGTCAGGATATTATAGGGCACTGACTTCCCAATAACGACTGCCATAGATGTTCATGGCAGCCGGGACCGACGGCTTAACGTGCTCTCCGAGGCACAGAGCAGGCGATAATTGTCCGAAAGTCAAAGGTGTGCGACGTGGGTTCGAACCCGAGACCCTCTGCATTGCAGTCTGTTGGTATGTAATAAATTAATTACGACATAGAGTCGACATTAACAGTAGACATTATTTAATCCAAAGCTTCATCAATATGTTCCAACTTAGCTGTTTCTCTTGTAGGTAATAAGTTGGACAACCATTGATTAGCATCTGATATGACTTTACTGTTGTGTTTTCTCACCGCTGTGACTGCTATAGCTGTTTATGACAGCCATGATCTGTACATATTAGTATTATATTACTTTGCATTCTCTGAGATGCAGAATGGGTGTTACATTTCCTTCCAGAGCTAATTTCGTTATTGTAAGTTTGATGGTTTAGTTAATGCATTAATACTTTTTTCACCTTGCAACTCTAATTTCAGACTTTCGGGATCGACAGTTGTAGCCACCATGTCGTTGTCACAAGGATATGAAATAAAATTTAAAGACTTTAATTACGAATTTGTGATAACACCTAAAGTGGCATAAAATAAAACTCTAAAATATGTAAATTCATTTAAGTTGACAATTATTGAAAGCTTGTTGGAATTTGTGTGAAGTGAACATTGTGAAACTCACTTTCGATTACAATAATGTGCTTATCATTAATCTAAAAACATACGATGATATTATGTATTTTGTATTATTTTGAGGCAATGTTCTGTACATATTTTAGTTGCAGGCGATGGTAACTATTATGCATGGTGCTTTTGAGAGTAAAGGAATGAAAATGAATGTAAGCAAGACGAAAGTTATGGTATTTGAATGGGAGGATTGCATGACGATGTGCAATATTATGATTGATGGAGAACAAGTGGAGCAAGTGAAAGAGTTTGTATATTTGGGTACTTTGTTTACGAGGGATGGTACACATGAGGGAGATATTGAAAGAAGAACGATTGCTAGCAATAAAGTGAATGGCGCTCTACGCGCTTTTATGAACAGTCGAAATGTATCCGAAAAGGCACGTTTGGCTGTTCATAGAGGACTATTAGTGCCTACACTTATGCATGGAAGTGAAAGTTGGGTATGGCAAAAGAAGCATGAGAGCAGAATAAATGCTGTAGAAATGAGAGCGTTGAGAAATATATGTGGTGTGATTCTGAAAGATAGAACAAGGAATAGTGTGATTAGAGAGAGATGTGGCATAAAAGTGAATATAGTGACGAGAATAGAAAAGGGTATGTTAAGTTGGTTTGGGCATGTAGAAAGAATGGACGAGAACAGACTGACTAAGAAAGTTTATAAGGCTAGTGTGAATAGAACAATCGCAAGGGGAAGACCTAGGCGAACGTTTCTTGATCAGATCGGAGACGTTCTGGATAAAGGCCAGGTTAAGAGCACCTTAAACCGGCGAGCGTGTATGAGGAATGTTATGAAAGTGAATGAAGCCAGAGAAGTGTGTCAGGATCGTAGCAAATGGAAATCCGTAGTCTCTGCATTCCCCTCTGGGAAACAGGCGTGAATTTATGTATGTATGTATGTATATTTTAGTTGGTAAGCTTAAACCTAAATAAATAAATACGGTACGATACCGTAGAGTCTGTTGATAGGGTCGGTTAAGTAATGGTAACTGAAAATGTGAATTAAAGTTAATTTAATTATATATAATTATCAAGGATAGTTATGCATCAATTAACTACGGCAAAGATAATCAGTATAGTATGTAGAGAAATAAGAATAAATGATTAAAACTGTTAAACATTATAGCAAGTGTGCCATTGAGTATTACATACCTGTACATATTCCTAGCATCATGTGATGTAATCAAATGACCGCAATCGTTTATAAAACCAAGAAGCAGCTGTGAAACATCAACAAAACGTAGCACGTGTCACGCAGCCCACTCAGTCGTAGGCACTTAAGGTAAATCGTCAAAAATTTCGCTCATTTCCCACAGTAACCACAACGGGCGGTTGATAAAATCGATACGCCAATTTATATCGAGAAGTTGACTTTATATCGATATGAAACTAGTTGGTAGTAGTTAGTGACGTTCTCAGCAGCCAGCAGGAGACTCGGGGGTGACGGCTATCATCGTGTGAGATCTGCCATTATACGAGTCAATTCACAATAGTTGTAACGACCGCGTTGTAAAATTACAATGATTGTTTACGGCTTTTTGGGTTCGAATGAGGTAGCTACTTAGTAATTGTTATTGTATTATTGACTTGTTTGTTGAAAGAAAGCATAAAGGAAAGGTTGCACGGCGATACAGTTACACCACATTTTAAAAGTCACAGATTTAATATTTTAGGAGCATTGTCAGAAACGTGGTCACAAAGACAAGAAATACGGTAATTTTTGGCACGCAGTAGTCATGTTTATACTGATTATAATAGTTCCCTTTAACAATTACTACTCTTAGTTTTTTTGGCTCGCATTCCGCAGATCATCATTTCAAATTTTTCATGGAATGTATGACAGGAAATGAAGGTGCGTTATGACCTTTCTAATAAAAAGAAACAGAAATGCGCAAAACAGTGTTCCTCGGTGCGAACGGTTCAGCGCTTGCGCATCGTATGAAAGCGGCGCGCGCATGCAGGTGGCCGATATACGATATCCCATTGTACGACACGATGCTGCTCGGAGCCTCCTCCGTTTGTCTCCCATGAAAAGAATTCCTGGCAAACAACTCACCCCGCTACTAATTACGCGTTACCAAAGAATATCCAACATTCATAAGAGACAATTCTGCCTATACAGTTAAGGTCCAACAATTTAATAATAATAATAATAATATCAGCCCTGTATTAAACTGTCCCACTGCCGGGACAGGTCTCTTCTCAGTGTGAGAAGGGTTAGGCCATAGTCCACTGTCCGGCATTGTCCGGCTGGCCCAGTGCCGGTTGGCAGACTTCACATATCTTTTGAGAACATTACTGAGATATTTAATAATACATTAATTTAATTTCAACAATGATACGCTACTAAACCTTATACGAAAAATCAACACTTATTATGATGTCGCTGAGTAGTCAGTGGCCAACAAAGATCAAACCTCAATCTGCGCCTATTTAGTGCCATAATGTTACCTATGGTATAACTTTTGGTAGCATGGGATGTGTAAACGACAACAAATTACACATTTAAATTATTGTCGTACACCATGGCATTTGCTGATATTGTTAATCCGCCGCGAATTTATTGCAATTCGTAAATTTATCGCATTCAAAGGTGTGGCAAGTCTGTTATTTATTTTGCATGCGTGTGCTTGTCTGACTCATCTGCGTGTGCACACAAAATGCGCGAGCGATTCAAACGAAATGAAAAGCGTTTTGTGAGGTATTCCGTCCATATTGAGAGCGCGCATGTGCGCTTTATAAAAGCTTTGCGATGCCATACCCTGATTTCTTCTATTTATTGATGTCTGCTGACGATTGACTTGAACAATCCAATCATCGCATTATCTTAGTATTGTATGTTTTAGCCTCTCCAAACTGGCATTCATAATAAAGACTAAGTTTGCAAATGGATCATAAAAAAATAATAACTTGTTAAGGTGTCCGGCCGCCTAATAAAGTACTCAGAATAGTTGTTTATGTGGGTGATAATCATTGAATATTATACCCTTATAATCATCATTAGATTATATTGCGTTTATTGCCATGTGAATTTTAATACATATTGTATATAATTTTGTTCCCATCCACATGACAGGGGGCACGTGTCTCAGCCCGTATCGTTTGCAACCGATGTCCTGAATCTAACGTCTACAGGTAATTGCAAGCGTTTGACCAAACGTTTGCTTGCATTTCCATTTTGTCATTAGCAATCGGCTATTAATTCTTGGATTATGACTGGTACAGAACATAGGGGCTCGCAATTTTCACAACGGCAGCTGCCTCTATGTATCTGTGCAAAAACTTTTCTACGAGGAAAGCCACCTGCGTATCATTCAATATTATCTGTTTCTAATCAAGTATCGTGTCATGTTTACTATACACAAGCACATCGATTTATCACGTCGCGTCGGTCAGAGCTTCAGTGTATTACGATTACTTAATTATTTAATTATAACTTAGAATAGTAGATTACGCTAATGAACAAGTTCGAATATTTACATTTTATCTAGACCGTCATACATCAACCGAACACTCTAGAAGTGCAAAATGTACATATATTCAAATGTACCCATATTCATTTCAGTAGCTTGACAGCGTATCGTAACAATAAATAAGTCGTCGATACACGTAATAGTACGCTTAGTAAAAAGGTATTGTTATTTTTAATCCGATAATAGCTGCCTTATAAACAGACTGTGAAGTTTTTATGTCTACTCCCTGTACAGCAGGGTAATTATCACGTTGCTAGTCATTATGTAATGTCCACTCTATAAAATCGCAACAACTGGTTTGGCCTGTTTGCTCCAAGCAGACCCAGCTTAGCTAGGGCTGGTGGTAAACTCGATTAATTGCTAACTTTGTTGTTATCATATTTTACAAGGCTACATACATTTACAATGTAACATGGCTATTATCAAGCCATTAAAGGAAAAAAAATGCATATTATGTCTGATATTAAGACGAGGCCGGTTGGACGTATGTTTTATTTTCCATTTTTGGATATGCCATTTTAAATAGATCTTCTATTAAACGTGATTAAGAAATTTGGCGATGTCTAAACTTTAGTTTTGTATTAAAGACTTCCTCCCTTTAAATATACCATGAAAAGCAATCATTAATGAATGATGCAGCTCATGTCTTGAGTGGGTGAGGTGTGAGTGAGCCAGCCCTGCAGCTCCACGTGGTGATGGGACAGCACCTGTTAGCTAAATATACCGAGCTAGAGCAATCAGCTCGCGCATCTGCCTGCCTAGATTATTACGCAATAACTCTGCGTTTAAGTGCGCACACAACCAGATGTCCACCAGAGAGCTTTGAACTCCAAGATTTTATAGACTACTTATTAGCAGATACTGGAGTGAATAAATTGATACCCAGTTAAACCATATTGATATTACCTCAGGCAGTTTAACAAGACAATTTTAGCTTCAAGTGGCTCTAAAATTATTGTATTTCTAATTATTATTGTTATAATGTCGATTCAGGTTACTGTGAGTAAGCAGCTGAAATTGATGCTTATTTATGTCGTAAGAAAATGATTTTGTCAAGGTGTAAATGTGAAATAATTCAATATTTATCATAGATCTTTTATGAGTGGTCATTTCGAATAATGAAATGCAAATATAAAATATAATAGCATTTTATTTTTAAATCTGTATATTGATAGGATAATGATAGATTCTTGTTAAACTATACGAATTATTATAAATATTTCGAACACAGCTGTAAATTTAAGTTAAAAGTTACGAGAGATTAGATAACGACTAAACATTTATATCTAATATTTGCCAAGCTATTTATGGTCAAAGCCTCATTTACACTTGAACTTGCATATGCCCGAAAGGAGAGGCATAGGTTTATTTTAGATACATATATTTTGCCATCTGTGTGTTGACTAAGTAATGTTAAAAGGCGAGCCTAGTGCCTATTGCCTGCTATTTACAAAGTCAGTACCATTGCTGAGATTTTACTAACAAAAAAAAAGAATAACATGGCCCGACCCGAGCGATAAATTGGCTGAATCGGCCGGCAATAAAAGTGCTAAAACTACAGGCCGGCGAGGCAGTTTAACTTAATCCATAGTTCCCCTAAATTAATACAAAAAGAAGAGAAACAAGTGAATAATGTTAATAAGTTCGATTAACAAGTAGAATGTATTGCAAAGAATCAGTACGACACTATTGCGTACCACAAATGCGTTTAACTGAAAGTTGTGGTATATTTTAAGGTCGTAGGAATATTGGACTCATTGACTAATGCAAACCTCTTAATAATGTTATTAAAACATAGCTTTTAATACACATTAAGTATGAGGAAAATATGAAGTCAACGTAGCTGATATTTTGTATTAGATAGATGAGCTGATTTAATTAATTCCTAAGTCGACATTTAGAAACTGGAGCTTAAGCACAATACATTGTGTTAAGCCGTGGTTATGATTTAAGTCTATACTGATAACACAGCGAATTTGTCCGGAGGTAAAAAAGAAGCTGATGTTGAGATACATACTTAATAACATGTCCTTAGAACTGTATTATATGACGAAAGAAACAAATTTATAAAATAAATGTTTGCATTAAAATTCAAAACATTATAGGTGTTTTAGTTCACATCTAGTAACTCATTCTCGATCGTTCTGATGGCATGTACGTTTTTGCTTAAAAGTCCAACAAAAAAATAGGGAGGTGACATTTAAATAAAAATGATATTGACAAAATAACCAAAACGTCAGGGAAAGAGTACATTTTATCCTTTAAAATTAAACCGTAATACAATCCGTAAACAGTAGTTTTATTTCGATGTAAAGCAAATGTAAGATAAAATATAAATAACCGTGTTTAGACTTGAATTGAGGAATTAATTCAATATAATATCATTGTATTAGCACTCAATACTATAAATCACCAATACTTTACGACCCTGATATATAGCTACACCTTTTACAAGCTGTTTATTTATATTAATATGCGTACTACAATTAAAGTTACGTATGCTAGAAGTAGGGTTGTAGGGTTCCCAAGCATACGGCTGAAAACAGTATCATACTGTTTTTAGCTCGTTAATACTTTTTACTGTTTTATTTTTCAAAATACTGTTTTCATGACCGCTGGTATGAGCAATAAATTCACCTAAAGGACTAAAATAATATTTACTTTTCTAAGATACTGTTCATATTATTTCACCGACCTTAATATACTTTATTTCTTGTACAAAAAGTTGGAATCCCTAGCTAGAAGCAACTAGACCATGTTTGTGCGAACGTGTAATGACATGAAATTATTTGTAATACATACACGCTGTTAACGCTAAACCAGGGTTTAGCATTAAGCCAAAGTAAATGAAACCTTGGGGATCATCAGTAGCAATGTTTTAATTAAGCAATTTACAAGAATGGACATAATAAAGTAAAAAGTAGTATAATTACGGAACAGATGTGTGAGGTGATCGCGAACACTACGGCCGCGGTGGTCCGAGGCTCGCAACTTAAATAGTACTCACTACGTATTCGAAGATCGTGGGTAAAAATGTATGAAACCTGTTATTTTAATACGAATATCGCAATTCTCAGTAATACGTATTAAAGTCAAGCGTTGAATGTGTTGTTCACTTTATGTTTGTTATTGTTTATATAAACATAGTTTTACGCATACCTATTAACTCAAAAAGGCAAGTAGAGGTATACCTATTATCCGCTCATTAATTTGAAAACTCGGATCCGGGCTATTTCAATATGTATTATTTTTTAATTTAAATAGATCTAATATAATTTTGCCTGGAAATAAAAACCGAGACCTGATGTACAGCAGTTGCATATATAATACACTACCTAAAATAAAATAAATATAAACAACCGATTACCTATGTCATATTTTCCGACTGCTGATGATTGAGATTCATAGGTCAATCAGTAATCATTGAGCTATCCAGCTTTGCATCTGGAAATGTAGGTACTTGGTCAAAGTCTTGTTCCTTATTTGATGATACTTTCTGCACAATATATGTACCTCACGTGAGTATAACATACCAATGTGAGGTGTAATTTATTAACTTGAGAAAATAAACAGTAACATTTTTTTACTGAGAATACAAACAGTTACTCAAATTTGTTAGTAGTCACAAGAAATTAAAGTAAGGTAAATTAGTAAATGTTGTAGCTCAAGACGTTACGCACATCTTACTTAAAAATTACAGAAGTGAAACATTACTAAGAATAAATTATAATAAATTAAGTAAAATGCATTAATTTCCGGCTAAGGTAATGAATTATAATACCACTGTTTATTAAAGTTCTCACCGTTCTTAATACCGCAGCGACGTCGTGTGCGCAGTATTCCTTGCTCCGTGAAGTTCAGTTGTTGTGTTTGTAGTTATCTGTATAATTGTATAATGATCATTAGAATCATTACATTAGGTTGTAAGGCGATATATTTAAATAGTTTATATGAGAATTTATTTGTATTCGCATTCAGTTTTCCCATCCCGGCACGTGTTTCTAATTGTGAGCCCGCATCCACTGATTGACGTAGGAGTTCGCACAATACCGTTACACTTTCCATTGACACCCTAACTTAATGCAATACTTGTTAAAGAGTATTAACACGCCAATTGACGATTCATTACCAGCGTTAGCCATTTAAAAAACAAAGCTAAAAAACCTTGATTTTTTTTGGTAGAATACCGCTATCAGTTCAAAATGAGAGAGAGAGAGAGAATGTTTGAGATATTGCGACGAAGGTATTTCTGATAGAGCAGATATAATATTTTATATGAAAACTAATATATTGAAATTAAACACTTTATACGGATTTTGTCGCGTTGTTTATTTTACTTTATAACACTGTTATTACATAATTTTGAAAAACTTTAATCTATATATTTTTTATTAAAACTATTTATATTTAAGTTTACACTTTGCCCCGACGTTTCGGTTGCTTTACAGCAGCCATGTTCACGGGGAGACTAAGATGGTAGTTGTCCCAACGTTCTCAAGTGTACCTAGTTATTTCAAAGTACCCGAACATAATTTAATCTTTGGTGTTCCTATTTACGCAGAATGAGCTCAAAGTATCATGAAGTCTAGCTGTGTTTTACTTCTTCTTGGGTTTGACTATTTGAATAACAATATATAAAATAGTTTTAATTAAAAATATATAGCTTAAATAGTAGTAAAGTTCAATAATAGTAGTGTTAGAGTTTTTCAAAATTATCTAATAACAGTGTTATAAAGTAAAATAAACAACGCGACATAATCCGTATAAAGTGTTTAATTTCAATGTATAATATTCGCGTAAACATAAGACAATATTATGAAAACTAATATTTTAAATATACATTGTCTGGTAACAATTTACTTGAAAGTAATATAATAGTTTAATTATCAAGATTCGAGATATATTTAGCAGAATATGAATGTCAGTTGATTGTATACACTGGCTACTGATTGAACTAAACTTGTTAATTTGAATAATGGATATGCCAAAATAATAAATGGAAGTTGAAGGCAGTAAGAAAGACTCATATAAATTAACGACTCGTTAATTAAAGAAGTTATGCCATTGACCAGTGTACCTACAGTAGTCATACATTATAGTTTAGGGCCTATTGCCATCACCGTTGACCAGACACAATTCACGACTATGACATGATAACCAACCAAACTTGACACTGCATCCACAGCAGTACTATTTATTATATGTGAGATGATGAATAAATAATATAATTTATTAATCTTCATAACCAAATACTAGTTGTATTCAATTTAAAAGTTATTTTATTACTAATAAAAATTATATATTCACTTAGTTTTGATGAGAATGTTTTATCAATATTGGTGTACGTATACGCTTTTTAGGTACGATGTAAATTGTTTCCAATAATTCCAAACAATCTGGCTGTCATTGGCCTTAAGCCCAGGTGGTCCGAGACCGGCGGGACACCCGGCACACATTACATGGCGCCTCCCTATGACCCTGTATGGATGCAAACCTTTGATATTGATCCATGTTGATCTTTGAACTAAAGTCACATAAATAATTATAAAATGTAAAGAAAAATGGAAAATATGTTTAGGCACAATATATGGGTGGAATCTAAATTATATATTAAAAAACAAATATACAATGCTCAAAATAAATAGGGTCCAAAATTATTGTTACCTGCAATAAGTAAGTGTTGCAGCCATGGTTGTCAATAGCAATATTTCACCTAAATATACTCCCTTCGCCTATGTTTAATCAGGGCACGTTTCATTTAAACCAAATTACGTAATATATTAAGATGGTATCCACTCCTTGTGATTTTATGCTACTCTTCGAAGTTAATAATTAATTCTGTACCAAATTACATCAAAATTTATTCAGTTATTCAGACTTGACGTGACGCACAACATGTACTACTTCTTGCAGAAAATAATGAATTTGTGTTTTAGCTACAGTATCTGCAACATCTAAAAGTATTGTATTTCAAAGAAGGCTCCCTTATTTTGAAAAGTTAAACCTTATGCTTAACAAAATATTGTTTCCAGTTTATTTGTAGGCTATCAAATTTTACGAGCAATAGTTAGCACACTTGCAATTTTAAGAACCCTGAACAAATCCAATTATGTTCTTAGAAACTAATATAAGAACGCGGCGTTGTGGTTTGGACTAAATAAACTTAAACATTTGCAAATGTTCAAATAATTGTAAGCCTCGCAGGCATTAAATGTAGAAAGAACCCATAATATCTTCCATATTACATAATTATCTATAAAAAGAAGTAATTTTCATTAAATTTAAGCGATTTCATGTATTGGATAAAATTCGAGGAAAAATATTAAAATAGCACCAAGAACGAACGACGCCCTAACATGTCTTCTTTCGAAACAGTACGCGAATTTCCATGTCAATAAGATGCTAATTGATCAGCCTTATATATAATAATAGCAAAAAGACAATTCCAATACCAATAATCTCTGTGACGCCGAAGATTTTATAATTGTCCGGTCTCGGAAAAATATTTATGACGAATTGATGTATTTTCATTTTAATAAACTTAATTTAAGTAATCACCAGATATGATTTCTTTAATTTTATATTCATATAGAAACAATAAAATTATGCTTATGATCTTTACAGTATTTATGGTCTGAATATAGGGTATTTATATTTAAATCCAATGAATACGGTCATATTTATTACGAATTTACAATGATTTTTGTAAATGACATAAAAGCAAATTCTAATGAAATAATTTATTATAATGTAATAAAAATTTCAGCGTGCAAAGAAAACAAAACTGTCAATTTCACTGTTTTTTAAACCTTGCTCTGAATTTTATACTATCTCCTAATCATTGATTTAATATGCACTTACTTATTTAATGAGCCTGAGAGACTGATATGTCTTGTAAAGTTAGCTTATAGAAAATATTCTTGCAAGTTCAAGTCTGTTTTTCTTCACATAGAGATATAATGGCCGTCGTGTCGTGGTTAGCTCATAAACTTCGCGCACCTTTTCACGCACTAAAATTATTCCTTTGTCTATTTTTATGGGATATTAAATTTTACTTTTCACCGTCAGTTATTTGCTGTCATTATTAAATATGTAATTTATTGAAGGTTCTAAGCTGGAGCACACGGGTCGGAGCATTCACTATATTTTAGAGTCTAGGACTCTACTCTGGAAGGTGCTACAGATTGCGAATGAGGACCAGTGGCTTTTTTATAGTAAGTCGCGATAATTTTCTTTCAGGGTCGACAAAGCGCAAATCCTAATTTTGGTGATGATACGTTTTTAAGCTACGGTAATCGCTTATCATTAGACGGATCTTTCACTTGATTACTAAATAATATAATTTTTTGTTTAAGTACTAAATTACCAAATGAAAGAAAGTCAAGAATAGTATAAAAAGCAATTTACTGTGTTTTGATATTCCTTTGTATATAACAAAGGAATGTTAAAACACAGTAAATTGCACAGGTAATTGATACAAAGATGTAGGTACGTTTGTTTTTGTTGTCATTGTCAATCTTTAAAGTCTATTTCTTCTTTTTTAGACAGGTTATATTTATAAACTTGTTATCTTATGTGTACCTTCCAGAAGTTACTGAATTTTAACTAATAGGTTAAAGTTATTTGCGTTCTCTAAGTCGTGCGTTGCATACATCACGTATAACAGACAGAACATATTATAAATAATAGTAACGAGAGCTGCACCGCACACAAGTCACGGCAGTGCTTACGGTATCTGGAAAAGGCTTTTCCTAATTACTTGGGGTGTGTTTTGTTTGGTGCTATCGGCGTGTAACGAGCCGCAAATGGGTCGCCTGATCGCGCGATCATGCGGGCCGCCCGCCCTTCGCCCGGCCGCTTCCACCCACCCCCCGCTACCCGCCGGCGCGCGCGTCAAAGGCCTTTGTACGTGTGTTCAGCTGAGATACCATGAAGAGCGAAGCGAGCGAATATTATTTAGTTTCATGCAACGAATACGAATAGTTACTGTTAAAGGCTACAGAAGACTACCACAGCGGCTTTATAAAAAAAATACACATATATTTTTAAGTAGGAAAACCTTATCGAAATAACATTATTATTACATAGTAAATTGACTTCATTTTCTAATTCAGCTGGATTATGATATGGACCTTTCTCGTATGTCTCCGATTGACATGACATAAATGAGATGGAGGAGTTTAAGTATCTAAGTACTATCCTTATGTAAATAAACATTTAAGTGTCTAAGATAAGATTGGATAAGATAATTTATTCGTTTAAATATGTGTAGGTGCCCAAGACGTGATATTTTAATGATATAAAGATTTTTGGCAATAACCTCGCTCTAGCGCGAGCGATGCCTAACAGGCACAGATGGTTTTATTTGTCATTTTCGCGTTTGGGACTCTACAAACAGAAGTCATCACAGACACACAAGGAGGTGCTGGTCACTAGTCCTCTGCTGAAAGCAAAGCGTTATTCCTCTTCCTGCAAGAACATAACATAAGGGTATTCAGCTGTGTCTTGTGTCGGAACGACGAGACGGCAATATGCTCAACCTCTAGTCAATTTTGTTTTCACCTACAATGTGATTAATTCCGGTCAAACTAATTAAGCAAGCCATTAGTTTGGAACAGTGCAAACAAAATGGCGATCGCTTCCGCCGTATAACATGTCCTAGGCCAACGCAGATAAGCTCGGCAGTGCTAGCAGCGGAATCTCGCGTCTATCCTTGTTAATGAGTTTATCTCACATGTGCGGTGCAATTAGCCCATTGAATGTGGCACAAGGATTATTCGGAGGTGCGCGGTCAAAGCTCTTTTGTCTTCGTCTCTCTTTATTTTAATTATCTTTCGTTTTCTACACTTTTTGCGGGACATTTTATAAGATATAAAATGAAAACTTGCTTTATTAAAACTATAACTTATATTAATTGACTAGTTTGTAATTTGTACATATTAGGCCCTTATAATAAAATTTAGATAGAGTATTTTTTTAATTTCTGAAATACCGGACATAAATGTAAGATAATATGCATGATTATTGGTCGACTAATTAAGGGGTGAAAGCGTAACAAATAAACAAACTTACATTCGCTTTATAATATTAGGATAGTACATATGTACATGGATTTAATCCATTAAAGAAGTGTAAAAAAGTGTGAAGTAAGTGCATAGTTTATATTATAACTATTTGCATGTTCTGATTATGTGGATATTGACGTATACCTATAGCAGGACATTTGAGGGTGAATTATTGTACTTTAAATGGATCCAGTCTTGTTTCAGTTCCAATCTGGTTCATTGTCATAAATATCACAAATGATACATATTTTTCTAATTTGTATACGTAAAATATGAACATAACTTGCATTTCAGTTCACATTTAACATTTATTAGACATTATTTTTAACATATATGAATACCTCACTCATTGCCCTTCGGCCTTCTATATAAAGAAACATGCATGCTAATTTATAAACGATTTCAATTAATTGCACTTTTATTTTACGGGTATAAGAAAAACTAGCAAGTTTTATTTGTAAGTATTTATAGAAAGAAAATTTTAAGTTAAAATCCAATGAGCAACTTTGAAGGTTATTTTCTTTATCTATTAAAAACTCTTTTGTTGTTAATTACAAACTCTAGTCAGTAACTAGTAACCAAGCATTATCGAGTAGGTATCTATTCGCTGTCAGCCTTACTATTGGTTGTTGAAGACGGAAAATCGATCGCGGTCTATGAAATGTAGGTTGGCAGTCTCACAGTAGGCATGTACAATTACCTACTTGGTAATTCCCTGTTATCATTTGTTCATTTAACTTTTACATACTTTTGTAGTTGTTACTATTTTCCGTAGCTTATGGTAACGGCAGTATTCTAATGATTGATGAATTTCTAGATAAATATAGAAGGAACCGTTTTAAAGCAAACGTATTTTTAAAATTAACTACAATACATTTCTGTTTTATTCTGTGTAATTTAAAATTACCCTAATTTTCAGATTTAATTAATATACTAATTATTTAAAAGAGTATTATTGATATTCTGGTGTATAATAACACACTAAATCAAGAAAACCACTACTATCAGCAGCGGTCATTTGTTTTATTCCAGATAGCACATATTTTTTATTTTCTTTTTAATGTTTTATTCTTTTTCAACGGCATTATTAGAATAATTGATAAACAATAACACTTCTGTACAGAAATTGCTTGATATATTGAATATGTACTATTTAAATCCGCTTTCCGTATAGCTGCATCAATCGCGATTTGTCTCTGTAAAAGCCTGGTGGGCTATTTAAAATGCCTGCAAAATGAAGGGCTATATAAATTTACATAAACAAACTGTATTAACATAGCAATATCGAGACGATTCATGCCATATTCATACTAAACGTTCACGGTGTAATTATGTAAATGACATGGATGCAATATGGTCTGTGAATTGCAGGCTTATCAGTAACATCGACACGCGACGATATCTACTAATTGTACACCACTGTGCTCCTCTCAATGGTTTTTTAATAGCTCATTATTAAATATAACTTTTTATTGTTGTGGTATATAAGTGGAACATGATGTAATTTGTCTCCTTATTAAAATTATAACATATTTTATTAGAAAAAGGCGATCTCGCACTGAGGATAGTCGATGTAAATTTATCTTTACGAACATGATATGATTGTCACAATTACAAACGCATATTCGGAGTTGAATCAATCAAGGTGAGATTTAACCTGAACCACTGAAACTACTAACCTATCCGGTGTAGTTTGTTTAAATATTTCTAGAGACACATAAAGATGCTCTGCTTTTACATCTAATAACTCTATCTCTTTCATAATTACTGTAGATATATACTTATAAAAAGACAGAGTTGTAGATATATGCGCAAGTATAGGCACTAGCGCGGCTTGATGTATCGTGTCAGATAATGCGTGTCTTGTGCGCATATGCATGCAGCCCGTATGAGGAGCTTGCATATGCAGCCTGGGCCAGCTACTTGCTTCCGTCTAATAGAGAGGCAATTTAAACTGCTTTAATTGTCATATTTGCTATTTGTTAATGTTCTCCCAACGATTTTAGAATTTCGTTTATATATTTTTCGTTCATTGGTTTAGTGTCTTATTAATATATGCATGCGTAAAGTAGCTCTATTATACTACCAATTAAGTCAGCAGTAGGTGTATCCAAAGCTGAGTTGCCCCGGAGATTTAATTTTATCTGAGATTTAAACTAAAATAGTCACTTGATTTTCGCCCGTTCACATTTTTGTAAACCTTTAAATGGTACATTTAAATGTGTGTGTTGTACGTTGATTGCTTCTGCACACCTATTATAATTGCTTTGTTATCTCTGAAACAAATAGGTAGTAACAATAACATTTAGCAAATGAAGCAGGCTTTGTTTGCGGAGCGGAGGAGAAATGCGGATGACCACAACAAGGCCTTGACAGTTCAAGAAGCCTCCAGGCTAGCTCCAAGGGTCCTTGCTCCTGATTTACGGGCTCCGAAAACCGCAGGGATTCAATGTGCCTTTGTTGCACACACTTTTATTGAATAATAAAATATTTCCACAAAATGGAACAAGTTTATAGGTCATAATTCGCTTTTAACGATCACTGTTATGCTACACGTGAAATATTTAGCTATTTTTAGACATTAAACCATTTTGCATTATTCAGCTTGTAACAGAAGGCTGTTAGTAGTTGTAAAACACAGAATTACGACTATATTTCCGAAGGAAAGATGCAGAGGTTTTTAACACCGGCATTTCGACATCTAGGTATAGTTCAAGACCCATGTACCTATACCAGGTAACCTATTAGGTGACGAGACTATGACCCTGTTACTATTGATCATTTACTTTCATGTAAAAAATCCAATAATGATTTATTGAGCATTGAATCCCTGATTGATTAACTACGTCGGCTCAACAACGCAGTATTTATGAATTGATTTGATTTTTGGAGATTGATGTTATAAAGGGCTAAATATGTAACCTCTACATTTTTTCTAGCGTTACAATAGTTTTTGCTTGGTCGAAAACATGTAGCAATTAGCCAATGTTATGCGAGGCTACTTAGTTCTTTATATACATAGTTTCACTGCTCTATACTTGAAGGGGTAGGCAGAGTTGTACTACAACTCACCAACTATAATCATCTACCGGGCGCAGTTGCTGCCTCCATGAGAATATTTTGACAGAAAATCCCAATGACATGTTAACTTGGGAGTTATATTTTGTAAGCTTATTAATCAAGCTCAAATATAAATTACTTCTGTTAGTCTATATAATTAAAACCTCAAACCAATTAAACAGTGACATCCGCACATTAAATTAGTGGCGTGACGATAAAAACATAAAGGTAAAACACATTCGTGCTTAAGATAACATCGTTTTGGTAAAACGCGAACACGGAGATAATGACTCGATGAATAGTAATGAGCTTTGTAAGTGTGAATCACCAAATATATTTAAATTGTTATCAATTAAAAGCAATATAATAGCGATTTGAGTCGCGAGTCGTGCCCATATGGCGCGCGCACGGGTAACCGCGCGTCCATTAAATTAGCGCGCGTGCTGTTAATACGTGCTTTCGAAGCGTTTTTAATAAAATTATACTACTTTATGGGTAAGTATAAAGTAGTTTAATTTCATAGTCTCATCTCATCTCTTTTCGCGTAAACGTGAGGCAATATTTTTACCTTATCTCAAGGTAAAAATATTATATAGTATACCTACATTTAATTGATATTACATATGCATATGTTTCTAAAATATTATTATATTTAATATTTTATTAATAAAGTACCTATTTTTATTTATCAATAGCCTTTGTGAGGGCTTTGGTTGGATGCCAGGGTTTGACATAATGCTGGTGGTGTTTTTGTTAAGAAAGTTATAGTAACTGTATTTGTGGGATCTACTATAGTAGTAATCAGAGACATAATTCAAATATATGGGACGATTTACCAGGTTTCGTAGGTATGCTGCCAAATTCCATTTGTGGAAGAATCTACCTTGGATGAGATTTCAAAATAAAATTAGAAATTAATTAATTGGTCATATCCAGCAATCAAATCTATAATATAAATGAAGTTAAATTGGTAATATAGAATTAAAAAAACGCTATTCAAGTTATGTCATTACAGTGCCCCCGCTAAACTCATGGCCTCCTAGTTCATGTAAATTTGTCTGGCTCAATTGAAGTTAATAGGAACGTAGAGAGGGTGAGGTCCGCCAGCTGACGCGAGGTGTGAGGGAATGCAGCCCTCCCTCGGCACTCGACGACGGATGCACAATTGATGGTCAAATAAAAAAACGCATGTTGATGTCACGGACGTGGGAGGGCCACTTATAATAACCATTTTAGGAGACAGGGTGAATTATGTGTGGTAGATATATATGTGGTATGAAATAGACTAATTTTTGGTTAGAAATTGGCTTATTGGTGATGATAGGATGTTGTTGTTATGTTATTTCTGTGTTAATAAGGCTCTGAAGAATAATGTGCATGAGATACCTATTAAATTTTCAAATTTCTGTCAATATTCGGTTCTAATCAATGACACGTTTATATACAAATAGCCTAACCTACCTGAAAACATGTAGTAGATAGATTGAGCGTTCAGCTTAAGGTAAAGAGGGTTTGGGATAAATAAACCTTCGTTACCATTAAGGCTGATTGGCCAATCTCTTGTTGCCTGTCACAAAATATATATAGATATAGAATGCCGATTCAATAGATCGCGTGCGTAAACAGACGCACACATGTGTAAGTACCTACATAAACGCGCGTGTATGTGCGTATGTCAGACCGAGTCTGGCAAATGCATTAGTAGCGTCTATTGCCGCGCTTTGGCTTGCGTAGGCTTTCTGTGTATTACTGTTTACTTCTCCTTCATTCTTTTTATAATATATTTACTTCTGTACCTATATCACTATCACACATCTATTTACATAGACTTAATATTCTAAGTCAATATCTCTTTTTATCTTTTTGACATGCATTAGCACATTAGCATGTTTTCGTGTATAATATAATCTGTGCTTAAAAAAGAAAACTTATTCTGTAAAATACGATGTTGTCTATATATTGTTGACTCAGATTATTCCAATGTGAAAAGGATTAACAGTTACAAGGCTAATAATACAAACCACTTAAACCTATGTCAGTTTTATTCATTATTTGAAGAGTATTTTACTGATACACATCTGTAGTGAATAAATATTTGAATAAAAAGCTCGTTTGCCTGTATTTGTAGTCGGAGTATTAAAACAAATGTGTCGAACAGTAGGCAGCGGTGAGGGTGTACCTCATGAATGTTAAACAAACAGATAGTGAACGGCTTAGCGACCCCTCCGTGCGTTGATAGCTCACGATTGTTCATAATTGATGACTACAATCATTCTACTACAATAATAATGTAACTTCTATATATAAGCATTGCTTTAACTAAGTTTCGAGGCATTGTAACTTTTGTAAATTAATCCTAATCCTAACTGATATTATAATTGCGAATGTGAGTTTGTTTGTTACTCTTTCACGCCTTAACTACTCGACCTATCATCGTGATGTTTCACTTATACATTGTCAGGAGTATAGAAAAGAACAAAGTGTACCTTTTATCTAGAAAAAAGAAGAATAGAATATTGGCATAACCGACATTTACGCGAGCGGTGCCGCGTGCAAGATCTAGTAAGTAATAATTATTACACATTCGTTTATATATTTGCTGTCTTGAATTGAAATAACGTAATAGATGCGAGCTTATTTCTGTTTACCGGACGCAGATTTAGACTCTGTGCCCCTACTAAGAAATTCTCGACAGAAAAATAAAATTACTCCTTGTGGTGCACAGCAGCCCAACCCAATACACTACCACGGTTCCACCAGTCTGAATGCATATACATAGTTTAAGAAAGTTCAATGACTGAATAAACGAAACGAGGTGATAAACGAGACTTGTTTGTTGGTGAACTTACAAAATATACTGAATGGTTTTTTCTTTTTATGGCTACTATGTGTTTCTCTTGTCCTGTACTATAAATTTGGGTTTAAATTTGCGGTCAAACGGGCCGTCTCAGGGTTTACAGTTAAGCTATTCTCAGTAGTAGCCAGGACTATTTAACAGGCAATTACTCTAAGGGTTGGAAGCCTTCTGCACTCGCCCATAGTTGAGAAGGCCAACAAATAACACACTATGAAAAGAAGGAATTAGTAAATAATTGCGCTCTAGACTTTCAAAGTAGTGTAAGGTAATTCTTATTAACAATGTTATAGAGACAAGTATTATTGACACATTGTCTGACCGAAGTATCGAATCGCAGAACATCAATCTATGGATAAACTAACTAGTTCTTCTTATAAACCCAAAGTGCATCAATTTTTATACCACTTGTTTGAAAATATGTAGGTATATTAATATTCTTTTGTTTTTTTTTATTCAAATATGGTGGCAAACAAGCGTATGGCCCACCTGATGGTAAGTGGTCACCGTAGCCTATAGACGCCTGCATCACCAAAGGCATCACTTGCGCGTTGCCGATCCTTTATGAAAGGAAGTGGGAAGGAGAAGGAGCGGGAAGCGTGAAATAGGGTGATTGTGCCTCCGGCACTCTCACTCACCGAACGAAACATAACAGTAGGAATACTGCTATTTCACGTCGATATTCTGTGAGAGGGTAGTCCTTCCCCGGTCGAGCAAGCACGTATTCCTACTCTGAGCTCTGCGATTCGATACTTATTTTCTGTATCCCTGACAACGTGTATGGGAAATTCCATGATGATCGGTTTATATATTATTGTGGTATTTATATATTATGGTATTAGTTAAGCCTTGAAAGCGTAACAAACAAACTAACTCACATTCGCATTTATAATATTAGTTAGGATAGGATTAGGATAACAAACACTTTTTTGATTCCAATATTGATATACATTTTGCACGTTTTGAAACAAGTGGTACCTATAAAAATTAATTATAAGAAAAACTAGTTAATTTATCCATAGATTTTTGTTCTACGTCTAAAATGTATAGTTCAGTTGAATTGTTTTGCAACCAAAACATTTTCTGGTATACCTGGGTTGCACGTGGCACCGACAGCTGTACAGATATGATCTCGTCGGGGACATCGCAATACACCGATAAATGCATTAGCTTTGTGGGCGGCTCAACTTGTCGCTCGTATGATCTGTTTTCATAAAAACAAACCACCATAAAATACATTTAACGCAATGTTAATGACATCTTTATTGAAAACAACATAGAGACAAACAGAAAAGTTCGAGCTTCGATATTTAAAATTGAAATTTTATAAAACTAAAGATATTTTAAAAGAAAGAATAGTATGCATTCTATTCTTTCTTTTTAAATATTTTGATGGTCCTTTTTCAAATATCGTATCTTTTTAAAACATAAATCATAAAATTTTCCAAATATATGTTTATAGAATATAGAATTTTATTTTATTTTCGCTTTAATTAATCACATTGTTTAAAAATATGTTCGATAGTGTAATTAAATAATAATCAATAATAAAATATTTTAATTTAAAATAAGGCATTTTAAGCTTCTAATAATAATTATTAAAATATGTAGGTACTGTTGGCGCCAACCAAAACAAGAAAGAATATTTTGTACTATCTGTGGCAGCTCCAATATAACAAATCATATCAACAGAAGTAAAGTTTACGGAATATTTAGAAAGTTTTGTCAGAATTTAAGTTGGAAAAAGCTACAATTTAATCAACAAATTAATAAAAAAGCAGTATCTTATTTATTTTGTAAGTACTCATTTTAACATTTAGGTCATTTATTTTAAATGTTCTATAATTAATATAATTTTTTGTTGATTTCATTCATTACTTGTGACGGTATTAAGGGCCAATTACAAGAAAATAATCAATTATTAAGCCGAAAGGGATTGCTACGTGGAGGCTACAGTTCGATACCAACCGGTTCATATTTTACCATGTAAGGAGGCCTACTGTAGGCCTCCTTACTCCTTAACGTGGCAACTGCTGTAACAGCAGTTGCCACGTTAAGATATCGGTCCTGAACTTAAAATATTACAGTCATATCATATTAAATATGTCACTTAAATCTTATGTTATGGACGAAGGAGAACTATCTGTTCGTACGATGACAAAAATAAGCATGATATGAATATAAATCGGTGGCGTATCGGTAGCGAATGATGATGAATGAAAAATTTAGGCATGTGATTTCAGGTACGATTCAAGGCTTGAGCAAAGTCGTATTAGGTTTTCTGTCAAGGTTTTCTCAGTGGCAGCACTGAGTCTGCAACCATGCTCGGTATACCGCAATAGGCTTGCCCAATATTACGTGAACCGAATACCGTAGCTGGGCAAAATGTAAGTGAAATACATGCCTACCCTCTCGGGAAAATAAGCGTAATACTGTGTATATATAAGTATGTATGTATCAATAACAGCAGAAAGATGTTCTTATGGCCATATTTTATTGATCACCCATCCCAACATATGCATGCACTCAATTTCATTTATCTTTTTTTTTATCGGGATGTACCTCAGGCTAAACATTAAAGGTGACACCTCACCGTGTAATAAAAAAGCAGTCACCGCTACAACTTATTATAGTGTATTGAACTAGGATGTAATAGAAAAGTCTAGATTTAGTATGAGCGTGTGAACGCAGCTGTTGGTACACCTGCCGAGCCTTCTAATGTCGCACGCGCAGAATCTCAATAGCATTAGAATTTTAAATATCCCTCGTTTTCCTTGTAGAGTGTACGCTACATTAATTATGTCCGAGCTTTTTGTTATTGATATCTAGTCAATTCTTCATGGTTTGTAGCATACAAACCATGAAGATATTTAAAAATAATTAATCTTCAATTGGATAATCGTTCCTATTATAAATGTAAACTTAAAAGACTAGCACCCAGTTACAGAAAGGATGATCAACACAAATATTATTTAACCTGTAAAGTCTTGGGATACCAGACATAATTAAAAACTTATTGTGTCTGGTCGCCGGTGTGCCGCTGCGACTCAATAGGTTAACTGACGGTCATACTCATGTGTATTGCTGTGATTGCCTGACTGAACTAGTTAAATAAATCACTTGACATAAGTATGATTTTAAAACTAAATTTTTCTTTATAGATTACTATTTGGGTTTCAAAATACAGTATTCTTGTTAACCCTTCCAGCTAAGCTAGAATGCTTGTATTAGGAGTGGGCACGTCTGTAGTGCAATGGGTAGGATTCAAAACCCGCGACCTCTCGTTTGCAAGTCCAATACCTTATTACATTGACTAACTATTTAGAAACTGACCTTCAGGCTTACTGAGAGAAAGACCGTTATTTTTTATTCTGGATTATCTATACTAATATTATAAGAGGAAAGATTTGATTTTTCGTTAGTTTGTTTATAAAGATTTAACTCAAAAATTACACGACCGTTTTAAAAATTCTTTCACCATTTAGAGAGAAAGCTTTTTTATCACCGAGTAACATGGGCGTAATTTATTTTAAAAAGTAGGTACTATTACTAACATTACCTAACATGACCAACTTATACGCGAGCGAGGCTTCGGGCAAAAGCTAAATATATGCATTAAAATCCGTTATTTTTATATAGCCTATTTTGGCTTTTTCTGAAAGTAAACATCTCTTCAAGGTTAGATAATATAGTGATCATAAGGTTAAGGTTTTAAAACTTGACTTACCAATTAAATAAACACTTCATCAAATAATCAGTTCGCTAATTAGGTATTACCATTGGCTTACGTACTGTAATTAACTAATATATATACATATAAGGTGACGTGTTTATAATAATAATATAATATTCTACCACATACACACAACACCATCTAGCCCAAACTAAGCAGAGCTTGTACTATGGGTACTAGACAATGGATAAACATACATATATACTTTTTTTTTGTAAATACATACATATTATACATAGAAATACCCAGACCAAGACAAACATCCATGTTCATGCACACAAATGTTTGACTTGTGCGGGAATCGAACCCGCGACCTCAGGCGTGGCAGTCGGTTACACTAACTACTGTGCCATTGAGGCCGACAACGTTTGGTTTAACGGATTCAATTAACTAATTTAATTTAAATTCTTAATTATGTGTAGAGATTAAGTAATAATTAAAAAAAAGCGATATATCCGTATTTATAACATTCATGTAGGTAAACTTAAGACAAATGTTTCATAATGTTAATATTTTTAGTATTAAATAATTTAATTAATAGAATCATAAAGATTTCCCAGCAATAATTTCCATCTAATAAATCACACAAAGATAAAGGTCACAAGACACATTGTTTATTTTTTGTCCGATATTATTAAATTATAAACGTTTTAATTGTCGGGGATTATGAGAACTCTCATATTAATTACCCTCTAAATGAGCTTAAAGTTTCGTCGCGATTTAAAAAAGGGATGAATGCCCTTAGGAGCTTTTGTTTTTCTGCAATAAATCTAATGTATTGTAATTATACAGTTTAATGTGTGACAGTGTCATTGTCGTATGTAAATCATGCAGATCGCAGGGAGTTGAGTGGAGTGGGGTGGGAACGGAACAGCTACAATATTGGTACGCGACGGGACGCCACTTCACAGCCGGGACGAGGGACCCTGTTATTATGTATGGTTTTAAACACTTCAAAGTTTAATTATGAAAATATTAATTTAAATTTCAATGTATAGGAGATGTAACTTTATAGTATCTTTAGGCTGTTGGTTTTGACAGCCTACGGATTATTTAGCAGTTAGGCAGAGGTCAGGTAATTTCGATACTATGTGACAGCTGGTGGGACAGCCAAGTACTTATTTGTACGTCGATCGCGTGACATGTATTTACAGACTTAGTAAACCTTATCTCAAAATACACTTTAAAGACGTTCCTGACTTATTATACTTTACCTGAATAGATTGTTTGATTTAGTGGCAAAAATCAAAACAAATGAAAAAAACACATCATAAAATTAAGTTAATTTAAAACAATGAATGTGTACCTGCATATGTAACACAAAGAATATCGTAGATGGCCGTGCTACAAAGCATCACACAAATAATACTCCGATCGCTTACACGACAAATAATAATTAACAATGAATTAAATAGGCCCCTAGTACTGCAACCTCTTGTGAACAAATAGCACAGTTACTCAGAAGCATGTCTGTTACTTGTACCAGTTGTTACCATTGTTTCTTACAAAGCCAGAAGTAGCCACTTCAATATGAGAAACTTTGAATTCGCGTGTGGGAATGTGGGTTATTCCTATTGCGCAATTGTGCATTTCTCAATTTAAGTTCTTGTAAAATATAAGTAGCTTCAATTACATTTTTGTAATGTTTCATTTAATTCACTGTTTTGAACGCAGCTATAAGGTGCGACCTTCATTTCAAATAATTAAAATAATTTCGTATAGCGATAGTTTATTAGTGTAAAGTAGTTTAATTTCAGTATAAAACATTTGCGTAAACGTAAGACAATACCTATAATAAGCGTAACTGTTTAGAGTCCATTAAGTTCTTTTTTAAAATTCTGCTGAATATGTTTATGTTTTGTGTAGATACACGATCGAATGTTAACAACATAGGCATATAAGATATATAGTTGTGTTTGATATATAGTTGTGTTTGAAACACAACTATGTGTATTAGTCCTTAATTACACTATGTTTTTATCCTCGTGTAAATGTAATAAACTCACTAAAACTCACTTTGACGTTCATAAGTAGCCTAAAAGAATAAATGTTCTTGACTTTGACTTAACTTAGTTAAATGCATGATATTTATGTCATAACGGCTTCTATACAATTATATTCGATTTTAATTATTTATGGATTAATACAAATATAAAATATTCTTACACATATCAATCAGATAACATCATCAGTAAATAGATACTGAACATAAGTCTTAACATCAATCGGCATTCAATAAAAAAACATAATATTAAACTAACGTTTGAGCAGTCAATTAGGCGTCACGTATCGCGGATGGAGATAGCGCGATGGTGGTCCATTGTGGGGCGGCGCCCCGTGGCTGCGGCGACCACTCGGCGCAGGCGCACCATTGTCCGCACAATGCTACAACACTGTTTCATAGTTTTATAACTGCTGCTTTTACTGCCACTCTGATGACCGTTTTAGTGGTTATTTTGTGGGAAGCTGGTGTAATAGAAAAATAATACTAAAGAGCTTATGGTAGATTGCAGTACTTTAGATGACGTAGTAATCTAAATAGGAGCTGTAGTCATTGGTTATACTTACATGGTTTAAGTTTTATGTAGAATTCTATAAAAAGTAACAGCATGTAGTAATCAAAATATGATTTATGATTGAACGACGTCAATGTGCCACTATTTGCGATAAACTTCTTATCTTTGATCATTTAACCCTAAAATTTGTGTCAATAAAACGTTGCGTGTTAACTGTAAATCATAAAAAGAAAAGGTAGTCTTATCATGCTAAAATCTTTAAAACAAGAATAGCGAATAGTGCGGTCCTGTGGCGACCTCCCGAGCGCGAAACGCAGATCGGAACTGGTGGCTTGTTTCTTCACACCGTTGTCAAAGAGTTGGGTCGTTCACGTCTCGCGATTGCGCCTACAGATAAGTGGGTTCTCACCTCCCCGTGGTCGTCGGTCGCGAAAGGGTTCGCCGAATAATTGCAACAATCAATTTGAAGGAGCTATCGAGCAATTTGTATGGTATTTGTGCGGGCTGTCACCCGCTGATGCTATCGAAGCGCCTCGGGGAGCCAATGGGAAATGTTTTTAGTGGTAACGTTCTCACACCTTAAGTGCCTAATTAAAATGGCTACATAGAAACCTAGGGAGTCTTTAAGTGTCTTAAGCGTGTGTAACAAGATTAATATATGCAACTTCATAAGGTAACGTGTTACCTAAAGGGAGAGAGGATGTCGCTTAGTTCAGCAAAATCAATTTACATTCTTATTTATTTAATTTAAGTTTATCAAGTATGATCAATTAATGAACAAATATTTGATTCAGGTTTGCTAACAGTTGTTACAGAGGTGTATGATAAATTTATTTACATTGATGCATGTTGTGTGCCCGTTTAAGGAGTTGTAACACACAACTAATTAATTATAGGCATTCAAGTCAAATACCACTTACTTATACTAAAAGTCTTATCCATACATTTAGTGTATTTTTCTGCAAATGGTTATTAATAATAATTATATAGTTAATTAATAATAATTATTGTGCTTTTCTATACATCAAAGAATGAAAGAATAAAAATCCAACAGTAGTCAATACGCGTACCTATTTAATAAATTATGAATTTATGAGTCAATACCATGCATTTACACATAAGGTGCACCATTCAAAATCGCATAACCAACTAAACAGCACCTTACCAAGAATTTGTTAGACCGACTATAACTCAAACCGGAATTCATAATAAGACATAAACATCATCTTGTTGCAATATGTCACCGAGTAACAAAGCACTGCGGTAACGGTCCACATCATTTGTCTGCCGTAACCCTGTTATTTATGATCTGCCGAAGAACGAGGACAAAAACGAGACTGCTGTTAAATATTTGCCCTGAGACAAGAGGGGGCGATAATTCGAGGCTATTATGACGTCATTTCACGCCCTTTGTGAGGTCGTCACGGCGTGTCATCTGCTCCTCGAGACGCCTGCCTTGACTATCTCTCGATTAAATCTATTGTGTCATTTTTTCAGTGCGCGCGAGTCGGATGCGCCACCGACGATGATTTCGTCTCGTTTAGTTCGCTCGACTTCGCTATAAAAACACTGAAGGAGCTGCCCTATTGTCTCGTGGCCCTTTTACGAGCTCACTTTGTGACGCTGTTATTGTTTGCGGTTGATAAACATCTCGCCACTAGGTAGGTAGGGATCATCGTCACTTTTACCGGTGCCTTACTTAATAGAGCTCCTTCGGTTTGTTTGTCAATTATTGTCTAAATGAATGGCAGTTTGTGCATCTTTTTTTTAGGATGGAGTTAATGAATACAGATTTAACGTCGTTGATGAAGGATTTGCCGTTGAATTCAGAAACTATTTTAAAACAAGATTCAAAGTTAGCGGCTGCGATTGATAAACTCTGTAGCAGCAAAAGACAACTGACTGGTTCGTCTCAGGTTAAGACGTTACCGGATCGTAAATTAGAATTCTGTGAGGTTCAAGAGCTTTTTAAGCAGGCTACTAGTAACAAAGGTACCTTAGGCATACATTTTATTAAAATTGACACTTATTGGTTTTAAAGAGTTACGTAATAAGAAACTGATTTGACAAAAACGGTAATTTGCGATAGATGAACGATAAACATTTATTTTTTATTTGCATTTATATGATAAACTTAAAACGAACTTTGCCAATTTATTCTGAATATGCATATAACGAGCGGCAAATCTGATCTGAGCAAATATTTGGAATTCAATGAAATTTTAGTCAACGCTGTTTAATTATGCTTTCATAGTTCTCATCAAGACTTATGACATACTGTTAAAAGAAACAAATGACGCAAGAAAGCTAGTTATTAAAAAGGTTGAAGATATTCTAGATGGCATCAATAAGAGCGCAGAAAGCGGCGATACTCCTAAACTGATTATAAGAAACCAAACGTTGTGGAGTAACTGCATTTATGACTTAGATCGGTAATCAAAAAAACGGATGATAATATTGTAATAAGTATTTATTCCAGGACTTTCTCTTAATGGCTTTTCTGTTTCCAGAGTAACGTTAAAATCGTTCAAAGAAGCTAAAAAGACAACTCTCTGCTATTCCAGTGCTGAAGACAAAACAAGGTTCAACACTATTGTTTTTGTTTTAACTAAAGTTCATGAATTACTTTCCAAAAACATGACGGTCACTAGAAGGTAAGATTTAAGACAAATGTAATCCCTTCGTGAACGAACTTAATACAAAACTAAAATTACCTATATCAGTGGTGTACTCTTGTATTTTTACAATTAATTTTATTCTTATACACGGCCTTCGACTTATACTAAATTCATAAGATTAATCATTATAATATTTTGAATACTGTTAATAGCGACTACGTTCGCGTGAATGATATAGGTAAGTATAAACCATTATTTTAGTTATCTTATTTGGTAAACTATTTATATGTCTTATTTGGTAAATATCGGTATTGCTGAATAATACGGATATTATCTATTTATTATTATTAACTAATAAATAAAAGAACAGAGATAATAAAAAGAGAGAATACATACTGATGAGTTTCAGTTCGCCATATTTGTTGACTAAATAAGAAAAGTATGAAAATGGACTTAAGTAGTACCGTAACGTAGTTAAATATTGTAATTTTTATAATAATCATGTATTTTTACAATATTATATTATGTATAAACAAGGTACTACAAAGTATTGGATGCTTCGTAACCAGGTGGATTTAAGTCCCGCATATTTTATTATTTTAAACCAACATACTACATATATATTTTATTTTATATACTTAACCAACATTTTTTATATTATTTATGTAATATTAAAATATTAAAGAGGTAGCAATTTATTTTTAGAACAGATTAAATATTAAGTAGGTTAACTACTTTTCAGGATCTTATTATCCGTTCGTAAAATAAAGTGCATTATTTATAATATTTTCCAGTAATACAAATTGAACAATTTTGTTATATAATAAGTAATAACTTTACTTGCCTTTTTTAGGGAACTTTTCTACCAAAACGTTTCAAGGCTTCGAAACCAATCTAACCTGGATGTAGCAGTCCGAGATGTATGCTGTTTATTGGAGACTCCTCCGTGGAGTCTGGGTGTAGTGGCGACGGCCAAAGGGCTGATTGCTGGACCACTTACGTTACACTATAGAAATGGTGGGATCGTTGATTGTATGGCGACAGGAGGTACGTTTGACTTCTTTGATTTAATATTTTACTAGCGGTCTGCTCCGGCTTCACACGTGTAGTACAAAACCTTTATAAATTATACACCTAAACCTTCTTTATGATTCACTATGTCTATTGGTGAAAACCGCATCAAAATTTAGTAGTTTTTGAGTTTATTACGAACATACAGACAGACGCGGCGGGTAACTTTGTTTTATTAATATGTAGTGATGTAGTGAAGAAGGTTAACAAATTTGGAAGCACGCGTTCATCTGAAAAGCTATAACTTTTATAAATAACTAACTGTGATGTCTAAGTTGTTTATACGAATAATAAGTTTGACTTTATGACATTCTACACAACTGATATCCTAAATAATATTGGAGTTGCGAATGTGAGTTTGTTTGTTTCATAGGCTTCTATACCGTAACTACTCGACCGATCATCATGAAATTTCGCATACACGATGTCAGGCGAACAGAAAAGAACATAGGATACCTTTCTTTGAGGAAAAAATACTGTTTCAAATCTGACCTTGCCTACATTTATGTGAACAAAGCCGCGAGCCGTATCTAGTTTTCTATAAAACTAACCAAGCAATATATAATAATAAATACATCATTAATATTATTATTATGTGTGATATAATAATTACGTGTCTTTTACGCTCAATTAAGCTTATTTGTGAACTATTTTTGTTACCAGCCTGGCAATAGATATTTTTCATATGCATAGACTTCATTGGATACTACTATATTTACAATAAACTTTGTATGTAATGCATATATTTGTTTTATATATAATATTTTATGTACTATGGAACGGACGAGTTATTTTATGTAGCGTGCGATGTAAATACGAAGATAAGAGTGACCGCGAATTTTGCTTTAGGGAGAGAGATATTCGTTAACTGTGAAAGTTTGGCATTCATAATTATTATTTTATTGATTTGAGTATCGTATTTTCACTTCCTCGTATCCTTATCTTCTCTTTTATCTTTCTCTTCTATCTTCCGTAACTAATATTATTAATGCGAATGTGAGTTTGTTTATTTATTTGTTTGTTACAATTGCACGCCTCAACTACTCGACCGATCATTATGAAATTTCATACACGTTGTCATGGGTACAGAAAAAGAGTACTGTTCGCGAAGGACAGAAATTTATTGACATTAGTAGACCTATAAATCCAAACAAATTCTTTTTCTCTTGCAGGTGTGCTAATACCACAAGACATATCTGGCATCTTAGAGATCCGGTCTACCGCTAAATATATCCTGGTGGTGGAAAAGGACGCCATATTTCAGAAGCTTCTAGACGAAGGCGCTCTGCTTAGACTGGGCCCTGTTATTATTATGACGGTACTGTCTTATTTTCTTTGTCTAAGTTTATGACAATGGTTGGTAAAATTTTGTCAGAGAGGGATGTAGATTTGATTCTGTATTTTTGACAATTAAGGCGGGTGACGGCTTGACAAAAATATATTAGTTCAGGCAAAAGAAACTTCGTCTTCGAAACATTTTTGACATAAGCCCTATGATTACTATTATTTTTTTTATACACCAAACATGACAAACAAGTGTGCAGTTTGTTTGATGGTAGGCCCTCACTTCTAATACAAATATCAGTTATTACCGCACATTGGTTATCGTAGAGAGAAGGAATCAAAGACGGTAATAATGAAATGCATAGAAGTGGTATGTATTTAAGCCTTCAGAATACTCAATAGCACACAGTAATAGTGTAACGTACTGATCTTACGCTGGTCAACGGGTAATCGGCGTAAGATTTTATATCGATACCAAATAAATATATAATATCATCCCTGTTTTAAACGGTCCCACTGCTGGGCACGGGCCTCTTTTCAGAGCAGGTTTAGGCCATAGTCAACCACGCTGGCCTACTCCGGGTTAGCAGGTTTCACATATCTTCGAGAACATTATGGAGACATGCAGGCTTCTTCACAATGTTTTCTTTCTCCGCTGACTATACCTTCACCAAATAAATGGCAAAACGGAATCTCTCGATCGGGTGCAACCTTGCGTCTCGGGACCACCGAATCAAATCAAATCAAATCAAATTTCTTTATTGTGGATCATAGGTATGGAGGATGTTCACATGATAATATTAATTTCTACTATGTCCTGCCATTTAAGCATACAATATTTGCATTATGATAAAAATAATAAAATACAATTTTCAAATAGTCACATAAGATTAAAGATACATTCGATAAATTTACATCAAATACAATCGATTTGCATTATTTAATAATTCGATTAATGTAACAAACAAATTAATATAATAATGTCAAGTAAATAAAAAGTCAAATTAATATAAAAATGTCAAGTAAATAAGGAGTGAAAGGTAAAAATATAATATTAAATGTAAAAAATAAACCTAATGTCAAAATTTATCATTTAAGAATTCATTTATGTGATAATAACATTTTTCATTTAGCATTGTCTTAAGCCTAGATTTAAATGCATTGATATTTAATTTCTTGTAATTATTTGGTATTTTATTATAAACAATTGGTGCCATACATACTACACTATTATGCATTAGAGATGTTCTAGAAAAATGTATGCGCAATCTATCCACCTCACGTCGACTACGTGTGACTTCATCAGACAAGCGTGGAAAAAGATGCGGATTGTTTTTAACAAATAATGCTAACTCTTTTATATATAATGACGGTAGTGTCAGAATCTTATGCTGTTTGAACAGTGGTTTACAGCTATCTGTGCTTTGGAGGCGAAACATTGCGCGAATACACCGCTTTTGCATTTTGAAAAGCAATTCCTTATTCGTATAATTGCTCCAAAAGATAATACCAAATGTCAATAAGGATTCCGCGAGACCATGGTAGGCAGTTAATATAGCATTACAGCTTACGATAGGTGAGAGATTATAAAGGGCATATGCCGTGCTACTAATTTTTTTACAAAGCCCTTCAATATGAGCCTTCCAATTTAACTGCTTGTCAATTACCAATCCAAGAAATCGAGATGTATCTGTTACTGAGATAACATTATCCCCATATGCTAGCCTAATGTTAGATTAATTTTGTGCTGTTTGGTTGAAATGCATAATATTGGTCTTTTTTAGATTAATCTTTAAATTATTGTTTTCTAGTCATATGTTAATAGATTTAAATGTTTTGTTAATGTCAAATTCGTACATGTCATTATTATTACAAGCTATTGTTACGGTACTGTCATTAGCAAACAGCGACATTGGGTGATCAACTGCATGTGGCAAATCATTAATGTAAATTATAAATAGTAGCGGGCCCATTACGCTACCTTGCGGCACTCCAAATTTGACAAAGCGCTCTTCTGACACATGCGATTCTTCAATTTTTGAGTTCGTGTTTAGCCTTAAAATCTCAGTTTTTTGTTGACGTCCAGTCAAGTACGAATTTATTATTGAAATTAAACTACAATATACGGATTTTATCGCGTTGTTTATTTATCACTGTATTATAAAATCCGTATATTGTAGTTTAATTTCAATGAATAACATTCGCGTAAACAGAAGACAATATTACGAATTTATTAGTTTTAGGACGTTACCACGTATACCATATGCTTCAAGTTTATTTAATAAAATACTGTGATCTACACAATTGAACGCCTGTGTCATATCGCAATAAATTGAGCAGATTGGAGTCCTTTTGTCAACGTGTAATAAAACATTTTTGATGAAGTCAAATACTGCCATATTAATATTTTTATTACGCCGAAAACCTTTCTGTTCATTACATAACAATTTAGACCTTTCCAAGTAAATATTTAAAGCATTAGAAAAATATTTTTCGAAGATTTTTGAAAATATGGAAAGTAACGCTATGGGTCTATAGGACTCTGAACTGATTTACTGTCACCTTTTTTATGCAACGGTCTTATAATCGTCATTTTAAGTGCTGTTGGAAATATGCCTGTTTGTATGCACATGTTGATTATATGGCTTAGAGGTTTACATATTTCCTTATTTACTGATTTAATAATTCTAGTAGAGAATCCATCATACCCTACACTGTTAGAGTTTTTTAGATTTTTTATTATAGATGTTATGTAAAGATTTTATGATATTGTCAGGGCAAAGGTTATCCTGACGTGTGCACACGTCAGCTGTTGTGTCGGTTGTGCGCGGAGCTGCGGCTGCGAGCGCTCGCGCTCGTCGACGCCGACCCGCACGGATACGAAATCTTCCTCACCTATAAATATGGATCACTGGTAATGTATTACACACCTATCGTTTTATTTAGCATATATAAATATATCTGAAAATAAATCAGGATAACTGAAGGATATCAATAATGACTTGACTGAAACAATTGGGTTGGTCCTTTAGCCAGACCACACGGCCGGTAAAAAATCGTGTATACAAATATGTTCTAGTTAGTCGTTGTAATGTCCTGACGGCCAGTAATATTTTAAATAAGCCTTTCATTAACCTTTTTATATTCCTGGGTTGCATTGGATGTAGTATCAATGAAAGGCAATGGACTGGACTTAAACCTTAAACCCAAGAGTTAGTAAATCTTAATTCTGTTACCCTGATCCTGATTTAAAAAGGATCGGTAAAGTATATCTTTTTACAAATATCCATGTCAGTCGTCATCTCATCAATTTTTTTTTTCTGTTCTCACACATATTTCTCTTTGGCCTTTTATTGACTTTCTGTCCATTTACATTCATATTTATAGCTTTTTTACATACTTGCGGTTCATCGACACAAACGATTTTCTTTCAATTTTGCTATCACTAACAGGTCCAACTAACCCATGCAATCCATTTTCATCCATCTTCTTAGTCGTTAGCATCCTGATAATAATTATGAAATATTTAATTAGTTATTCTAATAACGCCAGCCCAAAAAATATGAATAAGTACCAGGAAATGTAGGAAATGTAGTATGTAGTTTTTTATTTCTTCTTATTGGCTCGAAGTGTATTGTGCCTGGCTTTCTTTTACTACATTAGGCTAAAAATGAGGAACTATATTCTATGGTTAGACTGTATTAAAGAATATTAATTCACTCATCGAATATATTCCTATTATATGCAAAGTATTTTTTTAATTCTTGACTTTTTAGTAAATTAATACGGCATTCTGTACGTTAAGTTTATAAAAAATAGATACACATTTTTATGTAGGTACTGCCTTTTATTTCTCAATAATATTTATTTGGGAACGAATTTAGATTACGATTTCTAAACAAAATTATTTTATAAGTTGTTTGTTTACCAGCAACGAAAAGAAAGAAAAGTACTATTTATCTATGTGTGCTGATAGGTGAGAGCAGCTTTATGTGCTGTTTGAGCTAGACAACGACAATGTTGAGTAACCTTGCAAATCGATCGATTTGCGCGGTCGCTATGACGTTGCTAGTAGACGTTAAAGTCTATGTAAATCTAGAACTTCGATCTGATACAACACGCAAGGTCAATAAAATAATTAGCAACATATTGTTCAAACATAGCTTTATTCTTTTGTAAAATATTTCTCCTCTTCTTCAAGTCTTCCAAGATTGAGATTTGCCTGTTAAAGCTAACTGGGTCTGCACCTCTACTGGAGAAATGCCATTCAGCCAAACAACTTTGATTGTCGGACTACGTTCGCTCCTTGCGAAAGTGTCACGATTCAACGTCTTTCTACAGAAGCAGTGTGCGAAACTCTTATTGGTTAAAAGCATCTTCTGCAACCTAGTATACATCTACTTTAACCTGGCGTCATAAGTAGATACCACTATCTTAACTGGACTTCTACGGTTTTAAGACCAGTCCATTAGGTCTCATCGATATGAGATCCACTGGGTTATGAGAATGTGTAAAATATCATAAAGTACCAATAAAAATTATTATAATTTATTCATCAACAAGATTTTCTATACATATTGAATAGGTAGCAGATGTTCTGCAAGAAGGGGAAAAATTTATGTAAAGTATGCCTACGATCACATGTGTTGAGAGCATTAAAACTACGAACCTCGTGATAAAAGTACCCTCTTGTATAACAAGCGTCTTCTATCTTTGGTATTGACTCCCGGGTCAGCCAACAAAAAGTTATTGGGATTTTCTATTAAGTAATTCGCAGTAAAAGCCGATAATCAGAAAGTAGGGGTGTTGCACAACCCTGTGCGGAAATCAAGTAGCCGTCCTGCGCCTGATCTCTCTCAAGTTGTGTCGTATTGCCGTTCCGTATTTTCTAGCTCTCATGTACTTTATACTCATACATGAGAGCTAGAAAATAAAGAGTGCACTTGTGTTTGCACACACACTTGTGCTCTATAATATCTCCTGAACTGAAGGTTAGTTGCCGTAAACATAGGCCGCCGTAACCGAAATTCCTTCTAAGATAATTTACCATTAGATATAATTCTGGTAAACAAGTCTTATTTGTATAAAAACGATCTTGTACGTCCATTTTCAGGCCCAGTCTCACCTCTCCTCGTCTCTAGCTTGCTCCTCCATGGTGCTATTAGGAGGTCGGCACAGTGACGTCATGACTTTAGCCTCCAACGAGACGCGTCTACCTCTCACAGAAAGAGATAAACGTAAACTGAAGTCGCTGATCAAGAGACCTTATTTAGATACGCCTGTCGGTATGTCATTTGATTTTAATAATGCAGTTCATATGTGTCACAGTAGCGTAGAGTGGGTGTCAGTCACCCAGGGCAGATTTTTTATGCCGCCCTCTTTCTTAGGTATTTCAGATTAAAAGACTATAATTTTCAGTAATTCTAAATAACGTTTCGACAAGAACAGTCATCAATATTGTGTATTGCACAGTTCAAATATTTACAAGATATTATAATTATTTATTGGGAAATTCGCCGCCCCCTAAAAATTTCGCCTGGGGCCGCCCTTGCCGCCCCCACTACGCTACACCACTGGATGCAGAGAAATTGTTACAGCCTCGTTTTAAAAAAAGTCAGTTTTAACAAGTGTTAATCTAGGAATAATTTCTGTATCACGAGGACTTACGAACATTTAAACACCGCACATAGCAACATCCTGACCTGGAACAACCAGTAGTGAATCACACACATTTTTGCTACGTGTAGCAACAACTTTAACATTTACGCCAGCCGTGTAGTAAATGATCTTAAAATCGGAAGTTAAGCACATCCCTATGGCATTTACCTATACCAATTAGGGCGTTATATTTTTTTTTTAAAGATTCATTAAAATATATTTATTATACTTTATTGTCACAATCTTTTTGAGCCATTGATGTAAGTACATATGTATATGATTATTGCTATTTTTATTAACCGCAGAATATTTTCCTTCGTTAGACTTATACTTCATTTGGTTAGGTACTTAAGTAAAGGTAAACAATCTTGATGTGACTTTTTATACTAACACATATTAAACAAATAAACTACTGATTAAACTAACGGTTCAATTGATTTAGTAGTCATTATTGTTGTATTTACATTGATCTTTAGCAGCATTTTATTTTAAACTGAGTTTTAACTGAAAAATAAAAAAGACATCTAGATTGTTAACCTTTAGTTATATACCTAATCAAATGGAGTATAGGGACAATCTGTTTTTAAAGGTAGACTATAAACGACGGACAAAGATCTTCGACAGATTCAAAATTCGTTAACTGAATGTCAAACACATGTCAAACGCATTAAATGCACGAATGGCGTAGGCGTTAAGTGAGCGCCTCTCCACTGCCATTAAAGCTTTGTCTACACCGGAAAAAAAAATCGCCACCGGAAAAATGGTCCACAAATCGAGACTGGGTGCTTATTGTGTCCGTTAATTGAATGTTTGTAAAGAAAGGTTTGAGATATCTTTATTTCTCATAAGAATTTACAATAATTCACTTACATGAGAAAGTTTAAACACATACAAACAAATTATAATCTTATCCTAGGTGTACACTTAGATATCGAAACACTTCACTCAACACATTCAATCGAAAGTACCTATACATTTCTAAGTTATTTTTAATTTTAATAAAAATACAATATATAGGGTACTAGTAAAAACCTTACATAAACAGCAAACAATGCCTGGACGCGCACATGACACAGATCGAGCGTAGCTAGATGCGACATGTGAAATAGTGAACTAAGGTACGCTCAGATTAGATGTTAAATAGTATTTTAATTGTTTTTAAAGGTAAGCATTGATTTTGCTTCTTTGATATTTTTCGGTAATTGGTTATACAATTTAGGACCTTCGTACATTAAATTTCTTTTTCCGTAATTAGTTCTTGGGTGAAAGAGGCAAAGGTCGTTTGCGCGTCTAAGTCCATTTTTTTGTATTTGTTGTTTCTTTGTAAATGTTATTTGAGTATTTATATCTTTATTTAGTATTTTTCTTATTAATGTATAAATTATATATATATGTAGATATGTTTGAGTTACATTTAATAATTTTGTTTCTTTATATAATATATTTGTTGGTGTGAGGACCCCGCGATATAGGAATCAGTCCTAGAGCTGACTATTTTAAAAACAAAACAGCAAACAGTCTTTATTACTTTTTATAAATAACTGAATTAGTAACAGCCAGTTAACTAACTTATTACATGAGTCATTTCGATACGTCATTTTCCGTCTTTTAAAAACCGTAGAAATGTTAATGAGTGGATATATTTTATATCTCATAGTTGAGCAATGCGACTAGCTCTTGTTATTTAACAACTTTTCTAAGAAACCTTGTCCTATAGATACAATATAGCATAGTATTATATTATCTGTGCTATAGACGTTTCAGTAAAATAACTAGCCTGCCAAGAGTGCCGTGTCCGTGAAAAAAATTCTTGTTTTGGTATCCCTGATAGTACTGTAAAAATACCGTCTTGATATTACTAATATATATGTATATATTTTTTTGTGAATTTAGTACGTAAGTTTTCCTTATATTGTATACTGAAAATGTTAGTTTTGGCGACGGGACGATCCCATCGGTCATTGGCCACCAGTGTAATCAGTCAACAAGCAGATGGCGGTAAAGCCATCCTTAATTTCATCATCATCCTAGCGTTATTCCCAGTTGCATCCCCAGCTTCTCGCTTTAAAGCCCAGGGTCCACTTCTAGTTTAACCAGATTTGGCCGAATATGTACTTTTCCACTGAGCGACTGCCATCCTACTTCTGAAACCTAAAGGCGAAGCCTAGCGATATTCTATGGTTAGACTAGTTTCAGGATATTTGAGGGTACTGCCTCCCCATAACGACTATCATAGATGACAACCGGGACCGACGGCTTCACGTGATTGCCGAGGTACAAGGCAGGCGATAATTAATATTAATTACGCACATAACTTTGAAAACATTTTATATGAATTTCGAATAGTCATTGGTGCTTAAGGTTAGTCTGACCGCCATCTTTCGGTTGACTACACTGTTTCACCATCAGAGTCATTACTGCCCAACACCAGTGAATTATGTTTGGGTAATGATAAATTAAGAAAAAGCATTTTAAATTAAGTTTTTATTAATCGGAATCAAAATCAGAATCTAGAAATTCAACATCTTCAAAAGAGAAATCACTATCCGTGTCATCATTACGCACAGAAATAATGAAGGGTTCCATTTCCGTTTCCGTTATTCTGTTCCGGTATCCTCTTGCTTTGTATTTGTTTTTAACATTTATAGTGTGATCTGTGAATTTTTCCAATCATTGGCTGTGACACTATTAAAACATTCTTTAATAAGACTCTCCATTTCTTTACCTGGAATTTCCACAGGCTATTTTTCATTTAGCCAAACTCCATATGAGTTCAATTGCGTTTAGGTCACAATGATATGGTGGAAGCTTCAAAACCTCATGCCATACTCTTTTAAAAGTTCTTCAGCTTCATACATTCGAGTTGTTCGTTGACAAGGCACATAAGTTCAGCCTTGTATAAGTATGGTTCATAATGAACTCCATTTTCAGTTAGCCTTTTCTGAATATCAGCCTTTAAATCATTCATAGTTGGTGGCATATTTATTTGCGTTACATGATAGCTAGCATTGTCCATAGCAATAACACTAGGCTGAGTTAAATTGGGTATTAATTTTTCACGTAACCATTTCATATAATTATTCCTGTTTATGTCATCATGATAATCTGCCATTTTTGATTTAGTACTGAATACTAATAATGCTTTGGGAACAAAACCCTGTTCAGATTCAGCATGAACAACAATATGCCTTTTACCCAAAGATATTTTGTCAATTATTCCGCTTGTGGATGGCCCTTGCCATGACTTTTTTTCCGCTTTTCATTAATTGTTCTAAGATACTTATGATGACGCCATGCAGTTAGTTCATATTGTTCAATAAGAAAAGTCTCTTATTTTTATTCTTTTTGAATTCAAAAACATTTTTGAGCAATAATTGTCTCAAAGTTTCATGACATCCGGTAATTCCAATTGATTCTCTTAAATCTGCAAGCAGACTTCGTAATGTTGGAACTTGCTTTTTGACACAGTAAAATTCATTGATTTTATTCCGTATGACTGATAAATTAAAATCATCTAGGTTGGCTACAGTTAGTGGGGGGAAAGGCTGGCCCAGCCCCGCTACGGGGTGAGGACCGTCGAGGCTGTCCGTCCGGTGCTAAGGCAATGGACGGACAGACGGCGCGGACCGCTCACCTACCGGTTTACTCAGGTGCTCTCCGGACACGGCTGTTTCGGAGAGTACCTGTGCAAGATAGCCGGTAGGGAGCCGACAACCAGGTGTCACCACTGCGAGGAGTGCGACCGGGACACGGCGCAGCACACGCTGGAGGAGTGTCCAGCGTGGGCCGAGGAGCGCTGTGCCCTGGTCGCCGTGATTGGCCCCGATCTCTCGTTGCCGACCGTCGTATCCATGATGGTCGGCGACGACAGGTGCTGGGGTGCAATGAGGTCCTTCTGCGAGGCTGTCATCTCGCAGAAGGAGGCGGCGGAGCGGGGGCGTGAGGAAGATTCTTACGCCCCGGACATCCGCCGCCGGAGGAGGGGGCGCAGGAGACGCGCTTATGTCGCTCTCCTGCCCCGCACCTAAGGGTTCTGGGTGGCAAGGCCTCAGGGGACCCTGCCACCCGTGAGTAAGAACCCATAGAGGGCGCGCGCGGTGTTCCCGCGCGCCTTCTAACGTCGAAAGGGGAGAGCGGTGAAATGCTCTCCCCCGGGGACGAGAGGAGGTCGGGTCCGATTGACCCGGCCGGCACCCACACGGGGGGGCCTGCTATGGATGAATCTTTTTAGACTCCCAACTGGCCCCCCCCATTGGGTGGGAGAGGGAACACCCCAGGTTTTTTTAGTGGGTATCCCAGCACTAGGCTGGTGAGTCCCACACGCCCCGCCGGTGCCGTCCCCTAGCCGTTGGGTAGTGCATCAAGCATTTTTTCCTGGGTGTCAAAAAATAAAAAAAAAGGTTGGCTACAGTTGGCTGTCGTGGACGTTTTTTCCACGGTGTGTTCCACTCACCTTGGTTAATAGTACCTTCTTTTTTAATTCTGCGCAATGTTAAATAACACTTACATATGAAAGTTCAATTTTTTAATTTAGTATGAAACACAGAAACACAAATTAATTTATTAAATTACTCATATTAAAAATACAGGTTCAATAAGAAAATTATAGATACCAACCTGTTAGAGAAGAGATATTTGTCAAGTACTTCTGTTTCAGATTTAATTTTATTGCTTAACTAAATTATTAATTGAACTTTTTGTTACTTCATCATCCAAGGTGGCTGGAAAAATAAATATACTTTATTAAAAATATCGAAAGAGTATACAGTACGTAACAGTTTCAGTTACAACTGGGAACAATGTCAAAGTGATTATCACCATCAATTATGAGATTGAGAAATTAAACAAAATATAATTTAACTTAAAGTATCAAACAGTTGCAGCCAACCTACCTGATGTAGAAACAATTTTATCCAAAATTCGTCGTTTTTCGTTTATTATGTCGTCAGATTCACTCTTTACATGATTATATTTACAATGAAGAAGCATGTTATTTACAATGCTGAGTAGCATTGTAAATAACATGCTTCTGACACTACTTTTAATAGGTTTCGATATTATAACTCAAAATATGTATTTAACGAAATACTGATGGTGATTTCTAAATTAAATTTTTATCAAGGGAAATTTCACCTGTAAAGTAGAAATTAATAATAAGTTTACATATCGTGTCTTAAACTTTAATTACGAAAATTTTCAGGGACCAGTATTAAAGAAGAGCTGACACTAACGCTCTCTAGCGGTGTGAAGGCAGAAATAGAGGCTTTAGCGCCTACTGCAGCAGCCCTCTGTGATGCCTATATTCCAGCTAAACTGATACAGAACGAATATTTAGGTTAATAAAATAATACTCCAAAATACAAATATGAAGTTCTTTATTTGTACATATGTTTACTTATATAAATGTGGATTACAATCTACATTTATATAACCTCTACCTAAATCAAATTTATAGTGCATAATACCCTAATTTACTTGCTACTAGCGTCATCTGGTATCACATATGAAGCAGTTTTAAGTAAAGAAATTCTGTGCTATAAATTGTGCTTCATCTACTGCAACGAGGGGAGGTTACGTTCGATGTAGTTTAGGCATGTAACGATAGAGAGCGCGAATTAAGAGACAGTGGCGCCATCTATTATTCAAAATACTTACTTTTGTTACATAAACTCTGACACTCCAATGTCATATTTATCAATTGACTTTAAATGATAGACACTGCCTGATAAATTGACAGTTAGTAAAAAATGTGGTAGACAGAGTTTACCTTTTTATACCAGGTATTTATATATCGTTCATCGTTTTCTCGATAAAATGTAATGAAAAATCTACAATTCTAAGTCAGTCATGGAAAATAATGGCAACACATCAAACGATAAGAAATGTATTAATAAAGTAAGATCCTTCCATAGTCCGCCTGTTTTAAGACTTACGAGCGAGACAGTCAAACGAAAAACGTTTAATGTGAATGAAGCTGTGCGATCCTTGGACCTGGCGTTGGGTAGATTGAAAAAGAGCAAGCTGGTTAACGGAGAATGCAGGTCGATGGGACCGGGGACGCAGGGAACTTCCGACATGTTCATGGAGATGTGCAACAGTAGTCAGCACTTCAATCAAGGTATCGACAATGCCTCGTTGATGTCGATGAATTTCTCTAATTACGAGCTAATGCGTAACTTATCTCGCTCCAATTGCAACTCCGATGGCGCGTTCAGCGGCAACACGAGTAGCATCGTTAATAACGCAGATATAAACGTGAAGGACGAACACTTGGAGAGGTATTTTCGCAGTATCGAGATGTGGTCCAGGAACTACAGAGACGGCGGCCCCAGCAACATACACTTTGAGTTTCCAGAGAAGTAGGTAGGAGTTTAAGGAGTCTTTTCTCTTAAATAAAACTGCCCGATGAACGATTATGTAAATTTCAAAATTTTATTTATTCAAAGAAACTTTACAATAATAACAGAATAATTTCAGAATTTTACAAATTAAACGTACCAATCTATACAACACTGTAACTCTTAAACGAGACGATAAGATTTATAACACTGATTAACAATAACGTAGATTTTTAGATGATTTTTCTAGGGCCATCGAACGGCGCGATATTTAATACAACAGTTTACATTCAATCTTACTTGCACATCTTAATTCTTAAACTAGCTACCTTTATTTATTTCTCATCGTTTGGTATTAATCTATTCATTAATGGCAGTATGTTAACTGTTGTATTCGTTTATCGTACGTCTTCAATCTAACCGCTAAAGGAGCAATCCGCGGCACTCTAAAGATACAAGGCGGACACTACGCTGCATCCCAACTGCACTCCACCCACGCGTCCGTCGATCCTTTCATATAGTGGTTGTACCAATGTGCCAATGGTGAGCGTTGACCACCTCTCAGTAGAGACGCGTTGGGGTCTATCTACCCTGTATGGCACTTGCTTAAGTGACAAACAGTCTTTTGACTTCATTATTCCGAAGGTGATTAATTTACTACTCATTTTCCTGATAGCTCATTTTTTATAATAACATGATATCGATCACGTTCCGCCTAATGGTAAGTGGTTTATGGACGCTACGTCATGCGTTGTCTACATATTAAGAGAGCCGCTGTGCTGTCAGTGGCAGGGTCGAGAAAGATACTGACCGGCTGCTAGTAGCACAGCGCTTTCTTAAGGTGCCAGGAAACTCTACCCATAGCAGAACACAATGAAAGGTTATTTGGTTGCGATCGTCTCTAGGTGGCAGGTGACCTGTCGAGCTATTCCAATTTGAGTGAAATATCTGACCTCAATGTTCCAATGAAAATTCCGCTGTGGCCTACCTGCATTTTTATTGTTTTCTTATGATTTTGTGTTTACGATTTTCTTTGTGTTTAATTATGAGAAGCTCGTAGCTATTGATTGGCTGAAGTCACCTGATTTGTCGACACCTGTGATGATGGACCAAGCAGCTGGTTTGGGGAGGGAACTATTAAGGTGGATATATTATTACTCCTTAAATATTCCATGACACTAAATTGACTTTGTTTTATATTACCCAATCAAAGGTCTTAAGATTTATTTTCTTATGTATTTTATTGTTCTATTCAGTCGCTCGTAACGCTATCAATTATTCGTTGAGTAGGTTGAGTGCAGTGTAGCATATAATGCAGGGATCCTAAGAACACAGCATTACTGATTCACATTTATACCACATCCATTGAATCTGGATAAACTAGGACGAAAATCTAAATTTATATAGAGATTTTATCGAAGGACATTAGATAAACAAAATTAACATTTACGTAGCTGTTCAGAGTTGGAAAAGTGAAATAATTGACATAGTCATCACATAGTTCCTACTTTCCTGCATCAAGAATAAGACAAGGTACGGAAGCTTTCGCTGTACTGGAAGACTAAGGACTATAGACTTCGAAAGGAGCAAAGTCAGGGGTGAAGCGGCGTGCAAACGATTAGATCATCATTGTGCTAAAATTTAGTAACAACCCGGTAAGTATGTCGTTTCGTATATAAATACTATAATATGAATTTAATTGGTGTTATCCGCTGAATATTCCATATTTAACTTATGAGAAATCGAAAGGATTCTTAATTATCGCGAGGTCGCCAGGGCTCGCGCAGCCGCAGAGGCCCCGCGCGTGCGGCGCCGCGGCCGGCGGGGCGCGGGGCGCGGGCGCGGCGCGCGGCGCCTCTCCCTCACAGTGTATAACTAGAGAACATTCGCTAATCAAATCAATACGTACAACATGATGTAAAATTTAAAGCACCCGGTTTCCGAACTCTCTCGTATTTTATCTAACTATAAAATCTCATATGTTGTGTGATGTACACGTAGCCCGATTTATATTGTCTATGTTTTGTTTCATAATTGGAGAACAAAGCAATATTGTTTATTTTATAATGGAAGAATTTCAAAATATCTAAATTAACATTAACCTTATCATAATTATTTTTAATAATTACAACGAATTCGATTTCACTAGGCCCTACGCAATGTCAGATGGAGACATTATAATTATTATTCAATATAATTTAATCCATTATCGTTACAATTATGCAATAGAAGAATCACAGCATCCTTAAGACCATAACGGCAATTGAAATTAATCTCATCGACGTATCGTAGGTATTTAATTAGTACAATGATTGTAAAATTTAGACCAAATTGGCAGTCTTCACAAACATGGAATGTACGATATGCGTCTATGCAGGTATCCGATAACACTTAACAAATATCGGCAAACGTTTATCTCTATACAACAACAATGAATTATCTAGTCATGTCACAGTTACAGAAATCAACAACAGTGGTGCCGCGACCCGAGCGCGCCGCGGGCCACACGCCGCGCGCCGCGCACTGCGTCGCGCACACGCCTACCTTCCCTCTTGTACTCTAGTACAGACATAGACATCACAACTTTAAACATCCTGATTTAAAAACTTAGAGACTGCGTTATTGAAATATCTATCAGAAAGGCAAATTTTCTAGCTCAATTTATAATCTATTTTGTACAAGCTTAATACTCAAAGTGTAACGGTTTTGAGTCCTACAGTGAAGTGGTATTCACTGACTACGAAGTTTCGATACTTTACGTTTAATGCTTTCAAGAGATACTTGAATCTATTTTATTTGTAGTACCAGGCCGAAGCGGGCCGTCGTCAGTCACCGCCGTCCTCTGTGGGCTCCGAGTAGGCCTGCGCTCGGCCGGCGCCTATACTGATCGTTGATGTGCTTATCCACTAGGAAGATTAGGAAATGGTGATGTGATGGAGCCAAAGCAGCTAAGGTTAGGGGATGATCAAGGTCACTTCATTTCTAAACATTATAAGTCACTATAAAACGCGTTTCACTCTATCCAATTACATATGATTAGAATAATTCTATGTACATTGTCGCATGAGGTATTTCAATAGCGCTATAATTTTACAAAACATAACATTTCAAACATCTGTAACATAAAGATTTAATTCCAAAAGGCCTAGTAAAGTTTCCTAAATGATAAGCTCCTCATTTCGTAGTTCACATGTTTAATAACAATCATAGAAGTAAAGCATCTCTGTAAAACTATAATACATACGACGACACGTAAAATAATTGAGTTTGTGTGCCTGTCAGTCAGCGATTCATTAAGTACGTAACATTGAACAATTGTGGTAACTGTGTTAGTATAACATTATGTACAAGTAAGTGGACACTTCTATAGGAATAGATAAAATAGAAAAGCTTGATAGTAAAGGCGCAGTAGAAAATAGTAGTAAAAGCCTAATTGAACAAGCTCGGAGTTGTCGCGTCATGACGAGCTGGCACGTTATGCTCTGCCCGAGATACGTCGTTACACGTTGTTAATACAAAATGTCTTCGGTATCTAGTAAACTTCTCATCCATGACTACAATTTATTCCCTATCTAGGCTCTTAAGAGCTAGCAAAAGACACAGTACGACAGTTTAGGCGAATGGTGCTGAAGCTGAATCATGGATTCGATGAGGAAATATTGAATTCGAAGAATTTATCTTACTCTCGTAGCCCGTTGTCGCTCGTATCTATCTATCTATTATAAAATCAACCTAATATTATTTCACTAAGTACTAGTGTTTTAGTAATTCAATTCATGCAACTTCTCATAACAATTTCATAATTACCTAATACTAATCACAAGAGGTCTCGCACTCACACCGTCGGTACAGCTGGTCGATGTGGCCTACACAAGGCGTCGCCGAACCGAACGTGGGGAACACATTTTATTAAAGCACTATGTCTCATGTACATATTTACAGGAGTTATTACGATAACAATAGGATATATGTGTGGGTGTGAGGTGATGCTCTATCTGTCGGGCGGCGGCAGCTTGGTGTCCTCGGGATCGAGGGACAGGCACTCGCGGAGGTAGTCCTCCATGGAACGGTACACGTGTTCGATGACGCCTTTCAGGTCGTGACCTTCGTCAGCGTACGCCTGGAATTATTATTAGTACAATTAAGCTTTATGTCGTAGGTAGGTATATCTTTCTTGATAAGTCTTACATAATATGTTTAATCAGATTTGACAATAAACTAATGTTTAAATTATAAAGTATCATAAATGTAATTGACACAGTCGCATCAAGATAAAAATATCTTTCAGCGCAAAACTGCTGGCTGCATACTTTAATGTTTCTGCCATACAAACACTGATTAATTTTTAATTTTGATAAAATTTTTAAATAAAAATTTAAATAAAAGTTTTGCAGTGTTTTCTGATAATTGGTTCATTATCATTGAAAATGTGAGCTGTTATCAATATTTTAGAGCAGTTCGATTAATGATAACATTGATTGTTTGTCTACCTGATATCTAAACAGCACTCCGGCGTCAGTCAAAGCTCTGGCGAGCTGCAGCGCATGCGGGTAGGGCGCGGACATGTCGGCCAGTCCGTGCACCAGGTACAGCGCATGCGCGGGCACGTGGTGCGCACGCTGTGACGCGTCCGCCTCTACATAGCCCTTGTAGTTCACTGACGGCTGGCCCAGGATGCGCTCCGTGAAAGCCGCGTCTGGAAACGCATGCGGAATTATGTAACACGATACATAGCAACATTTTTTCAATAATGGAGACATACCCTATAGGCTTCATTTTTTAAGTCATTTAGAGCTGACTGACGTTCTGCAGTTTTTCGTTAACCGTTCTTGGAGAAGGCTATCCTCTGCATTATTTTTGTAGACTGAGTTGTGAGGGCTTCGATACTACATAGGGCGGAGGTTAAAGGAAATGTACAAACGCTACTTACTATAATACAGCCAGTCAGTGATGGGTGAAACAGCAATGCCGCACTTGAGCGTCGCCTGCTGGCTGCCTAACAACATCGCAGTCACGTAACCGCCGTAGCCCCAGCCCCACACTGCCACGCGGGTCACATCCAGAAATTTGAACGTTTCTAATAAATATCTGGAATGTAAAAATAATATTGACAGTACCTTCTGCCCTAATGGTTCTGCTATAAGGTCCATTTGTTTTCTAATCGAAACACCTAGGAGAGATAATACTTCACATTAGCATGACAATATTTTGTCAAAATCCAATTTTCTGCCTCTATCGAGGATTCCCAGTTATTACGTATCATAGTAATGATAATTAACAAGTATATATGTATTTGGAGATCTTCATCGGTCTATGACTATTAGACTCGTCGAAGTTATAAATTTTTACTACAAACTAAAGGTAGAATATATGATTTTACCTAATAACAGCCAACTGATCAGCGACCTCAACGCCGCCCAACCTCCCCCGTAGTAAGGCTCTAGGCAGTCCTCTTGCTCCTGCTACATCCAACTTGACATACACCACGTCGTTACGTGATGACATGTACGAGCCCCAGTCCACTAAGAACTCGTCCGTTACTTGCTGACTGCCCGGCCTGCCGTCTCTGCAATTCAAATAGCAGCAAAATTAAGCGTATAAATAGTGTGTAACCTATTGAGTCGCAGGGGCCCACTGACGGCTAGACACAATAGGTTTTCGATTATGTCTGGCAACAATTATTGACACACAAAATTGCGCCGAGTGTTGTGGGTTCGAATCCCACACGGGACAAAACTTTCACACAAAGTTTTCTACGAGACAAAACTTTCACAAATTTTTGTTCTAAGTCTGGGTGCTCTTTGTGTCAGTTGAAAAGGGAAAAGCCAAAACACGAGTGGATAAAATTATATACAAACACAAAAATATATGTCTAAATGCTCGAGTTCTGTAAAAGAAAATGCCTTCTAACTGGAATAATTTTAGCGTCGTAGCAAACTACAAAAGCTGCATAATTTTTGCAAGATGTCACTTTTAATTTTAAGTGCTTTGAAAGCCAAATTAGCAAGAAAATTATGCTAGTATAACCTGACCCCGGTTAAAGCAGAGATATCACCCAAGTTGTCAGGACATTCGGCAAGTGCTGCTGTTATAACCAAGGCATAACAACGAAACAAAGTTGTGCCAATTTTATACTTGCCAAGATGAACTTGGAAGGCACACTTTGTCTAGGTGACGTAACTTTGTTTAGAGTATAAACATTAACTAAAGTAATTATTGCATTGTCATGCTATTCTCCTAAAAGTTTCCGTCACGAACTCACATCTAACTTTGACAAAAAGTTAGGTCTGACATTTCTTCAAACCTAATATCCAAACAAATTATGTTAGATCTATACATGTACTAAACTCCTTTGCAAAAAAAACGGGTGGTTCCGATTTTCTATATTATGTATTGGTAATAATTTAGTTCTAAAGTGATTTTAATAGCTAAACTATGTTACTGGCACTTAATAAAGAGTCTGGGTATAAAAAAAGTTAATTCCAAAATCTAATAATAAAAATAATAATCCCTTTTTCAGCTTGTAACTTTTTACTTACTTTTCGCTGGTTTGCGGTTAAAAGGTTATCAGGCAACTAAAACTAACTTCTCGTTATTTTTAGTAGAATAATTAATGTTTGTTGCATAATACTGCCTTATTGTGACTTAAAATAGATATCTTTGTGTTTATTGTAATAGCAGAAATTATAGCGCTGCTGGAAGAAGGGTGTAGCCAATGTTACGTCGTGAGTCGTTCAACCGACCAAAGAGAGAGGCAGAGAATGCAAGGTTCTAGGAGAAAACGTTGCACATAACCACGAGACGACCGCTTTTTAGTGACTTAGGCACTGAGGAACCGCAAATGCAGTTACATAGACCTAAAATAAATGTTAAAGATGTACGAGGAGCACAAGTTAGCTTATGGACTGTGAGGAGGAGGCTTTCAGCGGCTAATATACGCAGTAGACGACCAGCGCAGGCCCCCAAGTTACTCCGTGAGCACCGGATTGCTCGATTGAGGTTCGCTAGAAATTGCCTATCTTGGACACTAGGTAACTGGAGTGTCTGAATGGTGAGAACCGACGACGGCGAGTGTTACGATGACCAGGAAAACACTATGCCGACGAGTGTTTTAAAGAAATCACCCCTTATGGTGGAGGGTCCGTTATGTTTTGGGCGGGCGTAACTTCCAGCAATCGTACCGGGATAGTATTAATTGAAAATAGCTCACTAAATGCACAAAGGTACATAACAGAAATCTTTTGTCAACATGCACAACCCGCACTGACTGTAATTGGGGAAGATGCCATTTACATGGACAATAATGCTCGGGCCCAACGTTCTGGCGACGTAGATGCTTATATGCAAGAGGTCGGTATTCGTCGTTTGGATTTGCCAGCGCGGAACTCCGACCTTGACCCCGTTGAGCACTTTTGGGACCTCCTAAAAAGGCGAGTAACTATTAATCTAACCATTTCCACAAAACATCTCAGTGTAATCTCGGCTGAGTGTGAACACATTCCACAGGACACCATCAAAAGCCTGGTGGAAAGCATGTCAAGACAATTACATGCTATAATCGCTGCAAGGGGAGGTCATACCCGTTATTAATTTTTATTTTCCTATGTAATTTTTTTAATATACCATAAAAATACTCGTAGTCTTAATATCATTATACCCATAAAAATGTCTATTTTAACACGGCTCTCTGTGTACATTAACTAAATCACCGATTCCAGGATATAAGTGTTAAAAACTTTCTCATTGATAATAAGAAATTTCTAGACTATACTAAAAATATTCATATTATCCATAGAAAACCGTTTTTTTCGCAAAGGAGTGTATATTATACAAATCTCCTTCTATAGACTATCTTCAATACTATAAAATATTTTTAGTAAATTTTATAATCAAAATAATTTTGAGAATAAAAAGCGCTAATGATCGAATTGCCAACTTATCGGGATTAGAAAGTAGAAAAGAGTATCTTAAATGTAAAGACTACAGGCTACTCGCGTTGTAGTAGTAATTTCCTTATATATACTTATATAGCCTCCCTAAGACAATGCATGTAGTTCGGCAACAATCGAGTTTACTTATCTTATAACACTAAGTAGTAGTATACAATAATAAGGTGTGTGTTTAGCTGTATACTTACACATGGACAAGTACCGGGAAGGCAGCGTCTCGCAGCTCTTCTCTCCAGGACGGCGGCAGCAGCAACTGCACGCGCGCCTTCGACCCGCTGCCCAGCTGCACCTCGAATGAGCGTCGAGTCGGCAGCGCCAGCTCACGCAAACGTACTGATCTATATCCAGTATTACGTTTTAATACTTTATTGAATGCGAAAAAATGTATTTCTTAATTCTACAAAACTTCACACAAAATAAAGATGCTATATGGAATAATGGTATAATATATAATGGTGCTATAAGTGGTATATACATACATGATAACATAACTTACCTATAAGGCCTCGTATCATATAATATTCTCTCTAGCTTATGGGTCCTGGCATCGTGCAGTCCAGCCAGTGGAGGCCCAGGACCTCTACACTCCAAGACATAATGCGTTATCCCGAGCTTGGCACGCGGTGGCGAGAATACAGCACTCCAATACGAGCAGTTGGCATAATGTAGTCGCGCTGGCCACACAGCCAGTTCGCACGTCAAACACCGCGGTTCTTCCCGCTCTGCCCTCGCTTTCACCGAGTTACTGCCACCGCCGTAGCTTGGGTCTCTAACTACGTAAACCTGTCTCTGCCCAGGCCTGTCTGCACTGCCTGTTAAAAATACATCAGTCAAAACTTGCAACACGTAAAAACTTTATTCACACTAGACAGTCACAAAATCACACGCAATTCCCTGAATCAAAATATCACATGGCATTTCAAATGAGAGGAATTGTTGTTAATGTTCAGCATGACGAGGACATTGGGTTAGCGGTATCTGACCTATTTGAAAAATAAAACACTCAACTGCACTCATTCTAAATACTTAATTTGATTCGCTTCCTTCACCAAATCTGGATGTAGAATATGTATTGGATACGTGTCTTTGTCTAAACCTTTAATAAAAAAACAAAAAATAAAGATAACCGTTATAGAATAAAGCTTCATTTCAATGTGGGAGAAATTACCTAAATAATAAACTAAGTGGTTCTCCTGGTCCCATGCCAGGATTTCGAAGACCTCGACTTTGCCGTGTGAGAGCACAGCCATTCGCTGTCGCAGTACATCCACATGTTTAATATGTGTGTAGTACTGGCCGCCACCCTCTTGCACGGCAGCTAGCAGCAGAAATGCACTTCCATCTTCTGAGTACACCGGCTGTTGGTGCACCTCTAACCATGGTTCATCTGTTGCCTTTTCTGAATGTGTCTGAAATATCAGTCGGTAAACATTATACGAAAATATGCTTGTGCTATAAAATCTTAAAGAATACTTAATTATTAAAGGATTGATCTTTTATTTGCGATCCAATTTATTATCGGCAGCAGTGAATTAATATCAATGGCGGCAATACAACTGTCACTTATATTTTAATTATACTTGATGGACTAAGATGTGTAAGTTGATTTATCATAAACGGCTAAGATGGTTATAAATACCTCTGTGCAAGTCCAGTTAGGTGCGTAACAGCTGCTATAAACTGTAAGGTTTTGCGCTCGATTCATCCACACTACACCTACATGAGAATTGTCTTTGCCCACCCACTGGGCTGATATGAGATAATATTCCCTGAAATTGGTAATAAACATTTCACTATTGATAATTTTATATTGACAGCAATTATTGAATATCAACCAAAGTGTGGATATAAAAAATACGCACATTCCATCTAAGGTACCGGGCGGTCTCACTTCCCATCTCGGCGGGGACGTTGAGTTCTGCACACTCACTATTGACAACTTTACCTTTGGTATCGAACTGCCAGGCTGAAAGATAACCATCAGAATAAACAAAGATGTCAATAGAGGTACTTTTGATGTAGTCAGTAGTCACTAAAAAGCAACTATTTCAATAATAGGTACCTACATACACATGTAGGTATTGTTGAAATATATGAATGAAAGAGTTGGAGCTAATAGTACCTAGCGCAAAAATCTTTTGTTTACATTCTAAATTATCTATATGTTCATGAACACTATATAAATCATCATACTATATTAGGTTATATATTATATATATAAACTAAAAGAATATACAACGTTTATAAAACACAACCTTATTTGTAATTATACTAAATAAAATGTTGGACTTAATCAAAACCGACTATAATAAAGTCATACCGTGGGATATCTGACAGTGATCTGATCTGGGAAAATGGTATGCGCGGTGGTGTTGAGGTTGGGCAGCAGGAAGCCGGCCCGTGCCGCGCCGGCGCCGCCGATGCCGTCCGCGATGCGCGGCAGGCGCAGCTCGGCGACTGCCGTGTCGTCGTACTGCGCGTACAGCACCAGCGAGCCGTCCGACGAGCCCCATGTCGCTGACGATCTTTTCGTCACCTCCTCTGTAAAAGCAATATATGTTTATTGAAATTAAGTAGATATATTGACGTCATTCTGAAAGATTAATTTAGTTTGTAACTAGCTTGTGTCCGTGACTTCGTAGGCGTGAAATTTGGAAGCTATCCTAACTATATTTTTCTTCTTTTGCATGTAAGAAAAAGTTACAGGGGTAAGCCTCCACAACCTAGTGAACCGACGACCTAGTAAGGGTAGCGGGAAGCGATTGGATGCGGGTGGTCCAAGACCGGTCTGTGTGGCAACCCTTGGGGGAGGCCTGAGGCCTTTCGGCTGAGATGATGAAGAAGAAGCTGATGACACACATATAACATTCGTAAGCATTTCTTGTTAACCTAATATTTAGTATATTAGGTATTGTCCGCCAGCAATACAACAGACATAATTATGTACATACATCTGTATCAGACAGAGACAAATTCAAATAATATTATTCTCTAGTCATCATAATATTATTTTGGCTCTTATAATGACTTATTTCATATTTTTCTTAAATATCGCATATGTATAGACAATTACAATGTTATTATAATTACGTATAGATCGGCATCTATAAGAATAGTCACGTGTCAGTAAAAGAACAACATCTGGCCACATGGCAGTCTGTCTAAATCTAATCGATACATACTGCGAAATACCGCTGTAACGCAGTCGTCCGAGAGATTACCTGGCTAGTTGAACAGATTACTGGCAAACCACTTAGATTAACGTTTTAGCTTTAGCTAAACTGATACAAGTACGCATTCTAACTCAACCATCAGGATGTAAAAAAGAATCTACTGAGGCGAGGACGTTTCAGAGTAAAGAGCGGAATATGTCTAGAAATATCCATTTCCGTGATTTTCCTTGACATCACGGTCGAGTAAGAAACTAGTTGGTCCGCAAATCTCTAATAGAGTACTTGACTGCCCGGATAACTTAGTGGTTTAAATGGGCGCCTCGCCACTGTCACTGCGCCGAGTGTTGTGGGTTCGAATCCCACACGGGACAAACAATTATATGATCCACAACTTGTTGTTCCGAATCTGGATGCTCTTTGTGTCCGTTGTTTGAATGTTTGTAAAGTCCTCCGCGATGCAGGAATTATTCATAGTACGGGCGTGGTAATAAAAAAGATTTGTTGTCTCTTGCCTTGATATAGCCAATCGGAGACACCATTGTAGACGACACCAGGACTTGCGTCGGTGGTGAGCCGCAACAAGGGTGCTCTCCTGGCAGGCGGTCCTGGTCTGGCCAGCACCTCGTTGTCGGCCGCCAGCAGGAGCGCACCCTCCGTGCCGAGCCAGGCCGCGTGCTGCCATTCCCAGGAACGCTGACCCTCACCGAACAAGGGAATGTGGTGGCTGCAAACATACGTAATTCTTCCTTAAAATCGGTATACATTAGGCCAGAATTTTAATAATCTAAATATAAATATCGAAAATCTTTTTATTAGGACCATAGAGTTACACTATGGGGAAGTAGGACAATGAGGTTTGACTGACGTGACACTATGTCACGTTTGGTCGTCAGACCGTCGATGTTTTATAATGTCTATAAAAATTCGTGAAAAATCCTCTAAGCGCAATAAATGATCCATTGATCGTACGTTTAACTTACATACATTACATATATACCTACAAAGACTGTTTAAAATATTATATCCTATTTAATATGACAGAGCCAATCATAACTTATAACCTTATTTAAAATATACTACTGAAAACCGTAACTCTATATTTAAGGTTGCATTTGAAGCAATATATTTGAACAGTCATGCACGTTCAATAAACTAGAATTCTTGAGAGACTGTATTACTCATGTAACATAATCGGGAATGCATAAAATGTAAACGATCTGCGAAATGGCGAGGTAGTCGCTACGATATGAATTCACCACGCGAGGTGTTCGGCAACAGGTGTGTTGTATTGCAAAAAATAATCAGAACATATTTGCTATTCCCTAGCTACAGACTTCAAATTAAATTGTGTATTAAATCCTCGGCGATGCAATAAGTTTTTGGGGGTCATTCGGGAACGTAAAGTATTGCCCACCTCGGAAGGGTGTAGCTTCCTACCGCATTAAAAATCCGCTCGCAAATTTTGAAATAAATTGGATCTTAGATATCACATTCACGTACCTATCGTCAAATCGATTTCTTCACCCGCGAGACGACCGGTAGAGGAAATTCACAAAAGGGATATGATTTAAAAGTAAAAGAAAATCGGAGAGGGGAAGACACTCTTTAATATCGCCTTTAAAGTTATTTCCTCCGTAGATTTTAAAAGTTTTGGTTTGAAAATGTGTGCTGTAAAATATGGGTGTAAATTTAAACTTTGCGTTTAATAAATCGAGTGGAGTGGAATTGGAATAAAATTTAACTACAACTGATATAGCAATTTTATGACGGGCATGTTAATTCGATATGCATCGGTTGATGAAGAGATAATCAAATGTAAGAAAATATACACTCACAATTATTTATAATATATAATTATTTATTAATTTTATATATAATATTTAATTATTTATTTAACGGTATATTTGATTCGTTTATACTTTGCCGAACAAAAAATTATTATGTTTTACAGTTTGTAATTCTTAGTAGCAGTATGAAGTCTGCAATTATGACGTCATAAATATACGTAAAACATAGCTTGCAAAAAAATGTGGATGTGTCAGTCCAATACATCTTTGTCTGTTCCTTCGAGGATATAATATGTATAGTCCAGAACCTGTAAATGTATGTATGATGCAATTATTTTGTTTTAAGCACGATCTAGTAGCTTTGTAGCTAACTCACTGGTCATGGTAACTAGCGTGTTACCATGCTCGATTCAATGACCATCCTTTACAAATTCATATAGGTATTGAATATCTATAAAAATACAGTAAAATGTGGCAAAGCAAATATCATTTATATTCCAGATACAAAGTAAAACGGCAGAATAGTTTAGTTTTAAGACACTGTTTGTTTTCCAAATAAAATAAAAAAAAACACTCAATGCGGTAAGTATACCTATTTACTGCATAATGTTCAAAACTTGTAAAAGGCGGGCCCAGCCTTGACAACCAAATATCAATCTTCAGTGAAAGTGGGGTGACTGAAAACTAATTTACGGCGTATAATTAAATTTGCAGTGAGAAATTTAATTATGGGTGCTCCAGGACGCCTTTAACTGTGACCTTTAAGACGTTCAAGCATCAAATATCAAAAGAGACTTACTCATTTGTGACGTCATAAACGGTGTAGTGCGCAGTAAACGTCCGCCTGTAAACCTGCAATATAATAAAACTTAAATAACAATGTTCGAGGCGCTGAGTCTGGAACGTGCGTCTCGTTTATTTTGGAGAAAAAGAAAACAATTAAAAGTTTTACGGTGCGATAGTTACCTCCTTGATATTGTGTTGAAAGAGCACGTAACGCAAGTTCGGAGAGCACTGGTAGCCGCGCACATTCAGCTGCCTCTGTAATAAAAAAGTTACGTTGATTTGTGACTCGGGCCAGTTACAAAACACTTACCCTTAAACATAAATTAAAGTAGAAGAATGCATTGTTTTGAGTAAGAGGAAAGTTAGGCTGACTCTGTTAAAACCTCTTACGGTTGGCATACAATTCTGTGCGGCCGCGGGGTGAGTTGCGGTCACACGGCTGTAGTGCGGTCCGAGCTAAAGCCTTTCAGGGACCGAGTGTTGATGTAACAATGGAACGTGGCTGGTGACACGCGGTTATGTAACACCGGTGAAAACGGTACAGTAAATTAAGAATTAAAAGGCAGATTCAGTAAAAGAGCCGCACATAAACAGTATTTTTACTCAGCATACTCAAATTTTCATTTGCCGAATCCCGGCTACCCGCAGTATAATAACGTCATTATGGAGAATCGGGAATGTTCCTTTAAGTTTTATAGTAAAGAGCGGCGGGTATATCGACTGCACTTAGGTAACCTGAGTACGAAATGAGACTCAACAAGATGGGAAGTTACCGTTTCTAATGTCGTTACAATTTATTGTTGAGAAACGTTTAGATTGTATGGGTTCAAATTTGAATTAAGATTGATATGAGGTTACATAGAGAGATAGTGAGCAAGATAATGATGTTAATATACTGTAGTAAACTGTTTTCGGGAGATACAAATGATTAGTAGAGCCACTGGATTAGCCACAGGATTACTAAAATAACTATGTAGCTGTGCTATTCTGTAAAAATTATAATCTCAATCTTTATTGTGTCTTCATCAATAACCATAGTGACGATTAATTATTGTCATGAAATTGCAGAAAACTATGTTTTTACTGGCACGATGGATAAGAATTATGTAGTGAGCTTTTACAGAATTGCAGAGCTGATAATAGAGCGAAGTCGACTTACTAGTGTGTGATTGGTGACGAGAACACTGAGTGTGTTGTTGAAGGTGTCGAGTGCAAGTAGACCGCCGTCGTCGGCCTGGTACACGAGCTGGTGCGAGCTCACCCACGTGGTCGGCAGCCGGTCCCCGGTCAGATCCCCGTGCAGGAACTCGTCCAAGCGCATACGACGACCCGACCAGTACAGCAACTCGTCCACATACCTGCAGGACATTTATCATACTATTAACCTCCCTCCTTTAGCTTTTTAAACACGACGGTGAGCTTCAAGCAAAATTTAGTTTCTTTTCTGCAAAACTTATCTTATCAAAGTTTTTCCGGAAACTTGCGCATGGTAAGTCATTCATTAAATAGGGAACAGTTGACTGTTTTAAAGTAGCTTGAGATAATAAATAATGCATTATTATTGAAATTCACTCACCCTAATAGATAAATAGCTGTGACAATACCCGCTATAACAAAACTGATGACCATCAAAGAAAATATGATGCTTCTCCAATTGTGGCCATCCCCTTGGTATAAGTCCTGGAAAAATATTTGTTATTTTAGGAATTCATTGAATGCTACACAGGATGCGGTGTTGTAGGTGTGGTAAAGTAAAATGACATTCGTCAACAATCTCGAGCGAAGCGTCGCTAAAAATAGGCTAAGAAATCGGAATATGATTTATGATCCCGGAAGGTGTCGAGTTCAATGACGCGATATTACGAGCATTCTGCAGACGAAGGACTGCTTTCGATTGCTCTTTGCGGATTGTACAATGTTATCGCTACAAAATTCCAATTTAGTAATATTTTGAAACAGGGTTTCAGATTATTTGTTACGGTTTGTCATAAAACCTATTTGCAGGGTAGGTAGTAAAGTTTTCCTTTATAATATGAAATATTTAAGTTTCTGTAGTGTACTTAACATTCGCTACGAAGTTCCGGATGACACTAATAAAAATACGTTTGTTAAGTGTTACTTAGTAAAAGTAGAATTAAGGTACTTACGCGATATTTACTAGTTCTATAGTCAAGTTTAAACTGCTTTAAGCAAAATAAATCTATGTTAATTAGTTAAAAGTTGTTGCTACTTATTTTGAACCTTTCTTCGTAGCACAATAAAAGCTGCGTCCAAATAAACTGCTTAGGACCATTGGTCCTGACCATTATCCTGGGTACTGAAGGTCTAATGACCTTAACTAAGTCCGCATGATATACAACTCTGGGGGGAAGTTTAAAAGCCTACATTCTGAGCCGTTTAGTGATTATAAATAATGTAACTTAGGCAATATATTTCAGCAATTAAAAGCTATTGGAGTAATTGGATTACTTTGAACTTGTTTTCCACTTCCTTATTTGGTAGGATTTGAAGTATTATTTAGTAGTTTTGTAGTCGGTATATAATAGCATAGTTGTATAGTCAGTAATATATGGTACACTGAGGTGGCTGCAACACGTTGTTGATATTAGTTGTAAAATACTGAAATTATATTTAAATGGCCATTTAAAAAATGGCCGTAGCTTTCTTACAGGTTTCTTCTCATAGGTTCAACCCTTTGCCTGAACCTAGCAACTAATCTAAATGTAGCTTCAGCAATTAACTCCTATTGGAGTAATTGGATTGCCTTGAACTTGTTTTCCCCTTTCTTATTTGTTAGGATTTTAAGTGATTTAATAGTATACCTCTTCTTTATTTGGTAGAGTTTTAAGTGATTTAATAGTATATTTCTTCCTTTTTTGGCAGAGTTTTAGTGATTTAATAGTATGTCTCTTCTTTATTTAATAGGGTTTTAAATTATTTAATAATATAGATCTTCCTCATTTGGTGAGTTTTAAGTGATTTAATACCTACTATATGTCTTTTTTATTTGGTAGGGTTTTAAGTGTTGTAATAGTATGTCTCTTTTCTTAATTGTTTATTTTATTTTATAAATGTTTAGATCTAATTTATTAATTACATAGCATATATATATAAGCATATTGTTTTCTTTAAGAGGTGACCTAAATTGTAAAAATGTACTTTATGTAACTAAAAAATATTTTTTTATACAACTAAAGTGGCAAACAAGCTTACGGCCCACCTGATGGTAAGTGGTCACCGTAGCCCATGGACGCCTGCAACACCAGAGTTAGTTTGCGCTGTTGTGTGTATGTGGTAGAATATTATTATTTGGTATGGTTTTAGGTGGTTTAGTACAGTACCTCTTCTTTGGCAGACTTGGGGTCGGCGACCTGAAGCGTCTCGTCGGGCGGGAGGCGCCAGGAGCCGCCGCCGCCGCCGCCGCCCGAGCGGTCCGTGTGGCCGGTGGCGTGCATGCGCCGCCGCCGCCGCCGCCGCCGCGCGCGCACCCGCCACCGCGCCGCCCTACGCGCCCGCGCGTGCCACACCCACCGCGCGAGCGAGCGTGCGACGCGCGCGCGCACACCGCCCCATCACTGCGAACAACACAAATATTCATATTACTTTATGTTGAAACCTGTATGACTGAGAGGTCTTCAACATGTTTTCGAAGATATGTAAATTCTGCAAACCCGCACTGAGCCTGTGTGGTAGACTATGGCTCAACCCTTCTCACACTGATAAGAGGAGCAATGGGTCAGTTTAATACAGGGCTGATATTATTATTATGTTATGTTTTTAAGTCAACCTTAATGTACTTATAACATGCTTAATCTATTGAATCGCAGAGGCAAATTCAATAGATTTTAATTATGTCTAGTATTCCAAAATGTTTATTATGAAATTTGTCCACAAATGGCTGTTCCGAGTCTGGATGTTTTCTTTGTCTTTGTGTGTGTTGTTTGAATGTTTGTACAGATCCCCGCGACACAGGAATTATTCCTAGTGCGGAAGTTGTTTTCTAAATAGAGATAAATGTATATAAAAGTTTTTGACAGTAGTATTTTTAATGCACGGATGGCGAACTGGTTTTATTTGTCGCCTCGTTACTGCCATTACGCCGCCCGTGTGTTGTGAGTTCATAATTCTTTATGATCCTTGAATGGTTTTCCGGGTCTGGATGTTCTTGTTACGTGTGTCAATTTTTTTAATGTTTTAAAGTTCTTCGTGATACATGAATTACACCTAGTAATCAAAAAATATGTAGCTGCTACCGATAATGTTGATTTTATGTATATCTGCTCTTGCACCAATAAAACAACAAAACACACATAAAATTAACGCAGGCAGTCCAGGAGAATATAATGTCTCTTATTTAGATTACTACAATTTTCCAACAAAATGAAACACAGTTACGGCAATTTTCATAATAATTATAACTACCATTACCGTTCCGAGTGCCAGAGATTTCCCACCGCAAGTGGAAATAAAAGTTGCATTTAGTGGTGTAGCAGTTCTAGTTTAAGCTGAATTTTCAATTTTATGCGGTGGAAAGAAACAAAACATGGAACCGCAATGCGTGCCACAGTCGCTTCATACTGTACCGCTACACTAGCAGCCCGCTGTGGTCGTATCGACGCGCGTTACTTTGAAAAATTTCTACGAGGGCTATCCACTAGCTCCTATTGTACTGGTATTAAAGCCTCTTAATTTCTTGCGAGAATTTTACTATTGCGCAACACATCGACTAAACTTCATTTGTTTTAATAGACTGCTATCGACACTTTAGCTCTTCTAATTGTCGGTGTATTGAATATACATGACAGAATGTAGTGTCAACAGTTAGTAGTAGGGCGGGATGATAGATAATTTGTTAATTGTTTGTGCGGACGCGGCATGTCGATACGTACGCAGTGTGGGGCGTTGGAGCCCCGCCAACGCGGGCGCACTCTCCCACTAGTTTATACATTCGCTCGACGCCAACTTTACGAGTTCATTTAACTATTATTTCAACTGCTCTCTCGATGCGATTTTTTATCTAGATGCCGTTTTTATTACCGGAATATTCAGATCGGCCGATCATTATTGTAGACCGAATGCGCTTACCAGATAGTAAATAAATCTAAAATAAATAACTGTAAAAATGATAGCCGCGTAAATTGCTGTCTATGCGTTATGAGTATGGCAGGGTGCCCGTAGGCCGGCCGGCGTCGTGTACATCGTGCGCATTTGGCAAGAATACCGCTGATATTTCTTCCTTTTTGAGAGAACTGGAGCGGAAAGCGCTAATTGTCGGCTGCGAGTGCACGAGACGCGCACAATTTTTGGTGCCCTACATTATGATAGTACGTACTTATTTGTGAAAGAACCAACCACAAGAAAAAGCAAATATGCTTTTCTTTGTGAGAAACAAAATCGGTGTAAACTTTCGAAACTAAAAGCTGCAGTTTGCGCTGATTAATGGGCTGCAATAGACTAAAGCGTCCGGGAAAATGCGGTGAGCGACCCCAATTTTGGGCATTTTGGGTATTAAGCATGTTTCTTATAATTATCTCAGGGCTTTGCAAACGTTTCAGTGGAGATTTTATAGCCTCGCCGCGGCTTCGGGAGGCTTCGCGAGATTGACTCAGCTGCAATGCGGATGCCCAGGGACGGACATAGATAGTTCTTGTATTTTGATTTACGTACGTTTTTGATAGAGCCGAGAGTTACTTCATAAATTTTAAAATAAATACCTTACGGTAACACTTTTATCGCAAAGATGTTCCTTTACAAATTGTTACCGAAAGATTTTGAATTCAGCGTTTTGTTAAGGTTAAAGGAATTGTAATAATTTTGTTTCGTGTGATTTAATAAGCTTTTAAAGATGTGCCTCTTTGTGTGTCTCGAAGTGCTTTGATATTGCGATCTTATATAAAATAGTCTACAAGTGAGGTAGTACCTATAACTAAAAAGCCTAAGTCCATGCCATGTCCATATTAAATAAAACACATTTATTACGCCATAGCGTTACTCCTCAGCATTGTACTGTAGGCACTCTTATCTAAATACATAAGTATGTGATAGTAAACATGAGAAGTGAAGTCTCTCAAATATTTGACAACTGGCTTACATTGCAATATTTAATTATTTGAGGTTTGGGTAGGTAATAAAATTCAATAATTAATACTTATAACGAATTTGAGTAACATTAACGCAGTGAAGCGTAATCACAAAAAAGCTAGCAGAATATTGGTTTCATGCAAAATGAAGCTCCGTGGTCAGGCCATTGCATGGCACATTTATACAAGCCAAAAAACCCAACTTGAATGCTCAATCAAGAACATCAACGCGAACCTTACCAACAATTGAAATAAACATGCATTCAGTGTACTTAAAAGAGTTTATCCTCCATATGGAAGTGACATTGAACAATAAAGAAAACAGTTTAATGTGTACGCACACATCGAGCACACCATATTCTTAAAGAAGAAGGCAGACATGCAACTGTGCACATATACTCATACTTACTATTAATGACATTATTCATGTACAAACAGGACTATCGCTTAAAGAACCTATTATAATAAATCTCGAGTTAAGGTTATTTAATATAAGGAAGCACTTAATATTGGCTTACTAACCTTGATATAGATTACTTATACGTTAGCTATTTGAAGAGAAGAAGAAAGAATTTACTAAGAATTATTTTGGCGAGGTCATAAAATACTTAGTATACTTAGTATATTGAATGCATTCCTGCAGTGCGACAAGCTCCACCTGGTCTGCTCGAAGGATTTATAGCATTAATTAAGTTAGTGAGGATTTATCACGAGTCCGCTTCGCAATTCGACAACTTTGTTTCCGAACGACCTCTCGGCCGGAACCATTCCGTTTAAGACTCATGTTCACATACAAGCCTTTATTGTAAAACTTTACGTTATTTAGTGTTGGTTACTTCGCTATAGCGGGTCTTGAGGGAATGTGCACATCTTCAACTTAAACTTTAAGTGTACGAAGTATCGTTTCTCTTGAATTTTGTACCGACTTGGGTTACTAACATTGTCTATTCTTTAGAGGCCAGTTTAGCGCCCGTGTATTGGATTTTCGCTGGTGTAAATAGTCCCTAAGTTCCAGTCCTTAAATAACGCCGCACAACTTTTTGTTGTTGTGACATTAATTATATTATCATCCTTTTAAATCTAGATTAGTGATAGTGTGTCAAGGCCGGGCTTGTCCTGGCTACACGCCAGGATCTAATTCAATTTGTACACCCTAGTCTCGCTGTATATTTCGTTGGATATTTTTTATGATCCCATAAAAGCTATTAAAGCTTGTTCTGTTAATGTGTTTCGTTTTAACGCCATGAGTTTATTGTAAAAAAATGGACTAACTAGCTCATATATGAGGTTTTAATGTATTTGTTACAACTTAATTTATTTCGTTTGACATTTGTTGTTCTCAGTTAATGATCGTATTTATTGGTTGATTTATTTTTAACGAGCTTTCAGGAGTTTATTTAGCATCATTTTATCAGTTCATTTTAAAATCGTAAACAGCTTTTTTGTCTGATGTTTTGTCTGTTAGTGCGCTATTAGTGCTAGTTAGCTCGCTAATTATTATAGAAACCAAGCTAATTTGGGTGTAGTTTATATTGACTTATTAAGAACAGTTAGTATGTACTTTATTCAAATCTCGTTGACTAATAAAAAGTTACGTCAGTTTTTAAAGTTCATTAGGATACATATGAAATCGTGGCTATTCAATGAATAAACAGCACATATATGTATAACGATACTTATACTTAACCACAACAGCCTGAACCTTTCAACAGAAAAACAGCAATAAAAAGACGGCAGAAAATAAATAGTTAAAGCGCGGCAAACAGGCTCCCCTTACAGCTATAACTTGTGTTTTTCGTCATGGGTGAAAACAACAAAATCAGTTTATCAAACCCCTTGAAAATAAAGGGTAACTGGTGACTAACATAGTGTTATATAGGCGGCGGCCTAGCGAAGCCGGTGAGCCACGTTATTTCGCATTGGAATATTCTTGTTTTGATACTCGTTGTCAAATAACTTAGGATAGCGCTAACGTTGATTTGCAGTAAGAACATATTCGTAGAGCTGGGTACGAATCAAGTATAGTGTACAAATTATTGTGTGTGTAAGTAAGTTTGTATATATCCATCGCTCAAGAAACTGGATCACATATAATTTTCCGCTAAGCAAAATAATTTTGCATTTAAGCTAGTAAAAGTAAAAACATTTCTCTATTTTTAGCCAATTCGCACCGACTTCATTTTATACCACCGCTCCACATTTTCAAGCATGCAATAATTTGCGTACTGTTTTAATGTCTTAGAATACCTGACACAATAAAAAGTCTATTGTGTCTAGCCATCGGTGTGCCGCTGTGACTTAATAGGTTAATTCTATCATTAGCATGAAGTATTAACTTTTAGAAATTAGTGTCCGTCCATAATAAAAAGCTTAGGTAGAAGACTATGATGTTACAGAGTAAATAGATTCACTTTGTCGCTGTCAATGTATACTTAGGACTCATTTATACAAAGCTTTTACTATTTTTCGTGTTACCTTTTTTATTTACAGGCTAGAAGAGAGAGTCTGATTTTAGTTTATACTTCATAAACTAAAATCAGACGCGGCATAAATCGGATTATGAATATTAAATTTTTATAATTGTTTTTCTTTAACTTCTAAATCGATTTTAATTTAATTTAATAAAGATGAAAGAAAATGTTCTCATATACATACTGAGTAACAATAAAACAACATTGTTGATTGAATCATTATATCAATATGCATTATAAAAAAATAAAAGGAAACCTTTTAAATGAGACGATTCAACCGATTAAAAAACTGTTAATTAATGAAAGAGCTCTACGTGGTGGCTATTTATGTGAGTTACTGAATTCATTATCAGAAAGTTTATCGCTCTTGTGGATAAGTATTTTTACAGCTGGCATCGCAAAATCCATGATGTATTTTTAAGAATTTCAGTAGGGAAAGTATATCGTTCGATAATAATAGTTTGGATTATAATTAGGCAAGTAAACTTTTTTTTTTTTTTTTTTTTTTACGTGGCGGAATGCTATGACGCATATCCCTCCGCGGGGGCGGGCGGAGGGATTATGTCGGACTCGCCGGGGTAAAAGAAAGATGGAAATAATAGTAATGTACCTCCCGGAATACCGACTAAACCTACCACGGTGTTCCTCGACAAAACCACTATCGACGGGGCCGCGCGAATCGCTTTCGCATGCGGTCGCGACCCCGCCGCGGTTACGGCCTGCCGTATGAAACGGCAGGCCACTACACGAAAGACCTACCCAAAATAGGCACTACGTCGCTTAAAACCCTACTGTCTCCCCTAGAGGGCAGACGGACTCGACACAGAGGCGCGCGTGGGAACACGCACGCCGCCTCTCGAACCTGGTGCTGAACGGATGGCGGGCAGGCCCACAAAGCCCGCCACCCCCAGGTCAAACCTCAGGGTGGCTGGAGGTCATCTCGCGCCCTCCGGCGCCCGGTTCTGCGGTTGGGGAGAGGGTTTAAACGCTCCCTCTCCCGCTCCGCCACCTCCTTGATGGAAATTACTTCCTCACAGAAGGAGGCGACGGCGTTCCACGACCTCTCACTCCGGACCATAGACTCAACTACGGCCTAGGCAAGTAACCTTTTTTTTTATGCTTGATGCACTACCCGCCGGCTAGGGGACGGCACCGGCGGGGCGTGTGGGACTCACCAGCCTAGTGCTGGGATACCCACTAAAAAAACCTGGGGTGTTCCCTCTCCCACCCAATGGGGGGGGCCTGTTGGGAGTCTAAAAAGATTCATCCATAGCAGGCCCCCCCGTGTGGGTGCCGGCCGGGTCAATGGGACCCGACCTCCTCTCGTCCCCGGGGGAGAGCATTTCACAGCTCTCCCCTTTCGACGCTAGAAGGCGCGCGGGAACACCGCGCGCGCCCTCTATGGGTTCTTACTCACGGGTGGCAGGGTCCCCTGAGGCCTTGCCACCCAGAACCCTTAGGTGGGGGGCAGGAGAGCGACATAAGCGCGTCTCCTGCGCCCCCTCCTCCGGCGGCGGATGTCCGGGGCGTAAGGATCTTCCTCACGCCCCCGCTCCGCCGCCTCCTTCTGCGAGATGACAGCCTCGCAGAAGGACCTCATTGCGCCCCAGCACCTGTCGTCGCCGACCATCATGGATACGACGGTCGGCAACGAGAGGTCGGGGCCAATCACGGCGACCAGGGCACAGCGCTCCTCGGCCCACGCTGGACACTCCTCCAGCGTGTGCTGCGCCGTGTCCCGGTCGCACTCCTCGCAGTGGTGACACCTGGTTGTCGGCTCCCTACCGGCTATCTTGCACAGGTACTCTCCGAAACAGCCGTGTCCGGAGAGCACCTGAGTAAGCCGGTAGGTGAGCGGTCCGCGCCGTCTGTCCATCCATTGCCTTAGCACCGGACGGACAGCCTCGACGGTCCTCACCCCGTAGCGGGGCTGGGCCAGCCTTTCCTCCCACTTGGCCTCGAGGACCAGTCGAGCCTGGGACCTTCGCGTCTCCACCGCCCCGTGAGTGGGTTCCTCACCATGGAGCCGGAGGTCCACGCGCCAGTGATACACCGACGCTTGGACCTCCGCCTCCAAATCCCAGGGCGGCGATGCCGCCAGGATGCACGCCGCCTCAAAGGAGACGGTGCGGTACGCCCGCGACACCCTGATCGCCATCGCCCTCTGAGGTTTCCTCAAGAGGGCGATGTTTCGGCGATCGAGGGCGCCGGCCCAAATGGGCGACCCGTAAAGGGCCATCGACCGCACCACCCCCAAATAGAGGCGGCGGCAGACGACACTCGGCCCCCCGATATTCGGCAGCAGAGAGCTAAGCGCTCCCGCCGCCGACATCAGCCGGGGGGCCAGGCGGCTAAAATGGACGCGAAAGTTCCAGCGGCCGTCGAGGTGGAGCCCCAAGTATTTCATACTCGGCTCCACCCCGATGCGGACCCCTCCAACTATGATGTGGGCATCTGGTGGCGGCGCCCGCCGAGGCCCATGAAATAACAGGGCCTCGGACTTTTCCAGCGCCACCTCCAGTCCCAACATCCTAATTCTACCGACAACCAGGGCCACCCCTGCCGTGGCAAGACGGGCAGCTGCCCCGTAATCCTCTCTAGGCAAGTAACCTAACCTAACTAAACCTTTTTTTTTTTTTTTTTTTTTGTTTCCCAGGAAAAATGCTTCATGCACTACCCGCCGGCTAGGGGACGGCACCGGCGGGGCGTGTGGGACTCCCAGCAAGAAGACGCGCTGGTATACCCACTAAAAAACCTGGGGTGTTCCCTCTCTCACCCAATGGGGGGGGCCAGTTGGGAACTTAAAAGATTCAACCATAGCAGGCCCCCCCGTGTGGGTGCCGGCCGGGTCATTTTTTTTCGGACCCGACCACCTCTCGTCCCCAGGGGAGAGCCTGACTGCTCTCCCCTTTCGACATCAGAAAGGCGCGCGGGAACACCGCGCGCGCCCTCTCGGGGCTTTTAGTTTACGGGTGGCAGGGTCCCCTGAGGCCCCGCCACCCGGAGCCCCTAGGTGGGGGGCAGGAGAGCGACATAAGCGCGTCTCCTGCGCCCCCTCCTCCGGCGGCGGACGTCCGGGGCGTAAGGATCGTCCTCACGCCCCCGCTCCGCCGCCTCCTTCTGCGAGATGACAGTCTCGCAGAAGGAACTCATTGCGCCCCAGCACCTGTCGTCGCCGACCATCTTGGATATGACGGTCGGCAACGAAAGGTCGGGGCCAATCACGGTGACCAGGGCACAGCGCTCCGCGGCCCACGCCGGGCACTCCTCCAGCGTGTGCTGCGCCGTGTCCCGGTCACACACCTCACAATGGTGACATCTGGTTGTCGGCTCCCTACCGGCTATCTTGCAGAGGTACTCTCCGAAACACCCGTGTCCGGAGAGCACCTGAGTAAGCCGGTAGGTGAGCGGTCCGCGCCGTCTGTCCGCCCATTCTCTTAGTACTGGACGGACAGCCTCGACTGTCCTCACCCCGTAGCGGGGCTGGGCCAGTCGCTCATTCCACCTGGCCTCCAGGACCAGTCGAGCCTGGGACCTTCGCGTCTCCACCATCCTGTGCGTGGGCTCCTCGCCATGGAGGCGGAGGTCAGCGCGCCAGTAATACACTGACGCTTGGACCTCCGCCTCCAAATCCCAGGGCGGCGATGCCGCCAAAACGCACGCCGCCTCATAGGAGACGGTGCGGTACGCCCGCGACACCCTGATCGCCATCGCCCTCTGAGGTCTCCTTAGGAGGGCGACGTTTCGGCGATTCAGGGCGCCAGCCCAAATGGGCGACCCATAAAGGACCATCGACCGCACCACCCCCAAATAGAGGCGGCGGCAGAACCTAACTAAACCTAACCTAACTAATATTATACGAGTACCTAAATGCGAAAGTGAGTTTGTTTGTTACGCTTTCACGCCTTAACAACTCGACAGATCGTCATGAAATATTGCATACACTTTGTCAGGAGTAGAGACAAGGACATAGAGTACCTCTCATTTATAAAAATAATGCTGCTCCCGAGATAAATAAATTTTAAATAATATATAGACAACATTTATGATAATGCGAGCCGCGGACAAAACCTAGTCTTCTTCTCCCTAGCCTTTATTATTTCCATGTCACTTGGGGGTCGGCTTTTCTGGTCTAACCGGATTTGTCTGGATATCGGTTTTTACACGGAGCGGCTGCCACCTGACCTCTGCAACCCGAAGGCTTACGATACCCTAAGGCTAGATTAGTGTCAGGATATTATAGGGCACTGACTTCCCAATAACGACTGCCATAGATGTTCATGGCAGCCGGGTCCGACGGCTTAACGTGCTAGTAATTAATAAAATTTGAATATCCACTTTTCAGAACTAATCAGCTAATCGATTTAATTGTTTACGTTATTAAAGTGATTATCTCCTCAATACCAATGTGCCAAGTGTGTGTTGTGTGTTCTAATCCCTCATAGGTTATAAAATTGCACAGCCCTTATAAATATGCTGAGTCAGTTTCGCTAAGTATAGTATAATTTAGAAGTACAGAAAACGTTTTCAAAAGTAATATATGTTTTGGAATCCAATCAAATCTATGATATAGTTAGAATAGAAGAGTTGATTTTAAATTGCTACTTTTCATTGTATTTTAGCGATACCGAAAAGACAGATGACACTTTCGTTGTACACAATCAAACAAATCTAGCGCAAAGTTGGGCTACTAAAAAGTACACATATCATAATGTTGTAAACTGCCAAATTAAAAATATTCTGTAATATGTGTATAGCAACTTAACATATCGCTTTTATTCAATCTGATACAAAGAAGCGAAACAATAATTGCACTCATGGGTTACGGTGTGTTCCTTTGTTGTTAATCTTTTTTAAACACAATCAATGCAGTGGTATTAAAAATGCTTATTTAATGAATTTGTTATAAAGAGCTATTGTTATAATAGTTCACATTGCCCATAGTTTGGTACTTTCAGCTTGGATTTCAATTTAATCCGGCATGTTTATGTGAGGTTTTAATGGCTCCTTGATCGCCAGTGCGATATCACAGCAAGATCTCGACGCTCTACAGCTAATAATTTAATTTTACTTGGCGAGCAGCCCACCCTCACACCTGCACACCTACAAACTTCAAATTCTACGAAATTCACTCAACTTCACTATAACTAGACTTGATATGAATAATATAAATATTGCAATGAAAATGTGGCCGTCGTGGGATATCATATTGAGAATTTTGCAACATTTTGAGCATCTTAAAGTTTAGTCAAATTTCAATTAAATAAGCGACTATATATTTCTTGAGTACTGGATTTTAGTAGTACGGCTTACGTAAAACTGTACTGCAAAAAAATTTGGTTTCATTGCCTATTCAAACTTCGGAATAACACTAAAATGAATGAGTAATTGTTCTCAATATTAAACACTTGAATTGTGTTTGAACAATATATGTATATTGTTATTGCATAACTTGCTATAACATGTTCTTCACGTTGCCCTCTAATATTGACAGAGAGAACTGTCCCTTGGATTGATATATATCTAAATGTGATTGGCAAAAGCGACGATTCGTATTCCTCTGTTTCCTCCTCCAAAATCGGATAAATTTCTTAGTTTTTCCATTTACTGTACGAGGATAAAATATTCTATGCATTGCTTTTCGTGGTGAGCCTTGCAAGATTAGAGTATTGGATATTTAAGACAACCTTTAAAACAAGGCATTTGTGATATTGTCTGCAATTTCCCTTTTAAGTAAAGTATATAATTTTTAAATATGAGTCACGTGGTTTGATATCTGTACCATATTATGGATATCGGTAGCGACGCTCATTGAATGTTTTAAAAAATAGAATTGAGATGTTCTATCATTTAAACTGCAGGACCATACAGGGTCTTTTGCTTCGATGATAAAGTATGCAAGTCAAAGTATATTAAAGTGTCTCACGTCTATTCCTATTATTCGCATCCATATTAATCTTAATATTAGCCATGCCATCAACTACTATTCCACCATTGCAACCCACAAGCATTCTGCTTGTATGCCCTGAAAGAATATTTGGGACAAAGGATAGGAGGGTAAAATTGTCAGACAATCATCGATATACTCTTTAACCAACAATTCCATTTAAAATATTTTATTTTAATTATAAAAATAAATATTTTACTGGCAATTTATATAAAATAATTATATAAAAATGTTTATTATTCTTACATTCATATTTAGGTCTATGTTTACCGAAATCTCTAAAAATAAAAAGGGTATTTTGAGACAAGCTAAAGTACACAAAAACAGACAGCATTTTAAATAGCAAGACAAAGATCTAACGATATAACAGTACTTTTATGAATAAATTATATCTAGAACCTAGGTAATGAAAGATTCTGTATTCCAACACGAGAATCTCAATTGAATTAGAGTCAGTTCGATTAGTCACATATTCAACCGTGCGTCTGCTTCCAACCCGCTTAAAGAGCTTTGACAAGATTATCAACTATATTCTAAACACGGAGGATACAGTTTATATCCAAATATTCAACTAATACCAGTTAGCAATACTGCGCGCATAGAATAATAACACAGAATGAAAGTGTTATTGGGGTATTCTATTATAATATTTATAATATAACATTCACCGTAGTAGCACGGGATTTGTGACTCGCACATGGCAGTAGGCTCGTCCGCTATTACTTAGAACGTAAAATATTAGTCCTGTTAGTAAACTGTTTCAATGTTGGGTACGGAACTTAAAGGAAGGGTATGTGCATATATACAGGTGCCTGTTCATGTGTCTATGATAACTGGCACAAAACAATTATATACGAGCATGTGAGAATAGTAGCATCAAGAATGAGCTTTAAAAATATGCAGTTATGTTCATTGACACACGGCACACGGAGCCATTTGTGTCGTTTTTTAAATAAGATGACGTACGACCTGATTGAAGATAAGCAGATACCGCTACCCATGGGCGCTGGCAGCAGGGTGCAAGGGGGTGCAACCCCTTGCCAGAAAAGAAAATACATACAACACAATTTTTTTTCGCTATGCTAAATTTATTTAATAAAAACCCGCGCGATTTAATTTAACATTACATTTATCTGCATTATATACATGTAATGTATAATTATATATTTTATATTAGTTAATGTATACATATATATAACACAGAATGAAAGTGTTATTGGGGTATTCTGTTATAATATAACATTTACCGTAGTAGCACGGGATTTATGTCCCGCACATGCACTCGCACATATCTATTGAAATAAATAGCAATAATATTATTTATTTGAGATAATGTTTAGATGTAGATGCACCTCCCTGAAAATAATCCTGGCGGCGCCCATGCCGCTACCTATAGTCGTTTGCGACACCAGAGATATCACTCGTTACCAATCTTTATCAACTGTGCTGTCTATACAAGGAACAAAATATCTGGTCTGCTGTTACGATCTTCAATATGCTGGAGGTATTTCCCCAGCCTGTTCCAATTTAAGCGAAATCCCGCTGGCCCTGCCTTAACTTAATAAACTAAACTACTTTAACTTAATTTATTGTTAGTATATAGTATATGCCAAACAAAGCTAAGCCTTATATGTATGTTGTTACTCTGAGACAACGTATGCAATATTAATAAATAGTTTTGTTCAATTCTCTGGTGCGAACAATATCGCGCTCACTGCTGTAGCGGCGTCTCTATGAATCTAAGTCTCGGGAGGATTCAGTTGTCGTGGTGGTGGCAGGCTCGGTCGACTTGTTACTTTTGCGAGACGGATGAACCATCCCTCGCTTACAAACTTGTGTACTACAACACGTTATTCTACACCTAAGTGATTGATTTCCGGCCTCTATCGAACCTTACACTTTATAAACAGTTATATACACGTTACGGCTTTTAAAATTGATGAGGCTCCATCAAAAGATAAGCACACCATTCTTATTAAACATTGCGCAGTCTATGAGATTGCTTCTACTGCATATAAATTACATGTATTGGCAGAGAATTCACATATAATATGATAGATAGGTGATATAATGTATGGATTCTTGCCGAGTCGAAATTTGCATAAAAGTCGTAAAATATCTCTAGAGTAACTCTCGTATCGCTTTTTTACCGATAGTAGATGTTACGTAGCAGCAGAAAGGAACGAGAAATATACCTAGTAATACTGATCATAAAGGGGTTTCTTTAAAAAATGTAATATCGTCGAGGTGAGGCGTAGGCGACATTCATTTTCCGTGGGAGTGTCTCGTCTGTAAAGGGGCTTTCCGGGATTTGCCTACTATGAATACGACTGAGCTCTATTTATACTTTATAACAAGACTACAGAAAGTCTTTTAAAGTAGAACGGGAGTCGACTTGATTGAAATCTTTAAAACTCCGACTTTACATTTTATAAGGATTATTTTCTTGGGAGGCGCCCGTTAAAACGTTCGCAAGGTAATCTTTTTTGTTTGTTTATCCGACTTTTGAGGACAATTTATTAGTAATAACTCAATCTCAATCTAAGATAGCTTCAACAGTTTTTATTTAAAACGTTACTGAGCTGGATTACAATCTTTACTGTACCGAACATTGCAATTACCTGATCTCGTGATGAGGTCGAGCCGAGAGTAGGACGACTAAGTTCCTTGAGTAGGCGTTGTGTTGTCAGCAAAACTCTATTTATCTCTGCACCAGGTGTTGACAACACTCACAGTTTTTTCAGACAGACTATTAGTGGTATCAGTTCTGTACTATCTTATAGTACACCTTTCAATAGTGGCGTACTGACTATTGTCAGTTGAAATTCATATATTTTAGAATATATTTATCACCGTCTATCGAGCACAATGCTTGGTCTCCGACGCTTGCATTTAAATATTGCACAAGAATTTCGTACGGTTCCGCAATTTTCAAAATGTTTGCTAATGAGATAGAATGAAAATCACTGTGGTTTAGGAAGGTAGATACTGTCTAAGACGTATTTAAAAATCATAATAATTATTCTACTAAACATAGCACATTTTTTAACAGTGCGCATATAAAAGGCTTCGTTTATCTGCTACTAATTTAATGTAAGGTCGGGGCGTATTTAAAAATACTTTTATATGTTCTGCGCACGACGAAAAAATATTTTTGATTATTTCATGGATTACCGGAATGCGAGTGAATATCTACCGCTGTTTAATTTTCAATTCATGTTTATCCGATATCTGAGTAATTTGCATGCAGCCAGTGATTTAAATAATGATCCACGGTAGGCCGAGCCAATCTCTCCGTTAAGTTATGGTAATCTGCTTCTTGAATATTATTATCTAGGTACCTCCCTCTAAATCATGTCGGTGCTGCTTCCCTTTGCTTTCATTTTGCGCTTTGTGTGTGTCCTTATTTATGAGAATACCTTTGTATATTTGTGTTGTATGAAATTTACGTAACAAGCGATGTACGTTACGCTTACGGCGAGCCGTGTTCAACGAAGCGTCATTTTTGAAAATCTCGTGGTTTTATTTGATCTTTTATAAAAGTATCGCCATGGACACGTTATTAAACGTTCGCATCGAATAGTTCCCTTGTTTGCGTGCTATGTAAGTTAAACGACAGCTTAATATTTTGCTGGTGAAATATGCCATTCAGTGAAAAGTCGTGCAGGGTATGCAAATCAAATTTCGATCATACACGGCACAAAACACGCGAACAATGCAAACGTGTTTCGATGAGCAGCGCCATTGGTATTGATTCAAATAGCGAATGTCATTTGAACGCGTCGGCTGCGGATGCGGCGGTGGTGCACAATCGCTTAGTCGACGTCACGTCTCGTGTCACGTGACCGCGTGTCACGCCGCACGGCGCCGCCTGCCCTCCGTGCCCCAGCCACGCTTATCGTGAATGCGATAGATTACTCCCTGTTGCTTTGTGGACAAAGTTAACTCTGAGCATTTACTTATTTACATATGAATGTTCTGAATCACACTAATCTACGTCATGCGCATGACAAAGTTTGCTTCTACCGTCGAGCTTCATGTTAATTTCAGTAACTATCCAGACGAGCGAAGACGTATTACGTATACGTACAGTAAGCTCAAGAGTTAAGTGCGCTTTTCCAAGATAGCTTCTTACCTTACGGTACGAGAAAAGCGAACAAAGTAATGTCTCTATTTTATATAAACGTTGACCGCCATGACACTGCGCCACGACGCCGCGGCGGCGCATAGTGTAAAGGAAATGTAATATTTAGAAAAGAACATAAAAACAAACAATCGTGCAAAAAGGTCTATAAAAATTTAATAATACCTTGTGTTTGTATCTCGGAAGGCAATAAAAATACACTTTATTTTTTGTGGTTCAAGGGTTTCCCGTGTCGTTGTTGCGCGCTGCGCTGTTTTGTCGGTGAATGTGCACTTCTGTAGGAATTGTTATAAGTTTACCTATATGCCAATTAAAAGTTGTTAGGTACGTTGGTTGGTTCATTTTTCACTGAAACGTATCTATACTAATATTATAAAGTTGAAGAGTTTATTTGTTTGCTTAAACGCGCTAATCTCAGGAACTATTGGTCTGAATTGAAAAAATATTTTAGTGTTGGATAGCTCATTTATCGAGGAAGGCTATAGGCTATATAACATCACGCTACGACCCATGGGGGCGGCGCAGTAATCATAAACGCGGGTGAAATCGCGGGCACATCTAGTCATATATAAAAAGAAAATGTTGGATAATCTGTTTCTACAGAACTTAGCTTTCGACGTCAAAGTAATATTGTTATTTCTGTTACACCAAAGATTTCCCTGCTTTCAATATTTATAATGTTTCCGAAGTTGATTTAGAACGGCTAATTTGGGAATGAGATTGTTAATAAAATGGTTACCACTTCAGTTGTGTATATATCTAATACGAGCAGATGTTAGCGTTTAACGAGCGTCGATTAAAATAGTTCTTTATCTTCTATTTCAATTATAACTACTCTGTACCAGGGAGAGTACTAGTTTATGGATATAAAGAAGAACCAGAGAAAGAACATCTTTATATGCGACACTATATTTTTGGACCGTACGGCCAGCAAATCAGCAATCTACCTAAATTGATTGCAGCGAGGTCTTCATTTACGACATTGCGCCATTTACGTACTCCACATTTAGATACCTTATTTTAATCTGTCAATTCTTCGAATACTACACATAATTATAAATCGATTACGTTTGGCCGCCTGTGTGCATTTGCGACACAATAGAGTAGGTAATATTGCGTTTACTTATTATCGTCAACTGCCAAATATAAGCGGTAGCTAATGAATAAGGTATTAGACTTATAATTGATAGGACATGTGTTTGCTGCCCACCCAATGAATTACCGTGACTCCTTTAGTAAGTAACAGAAGAATTTAGTCTAACTGAAGGTTTATTACAATTGTGTTTGTAATTTTCAACGAAAATTGTCAGTAATCTTGAAGAATTAAAGTCCTGTTTGAACAGATGTAAAAGAGACACACCTTATTTTACCGTTTAAAAACGTCTCCCCGTCATGAATCGTATGCAACAGAAGCAGATATCTTCAAACATGGCAGCAACAAGCGCGAGCTCAATCTCGGTTCATTACCCTGAGTCGCGAGCGTCGCGCGTCGCTCACAAGCTCAGCTCTCAGTAACAAGATCGTTAGCCTGTTCGGATGCTCGTCTACGTCGCCAGTTATCTCAGATCACTATTGTAATAACATTCGAAAGCTGAACGTTTCAAATTGAGATTGTCGTATTGCAACTTGATATCGTAATCTTGATATAGAGGGTGCAATCGGTTTCTCATCTCAATTCCCAATCATTAGTTTGAGCGGGACTCGCAAGGAACGGTAATAGACTTCCGAGTGCTTTATTACTTTATCGGGTGAGTAATGCTCTTAAATAAATCTACCACATTCTGTTTACACTGGTTTGTTGACTTTAGAACGTTTTGATGGCGTTTTTTGTTATAGCTTACGTAATACTCATTTACGTAGGCTGGATATAATAAAATTGTGAGCTTTAATACAATCTCTTCAAGATGAAAGTTAATCTATATAAATAAAAATTAAATGCTGTTCGTTGATAAGCGCATTACTTGGAAATGGTTAGATTGATTCGAAATCTTTGTAAAAAATAAACGTAATAAAAAGCTTTTTATAGACAGAACAATTGGAAAAGTTGTAACGTTCGGGCATACCTGAAAGTGCTTTTTCTCATGACATTTGGACAGGACAACGTGCATCGAGTTATGTTCAAAAATCAATGTTTTTTTTATGTGTCATATATACTCAAGTATTACTCCATTCAACTCCAGTTTATTGGTTACGTTCGATACATTATTGGAGAGCGTAGGGTAGGGTATCTTATCTTATCTTATGTGTGGGGGCCAGTCAGTACAGACCGGCGACACTTTGACCCATTGGGATCTATTGTGTCAGCCCCAAGATTTATCCCTTAGCTATCTCCCTATGAATGTACTGCATCAGTCGTAGCGTACACTTCAGAGGGAGAAGCCTGAAGTCCTCTGGGTTTGGATATGTCAATCCCATCAGACCCATCCTCAATCCAGCCAACGCATCGCATTCACATCGTAGGTGCGATATGGACTCGTCCTGTTCACCACAGGCTCTGCAGATCGAATTGTGTGCCAATCTCAATCTGCACAGGAAGTCGTTGGTGCCAAAATGGCCAGTGAACGCTCCTGTGAGACCTTCCGGGTGAAGCCTGTGGCTCTACCTGTATGCATGTGAGCGTAGGGTAACACCTAAAGATAATTACTAAAAAAAAATAACTAAAGAAATGTTGCCGCCAGTAAACGTAAATGCTATATAATTTTATAATATAGTCTTAAATTTACGCAAATGTTATACATAAATATATTCACATTGAAATTAGACTAGTTTATACGGATTTTATATAATAATGGTATGGAAATGACCAAATAGGTTTAAGGAATCCAAAGACGTTAGACGTTACTTCATTGTCAGACGTTTATTATACATAACAAAGCTTAAATAGCATTTATCTTTCTCAAGTTTGTAACACATTTAGATTCACTGCAATTTCATGTTTATTCAATGTGTATAATTAGTATATGTCAGTTGGAGAAACTGGCTGTATCTCAGCCGCAACTCATTAGCCACGGTGGCTTAGCACCGAGTATCTACTTCAGCTAGACTTGCGGTCGGTACCTCTCTAGCAAACGGATGACAAAACTATCTCTTAAGCTATATAGCTATATACATTAATAAAAAATTATTCCTGCGGTTAAAGAATTTATCGCATACAAGTAGAGAACGGAATAAAGAATACCGTACCGCCTTTTCTATACTTATAGACTCATACACAGTTTTAGGCCTCTATACCTGAACAGGTAGGCGGAGGTGCATTTTGCTAACTACCTGTTTAAGTTCCTCGTGATAGGGGATGAGCCTATTGTCTACTGTGTCCACCGTGTACCGTGTGTACCGTGTACCGGACACAGTTACAGACTTTGTGTTTCTACTGAGAATTTCTAGACAGAAGGACTCGATAACAGTTTGTCTGACCTAGATATCGAACCGAGACCTCATCAGTACAGCAGTCAAAATTATTACCAATGCGCCACCGAGGCAGTTTTTATTCTAATATAAGTACAGTTTTTATGCACGGGGTAATAACTGAATCTCTACTGTCCGCCAACTAAAAAGACATTAAACCTATGCGTTCGGTAGCACTTAACGTCCTTTTAGTTAGTGGACGGCAGAACTACAGAACCGATTCAAAAAGAAAACCACACTCAAAACAGTAATCGAAACGACAAATTCAAAGGAATAATCAAGAGATAAAACTCTAAAATTTGTATGATGGATGTTGGTGCCCCTTGTGGTACCCTTATGAGTACCTGTTTGAGCTAAGCCCCTAAAGCATCTATTTTAGTTTACAAGATAATAGATAAGTTTTACTTAAGGTAGAATACGAATCTAGTATTAATAAGTTTAGGATATGATGGAGCTAAAATTACCGTGTGTGGCTAAAAGGTCACAAATAAACTAAGAATAAAATAAAAAGGAAGATTCGTTCTAGGTAGAGGTATGCTTAACTTGTGGTTTATCTGCATATTACAGATAATAGAAAACTCTCAGACTTACTAGACCTAGCTCAAGATTACATAAGTGGATATGAAAACAGCTATATACTATCTTGCATTGATGGTAGTAGATAGGTAGACGGAGAGTTAAGTGACCTCTTAAACCAATCCTTCCCTCCGCTTGGCTACCTAAAAGGGCGGGACGAGTGTGGTGTTGACCCGCGCTTCATATAACGAATAAAGTATTTTATGAGGTGCAGTTTGAGAATTTCTCTGAGACACAAATAATCTCGTGTTGTACGTCAAATATGTATGGAATAAAAGGTATTTTGAAGCATGGTCACTACTCGATCTGTTATATAATAGGGGGATTTGTCTTTAGATATACATTGGTAGGCACGATCCTAAATACACACAATATCTACACATAAATTGTAATATGAACTATAATAATTAGTTTGGTTTTTCTTTTGTCAATTGATGTGCTTCGTACGGCTGAATAAGCGCGTCTCTCTTAATTCTGAATACCATCAAAGATAAATAAAAAGAAAATATGTGATAGAGAAAAGCAAATAAATAACCGCATGATTTATGTAACAGGGTTCGTTGCATGTTCAGCATAGAGCACGCACCATAACGGCTTGCGAAATTGAAAATACTTGAAGGATCAAGGAGGACAATTTAAAACAAATTCAGTTTGCTACAGAGTTGAGCGGCTTAGTTCAACCAAGATAGGGTAATAGAAAATTCACGACCGAGAAGTTTGAGTATGGCGAAATAATACAAAATATGATACGATTTTCGATATTGCGAACCTTTTAGCCGAAAGAGATAATAATGATATAAGCCCCGTATAAACTGTCCCATTCTTGAGGGTGGACTGGACTTTCGCTCAGTAAAACAGGCAATCGACCCATCCTGAGGAAATTAGGGTAGGCAGACTTCACACACTTTCCAGAAGATAATGGTGAACTTTACAACATGTTGGTCGGCGAACAATTTTTTTCTTTCTTGCGATAATTCACATTTTAATATGCACTCAATTTCGAAATGCTTTAGTAGAGTATGCCCTGGGTTCGACATGAGATCATTGATTGCTCCCCACACAAGGCTTTAGAGCAAGAGATAAAGCTATCTTAATTCCAAATAAATACTTAGTTTGCTGCTCCAGCGCTTCAAATTGTTTTGTTCGTTTCTTTTTGTCTGCAGTCTTGACAAGGTGAATTTTATTTAGCTACTGGAACTGAACCGTTCTTTGAGATAACTGTGTTTTACATACTAATATAGAGACTGCATTGTAGGTACTTAATTTAATTTAAATTGAAATTTTCGATATAAATGTAAAACCTCAACATTTTACAACTAAATAGTTAAGCAATTTTTGATAAGATGTGATCGCTGATCGTGAAGTTTAAATCTGATGAGGTTTTCATAGCATCGTAACTAATATTATAAATGCGAATGTGATTTAGTTTGTTCGTTGCGCTTTCACGCCTTAACTACTCGTGTGATCATCATGATATTTCTCATACACTTTGTTAAGGATACAGAAAAATATATAGAAATAAATCATGTTTATTTCATACAGAGCACACACAATTAATTAAAACAAAATAAACAAAAAAATATTATACATGACAAAAAAATAAAAAAAATGTGTATGCCACCTTCTATCTATCTTCTATCTATAGGTCACCTTATATCTAGAAAAAAAAGTACTGGTCCCGTGGAATAGAAATTTATTTACAAAATCTAGCTCTAGTAACAAATAAAAACGTATACCAGAACTTTACACTAAAAATAAAAAGGTACCCACATTTATTAATAACGAAGCTACACAGTGTTATCATTCACGAGTGTATTTCAGCTGCATTTTAGTTCGGGTTTTTTAGAAGTATTTTTCATTTGTATTGCCTTTGGCAGCTTTCGAATATCCACTGTGAAACAACAGTTTGATATTTTCAACATCGACTCTTCACTATACAACTGCCGGTGTTCTCGCGTATTGAAAATTGATACTGTTTTAGCCATTCATATGCTTCGTAACCAAACAAGATATGGCCAACAATAATTGTAAGGTTGTGTTTTATTTACAACCTTTTTTATGTGCAGTTATCCTATGAGTTTGGATAAAAATTTGTATGAAGTACTAAAACAAATAAATGACTATATAAACATACAACAAACAATACATAATACAATAAAAAATCAAATCCTATTCTCTATTCCATACGGAAAATGTGTAGCATCAAATTATAAAAAAGGTGTGGTTAATATCAAAAGTTCTTAGGTAAATTTAAGTCTTTGAATTTTAAAAAGCTGATGTATAGCATTATTTTCATAATATAATATTATTTGGTCTATAAATTACTAATGTTTCAGTTATTGGTATCCTTAAGGTTAACCATTTACAATCATACTATATACGTTAATTACCACTGACTGACTTAGAGAAATAGAAGTCATAAAAGGGGGAGTCGTAGGAAATAAGTAAATATAGGGTCGTATAGAGAATCGTTTAGAAGGCTCGATAAAAATGCCTGACCTTCGAAAGGTCAGCCCTTTGTGGTGGTACCTCATTGGATCTTGAAAACGGTGATATCTACGAGTTATTCTCGAACAAAATCTTCCTACAACTCTGGTAACTTTTAGGGGAGGGTAGGGGCGAAAAAAAACATGGCTTCCATACAAAAAAACACGCCCGCCATACAAACTTTGACCTCATCTCCGAAACGGTTAGAGATAGGCGGGGTACGGGGATGTTCGAACAACTGTCATAAAAGTCGGGCACGCCACGATCGTGGCGGTAAGTCCCGTTTTTGAGGAGTGGCTGTAGAGGCGGCATGGCGCCCTCACCTTCCGGCTGACACAGGTACTGACTGGCCACGGTTGTTTTGGCCAGTTCCTGTGTCGTATACGCCGGCAAGAGACGCCCGGTTGTCACCACTGCGGCGATTGCCGCGACATTGTAGAGGACACGGCGCTGCACACTTTGGCGGTTTGCCGCGCCTGGGCATCGCAGCGCCGTGAATTGATCGCGGCAGTCGGATCGGTTGCCCTCTCGCTCCCGGTCGTATTTCAGTCTATGGTCCGGAGTGAGAGGTCGTGGAACGCCGTCGCCTCCTTTTGCGAGGAAGTGATTTCCATCAAGGAGGCGGCGGAGCGGGAGAGGGAGCGTTTGAACCCTCTCCCCAACCGCAGAGCCGGGCGACGGAGGGCGCGCGATGACCTCCAGCCACCCTGAGGTCTGACCTGGGGGTGGCGGGCTTTGTGGGCCTGCCCTCCATCCGTTCAGCACCAGGTCCGAGAGGCGGCGTGCGTGTTCCTACGCGCGCCTCTGTTTCGAGTCCGTCTCCCCCTAGGGGGGAGACAGTTGGGAATTTTTTATGAAGTGAGTCCTTTGGGTAGGTCTCTTGTGTAGTGGCCTGCCGTTTCATACGGCGGGTCGTAACCTTGGCGGGGTCGCGACCGCATGCGAAGGCGATTCGCGCGGCCCCGTCGATAGTGGTTTTGTCGAGGAACACCGTGGTAGGTTTAGTCGGTATTCCGAGAGGTACATTATTCCTTTTCCATCTTTCGTTTACCCCGGCGAGACCGACATAATCCCTCCGCCCGCCCCCGCGGAGGGATATGCGCCAATGCATTCCCCCAAGTAAAAAAAAAAAAAAAACTGTTATAGAAGTAGGCGAGATGAAGAAGAGGCGGATGTCATCGGTGACTTTTTGCTTCAGGGGTTTTCAAAGTCCCTGAATACGAATCTAAAAATAGATTTTGATTCCTTCCCCCCTCGCTGTATACCCCTCCTCGCGGGCTGCTAGCGGCCCGCGCACCACGAAATACTCGGTTAGTTATATATATATATATATATACCTACATCTTATAACCCCCATGCTCTTTAAACTGACCAGAGAAATATGTAGTATAGAAAAAAAAAACTCAAATCATTCTAGCTTGAGCTGCACTTTAGTAGCCACTGTACCTTTGTATGAAATAAATTAGCTCGAAGACCTTAAAAGTAGTTAAAATTTATTTAAAAACTTTTAGCTATTGCGAATCTTGTTTAGTTAGCAACAACAATAAATAATTAATAACACGCACTTAATTATGCCCGAAGCTTTACGTCACACATTGTGTAGACTAGTTTGAAACTCAATATTGCAAACAAAGTTAGGTTCACCAGCCCAGTGCCCGTGAGGCGGAGGCAAACCGTTTGTTACGTTCGTGCTGGGTGCCGATGTGCTTCTAAGATACCAAGTAGCTTATTCCAGTATTATAGATAGTTATCGACACAATTTCCATGAAGACTTTAGCATTTCTAAATAATAGCTTTGAATTATAAACTAGTAGATATTTCACGCGGCTTCGCTTGCGTTTATGTAGAGTTTAACAATAAATTTTTATATTCGGGAACAGCACTTTTTCCTAGATGAAAGGTACACTATGTCCTTTTCTATACTACTCACAACGTGTATGCAGAATTTCATGATAATCAGTCGAGTAGTTACAGCGTTATAGATAACAATCTAACAAATAAACTTGCATTCGCATTTATAATCTATACTAATATTATAAAGCTGAAGAGATTGTTTGTTTGGTTGAACGCGCTAATCTCAGAAACTACTGGTTCGAACTGAAAATGCTTTTAGTGTTAGATAGCCTATTTATCGAGGAAGGCTATAGGCATAAAATATAATATTATAGGCAATAACATCACGGGGGCGGCGCAGTAACCATAAACGCGGGTGAAACCGCGAACGTAGCTAGTATTAAGATAAATCGCGGCTTTATTTCGTGTAAAACCATAACAAACAATCAGAGCTACTTTTGAATTTATATATATGTAAGTATGGTAGGAATTCACACCTTCCTGAATGGTCATATATATTGTTTTAATTAATTAGCAGAACTTAATTCAAATTAAGCTAATTATTAAAAACTTGTAAAATATTTATTGGTGATAACTTTCAATGAGTTTTAGTTAGCTCATAAAATACAGGTACGCAACCGGATTGGAAATGTTAAAGTAAACCAACCATGGTTTCGACAACTATGGCTAGCTATGCTATGCCATGGTATGGTGACAAGTGAGCGTGTCTGGTTGCTTTTGGCATCCGTAGTACATCTGAATAAAGTCCTCCACAATATAGGAATTATTCTCAGTAATAATAATAATAATATTCTATTACATACACAAAACACCATCTAGCCCAAACTAAGCAGAGCTTGTACTATGGGTACTAGACAAAGGCTACATACAAATATACAATTTTTTTGTAAATACATACATATTATACATAGAAATACCCAGACCCAGACAAACATCCATGTTCATGTACACAAATGTTTGACTTGTGCGGGAATCGAACCCGCGACCTCAGGCGTAGCAGTCAGTTACACTAACCATTACGCTATCGAAGCCGATATTTTCAGATTTTTCTGTTGTTTTATTAAAGAAGGAAACTGTTAGGGTTGATTAATGATTCACGAAAGTGCAAGTGACTTTAGTTTGGCGCTATTTATGGATTACACGTATTTGTTTCACATAATTGTTATTAGTGCTGTTATGAAATATATATTACAATATTAAACATTATTAAAAACACGGATAAAAGAAACGTTAACAAAGCATTTTATTTATAGATTCTATGATATTCGCTTCTCAGAAGCCTGTTAAGGTAGTTGGGTATTTTATTCTTAAAGAAAATCTTTTCTTTTTAATTGTCACCATTTTAAATACTAAGGTTGTACTGGCCAGTGCCGTAAAACATAACTTGCATTCAAAATCAGAACTCAAATTATATACATACTGCGTATAATACAATGCTGATTATTAGATTCTCGACATTCGATAAAAAGCGATTACAGATACCTACGTCTCATAAATTGAACTAAATTGATTCAAGTGCTTTCAACAGTGTGTGTAATGGTAGGTTCAATGATCGCAATTGCAAATCATATGAACGTAAAACACGTAACAGCGGCTTTGAGCGTCAATATTCAAATATTACATGTACCGATCATATGAATACGTACTGTATAATGTATCCGGATTACAGATACAGCTGTCGGATGCAACGTTGCAAAATTATGGCTTAACGATTCACTGTAACAATAGTGCACTAAATTGTAGCTAGCTTATACCTATGAAAAATAGGTATACAACTATTATCACAGGTTTATTTTATCACTCAACAGGTATTAGCTATTCTAAGGTTTTTAATTTTGATTAGAAAAATTTGATACTCGCTAGGACAAAAATGTTGTATTGTTTTTATTAGGTATATGAAATATGTCGAGTAGGGGAAATATATCTTTAAAATATTTAAAGAGATTATATAAAGAGGAGCGCAGATATGAACTACACTTGCTAGTCTTCAACGATAATTGAGTGCTCATTTTTAGTATACGCTATTAATTTACATCAACAATAACATAATGGTCTATTGATAGACTATCCTTTTATTCAAACAGAAATAAATTAGATTGAAGTTGAAACGAATTTGTGACATTTTCTTATAATGGTTACTTGTGATATAGAATTATTTATGGAATATAACTAGTCCGTGTTTATGGGCTCAAATTCAATACATTGGACGAACTCCTAGTACATATATTTAGCTGAAAACGTTTTATTAATTAATCATTAGAAGTAGTGAGCGAAGAGTAAGTGAGAAATTTTTAAATGACATCAAAATGTTAAGGCATTAAAAAATTGTTAATCTTATTTATATAGTTACTACTGATGATACTTCCTAAAAATAAGTAAATTGTCTAGATAAACAAAGTACACCATTCCCTGTTGATCTATATTATAAAACTATGTTATATTATTGAATTTAATGCAGCAATTATATTCCTTGTCCACCCGGTACACTCCAGAACTAAATCTTGATAATAACTGCTAGTAGGAAGCAATATTTCATCAATTTGTTGCAAAGCATCTCCCCGTGCTTCTGTCGGAAGATTCGAAATATAATTAAAGTGCAGCAGCCGTTCGATTGTGAAAAGGAAATTGAAAAATGTCATTATGCTATGTAGTGAACTCTCGCTATATTTTTATGCTTTGTATTATGAAAATGCTGCTTATGTAATTTTTAATATAACGTATATATTTATGAGATTCGTTTTAGTGTCTCTTGGTTAACAAGCTCTTAATATTTTATTTGATTGGATATTAGGCTGTATCTAACGAAAATACCTATTACTTTTAATATGTTTACTGCTTTTTCTGGATGGTAATATATGTGTAACCGGTGTTTTGTTAAACGCAACATCATAAAATTATACAACTAAATAACAATTATCATGAATAATATAATTATTATCCCATGAAATATAAAATCTATACACTCGAATAAAAACCTTTCACCTATTTTAAAAACTGCAATATCGTAAAAAGTATTATAAACAATATAATATCGTATTACCAACACGTTACTAAACCACAACGAAAGATAAGATCTTGTTAGACATGGGCAGTACGTGGTAAATAATTAACTCGGGAACGCGGCGAGTAGAGCAATGAATATAAAAATGTAAAGAAACACATACGCAACTTACGTAGGCGAATGCTTTGACGCATACCTCTCCGCGGGGCGACGGAGAGGTTATTTCACCAGGGACAGGATACCCCGATAATACCGACTAAACCTACCACGGTGTTCCTCGACATAACCATAGACGGCGAGGCCGCGCGAATTGCTTTCACATGCAATCGCGACCCCGCCGTGGTTTCGGCCCGCCCGCGCCGTGTGAAACGGCAGGCCCCTACACAAAAATACTTTCTACACCGTCCCCCTGGGGGGAACAAAGACATGACACAGAGGCGCACGTCGCCTCTCGGACCTGGTGCTGATCGGGTGGCGAGCAGGCCCACACAGCCCACCACCCCCAGGTCAAACCTCAGGGTGGTTGGAGGTCATCTCGCGCCCTCCGGCACCCGGTTCTGCGGTTGGGGAGAGGGTGTAAGTGCTTCCTCTCCCGCTCCGACGCCTCATTGATGGAAATCACTTCCTCACAGAAGGAGGCGACGGCGTTCCATGATCTCTCACTCCGGACCATAGACTGAACCATGGCCGGGAGCAAGATGGCAACCAGTCCGACTGCCGCGATTAACTCACAGATGCCCAGGCGGGGCATTCCGCCAAACTGTGCAGCACCGTGTCCACAACAACATCGCGGCAGTCGCCGCAGTGATGACATCCGGGCGTCTCCTGCCGGCCTATGCGACACAGGAACTGGCCAAAGGAACCGTGGCCAGTCATTACCTGTGTCAGACATCAGGCCTGTGTGTGAGGGCGCCATGCCGCCTTTCCAGCCACTCCTCAAAAACCGCCTTACCACCACAATCGTGGCGTGTCTAGCACTAGGGTGCACAAGTCGATTTCTTCATTCTTCCACCAGGACCTGGCGGAGTTCGGACCGTGCCTCCTCTAAAGCGGGAAGACCTGGTTCTTCGTCCCGAGCTAGCGCTTCCTGGCGCCAACGGTAGAGTGATGCCAGAAGCGCCGCTTCCAGGTCCTAGGGCATTGATCCGGCGAGGAGGCTCACAGCCTCGAACGAGATCGTGCGGTATCCTCTTATCAACGTGACGGCCGAGGCGCGCTGTGGCGCACGAAGCGCCGAAATATTACGAGCCGTCAGGTTGTCTGCCCAAACTGGGGCCCCATAAACGGCCATGGACCGCACGACCCCTTCGTAGAGCCTTCGGCAGGAGGTGCCTGGCCCCCTTAGGTTGGGCAGCAGTCGCGCAAGCGCACCTGCAACGCCCAGAACACGGGGGGCCAGACGATGAAAGTGGGCTTCAAAGTCCCATCAGCTATCGAGCAAGGGACCCAGATACTTAAGGGTTGGCACGACAGCGATGCGGATCCCTCCTACCATGATGTGGGTTCCTGGAGGTGGCCGGTTCCGAGGACCGTGGAAACAGACGGCCTCGGACTTAGACAGGGCCACCTCAAGGCCCAATCGCCGGATACGATCTACGACTTGTGCAACCCTAGCGGTCGCCAATATGGCCGCTGCCCGGTGCGTCTTACCCCTCGCCGTGATAAGAGTGTCGTCAGCGTAACTAATAAAACGACAGTTTAATTTGAACGCAATGACACGACTGATTTATATTTTAACAGAAGGTGACATTACATATTCTTAATGATTATGTTTCTAAGATAGATGGCAGTAGTAGGTTTATTTTATGTCAATGGGTATACAATTTTAACAGTAACAAATGACGCCGACGCCACGGAGGAGCGCACCTCGCAGCGCCCAGTCGTAACCGATGTTCCACAGGAGCGGACCCAGAAACGATCCCTGTGGAACACCGCACGACATCTCTCGCCGACTCCAACCGTTGTGACCCGGGTAGATCACTACCCTTTCTGACAAATATGCCCCGACAATGCGGCGGAGGTAGGTCGGCACTTGATGAAATACGAGTGCCTCCCTAATACAACTCCAGGGCAAGGTGTTAAAGGCATTCGCGATGTCTAGGGACACCGCGAGGACGACCTCACCCCGGGACACCGCATTCTCCGCCAGGCTCCTCACTCGAAGAACAGCGTCACTTGTGGAGCGCCCGCGGTGGAAACCATACTGGTTGTCCACCAAATCCACTGAAGAAAGACGCTGGACGAGGCACTCCGCAATAATAAATTTGAATAATTTAGCAACCTCGTCCAGCAACACGATGGGTCGGTAGGCGGACGAGGACTCTGCCGGGCGCCCTTCCTTCCTAATCAGGACTAGTTTCCCCACCTTCCACTTACGCGGAAACTGGCCCAGCTCTAGACACTTGCTGAGGAGCCCTCCTAGTCGGGGCGCGAGCTCTTCTAAGGCCAGGACCTACGCACGGCCTGGAATGCCGTCGGGCCCTGGGGACCGTAACTAACTAACCCAATTTATCCTACATTTACGCGAGCGAAGCCGTTGGCAGAATCTAGTGATCCTATAAATATACTATGGACGACGTGTAGCATAGCCTTAGATACAAACTCGGAGGTAAATTTGAATCCCTGACGTAAGACCACGAATAGCTTACTTGGCAAAGCGACGACTCGGTATGTCGTGATCTCAGATTCAAGTCCTTCTTCATTGTGATCCACGCAAAAGAAACAGAGCAATTTTAAGAGAAATAAAAATATGGTCAGGGTTATTCTATATCACCAGTAGAATGCGTGGTTAAAAGGAATTACACGATTTCAAAATCACCCTGTATATTTTTATCGACATGACATGTGGACTAGATGAGTGCATTTTAAGACGGGAGCTTGGTAGGTTTAATCTATTTTTATGTCTTAGTCTCTGGTTTTTGTCTTCTCGTGTTGTATAGAAACTTTGGTGACTTCAAACAAACTTACATATTTCTAAAATGTATAGGCTAGGTAGCGTTAATATTTTGTGTTCTATAAAGTGTGGCTTACAGCTATCAGTATCTTCTATGTGTACAAGTATTCGTATAAGTTTCTTTTGAAGGGTAAAAAGTGATGGCGCCTCTGTGCTGTTTCCCCATAGGCTAATGCCATAGCTGAGCCAAGCGTAAGCATAGGTGTAATAGGTGACGAGTGCGGTTTGGATATCTGTGGATTTTTTTACTTCGCGTAGAGCATATGAAAACTTAGCTAATTTTGATTTAATTTTATTTATATGAGATTTCCAATTTATATGGGTGTCTATGTTTAAGCCTAATAAGGTAAAGTTGCTAACTACTTCTAACATTTGATCTTGGAACGCAAAATTTATATTTAATGGCGCTTTTTGAGGCGGATGGAAAGTTATCAATTTGGTTTTGGAATAGTTTATTTCTAAGTTATGTAGGTTCATCCAGGATTTTATATTGTTTAGGAGAGTATCGAGTTGGTTATTTAAATTTATATTGTTCCGGCATGATACCAATAGGGAGATGTTGTCCGCGATTAAAACGCAGGGACCGTGTGTATTTTTTGGCAATAATAAAAATATATACAGCAGGAATAGTAGACATCCGATGACGCTACCCTGTGGGATGGAGGCGTTGATAATTTCCTTGTCAGAACGTATACTTTGGATTTCTTTGGTATTGTTATTAAAAAATTCAATTTCCACTGTGTGCTCTCGGTTTAATAAATAAGATGCGAAATAAAATAAAATATAACTAAATATACTACCGTAAGTCAATACCAATGCAACACGTAGAATACCCAATACACACAACATATAGATACATACATATGTATATTGAGACAACATTTTCTTACCATTTAGCATTAAGCTGCATTATACTCACAGCATAACTCGACCGTCCCCGAGGTAGCCTGCACGGATAAATCGTTTAACAATAGCACAAATAAACTCGGAGTATTTTCTTAGAACTTGAAACGTATACAAGTTAATATCCATGTTATCTCTAAAACTAACCGATCGTCCCGAGTGGTAGCGTCGTTTATTTTGATTTCCCGCGAGAGCCTTAAGTTGCCCAACAACTTGTGTGCCATATATTCGTCACTGACAAATAAATTCTCACAGAAAAAGAAAATAAATACGTATTTTAAATTTACTATTCCCATAGCTTTGCAGTATCCAATTAATTTATTTAATATGTTATAGATACTGCATAAACTAGAAGTAAGTTTCAAGTAAGGATTTGGAACCGTGCCCGGTAGACGCTGTATACCCACTCAGTATTACTTGGAAGTTGAATTGGCAAAATGTATGTAATACTGGCAACTAATATTTTTGCACTAACTCACACACAACATTAGTTGGACACAGCCAACTAATATTGCACTTCTGCGACTTGCATCGTTCGTGATCAAGGGTCGACTCAATAGATAACAACTCATACAAACGGTGGTAGCCTGTGGTGATAGTTGGACTCACGATCGAGGGTTTCGGTTTTTCGATCCTGATCCCATTGCGCTACCGATATAAACCCAATTCTAATACAAGAATACTAGTTCAGTTGGCGGAGTCAGAAAAAGTACTAGTATTGGTAATTCAAAATTACAAGCAATCACAATGTTCAAAAATATCAAATACCAATTATGATTGTTATGATATTTTTGACATCCCAGTCCATTAAAAGCTTAAATCAGAAAATGTGACAATTCAAGTCGAGCTTAAATATGATGTGTCTATGTCATGTATGTATATAAAGCTATACCTGCAGGAAGCCATATGAGGTTTTACCGTCTTAAAGTACATAGGTGACCATCTAGTACATAAGTGGGCACTCACGGTTTATACTTGAGTCCCTACCGTATCATGATTTTCGACCTTTTCTCTAGGGAACTTATTTACTCCACTACTAGTGCCTGCACGTAGATGAAAATGCGAATGGTATATGTTTAAGAAAATATCTGGTATTAATAAATACAAGATTTATACAACATACTGTCTGAGTTTTAGGATTCCGTGTCAAACGGGTGTAAACGGGCATATTTTTGTCCATCTCTTTATGACCACACTCCCCCTCTGATGGTAAGCAGTCGTGTGGTCTAAGAGCAGTGGCCTCCACACCGTCCTCATAGCAGCCGAGGCGATGTTGAGGTCTCTACTCTGACGGTATGAGTAGATGCTTTTTCACGCCTCGCTTAAAGGACCCAGGATTGAAGGAAGAAGGAAACACGTGCCTTGGCAGAGAATTCCATGCCTTGATCGTTCGGCAGAGGTATGAGAACCCAAACATGTTGGTACGCGCTCTAGTCGACTTTACCGTGTAAGGATGGCATCTGAGCCCAGCACGCTTTGTTCTGGATAGGAAAGGGGAGGGCGGGATAAGGTGGAATAACTCTTCAGAGCACTCCCCGTGGTATATTCTGTAGAAACATGCCAATGAGGCAATGTCCCTACGGAGTTGCAGAGGTTCCAGTGAACTCGTGACCTCTGGATCTCCGATGATAAGGACAGCCCGCCGCTGTAACCTGTCGAGAGCGTCCAGCAAGTACTGCGCAGAGCCATCCCAAAGATGAGAACGTACTGTTCTCATCTCTCTGATCCACGCAAACCACACGCAAAACACGCACCTATAACTAAGTTTACATTATACCTATCTATTCGTCTGCCTGTCCAATCTTTACAGGATTGTATCTTATGAACTTAGTTATCACGATAATTTCAATTTCAGTAGGTTACTATCGAACTATCAAGATACCAAAACGAACAATATCTCACGCAATGATTATTTCATGCCTATTTATGTAACCAACTATATAATTTATAGTCCAGTATATATATTATCACTGGCTAACACTACCCTGTGTTGCACGATACCCTTGTTTTGTAATTTTGAGACGTACTTACTGCTTTTATTGTACAATTGGTTTAATTTCAAATGCTTTTTACTACAAACTCGTAATTACTCTAAGCGCTGGGAATATAATCTCATAGGTAAATGTAAAGTAAATAAACATTTCTAGAAACTGACGTAAATAGAACCATATTTATTCTTTCGTTCATTCTGTTTGCTTTATGCAAATATAGCTAACTGAAATGCACCAACAGCTTTAGCAGATATATTATAGTATTTCTTACATCGATATATTCTCTTAAAGAACACCGTCAACACTTTCAATGAACAGAAACGTGTCGAGTCTCGATGAAATATCCCCGAGGAAAACCAATAATAACATCGGAGGACTCGCTGGAATTCTATTACATTTTATGTATCTACCTATAACGCATTTTATAACGTATGTACCATAATACTGATATAAATAGCAATACTAAGAGTGCGGCGTAAAAACGAAATTATGATGTACGTGCACACTTTTATGTAGATATACGCTTTTTTATTTACGATTTGTGTAAAATACTGTGTGGTTATTTATTCGCTAGCAACGTTCGTTTTGTAATGTACTTTTTATTTCGAAGATGAAGATATATTTGGCGTTTTGGTGTATAATTTGAGTACGTTTGTAGACTAGATTATTCATTCTTAATAGAGACCGGCATCATTGATTTAATGTGTATTATTAATTAGAACATGCGTTTATTAACAACGACACGTTTAAGTGCAAATTTTAATATTCAAAATATGCCTTGATGTGTATTGCGGTAATGTTTAATTAATTTTGCACTTCAACATGTAGTTGCAGTAAGCGCAAAACTAAACTCACTATAACGCGTATTGCAAACAATTTAGATGAATGACAATTCAACTAGGAGAGCAGACATCCTCTAGTCTAGACCCTCTAGTACATATTAACTTTTTATAAGCCAATGAGTCATCAGGGTTATTTTATTGATAATTTTACAAAGCTCCCCTTTGAGCATAACTGCGTTCCGTAAGGGCACAGATCTAACAATGTAAAGTTGTTACTGGAGTGTGAACTTGTGCCAGCAACACCGCGGGTGATGCGTTAGAAATCATAATGACTCCATGTTTTTCAATAAAGTATAATAATTATATGCATTCTTGATGTCATGGCATAATTTGCAACCGTAAAGTCTCGGGTTCGATACCGTTCCGGAAAAGTCTTCTTTGTCCTCGCCACCTCCCGTTACACGGGGTCGGCTTTCCTAATTTTGAGGCGCCACTTGTTGCGGTTGTTAGTATCGTCCTCTACGAGGGACATTGTTTTCATGTCCTTTTGGACAGTCGTTAGCCATGTAGCTGGCGGTCTTCCTCTTCTTCCTTTTCCTGTTGCGACGGATAGGCACTTTTTCACTACGAAGTCTTCGGGTCGGCGCATCACATGCCCGTACCATCTCAGCCTCGATTCTACCATTTTGTCAGCGATGGGTGCCACTTTTAGACTGCCTCGAATGTACTCATTTCGGACTTTGTCTTTCATTGTAACACCTCCAGACCAACGGAGCATTCGCATTTCGGCAGTATGAAGGCTTTGTGTGTGAATTCTTTTGGCAGCCCATGTTTCGCTGCCATATAACATCGCTGGTCTTATTGTGGTTTTGTATACTTTACCCTTAGTTCTTACAGGTATTTTGGTATCACACAAAACTCCCGTGAGTGAACGCCACTTGCTCCAGGCCGTGGTAACTCTATCCGTGACGTCCGCGTCTATGGTTCCATCGTCAGAAATTACTGATCCCAAGTATTGAAGCTTACTAACTAATGGCAACTTGGTGTTTCCTAGCATGACGTCCGTATTGAGCGGGCGCGTTTGTTGAAAGTGGCAAACCATGGATTCGGTCTTGCTTCTACTTATTCGTAGGCCATTATCCTCCAAGGCTTTCTTCCATTGCTCCAGGTTTAGCTGTAGATCCTGTTTATTGCCTGATATTAAAACGACATCATCTGCATAAAGCAAATTCCGGAAAAGAGTCATTGATTTTTAATTATGGGAATTCTCAGTACTAGCACAGTTTCTGGTGTGCCCAGTACTGTACACGACAAGCTATTGTAAAGAAGGACTGGCGATATGCCTCACCTATACCTCTTAGAGGTGGGCTATAAGATGTAAATGTTCATTGATAGGCTGTATGCAAAACGAATTGAAAAGCAAAGATCACTATTTCGCATACCAATAGTATCTATGTAATATTCAGAGACAACGAGAGCATACCTACTTGGTGCTTTTAGTTAGAAGAAATGTCTAAAATTTTACAATAAAACTCAGTTCTCAACAAAGTTAAACAAAACATTAAAAATGTTCACACTTGGTTTACATAATAATACAGTGAACGCTATAAGTAGATATACATCATAGTATCTATAAGTAGAGATATATGTACCTATATGCACAACCTGAAAAATATGGCATTAAAGAACTGGATAAAAGCGACCCAAGTGAAACAAGATATAGCGAAAAAGGAATATGGTGATCCGATCCAATCAGTAACTAACCATTGTGGCCACCTGTCTACCGCTCAATTCTATATAATATTTGTTGATTCAACAACTTGTTGCATGATCAGTGCACCATAAAATATGATTCGGTATGATTGTCCCGTTTGTTTAACCTTTTTATCGTCCATTGCGAGAGACATTAAATGTATTGACACGATACGACGGAGAAGTTACGAGAGTTCTCTTTAATAGTTAACTGTGATTATTCTAATTTCATAGCTCTTCGGAAGGTTTCAAATGCGTCTATTTAAACACTGGAATGTTTTACTTTATATAATTCTTTGTCACGAAAATGTTGAACAAGATGACTGTTTTTCCTGTGATGTCGTTAAGGAAGCTTATATGGATGAGTCATCTATCACATTATACTCTTTATTATATAACTAAATTATGTATAATTCTAGTTTACTTCATTTTTATTCGCTTGTTAGATATTGTTTGCTAATTACTAAACATTTTAAGTCTAAAACAGATACTATTATAAACGTACAAATGTTACATATAAACGTAATCCTAGATATGTACCTAATAATATAATTATAAAATAGGTATTTATTACAGACTAAATTTCGCACCGAGTCCTAGAGTCAAATGTTGAGTTGATATTAAATAATAAGTTATATGTATTTAAGAACAATTATTGATTTTCATTTGTTAGAAGTGTCCTTTACGTCAACATTTGTGTTTTCATAAAACCTGTACACAATTGAGTAACAAAAGTCTAAACATACACTGACAATATAAATTTCTGGTCTATATTACGTTAATAAAATGATAAACCTTTGTTTTATGCCAACTCGCTGTATTTGTTACACTGTTTGAAAGAAGGTAATTAAAATGTTGCAGTTTCTTATCAGGTCATGCAAGAAGGGGAAACAGCTCCGATCAACTACGTAAGCGTAATTGAAACTTAATGGTAATGGATAGATCAATCGCAACGTAGGTTGTATATATAAAGTTTGTTTAGTCTAACAATTTACAAGCAGTTAGTAGAAAGCAATTTAGTGCACCTGATAGATCAAACAATATCTAACGGCATAACAGCAATTATAATTGAATATGGATGAAGCCGATTTTTTTTTAGTCGTAACTGTCGACGCGCCCTATCTTGACACGGGTAGTACAAAACTTTAACAAATTATACACCTAAAACTTCTTCATGAATAACTCTTCTATTGGTGAAAACCGCATGAAAATCCGTTCAGTAGTTTTTTTAGTTTATCACGAACAGACAGACAGACAGACGCCGCGGGAGAGTTAGTTTTATAATATGTAGTGATGATTAATGCATCACTAATCTGTAATAAATTCGGTGTCCGATACTTCTCTCGGTAGGTGTGAAGTGGATTATATGTATACGTTTGTCTGAATTATAACAGTATAGGTATACCCCGTTGCAACTCTTATAAAAAGTAACTAAAAGAAACTTCAAAATAGCGTAAAACAAACAATGTAATGTTTTCGCCATAACACTCAAACGTATCTGCTTGAAGATTAGTCCCAATAATAGATCTGTAGGTGTGTTCGATATCGTATTGGAAAACAAGATTGTGAGTGTGCAGCGAGTGTGCTTAATGGCCCAGCCGGGACACGAATCTCGGACTCTCGGGACAGGGGCGGCAACAAACAGCTTTCTGAGTCCTGAGGGTCCGATCCCAATTTATTAGTCACACCCGCGTCGCACCGCGCCGGCAAACTGGGTCATAAAAAATTTACAAGTTTGTGTCCGACGTTTACTCGATGCAATTTATTCGCAAACGTACCTGAACTAGTTTCGTTATATCTCCTCCTCTGAGGTGGCTTTTTATGTACAACGTGATTTTTCTTGTTCGGTCATGCGTCACAAGTGTACGGAAATAAAACGCGTGCTTGCAGATGAGTCGACGTGACATTCAGGTTGATAGTAAAAATGTTTATTTTTGTCAGTTTCCATATTATTAGGTGTGTTGAGGATAAGTAGATGGGGTAATTTTAAAAAAAATACATAATACATATCATAAGAAACTTTTTGACAGAGATTCTGATATACAAATTCGATAGAGTTAATAAAAGCTGAGATTATTATTACTGAACGGTAATTACTTATAAAAATATTTGTGATAAAAGTACTAAATATTTGTAATTATATCGCACATAATGACAAGATTGTAGATTTGCGATCTATCAAACTAAAAAGTGGTTTAATTTTAGTAAACACTAGCTTTTGCCCGTGGCTTCGCTCGCGTAAAGGTAGGTTAAGCTACGTCAGCAATACTTAAAAAAAAAATAGCCTACTATTCGGTGATAATAAAGATTTCTAACGGTAAAATATCTTTTTAATTGGTTTAGTAGTTTTAGACTTTGAGACAAACAAAACTCAAATCTTTCCTGTTTATAATATTAGTATAGGCTAGTAGATATAGATGAAAAGAAAATACCGTTTCATTAATTAACGGAATTATTTGTTTTTTATCTTGTAGCCAGTCATTGTATCTATTTATAAATTTGTATTATTATCTTTGAAACCTTATTGTAACTACTATTATGTTCTGAAGTTATTATAAAAAAGAGCCAACTTTAAAGAAAATTGCAGCGTCGTACCGTTTTAACTTCACATGCAGTAGCATAGCAGCTTGTGTAAAAATAATAAATGGTAGAGGAGTGTTTCAAATGTCCTGAGAATACCGATACACAGCGACACCTGTGTGCCGTAGTGTCGCCACTCGCCATTGAGCTCAAACATCTGTTTGAGCTTATTCCAGTTAAGGCTTCTACGTTTATTTTAACACCAGAATGTTACATACTGTAAAACGAGATAAAATATTTTGGTTTTAGTTTAGAGTACGAACTGCTGCCTGCGATTTAATACAAGTGTCATCTATGTATCTTAATCTGTCAAATCAAAAATCTATTGTGTCTGGCCACCGGAGTGCTGCCGCGGTATGAAAGATTAATGCATTTTAAAATTCTTTATATTTTATTAATTAACGGATTTATGTTATAAATTCAATGTTAGCCCAAGCTTATTCTAATACATCCCTAACCACGTCCAAATCGCTTTAACCTTTGTAAAAGTAGGTATATATTTAATGTAGTCTCACTACATTAAAAAATACTTTTACTTGATTCAAAAGTGTGTGTCAATTTTAGTTAACTTGACAGCAGGGATTGGTAAAATTATGCCTAGATGTTTTGCTCGATAATAAAGTACAATTTCTATGGACAAAATTAGTTGGAATATGGAGTTTCAAAATCATGTTTTCAGATTAGATTGCTATATAAAGGAGACCTGTTTCGGTGTAAACGGCAAGCGACTCTCGCTAGGTTTCTAAAAAAAAGATCAATACAAAAAATTGTTAATACACTTTCAAACGCATGTCAGCTGCTGTGTTAAAAAACTAAATTAACAACATTAAATCAAGTTCTACTACTATGACTAGTAATTTGGAACCAAAATAGCTAATAATCTTATATAAAACAAAATAAAAATCACTTCAATAAATGAATGAAGCCTATATAATACGATAGACGTAGTAATAATGACAGGTAAAAAGTTGTTGAAGCTTTCAGCCGAGGTTAGTTTTTATTCCGAATAGGTCATTTATTATTCTGCGGCTTGCAGCGGCCGCAACTTTGCGCCGCAGAACTTTATGTTCGTGGAATAACATTTTAGTGCGTTTGCTGCCACGTTAATTTGGATGTGTTTAAATGTTTGTGTTGAGGTACCTAAAGTTTATATACCTAATTTTATGTTGTATTCAAATTGGTTCTATACACTGTGGGAATGGTTTTAGAGCCTAACCCGTTTCGGTTTATTTATTTTTACTGGGTTATGCCCGCAGCGTCGCAAGCGTTAAGTTAAATTTTGTCAATAAATTCTTTAAGGGAACAGGGCTTTTTCTGGATGATATGTCCGTTTCTGTACCCCTGACAACGAGTATGCGAAATTACACGATGATTGGTCAAGTAGTTGAGGCGTGAAAGTGTAACAAACAAACACACATTCACATATATAATATTAGTTAGAATTTCAAGTTAGGATTCTTGTTTATTGTCGATGTGATCTATACTAATATGATAAGCATGAATGTTTATATACTATGGCAGCCCTATGTTTGTATGTTCGTTACTTAATGCTTCTGCAACTGGTATTCCTCAAAATATCCGTCGACCGACGTTTAAACAAGTAACAGTCGCTGAGCTTCTTAAAATGTTATCTACCTACATTGATAGGTGAAGTCAAATAAATTTTCGTGGAACCCCGCTTATGAATTGTGAATCCCCATTTTTTTGTCACGCCAACGTAGATCCCCGTCGTGTCTCCCATGGACCCCCTACCTGGATCACTTTGGGAACTAAGGCTTTAAATGATCATGACATCTTCACAGATACGACGTTGTTAAACGGTAAAGATGATATAAGATTTTAAAAGTATTTAGATACCTTAGAAGGTACATTATGCTGGGGATTTATGTTTATGTAGGTACTGGGGCTGTGTAGGTATATTGGCTCTATATTAATGTAACCTTTAAGTTATAGAAAGTCAAAAGATGAACTAAACTAAGATGATCGATGACGACTTACCAATTACTTATTTCGTTTAGACGTTATTATATCTCATGGTGGATAAACCTAAATATATAGACCGATGCATTATAGGAATGGTAGTTTACATCATTCTTTAATTATATAAAACAAACATTTATTTAATCATTATATGATTAGATACTTAACAAAATGATTCTGTAAATACGGTGAAAATCGCGTAAAATAGTATTCATAGTCTTATGGTGTATCAATACCAAAATAATTAATATAATTTAATTAATATATTATAACATATAACTATACAAATTATAGATCACTATGTATTTAAGGCGAACGAATAATATGTAAATTATAACAATATAGTTAAACAATGTCTCGTCGCTTTTTAATCGCTTAAACAATGAAACAGTATCACTGATATTTCATGTTTAAAATACATAAATAATCGCTTGTCTTGTTTCACAAGGGACGGAAAACTACAATTTTATTGAAAGTGTTCTGTCTACTCATGTCTATAAAATTGAGCTGTACTAGTTGATCCGATAACAGCACCGTTTGTGTTGAACGACACTCGGAAGCTCGCAAATACAATCTAACCAAATAGAACCATTGTGGCGAATTTAGTAGAATAATCACATTTAACACAGCTGGACGCATCGAGGAAGAAATCTGCTTCGCATATAGTTAAGCTAGGATTTGATATATTCTATGTTGACACAGAAAACGATTTAATTTTAAAGTACGATTGGCTATGTGTTTAAACACAGCTTTGTTAGAGAATTTTGAAAATTGTTCATGTGAATATAGTTTAACTTTTTCTTTGTCTATTCATACTCTCTTATTAAAAATGATATGGTGTGATTACGACTGGATCGCTCTTACTTATAAACCAATCTTAAATATTTGAGAGGTAGGTAAGTATTATCCAGCAATTATAAAGTCCAAAATCACTTGTAAACATTACTTAACGTTGACTGTTAATCAAAAAAACACTTATGAGAATTACTTATTGTTGAGAATAGTTAAGGAACCATTGATCATAAGAAAGCTATTCAGTTGAGAGGTAGCTAAGAATAAGTTGATGATTTTTTAATAAATGTGGCAGATAGTTAAAGTAGCCAGCAATTATTGAGAATAAAAGCTTAAGCTATATAAAGCTTGTAGTTGTGGTGAAAATCTAAAATAACTTTTAATATAAATGTTAATCGTAGATTATGTATGTTAGTTGTCCTTACTAGTAACACCACATAATAATAATAAAAGAAATGGTGAATTATGGTTTCTAATAACCTAATTTAAGATGGAAGAAGTTTATATAACGTATATCAGCAATTATTTCAACGTAGTTTGCTTGAAATGCTTGAATAATGTATGCGTCTTACGTATTCAAGCAACGAAGGTATGTAAGCGGGTTATAAAGTAAAGGACCAAAGGTCTAAAGGGAACGTTTTGGAATTTCAGATTGATTGTACACAACATTCCAATCTCTGTTTATCCAATAGAAATTGCGTTCAACCCATGTTTGTATGTAAGCCGTGCATACCGGTGTATACATTTTATGATAACTTTAGTCACCAACTGTGCGTTATACGATAGTGATCGGTTTTAATGCTGGGCGAAATAGAAATCGTACTGTTTTTTGGCCAGCGCCACACGCCCGTGAAATAAAACATTCAGTATTTAAATGAAATGAAACGGTCCAATAGTTTTTAGATTTTTTATCGTGACAATTATTTATCGGACAGGTCGGCAGAAATTTAAATGGGCGCAACTTCTTTATGTGAATGTCTAAGGACTGTAGGCATTCTGTTCATTGTCGATAATTAAACTCGCATCATTAAAACCATTGTTGTCATTAATAAAGTCTGAACCATATCTATCTATATAAGGAAGGACAGACGATCAGACTTAAGGAGTCTGCCCACTACACTGTCTCATACCATGACCGTGCTAGGAACGTATCAGACACGAAAAGTAACACGATACGCCCTGCTATAAGAACTGCTGGTCGGTGACGGAACGGTCTAATGGGCATAGTCTTATACATTTCCTTACAAAGAATATTTTTTTGCCTGAAACATTCCTAGCACGGTCATGGTATGAGACGGGGTAGTAGGCAGACTCCTTAAGAAAAACATATTTACCTAACTAGAGATTGACTTGTACATAACTAAATTAAATAAATAAATAGAACATACTATACATAGGTTCCAACAATTAAAGATTCTCTTTTTTAAATCTTTATAATAATTAATAATGAAAAAACTCAGCTTCGCATGACTATTGGTGACGGTACGAATGCGGTGGTTTGCCTGGAGAACTACCCTTTTTTCTTACAGCAAGCCGACGTAACAGAAATAACACTGTTCCTGTGTTTCGCCTGATGAGAAACAGTATCGTAAGTTAACTCCTTTCTCCTACCTTTCCTTTCATCCCATCTTTAATGCTCTTTCTCCAGGATAGACAATGCGTGTCCTGTACCCTCTATTACAAGCGATCATAAACTACGGCGACTACTTTCTATCAAGCGAGCCATACGTATCTTTGAAACCTTTACTGTATAAATATTTGTGTAACACAAAGCATCTATCTAGGTACTAAGAAGAGAACTTCTGAATTAAAATAAGATGTTACGCGATGGAAGTGCGCCATCATCCATCAAAGCGTCGTGGAATCAAAGGAGACGTGTATATTTGTTTAGATTGATATTAAAATAACTCACGTTCGCCGGAGAAGTTTATGTCAAGCTCTGTTTACGTTCTGTACTCTCACACACCTGCAACAAATTATGACAAAGTATTAGAATAGGTATGTTATTGATGTAACAGAAAATGGTTTTCAACATTTAAAAATGATTACTCTCGTTTAAGAGTTAGTAAAGTAAGAAAGGATTTTGGCATAAAATTGGTTGCTTTTCTGGTCTCTTATTTTTCGGGTATCCAACTGAGCCCTTGTGAGAATGAATATTTTTAATAGGCATGTAATGTAAAGAGATAGTGCATTGCTAGAACACAACGGGGAAAATTTTCGTTATAGTTTGGGTAATTTTGGCTGGCAACCCACAGCCCAAATTACTTATATCCGCACCCTGGCATGATGCATATTGCATGCAAAGTGATTCATTATGCAAACTTAGGAACCAATTTTGTATATTGTCTTACGTATACACTCAGTAAAGCTGTACTTATAACATATATAAACAATTGCTTATTAAAACATTCATCACAACAAAGAAAGTGGAAAAAAAATCATTTTGCATAATAATATAAAATTTCTTATAAAACATAAAAAGCATAGAAAATACTGGGTGTAAAGGAAGCGTATTGTGTCGAAAGATGTCTTTCTATATGTTAACAAACTTCAATTCATAATAAAAATGCAAAATTAAGCTGTAAAATGTATATTATCTTATGGAATAATCAAGAGTAACATTACGTTGCTAATATGCTTATATTTGTTTTACTAAATGACAGGCCAGTTCCTATAAGGCAGTTTTGTATACATGGTAGGTAAGTCTGTATATCTAGGGAATGAAGTAGGTATGTAATATGAACTTTCTTTGACCTTTCGCAGGTTGAGGCACGTTTTATATCGCTATTGACTGGACTATTACACGGATTTATTTTATTGCCTTGTGGTCTTGGTTAAGAATAGCCCAGCGGCTTCTTGTGGGTGTCATGACAACTAAAGAACGATATATCTATATTAAGTGTGGACTGAAAAATAAGAATTAATAGAAAACTTTTCATGTTATAAATTGACAGATTTATTCTGGTATGCCTGACAGTTTTATTTTTGGTATAGCTAATGTATGCTTTTATTATTAACTAAAATAAGTCTATATATTGCAAGCGTTGTCAAATATGTATTGATAATCAGTAAGTATTATTAAAGATACACTATTGGTGTCGAAGATCTTTCGTGATCGAGTTCGTCTTATTCTGCAAAAGATTATTTTACGATCCGATCATGATTACTAGGTTTCAGCCAGGCTCCATTACATAATGCAAGCTAAGAAAGTAACATTTAACCTATTGCGATAAATAGTCTATTTTCTTTTTCTACAAACCCTTTAAAAGAAAATGGTTATGTGTATCCATTTTCCAATCCGTTTGACATAACTTAGTCGCTTTAGTGTTGCAGTGATTCGATATTCGTATAATCAGTCAACTGTGTAAATTGTGACAATAGTTAATTGAAAGGCGGTTCAATTTCCGTGGCCAATTGATTTCCATGGATTGGATTGCAGAACTGACCAGCTGGCAAGCGTTTTGTTTGATCATAGGTTTACCTGTTCGTTGATTACGCTACAAAGTCGAAGTGCTGATAGGCAAATACTTGCATATTATTATTTATTAGATTTTTATGGTAACGACCAAAAGTTAAAAAGTATGTATATATATTATTTTCTGAATTATTACATAGCTTTACGCCACTGGTATACCTACACCGCGTCTAATAATTTTAGCATGTTGTTAATAACTGAATACCATCCTCAATAAATGGGCCGCATAAGCAAAACGAAATTTCCCAATCTGGCTGCTAGATCCTTCAGACATTAATTAGCACGTTCAAACAAATAAACAAACAATCTCTTTCGCTTTCGTTATTCAAAAGTATAGATGAACTTTTTAATTATTTCATTAACGTTAATAGTACATCAAAAGCAAGAGTATAATAAATCTCATTACTGACATGGTAACGTGGAGTACAGCTCGGATGGGATGCCATTATATGTAGATATAAAATTAGTACCTTTGCCTAAATAGGCAAACAGTTCTTAAAAAAAACTTGAATACAATAATTTAATAGGATGATTCGTCAGTTTGAGAATGCAGGGCGTAAATGCTGAGGTAGCATTATGTGCGGGAGGCATGATGCTGCGATCTCGCACTTAACTTATGACTCACACTTTGGAGCCACTGAAACTACGAGCTTTATAAAATAATTTATTTTATTTGGAAAAGAAGCTTAGTTAATATTCGATGTAAATATTACTACATCTACAACGACTAATCGACAAGTTTTTGTTATTGGAAGAACTATTGGTTACTGTTTTGTCATAATACTTTTATTGTGACTAGGAGTATTAATATATAATATACTAGCTGTTCCCTGCACTTTTACCCACGTGTATGATTATTGCGCCATGCCTGTGGCGTAGCGTGATGTTATAGGAGCTTATGTTACTTCCGGATAATGTAGCTTATTAAAGGGGTACAAAAAAATTAAAATCTTTTCCGGTTTTCAGTTTATTTTAAGCAAACATGCAAAAATACAAATCTTTCTTCTTTATAATTTGAGTATATCAATCTATATACTCATACAGGGTGATTTTGAAATCGTGTAATTCCTTTTAACCACGCATTCTACTGGTGATATAGAATAACCCTGACCATATTTTTATTTAATTAGAAAAAATTTTTTTGAAAAATTATTGTTCCATTTTTTTTCGTGATATGGTGTCAGATAGTCATATGTTAACCAACCGAGGCAATTTTATTTTTTTTCTAATTAAAATAAAAAAACATATTAATAATTAATGTCGTAAATAATAACGGGCGGTCTTTTTTATTGCCCCTTATTATTTACGACATCAGTTATTGTTATGTTAATATTTTTAAATTAGTAAAATATTAAGATTGTGTCAGGTGGTTAAAATATGACTATTTGAAATCATTTCATGAAAAAAATCTGTACTCTAATTTTGCCGAAACCATTATTCTAATTAAGAAAAAATATTTTTAGGGTTATTCTATATCACCAGTAGAATGCGTGGTTAAAAGGAATTACACGATTTCAAAATCACCCTGTATATATTTACTGACAATTTGATTGAGCTGGCATGCCCGAGTAAATTTTATCCTCGTTTAGAAACCCAGCGTAAGAGTAGTAAAACTGTTACTGCTTCTCTTCAGTAAGTAATTCTATCAGAGTATCGCATATGTACGTACATTATTTTACCTCATATTGAATTCCTTTTGTCTAGGACTGGTAACGCCGTCACCCCTGGAATTGTAAGCGATTGTTAACTGTTTAACGCTTACCGTTAACCGCTTACCATTTAAGCGAGCCGTATGAATTTGACTTCATCGGTGTAGGCGCAATTGTTGTGAGCACGAGGATACTGTCATCGATTGCCTTTACTTTAAAATGGATGTGAAGCATATATGTATATTGTTGTCATATTTGCCTATAACATACTTTATTAAAACGTAACATTAGCTATGATTTATATCAACATAGCCTACTTAAGTAAACACTAAAAGAGTTAGATCTTCTACTACTTAGATAAAGACGATTGAAAATAGTAGTCAGACCCTTGTAAAGTAAACGTTTCCATGTCATTTCTTCCGTAGGTATTGAATTTTATTTAATTATTTTATTTTATTTTCAGCCTCTATTGTCCCACTGCAGGGCAAAGGTCTCCCTTCCGTTTTGCCACATATCCCTATTATGCGCTAGTTTGCACCAGTCTCTCCTGTAGTTAGTTAATTTGTCTTGCTATCGACGTTTGCAAGCGGCAACGTGGTAGACACGTTGCCGCTTAGCACCGTCTGGGATCCAATCTATGATTTTAGCCCAAAGTTTCTACGGCATATGGTAAACGTGTCCAGCCCAATCCCATTTGAGTTTGGCGGCTTTCTGGGTGACGTCTGCGATTAGTGTTTTGGAGCGTAGTGTAGAGATTTTAATGCGGTCCTTTAATCTTACCCCTAGGATACTACGCTCCATGGCTCGCTAGCAAAACTCTAGCGTGGATCTCTGCTGACTAGTCCAAGACCATGTTTGTGCACCATACGTGAGAATGGGAAGAATGCATATATCCACGAGCTTACGTTTGAGACATAAGAGAAGGTCTCCTTTCATTAGATCCTTCATCGACCAGTAGCTCTTCCAGGAGTTTCCGATACGTCAGGCAATTTTTTTGTCTTGATTCGATTGGAAAGAGACTACCTGGCCCAGATATAAATATTCTTGGACATATGCAATATCCTCACCAGAGGTTGGTACGTAGAGATGTATAGTCATATTTTGGTGCTGTTAGGTATGATTTTAGTCTTTGACATGTTAATTCGGAGTCCAATCTCGAGGCTTGCCTTGTGCAGATTATCAAGCATGATACCCCGTTCAGCCGCCGATGATGAAAATAGCACAATATTATCAGCAAATCGAAGGTTGGTTAGCCTCTTTTCGCTGACGACTATGCCTTTATCTACCTACTTATCCGATAAGCTTTTAAAAGCTTCTTTAATGGTGGCAGTAAATAGTTTAGGGAATAGCGGGTTCCCTTGTTTTAGTCCGTACGCTTACGAACAGATTTGGTTTAAATTTGGAGTTTTCCTTCTCCTATATGGATTGCAGACCAATGCTACGAAGGCCCATCTCCCCCAAGTATTAAATTTAAGATCAAATAATTGTGATCGTTTCAAAAAATATTGAGTCTCAGTGTACGTTATATATTATGTTTTAATTTAGAAACCAAGCCAGACACAGTTCAGTATTTCGGGAATCGAATATTCTCAATAGCAGACTGAGCATATCCTGTACGTATGTAAAACTCAATAACAGTCGCGTTCGTGGCCTGAAGCGTCGAGGCAATCATTGCATGCACATGCAACTTGCATATAAAACGAGTGTTACGAGCAAATTTATCCTCAAAAGCGAAAACCAGAAGCTTGTTTATTGCAGAACAACCACTAGAGAAAGGCAACCGCCTCGTGAACTAATGCTTCGCTTCTTTGTCATAACGAGTAGGTACTGCAATCAACACGGCTATGTAATCGCACGTCCAAATAAGCAATATGTCTATCTTCATTGTTCCCGTGTAGTAATGTTATCCCCTTCGGGGTGATTTACACAGATTATAGGGAAACCACTTTCAGCTTAGTAGGTACTGTACTGTTGGGTGCGGTACCCATTTGCGTAAAATACTACCTACCTATTGTATCGAGAGATTATCTACGGCTGCCATAATCCTTGTCTCTTTTAAAGAAAGTTTATTGTTAAAAATAAAAATGTCTATTTTATAGAACTTTTTTTGTTTAGTAATAAGCTTTCTTTGCTTTTGGTTAATCATAATAATAGCATTAACCTATGTAGTATTCTATTTCTATAAATAATATCTATCAATCCTGGACTATGACCTAACCCTTCTTTAACTAAGAAGAGGCACGCCAGGAGTAGGACAGAATTTTTTATTAATTAAAAAGGCAAATATTTCACTAAGATTATATATAGAAGAACTATTTGTGAAACACACAAATTTTTGTCCCCTGTGGTGATCGAACACTCAGCCATCGGTGCTGTGGCAGCAACGAGGTGATCTCTTAAACCACCACGTACCACATATTATTAAATATTTCTAAAACGTGTGCGCACATTTGTATGTTCTAGTAATGTCCTCCAGACCGAATTTCGGTCACGGCGGCCAATCTTAACCGGAGACTGGCCATCTGCGCAGGAGATATTATAGTGCAAAAGTGTGTGCGCAAACACAAGTGCACTCTCTGTTCCCTAACTCTCATGATCCGATGGGACGGTATTCCGACACGACCGGAGAGAGATAAGGCGCAGAATCAACGACTTTACGTGCTTTCCGAGGCACGGAAGTGTCTCACACCGCCAACTTCCTAACTCCGGGCTGCTATTGAATTTTCTTAACGGAAAAACCCAATAACTTTTTGTTGGCCCGACCCGGGATTTGAACCCGAGACCTCATGCACAGCACTCGCATTCACTACCGCTGCGCCACGGAGGCAGTTATGTTCTATATCTATTATGTATAGTCTTCTAGGAATTGCGTCAAATATGGAAATTTTCTGCGATTGCTTTATTGAATATGCTGTGCAATATAATCAGAATGTCGCATCAGGCATTCAAAATTCGATTAAATCAATCACCTTGTAAACATTGCAAAAACTATTTCACTAGTAACGTCGGTCTACAGAAAAGACGTATTATTCACTTTACTCCACTAAAAACGCCTCAGGATGACTTCACTATGACCAAGCGAATTTAGCGAATGATACTGAGCGCCAAAAGCGACCGTTTTGAAAATAGAACAAAAATTAATAGTCAACATACTGGGCTATGAATGTTTACCACCCCTACGTTCGAAACCGGTTCCAAACGTGCAGTTCTGTAAAGGATTAACGAATTTTTTATAACGTTTCGTTTTTGTGTTACTGTCTTAAATGACATCATCATCTCAAAACTTTTATCAACTGTTTTAATCCAAAATATAAATTAAGAGGCTTTTTCTAAATTAACATAGTCTTCTAAATAATTTATTTAAATTTAAAGGAGGTAAAATTTTCATTATGGTAGTAAGGTGCGATGGGGGCTAGGGACGAATATATTCGTTTTCCTATCTATAGGGTTCTTACCATTATGTATTGTCTTTTAAGAGATAAAGTATTAGTTAATGGCAGATATGGGTAACAGTGAAAGGAGTTAATGAGAACCTTTATTAAGCTCTCATAAGTTTATAATTTAATAAAAATAAAATTGCCGTAATACAAGCAAGAAGGATGGATTGATATCAATCTTTATCAAATATAAAAATACCTTAAATTTGGGTTCGGTATTTAAAATTTCTACGGGTTCTCGTAACTTTAGAACATATTCAATCACATCATTCAAAACAGATATCAATATATCTGCCAAGTTAATACTAATTGGTTCAATGTGAAACAGTTATTATGCAGCTAATACTATTGTAATCAGTTAATTTAAATGGCTGATCAATACACATGTCCATGCTGAATCTATTCAGTATAATTAAATGGCTTTAATTGAATAGATAATAACAATATCGCCACTGTATCAAACCCACGATAAGTGACGTTATATTGATAACAATTTATCGCGTGTGGTACACGGCACTGAAGAAATAGCGGACAGTCTGTTATTTTGTGTTTCTGTGGATCATTAGACTTCTTTTAAATTCTAGTTAGATTTTACTACCAATGCTAGTAGTTTAAACCACTAGAATAACACGTGTTTAAGGCATACCATGCCCTACCATGTCCCCTAGGATGTCCAGATTTAAGAAAGGTGCCTGGTGATTTCCAGCCACAGCACAATAAGCGCAGACCCGAGGGCGGTACAAGTAGAGGAACATCCCAGCGCATATGTAGATCAGTGACTGCTGGGGTCATAGAGAAATTTTAAAATAATAATTTCTAATAATTACTTCAATATCCCGCTACCCCAGAATTAAAATGGCAAGAGCAACAGAAGAGACACGGGTGTAGGTTTAATTACTAAAAACGGTAAAAGAGTATAAACAAGGCCTGCTAGATCGGCCAATGATGTTAGTTCAGGTCATCATTATAAAAAGTTAAATATACGATACTTCTTATTAAAATTGGTATTTTAAATTATAAAATAGGGATGCAGTGGCATTTAGGTAGAGCTTTATTAATCTGTTAACCTGCATATGGTATTAGGCAACAGGCCCTTATTACAAAATATCTAAAGATTACATGGCATGATGCACCTTTGCCTTGACTATATGACATGTCAATCAACTACATTTGTCTGCTATTATGGCACAGAAATGAAATTGGTTGGTATACGCTTACATTAGGATATTCTTATCTTTCAGACGTCCTAACAGTTGGCTGTCAGGCTCCGGCTGCTATATTGGCAAATAGGATTAAGTTATTTATATTGCCTGCTACCATGGCTTTCGCGTTTTCATGGCCCCACCCACACAGTAAATGTTATACGAAAAATAGCCATTAGCAAACTAAATGCCAGCCACTTTGTTTGAGCTATCGTTAACTGTTAACAGCGGCTATTTATAAAGCTGTCCGTTTAAATTATATGTAGTTTGTTAGGCTACAAATAGCCTACAAAGTAGGCTATAAATAGCCAGCGGCGGCACCGTTTTTTGGCCACTTCCTGATGTCAAAGTAATGCTGTTATCATTGATTTATGAGTAGGGCTCACGAGGGCTGACCCTGTTTGGAATTGATTGTAAATATTTGCTGGACCTAGAAATCTACATTAACGCAAATAAAGCTACAAACACATCTAGCACACGAATTGACTTAGGCCCTGTTCCTATATCAAGAAACGAGTCGCAATACTTGCAGTCAGTTAATTTTTGACACATATTCCGTGAAACAGGTGTCAAAATCCGTATCTAAAATGACTCGTTCTTTGAATATACATAGAGACCGGGACATAAACGTTTTCGGCCTTATTATAAAATTTACATCGAACTATAGCCTGCTGAAATATTTTTTTTGATGCCACGCCGTGTTGGACCTTCACATAGGCATATACCTCCCCATTCCTTTTCTTTCATCCCATCTATAATTCCTTTTCAATAAAGTCGGTAACACGCACGTATTACCTTTAGTATTGCAAACGATTACAGGCTATGGTAATAGCTTGGCATCAGGCGCGCCGTACCTTATCTTATCTTGTGTGGGGGCCAGTCAGTAGAGACCGGCGACACTTCGACCCATTGGGATCTTTGTGTCGACTTCCCCAATAGCGACTGCCCACGGCAGTCGGGACCGACGGCTTAAAGTGCTCTCCGAGGCACGGAGCAGGCGATAATTGTCAATCAATACGCACATAATTTCGAAAAGTCATATAACTGCCGAAAGTCAGAGGTGCGCGACGTGGGTTCGAACCCAAGACCCTCTTCATTGCAGTCTGTTGATCTCCCCACTGAGCTATCGCTGCTTAGGCGTGCCGCCTAGCTCAGTGGGGAGACCACTATATACTTTTATACGTTTTGTAAGTATTTTTAAAAAGCTACATTAAATGTCCACCGCTGTTTTATCCACATTTATGATTACTGTTTCACTCCCGTAGCTTATATTTATTTACAAAATGTGGGTATACCACTTTTGTTCCACAGTACATGGCATACCTAATACAAAAAGTATTTTTTATATAATATTGTCTTATGTTTACGCGAATGTTATACATTGAAGTCTAACACTTTATACGGATTTTGTCGCGTTGTTTATTTTACTTTAAACACTGTTATTACATAATTTTGAAAACTCAAACATTACTATTATGGAACTTTACTACTATTTAAGCTATATATTTTCTAATTAAAACTATTTATATTTTAAGTTTACACTTTGCCCCGACGTTTCGGTTGCTTTACAGCAGCCATGTTCACGGGGAGACTAAGATGGTAGTTCGATAACTACCATAGTAAGATGGAAGTATTTTTTATTGGTTTGGTCGTTCCAAATAGGTATTAGGGCATTCAAAAAAACCAAATGACAGTTTTCATCCTACAATATAACTATGAATAGATAATACATCTCTTTTGCAGTAGGTTTATATTTACATGCTTATCTAAGGAGAAAGTTAATCATTAAATTCTTAAATATCCATATGTGATTCAGCCTGCAGCATTCATTCACGCTATTATTTCAAGCCGCTAAACCGAGTGGACTCACAGCCTATTTGGAATATCTATCAAAATTATTCATATATGATCTGCATTGCAATGCAGTAAACTTAGTAAAAGTGAATATAAACTATAACCAATTAGGCTAAAATTGGGTATTCTGACCTATTTAATTATTATTTACAACGGATCTGATTTAATGGGCGTCTATCGGATTGGCTTCCCGGGTTGAATAGAAGTTGGCTTTATGTGATATTTTGTGTGTTATTTTCTTTTTCTTTTTACCTGAAGGAATGCATTGACATATACTCCTCCGCGGGTGGAGAGGTTATGTCGTACTCACCGGACACAGGAACCGGCTAAAACAACCATGGCCAGTCGTTACCTGTGTCAGCCGGAAGGTGAGGGCGCCTCGTCGCCTCTCCAGCTACTCCTAAAAACGGGTCTTACCGCCACGATTGTGGCGTGCCCGAAAAGCAGCAAGACTTGAAGTAATGTAACCTATTTTAATATTATTAATACGAATGTGCGTTTATTTGTTACGCTTTCAGGCCTTAACTACTCAATTGAACGTCATGAAATTTTACATACACGTTGTCAGGGGTACAGGTACCCTCTTTCGTCCAGAAAAAATACTGTTCTCGAAGAATTGAATTGACCAAACCTACATTATTGCGAGCGAAGTTGCGGAAAAAATCTAGTAGAAAATATTTTTATAATATATTGCCAGACACTATTGTTTTTCAAAGCAGCAAAATATTTAACGTAGTATGGGGGCGTCTCATTAAGACCCAGACTCATTTGGAGCTGTATAATTTGCCTGCGCAACGTGGACATCCCGATAGATAAAAGGCAGCAATTGCGAAGTGGTAAAATGAAGGGATAAGTTGAACATAAATAAAACCGGATGGGTCATGAAAGACAAACATTTGCTAACAATCAAAGAAAGGGAGGTATGAGTTTCAATTAATCAATCAATAAGCTATCGTAGTCCCTTGTTAGACATGAGCCTTTTCCAATTTGCGCTATAACACTCGGCATTTCGGCAAACAGTCAGTTAGTATGGGAGCTGGACTATTACGGAATAAGCACATACATAATTATATTGACACCTATACCCTCCTACAATTTTTCAGGCCATCTACCAGGCATAGTCCCAAAATTAGGGCTGCTCAAGAATACTTTCAAAGAAAAACAAAAGAAGAATGTCCCACCCTCTCTTTGATTGGTTTTTCAATTAGGTGTTTTCCATTAGTTAAACTGCGGGCATACAGCTGTGCAATAATGATGTGATTGTTGACTGGTATTTATAAACATCGTGAGAAGGAAGCGTCCAAACTGACATCAAGAAGGCACTCTGCTAGTTTCTAACCCAAATGATCCATTTATCACTTTGTTTAGAAAACATGCCATAACACTAAACATTTTAAATAGCGCATACGCTAATTGAAAACATTACGAAGAATTTTTAAAGTATGTTAGTATAAACAGCGGTTAGCACTTTCGGGAGCATTCCGACAGAGGAATCGCGGTACCGGGAATTATTTAATGAATGCGAATGCGCCGACGTACCAGCAAACACTACCGGTAGTTTAGCATTTCACTAACCTGCTACGCTTTAAGTATTTAACAAACTTTTTACGTTCACGGAATATTTGAAAGAATATAATTTCTTAAAGAAATATTGCTTTTTACGAGTCTGCAACGTTAATGGCGGAACTTGGCTAGCGTGTGAAATTATAAAATTGAATACTAAATGTGCTTTTTTGTAGATTAGTAGTAGTAGTTGCACAAATAAAATATTTAATATCTGCTCCTAAGCTTACAGTAAGAATATTTGTTATAAGAATGTGTCGCAAGGCCTCTTTCAATTATTCGCGTTGTGTTTTTTGTCAGATATGTTGGCATTGTAATTTATCAAAGTTACATCGCAATCGGTCGAATGGTAAGTTCAACGCAAACGTCGTAAAATTTCATTTTAGACTAGCTGACCTGCGTATCTCCTTGTGCTACACATAAAACAAAACCTAGCTATTAAAATAATTATATCTTATAAAACTACAACTAAAGAAAATCAAATATTTAACTATGTCTAATAATACTTTAACTAAAGAAAATAAGTCCATACTCCATTTGGTTAGGTACTTAACTAGTCATTTTATCTAAAAATTCAGTTTAAAAATAAAATGCTGCTAAATATCAATGTAAATACAACAATAACGATTATTAAATCAATTGAACCGTTAGTTTAAGCAATAGTTTATTTGTTTAATATGTGTTTGTGTAAAAAGTCACATCAAGATTGTTTACTTTTAGTTAAGTACCTAACTAAATGGAGTATAAATACACCTATATGTAGCTAATACTTCAAAAATACTTACTAAAGTACTAATATTTAAAAACTACCTACATAAAATATCAAAAAATGTATGTCGCGCTGTTAAGCACGGTTTGTTTGCGATCGCTAAATGTCGTTGTGTGCGTTATACAAAAATCAACTGTATAGCATACGTATTGCACGTTGATACGTATTTCACATTCGCAAGTCGCAAATCACCTACCACACCGTAATTACTCGAAATTTTATTTTATGAAAATCTTGTGTGTTTTTATAAACACACAAGATTTTCATAAAATGCTTTATAGCGATTTCTATGATTCTTTTTTTATTAGTTAGATATTAAAGTCTACTTTATGATCGTGAGAATGTTGTGAAGATACAGCTATATATATAATACCACGTTTTAAATATTTTAATACATTTTGAACGAATACCTCGATTCCCATTTTTTTGCATAAATGGTATTCTATAACCTGCCCAGGATTAATAAGTATAACTGTACCAAGTTTGATTAAAATCCCTTCAGTAGTTTTTGATCCATGCGTGCATATACAGACAGACAGACAAACAAAAAATTACTGATTGTATTTGTGGCATTAATATCGATTATCAAGCACCCCCAATAGTTATTTTGTTAATATATTCAATGTACAGAATTGATCTCTCTACAATGTTATTATAAAACGATGTCTTATACAGATCATTATAGCAAATACATTAAATTACAAATTTCGATGGTAATTGTTGTCAGTTTTTTTTTTCTAATTCTGTTGGTCGTATGTATAATAAAAATATAATTTTAATTATCTAGTTTTTTTATGTCCTTTACGTCCCGTAGCATACCTCCCTAAAGTAAGATGTTTAAGTCGGTTCAGGTTGGGTCGGTAGTGGTAAACAATAATCAGTCGCACTATGGAGTCAGGCAATATGTCCAGTTGACGGTGACTCACACTTGAAACCTACAATCACCTAGAGGAGGTGTGGGTGTCATACACCTTTACTGACACTTTCGAAGATATCCTCACTAATATTATAAATAAGAATGTAAGTTTGTTTGTTTGTTACGCATTCGCACCTAAATTACTTGACCATTATCAAATTTCGCATACATGTTGTCAGGGGTACAGAAGAAATCAGAGTACCTTTCTCTTAGGAAAAGTACTGTTCTTGAGGGTTAAAAAAGCATTTACGGGAGCGAAGCCACGAGAAATATCTAGTGCTAATAAGTATATATGAATTTATAGAAAGTATTTATAGAAGTAGTTATACTTATTGGCTAGTGTTATATGTTTATAAGTAAAAATGATTGCCTAAAAACAAAAATTAAGCTAATAAAATAAATTCAAAGTAATATATCGTAGTTATAGGTACAAATAATCCATTACGGACTGCAAGTTAAATACCATTACCATATCTCAATGTTAAAACTAAGCTAATCGCTTGTATTTGACGCCAAATGCAACCTCTCAATGGTAAGATGAATACGGCAAACGTTTGGCAATCCCAATGCTTCCTAAGCCAAATCATTTGCAATCCTACGTTTCAGGCCCGTGCCAAATGAACTCTACAAACGATTCCTGACAATCGAGCCTCATTGATCGAGGGCAAACTGTGAACACGATTTATAGACAGGCTGGTTTTGTCCCGCGGCTTCGCTTGCTCAAGATTTTATTTTTTAAAGGAACAGCATCCTATGTCCTTTTCTGTACCTCTGACAACGTGTGTCCGAAATTTTGTAATGATCGGTCGACAAGTTAAGGCGTGAAAGCGTAACATACAAATAAAATCACATTCGAATTTATAATATTACTAGATTTTGCCCGCGACTTCGTTTGCGTGTGTGTTAGCTTAGGTTAATTTATTGTGATCGGTCGAGTAGTTAAGATGAGAGAGCGTAACAAACAAACTCATATTCGCATTTATAATATCAGTTAGGTAAGTTACAATTAATGTTTACAGAAGAAAAAGTGATTAAGAAAATATTAAGTACATTTGATCTAACTCAGGCAATTCATACTGGCAAAGACAAAAACTTTATGTGTGACAGTGCTTGGTAGATAATAGTAGATATGCTCGGCTGCATATACATTTTGTTGAGGCATATCTCTGCTTAACCCGTTAGTATAAGCGGACTCATTTAATTCTGTATTAATAAACAACTTTTGCACTTGGATGTGACCCTGCGTCGCAGCACGTTTAATAGATCTCGGTGGTTTGTAACGGCGATTGAATTTGCATGCGCAAAAACAAAGAGACTGGGCACAATGTTCGTCGATCACAAAAATTGAGATTGAACCGACAGCAGTCAATTGGTCTGCGAAGTAATTGGTCCTGTACCAATTCGCTCGATAAAGTATCACTTCCTTACAATGAGCGGGTTTAAAAGTAGTCTGTTACTGTAAGTGCTCGGCGAACAAGTATTTCAGAAGCTTATAGTTTTATTTTGATATATCTCACATTTTGCTTGTGTTTACCTTTAGAAAATGAAACCTTCTAAATAAAGAAGATTAAAGAAGGCGATGTTAGACTTGTTTGCCAATTTCGTAGTATAAAATTTAGTTATTAGTTGCTTTTAATCATAACAGAAAGGCAGTACAAAATAAGTATGTTCATTCACGCATTCTATCCATGAATTGGCATTGTCTTCATTCCAACGGACCCGGCAGTGGGACGCATCCTGTCAATAATTGATCCTTAAACCACATTTAGTCCTTCGATAAATCACATTTCACGTCGTGAATCTAAAATTAACATTTAACTGTTTCATCTATATCACAATCGTCATAAATTGGCGACGTGCAATTACTGACGGTCCGCGATGAAAAATTATACGCGGCGATTGCAATAAATTATTTATGACTGCATTTATTCATCTGTTTTATAGATGCGAACAGAGGAACAGGAATTAAGTTATAGGATATCCGATACATATTTATTTGATGACGTCACAGATATTGAGACGGCGGTTTTTATTTCTTTATGGATACTATTTCAGCAATATATGTACAGTCCGTTACAGTAACAGAACATACTATGTTTTTAGAAGGTTGCCTACCGCTGCCAATTATGTCGCACACCAGGAGAACTACCATTATTTTATAGGAAACCAGCATATATTGTGTATAACTGGTCACATACCCACTATTAATACTTTTTCTTTTGGGGCTGGCAACCAACGAGTGATAGTCCCTGGTTTTACAATTCTAGGATTGTTAATGACTCACCATTAGGCGAGAAGTAGGCTTTTTTTTATTAGCTTAAAAATTTGTAAAATTCAATAGTAGTAGTAGTGTAACAGTTTCAAAATTATGTAATACAGAGTCAAATAAACAACGCGATGAAATCCGTATAAATAAGTTTAATTTCAAAGAGACGTAGGCTGATTTTTTAGAATATGCTTTGCTGAAGTCTTACAATTAGGTGAGACGTAGGCTCGTATGCTACTTTGGTAGCCGCTGTGGAAATCCTATACGACTTTTGACGTTGGATGGTTAAATGGCCTCTATTTTCTCTGTTTATACCGAGGTTTTGGTGTTCCTTCATTGATCCCTAACGTCATGATTACTTTTTATAATATTGCATTATGAATAATTCTAATAAACATTTTAAGAAATTAAAATTATTTGGTGTTTACATCCCTATGTTTGTAACTAATTACACTAAAATATTAATTTAAAGACGATTTTTATGCTTAATCTGTCATCTTAAAATAATGGTATTTGTATAGGTAATGATTATTATACTACACAGATCATTTTGTAAAATATTCGCCAACGCTTGTAAGTACTATACAATTGTATAATTTTGATATCAAACATGGCTCTTTTTAGCTGCATTGTCTGTTTTCTCCACAGCTATGTAAGACGGAATTTATAATTATACTTCCGCGCTAATTTGCTGCATATTTCAACTTCAGGGCTCTAACTAAATGGGTAAATATGGCACGAAGAAGTTTAAATTTATTCTTCCTCAATTTTAAAGTTTTATGTTTATAATCAACGGGTTCACGCATTTTAACATTTGTATATCTCTTTTATTTGTCTACCGAATTAAAATGTAACCTATCATTAAAGTTTTTTTTTTTACTTGGGGGAATGCTTTGACTCATTCCTCTCCGCGGGCGACGGAGAGGTTATGTCGGTCTCACCAGGGGAAAGATACCCCGGTAATACCGACTGAACCTACCACGGTGTTCCTCTACATAACCATAGAAAGCGAGGCCGCGCGAATCGCGTTCACATGCAATCGCGATCCCGCCGAGATTTCAGCCCGCAGTGTGAAACGGCAGGCCACTGCACAGAAAAGACTCCCTCTACCTTACCTGTCCCCTTGTGATGGGACGAACACACGATACAGAGGCGCGCGTGGGAACACGCACACCGCTTCTCGGACCTGGTGCTGATCGGGTGGCGAGCAGGCCCACGAAGCCCACCATCCCCAGATCAAACCTCAAGGTGGCTGGAGGTCATCTCGCGCCCTCCGGCGCCCAGTTCTGCGGTTGAGGAGAGGGTTTGAGCGCTCACTCACCCGCTCCGCCGCCTCCTTGATGGAAATTACTTCCTCACAGAAGATCATTTACGTTAGCCTAAGCTAATTAAATACATCACTGAATTTCATCCATTTTGCAAATAATTGCCTTAGTTAAAGAAATTAAAGTATAAATCCTATTTTATCATAAGGATCAAGTGAGTATTGCTATGATTCACGCAACTTCTAAAGTTGGAAAAGATTAGAAAACTTGCTTTTCAAATAAAAATTAATACATTGAGAGATAGTTACAACATTTAAAAGTAAAGTGGCACGTCTGACTTAAAACCAACAACACAAACCCTTGACTCAGCAATCTAAAAGTCTCCTCGTAGGCTGTCGTTCCAATATTGACAATATACATTACGTAATACTGCTGAACTCAATAAGCTAAATGTAATTGTTTTCTTCTATTAATCAAGTGTTTCCAACTCTGGCATAGGGGGAAGCGGTGGAGATCAGATGGCGCAAACGAATTAGGCAATAAGTCTCCTGTCCGATTTGCCAATGAAGTCATTAGTTAAAATCGGAGCCTATTAGTCGTCGTTCCATCGTCGAAGCGACGCGAGACTATCTAGCTTAGCTCTAACCGACTCGCCTCATTGCCTTCAACTTGTGATCCGTTCCACGTGATATTGTCGCTATTGTCTTTTTTCTATTATAACATTGAAAACTATTCAGAGCTGAAGCGATGTGATAAAGACAACAAATGTGAATTTGGGCTCGGTGTTCTGATTTTGGACTGTCTAACGTATCGTATTCTGTTTTACATCTTTCAAATATAGAACACACATTAAAATGTTTTTTATAATATGGATATTTTATGATAGAAAGAGAATTAAACTAATAAATAGATTTGATTAGACAGATGATCGCCGTCGCATTCACACAAATACATACGCGTTATTTTAGATTTGCAGGCTATCCTTCGATGAATTAGCGTAATAGTTGTGTTTCTCTTAAGGTTATAAATAGGATAACATGCTACGGTACTTATATTTGATGTTAAATGTACCATATTTTTATAAATTCATTTTTATTACTGTAGAGGTGTATGATACATTTTGTAGTATTGCGTTATCAAGATCGCTTAGCTTTCTCTGCAGCTACACCCTAAATTCCCTTCGTCCGTACTTTCATTGAATGAGGAATAAATTCTGCGTAAATGTCTGATTCCAAAATTAATCGGTTCCGTGAACATTCCTTGTCTAAAGTTGGGCTGAAGTTGAACGAGCCCCGATATCATTATCAATCTTAAGTTATTTGTTTATTTTCTTGACGTTTGTCCTTTGGCAGTATTTACATATCTACAATTAAATCAGCTCATTTGTTCTCATAACACCACACCTGTTTTCATAATACTTTCCATAGAGACATGTACTTTATTACGTTAATCGTGTATTTTATAGACGAGTTCACTGCCAAAGGCCAGTTTTTAAATTCATTTCGTAAAATTAATACAAGGCTATAGAAAAGTAGTCATTTTCCATACTCATCGCTTTGACTATAATTTCCTGTATAATCTTATTGCGAGATAAAAAAACAATTAATGTATTAGTTTATTTCGATTTCAGATCATACCGAAATATTCATATTTAGTATCATTAACATACCATATTTATGCATTGTCACACCGACATTAATTTACACGATAAAATGTATATAAATTACAATGCATAATATTTAAGTTTAACGATATTCATAACATAAAATAAAAAAGCATAACGTCTGTTTATTCTTGTAGTGCTACGCAGAGGTACTTTGTTGGCCCACATTTTATTCACACACATGACACATTCCAGACGAAATGAGAATTGCAGAAAAATAAATAAGACTATCCAGCCTGGAAAATAAATCCATCAATCTGCAGTTTAACAATTACACATACCTATTTCTGCGAACGGAATTTTTCATAAATAGAATATAACATTTACATATAGAAAAATTCGTTTTAAAAATGTAATTCAGTATGATATTGAAGGGTGGTATTGGCAATTTTGGATACATCGTGGGATCACACGACAGACGCTCCCCGGGGCCGGCGTTATCAGCTGTACTATGATTCACAGAAGCCCACATTTACATATAAAACTTTCTGTTTGTATATCATATGCCGAATGGTATTGTTATGTCTGTATCATGTGCAAATTTACAGTTATAAGCCTCCGGTTTAAGTGAAATACGAAAATATTTTGTGAGATCATATTACTAGACTAGATTGCAATATATTTTAGGTTATATGAATAGAGTTATATAGTAATGTAGGCTGCTTGTCATAGACTGCTCAGTTTCGGACATACAGCTCATTTAATGTAAGGGTATCAAATATGTTTATGATGTAAGAAGTTGTTTAGTGAAATAATATGTATTTTTGTATCAGAAAATATTTCATCAAATGTAACAAAAAGTTATAATACATTCATTAAAGAATGAACTAACTATTTATATAATTTGATATTAGACAGCACAAAGGCATTCTATTTTAAACTCGAGGCTCGAGATCGGCTGAGAAAGTATCTTCCTTTACCATGCGGAATGTTCAAGCTAAATAACGCGTGTGTGTGTATGTGTGTGTATCTTCTTTGCTTGCGGTGAGTATGTTATTCAGAGGTCTTTAACACTTGAAACGCCACGTAGCAGACACAATAGAAAATCTATAGTTTGCGGACATCTGGTGACCACGGAGATGCTTAACCTCGAAAAGAGGTGAGGATGCTGCCAGTAAGAGATATAAGTTTGTAACTGGTGCTCCCGGCACAGCGATTGCTCTTTTGAAGGCTTACCTGGTGGGAAAGGCGTGTGGTTAGGTATTGGTTTCCGTTATTACAAACTGAACTTTAAGATATATGTACATAAATTAAAGGTTTGCTATAAGACATAACAGACTGCATTATTCATACTATTTTCACACGTGGCGGACTTAAACATGCGGTAGGTACAGGTTACTTAGATGAAATAGCACGTACAGCAGCTATATAAACAGAACCTTATACCTTATCTATCATGATTCTTGAATATTTTTAAAGGTTAGGTGTAACAAAATTTGAATGTAGAAAATTATTACATTTATTCCGGTTCAAAGTTTTCTTGATAAAAGCTTCGCAATTACTCACCGAAATAAATGCATCACGAACATTACAGTGAAATTTTACAAGCAATAAGTTCTCGCTTCGAACGATATCAAAGCTAGTATTTTCCTTTCAAAGGCGTAGTTGTAATGAAAATTTATGTTGGTGGTGTAATAAACGATACGCTTTTGTTCCTAGTTGGTAGCGGGGCGAGGTGGAACGGGTGCTCCGGGACAGTCTTGCGATACGTAGTAGAAATAATGCAGTCGCTGTTGCCACCCTCCGTCAGAACGACAACGCCGCGGGTTCCTTGTGTACCAAAACAATAGAACGCGACCGATTTTCTCGCGCACACCGGGATTACGGAAAAGAGCTTTATACCCGCGTCATATGCACTCACATGCCACGGATTGTCGACGAATGGAAATGTGATAAAAGCTCACTGTCCACTGAGACGCTCGCCCATATTTGCCGGAAATTGCATTCGCATGCAATAAAGTAAAAAGTATTCGCTTATGCGGCTCTATCGCTACCTAAAGAGTCGTCGAAGAATATACGATGGTATTCCATTTCACTTGGAATTTTCGTTTAAAGCTTGAACAACAACAATTAAATTTAGCCTTTATTTTTGTTGCCAGTGATCAATGGCAACAAATTCGTCTGAACAAATGTATTGATCGTCTTTTGAACTGTAAAAGAGGAGTTTAAGAGGCCAAAATGAATTCCGTGTTGGCGCGGTAGCTGCAGCGGGTTGTAATTTAATTAGGCGGCAATTTGAGCGGGCGCCGGTGCGCGGACGTGCGCTGAATGCCGCGTTGTTCGACAAATTTCATTACACCCCATTGTTGTATGCATGTCGACGAGAACACCGCTGAGGCGCTAATGGCAGATGTCCCCGCTACTTTCAGAGTTCGCTGCGCTGAATATTTTTACTTAAATCGTCTTAGGTGACCCGTACTCTTTAAAATGCTCCGCCAGCATCACAATAGAAGGATTACAAGTATCCCTTTGGGAAAAGAGCGACGAGAACTTGACGGCTACAATGGATAAGAATTTCAGCAACACCTGCTACTTGAGACAACATATTAAATAGTGCACACTGGATACATAAATAGTACTGCAGCGAGAATGTGTCTGTGTTATTCAAAGCGTAGTTACGAATGAAAGTACGAGGCGAGCGTGTTTGTCTTTTAACTGATAGCCTTCGCAAATATATTTAAACGCGTGACTCAAAAGATTCCCACCCAGACAGTGCGCGCCCTTAATCGAATTTGTATTCTTGATACTTGTAGCAGATAACTGAATGCTTAAAAGGACAAATTGAAAACGCCAGCGGCTAAGTGATTGATTAAACCGTAGCACTTTGTTGGAGCTTACTATCTGTGAGTAAGGAGCGCAGCGAGATAAGCGTTATAAATCAGTGCGATAAAAAGTGGAGCGAGCGTCGCGAACGCTGTCGATAGTCGGTAGTTCGCCACGCTACGGAACCTTACCTACGAAGCACAGGCTGCCCGATAGCCCTGTACTTGCTTGATTTCTTCACAATAGATATTTCATGTCGATAGTAGCGTGAACTACGATCCTGTTCAATGCATTGTCGAGGGCTTTCTAAGAGCTGGACGTGATCTTTTGTTTAATTTTCTGTAGAGATCGTTGGTGCAGAATATAATTGCAGACCAATTATTTTCTGCACAAACGGCTATCTACAGGTAACGAGACCAAAAAAACATAGCCAGTAAATACCTGGACATTGAAAAGGACCTTTAAATATAAAATAAATATATTTTGATTAATGAAGATTTTATTTATGTTTTCTTGATGCTTTAGATCGAAGTTTGATCTGTCGAAGACTTATATGGTAAACTGTTTTAAACTTAAAAATAGTTTATGTATATATTTTGCTATAATTTATTAATTTTATTCGAATAATAAATAATTAACAAATGACTTTCGATACGAACAAAGCGCTGATCAAAAATAGTAATAATACAAAGTAGTTGTTATGGCAAACTATTAAACTATGTTTCATTAAAAACCTTTTAAGAAAAACGTATCAAAACTTTTCTCATGACGCGAACGAAAACTCCAGTTCCATTTTTCAACTGGAACATTACTGGTGTAGGTATAAAAAAGACAGTGAAAGTTGATTGCACAAGACATTACTAAAAGAACACAGTTACCTAACTTATAGACAATATTATTTTATAAAATAACATGCACAAGGAATTAGTATCTTCAGATATTCTGACGTCTGCTCTACTATAAATTAAAAATATATATTCATTGGGTATATATATTCCAATGGGTTGGGTTGCAGAGATTAGAGATTTGCCTGGAGAGAATATCATACTGGGCTTACTATGACAGCAAAGCATCTCCTTAAGGAGGCTGACAACTCTACTTACCGTAGGAACACAACACAAGATACCTTACCAGCGATAAGATACCGACATCGTTCTGTTAGTCCAGCAATACCTAGATATTGCTGGACTACTAACTAGTGGTATACTAACTAGCGGTCGTCGAGTGGTCAAAATTCGACTATAATTGATTTAAATTTTAAGTTTGATCTTTATTTATTTGAACATGGAAAACTAATTAAGGTTTTATTGTCTATAACTATACCCTTATAATCACATTTCATTTAGTCACCTATTCCACATACTTATGTAACCATAGTTATGAAGAATTCTACGGCATCAGCCGAACACTGCCAAAATACTACGAACGCGATTCGACTGCTTGTGTCAAATGCATGGTTGTGTGCGTGTAGTGTTTTTTCATTAATTAAATGTATTTCAAATGCATATTTTATAAAAATATTAGGATTCACCACTCCTTCTCCATATAAACTTTAGCTGTGCCAAATGTCATACTCCTCCGTCCGCGCAATTTTCGTAAAAAGGGTTACAAAGTTTGAAGCATATCACGTATTTATATACGAGTATAGTTATTATAAAGAGGAAAGATTAGATTTGTTGTTTGTAAGGGTTTAACTCAAAAACTACAAAACCGATTTTAAATAATCTTTCAACATTGGAAAGCTATTTTATCACCGACTTCCATGGGCTATATTTTATTTTTTAAAAGTACCTTTTGCTAACATATCCTAACCTTCTTTTAGGCGAGCAAAGCCTCGAGCAAAAGCTAGTAAAGGATAAAATAGAAAAATATTGACATTTGTGCAATTTATTAGCCTATATGACTATAGACCGCTACCACATTTAGTGATCATATTTAGAGGTAATTACGGCCAATAAACTCATTAGCTTCCCACCAAACACCGGCCTAGATATGATGGCTAACAATTTGTTTCGCTAGATAGTGTTACATTATAATGAGTGGTATTTTAGATTCGGTTAAGATTACTGGTATAGGAGGGACGGTAATGAGAAACTGTGTTTCTGGTTAATTCGGTTATTTACCCAGAAAGTATGTATTAGGATACTTATACAATAACTTAAAGTTATTACATATATAATACACTTGTTTTCTCACGGGATTAGTACTTTTTGCTGCATGAAATACTTTGTAACAATAAGGACATAGGTTACCCCCTATTATTCTGTTCCCCTAATAACGTGTATGCGAAATTTGATAATGATTAGTCGAAAAGTTAAGGTAATCGTAACAAACAAATAAACATACAAACTCACATTCGCACCTATATTAAATTAGAATATAGTTTATTTTTTAATAAACAATCAATTTTATTATTAATTTTATAATAATTTCGGGATTGATTGAACGAATAAATAGACATGACGAAAAGAGACTATTTATTCTTTTTGTATGTACCTATAGTCTCTAGCTACTAGTCTTAAAGTACAGTTAGGTTACAAAATAAGACGAGTAAGAAAAATGTACTATATAATTATATCATTTGAGGCCTTTATCTCTGAAAAAGTAGATTTATTGCCATTCATTTCTTTTGTACTTATTATTTTTTAATAAACAATCAATTTTATTATTAATTTTATAATAATTTCGGGATTGATTGAACGAATAAATAGACATGACGAAAAGAGACTATTTATTCTTTTTGTATGTACCTATAGTCTCTAGCTACTAGTCTTAAAGTACAGTTAGGTTACAAAATAAGACGAGTAAGAAAAATGTACTATATAATTATATCATTTGAGGCCTATATCTCTGAAAAAGTAGATTTATTGCCATTCAGGCCTACTCTTCGTCAAGTATGTCTATAAGTCCCGTATAATATGAGGCGGCAATGCCCGGTAGGCGGCAATAGACTATTGCCGTAAATTTAAATTTTCATGACTCTGACATCTTGACTGAAATATCAGATAACATTTTGCGTGACCAAGGTATCGAACCCGAAATGATGCGGAGAAGTCGCTTCCATTTACACCACTGGGTCGTCATACGGCAGGTAGTTAAGAAAGTTTACCTAGAGAATTCCAGTTCTGTACACAGAGTGAAGTTGATATATTGATAAACTGCCTCGTTAACTATAGTTACCCACTGTCCATTAGAGCTGCGTATTATGTAGTGTGAGAGTGTGCCACAAATGTAAGAACCGTCATCATAAGTATAATAGATAGATTATACTACAACCTGTGCTTTTGATCTACCTTATTGGTGTAAAGTAGATAAAAATACAGGTTACTTTATATATATAAATATGTTTAAACGCGTGACTCAAAACTATTACTTTTACTCATATAGGCAAAATAATCTGCACGGATGGCGAAATGGTCTTAATGGTTGACCCGCTACTGCTACTTGGTTCGACACAGGACAAAACATAATGTTATAACTCACTGGTATCTTACCCAGTCTTTGTGTTTGCTGTGTCTGAATACTTGTCAAGTCCATGTGACAGGATTATTGAATTAGGATAATCAGTAGAATTAAAGTTATAAATTAAAATATGAAATGAAAATGACTTCTGGCGGGGCTTGTATGTTCACAAAACAAAGACATAATATATGTCCAAAGGGTAAGGTAGAATTATTATTTATTAACACCACATAGGCATCAAAACCAAGAACTCACACACTTCAAAAAAGGCCGATTACTGATATATTGTTCGAATAAAACCGCAGATAATAAACCAATGCATAAAATAACTAATCCTAACTACTAAATATGACTGCCAATCTTCACTTTACTAAATCCCCAAACTCACCTCGTCATTTACGATTTCCAAATTTAATTTGGAATGCAATCGTTCAAACCACATTCACGCAATTTACATAATCCTGGAAATTCATTTCACGGGCTGTAAGTATTATATAATTTAATATTTCACGTTAAACTGACTTGCTGCCATTGGCTACACATAATTTAACTGAGGATTAATAAAGTGTACATTATAAATGAACCAGTGCTTCTGTAAAAGCACTTGGTTTTGTAGCGTAAGTTTGTACTTATGTTTCCGTACTAGCGTTGTTGGGTATTTTGTTATTTTTAGTATCAGCTCAGAGTGTTGAAATATGCCCGATGGATGCCAAAAGGCTCGCCTCTTATAACATGAAACATAAAACATACCTGGCGCAATGCTGGTATAATAAAAGCGCAGTGTTCGCGTAAATTATCGTAGACGTATATGTAGTTTACGCAGACGAAGACACGGAAACCTACCGAAACATTCTATTAAAACGATAATATTAAATAATACCATAGATATGCTAAAAGTCGCTGAGCTAATGAATATGTTTTCGTTCGTCTTTAGACGCAAAAATATATACGGTGGATATATATCGTATTTCTTCAAACGTCAAGTTAACAAATGCGGGGAACACATTTCCTCGGTTACGTAACGCAAAAGAAAAGAGAGGAAGGGAAATATTGCATCAAAGAGAATTTGAAATATTGCCAACTACATGCGTCGCAGTTCGAATTGATTTTACAGGCTTTTGTGATCTCAGAAAGATGCTTCGCTGTTATACAATTTATCCCGTCGTGTGCAACTGCCTGCCGATCAATCTACCGCGTAGCTACGCTTCGGAATCATTCGGATTTGAACATACGTTTTCTGAATACAGGCGGCGCCTAAAGCATAAATTACGCTTCATTCCTAGTGCACGTATTGCCTAAACACAATGTACCCCACAGCTCTCGTTTAGATCTACGCTCTACATCTGCCAAAACCGTTTTATACAAAGGCTTACAGAAGCTACAATAGATCACGGACGAGTTAACTTGAATGATTTCATCGAATACGTGATGCGACGACTTCTAAATCATTTTTATTGTTAGCGGAGTTAACGAATGCGGTTTAACACAGTCGAATATTTTCCAGCTTCGAATGGACTGCGGCAAAATAACTTATAGGGAAAAGTGTTTTTGTGTAGGTGTGGAAAATATGACACTAAGATCAGATTGACATAAAGTCTACAAAGTTGGTAATGTGAATATGAAATGAGTTAATGGCGGGATAGACGAAATGGTTTGTTCGTCAAGCCACTGGAGAGCTGGCGTGGGCGCTATGAAAATATAATAGTGCATAAAAACTTAAGCTCTTTAGCAAAGTTAAAAGTAGTCATATTAGCTATGATACCTGTTGCTGGAGTCAGCGGCTTTCATTACACAAATGCACGCCCGCCCTGGGCGAGCTCGCTTTTATGCAGATACGTTTTCTTTACTATCTTGTGTTGTCCTCCAAGCGCAGTTAAGCACAAACTTCAAGTGAATTTTACGTTAAAAGTTTAAGTACATTCAACTTCGTGTTATCTCGTTGACTTTGCTTTGTGAGTGCAGTTTTTCATTACACGCTTTGTGCTTTCTTTTTAGTCAAGTGAAGTACGCAAGGGTATACCTACAGTTTACGTGAAACATACTTGGAGATATACCTCTACATAGATTAAGATGTTTTGTAGATACCTACTAATTTAGTCTTTTCAGCTTGAATGGGTTTTTATTATGCATATATATGTAATTCTTCTACACATATGTATGTATGTCACTGAACTGCTCCTTAACGGTTAGACCGATGGTTTAAGTAGGTGGGTGGGTGCTCTGCGATTGATTAGTTCGGGCAGGACAACATCTGTCAGATTCGCCAGTTAAATATATATCTTTAATATAACTCAGACTACTAGGTTATTGTATTGATCTTTTTAATTTTGTTGTCCATTTGAATGTGCCTTAAAAAGCACCAATATTGATATACTTTGTTCGCGAAACTATTCGGTAAAGGGTATCCGAATCGGCAATGTAAATACGTATAAATCATCAATTTTCATATGTTATAATTAAAATGCATTTACCTACAGATTTGCTATCTGATTGTCATTAAATTGGAATATGGGTCGTTCAAAATTTAAATAAAACAGCTGCGAGTAATCGCGTTAATAGGCTGGCGATATTGAATTAAAGCCGTTCAGCCCGAGAGGAAACAATCCCTGCAGAGTGCCGCCGGTATACTGGACTCAAACCCACAGTACTACGACTTATGCTAATGACGAGTTTAAATTTATATTCGGCAAAGCTCCGATTCTGCATGAGGTAAATAACGAACGCTTTTGCAGAATGCTCCCACAATATTTTGAAATTTTGTGGCGCATGGTATTCTAAATTGCATAAATTTACAGTAGTTTTGGCTTTGCAACATTAATTTATTTATTTGCATACTATGTATGTACGTAGGTACTAGTACATACTCGTTAATATTTAGAACCATATATTCATATAATCCTAACTGCTTAACTACCTATATACAGGATGTCCCAGAAGATGTGAATCAAATTGTAACGGGAGATTCCTTAAGTAAGGACCTTTCAAATGTGCTACCATCCATTTCATCTAGGAAAAAGTACTGTTACTAACCACATTTACGCAAGCGGAGCCGCGGGCAAGCTTTAGTACATTCTATAAAACAAAAACTCAGGTTTATCGATATTAAAAGTAGTGTTCGTGCAGTGTATTTATAAGTTCAGATTGATATTATGTGTCGATAGTTTTATCGACGGGTAACTGCCACTGCGGCTACTACTAGTTTCATCACGCTATTTAACACGAGATCGTAAACTTTATATGTTGGGTAGCGCCGGACAGTTACTCGTAAAACATCGGTAACTATTTGTGAGCATACCATGTTGCCAATCAGTGGTTTTAATGTGAGGTATTGGGGACTACATTAGTTATAACAAAATTATTACTGCATATCATGATATCTTGCAGTTCTTAGTATGAAATTAAGTGAGGAGCCTGGCGGAGGATGCGGTGTCCCGGGGTGAGGTCGTCTTCGCGGTATCCCTGGACATCGCGAATGCCTTTAACACCTTGCCCTGGAGTTGTATTAGGGAGGCACTTATATTTCATCAAGTGCAGATCTACCTACGCCGCATTGTCGGGGCATATTTATCGGAAAGGGTAGTGATCTACCCAGGTCACTACAGTTGGAGTCGACGAGAGATGTCATGCGGTGTTCCACAGGGATCGGTTCTGGGTCCGCTCCTGTGGAACATCGGTTACGACTGGGCGCTGCGAGGTGCGCTCCCCCGTGGCGTCGGCGTTATTTGTTACGCCAACGACACTCTTGTCACGGCGAGGGGTAAGTCGCACCAGGCGGCGGCCATATTGGCGACCGCTGGGGTTGCACAAGTCGTAAGTCGTATCCGGCGATTGGGACTTGAGGTGGCCCTGTCCAAGTCCGAGGACGTTTTGTTTCCACGGTCCTCGGAAACGGCTACCTCCAGGGTCCCACATCATGGTAGGAGGAGTCCACATCGCTGTCGAGCCAACCCTTAAGTATCTGGGTCTCCTGCTCGACAGCCGATGGGACTTTGTAGCTCACTTTCGTCGGCGCTTCTGGCGTCGCTCTATCGTTGGTGCCAAAAGGCGCTGGCTCGAGGCGAAGAACCGCCTCCTCACGCTCTAGAGGTGGCACGGTCTGAGCTTCGCCAAGTCCTGGTGGAAGAATGGAGAAATCGACTTGCGCACCTCAGTGCCGAGCACGCCACAATAGTGGCGGTAAGACCCATTTTTGATGAGTTGCTGGAGAGACGGCATGGCGCCCTCACCTTCCGGCTGACACAGGTAATGACTGTTGCTTTGGCCAGTTCCTGTGTCGCATAGGCCGGCAAGAGTCGCCCGGTTGTTACCACTGCGGCGACTGCCGCAACGTTGTTGAGGACTCGGCGCTGCACACTTTGGCGGACTGTCCCGCCTGGGCATCGCAGCGCCGTGAATTGATTTCGGCAGTCGGTATGACTGCCCTCTCGCTCCCGGCTGTGGCTCAGTCCATGGTCCGGAGTGAGAGGTCGTGGAACGCCGTCGCCTCCTTCTGTGAGGAAGTAATTTCCGTCAAGGAGGTGGCGGAGCGGGAGAGGGAGCGCTTAAACCCTCTCCCCAACCGCAGAACCGGAGGGCCGGAGGGCGCGAGATGACCTCCAGCCACCCTGATGTTTGACCTGGGGGTGGCGGGCTTCGTGGGCCTGCCCGCCATCCGATCAGCACCAAGTCCGAGAGGCGGCGTGCGTGTTCCCACGCGCGCCTCTGTGTCGTGTCCGTCTCCCCTCAAGGTGGGGGGAGGGGACAGTAGGTCTTCCGTGTAGTGGCCTGCCATTTCATACCATACGGTCGGCCGAAACCTCGGTGGGGTCGCGACTGCATGTGAAAATGATTCGCGCGGCCCCGCCGATTGCGGTTTTGTCGAGGAACACCGTGGTAGGTTTAGTCGGTATTCCGGGAGGTCCATTTTTATTTCAACATCTTTATTTACCCTGGTGAGTCCGACGTAACCCTTCCCCGCGGGAGGGCATGAGTCAATGCATTAACCGAGGTAAAAAAAAAACGGTATCTTAATTTTTCTAAAAAAATAATTGTAATAAAAACAAATATGGTCAGGGTTATTCTATACCATCAGTAGAATGCGTGGTTAAATGGAATTACACGATTTCAAAATCAACCTGTATACATAATTCTCGTTTGTATTGAAACTTTCCTATTTACACCATCAATATTAGGTTAAGAAAATTACTTTCTTATGGCGAAACTAAGATAATTTGTATTCGTGATTTTCTTCAAAGTCGTAAGAAACCACTGTTGACAGTGTTTGGCTCACGGTTAATATTAAACTTCTTAAAATTATTTGACAATTGTTTGAACTCAGACAATAGAATAACAATTGTGTCTGGCCGCCGGTGTGCTGCTGCAGCACAAAAGGTTAATTAAAGTGTTTTACTATGACATATAGGTACGTAATTCAGGTATGTTGCGGATGCAGCTTTTTAAACATCCGCGGAGCGGATGCGTATACAGATATTTGTAGACTCACATCCGCGGATGCGGATACGGATGCGGATGTCCAAATCGATGCAGAAGCTCCGCGATTGTGGATGGATCTTGATGAAAATTGTTCATCTTATTTAATAAAAAGTATCTAATATCACCGCCATCGCAAGTTCAAGCCTGTTTTGGAAAGGTTCATAAATTAAACACGTACTACTGAACAACTGATTTCTTTCTTATCCTTTACCTACGCTATATCTGGATCAGCATTAACATCCGCGTTGATTATTGTGGATGGGGCAGCTCCGCAATTGCGGATGCGGATGCGAATATTTGCAACATCCCTGGTACGTATGAATGCTTACAGAAAAAAATCCACGTATGTTTCACACAATTCCAACGAGGTTGCGGGATCTATTCAATTATGTATTTGTGGTAAACCCGTTTGTGGGTGCGTGAGCGTGCTAGTTTATGTAAAATATTCCAAATTCGAACCAAAACAAGGAACTACTAAGCTCGAATCACAGCCGCGAATTGTAAGAACTATAAAATATATTTCATTTCTAATTTCCATTAGCCTATTGGTATGCCCCACTTCTGGGCATAGGTCCGCTAGATAGTAGTAGGCAATGAATTTTAGTCCAATATTTTTCACTTATAGCCAATTTTTAATCGTCAGAAAATAAAAAGCTATAATTACCTACTTATATCAAATTAAATTCTCAGTTAAGATTTAAATGGTAATTTTTACTACAGCTCCATATATATAAATAAATGTGAAAGTTTATGAAGATGTCTGCATATTTGTTACTTAACAAATAATTTTGCGTAAATTGATTGAATCCCTCGTGATTGCTGCGAGCATATAATTATTCATATGCTATTGGTCTATATATTAACTTATAAAAAATAAAATAAAAAATAAAAATGTTTATTTGAACTAAAAATGAGTTACCAACAAAGTAATTACAAAATAGTGTTGTTTAATTTTTACAAACGGTACTGGTCCTGTGTCCCAAACTAGGCTGTAGCCTGTATTTTGGGAGACAGTGCTCAGTCAAAAAGTTTTACGCTAACACAGTGGATGACGTAGTTTTATTGATGTCGGTAGGTCATAAACAAAGGTACTTAATATCTAAAGAATAATATAATTACTATAATAAAATTCTACATAATATGCAGAATGTGTGTGAGTGTTCGTGCATGTGTGTGTGTGTGTGTGTGTGTGTGTGTGTGTGTGTGTGTGTGTGTGTGTGTGTGTGTGTGTGTGTGTGTGTGTGTGTGTGTGTGTATGTGAATTTGAATTAAAGGGTGTGTGTGTATAAAGTGTATTTTTACTCTATGAACTTGAGGAGCACTTCCGTATCGTCGTAATCTAGCTGGAGTAGCCAGCTGGTTGTGATTGACTTAACCTCATGGATGTTGAGTCCCACAATGTTTTGGTTTTTGTTAATTATGTTATATAGTTTGCAACCAAGGCTTTTATACTGTCGTCTGGCAAAGGCGGTTCTACAGCGAGTGCTCGAGCAGACCGACTGCTTGCTACGTTTTTTAGGATCCGGAAGGGGAACATCTTTATGCACTCTTAGGATTGTTCTGAGCACAAAGAGCTGTCTAATAGTTAGTACTTTATTGTCAGCGTACAATTGTTTAGTAGGGTATCTTATCGGCTTTTTATTCATTACTTTTAACACAGCTCTTTGTGCCCGTTCCAATTCAAGTAACTGTGTCTTTCTGGAACCCCCCCATACCGGAATGCAGTATTGAACGATGGATTGACATAGGGCAAGATATACCATTCGTACTTTGTCTTGCGAGGTGATATCGCGTAGGGTTTTGAAGAGGTGTATAAGTTTTCTTGTCCTGTTTTTAACGGTTTCAACTTGTATGTTCCACGTCAACCCACTATCCAACTGCACACCTAGGTATTTCGCATTTGTTACTTTTATCAAATCGGGGCAAGTACAGTTATTATTAGAAGCACAGGTGTGGGCTTTAATAGAGAAATCCTGGGATGGAGAATTAATTTAAGATAAGTAGAAAGGAAGATAAAGAGTTTTATTCAAATTTAGAGTAAGTAAATTATAAGAAAGCCAAACCATGATTTTTTTTAACGAGTATTCCGCTCTCTCTTTAACTAAGTTCCAATTTGGACCACTCACTACAATTGCGGTGTCATCAGCATAGGTGTAAATATCTGTATAAGGAAGAGACATTGTGCAGAGGTCATTGACATATAGCTGAAATAGAGTGGGACCTAAAATGCTCCCCTGGGGGACGCCATAGCAGACAGTAGCCTCATTACTTATCAAATCTCCTAGTTTTACCCTTTGTTTCCTATTTGATAGGTAATCTTTGAAGAGACTATGCGTGGATCCACGAATACCAAGCCTTTCTAGTTTATTAAGTAAGAGCGGGACAGAGACAGTGTCAAATGCTTTGGAAAGATCTAGAAATATGCATAAACATCTATTATTATCGTCCAATTTCTTAACCACTGTATTAGTTAAGTCAATAACAGCGTCTTCAGTAGAAACTCCGGATCTAAATCCATACTGGTTGTTAGCTAGAATTTTAAATTTATCGACGTACTGTTTTAATGAGGTGTTTAGCAACTTTTCCAAGATTTTTGATACCGCCGGTAATACCGAAATGGGACGATAATTATCGACACAGTCTCTGTCATCGCCCTTATATATTGGGTGAATTAAGGCCTTTTTTAAGGCGTTAGGAAAAACACCGGTATTTATGGCGAGATTACATATATGAGTTATAGGGGGAATCAGTAACTGACGGTGGAGCTTTAGAATATTAGATGATATGCCATCCCACCCTGTGGCACAATCAGACCGTAGTTGTAAAATTATGTTCTCTATCTCACCCTCGGTCACTGGTAATAAGACCATAGAACCACACTGATTAAGTGAGGAAGATGTTGAGGATAAGCTCGGTATGGTGCATCCTACGCGAGATTGAACTACTTTTTCGGCTAGATTCTGACCTATACAAGAGAAAAATTTACAGATAAAGTCAATAGTTTGCATAGAATCAACATCATTTCTTAAGAGTTCCATGGGGCTATCATTTCTTAGATTTGTATTAGTGACGTTCTTTATGGCTCTCCAGAGGGACTTAGGATTTAAGCCCGCATCGTCAATAAGTTTCTTGTTATATGCCAATTTCAGTTTCCGAAGAAGACAATTGCAAAAATTACGATAACGGGTGTATGTTGTTTTAAGCGTCATGTTATGTGGCGATTTCCTGTACTTAGTATGTAGTCTGTCTCGATTTCTTATACATCGAACTAGCCCCGGTGTTATCCATGGTTTTAAGATCCTGTATCTTTTTGAAATTTTTGTGGTATACGTATGTGTGTTGATGATTGTTGATAGCATACTGATAAAGGTGTCGGTTGCCTGATTAGCGTCATTCATGTTTAATATACGAGAAAAGTCAGTGTTTTCTATTTCAGTTTTTATATTTAAATGGTTAATACAAGTTTTAGTATAGTATTGATGGTTACGAAAGGATTTTGTTAAATTTAAGAATAAAGCTATGTGGTCTGTGGCTCTGTGGTCAGTTATATAGGATTCTAAGACCAGTGTAGTGGAAAGAAGATTTGATCTAAGAAATATATGATCAACACATTTTTGACTATCTCTTGTGGGGAAGGAATGAGTGGGAAATAATCCATGGGAGGCACTAAGTGTTAGATATTCGTCCCGTAGGGGATCTAAGCTGTAAGGGCGTATATTAATATTCAAGTCCCCCACAAGTATTGAGTGATGTGTTGTTAAGCTACTGTAAACATTATTTAAACTATCTATAAAATTTTTATGGTCGTCTGAAGTTTTTAATGAAGGTGAGCGATAGATTGCTACTATGGAAATATTATTATTAATTAGGCAAACCAGGCAGCTAGCGCCCTTAAAATATGGTTCAGTTACTTTGCATTTAAGTTTGCTATTGCAGTAAATTACAATACCATCATTTTGGTTCAATAATGACTTTGAGGAGTGCGCTATGTAACCTTCTAGAGAAGGAAGTGTGTTTACTTTCTTGAGCCAGCATTCAGTGAAAACAATGATATCAAAATTCACTTTCGTCATGGAAAGCATTATGCGAAATTGATCAAAATTTTTATTGATACTACATATATTGACATGAATTACTTTAAGGACTTGTGAGTAGTTACAAATGTGGCTCTGGCAATCTTCTGGATGACAAAGGTAGGAAGAGGTGGTATTGCTAGTATCTAGTTCAGAATTAATATCGTTAATATTATTAGCCATTGTTTATTTATAGATGACTGAACAATATTATTACAAGTAAGCAGGTAGCGAAGTTTGGTAAATATAGTTCGGCGGCTAAGTAAATTATATTGTTTTTGTTTATGGTATATGTATGCTGTGAGTATGGTATTGTAAAAGATGTTTTGGCAGAGATATTGCGTGTATACGTGTGTTTGGTAAAAAGTGGAAGAATTTTTATCTTACATATTATATTTAAAACATAAGATTTTACTTTATCATGAAAATTAGTGGTATAGCAGTCAGGCAGCATGTATAAATTTCCATTATTTAATGATAATATAAGACATATTATAGTAATGTAACATTTTATGCCGTATTGTGTGATGAATAACTGTTTATTTATAAGTAAACAGGCATCGGGGCTTATTGAAGACAGTTTAACAGCTAAATTGATAAAATTGTTTACGTTTACGTTATATGTATGTAGTAAATAACAATATGTATTAGTAAATAGTATAACAATAGATAGAGAGTGTATATATGTATGTTTCGTGTGGAGTGAAAGTGATTTTATATTACATATTATGTTTATAAAGAAAAACATTTCTATTTTAGGAAAATGAGTGATATAACAAGCAAGCAGCATGCAAAAGTTTACATTAGTTAATAATAATGTAAGGCATATAATACTATACGTATAACATTTTGTACCATATTGTGTGATCGATAATAATTGTTTTATTACATGTGAGCAGGCAGCGGGATTTAATAAGTATAGTTTAACAGCTAAGTAAATAAATAAAATGTAATATGTATATAGTATATATGTTTTTGTAAATAGTGTCATGAAAGAGACATTGTGTGAATATGTATGTATAATGAAGAGTAAAAGTAAGTTAAAAGTAAAAAAATAGAACATATCTTTTTTGTAAAAATGAGTACTATAACAACCAAGCGACATACAGAAGTTATCATTGCTTAATAATAATTTAAGACATATAGTAATAAAATATATTATGCCGTATTGTGTGACCGATGTGGACCGAGATGTTAGTCACGGATTTTTGCGCAAGTCTAATAGACTCTTCTCTGAAGAAATAAGAATTTGTTTCTCGCCTTCTAATTTGCGGAGAAAGATGTTTCCATTATTGGTCCAACAGAATTTAAAACTGTTTTGGCTGGCAAATTCACGCGCCTGATGGAACAGCTTTTTTGAACTTGCAGGAAGATGTTCGGAAATGTAAACCGCCTGTCGTTTGCCAGCAATGTGAATCATATTGGTATTAAGTTTCTCTTCAGGTTTTTTACCTTTGTTAAACTCACGTACAACGGAGAGTGTATCCATTTTCATTTGAACAGTCTGGAACTCGGCTGTTCAAATGAAAATGGATACACTCTCCGCTGTACTTACTATCATTAGTGCTTCTAAAATCACTTGAACTGTCGCAGTACTGTCATTTAAAACCGTGAAATAATGTACACATCCCGAGAGATGGTATGCTGGGAATCTACAATATTTTAAGATGAAATTACGTCTGTGTGTCGAAACTATAATGCAGGGACACTGCGGTAAAATTACTTTAAATTGATTTTCAATGCCCAACAAGAAACAAAATGAAAACTTACTCAAAAGCATATCTTTTGGTAATCTGTAGGAACACCCGTACTCCTAATATCATGTCTAATATCCCCGAAAGTTTAAACAGAGATACATCACAAAAATGTGTACGCGTTGTAATATTTATAAAACAACGCGATCTAGTTCATACATATTCATTCTAATTTGTGTGTACACAGGATTTTGGATCTTAAGGTATCCATGCAAGATACAGGTGACTCTACAGCTGTTATCTATGGTCAGAGAACTCGCCTTACTGTGCAGATATCTAGGCAGTTGATCGAAAACCAGCATTAGATTTTGTTACTTGCAAATGGAACTCGTCTGAATATGATAAAGAAGATTAAATAAGTTTCAATATAAACTTATATATAAGGGCGTGATACTTCTCGAAAAGAGACCTGTGTACAGGAGTGGAACAGTTTACAAACAAAGCTGTTAAAAGAATGGCATTTTGGGTCACTAATTAGTAGTACTCATGTTTTCCCGCGGATTCGCTCGCGTAAATGTGGGATAAGTAAGGTAAGGTTAATAGTTATTTTGGATGAAAGGTACTCTATGTTTTGTTCTGTACCCCTGACAACATGTATGTGAAATTTCATGATGATAGGCGGTTTGTCCCGCCTGGGCATCGCAGCGCCGTGAGTTCTCTCGCTCCCGGCCGTAGTTCAGTCTATGGTCCGGAGTGAGAGGTCGTGGAACGCCGTCGCTTCCTTCTGTGAGGAAGTGATTTCCATCAAGGAGGCGGCGGAGCGGAAGAGGGAGCGCTTGAACCCTCTTCCCAACCGTAGAGCCGGTCGCCGGAGGGCGCAAGACGACCTCCAGACACTCTGAGGTTTGACATGGGGATGGTGGGCTTTGTGGGTCTGCCCGCCAACCGTTCAGCACCAGGACCGAGAGGCGGCTTGCGTGTTCCCACGCGCGCCTCTGTGTCGAGTCCGTCTCCCCTCCAGGGGGGACAGCAGGGCTTAAAGTGAGAAGTGCCTATTTTGGGTAGGTATTATCGTGTAGTGGCCTACCGTTTCATACGGCGGGCCGAAACCTTGGCGGGGCCGCGACCGCATGCGAAAGTGATTCGCGCGGCCCCGTCGATAGCGGTTTTGTCCGGGAACACCGTGGTAGGTTTAGTCGGTATTCCGGGAGGTCCGTTTTTATTTCAACATCTTTATTTACCCCGGTGAGTCCGACATAACCCCTCCCCGCGGGAGGGCATGAGTCAACGCATTACCACCGTAAACTTTTAATTTTTTTATTTTGCTTAAAAGGAAAAGCTCTGTGTTTTATTCTGTACCCCTGACAACGTGTATGTGAAATTTTATGATGATAGATAGATTAGTTAAGGCTTGAAAGCGTAACAAATAAACAAACTCACTTTTGCATTTATAATATTAGTTAGGATTATATGTATATATAGATATCATTACAGGCGATAGTTGAGAATACATACATTGATTGACACTTGTACAAGAGTTTCTAATATATTTATATTGCATCTTCTATTTTCAGGCTTAATACAATACAGTCATGCCACCATTAGTTATATATAATTAAACATATGCTCTAGAGAGCCACGTTTGTTCCCACCCGTACAGTAAGTACCTGTTTACTAAGCACTAAAGCGACGTATGCATTTAATGTTCCTACTAGCAATTAAGGGTAATGCTCCACTAATGAGGTGACACCCCAAATGCTGCCAGCATAAAATGCACTGGCGAAGCTGAAGATCGTAATTATATTCATACTACGAGTTGCTCCTGACTTTATTCATTTAGATATTTATTTTGTTTATTGAAATTAAACTACTATATACGGATTTTATCGCGTTGTTTATTTCGCACTGTATTACATACACTGTATTAAAATCCGTATATAGTTGTTTAATTTCAATGAATAACATTCGCGTAAACAGAAGACAATATTATTTATTTTGTTTATTTAAAATATTCAGTTAGAGGTACTTTTAATATATAGTATCAAGCTTATATCCCGATGGGGTAGGCACCTGTATTTTATACGTGTTACAACCACGATTTGCCTGCTAGAGTTTTTAGGTAGTTTAGAACTTAGCTATTAGGCAGCCACCATTTCTATATTTTACTGTTCCGATAAATAATGATGATGTATAGTAAATAGAATATAATTGTAAGCATTTTATGTGAATGGTTTTAGAATCTAGCTCTTATGTATTATCATCATCGTCATCAACTATTGTGAACCTTCTTTTAAACAAGTACTATATAGAGGTGAGTCACGAGAACTCTATTAAATAGCAAAGCTTTTTTCCAATAATGTATTAAAATTAAAATAGACACAATAAACAATATAATTTATACAAATTCACGGCAATTTGTATCTAAAAATATCAATAGATAGCTAAAGTTAGACTAATTCTGAAAGTGAATAACGGTCATACATATTGATTAAATAACTTGGACTTTAAATGCTAGACAGTTTAGTAATTACATGTGAAGTTTACAAACCACCGAGATCACATACGAATATAACTGAATAGAGCTCGAGGGATAGATAAAATTTGATGCAGCTTCTTAGCTGGTTTTGCCATTAGTCATAGTTTGACGGAATTAGGCTCGGTTACTATATTCAAAAACGAGTCATTTTAGCTATGGGCAGATACATTTTGACATATTTTCATACGATACTAGAAGAATCTAGCATCATACGAAAATATTTAAAAATTTATTATTCGGGCAGAACTCCGCGGCTTCGCTTGCGTAAATGTAGGTTGGGTTAGTAACAGTGATTTTTTCTGGATAAAATGTATTTTGTTTCTAAAATAGTTTTTTTAACTCGTCAAAATGACCACTCTCCGCCTGATGGTAAGCAATCGTGTGGTCTAAGAGCAGTGGCCTCCACAACGTCCTCATAGCAGCCGAGGCGATGTTGAGGTCTCTACTTTGACGGCTTCAGAAGGTGCTTTTTCACGCCCCGCTTAAAGGACCCAGGATTGAAGGAAGAAGGAAACACGTGAAACACGTGCCTCGGCAGAGAATTCCATGCCTTGATCGTTCGGCAGAGGTATGAGGACCTAAACTTGTTAGTACGCATTCTAATTGACTCTACCGTGTAAGAATGGCATCTGAGCCCAGCACGCGTTGTTCGGGCTAGGAAAAGGGAGGGCGGGATAAGGTGGAATAACTCTTCAGAGCACTCCCCGTGATATATACTGTAGAAATATGCCAATGAGGTAATGTTCCTACGGAGTTGCATAGGTTCCAGTGAACTCGTGACCTCTGGATCTCCGATGATACGGACAGCCCGCCGCTGTAACCTATCGAGAGCGTCCAGCAAGTACTGCGCAGAGCCATCCCAAAGATGAGAATAGATCATATGTCCTGTTCTGTTCTTCTGCAAATGTGAATGCAAAATTTTATAATGATCGGTTAATTAATTTAGGCGTGAAAGCGTAACAAACAAAAATTCTCACATTCGCATTTGTAATATCAGTTAGGATGTGTCAAAAAATAACAGTCCGTAGGTAACAACTCGTTTTTGAACATAGGAACCGAGCTTTAGTCAATTAAAACCAGCAATAAGATAACTCGTAACTTCTACAAATGTGTAACAATAGATCTTTCAAAACAATTGGCAAAACAAGGATATTTTACTGAAATGTCTAGTTGCTTTAAATAAATGCCTAGAAAGCAAACCAGTATTCAGTCGGATGATAAGCAGTCACCGTACAGCCTATGGATCTCTTGCAATACGATGTATATCAGGCGCGTGGCAAATCGAAATGAATAGAAGAGATATGTGGGCCTTCGGAACTTAATAATCACGACACAAAATGCGGTAACAGTGGTACTCTGGGCGGTGTCAGTATGTCACCAAGTACCTAATTGACAACGGGTGGGTCTTGCTGGGTGTGTTATCATATTAAGAAACTATGCCAACATCTATTTTCTTTTTCTTGTTTTTTTTTATTTTGCTCGTCAAAATGACCACACTCCGCCTGATGGTAAGCAGTCGTGTGGTCTAAGAGCAGTGGCCTCCACATCGTCCTAATAGCAGCCGAGGCGATGTTGAGGTCTCTACTTTGACGGTCTGAGAAGGTACTTTTCCACGCCCCGCTTAAAGGACCCAGGATTGAAGGAAGAAGGAAACACGTGCCTTGGCAGAGAATTCCATGCATTGATCGTTCGGCAGAGGTATGAGGACCCAAACTTGTTGGTACGCTCTTCAGTTGACTCCATCGTGTAAGGATGGCATCTGAGCCCAGCTCACGTTGTTCTGGATAGGAAAAGGGAGGACGGGATAAGGTGGATACCTATGTTTATTAGGTATGTCTTTAAATAACTACTAAAAAAAACGCACAGATATAAAATAACAAAAGTAAGTCAGCGGTAATATACAGCCTCATTTCTCATAACGGGTACCTAATTAAAAAGTTCAGTAAATCCAGTTCTTTTCCTAATTTTTATATCTCATTATAATGAACGGTATGCACGTGAGCTGGCTACATACCACACGCGCACTCAAGCGATGTTATGGAAACGTCCGCGCTTACCCGATAATCGCCCCTTTTACCTCCACAAACATTTAATTACAGGCCGTACACACCAAAAACTGAACCACACAATCTTATTCATAAAGACATAAGGCATAAAATAGAATAGTCTAGGTGCTCATTAGCTCGCAAATGTAGATGGGTAGGCGCGCATTTCACCCGGCTGAATGCTCTGAAGGCAGGTTCATTAGTGCTCACAGGACCATGCATTCGTTTTGTTAGTAGGAAGCAAAATGAAATAAAAATTCGTACCGCACGTAGATACCCACGCGGGTCCCGGAAAAATACCAACGGATATGAATCGGAAAATCCAACCCTGTTCCTTTTTTTAGCTCGTTTTGGAATGAGGGCGGCAGATACGGTTAAATGACATACCTCCGCACTTTTATTGTGTATTATTCTTCGTTCTCCTTTGATTTGATGTTAATCAGCTCGAGATTTTTCTATTAAGCAAGGGATCCTTTGAAAACATAAACTGTTAATTTGGGCCCAAGTCACGAATTAAATCGCAATGTGCAATTATAAAAGCACTTTCTTTTAAATGTTTTGTCACGAAGTTTATGGAATCTTTTGGTTTTAATTAAAATGCATCGAGAGATCCCTTTTACAAAACATCAAAAATATTTCCAGTGTTAGCAATTCACTTGTGTCCCGTAGAGAAAGCCTTTAATATGATAAAAACGCCGTCATTAAGCTACGTCTACGGGGTAAGCAGGATCTGAAATTGGATTGTCTCGGGAGCCGCTATGCAATCAGGGCATCCAACTACCGGCGTGTCATCATTGATTCGCCGCCAGTGGAGTAGGTAATGAACTGCCTTACAGGAAATAGTTATAGTTTACACAGTATATTGTTAGACTTACGGTTGTGCAAATTATTCAGACACCTTTTAACGAGGGAGATTTACCTGCAAACAAGATACAACATTCTTTTAATAAAAGTTGTCAGAGTCTTTAAATTAATTTAAAATTGTGCTTCCTTCGTAATAAAGAAGAGCGCTTTTAACTTGCGATCAGATATTAACAGCGTTTTAATAGCCAACATAAAGTGCAGTGTTCAGGCGGGGAGTGGCCAGCAGCGCATAGTATTGACGAAGTTTAATTGACCAGCTGAGAGTTAACGGTGGAGCGCCTCATCTCAAGTTGAGCCGAGCTCCGAACGTCGGACTTGTATCATGTGTTGTGCCACTAAAACACGAAACAATGCAGCCTCATCAGCGGTCCACACCAAGTTTTAACACCAACCAACTAACGTACAGATACTGAACTAAACTTGTCTCCCAACAAATATATCTTAGTAACTTTTAAATGGCTTCTGTCAAAATTATTGATTGCGTACGTGCTAGAGAAACATAAAGAAATAATAATGTATGACACGGTGAAATATGGGATATCCAGTCTACTGTCGAGGTCTAGCGGGAGATATATATTTGAGCAGGATAAACACCTTTTTTCTGAGTACTATTTTGTTATGTGGCAGTTTATGGGGATAATAAAACTACATATATACACGTCAAGGAAACGTATAAACTGAGACCAAAATATGTATTTAATCATCAAACGTTACACTTTTAAGTATTCGAAATGAAGACTATAAAGAAGAGGTCATTATAATGAACACATCCAATTACCTCTGAATTGAATTCCGTGAGCCATCGCTGGAGGTAAATGAAAGCTCCCTTCTACTAAGACGTGTCTCGCAATTCAGTCCATTTTCTATTGGAGCCGCGGCTGGCAGCTTTTTATCTTATCTTTGCAATATAAAATGTGAGGTAGACGGTATCGTTTCTAATATTCAAAAGACGCGGTCTTGTCTTGCGAAAGCGCGATCATGTTGAATTTATTTGAGAAGAACAAAAAGAAACTTGTGTGCGAGGCGGGGAGGGCAAACATTGAATAGTATATTGAGTAGAAGTGTATCTGGAACAATATGTACCTACGTAACATCTACTGCAAAACGACAAGTGTGTAGCGCAATGTTATGGTTACATAAAATAATATAAATAGGTAACTTACATAAACAATTGTCTAATACTTTGTAAGAAAATAGCTTTGCGCGTTATACATTTTCTTCTGCGGTGTACAGGGATTGTTATGAACAGGCTTTAAATAATTAATTTTCTGCACAAACTATACCGTATTATAAAAAGAAATTCTTAAGCAGATACTTAAAGGCTATCTTTCTTTTATGTACGATGTGCTTTAAAATAATAACAGACATTCTTTTAAATCCCGACTCATATAATCGTATGTAATCATGATAGGCATGTTTTTAAAAGAGCATAAGGCTGTTCTCGATAGTTCGGATGTATTTAATGATCATTAGTCAGTCAGATAAAGAACCAGTGAGTGGCGAATTTAAGTTGCCATTTGTATTTAAAATAAACCAGAAATAAAGTTTTCCAAAGTGTAAAGGATCTATTGTTGTCAAATATGTATCGAAAAAATGCAAAAAAAAACCCCACCAATAGTTCCTTATGATATCTGGTAATAATTGCTGGACCTATTAGTCTATTTTGAAAGTAGATTTGTTATAGTTGGATGTCACTGAAACGTAATATCATCAAAATAATTTTTATTTAAATGGGACAAATATATCTTGTATATGTACTCAAGGTATTTTAATACGATTGGCGAACGTAAACAACATTGTAATTTACGGGCAGGCCGGGCGTGGCTTCGCGAAATGTACGCTCTTTAGCGCAACGTGGAAGCGACCCATTATTTTCGATAAAAAGTAGTGCTTCACCACCGCACCGCCGCACGCCGCAATGCCCTACAAACTTTCCCCCGCAGCGTTGACAGACAAACCCAACATTGTCTGAGAGGTGTTACTTTGTGTCTCCTTCCACCGCAAGTAGTATTAACTTGCTATACCAGTTCGCTTTCCTAATTATCTGACTTGTTCGCGAAGTCCTCGCGATCCCATTCGCCTACATGTACTCACATAATGTAGAAATGTTTCAACTTTTGTTTTCCTTTGCTTTTCTCCATCATGTGAACGTCGAACTTGTTAATTGGAAATGTTCACAATCAATTCTTAGTTTTGTATTGATTTTACAGAGGAATACCTATTTGTTTGATCGCTCTATTAGTGAGGCATGCGAACAGTAAAGTGCTTTCAGCGGAATGTTTATTTTTGCATGATTCTATCAGCTTTAGTAATTTTCGACGCACGACGAAAACGACGGACACGTTATGAAAATTCTTCATTCATTCTTCATTCTTCAATATTCATTATGCAACATAAGAACTAGATATATTGCCTTAATTTTTAACAGAATAAATAAAATGTAAATGGGCTTACCTTGTTTATAATAGAATTTTATATGAATAATACAAAAATGTTATTTAAGCGTTCTATTTTACAGCTATTCTATATTCCTCCACCTATTCTAAATATTTAATTTTATGTTATTGATATAATCGTATTTCTTTCGATTGGCATTATAACATGCATGGTATAGCCAAAGGAATCTATTGCTTACCTCGAGGTATTTCTACATGCTCTTTAGCCGAGGAAAAATATGAAATTTCATTTCTCTGTAAGCTTTGTGTCAAAAGTAATGTAGAAAATATTTATTTTTGTTGTAATGATGTTACTTTAATCAATGTATAGCACTATTAACACATGGCTTTATTGACTTAAATAATTTACTTGAGTTTATACTGTGGTGCACGTACAGTATTCTATATTTTCTAGTACTATTTCCCGAGCCATTTCATACATGTGTCAAATAAATCCCAACAAAAATGTTATTTCACAGATTGATATCCATAAAACCGTGTTTCGTCCGAATGTCTGTATATCAGTCGTATGTTTGTTGCGCGACACGGCGCGTCATAAACTGCACAGCTAGCTGGCTGGCTGTCGGCGTGAGTGATGGCTGTGATTGATACTTGTGTCGCTTGTGAAGCGAGGTCGACGCTGACGCGATACCGAAGAGTCAGAATGTCAGATAATGTGATGCATGTGCGCGCATAATATTATCAATTCGGTGTTCTGAACTGATGATCATTAGACATCATTAGACATCATTAGACATTAGACAGTTCATTAGACAGTTATAGTATTGCTGTATAGTTTTAAAATGTACCTCATAAATAAATTTGTGTTTGCAAGACAGATTGGATCACTAGCACTCGGTTTCTGAAAGGACTATAAACACAAAATAAAATTATCAAACGTTCAAACATGTGTCAGTTGCTAAGATTGGCTGATTTAATCACTTACAGCCAATTGATTGATGTGACATAAGTCTAATTTTGACAGGAATTTGTACCAATTCAGGAATCGAGTGTTTGGCATTACTTAATTATGGGCATTAAGATTTGTGAATTATAAATGATTTGTGTTTAATGGATTCATTAATAGTTTCAAAGGGAGATACTGAATTCCGCCTTTGCTTTATTGTCTTTTATTTGCATTTAACATGCGTACCTAATACATAAGCGTAGTGGTTAGTGTAACCGACTGCCACGCCTGAGGTCGCGGGTTCGATTCCCGCACAAGTCAAACATTTGTGCGCATGAACATGGATGTTTGTCTTGGTCTGGGTGTTTCTATGTATAATAAGTATGTATTTACAAAAAAAAAGTATATATGTATGTTTATCCATTGTCTAGTACCCATAGTACAAGCTCTGCTTAGTTTGGGCTAGATGGTGTTGTGTGTATGTGATAGAATATTATATTATTATATGATATTATATGATTCAATGACTTATTTTATTTTCTGGACAATTTGTTATTATTGTAATACTTTAATAATCATATCTTACATTTTTGGAAGTCTTAACCAAAGATTACTACACCATGCAATGTAATCAGAAATCAAATGATCGACCTTAAAAATATCACCAAAGAGGGCAGAGGTGTAATACATCCACATTTCGGCATTTATAGTACCCACGTAATAGAGGCCGAGCTTTTAGACTTTAACCGGGAACAGTACCAGACTTCGAGCTGCTACTGGGAATCCATTGACAGAAAAGCCTAAAAACAGTTTGCCCGATCCGAAAATCGAATCCGAGACCTCGTTCACAAAAGTCGCATACAATATTGCGCTTGAATGCAATCTTGAATGAATGAAATCTACAAAAACAATTTATTTTATTTTTTACCTTTTTGTTACATATAAGTACTATGTATGTAGAACATGGGGTAACGACATCAGCAATATTATTTCCCGAAGAGGAAAATAGAAGCAATCCTATTATATTGCTTATCAATTCGTAAGTAATTTAAGGGAATGAATTCTTATGAGGGCTACAGAGGCATACATGTTGTGTAACGGGTAGATATTGCGACGTGTTTATTCGAATTTATACGAAGACTATTTGTCTCTTGGGGTTTTACTGGGGGATTTCACGGGGATGATTACTACTCTGCTCCCGTAGCTTGTAGCGTGATGTTATATAGCCTATTAGATTTTGCCAATAAAATTATATCCCGCGAGAACAGTACTTTTTTCTAAATGAAAATGTCTCATGTTCTTTTTTGTATCCCTGGTAACGTATAAGCTTAATTTTATGATGAACGGCTGAGTAGCTAAACAAACAAATTCACATTCGCATTTATAATATGAGTTACGATGTTACTTTTCGATTAAATAGCTTTCCAATATTAAATATTTTGTTACAAACAAAAATTCATATCTTTTCTCTTTATTATATTAGTATAGGTAGATCTGTACCATGAGCGACTGCTCGGATGGCGAAACAGTTCATGTGATTATAATATATGCCAAGGCGCAGACTGCTTTTGATCCAATGCTCATACGTGACAGAAGATGATAGTTCTTCCGAGTTCAGTAGTGGTTATTCTCAATTGTTTCATTATTGGTAATGCAGGGTTTTAGGTTAGGTTATACCAGGTTCTCTGACCGGGTAGGTAGTTCCAAATGATGATATCCTTATTTCCGCATTCCTTTCTATTAATATCTAGTTCCTAGGCAGACAACTTGTGAATGATAGACCTTCTGCATGCGTAGAAAGCTACTTCTGCTACCTAAGTTAACATCACGTTACGAGCCTCGAGAGAGTAGCAGTAATCATAAACGAGGGTGAATCCTTGTGGACAACTAATTGTTGTATAAAAACAACCTGACTTCAATGAAAAGCGTTGCCTGAAGCACGTTTTATCTATTAATACATCTAGCTTTATATATTTCAAATGATGTTAGTATTGATATTATCGCGTCCTCCTCCAATTCCTTTTAAAATAATATAATCGAGTCCAATTTAATAGTTAAAAAATAATATTTGAAGTTGGTGCCAAAGAAAATACTGCATTTTATAACTGCATCGTTTACACTTTTGTTATAGTCTATGTGCAATTGTGCATGTTACATTATTATTAAAAAATATATATAAGTATTGATAAAATATCTATACTAATATTTTCAAATAGAAGAGATCGTTTGTTTGATTGAACGCGCTAATATTAAGAATTATCATACCGATTTGTAAAATTATCTGCATCCAGTAGTTCCTTTAAGGTGGTAAGTTGAAGATATATATTATTATGTAATATCACGGTACGGGCCACGGAGGGCTAACATTAAATAAATTAAATAAACGTGAGTGAAACTGCGGACGAAAACGTTTAATTATTTTAAAATAAGAGTTTTCCTGCTAATATCATTAAATTATTATAGTTTCTCACTACGAGCATTTTTGCAAATATATTCGATTTTACAAAACACTGGCTCTCAGATAATTTCGTAGGCAAAACTAATATTCGCTTATTATAATACAATACCGATAAACGCGATTATAAAGTATACACGTATTTAATTGCACGTAATGAAACTTTAAGTAGATTAATCCTTTTTACCTTTTAATACATATATATTTCCATGCCTATAGATCTTAAAAGTTAAAGCAGACGTATGTTATATATACTCAGCAGCTATTTAGGGTAATAGAGAGCGAGCCTCCGTGCTTTAACTATAAATTGCCTGACAGCAAATAATATAACACCTTGCCTGATCTAGCAATCAAACTAGGTATTTCAAAAGGGACCGGTAATACAACCGCAGAGGTGAGGCAATAAGGCGAGCCCTAATCACTACTACTAAAATGACAAAAATGCGCAAAATGTAAAAGTGTCATATAAAATCGACATAAACTATTATGACAATCATTACTCAGGCGTGTAGATGGAACAAGTCGTAACATGTCCCGTAATGTCCACGATTTTAACGATGATTCCTCTTGAAGTGAACCGCACACATCACACACCGCACTAAGTACTTGTTCAGTTTTATATAACTCGTAAAAACGCATCACGCCTTCAACGTGGTGATTATGATGAAAAAATAAATTCGCTTTATGACTTTAGGAAATTAGAAAATTGTAATGGTGTGACCTGTGGTAATAAAAATGTGACATTCGATTTTACGCCCGCGAACTTCTACAAGAAATTTGTAAAGAAAAGAAGGTAAATTCGCATTTTTGTGGGATGTAAATATTGTTTATCATCTACTGTAAGTACCTTCGTAAGTTCATGTTATAATATTATGTTTCTTTTTGGGTACCTAATGGAAACGTCGGATATAATAGGGGTTAAAGTATAAAGTTGCCGTTGTATAGTAATAGTTACATTGAATTGACATAAAACCTTCATGGTGTGAGATTTCCGAGTGAAACATTTTTCACATGATACTTATAAGATTCTTCTTCCAAAAAAGTGCAGCATTTGATTTTGGACTTTCAATTGTTTTTTTTTTATTCAGCTTAGACGGGAAAGATGGATACTTTGAAAATCCGAGTAATTTTTGAATACGAGTTCTGTTGCGGAACTAACGCGGCAGAAACGGCTCGCAATATCAACGCTGCGTTTAGAGAGGAGACTGCTAATGAACGCACCGTGCGTTTTTGGTTAAAATGACGATGGAAATGAATGAATGAATGATGGAAACTTCGACCTGAAGAAGGAACCACGTGAAAGACCACCTACACAGGTGAATAACGCTGAATTGAAGGAGATGGTGGAAGCCGATCCGAGTCAAACTACCCAGGAATTAGCGGCATGGTTTAACGTTACCCTACCTACAATATTGCCACATTTGCATCAAATCAATAAGATAAAAAATATGATAAATATGTGCCTCTTGATTTGACTGATCTGCAGAATGAAATGCTTGTTGAAACTTCAGTTGCCTTGTTGAATTGGTACAGAAATGAAGGAATATTGGATCGTATTGTGACATTTGACGAAAACTGGATTCTTTACGATGACTGTAAGCGAAAAATGCAATGGCTGACCCCAGGTCAAACGCCGCAATAGTGCCCTAAAGCAAAGCTTACCAATAAAAAGGTGGTCTATTCATGGTGTTATTCACTATAGCTTTCTCAGGTCTGGTCAAGCAATAACAGCAGATGTTTATGTGCCGGACTTCGGACAATCATGGCGAAACTGGCAGTCAAACAGCCCCGACTCGTGAATCGATCTTTACCATTATTGCTCCATGAAAACGCTTGCGAAAGACCTCACTCTGCACGAGAAACCGTTGTAACTTTATAGGAGCTGCATTTAGAAACCATACGTCATTCTTCGTACTCGCTAGACCTTGCTCCAACGGACTACCATTTTTTTCGTGACTTGGACAATTTACTACGTGATAAAAAAAATTTGCCCAAGAGGCAGTACAAAATCCTTTCACACAGTTTATCAAATCGAGATCCTCGGAGTTCTATCGTAAAGGCATAAATGAACTTCCTTTTAGATTGCAGCAATGTATAGATAATGAAGGTAATTTATTGCTATGATTTGATTTATATTTTATTTTCTTTGACATTTACTTTTTCTTCATTCTATTTCTAATTCGTTTAGATTTTTGTGTATACCTGTAAAAACATTTGCATGCCAACATTACTTGGCGGAATGTGCTGTTCTGTCTATTCAAAATTGTACCAACTTTTATACCACATTTTCGCAAATAAATGCTATTATTATTATTATTATACTTCGATTAAATAAATATATTACATCCTAGAAAAATGAGATTCAATTTTTCAGTACAAATCGGCAATTTCATACTTTAACCCCTAATATTTATAATATCACGTTTGTGCCTCATGACCAGATCATGATGGGTTTGTTTTAACGAACCACCCATTGAGATTGGGTTCAGAACTTACAACGATAAGTCGTGTCATCGATAACGAGATCCAGTGCCACTTAGAATATTTACCTATATTTGTTATTTTATATAACAAATCATGTTACATAATATTGTTTATTTATTTAAGACAACATCATCTATATATTTACAAACAATGTGTTACGTTTAATACCGTTAATCCTAAATACGGTGTAAATATATCACTTAAAGGTGTACACACTACTCACATTTTCAAGATTTTACACAAATGCAATACATATTACAAATTGTCTTATGTTTACGCGAATGTTATTCATTGAAATTAAACTACTATACAACGTGTCCCAAAATTCAACGATAAGCGCGCACCAAACGGTACCAAGGATCTACTTATTATTACTCGAGAAAAAAAATCTATCTTGATTTTTTTTGCATTACCGAAATAAAAGCGAAATTCTTAAAAATGGACTCTCTTTATTCTATTTTTAAGTACAATTGCTATAATTTTACAAATACTTCTGTTTTTTTTTTGTATTGGCAATATAAGTAGCACTACCATTCATCGCAATTATTAAAATTCCAGAATGCCTGTAGCTTTTACACAAAAATCAACCAATATGATGTTGTTATCTTAAATTTTGTAAGATTTTGACTTTCAGTTCACTTTCACTCATCGTGGTGAAAAAAAAGTATTGACACTACTATGGCAAATATTTTTACGGTGACTCTCCACCATCCTAAACAGTTAGCTATCGTGGGAATGTCTTTATTTCAGAGAGCCCACGGGATCTGTGACAAGAAACACTTAGACGTCAAGCTTCAACATGTCAAGCGTGTACTGCAAGACAACAAACTCCAACAGCCGCGCCGCTGTCACAGATTCTGAGAAAAGCCAGCCACTGTCGAGCGCCTGCTATACTGCCTTATGTAATGTATCACTGACAAGATTGGCTACATCTTGAAGCGAGCTTCAATCAACACAAACTTCAAGCCCCAACGAAGATAACTAAATTTTTACCATCCGTCAAGTGGTCAAAGGTAGTTGGCTTTACAAGATGAAGGGGTCTATAAAATAGATTGTGTTTGCGGACTCTTATACATTGGTCAAACCAAGAGAAGCATAGGCACCCGCATAAAAGAACACGTAGCTGATGTAAAACACCAACGCTCATTGAAGTCTGCTGTGTGTGAACATGTGCTACAGGGGACCAACCACTACCTGACATTTGACAAACCACAGATTCTCGCTACAGAACACCGATTCCTACCAAGGATGTTTCGCGAGGCTATTGAAATCAAAAAACATCCTAATTTCAATAGAGAATATGGTTGGAATGTACCATCAGCTTGGGATCCAGTAATTCAAATAGAAGAAGAAACCACAGCTAGACTTCATGATACTTTGAGCTCATTCTGCGTAAATAGAAACACCAATGATTAAATTATGTTCGGGTAGTTGGAAATAACTACACTGAAACATTGAGACAACTACCATCTTAGTCTCCCCATGACCATGGCTGCTGAAAAGCAACCGAAACGTCGGGGAAAGTGTAAACATAAATATCAATAGTTTTAATAATTTCATTAGCTTAAACATTTGTAAAGTTTAATAGTAGTGGTAATGTAACAGTTTCTAAATTATGTAATAAAGTGTCAAATAAACAACGCGATAAAATACGTATATAGTAGTTTAATTTCAATAAATCATGTTATTCGAACCTTTAATTTATTTTAGTAGAGGTAAAAGTAACATTATACATGTTTAAGTAAATAAAAAAGGTGACTAACCAAAAAACAAAATATTTTTGTGTCACAATAGCATCGAGAGGATTTATCATCATAATTCTTAAATTTTAAAATATGAAAACGCCTTTATACTTATATATATATTATTTTACTTGCTGTACTGTTTGTATCGAAAATCCAATGGGCCTTCAAAATGATACGCACTCAATAACTGAACCAAATACTATAAAAACGAAAACTAAACTCAGACTTATCAACTAGCTCCAAACCGGATACCTACAATGCAAAAAGGAACTAAGTGCTACCAAATTCAAAATATTTTTTTATGAACGGGCGTTAGTTTAATTTTCAATTTATTAAAATAACGCCCAACCAATTCAGATCAGATCAGATTAGTATAGGTACCTATAAATTTCAAAAATATATTATTGGTGCGTTACGCCTTAAAATAGTTCCGTATTTTGTTTCAAATAACATATTGATATTCGGCAAATACGAATGTTCGATAATAAATTATTATCCGCTAATACAAATATTTGAATATTCGTATTTGTTGCAATAAATATTCAGCGCTTTCTATGCTGATAATTACCTTTTTAACGACACTTGTTGTTTGCAGTATGCGCTAGTTAGACGTAGTAATAGATCTTTTTACAAACAAAATAATTAGGTTATTTATGTAAGTTTATTGACCGTAAACGGTAAAGATCATTACTTTTTATGAGTATCAATAATCATTTTGTTTATAAGTAACGTTTCAGGAAATTAGTAAAATGCCAACGGTGTACCTGCAACATCAATAAAAAGATATTGTCCTGTAACATCTGCAAGCTTAAAATTCTGTAAATATAGTTTATGATCTATCTCATGACTCATCTACTCCAGCAGATACCATGTATTCATGTCTCTATAAGTTCTATTCTGGTAATCGAAATTTAGGTTATGCCTGAATATTTCATGTATTTTAGTTAGTTAACTTATTGAATGCCATCTAGCAGACACAATAGAAAATGTATTATACATGTGTATATCTTCGTTGTTGTACGTCTAATTATATTTTCTAATTTATCATATAATATTTTTTTGTTTTTGATATGAATTGATAATTCTTTTAACTTTATGTAAGTCGATGAATCAATGCGTCGATAAAATAGTGTAGTGACCATTGAACTGCTACGCAGAGGTCATGTGTTTGATCCCATTGTACACATTTTTACTTTTATAAATTATGTATATTAAATAGTTAGTTACCACTCATTTTAATGGGAAACGGAAACATCGTAAAAATATCTGCATGTCAGAGAATTCTCCGTCATGTTCTCTGTTTGCACCGCACCAGGGTGAAGACCGTAACCAGGCTATTCTGATGTTGAGAAGTGTTTGTGAAAATAATAATTCAAATATTTTATTAACACGGTTCAAATTACAAGTGGATGCGCCCATATTGAGGCTTCTATTGCAGGGAACGATCTTAATTGGACGTAGTTCCTGGAAAATGATTCAAGCCACAATCAAAATAGAGATTTTCATATCGTGTGAATCTTATATACTAGCTATAAAATTTGTTGACTCTAGTGTCAGTTTAAAATAAAATACATGAAAAAATGAAATACTTAAGTATAATGTACTTATTAAACCCATAATTAAATATGAAATCATGACTTATTAGTTAAATAATCATGATTTCCTATAGTAATACGGGATGGAACTTATAATACAATTTTCTTCCTAAAAGCTTTCTAGTCCAGTCATCGTCGTTAAGAAACTGTTGCTGACAATTTTAGTAATTTAGGCACAAAACATTTTATGACTGTATGTATTTTATGTCTGACAAAACCTAATATTCAAAGTAATACTTGCAAACCGCAAAAGCAATTCTGCCAATAACAAAATTTTGCAACTTTTGCTACTTGTACATAAATATTGTTTATGACTTGTCGCACCAGCCGCACCAGTACCTCTCTCTCTCACAACAGATATAATATATGTTTCGTGCTTTTTATACCTCATTTGACGTTTTCTAGTGCCGTAAAAGTCCAAATGGACATTTATAGTTACGCAGGTATATTTTTTTGCATAAATGAAAATAGACGCAGGCAGCCAATATGAGATGGTATCCACCTAAGCAAGCGAAAGATGTGCGGTGAAATAAAAGCAGGCATAGCGATTCCATTACAGCATAGAGGAGATATGTACTACCTATAATGTAGTGTGCATTTTTGAGATGTATATTTTTTGTCTTTTTCTTACTACTCTCAGAATACATCTTCTCTCATTTTAGTTCCGTCCATCTAATGAAGTACCAGACGTCTTCGCAGCTTAAACTGTGTCCAACTGTAGGAATTATGATATCCTATCATTGATAAGTTTTTAAACGTCTCTGCTTTATATTTATAAATAAAAGTCTAATGGAACGTGATAAACGAATATGGAAGTTTAAATAATGAATATGCAGCATTAATTTTTGGTTTCATTTGTTTTATAGACTCTTAATTGCGGATATGATTAATAGCATAACCGTCATACCGTACAATTTTAATTATTGGCGCCCAAGAAATTATAGTGGCCGGTGCTATTTTCATTGAGACTCCATAAAAATCTGATGGTAGTTAGACATTATGACATTCATGTGTTATTGTGGCGTAACTATATGAATTTTGAAAGCTAAGATTTCGTAGTTATTCAGAAGAACAAGGCCAATTATATTATACTTAACATTTTAACTGTATATACATATACACGTACAGTAGGATTTATAAGTTGTTAATCATTCATTGGTGTATGATAAAAACAAATAAAATGAACGATTCAATGTATTGGAACGGACGGATGGCAGGAGCAGAATTTAATTAACTGTCTGCTCGTACATCGTTACCTGCACATATACATTTAGGTACCAACACAAACACAACAAGATTGAGGGATCCAATTAAATTTAAAGGTAAACATGAGGGGCCACTAAATCTGTCACAAAATTGTCCTTCGCTTCCTAATATGTAAATGCAACGGAATATTAAAGTGGTTATTCAGAATAACGGGCACAGTCCGCACGTGAAAATGATTTATAGCATTTAATGTAGTAATGGAAATGGTAATTTTGCACGTTTCAGCGCAATAACTCGCGGAGGTTTTTCACAGCAACTAAATTAACACCCTTTGTGAAGCAGGCTCGCGTGTTCACTCTGATTCGTTATCCGGAAATGGCGTTTGTTGAGGAGCCAGGGTCGCACCCGGGGCCCGCGCGCCTCCCGCCCGCGCCCGGCGCCACAAGGAGACCTCGCTCACTATTTAAATATCAACCCTATATTTTTCACTATTTAGACGTACCGAGGCTATAATTTGTTTTCTTTTATTTAAAGGCTTTTGTAGTTGATTCTTTACGTCTGTGGGGAAATTATGTAGTAGGTACCACGTTAATTACGCTGGCGCACAAAAGAAACGGACGCCAAACATTAAGCCGAAGTCACAGCTGCGGATATCAATATAACGCATTTTCCTCTTAACTTTACTATATTTTTAAATGTTCAAAAGAGGGGTGGCTGTACGAGATTGAATCGGATTGATAGTATTCAACGTCAACCTTCATTCCGGTACTCGGTCACGCGATTCAATTCAAATAAATAAGACATCCGTTATTTTTCCTTATTCCACTGTCGTTTGATTTGCCCTTAATTTGTTTTTACTGTAATAAAAGATTATAGCTATTGATTGAACACAACAGGTACCTTTACAACGTATTTATGATATTACGTAATGTCTCTTTAAATATCGGCAAGGCAGGCGCTGCCGATTTTATGAACTGTAATGCGTAATTTTACTTAAGCAACACAATATTGATGAAAATTTAAATGCATAACATTAAGTAAAATTTCAATAAAATTAAATTGGTTACTAAAATGCGTGTTTATATGGTAACAAGTATAAACTAGTTTTTAGTTTTATCAGCACCGTTTAGTGTCAAATTTTACTGCGAAACGTAACATACATTAATATTTCTGGAAAGCTCAAGAATTTTTCATGATGAAAATTATCCTTTATGTCCATCCAGATCTAAACTACCTGCGTGCACATTTTTATCAGAATTTGTTTAGCTTAATTTAGTAATAAACATTATAACATCAAAAGTATAACGTTAATAATACTAGTAAAATCTGCACCGATACTATCTGTGAATCAACAATTCGTCTCACGTGATAATATTTGATGCAGGTTGTATTATAGAATTAGGTAGTTAATCGGAAGTTTGTACAAAATTTGAATGAAAGACTAAATCTTGAAGTTGATTGATATGCAAGATCCAGACAATGACCCAGTCCTGTGAGTTCAGATGTCTAAGGCATTATTATAGATCACAGCTGATTTGACATATCGGACAAGCAGCTTAAAGCAAGTTCCAACTAAAGACTTACAGAAATAGTCTTAGTCCGTCTGACGGCGAACGAACATTTGCCATTACGATGAAAATCTTGAGGGATAACAAATGACAGAAGAAGATGCCTCTTTTCGTATAAATTCATATTATTTGCTAAAAAGTGTTAGGTATTTTATATTCCTATTGCATGACCTTTATGAATTAGAAGTTACTTTTATCGTTGTAGATATTAGAGTAGCTAGCTCTTCATACCACATGTTAACCTGTCAATTGTAGGCATGTCAGACATAATTCAAAACCTATTGCGTCTGGCCACCGGTGTGCCCTTTTTACTCAAAAGGTTGAAACATATTTTATAATATCAAGAGCAACAAAGGCATCACGAATGAGCCAGTTCACTCAAGAAAAAACCTCATTTACAGAAAATTGGCTTATTACTCAGTAACACTGGTACTGTTTCGTCCAGTGAGTAAAAATCTCGTCGGCTTACATAACTATTTTCTATATTCCTGTCTTCCCATCTTAAGCCTATATTATCTAGAGTCGGCATCGCGCGATTGATACCCTGGTATTGACTACGATGCGGCACGGACTGCCACGGTGGCGCAGAGGTAGTGTATGCGACTGCTTAGCATGAGATATAGAGTTCGAATCCAGGGTTATGCCAACAAAAAGCTATAGGACTGTTTTAACAAAAAAAAACAGTAGCAGCTCGGAAACAGATAGTTGGCGGTGTTACGCACACCGTGCCTTCGGAAAACACCCAAAGCCGTTGGTTCTGCACCTGATCTCTCTCCGGTCGAGTCGGATAGTCGTTCCACCGGTTTATGTGAGTTAGGTAACATATGTGGTGTGACTCTGAAATATAGAATAAGAAATAGTGTGATTAGAGAGAGATGCGGCATGAAAGTGGATTTAGTGACAAGAATAGAAAAGGGTCTGTTAAGCTGGTTTGGGCATGTAGAAAGAATGGACGAGGAAAGACTGACTAAGAAAGTCTATAAGGCTAGTGTGAATGGAAAAGTCGCAAGAGGAAGACCTAGGCGAACGTTTCTCGATTAGATTGGAGGCGTTCTGGATAAGACTTGAACCTACGGGCGTATATAAGGAATGTGATGAAAATGAATGCAGCCAGAGAAGTGTGTCAGGATTGTAGCAAATGGAAATCCGCAGTCTCCGCCTACCCCTTTGGAAAACAGGTGTGAATCCATGTATTTTTGTATGTATGTAACAGAGGAGTCTACACTTTACTGCTGTCTATGAGTGCGCAAATACTCGTACAACTAGTTGTACGAATATTTGCGCACCCACTTGTGCATTATAACATCTCCTGCGCAGATGGCCAATCTCCGTTAAGATTGGTCGCCGTAAGACCTTATCGGTCTGTAGGACCTTATCTTTCATTGACTACGGTAACCGCTTACCGTGAACTTGTTTGCCTTCTTTATTGTATAGAAAATAATAGTATATATTAATAAAGGGCGATTCGGTAGCAGTAATGATATTTGTTTTAGGTAACAAGCAATCATCATTTTTGTGAAAATTAATATAACAATTAATATTTTTATTGTGTCTTATATTTCGACTATAAGAACATTATATTTATATATTTTAGGCACAGTAATAGGTTTACCAATCGCATGCACGCCAGCCATATTGTAGTGCCTAATTGTTTGCTCATTACACGGTGAGAAAATTAAGTGCCTATATTAACATTAATAACATGGACGAGTTGTGTGTTCTCGTAAAATTTACTTTGTTATATTAAATTAAATGTTAAATTCAAAATTTAATGTCTGGTATTTAGACGTTGGGACTCTCGGAGGCGATGCAGATACAATATAACAGGATTTGGCGCTTCTTAAAGATAAATTTGCGTCTATTGGCTTGGAATTAAATACAGTAAATGTGAACTTTTTTTAAACAATATTGAAAACTTTAACAAACTATTGGTACTTTCAAAAATTTTATTGTTTGGCTCCAAACATCAAAATTATGGATGAAAGTTCTCTTCGCCTCCTTGGGTCACAAGTCTTTAAATAAGTTTTTAATTCTTTCATAGTCGAGAAGATACAAAATTTTTGTGAAATTTCAGATCGCCTCCTCAAAATAAATATTCACTCAGCTTTTACAATTATTCGATATTGCCTTTTTGTCCTCAAATTTATGAATGCGCTGAGATCATCACAGTTTTGGAAAATTTAGTCCCTTTAGAAAAAAATATAAAATTATTCAAAATACTCTACAAAATATTTTAAATGTGGATAATATTGTCTTATGTTTACGCGAATGTTATACATTGAAATTAAACACTTTATACGGATTTTATCGCGTTGTTTATTTTACTTTAAACACTGTTATTACATAATTTTGAAAACTCTAACACTACTATTAATGAACTTTACTACTATTAAATTTAAGCTATATATTTTCTAATTAAAACTATTTATATTTAAGTTTAAACTTTGCCCCGACGTTTCGGTTGCTTTACAGCAGCCATGTTCACGGGGAGACTAAGATGGTAGTTGTCCCAACGTTCTGAAGTGTAGCTAGTTATTTCAAAGTACCCGAACATAATTTAATCTTTGGTGTTCCTATTTACGCAGAATGAGCTCAAAGTATCATGAAGTCTAGCTGTGTTTTGCTTCTTCTTGGGTTTGACTATTTGAATGACTGGATCCCAAGCTGGTGGTACATTCCAACCATCGTCTCTATTGAAATTAGGATGCTTTTTAATTTCAATAGCCTCGCGAAGCATCCTTGGTAGGAATCGGTGTTCTTTTGCGAGTATATGTGAATAAAATCCGTATAAAGTGTTTAATTTCAATTAAATGTAGATTTGAACGACCAAGCTTAGCTACAGGCTTCTCTGCCTGTTCGTCTTGGTGGGCTCGGCGTTCGCAAAATTTCCGATGTTAGTTTACCGGCGTTCCTGTCTTCGGTTCACAGCACGGAAGAATTAACCAGGAAAATTTTAGCTGACGCTGTGAATTCTGTCCGAATTCTGTTTTCAACAAACCTATTCTCCCAGCTGCAGTGGGACAGGCCGCTTAGCAACTCTGTAAGAGAAAAGCTTTTTACTACATCTTCCAATGATGCTGAACGTGCTAGATTGCTGGCTGTGGGAGAATGAGAATCCGGTCTTTGGCTTCAGGCGCTTCCATCGTCCAATATAGGTACCATGTTGGATGATACCACTTTCCGCCTTGTCACTTGCCTACGTTTAGGTGTTTCGTGTGTTTCTCCGCATTGTTGTCTCTGTGGAGAAGCTGTCGATAGCTTCGGACACCATGGACTCTCTTGTAGCAGAAGCGCTGGTCGAATTTCTCGCCACGCTAACCTTATTGAAATAATACGTCGTGCTCTTGTCACTGCTGGCGTTCCAGCTGTACTTGAACCCAATGGCTTGGTACGCGACGATGAGAAGAGACCGGACGGAATGTCATTGTTGCCCTGGAAGATGGGCAGGCCTTTGGTGTGGGTGGCAACGTGCGTTGACACCCTTGCACCATCACATCTTCCAAGCACTGCGTGAAGTTTCGGCGCTGCTGCTGCAACCGCGGCAACCCTGAAACGGCGCAAATATAGTAATTTAGTCGGAAATTACATTTTTGCGCCGTTTGGGGTGGAAACCCTAGGGGATCATGGGGTCCGAGCGCTCGTATTTTGTACAGAGAGATCGCAAAACGCCTGATCGACGTTTCGCGTGATCAGAAGACTGGTCTTTTCTTGACCCAAAGAATCAGCATTGCCATTCAACGTGGCAATGCTGCCAGTCTTCTGGGCACGTTACCAGTTGACAGCGATCCTGAAAAATTGTACGATGCCTAAACCATTTTTGTAAATATATAGTATTGTAATTATTTGTGTTTTTGTAATTATGTTATCTTTTTTAATACGTTTGTAAATATATATTAGATTAAATCGTTTCAAAATTATTTCAGAACTTTGTTATTATTATAATAGTAGTTTTGCGTTATTTATATATTATAAGACATATTTATTAGTAACCTTAGCTTGTACGCTGGTGGAGACTTAGCAATTATAGTTACGATGGGGACAAAGTAAATGAATTAAAATATTTTGAGGATAACTTGTTTTACTTTTCTTACAGAGAGATGGCGCGTTAATCACTATAGCATGTAAGACTAGCGAATCAGTCGTTAAGACTTATGTTATAAATCTTTATTTCTTACTAATATTTTAATATTTTCAAATTATTATGCGGTCCTTTTGTCACCGGCATATATGTACATGATATTTTGTATAAAGATAATTTTGGGCTGAATACTGAAAAGCTTATGTAAGTTATCTCAAACAAATGCACTGTTCTTGCGCGGTTATTATTCCTTTGAACAGCGCAAAGTTGTGGCTAGAAGCTAGGGCTTTACACATACATATATTCACGTCCGTACAAATGTGTAAAAGCTGTGTCAATTTGTAAGGTATACGTTAGATTCCCAAATCGTGAAAATAACTTAGCAAACCTCATTATTTCATCAATACGATTTTCTTTCAATTCAAAAGTTATGATTGTTTATTTTAAATTCCTCGAAAACAGTCCAGCGATTGACGATATCTAAAGTGACAAAGCAGTATACTATATACCTTTAATAATTAATAGGTAATTATAAAATTGCGATACATAGCGATGCACGTCTCATCACTGCTCAGGATATATCGTACAGAGCGACTTGTATAATTATAAACATCTTGGGCATCTGCCGAAGATATGTTTGTATGTACACTTCCATATTTTACTACCTAAGTATTTAGGTCTCATATAATAAACAGCATGTCTATTGCTGTATACCGGGTACATTTCAAAATCACGCGCATTATGTTACAGAAAAATTCAATAACATGTTGTCCAAACTGAGCTTCAAACCCGAAACCTTACGATATGCCACATGATCAAATAAGGCAGTCAAAATAGTGCCACCCAAAATTAATTAAAGTTTTTAAACACAACACTCAAAGATATCAAAGTGGGTCTTAACCTATTTAACGTAAAGCTCGATATGAAACCAAAAGTTATCTGTCTCACTTTAACATTATTAACGGCTTATTTGCCGAAAAAGTTCGCGTGCTGCCCTTTAAAGTTTATCGTACGAATGCACTGATAGGATAAGCCGGGGCCCGATTAGCATTGCTAAACAACTGCGACCTGCCCTTTCATGATCCTCGGAGCACTTTATTTTGTACTGCAGCACGCCACTACGAAATTGCTGGTTTTAAAATACAAAGCCACTATCTATTTGTCTTACAAAGTCCACATTTACGAGAACAGGAAGCCTTGATAAGGATTTTGTGAAGTTTTACGCTTTTAACTTTTTGAGGTTAGAAAGGTAGTCTTATCTTTTTAGAATACTATTTTTATTTGACGCTACTAGAATTTTACATGTAGGTAAAAAGTGTTCCAGTGCTTTTAACACAGCTAAACTTTGGTATATAAAGCTGCTATATTTGTACTATTACAAAAAGAGACAGTTATCAGGGGTAAATTTTCGGGTCAGTCAAATACTTTTTTATATATTTTATAATAACAATTTAATTTTAAAACTCGGTATGTTTGCGTCCAGAAATTGGCAAAAGAACTCTATTAGATAGGGCGTAAATTCGTAACTGACTAAAAATGGATGCCATACGCTTTCTTCTCTGGATACCAATGGGAATACATCAGTACAGTACAATTATATACACACCTATGCGCCGTTTTGCCAGTAATGGTGAAATCAATCGGGGAACGCACGAACGCATCCTAAAGTATATTATTGTTAAGCGCTCATAAACATTTATTTTTGATACGACAAACGCACTCCGTTACCAAATCTGCGTGTTTCAATATGAGACGCTACGATGAACTCTGCATTCAACGTAAAAACGAAAGCGTTGTAAGTGCTTTATCCTTCCTAATCGTAGCTAATATTATAAATGCAAATGTGACTTTGTTTACTTGTTTGTTACGCTTTCACGCCTTAACTACTCGACCGATCATTATGCAATTTTGCATAAACTTTGTCAGAGGTACAGAAAAGAAAATAGGATGCCTTTTATCCAGAAAAAAAGTACTGTTCTCGAAGGACAGATTTCATTTGTTTTTTGTTATAAAATACAACTTCCTCACTAGGAATAATCCCTGTGTCGCGAAGACTTTATAAACATTCAAACAACAGACACAAAGAACACCCAGACTCGAAAGAACCAATTTGTAGATCACACAAATTTTTGTCCCGTGTGGGATTCGAACGCATAACACTCGGCGCAGTGCCAATAGCCAGGTGATAACTTACACCACTACGCCAGCCGTGCAGTCAATGTATATATATATATATATATATATATTGACAAAATCTAGCAAATAATAAAGTAGTACACAGAAATCGCAATGCGTTCAACGCACCGTAAACGATCCGAGTGCTTGTCCTGTATATTAAACGCAGTATTGATATATAACCTTGCACAATTTCATTCGGACTCTACTTTACCCAATCCCTTGTATCTCAACACACTTTAATGTTTGATAGTCGATTGGAAAATGTTTTTTTCTAAAGTTGCCGAATGAAGCAGGCGGTAAGTCAGAGGCCTAATGACTAAGACAGATTTTGATCAGAGTACACGTGTAACAAAACTTTTAGCTTCGTTAGATAGGATTACAAGTACATAACATAAAACATCGTGCGATTATGTAATTTCCCATCCCATATTTATATCATACTCCATCATAACTATATAGTATCACTTCTACATTCTCGAAGGTGTCTTTAGCTATAGTTTTAGATCCCAGATAATAAGGACCAAGCCTATTGCTGTTTGGCGGGCTTAAGAAACTCCGTGCTGTACTAAGAATTTCTCGACATAAAAACCAAATAACTCTATCCGTCTAGGACAGCGAACTCGAAATAGAGAGATAGGCAGCTATAAGATAGAACTCAATCGCCATCAATGTCGCGTATAAAAAAAACTATTGCATTAAATGTCAAAGCAAAGTGTCGGCCGGCGCCGAGGTCCGCAATCATGTCTACGATCGATATTTCAGACGTTCCATGATGAATAGCGAACCGCCCCGGTAATCTAGATCACTCACGCCCCCTCACGAATAACGTTATTCTATTACCAGGTGCAAGCCACAGGTCAAACCCTGTAGGTAAAGGTCAGATGACTGATAGCAGGTCATGAGTAGTGAGCCGCTTATCACTGGTCGGCTGGATTCGGTGGAATTTATTTGTTCTTATACCGCGATGGCATGCTTTTTTATTTTTTTATATCCACTACTGAAGTTGACAACAAGAAAGCCGTCTGATAGGAATGGGTACGGTAGGTAGATAGGTTACGGTAGCAGGTAACGTACGATCGCTTGTCATACCAATGGCATCACTGGTTGCACCGATGGCAAAGCAAGCAAGCGGAGACCTCGCCGCTGTCACCACGCTATATTTATTGGATTCGAATCCCACTCTAGAAAATGATTTGCGTGACGTGAAAATTATTTTTCTGACTCTGTGCGTACATTTTCTTTAATTGCACTTTCGTAAAGTCCCCTGCGACTTAGCATGTTTTCATTATGAAAAGGGTAGACCGTAGTCTACCATGCTAGGCTGGTGTTGGTAAGCACAGCCATCTCCGAGAACATGAAGGAGACATCTAAGATATGTAGCGGTCCTTATGATGTTTGCCTCCACTATTAAAGCAAGCGATATTTACTTATTTAACACGCCGATATCTTCGAAAGCCACAGATGCCTGGGGATTGAACTCAAAACCTCTGCGTGGCTTTCCAATGTTTTCTCTTCGTATACAGTACATCCTAACTATCCTAGTCCTAACTAGTCGTACCTAATATTATACATGCGATTGTGAGTTTGTTGTTCGTTTATTTGTTACACTTTCACGCCTTAACTATTCGACCGATCGTCTTGAAATTTTGCCTAGACGTTACCAGGAGTAGAGAAAAAGACATAGTGTTCATCCAGCGGGGCTGCGGGCAAAACCTAGTCTATTATATAATACCTAACTAGACAACATTATATACTAACTACAGTTGCTTGCTGTTCATGTTCAACGATCGTGTTAACTGTATCAGAAGGAGAGACGAACAGCTTCCGTGATCGTTGTGTTCACCGGAAGTCACCCCGATACTGAGAACATGCTGCGCCGGTTCGTTGCGTGCACGCACACGATCGCATGTCCACCACTAATCCTGTTATCGCGCAATAATTAACACTACTAAAACTTACTCCTTTATCTCAGAGTAATCTATTACGTTTTGCGTGACGACATTCATTATTTACACCTTTCTGTGACTTTAAAAAGGCATTACGCAGTTGGTTTTCTACACAAATTGTTCATAAGGATTTTTGAGGATTTAGTCATTACCTACTCTTTTTCGTTTATTTGTCTGTGTAATTATGTACACTTATGTGATTTTAGTGAAATAAATGTATATTATGGTTTCACATTTTGTTAGGTTAAAACCTAACAAAATGTGAAATGTAAGGCGTAACTATTATATATATTCTATGTAAACATATTTTATCTAGTCTCCCGTGTGCCGCTGCGCCTCAAAAGGTTAATGTAAGCATACATATATCCTTATATTATAAATCGTAACTAATATTATAAATGCGAATGTGGGTTTGTTTGTTTGTTACGTTTTCACACCTTAATACTCCACGGATCATCATAAAATTTGGCATACACGTAATCTGGGGAACAGAAAAGGACAAACCACGTACCTATCGAGGAAAATATACCTTCTGTTACTAACCTAACTTACATTTACGCGAACGAAGCCGCGGGCAAAATATAGTGTAAGTATAAATTAAAAGCTTATATGTCGAACGTGTGATAGCACGAATTATAAAACACTATTTCATCACCAGGCTGAACCAACTAAGAGCTCTGCCCCATTTGTGTGTTGCATTGCGTTGCGTCGTTGCAGCGTCGACGCTGCGTCGTTTTCCATATATTTTGTGACTTGACACATTAATGCGTTGCGTCATCGCACGCGATGGTTCAACGGATCGACAGACGAGAGACGTAGCGGGTGGAGGGTGATGCGCTGCGTTGTCGAAGCTCCGGTGCGACGTCGGACAGTGTTCCACTGCTAAAAACTGAGTATCACTATTTCTTAATGCAATCAAGGGAGATATCCACAATCTCTTATTGTTTCTACGTTTATTTCGGCGGTGACGCAATAAAAGCAACAATAGAACACATTTGTTCCGATCCATTGTGGAGACAGTCTGAGGTAATCTACGGACAGCGGACGTACGTCGTCTTCTTGCGCAGCGACGTCGTGCGTCGTCGCAACGCAGGTGTGGCATACAATGGGTTGATCCGCTGCGATGACGCAACGCAGCGCACTAATGAGGCATCATCGTAACTTATCCACCTATAAAGAGTATATTACTGCTAATACTTGATAAAATACCAAAGTTTCATTAAACGCGAAAGTTTGTTTATGACAGTGCTCTAATAAAAACTTTGTCAACACGGCATCGCATGACCACTTCCTTGTTTTGAATAATAAAATGTGTTATAAAGGGACGAAAGCGAGTCGCAAACATCACGCAGATTCACGAAGTTGTTCCCTCGCCCGCGCCCGCACCCGGGTTCCTGATTAACGGGCAAAATTTGCCGACGACCGGCGATCTACGAGGACTTACTTCACGAACTCGCGACTAATTTCCCGTTGAAATTAGGATGGCATTCAGGAGCTATCTCATTTCCTAAATGCATTCTGTTATGTAAATAACGGGTGCGAGCGTGACTTATCGTGGCGCCAGGCCCCCAAGCCAAGCGATGAGCTCTCTGCCCACTGCTACCGTTTCCTGTGCTCCTTTCTATACCGTTTTTATGTTTCCTTATTTACGAAATTGCGGATCCTTTCTTCTATAAATAAAATACATATTGTATATATACGACTCCATACACGCATGTATTAACGTTAGATTTAGAGATTGTGGAGCAAGTTTCTTTCCTCAGATAGTTAGTTTAATTTATCGTAAAAAGAAATGATATCATTGCGCTTAGTAAATTTGCTTCGTCAGCATAAAATGATTGGATGTGCCGTTTTATGCTTTCTATACTTACTTCTTTGACCTACTCGCTATAAACATGTTGTGTCAGCATTACGCTCGAATTTCGGGCCCAAAATTGTCATGTTAGACACGAGCGAAATGCACTCCACCGTTGTTCTCTAAATATTCGAGTTTGCAAACAAACTAAAGAGATACCTTCGAATGTTATCCAAAAAACGAGAACAAAATGGAAATGACATTCGAATTTCCGTGCACGAAATATCGTAAATATTTTGGAATATTCGTTCGAAATTAAAACATGTAAATTAAGTACAAAATGTCTAGTAGTTGGCTCCAATTATTCATTGTGTCGTGTCACTAATGTATGTCGCATATGATTGCCAATTAATCTGTTGATCGTGGGCCGCACTGTGCGCGGGATGTGTCGCTGTGTAAATTGCCGACTGCGATGAAACAACCCCACTCGGCCGTGCATAAGTGTTATTATATGTGATAGTTGTTATAACGACAGTTTACACTGCTGTTTTTTTTTATGTATTCTCACATTGAGAGGAATAATTTAATTTTTGGGTGGGACAAGGAGGTTTTCTATGACAATATTATCCAAACTGAATATTGTAAGTAAATAAACTTGGCAATATGAGAATTGTATTCAGCTCTACACAATATCAAGGTAGATAGATATCTGTTGTTTTTACATTTAAATGTGTTAGTTATTAAGAGAATAAATGAAACATAACAATGGAAAGTAGGGAAACAAATGAGTTCATTTCTTTTATTTTTTCGGTATAAATGTACATATATTAGTTTTCTGCTCAAACCGAAACTTTAGGAACATCGGGGATTTGAAAGCCGCGTTTCTGTTTGAGTGGAACACCAGTATAAAAATGTTCTGTATCAAATAGTGGACACTCCCACAGAACAAACAGTGAGTTATGTGTCCACACGATCCTTGACAATATTATTGTTGTTTTTGTTCCTATCGTTATTATTTCCCCTTGTGCGATAATTTATAGACATTGTTTGGAATGGAGTTATGATTTATATTAAACCGGTATGTGGCCGCGGTAAGCACCTTAACCAATTTCTGTTACATCCCAGTAATAACTAATGGCTTAGGAAAACTCGGCAGTTTACCGATAAATTGTTCTTCTTATAATTATTTTATGCATTGCCAGAGGCGAAAACACGAAGAACAAAATAACTGCGTCGCTAAAACAAATGTAAAATCTAAAATCAATCGGGAGATTTATTCATCGAATAACCGAAGATGGCGCGTGGAGGGCTGTAAACTTGCCGGCTAGAAAGCCTTGCCAACTTTTTCCATCGGCAACGTTGTATTGGTCTGCAATAATTTAAACAAGTTACACAGTAAAACAAATGAATTTGGGGTGGCACAACCGCTTTCGTTTATTAAAATTTGAGCTTTAAGTTGGAGGGTTCGACACGGCCGACTGAGGCATTCCCTCTAAAAAGTACCCGCTTCGAAACTCTACTGGTTTACGATTTAGCCTCAGTATGCCAGATTTTTACGAGTTAACTTTTCTGATATAATACCCGAAAGCTGGGACCGTTCGGGGAGAAGTGATTAAACATGAAATTTGCATTTGCACAAACAGCCGCTCGTAAATGATAGAGATAGGTATTAAGTACTTTGAAAACAATAACAAAGTTTTCAACTCAAATAAAATATAACTGTGTACCTCCGTCACACGCTTTAATGCGGTTTTGGAATCGAATAAGTTTCGGTTTTGCGGGATGTCTGCGGATCTCCTATCGGAGGAAAACCCCAATAGTGGTGAGTGAACGTCCCACGTCATTATGACGTAGATACAATAGCGTATCTGTTTCCTGCGTCCCGGAAGACAGCGTAACTAAAGAGAGAGTTATGTGCCTTGTAAACAGCGCTCCGTTATATTGTGTGAGTAATTGGGCGTAGTGCTAACCCTCGACACGTATCTCCTCGGCGTTGCAAATTGCTACCTTATGAATTATTTACTATTGTAAATAGGTTTAATTACGTAGGTACGTTTAAACTAGAAAGCATTAAGCTGATTTAAAAACTCTTTCGTTATACAGGATATAACAGAAGGGTGTGGTCACATAATACAGCCTATGTACAATGGAAAACCGCGAGAATTAAATTTGTATACATTATTTTCACGAAGATATTTAATTTTCTTTTTTATTGACTTATAAATATCAGCATATTCTAATCGATACGTAAATAACACTAACAGCCATGCTTGTGTATTATTTCTAAGAATTACAAAAGACCCTAAACTCGACACGTTTTTATTTACTTTTGCGATCTTAATAGCCATTGACCATTATAACTGTGCCCCAGACGTCGATACTGTTATTGTTTACAATACACCTGGTCGTTCTAACATAGATCGGTGACCGGTGAGATGTTGCCAAGTCTTAAGAGGAAACAACACGGGCGAGAGAATTGAAAAAAAGGTATTTGTAAAATCTATTGCTGTCGCGGAGTGCCTGCAGAGCGTGATAGAGACAACTGCAGCTTGGACCGAAAATATCTATTAAAAGTACACAAAATCAACGTTTCGTAGTCCCCTGATTCCTTCTCCAACAGTTCACCGATTTAATAACATTTTTAATAAAAAATTGAAGAAAGGCTTTGGCCGTGTTTCTATGTTTTCCTTTTTTTATATAATCTACTCAAATTTGTTTTCTGGATATTTGAACACAGCGGAAAAACTGGCTAATTATTAAGGTTTTTTATAGGAAAACATAGGGACATGCCAATAGAGGCCATACATTTTTTAGAAAATATTATTGCTCTAGTGGCATTATCCAGGGAGGAAACAGGGGACTACTATTGTATGGAAAAACGGCCCTTGTGTGGAAACACAAGGGCCGTTTTTGAATTTTGGGAATAATAAAGGCTAGGGAGAAGATTGTGATATAGGATTAGGGCACATAGGTTATTTATCAGATATATATATGGCGACCCTAGAATATGACCACACCTTTCTGTTACACTCTGTATATATTTGTAGGTATTTTAAAATAAAAGAAGAAGGTCTTGGCGGCATTTTGATGTCTCAATAGAATAGACCTAAAATGAATAGTCGCTGATTGCTGGATTGCACCAGTAAAAGATGTCGACAAAAGCCAGGGCGAAATTTTGCCTCGTTAAAACGTGCCGGGTTGGTTTTCTAAAGGACCGCAGTGGAAATGTGTGGAGAAAGTAATTAAGTACTGTCTCTCTTATATGGATAATGTATGTATTTTAAAGAATTCGTGTAATTATGTCAGTAGCTGGAGAAGTGTTATACGTGGTTTTGGTGTTTCGCCGTTAGCTTTCATTTATCTATACAGTAAGTGTTATCGAAACTAAGGGCACAATTAGTGTGTTTAATTATTTACATTGATACTTTAATTGCACTTCATGCTATTATTTGAATAATTGATATATGTACATGGTTGCGTTTCTGTGTGCGTTTTTATATCGATCACGCGCGTATTGTATACATTTATTTTTAAATAACTGAATATAACCGTCAATTATAGTATGTTAGTATAAAAATACTCGTATATATTCATAATTACGTTGTAAATAAATGCTGCGTTGTATCCGATAGCCCTGAATATATTATAGTAGCGCCATATGAGTGCTAATGACATAAAACGAATTGCTACCATAAACATTGTTACATGTACTAAAACTTAATTAAATACTTATAAATAGTAGCATAATTATGATCAACGTTGGCATTTAATACCGCAGTACCAAGAAATTTGAAAAGAATATGTTGTATCTTTTTAAATTTTATTTTATTTATTTATGTAGGTACATACCAATAATATACTATGAATGTAGCTAAAGATAAGTATCACTGTGTTTCGCCGTAAACGGCGTAGAAATTAGAATAGTTTATAAACATAATATATTGAATTATCTTTAAGTGTTTAATTAATCAAAAAGAAAAAATAAAATGTGTTTATTGCCACCAAGTACATTCACATAGATTGCTCATGTGAGAACACATAAAAATATATTTCACAGTATGTTTGAATTATTGGTCCCAAACTAAGCTAAAGCTTGTATTTTTGGCAACAATGTTCCATCATGGATTGTACATTTTATACAATTATGTATTTTATACAAATATAATGAACGTTGTCGCTGTACTTTGGCATTAGGTAAAACAAACAAAAAAAGAAACAAGGTTAAGAGGTATATGAATGTGTGAGTGTGTGTATGAGAGTGGGCGTGCGTGTGTTAGTACGTGTGTGAGTGTGTGTATGTGTGTCTGTGTACGTGTGTGCATGAGTTCGTGTGTGTCATTATGCAAGGAATATGAGCAAATCTTGAGTCTTGGTAGTCGGTTAAGATATCTAATTTAAAAATATAACAATCCTGTTTAAAGTATACCGCCTAAGGTAGGTATGTTTCCGAAATAAAGTGCCTTAACATCATACGTATACAACATGATACAATAAATTAAATCTGAATACACACAATACACATGATCGGGTGCAAAGTAAACATGATGTCAGCTTACACTTAAAATAATTGCACCAAACACGATAATGGATTCATGCTACAATAGATCCAATTATGATGAATATCTGTATCTGGTCTTTGTCAAACTTGCGAACTTATCGGGTAACCTTGCTTCAGCTTCTCAAATTGCTAGAGGGCCTTTGTGACGTGACGCATTTATATGCTCCGATAAAAACTAGTAGGTATACCTAAATACATACTCAAGCAATCTCGCATTTACCACTGTTCTAGGTAATAATATTTTCATCTCAATATTGAATAATAATCTCTGGAAACACAAGAATTTAAAAACATCTAAGAGTTTATTAATATATTTATTAAACTGTCTGAAAATATTATGCTAACATAGAAAAAAATCTAAAAATATATCTCTCAAAGAGAGCAGAATTCGCTTTTGAGTAGCGTTTAGGTGAGAATTTAATTAATTTCAACGTTTCAGAGCTATTCGTTATGCCGAGTGGAACCCATAAAACCTAATGGACTTTCGCTGTCTAGTGTAAGGTAATTCTGCGTGAGACCTCTCGCCCTCAGCGAATTGCAATCTTGCTAGGATTTGCACAGATCATAGTAGCGTGTGATAGAGGAGCTTCGGAATTATATGTATACGTGGCTTTTGTATCAAATTGCTAAGACTGTACGTGGTTTTTCTCTTAAGTCTCAATACTTATTCACGTGTTCGACGGACTACTATACCAACAAAGTTTTGCAATATGCCTTCGAAAGTTTCGTCAAAATATATTATTTATTCTAAAGAACACATCCCTGAAATAATATTGTCTTAAAGCTATTCAAAAACTCTTTGTATCAAGATACACCCTAAACTGAGAAATGTCATTCAATTACCTGTTTAAAATTCATTTACATTCTGTCGATAACGGCTCTAATTTCCAGGTCAAAAGAAAATTAAATCAGCGCGTCGGTATTCTAAAGGGAAAGAGTCTAATGCAATGGCGATGTTGCGTCGATAAAGGAGCGGGCGGGAGGCGCCGCAGGCTGCGTCAAAATTTTGTCGATTACGTAATTTCTATTCAAAGTAGATCCGAGTGGCGCAGGGCTGACAAAACACAGCCAGGGGAGGACTCCAGACGTATCTACTCGAGACCGATCCCCTAAGCAACATCTTTAGAAATTCAAATGGAAGGTTACCCGGCGGGACTAGACATGTTACATTATACTAAACATCGTGGCGTGTGGTGACCCTAAAGTAGCATTTTATTGCGCTCCCTCTGCGCTCCTCAATCGAGACGCAGTGGAGCTGCCTGCAGGTCAACGAACCTTTATTTTTAGTGTCTCTTAAAAAGTCCACTTTGTTTTTATATAGTGATCCGTAATAAAACAGTATATATCTCAGTCATTTTAGCCGCGGAGGCCGAGGTTACTATTTGTTGTCAAAATTGCCGCAATTCTCAATGAAATGTGTCAACACAAAATGGCGGCCATAAATATTGAAAGTGTAATATTTGGCTGAGGATAAATGTAAATTTCGTTTATCTGCGTTACGTGAAGTCACGACGCGCGGCGTTAGCGTAAATAGTTTACGTCGCGTTGCGTGCGCGAGTGGCGTGATACTAGACAATTTTGCACTCTGATATAGATTTCATTTTGTGTTCATAAGCATCCCACGTTTATAGGCATGTCTGTAACTTATTTAATAGATATAAAACTTTTGAATGGAGAGGGCGAAGTTGCGAGAAAATGTTTCGGCTCGTGTGAGTGAAGCACGCGAGGTGAGCGAAATGAAATGTGTATGTTTATACATTTTCGGCATAAAGTTAATGTATTTGATTACTTTTTACATTATCTTCTTATTGAATATATGAAAAGAAGATGGCCTAAAATATGGACATCTGACATTAAGTCATTTGTTAACTGACTAACACCCTGAAAGGTTAATCAAGGACAAAATCAAACTTATTTCATCATCATGTGAAGTGACCACAGCAGTTGATACACGTTTAATAATCTATTACCACAACTTTACAGGATATGACCAGATAGAAACCAAAGCTTTGTTTTCAAACCATCTGCAGACCTAAGACTTATCTTAACAAGTCGAAATATCAAAACTACGAAATTCGCATATCGTCAATCATAGATGTTCACGACAGGTAAGAACAGCACTGCTTTATGTGCTCTTTGAAGCAAGATACGGGTACTTTACCGTCAAAGCAGCATGCAATTTTTTGTTATACATTTTGTCCAACCTAAATACCGACCTTACGTAACTTAAATCGCTTACAATGACTTATTAAATGTAAGAACACAACATAAAATAATTTGTAATGTAAACAGCGCAACACATAAAGTAAACGACAGATTTTAATGAAGCTATTTGGGAGACGGTTGCAATTATTCGCTGTGTGATGTTTAATGTCAATACATTAGGTTGGGGTACTCAGTGTGGTACAGCGTCATATAATTTATTGCACACTGAGCATAAAACGTAAAGCTCGCGTTGATCCATCGGCTGCCGACTTTTACACAAAAGGCTTTGCTGCACACGTTTAGCAGTTCACTTATTTGTGCGCCTGCTATACAATTCACGCGACATATCAAAAGCGAAATATGTAGGTAAGTAATTCAGATTTATATGGTTACTTACCGCGTGGATTTTATTTTTATACTTCTTTAGGATTAGAAATGTATCTATACTTAGTCTTTATAACATTGAAATATATGAAATAACTATATTCACTAAACTAATTGAAAGATAAATTGAACTAATTGTACCATTTTTTGTTTGGTTAATTGGTAGTAGATAAATTTAGGGATTAATTTTCTGAGGCATTTTAACTATATCTACTAGTTTAAATAAGAACCCAACCAATAAACCAATCGCAAGTATTTAGGTATAGCTAAATATTAACTAGTGACTAAACAGAAAAATATCACCTATAAACATTACTCAATGTTAAGTATTAGTTGAATACTAGTTAAGCAAGGTTAATCATTGATATCGATGCCATGGAACCTGGAAGCGGCGCTCCTGGCGTCGCTCTATCGTTGGCATCAGGAGGCGCTAGCTCGGGGCGAAGGACCTGTTCTTCCCGCTGTCGAGACGGCAAGGTCCGTGCTCCGCCAGGTCCTAGTGGAGAAGTGGAAGGAGCGACTTGTGCACCTCAGTGCCGGGCACGCCACGATTGTGGCGGTAAGTCCCGTGTTTGAAGAATGGCTGGAGAGACGGCATGGCGCCCTCACCTTCCGGCTGACACAGGTAATGACTGACCATGGTCGTGTTGGCCAGTTCCTGTGTCGCATAGGCCGGCAAGAGACGGTTGTCAACACTGCGGCAACTGCCGCGACGTTGTTGTGGACACGGCGCTACACACTTTGGCCGCCTGGGCATCGCAGCGCCGTGAGTTGATCGCGGCAGTCGGATTGGCTGCCCTCTCGCTCCCGGCCGTAGTTCAGTCTATGGTCCGGAGTGAGAGGTCTTGGAACGCCGTCGCCTCCTTCTGTGAGGAAGTGATTTCCATCAAGGAGGCGGCGGAGCGGGAGAGGGAGCGCTTAAACCCTCTCCCAACCACAGAGTCGGGCGCCGGAGGGCGCGAGACGACCTCCAGCCACCCTGAGGTTTGACCTTGGGGTGGTGAGCTTCATGGGCCTGCCCGCCACCCGATCAGCACCAGGTCCGAGAGGCGGCGTGCGTGTTCCCACGCGCATCTCTGTATCGTGTGTCCGTCCCGCCCTCAGGAGGACAGTAAAATTAGTGGTTGTCTATTTATGTAGTGGCCTGCCGTTTCATACGGCGGGCCGAAACCTCGGCGGGGTCGCGATTCTATGTGAAAGCGATTCGCGCGGCTCCGCCGATTGCGGTTATGTCGAGGACCACCGTGGTAGGTTTAGTCGGTATTACCGGAATCCATCAAGTGGTATGATTTCAACCTTAGGAATATGGTACAAAACTTTAAACAAATTACATTTTTAGTTCTAGCTTGTACAGTTCTGTTTTGGTTTCGTTTTTGCAATGTTTGAAAATTCCCTAGTTCAATAGGAAATACAGACCTTATCTTTTTAAAATAACAGTGTAAAAGAAAATGTGACATGTCATATAGAGGATCAGTCCATTAGAACCTATCACCTGATTCTAATTTGTCAATCTGATAAACTGTCACTTGCGTGATAAAGATCGTCGTCCTTTAAGAAGCCGAGATATCAGCTTGGTCACTAATAGCATCAAGAAGCCATCTCGTTTGTCAAATACGTACCTGTAACAATGAAAATACACCAATTAAAACGTTATCTAAAACTCACACTATACATTTCTGAAGAAGTATCAGTCATATAGTAACTACAACGTATAATTACTGTGCATACTTTATTTTATACCTGCATAAAACTGGCTTAAATCCCATTAGTACAGAATGGCTTACACATAAACTCTACTTATACAAATGTGTTTTATATGAACTAATATAGCGCTTATTTTACAACCAACTAACTAAATATCACGGAGCTTCTAATAACATTAAAGCAACGAATACAAAGAACATTCATACGCGTAACAACAAATGTATTGATCAAATAATGCTATGTTGGAAGTGAATTATAATTATGCAACAATCGAGACATGGTAAGCTGACTAAATAGAACATTACGTTTTATTCTGTAAAATTAATAAAATTATCTCAGTTACATCTACTGGAACTTCATTGTGCTGATAAAAAGTTTTTACAACTCCGCAAAAGAAGAGAATGATTAACTTTATTCTTAATTAAATAAAATTTAAGTACTTAGATAGCAGTGTACGACGCTACACATAAATATAGGTGAATATAAGATTCTTTTACCTAAGTTGTCGTTGTTATGAAATTTTGATACTTTAATATCAACAAAGAGTTAATAGATAACTTTATTTTATGGATATTTTTACGAGAGGTCAATGTGGTATTAGTTAATCTGAATTTTCGACCAAATTGAAGAAATACGACTAATAAGCCAAATATTATACTCTCATTTTATTTCTACGTATCCTAACTAATATTTAATGCAAATGTGAATTCGTTTATTACGCTTCGATGCCTTAATTACTCGACCAATCGTCATGAAATTTCGCATACACGTTGCCAGGGGAACAGAAAAGGATGTAGAGTACCTTTCATCCAAAAAAGGTTCTGTCACTAACCTAACCTACGTTTGCGCAAGCGAAGCCGCAGACAAAATGTAGTACATTATAATTTAATAACATAGGTAAAAACATTATAATTAAAACCTTATATAAATGTGTTTTATATGAACTAATAAAACTAATAAAACAGTTATGGAAGATGCAGTTATAAAGAAAACTACTAACTCTGAGCTTTGCATTCTACAGTTGCCTGCTATTCACATATCCCTCTTACACCAAACTAAAAGTACCTATTCTAAAAGTACAGGCATCTGCGTAGTCGTTGTAGTATATACTGGTCCTTATGTACCCATGCAATCCAAAATAAATGAAGTAATAAGCGGAATGTTTTCGGTGAATGTCTCTTCCCTTTTTTTAGATTAAAGCTCTAAAATGCTTATACGTGCTGGACCCATGCGCCCACATAAATTGCCTTAAGGGTACCTCAAGATGATTTCCGTGAACAGTGGATACAAGGAAAGAATAATCAGCATTTTAGTGTTACTTATTAGTTTAAGACGTGCACGTTTAATGTTTGAAGATTTATTTACTGCCTTTTCGGCAGCCAGTCAGTGACAAATCGTTTGTAACATAAACTGGATCTGTTGTGTCAGGTCAGGTTTTCGCAATTCTTGTAAGTTATTGTATGATTTTGATATTTTATTTAACTGTTATCATGTTTAAGAAAGTCGTTGTTTAGTTTTACTGGCAATTTGTTGTTTGTTTTCAACGTACGATAAAGCATCTAGTATAAAAGGAAGATAGACCCATTTAGTGCAACTGCCGAAAAGTGAATTTAGGTAATTGATGTTTATTTATTTATAGAATTGTTTTCTATTTATTAGGCACCAGACCTACGCACTACTGTGCGATTTATAAATGTTATATATCATTTATCTGTCGGTTTTTAAAACAAAGATAAAAAGCAAACAAATAAACAAAAAACGGTTCGAGTTAAACAGAAACTTACATAAACATTTTTCATAATTTTCATACAGGTGCATAAAACCTATAACTACATGAACAGGTTTTGTGAATCGCGTGAGAATTCCCCATGTAGGCTGGCAGTGCGTTGCTCGTAAACGTCATGTGCACCCGGAATACCCGTAAATGTCCGTAATCGAACCTACGCGACTCCAACCTTTGTTTACGACTTGACGGCAGATTTTCGCGCCCCATACGTGCTCTTGCGTAATATTTATGGCAGCCCTTCACGTGAAGAAAGGCAGGGAAGTCGGGAAACATTTGAAAGAATGTTATCGTACCTTTTAGCATTATTTATTTGTTTCTTAATGTAATATTCATTTAGCACTTAGGTATTACGCAAAATATTATGGTGTAAGGATTAACTGGGTAAGGTAATGGGTGGATTCTGTGATTGTATTAAATTGCTGTACGAATGGATTGATTGACCTTAAATATTACCACTACGACTTACTCCTCTCCACTCCTATCCTATATATGGGCTTCTTCTTCCTCACTATGAAAAACTTGAGTAATGCTTTAGCTAAAGTAATTTCCTTTACACATTATTTGGAAAAACAGTTCCAGAATGCGAGATCGAAATCAAGAGATTCTCGTATAGTCTAACTCTCTATCTTCTAGTCTAGTATAGTAATCATCTTTCTACGAGGCTACAGTAATTCTTCGTATGATTGACTTGCGAGTCAGAAATGATTTAAGTAGTTAAGTATTGTAATGTGCTGTCTATTTTTGGATGGCAGCCTATTTTAGTAAGATATGAGTGTGTTTGTTGTGCAGCTTGCACAGTGCCTCCAAGCATTTAAATAAATAATTAGTTAATATATATTTTTATCTTTAAACAGCAAACTATAAACACAGAGACATAACTTAGTTCCATACCTTAAATGCATCCGAAATAATGTGAAGAACAAAGGATTTAGCTAAGTTGACAGTTTGACAGTTATAAAAGTTATTATCCTTATTTCATCCTTTTTCAAGTTAGATGTATGGGCATTATTTTATGACGAGCCTGCCATCCGAGTGAGCCCTTTCATGTGAAGCGAGGCCTGTACCCAGTAGACGAATAGATGATGAGTAGTGTTTAAAAATGGAAGAGACCGTTACTGCTATTTATTTGGGAATGGTACGAATGTGCTGGCCCGCCATGCGATTGTAGCACCCTTTTACAGGAAACCGGCGTAAGAGTAATAACACAGCTATTGGACTTCGCTCGCCGAGTAAGAGATTCTAACCCCCACATATGTATGTACCTGTCTCATTTCCTCTCTTTTATCTCATCGTTATTTCATATTCTCTAGCATGAGGAAGGTGTGACTGATACGTTTGGTAGGTGTTGTAAGCGTTCATAGGCTACGGTAACCGCTTATAACTGTTGCCTAATGCTTAATGGTCATATATATAACATATATGTTGTATAAAAGATGCAATCAAATTGTAATAATATAAAATATTACATTATTATATATACGAATAAATACAGAAACATATTTCTCTATTTAGTAATTTATATAATAGTTCATTCCTCAACCTTTCTATCCGCTCATTACACCGAAATTTCGCGTGTAATGCTCTGATACTATAAAATGAGTCCATTTCTCTGTCGATTGTTTCTCGACTAAGAATACCATAACTTAGGTAATGTCTCTCATCCCTATAATATAGCAGTGTAAAAAGCGGTTCTTATTTCCCCTTGCTTTAAGTGAGCGAGTCAATAACAGATATGGTCTGTTGGTGAGCTATTACGATGTTATCGTACAAATAATGACCTCCAAATATATATTAATAGTCAGTCATAAAACTGAATTTATTGAATAACATCTGCCGGAAGTGGATTGACAAAAATAATGGTTCGCGGAATGGCGTTTGCCTTCTATTTGGCTAACAGTCAATGTTTGGCAAATTTTAAAATGCACATAAAGTGACTGTTACGATTTAACGTGTTTGGTTTTTGATAGAAACATTAAATACTTCATTTAAACTATTTCATTCAATTGACACTGCAATGACAGTTATTTACCAAGCTGCCCACGCTGCGTCCTTGACTACGTAAAATAGACCGTTGCGTAGTTGTATTCAAATATAATTCACATGAAATTGTGCGCATTACTAGTTAAGTAAATAAAATAAAAAGTGTAATACGACACATTGTACATAGGACTTATAGCTACTGAAATGGCGATATAGCACCTATTCTTCTCATCGGAAACATACAAAAGTATTGTTGTAAAAGACAATAGCTTTTGATAATTTTATCGGTTTTTACTCCTGATTTCCCAGTAAAACAATGCTTCGTCGTCGCATTTGCCCAAAATGTTGATATAAATTGTCCTGTTTATCAATTGAGTTATTGGCGATTTATTCACGAAATGATTAATATTTTGCAATCGAATGGTTGCGTGTTCTGTACTTACTATGCTTTTTGAAGTAAATACGAGACGCATTATTGGCTTCTCTCTATGTACTATTGCAATAATATTATACTCATACATACATCAAAAGCGAGCATAACATTAACATACTTTATAAAACACCAGCGGCTACATTTTCACAATAGTTTTCATTCAACAAATCTCTAATGATGTAATCTTCGTACATGAAAACAGCAAATTAAGATAACGTACCAAAATGGAAATTGGACAGTAAAGCAAAATAAAATACACCTCGCATATACACGAAGAACGAATATATTCGTATTTACGAGCAGCCACGTAACCGGATTCCCTGCTGCCGACCAAAAACTAACTTCACGAAACAACGAAAGTGTGCATACATTTTTGCATATTCCGAAATTGCAGGAAACACGCTCCGAGCAACTACACATGTTTATACAAGGCGTATATACAGCTGTGCTTAACTAACATCGTAACTCATACAACGGAAATCAAAACGTTTGTATGGTAATGGAAAAATGGAAAGCATTAGATAACAAAGGACCTTCGCTCTCATGAATTGTGTACGAGCGTAACATCGATCAGGAACCTACGAGGGGGTGTTATGTTTAATAGTGGTCGTCATAAGCTTGCAATGATGTTGAGTGGTCGTTTGTTTCATCCGCTGGCATCTTGATTTGTTGGTAGGAAATGTACATGGTGGTCAAAATAACCATCTTGTAAGGAAAAAGTATGTTCAAGTATTTATGATAGGACAGTCTCTCTAGCAAAGCTAATCACTGTTCAAAGAGATGAGTTTAGATCAATACTGAATTGCATGAATGAGAATTAACAATTTTTAAACCCGAGTCTGATACTACTCGCGTATGTACGCTCTGAATATTACATTTTATATACAATTCGTATATAAAACACAAATCTCTTTAGGTTAACCTTATTGTTAATAATTTGTTTGTGTATTAAATAAATGTTTATTAAAAAAAACGTGCTTATCTCTGAAGTACGTTCTACAAAAAAAAAATATCAATATCTATTACATAATATTTTCTACAGTATATCTAATCTAAATCCGAATACGGGCTCCATTACAACATAACTGTGTTATAAAATTTAACAACCATTATATAACCTACCTATTAGAGGTTTCTGTAGTACGGAACCCGGGACGCAAATGAGACAAAATGGGTAACAATGTCCCCCTAAATTGCGGCTAAAAGCTTACATTTGTTGGAGGGGAAGTAGTCACAAAGGTCATCAGATATAAATCAAGGGAATTGAGGTGTTATTGTCATATTGACACGTAGTAAATTATTAGTATTGCAACTAGCAGAATAGTTAACAGACTTTAATGTAATAGATATATCGGAAATTTGTATTAGACATTTTCTGTTAAAATTCTTAGAGTACTTTTATTTTGAAACCATGACTACTCTGGTTAATCCTTTAGGAATGTCTAGTAGTTAGTGGTATCATGTCCTTACGCGTATCATTTCAAATCATTGCAATCAAGCTAACATTTATTTAAAGTTATAACTTTTTTATAGCATTTTTATTCGGTATAATACACAGCATAAATGTAATTTTAAAATGGTAAAAGGGAATAATAATTATCACACGACAAATACTCCCAACAATTATAAGATTTGTTTTTTTTTATTTCTTCCTGCACGATTGTGTACAAACTCAATTAAAATTTTTATGACTTCTTTATTCACTTGTTTATTTATTACATTCAATAGATTGTACCGGGAAATCCGGCCAGTACCGGGTTTATTCCGTACAGTTATTTTATATCAGCAAATTTATCTTGCTTAATGCTTAGGTAAGGGTGCTACTGAGCATTTTATTGAGAGACCAGTCGTATTATAAAATATTCAGTACAAAATAGATGGCAATGTATCGATTGCGAATGTCAAAATTGCACCCGATTTACTGCCGATCCGATTTTGAATTAATCTCATTAATTGATAATTCATTTCGGGCGCTAAATGGCAAATATATGTATACTATCCAACTAATATTATAGATGCGAAAGTTTATAAGGATGGATGGATGAACGTTTGTTACTCTTTCACGCAAAAAACCACTGAATGAAACCATTTTCATGAAACTTTACAGTATTATTGTTTATTCATTAGAATAATATATAGACTAGAAAAAAATCTATCTTTAAATAAAACTACATTAATGCGAGTGAAGCCGCGGGCAAAATGTAGTTAATCAATAAACGCACGTTCCGTGTTCCAATCAATTTCGTTGTGGTTATGTTACCGGTTATAGCATCGCCGGCGTAGGTACCTAGTATATAAACAAGGCTATGAAGCGGCACTTCGAGTAATCAATCAATCAGCCACAGCTGGACATAAGCTTCTCCCAATCTGTATCACAACACACGATTTACCGCCTTCGGTATTTATTCTACGCTAATCACTATTTTCTATGGTCATTTGTATTGGCCTGGTCGGTGATCATCAAACTTTAAGGTTTTTCTATTCTAAAATCTGTTTGCTTCATCTAGTGTTTTTCCTCGGCAAGTAGCTGGAGTACATAGATTATGATTTATATGGTTGTTTTGGGTTAAGATATTTTCTAGGGAAAATTATCTATGTTGATCATGCTCAACAATGTTCAATATAGAAAGAGCAAAATCTAGTCTACTTTATGAAAGCTTGTGAAGATGTTTGTTACTCAATCTCAACTCAATAGACGTAGAACTATTTGGACAAAACTTGGCACACAGGTGAAGTACCCTAATGTTTTTGGCGTACCATATCCCAGAAAACTAGGTACTTCTATGGCAGTAAGCATTCCTTAGGAGTTATTTATATTATTGAAACTAAACTACTATATACGGATTTTATCGCGTTGTTTATTTATCACTGTATTACAAAATTTTGAAAATATTACACTACTACTACTATTGATTTTATTTTACTAATTTATAAGCTAATAAAATTATTTAAACTATTAAATCTATTTATTTTTGGTTTACACTTTCCCTGACGTTTCGGTTGCTTTCATATTGTTGTGTGTTCACAGTGTTGCTTTAATCATGAGAAGAAACAAACCACAGCTAGACTTCATGATACTTTGAGCTCATTCTGCGTAAATAGAAACACCCATGATTAAATTATGTTCGGGTACTTTGAAATAACTACACTGGAACATTGAGACAACTACCATCTTAGTCTCCCCGTGACCATGGCTGCTGAAAAGCAACCGAAACGTCGGGGAAAGTGTAAACCAAAAATAAATAGATTTAATAGTTTAAATAATTTTATTAGCTTATAAATTAGTAAAATAAAATCAATAGTAGTAGTAGTGTAATATTTTCAAAATTTTGTAATACAGTGATTAATAAACAACGCGATAAAATCCGTATATAGTAGTTAATTTCAATGAATAACATTCGCGTAAACAGAAGACAATATTATTTATATTAGTTAGATTGATTGGTAATTCAGGTTTTCTTCTGATAACACAAATATTACCGTCTGGTTAATTGCTAAACTAGAAACCACCAACTATAGATATAATAGTTACTTACATGTACATATGTATGTGAACCTATTTGACTTTAATTTGATGACAAAGTAAATATATCATAACAGGTAAGGATATATTAACTTCACAAAATTTGGAATTAAAAAGTAAACGTGGAAAGACAATAAATAAAATGTTGGAAATGTGAGCATCACCCGGCACGAACGAACGAAAACTTTCGGGGCTAGCTTCGACACAAAACGTCTTTATTTGACTCTTGGAGGCAACTCAACGAAAGTCCCTCGACCGTTTTCCTTTGAAAGGTATCATTTGAAGAGTTTCCACAGGAAACTTTAGCAGTTTATCAATCTTTAAAGCGCGGTTGGACCAGTTGCTGCTCCGAATACAATGAGATGCAACCAAGCATTACTTATTAAGGGAAGATCGAGTTATCTAAACTGTTTGCCGTCTGTATTTTGTGAATAGCATTTCATAAATAACCGGTTAATTAAAAAGTGGAATGTTCTTATTATGTAAAGAGGATTTGTTCGGATAATCTCATTGCGTGCTGCGATGACGTTCATCACGCGTATGTGGGTCGACAGAACATCTTTATATAACGTGTAATAGAATAGTGCAGTCATATTTAAGTATCACATAATATAACCCTCTGAAATTGAAAACTCGACAAACAAATCCGTATACATTATTTACACTAAGATATAGCATTTTCCTTTTATAGACTTATCAATATCATATATTCTACTCAATACTTTAACAAAACTATCAGCTGATTCAGGAGATTTCTGTGAACCCGAAAATGGCCACGCGGTATTTGAATAGTGATATATGTAATGCTTTTGTTTCGATGTTTGAATAATAAATAAATAAAACTTTTGGAATTGTCATAAAATTCAAATAGTTTTATTTAATCCGGGGCAGGGCATACAGGTTATTTATCAGACATGCTTTATGGCCCTAATATATGACCACAGCTTTCTGTAGCACGCTGTATATGCTATATACAAAAAAATATATAATAAAAACAATAATAATACATAGTTACCAATATACCGGTACACCAAACACCCATACCCATAGCCCATAATAATATATTAGAATCCATACGTAGAAATAGTCCTACGCTGCTGCGGCTAGTGCCGCTGTCGGTGTTCCATCCCATCTTTGATTAAAACTCTCGAAGGGCCACTTCACGTTGGACCCATGTCTCCGTGTAAGCCTCCCAAAGGGCCAGGTATTTTCTAATATAATATGTTAGAAAATACCTGTGATAAGAGAAACATAATAATAATAATAATATTCTATCACATACACACAACACCATCTAGCCCAAACTAAGCAGAGCTTGTACTATGGGTACTAGACAATGGATAAAAATACATATATACTTTTTTATCTATCTATACTTCTAATACGAGTGTGCATGCAACATAGTACCTGTCTAATATACGTATGTCTTATCCCACAGGTGGGAAAATCGTTTACATATTTACCACTGACATTGTCTCTCATTTTGATCATGCATTACCTATGTGGCTTGCGAATTGCTATTTACCATACACGCGACCTTTACACCTTTATGATATACTTAAAATAAACACCAAGATATTGCATTAGTGTTTATTATTCAGCAAGAATACGCTTTACACCGATCGAGTAACACGTAGAATAGGTACTATATTTTCATATACATACATCAATATTTTAGTGCGGGTTAAATGTTCTATTTATATTTTGCAAATAAATGCTGAGGATGATGGAATGGCAATCTTTGCTAAGTAGTAACTGGTGTATATAGTGATGCGACAATGAATGCTATTGTTGTCCCTGAGGTTTCGGGCTCGATTGTCAGGTCGTTAACAGTCTTAATCGATGTTCTGTCAAGAAATCTCAGTACCAACACGAAGTCTGGTACTTTTTGCCCGATAGACGGCAATAGCACAAAAATTATGTTTCGGCATTGTCTGTCTAAAATACCTTTACACAGGCAGGGATATACGCCTATATAGGCGTGACACTTTGTTATGTTATACGTTTATAAATGAACACACATAGCTGACAATAACTTTACTTATACACATCCTCACACTTATACACACATCTACCCCCTCACATCACACAAGCACTTATTTTCCACACACTACACAAACACGCGCTTTCTTGCATTTAAAGATTTATTTGTATACTTTTACTATAATACAATTTTGTTATTGATTAATTAACTTTCCTTCTTCTAAGACAAAATAACCCTTTGTTTTGTATTCATTCGTTTTCAATTGCATAACACTAACACTTGCTAATGTATAAGGAGAAGAGCGGAGTCGCCTAATACAAGCAACTTCATGCTTAAAAGGTGATCTCCTTACAAGGAATTTAATGCTTTGTGTGATTGAAATAAAGACTTTTGTTTTTATTTATTTTATTACTTATCTATACATTATTAAGCTGAAGAGTTGGTTTGTTTATTTTTTTGTTTGATTGAACGCGCTAATCTCAGGAACTACTGGTTCGAATTGGAAAATATTTTAGCGTTGTATAGCCCATTTATCGAGGGAGGCTAATGAAGGCCATATAACATTACGCTACGACCAATACGAGCAAAGCATCAATAAAAAATGTTGCAAAAACGGGAGAAGAAAGAAGAACGCAGACGAAGTTGCGCGGGTCAGCGAGTTTATTAATATATAAGTGTCTAATAATATGATTTATAATATTTAATGTTGATAGAGTCAATATAGAAATAATTTTAGAGTCGTGTGCTAAGTATTTGTTTAGAACTTGAGATAATCAGTTAGCCCAAACTATGATACGGATATCTTTCGTAGTTAGTGTTCTGTTTCGAGATAAGAAAGGAATAGGGTAATGAAAGTCCTGCTAGGGAACTAAGTTTACTGTACAGTGGAGTAGTAGTTCAAGCACACAATACAAGGTTACTGTGTATTGTGTGCTTAAGAAAAGTAAAAAGAAAGATTCTTTAGGACTAAAAATCTTTGTGATCCACAAATGGTTATTCTAAGTCCGGGTGTTCTTTGTCTCTGTTGTAAATAATGACAGGAAGAATAGAAAGTGCGGTTTAATAAAAAAAAAGTGTCGACATGATGACCCCCTCATGCCAATAGCGTTGATAGAACTGACTACTGTTGCATACGTTCATAGCAAACATATTACTTGCAAACTCAGCAAAATATAAAATATTAAGTAGGTGATTCTTGTGTCTAAAATGCATGTCTTTTCTTTTAAAAAACCGGCAGCAAATGACTGTGTCTAACTACCCGTGACCATGGCTGCTGAAAACCAAACCGAAACGTCGCGTCGGGGAAAGTAAATTTAAATCTAAATAGAATAATTTAAATAGCTTAAATAGTAGTGTACAGTTCAACAGTATTAGTTTAATAACTTAAAATGTAATTATAGTGTTATTAAAATAAACAACGTATTTAAATCCACCTAGAAAAGCTAAGAGATGTGCCTTGAGATCGAACTCTAGATCTCTGCGTGGCAGTCCAACGATGTCCCATTAGGCTACAGCTGCTTTATGATCCAGATAAAAAACACTTTTTTAATTGCAATGTGTCTAACTCCTTAGATACTTACTTACTAGATAAAGTATAAAATATTATCGCAGTCTTCCCATCGTCCTTCACACGTAAATGCCTCAACCAAACCTATCAGTCAAAACCGTGAAAAATGGGTGGCAATTAATTAATGTGTATTTTTTACATGTAGGTCCATAAAAATGCGGAGTGCTAATAACTCAGGGTGCCCCGACAAGAATAGATTGGCTTCGTGTTAGGTTACTTATAACCTTGCATGTAAAAATGTCAAGTAAAGATTTTACGAGCATTTTACTTTTGGAGGAATATTAAGTGTTTTGGCAACATTTTGCGCATAATCTTAGTAACTGTTATTTATTTATAATTTTGAAATATATATATATAATATTTCAAAAACGTAATAAATATTCAAAAATGATACATTATGGCAATAACATAAGGATGAATAGAATACATAGCCTTAGTATCGCATCGGAATTGGATACGATACGACTACTGTGCATGAGATCTTAGCTTTGATTTAACGTAAATCACAGTGTTCTGATTAGCTGCACGGAGTTTCTAACTGTACCCGGCAGACGCCAAAAAATTCATCTCCTGCTACGTGGGACCTAAAACAGTTGGAGAAATGTGGATATGAAACACATTACCTGTCCTTTTGGAGCCAAAAAAAGTAAGAATATGTAAGTTAGTTTAAAACCTCTAATTTAATGTCTCTGATTTTATTGTTTTTGATTTGAACTGGTTGTACTTGCTTGCTTTTGTATGTGTTTTCATTTTTGATAAAATACCTTTATGTTTATAATTTTGATTGCTATTGCTTCAATTCCACTACGTTTTTAAACACATTATTATATTATAAAACTGTTGTTAGATAATTTAACTGTAGTTGTTATTAAAAATAATTAATTGTATTGCATGCGTAGATATTTATTGTACATTTCTATCATATACTGGCATTAATTCAAAATTATTATAAATTAACTTTTGTAGTTTCCCTACGTGACAGGCCATGCCTAGTGTAGAGAGACTTGGTCAATGCTGCCTTTATCATGTTCTTAAAATTATATATTATGTTCTTATATTCTTCATCAGAAAAATGCATTATATATAAGAACTTGTGTAATCTTTTGGTAAATAAAGTTATTATTATATTATTATAAATACAAGAAGTAGGTGGGTTTTAGGCGTAAAATTCCTTTATATAGCTGTCAACACAGATTACAAAAAACATTAGTCTAGGTCTGCTATAATAAGTTACTTAGAATGTTGACAATATTCAGGACATAATACAATATCAAACAAATGCGAAACACTAGCCTATAAATAAGCTATTTGGCTAGTACGATAGTAAAAATAAAACCCTGTCTACAGTGGCAGCATGTGCTATATATTTTGTACATACTGGTCATAATCGCGCTTACTTATGATTCATGAATAGTTTAACAAAAGCGGGTTGAGATAATGCAGCGGTGATCAATAATAAATTCAACAAAGGGTCGTCACATCACACTCCTTTATCCATTATTAGTTATAGAAAGTGTAAAATAAGATTATTAGTACAGCGAAGAAAAAGTAACAACACCAGCACTAAGAGTAATTCTTTAATTACTGTGTCACAAAGTTTTAAATTGTTATAAAATTGACGTTTTGTTAAATAATACTTGAAATTAATTTTCCGTATCATTATGTTCTAAACTGGGGAAATGGGTGGTATGAAATATTCAATTAAAATTCTGAACAGAACCAAAGATTAAAAATAAAGAATATCCTAAAACCACTCCACTCGACCTGGAGTTCAATCCTAGACCTCTCCATGCATACCTGGCTTTTGCTAGCGCGAAGCCACCAAGGTAGCCTCAATATTTACTGGCCAACACAGGCCCTCTAATAGAATTCGTATTTTGAAAGCATACGCGTCTCACAAAAAGAAATCCATGAAATTTTACACCTTACAATTTTACAAAAATGTAAGCGTATATATTATGAGGATTAAAACGGATAATAAGTTTACGGGGCGTGGCAATCCCCTGCTGTTCGGTACCAGGACGTCAGCGGCAGGCAGGTGGTGTCGCTCATTAATCTTGCTCGCGTTAATGAATATTTACTCATGTTAACGAGATCTACGGCGGACATTAGTTATTGCAAGTACAGGCTTGTAGCTTGTCAGTAATCTATAGCTCGAGGTTTGAATTGATAAACGTGTGGATGATCCAAACCGTTTTAAAGGCTGGATGTGTGCAAGCTACATGCTCACATATCAACTAACAATAAACTTCCATTAATGTTTTGGTATTTAAGCTGAATTCCAGAGAACAAGACTACATATAATTATATAAGTTTCAGTATAAGGAACTTCTCTTAGGGTAACATAAACCTAAATTATATACATCAACCGTGGCGTATTGCAACAAGCGTGAGAATACAAATTATTCTCTGAATATTACGCTTATAAACATTGTTTTGATTCTTGTCTCTTAGACCCAAACGCAAATAATGAAATATATGATTGTGTATAATGTTCATATCTATACTAAGGACTCATGATTCATACTTTAAAATGAGCGCTGTATAGCTCTTAATTTATACATATATACTATTACCGAAGAGTGTAGTAGATAATGTTCTCTGGCAAGGACCTCTTAAAATGGGATGTGGCTCAAAGAAGTTTACAATACCTAAACCAGTTCTCTCTAATCCGAGAAGTAAAATAAAAAAATATGTAATTTATTTGACTAAGATGCTTACCTAGATTACCTAGTAGATCATTAATGTAAGGTATATTTATACTTTACATTAATGATCTACAATTAACCATTTACAAGCTAATAACTTCTACAATTCAGAAGTACATGTTATAGATTCGAACACAACGCTTTCAACTTTGCAATCAATTCGCAAATCACTGTTTATCTCATCAATATTTTTACTATATTCGTAAATTTTTTTCGCCTCTCCAATATTGTCGGATTATACGGAGCGGCACTTTTTGATCCCAGCTACCCAATCAGCAATAATATCCTAAGGACAGAACATGCATTTCGGTATTTCTATTAAAAACAATCTCCGTTATAGCGAGGGATTTGACCGCATTCAACAGTAATAGCCTAAAGAGTCGCCGTACAAGATTGGATCCAAAAACACTCATGGGGTAGCCACTAAGTTCAGGGCAGCTATGTTTTTATTATAATAGATTGACTACTTAAATGGTTCAAAGTTAGTCTTTGGTTTTATTTTCGATCTGGACTTAGCTTAATTAATGAATTTATTAAAAAATGCTCAGTATCAGCACCGGTTCTAGAAATATGTCAGGGAGACTACTATATAATATGACTACATTTAAGCTAAACTGAACTGACAAAGTGTAGGTATGATTCATTTTTACTGGACTCTAATTCGCATGTACGTAATATCTATACTAATATTATACATGAAGCTGGAGAGTTTGCATTTACCTTCGTTAATTTGAGAAACTACCAGGCGAATCCGAATGTTTTTTGCGTGGTGTTGCACATTGTTTGATCGAGATTGAGATTATATCATATTTTAACGACCTATAAATGTGAAGCAGTAACTATAAACGTCATTTAACATCCATGAAACCACGACGCACAGCTAGTATTGCTATAAAAAGTTATTTAAAAAGCATACCTTGCTACGATAACCTTTAAGCACTATATGTATGTATGCTTTGCAACTAATTTGCACGACCTTAAACTGCAAGCTTTAATATGCAACAAAGTGTAATTTGATCGCGATAAAAAGCAAGGCTAAACTTAATTAGCACAGCAAGCTCCTTGAAATTATAGAGGGAGGTGCCTTTATGCAATATTTATGATTTTATGTTACCTTTCATGGCGCGTAGCAGCCAGCTAGCGTGCTTATCTGCCGTACTAACCCCCGGCTTGTGAAAGACTAATCAACGACTTGTCAAAATCAAATGCATGACAAGCGATTTGATTGGCCGTTGCTAATTCAGTCAGCCAATTACAGCAATTGATATGTGTTTGGCCGTCTCTTAACTAATTATAGTGCCGATTTGCATTTCAGATGCATGTAAAGCTGTGTTTCTAATGAGGCCTTGGGACTGATGAGTATTGCAACCAAAGCTTAGCTCGTCAACGTCTGAATATGATGTGCTGTTGCTTAGTGCTTAGGCTTAATGTTTGATATATCTTAAGATTTCTTGTATAATTTTCGATGAGATATTACCGCAATAGAGAACAATTGACAATTTAAACAAGGATGCTTATTATAGCTTGTCCTTTCCCAGAGAACAAGAACTCAAAACCAAAGAACAGCAGGTATAAAAATAACTTTACCCATCTAGTACTAACACTACAACTTTATTTTAAAGCAAAGATCAACTTTTCTTGTTATGTATCTAAAGGCAATAACAGCTTCCAAAAGGCTTAACCTAACAGCAAAATGTTTGTCGCAAACTTTAAACGTCGCGCAAACGTGCCGTAAGCTATTTAGATGCAATCTCTTTGTTCGAAGCATTCTATTAACAGGTGCACGCAACCAGCACCCGTTCACGAATTATCAAGATTCCACATCTCCTTAGTGTACTTTACACTTTGATAAAGGAAGAGATTGTTTGATATAGTAGTGCATGTTTAAGGTAAATTTCCTGGTATCCATTATACTACATACTGGTTTTATTTTAGAATGCACATGCAACAATCTAACTCATTATTACAAGATTCTTGTTTTATTTTTTTTGGTTAGGCTAATGGTTCTATTAACCTCTAAAGACTGGTAGGAATGTAACTATTTCCATGTTTGACAGTTTTGTTTCGGATTCACACATTTTAAGGCGAGCGACTAGGTATATTCTTGGGGTCTAGAAAAAATCGTTGAACTGATTTAAGCATGTCGTCTGCTCCATATGGTTACGAATTTTAAGGAGTGTTATTGCCACTCACTGGCTACAAGGAAATCAGATAAAAAAAAATCTGATAATCATACGCGGTATCTATCGGCTATCCATCAGATGAGCTATAAATAAAGCCTACGCCACTGGAATAATTTTACTATTGTCTCATTAGAGGTCAATGAACTTGAGTGCAGTGACATTTGTTTGTTTTCTTATAACAATGGCGAGAGATGTCATCTCACAAAACATATTACAATTTGTCGTAAAATTGTCTGAGCTTAGTGTAAAATTCGTAGCAAGTACGGCGGGCTTTTAGCTGAAAAATGAACGCGTCTCAAGCGCTTGTTTTACTCGAAATATTCTACAAATATTCGTGCAGATGCCGGCATTTTCTTATTATATTTGATTTACTAGTTTTGGTGGGTTTATTTCAATATGGATTAGTTCCATAAACTTTATTAGCTAAATGCGCTGATCTGCTGATCGCAAATATCACAGTGCTATGTCCTTTTCTTTCAGAAAAAGAAAATATTTGCCTGGGCTATATTATTATGTACGACTAAATCATTCGACTCGCATCGGTCATTAAATTTTTTTTTTGTTAAGTACCTTCTTAATGTTAAGAATGTAAAGGTTTTGTTAATTTGTATGGGTCTTAGATCTGAAATAAAAGAATTTATTACGCTGAATGTTAGCCGAGCTAATGCCTCAACCTGCTCATGTTACAAGTGCGAATAGTAAAACCATGGAATGCAGAACCATACAAGTTAATATAAAAATAATGCATTTTACCTTTCGAGGTGAAACCGCAGATTAAATAAGTGATACTAACAGTTGTGTTCATATGTTTGTGTTAAATGTTTAAATGTTGAAATGAAACCCGCGCTGTTAGTGTAACTAAAGCTACCTTCAGTTTGTTTGTTCACGAGAGCTGGACCAAGCTTTTGTAGATAGAAAACATTACACTTGCCGAAGTGCGAGTGCAGAGACGGTTTTCTTATTTCTATGTGCCATACAGAATCAATACGAGCAGTTTCCTTTGTACGCGGGATTTATTTACTGAAGAAGACATGATTTATATTTATACAAAGTGGCGCAAAATTTATCACATTAAATGATATACTGCCTTTAAGCTGGTTGATATAAGACGGTTAACATAAACAAAAAACCTTTATTCGCAGCAATTACGAAATATTTTTTTTGAACAAAGTAAATTAAATTGGCACACCATTGTAATAAGCACATACTAACAACCTATTTCTTTTCGTCACCAGATTATGGACCTTATTTCTTTTGTTTCTTTTTGTATTTTTTATTTCGTTTGCTTGTTTTGTTTTTATATCGCTGTTTGACGTCTTTGACATTTATCTCTGCATTACACATGATGCTCTAAATTATGAAAACAAAAGAAATGTCTTGTGGCTAAACTACTGAATACATTTGGTTCATAATTTGTAAATCGTCAAAGAATACCACGTAGTATATGTGGTATCAATTAATGTGATAATATTTGCGCCACTTTGTATAAAAATACTAAGTCTTACGAGATGAGATACTTAGTGCAGTAAAAGATTTAGAGTAATAAGAATTAAGTCAGGCTTGCTAAAATGTTCTAGGCAAGTTTTATCATATGACTACAAATGACAAATGACTCAGGGCTTAATGTTGCCGCCTTGCTTTTTTACCAGTATGCCGATTATTGTAGGTTTTCACCCCACACGGTATATATAGTGTGAACTGCAAATAATTATTTTGTGGCTAAATGTTATTTCTGCTCCTATTTTAGTTATTTCCAAATCTTCCGCGACTGAGCCATTATTCATAGTGCTAGAATAGGGCAACTTAAAGATAGGATAAAGAATAGAACTGTATAAAATAAGGCCAATAATAAGTCCATAGTAGAAGAATAATACGATAAGTAGGATTGGTATACTTTGAAGACGAAAAGCATAGGTTATGACCAAATAAGAGATGTGCCTAATAAAAGCAAACTTACGACACAGACTTGTATAAACAGTGGTCTGAGTCTGAGAGAGAAAATGAAGAAATAAATAAATATCTCCTAACTTCACTACGAGTCAGACGTCTATATTAATAAAAGCACGTAGTTCAGTCACCAAATTAAACAATAATATGTTCGCCGCTAATTACGATGGACAAACAAACATAGCTCATAGGTACAAATTATACTTAAATCCGAACCAATCCGATTGTTTAAAACACATTAGTCTATGTTCAGTGTGATAATCGTAACCAGCGTCCGGGTGCTTTGAGAACTTTCTGAAACTACCAAACGCTATCAGGCTGGGTAAGAGTAGTTAGTTTGGTTAATTAAAGAACACGTGTTGCATCAATGTTATATCCATAAGTATACATAAACTTACAAACATTAACAAAACGCTACTCCAGAATCCTTAATAAGCCTTATAGTATTTCAAGTATAAGTATTTATTGACTGCCTCGATGGTGTAACGGTTGCACTGAGGGTTTGATTCCTAGATCAAGCTAAATGTTTTTAGGATTTTACGTCAAGATGTTATTAATAATAGTACTCGTATAGCAACAATGTCTGGTAGACAAAGCAACCTATTATCTGAGACCTAAATTTATCATAGCTGTCGATGTGGTATCTGTTTTTCACTTCGAGGATACAGGCGTGATGCTATTTAAGATGCATTAGTTTCGGATGACCGAAAAGGATAAATCATTTCCGTACTACAATGTATATATACCATGACGTCAGAGCCCGACTGCATCTAAAAGACAGACATTCAGTCGAATGCAGTATTCCCATAAATACATAACAACCCGAATCAAAATTCCTTTGGTGTATTTCGTGTAATATAGAAACTGAATTTTATATTGGTTGTCTGACTTTCTGAGTTTTCGTTTGTCTTATACCTTACAACACTTCTTGTTTGGCAATGTAACACAAAATAATAAATATAATAAAAAATGGCAATAGGCGTCCCTGTAATGCATGTGTCGTTTAATGAGGTTTTACACCGCGATCTAGACTTTTAGTAATATACAAGAGCGATTCTAATTTTACAACTGGTTATATCAAAGTCTATAATATCATAATTTATATAACTAAATGTTGGTAATAATAAATAGCTAAATATGGCAGAGAATACAATTTACCTGCTACGAGCATGCAGTTCTTGCTTAATTCAGTTTCATTACATTCGCCACACAAACTCTTCAATTTATAGTACCTACGCTTGATCAGAGGGCCAACTCCTTATAAAAACTGTTCAATATAGAGTGCCGATTTACTGTCAATATCTAAATTTAAATAAATATCAAATGTGAACATATTTTGTCAAACGTGAACATATTTCACATTTAACGTTTCAAATCAAATCAAATCAGTTTATTTGCATAAAACAGGTTTATATAGTTGGTACATAAATTGAAATATAAGTTCGCTGATTTATAACCTAAACAGGTGTGCAAATTTCGAGGAAAAAAATAATTATCTACTAACATACCTCAGATTGTTACAAATTATAGTAATAATAATACATAATATCAGTTATTAGGGAGTTAAATGTCAAAGAGCTACCAAGAATATAATAAGTTAAAGTCAAATGTCAAAAGGAAAATAAAAATGTCATAGGTACAATTACAATATAGATTTGTGCTACATTTTGTCTGATAAAAACTCAGAATCATTATAATAACATTTTTCAATCAATAGCTTTTTTAATGTCATCTTAAATATATTTACATTTGCATCCTTAATATTTTTCGGTAAATTATTATATATTTTTGGAGCCATGGCGAAGACACTTTTATGCATTAGGGTAGTTTTTGTTCTGCACAAACAAAGTCGGCTTTTATCTCTTTGTATTCTACTTGACTCATCGGCTGCCAACATAAATAAATGTGGGTTGAGTTTGACAAAAACCGCTTCTTCAAATATGTAGATAGATGGCAATGTCAAAATGTTATATTTTCTAAAGTATGGTTGACAACTATCAGTTACTTGCAAAGAGAACATAACCCTTATGCAGCGTTTCTGTATCTTAAAAATTATTTCTTTATCTACAGAGTTCCCCCAAAAAATTACTCCATATCTAGGGACCGACTCTACTAGACCATGATATGCAATCAGAAGGGCATTGATGTTTATTACTTGTGCGAGTTTATGTAATGCATATACTGATCTGCTAACCCTCTTACAAATCTGTTCTATATAAGGTTTCCATGTTATTTTTTTATCTATGATTATACCTAGAAACTTTGTGCAGTCTACTTCTTTTAAGGTTTGATTGTTAACACATACTTTCAGTGTATCTGTTGTTAGAGTACGCTGACTGAAATGCATTAACATGGTTTTACCTATATTGGCTTTCAGGTTATTTACATTCAATCAATCTACAGTAGAGCTCAACGCATTATTTATGTCATATTCGTATGTGTTCTTATTTTCACATCTAATCGAAATTGTGCTATCATCCGCAAAGAGAGTCATTGGGTTGTCAGTTACATTAGGTAGGTCATTGATATATATTATGAATAATAATGGGCCCAATACACTGCCTTGGGGCACACCGTAATTTATTTTTCGTGGTTCTGATTGATATCTCCTCCATTTTTGTTACAATATTAATTCTAGTAACTTCAGTTTATTGAATTCGATTTCTAAGTAAGATTCAAATAGTTTAAACACATTACCTCTTATTCCACATGCATTGAGCTTACCTAGTAGAATAGTTTGGTCAACATGATCGAATGCCTGAGTCATATTCATGTATATAGAGCAGACAGGTACTCTATTATCAACATTCCTCATTACAAATTGCAGAAAGTCATAATATATGCCCATATTTATTGATTTATTGCAGCGGAAGCCTTTTTGTTATTTTAGCAAAATATAGTTACTTTCAAGATAATCATTAAGTTCCTTATGTATATATTTTTCGAATATCTTAGATAGAATATGTATTAAGGCTATTGGTCTGTAGTTGTTCATGTAATCCCTACTTTCTTTTTTAAACAAAGGTTTTATGGTAACAGTCTTTAATTTGTCAGGGAAATCTCCTGCTTCTATACTTAAATTAATAATAATATAATAATATTCTACCACATACACACAACACCATCTAGCCCAAACTAAGCAGAGCTTGTACTATGGGTACTAGAGAATGGATAAACATACATATATACTTTTCTTTTTTTTTTTTTTGTAAATACATACATATTATACATAGAAACACCCAGACCAAGACAAACATCCATGTTCATGCACACAAATATTTGTCTTGAGCGGGAATCGAACCCGCGACCTCAGGCGTGGCAGTCGGTTACACTAACCACTACGCCATCGAGGCCGACATAATGTAGCTAATATGTTGACAAATATTAATAGCCACATATTTTATAACTTTAGTGCATATGCCATCATACCCTACACTGATTGTGTTCTTTACATAAGTTTCTTATAATGTGCCATACAGCAAGTGGAGAGCATGGTTTCATGAACATAGGTTTTTGTCTAGAAGATACATAAGAAGAATACTGTGGTTGCAGTATTCGGGACCATTTTATCAACGAAATGATTATTAAAAGCATTACATATTGTTCTGGGATCAGTTAAGGTTTTGTCATGTACCTTGATACTACTTATTGATTCTCTTGCAATATTTTGTTTTGCGCTATTTTAATTTTCCATGCTGTTTTGACTTTGTTGTTTGATGTATTAATGGAATGGGTATTTTGTGCTTGCTGCGTTAATTTTATTATTTTCTTGAATAATTTAGTATATTGCTTAAGTTTATATTTATTAACCACACTTGGATTCTTTTGATACTGCCATAAGAGCGTTCGTTTTTTTATGCTACAAGCCTTTACTCCACGTGAAACCCATTTTTGCTTTTTATGGGCATTAATAGCGATAAGTTTAAGTGGGAAACAGAGGTTATAAAACAATAAAAATAGTTCATGAAAGGTGTTGTAGGCTAGATTAGGGTCTTCAGTGGAATACATTTCCGAAAAAGTTGTTTTTTATGCAATTATAAAAAAAAAAAATATTCTCTGAGCTATAGTCTCTACGTTTAATTCTCCATCGTTTGATCAAACATACCTTTCCAACATGACATCGCAATATTTGGGCAGTGTCATCTGATAATGCTAATTCTAATATATTTGATTTACATTTATGGGTGAGTTTATGAGCAAAGTTATCAATGCATGTTTGGCTAATTTTCCTGGTAGGTTCTCTAAACTCTAGTTCAGATTGTAGTTTAGGAGCAAACATTCAAATTCCAATGTTACTTTATTTTGTTTAAGAATATTTATATTAAAATCACCCGCTACTATGATGCTATGTTTTTTGTAGGTCTTCTTTATGTAGTTTAATGTCTTATCAAAACTATTAAAAAATATACTAAGGTTGTTGACTTGTGGAGTTCTATATATACACACAATTATAATTTTATAGTCGATTAGTTCCACAGCGCAACATTCGAAACTGGAGGATACTGACATAGTTGCAATTTTTGGTAGAGTTAATTCTACCAAAGCATGCTGCTAGTTGAAAATTAGCAATCATATAGAGGTATTCATGACCCGTCATCATAAAATGTTCTGTCACACAAATTACATCAATATATGTGTTTTTATCTGATAATTCTTGTATGCATACACTAAACTCATTACATTTGTTTCTTAAGCCCGCAAAATATGTCCAAAATAGAGTCGAGTCCGATCTAGTTTATTAGACTAGATCGGACTCGACTCTATTTTGGACATATTTTTTATGAGACCTGGCATTCATGTTTCATTAAATTATATATCTTACTAACGGACCAAACAGACGATGTCCTGCCCGTATGAGAAAATGATGCCTTTAACACGATCGCAGCGTAACCTAGCGGGTTCATTTGGAAATCTAAACATTCCAGCAACCTCTTAAACTCAAACAAGGAAAAGTTCAGAGACATACACACTTACAGAAGAATTATATATATAGGTAGATAGACTAAATCGCTAAATGTATCCACGTAAGTTAATATAGAATAAAGTAATGTGCTAAGTAAGTACATGCTTGCAAAATTGCAATCTTGAACAAGGCAAGTTACACAATATTTCAGAACTCGTAATATTATTTCAAGTTGTTCACGTAATGAGGAACAAACTCTGAGCTCCACACACGAGAAAGTATGTAATATTAATTTACGAATACTTCAGATGCGGTACCACTTCATCACACGTAAGAGCCTTGAGCAGCATCTAAATTATAAAAACTTTTTCGGCTGCTTATTAAAATTTTAACATTATATCATTATACATATATATTAACCAGTAACCAGTGACGATGACATAGGCAGAGGTTGCGGATTGCCACTTGCTGCAATCCCAATATACGATCATACTCAATATACCATGTATGCAATATACTTCACCTGAAGATATGTTTTTAAGTCTTACGTAATACAGCGCGAGCCTATTGGCATTCCTATTGCAGTTTATGAGGTCCATTCACCATACTGCTACTGAAAATGCCAATAACTCTTTGCTTCACCTGGAAATTACACCCAAAACGTTCTGCACAGCAGTCGTCAGTCGGCAGTCGATTCTTACATATGAGTTCTTTGCTTTAACCACTCTCGTCTCATTATTTATTCCCGCTCGTTAGTTAAGGTACAGTTAACTTGGCTTTTGTCTGTAAAAGGACAGATCCGGTCTACTTTGATGATATATGCGTCTATAATCTATGTGTTACTTCTACGTACAAAACTCAAGATTCTTTTGGATCCACCTAATGAAGTTCGAAAACAAGACATTTGTATTCTTGTTTTTAAAGTCAATGCGATTGAATTATTATTGCACTCATGGCAAAGTAATTGGTGTGAGGCAATTTTCACGCCTTGTCGTTCTTGATGGTATGTGAATCCTGTTGACACGTATCTTATTAAAGTATTATTCTGATAAAAGAGTATTTTATCAGAGCCCCCTTTTCTGTTCATTCTCTCATGTTCATCTATTGATAGTAATAGATGAATATAAGAGAATGAACAGAAAAGGAGGCTCTGTACTGGAAAGAAAATTCTATTAATATTCTAAATTTATAATTTTTATGCTTGGATATATGCTACTCAATAACACCCTTTATTCGTTTTGTATGAAGCTTGAACCACGAATGACATTTGTCTTGAGTGCAAATATAGTCTCAACCAACAAATAGATTAAAATCAATACTTACTCCAAGCATCTAACATACTAAACCAATAAAACATCAATATAGATGAAGAATTTGTAGTATGCTTCAAAATTAACGTTTTGAAGGAAAAATCTATTTTCGTTGGTCATATTACTTATATTAGTTTGCTACAAGTTGATATATGGTGCGCATAATGATACATGAGCAGGCATGATTTTTAATCAAATGATACAAGTACAGTTTGTTCTACTGTAACAATAGCTTAGAGTAGTCGTGTAACTTATATTTTGTATTGAAAACATAAAAAAATTTTCGTTAAGAAATCTAAGTTGTCGGCTAGAAGGAAAAGCAGTTGGAATTAAAAGGTTTACTTCATACAGATTAATGAAGATAAAACTGCAAGGGTAAGCTCTGTAAGTAGGTTGGATAAACAGCTTTGGGTCCCTGCGTGGCCTGGATTATGCCTCTCTATACACGGAGAGCCTCTTGGCTAACCCACGCAATCACTTTGATTACGTTTTGAAATGACGTTTAGATTGACTCTGGGCTCTTTTTATTCGTGTTATTATACATTTCGTGTCTATTTGTTGTAGAAAAGAAAATGAGCCTTCGGTTAATGTCCCAATACATGTTGAGTCAATTGAGTGAACTGAATAAGTTAATGGTTTTCGTAATAGTAGTCTGTTTAGAGTATAACAATTTATTACATCGTTTAAGGAGCATGCAGTAAAACATGATTGAGTAGTAAACTATTGATAGTTTGAACAGCTTTTTATCTGTTAGCATTTTGAATCGGGTTAGGTTTATTGAATAAAACATTTGAATTTAGGAAAATTATGAACGTTTTTAGTATTTTGCGATTTTTGCACATACTTAGTATAATACTAGGTAGCTGTTCTTATTTGTCGCAAGTTGGTCGAAACGTCGGGCAATCAATAAGTATTTGTTACGTTTTAAATACTTAATCGTGATAAAGAGAGAATATTATATTAAGATTATGAAGTCTAAAATATTTTAAAACAGAAATAAAAAAGAAAAAATTAAACCCTCTAATAGGTGTCATAGAATTTCTCCGCATCACAGTCGACTGGTAGTGTGCCCAGTTATTATGAAGTTTAATGTATTTTCTTATCATTTATTATTACTTACATAATCTCACGGCTATATCCACGAAAGGGTAAACAGGTGTATCACACCTACATTTCAGGAACAATTTTAGCTCCCAAGTATTAGCAGTCGAGCCTATTGTCGTTTTCCGAACACAATTTCAGACACCGCGCTACAACCGAAAATGTCTTACCAAAAATTATAGGCCACTTTGCTCGAGAATTATATTCTCATCTACGGCAGTGTTATCCATTATTGATGCGCCAACGAGGCAAACATGATATGAATTGTTATACAACAATTATATTTATTAATTAAGGCTAATCACCAACTGCTTATATTATACATTTACAAATATGTAACAATAAAAGAACAAGTGTAACAGTTAATTATAGATTAACACCACAAGCTCAAAAAAAGTTAACCATGAAAATATTAATAATAATGGAGACTAACCCAAAAACCTAACATACAAATTTGACTGCATAGACATAAAAAAAATTCAGGCATATAAAAAGAAAACAACTGGTTTACATCAAAACAATTTTAAAAGGTCACAGGTCTGCAAATTTTAACTCTTATTTTCTCCTTTTGGATTTGATTGCTGATCTTGGGGTATTTTGGTGCGCTGATTACGTATATGTACTCGGATTTGTCCTATCACCCTCAGTTTTTCGATAAATCCTTTTGTATGAAAACGGATAAAAAGGGCAAATATACTGATTGTTTCTTTTTTATTACAATTAAGAAACAATTACATTACTTTAAAACATTAAAAATACATTCAAGGGACAGTAATTAATAAATTAAAAATATTAAATACTTTTATGGTATCTTGCTTTTTTTCACCGAAGCTCCGATTGTGAGATTTTCGCTTGAAATTCCAACTTGGATCATCTCGCTTTAATAGCCAACAATAGTCTGCTATCATTATTTTATTCCACTTTCCCTGATAGCGACGTTCTATTTCCTTCAAATCCTGGTGAAATCTTTCGCCTTGCTCTTCACTTACAGCTCCCAAGTTATCAGGAAAATAGTCCAAATGCGAATTAAGGAAGTGAAGTTTAATGCTCATCGAACATTCCATTTTTCCGAATTTTTCTTAAATGTGAATCTGAGGTTCTCTCCATAACACAGGCGATATGAGATCAAAGGTATTGTTCTTCCCTTTTGTCCACTTTCAAAGTTCACGAACGCATGTGGTACAAACTTTATGTGGGACCCACTGTTTATCTTGATTGGCGATTGATAGGTCGAAATACATATTATAAACGTTACTTATGAAATCGGTTATATTACGCTGCTGTTTTAGCAGCGTAAATTACTCACAAATGTAGCAAAAATTGTCCAGAGAGTTTAAAAACTTACGCGATGACATTTTTCAAGTAAGCGTTAAGAAATGCACTGATGTACTGATTTTTTTTTAAACAATGATGCTGCTATTTATTCAAAAAATATTAATCTACCCTCATTAACTGTCTTCTCACAATTTAAGTTAATTTCTATTAAAAAAATCACAAGAAATGAGGTCTTTAGCAAATGACTTAAAAACCCACCAGTTTTTTGATAATAAGGATATGTCACTTAGTAAATTAAAAGTTCTATTTAACTAAATTTATGAGAACTCATTTATTAATGTCTACTACAACTATTCAACGTGTTTTTTGTTCAATAAGAAACGATTAAAACAAAATAATAACTAGGAAGGCTTAGGTAATTTTGGCAAAACTAAAGGATGATTAGTAATTAAAAATTCTGACGTGATGGAATTTTTAAAGTATTTTCCCGTAATTGGCGCCCCAATATCTATCCAAATCAATCATCAAAACTGAAAAAGGATAACCATTGCAGACCTGATATTTAAACGATATCAATACCAAATAATTGACAAAATCATTCACTCAGGCTTAGAAGACTTGAAATTATTGACAATACCAGATAATATCCTGCCTCTGCTATCTAAATGAATTTCAATTAGGTAACTGCATTCATTGACAATTTTGCACATTCTGGCCATTCGCGAATTTGCCCCTTGTACTGTCCTTCTCAGTGGTAACTGATTAGCCTTATTTTCTGTAAAAGCGAGGTGCCATAAAAACCATTTTGAACCCATTCTAAGCGTAACATATGCACAGCATAGTGTGGTCTCCACACGAAACAGCAGTATTCCATGATGCTTCTGGCCAGACTATTGTAAAGCGTAATTTTTGTGCGACTATTCTTAAAATCTTTAGCGTTACGCTATACAAAACCTAATATTTCTAATGCCCTCTTAACAGCATGGTCGATGTGGAAAGTAAAAGTTACTTTACTATCAAAAAGTATTCCTAAATCTCGGGTAGTTTCTTGTTCTTGAATTTGTTGGTGACCTGTACAGTAATATGAGTGTATAATTTGCAACAAGCATCAGCATTGTCTTATATGAAACTTTCGGAACATGAGTCCGACTCGCATTCCGAAGGTTTACTATAAACGTGCATGTGAGATTTTTTGTTTGTTTGTTACGCTTTTACGCCTTAACTACTCGACCGATTATCATAAATTTCGCATACATGTTGTCAAAGGAACACAAAAGGAAATAGGGTAACTTCCATCCAGAAAAAAATACTGTTACTAATACAATGTAACTTAACCTACTACTGCGAGTGAAGACGCAGGCAAAAACTAGTTCAATTTAAATAAGTAATAAACCTTTTTTATTTATCACGTATGCAGTTTATTAAGTCACTAACGTGGGCAGCGTTTGTTTTTATAGGTACATAGCCATATATGAAACATTGAACATGTTTATACTCAAACATAATTATAGGGTATATAATCGTTGTAACAGCAAACCACTCACATGGCCAGAGGCGCACGCGAACAACCTACTCCTGCGGATTACTCGCAAAGAATACTTAACATCGATCTCGAACTCACCAATTCAGTTATTAAAAATATGAAAATACAATGAGAGGTTAGGAAAGTACAGACATACGTAAAGGATAATAGTAATTATTATGTGATGTAATATGCATAGCCTGCTAGTCGCATGCCTAACTACTAAGTATCTTTTATTGCATCGTGTAAAAGTACCATTATTAAATAAGCAAGCATCCCATGCATCTAACCGGCGCGAGCAGCTTGCCCAAGTATGTTGCATCTTATGCAACCACCATTATAAAACGTACAAGCATCCCATGTATGTAACCTTCACGAGCATTATGAGTCTATAAAACGAGCAGCATTCTATGTATGTTACCGCTGCGATTAGCCCGAGTATTCCGCACCTTTTCTAGCATCTTATGCAATCATCATTATAAAACAGGCAAGCATCTCGTACATGTCACCTATGCGAGCAACTTGCGCAAGTGTTTCGCATCTCTTCTAGCATCTTATGCAGCCACTATTATAAAACGAGCAAGCGTCTCGTGCATGTATCTTGCGTTAGTAGCGTGCTTGCTTTCTTACATCGTAAGCAACGAGCATGCGCATGTAGCACATGATACTTAGTTACCATTTTCTCATTCAACAATATCCTGAGACCACAACGTGAATATCCGATTTAGCAGTATTTCATAGTTTCTCTTTATGTGTTTAAGTTCAGAATTTATGACGTTAAACTTATACGGGATATGAACCGCATAACCTTATGTTATACATTAGGCGTTAATACTCGTTCACGAACTTCGATTTTAATTACCTACAGGAAGGAGAATTATGTTTCGTAGAATTAGAATTAGCAAATACAGGGTTCGACATACGTGGTTTACGTTCTCATTACCCCTTTCCCACGGTATATACCCACACCTACCTTCCCACAGAAATTTCAATCAAGAATTCGATAACTTGCTAAAGTAGACGTGACGAACTAAACTATTCACATGGTTCAATATCGGTATCCCAAGACGCGTAGAATTTTGGTGCTACAGTCAGTTATATAGTGCATAGGACATTTTGGTAGATTTCGGTTCTAGATTCAAACAAATCGGATTTGCGTTCAATTTTCCCAGACTTTCGGAAGCTCCCCGAATTCAGCCGAGCAAAACCCGATCCGAAATCGGCACAAGAAAATTTCTGAATTCCCAACTCGCCTTCGTAACTTAGAATTTGAAGGATTTAAATCTTCGCTGACTTGTCGAGATTGACCCGAATCGCACTCAGTATTTTTTCGACAAATGCTTACCTATTTTTAAAATATCTTCGCTTACGTTGAGGGAATTTTACCCACCTTTTTATTTTAGGCGGCTTTCGTAAAACGCATGTCGCAATTTCCCGATATAAAATATCGATTTCCGAGGACACTTTAACAGCGACAGCGGTAAATTGTTTGTCATTTTCGTCATTCGCAGATATTTTAGTGTTGAAGAAAAGAGGCGAAGCGCTCTCAAATTTAAAAGGCAGTGAGAGGCAGGAAGGAAGGAGTCGCGCAGGTGGATATCACCTGTCGTGATGGCAGCGTAGTTCCGCAGCGAGGCGCGAGGCGAACCGTGCCGAGAGGCTCCGAACCCTGCCGAGGTTTGCCGAGCCTCTCCACCCGCCTACATTTGTTACCTTTACGGCCAACATTTATTACCGTTCCCCGGCGCTCGGCGCTCGTCTCAGTAAATATACTTAATTAAAATTACCGCACGCGACCCTTGAGAATTCGCACGTGTATACGAAGACGCGTTATGAGATAAAACTTTTGGCAAAAGGTCGACCGGCGGACTCCCATCTATCTCTCTGTACAATGGGTAATACCAAAAGTCGCATATACACTTACGTAGTAACACGACGCTCTTTATACAGTATACATATCTTTCAATGATCCTAACATTTCGCACTTAATGTGTTTTTTTGTACACAATACAGGTCACAATTATTTTCTTAGAATATTGAAAGCATAATGAATTCCATTAATCTACTAGCAAATACCAGCAACTTTTCTCGACTCATGATGTTCTAAAATCTACCCCATAGGAGCCATATATTTTTCCGGTATAAAAAGTTACCCTATATAACTTTCCGGCCGATAAACTCTATGTTAAAATCACGACGTTCCGTTACTGCGTGAATGAGGGATAAACCGTCTCACAAATTCGCTTTTATAATATTAGTAAAGATTCGGTACTATCGTACGGTATCTATACTTATATTGTAAGCAATTAAAACGATGAGTATAACTTGCAAAAGTATTAAAAGTATACTAGTTAACTTGTGGATTGCACAGCTGACAGACGATAAAATTTTTCATAATTTTGCTTTTAAATAATTTAATATTCCGCGATAAATGCCGCTGACTCAAACCTTCACAGCTCCTTGAAAAAGTGCAGCCGCGTCTACAAGACTCGTTTCAAACTTGTATTTCGTCATTTAGATACTCTGGCGCTTAAGACTGCGCCGATCGTAAGACGCGGTTGGACTGAATGACAAAACTCGATATTCAAATCGGCGCACGGCCGCTATAGTCAAATTGTATGGAGGATTTGAAATGCTTTTTTGATAAATATGTATCTTTATCAAACAATCAACAATAACTTAAATATTTGGGACGGACAAATTGTAATATAACTATTTATGATTCGTTTAAGCTGTAAAATAGGATAGATTTCTACTGATATAAACTAAAAAAACACGTAACACGAGCTTACGCTTTTGCGCTTTTTCGTGCAAATTTACGTAATTTTGTAGGCGAAAAGATTAATTATTTTAATTTTTTTACACGGAGTAATTGTAAACACATTCATTGTTATAGTAAATGTATATTTTATATTTGTATTAAACAAAAAGTTCTGATTTTATCCACTTAACTGTGACCGCCTGCTTTGGTACATTTCGCTCGGCGCAGTCTTAAAAACTTTCATATGCACTCGGCAGCATAAAATATTTAAGATACAATATTTAAAGTAATAAGTATTCTTACTGTGCTATTTTTTAGCTACATACTAAGCATGTCCGACTTTAGGTGCACCTACAGCGCAAAGTTCATAAGAAACGTGTCTAATATTATGAACATACTACGAGTATGCACGTGTATAATAAATAGAAGTACACAACGTATAACGAAAAGTTGCAGATATTACACAATAGTTATTTATCCAGGATTAACTTTCTAATAAATATTCGGTAATATGACTACTTCTTTAGATTACTTACAAAATTATTGATAAGATTGCGATTTGTAACACCTAAGAGACGACTACTGTTTACAAATTATCACCAATTTTGATATATCCCTATATACTTTATAATCAAGAATTCCTTTCTTTACAATAGATTCAGATACTGTATAACACAAAACTTTTCACGTGCTGGAGATATGTTTCATAATATTACAACATATATCAAGCCACCAGAACATACATATGTATATGACCTGACATTAATATTCAAAGACCCTAACACTGCAGTAGTTTCAGATACTATGTGAAACCTTTTTGTTGTACGCCGTATATTTAATAGCGTGATACGTAAAATCCAACAGAAGTATGATGCCGCATTCGCCAGTTTTCATACATTTATCAATATTTTAAAATTTTATAATCCCTTACACTGCAGTAGTTTATAATATTGTGCAATTCAAACTTGTAAGCTGTATATTTGATAGCGAGCTGCATAGCATCCATCGGAGAGATGGTGTCATTAATCACCCATTTTTATTATCTTCTAATATTAATATTCAGTGCCATTTACACCTTAGTACTATCTGATACTATGTAAATCAAAATTTTTTCTATACGCAGAATATTAATTGACAGCGTGATGTGCAACAGCCGATAAAATAATCAATGCCATAATTAACATACATATATTTAAACACTCGATATTAAAGAAATCTTTACACTACATTAGTGTCTAATATTGAGGAACTACAACACAAAAATAAAACTTAAAAAGAATTGTTGTACTTTGCACATTTGACTGCGAGATATGTTGCAGTCAAGAGAAAGACGATTTCATTAATCACCGGTTTTCATATATCTTTCCACGCTCGATGCTGAAGAGGGCTTGACACTAAAATAGTTTTAATACTGTGTAACTGAAAACGTTTTGATGTATGCTACATATTTATTATCTATAGATACATATATTCGATTAGGAGATGTGTAACACTCAACAAAAGGACGATGTCGATCACCGGTGATCATATATCTCCGGTTACTTGATGCTCAAGACGTCCTAACACTGCAGTAGTTTCTGGTACTGTGTACTTTCGAACTTGGATGGTTAAAGCACATTTTCCTATAATATTCACATGGCACAAAAGCTACTGCTGATATAAGTTAGCGAAGTCAATAAAATAGCAAAACTTTGTTACAAACAGCTTCGTATGTAGCAGTACAAACAGACATCCCGCTCTCTTGGAGATACAAAATTCTTTCGCCTTTGTTTTGTGTTACCGCACAACGTCAGATTCATGCAGCGAACGGATAAGAAAAAAATATTGATAAATTTTTTGTGTTCGGCTTGAACAGTCTTGCTTCTTGATTCTATTTGTCTCTCGTTACAGAAACATTTAAATTTAGAACTATAGATATTTTTTTTACTATATGTGGCCGGCAATGACATCTTTATCAAAGAATACACGTTAATATTTTGGACATTTAAACATTAAGATGGTCAGCCTATAGTTAAAAAAATATTGCAGCCACGTATTGCACTTAAAATTTTTATTTCTGTTAATTTTTTTATTTCTGGTTGTCTCTTTAACGCTTACAGGGCCCTGTTTAATAAACATTACAATCCGACAATTTGTAAATAAGTGACATATTTGTAAAGTTGTATGACAAGTGCTGATTAATAAACCTTACAATTGTGAAGAATTTTACAATTAAAACCATTACAAATATTATCATTACAAATCCTGTTCAATAAACGTTTACATGTTCAAAAACGCCTGTAGATTTCGATGACAATATTGTATCTACAAATTTGTAATTGGAAGTTACAAATATCATTATAATGTAAGTTTTGTTGAAGATTCTTAAAACGAGGTCGAGGTCCACATATTGTCATAATATTCATGGAATGATCTTCGTTTTTGTCTACCTAGGCGGATTCGTTTTGGCGAGGAACATCCATTGTGATTAGCGAACCATATTCTGCAATGCCTACTATTTTAGGTATATTATATTTCATAAACAATCTAGGGATATAAAGACAATAAGTTAGCCAGCGGACTTCTTCTCCAAATAATTTACTGACCACAATCCTACACACATTTTTTATGCAGTTATGTATCGTTCCTTTAGTTACGCCATGTGCATCTGCTATAACATGGTATTGTGAGCCACAGCCCATCTAATGCAATGCTCACAAAATTTGCTGAGTGGGTGTAAAGGCTTTTTAATGTATAATAATCAAATGTCTTCACTTATTAAATTGAAGTACAAAATTGTTAAGTTCTGTCACAAGGCGAGTCCACCTGTCGAAATTGTTTTACAATTTACAAAATATGAAAATTTGTAATTACAATTATGCATTCAATAAAACAGTTTTCCTTACAAATGTGTAAATTGTCACCAGTAAAGAGAAAATGTTTATTAAACAGAAATATGTAAAATTGTAGGTACAATTTTACAATTTTGTCAGTTTCCTTTATTAAACTTACTTGTAAAATACAATTACATTTTACAATTTGTAACGTTTATTAAACAGAGCCCTGGTCAATTGTGGACTTGATATGTACAATTCATCATCACATCAAGCCTAAATTGTTAGACAGAACTGTAAATATATATTACTCGATATATATTAACTCGATATATTGATGAGTTTATGTTCTGATACAACAATGAATTTACTAATTCTAATACTGCTACCGCGCAATTTAATCTATAATTATAACTAGCGGCTCCGGACCAGACAATCAAAACATAAGTTATACATACATAGTCTCAGGCCAATATCTTGCAGGGGTAGGCAAAAGTACATTACATCTACACTTCGCCAGCATCATAATTATTAGCGTTATATCTTGCAATAACAATGTCCAAGGGTAAACAGACCCATAGTAAAAAACTTTGTAGTAAAATAACAAACGTGGTAATTTATAATGGTTTTTATTTTTAATTCTTCCGTGACGATTAATCATATTAAATACCCCATTAAATGTGACCAAACCTTCCTTTTACATGTTGTATAAATGCGACTAAGGCTCTTAAAAATGCCTACATGTTTTGCACCGCAACGCACGATATGTGTATAAATAGGTTAGAGAAATGTACCGCCTTACCGCGGACCGCACCGGCCAGGCTAAACCCAGAATTGACAAGACAAAGAAGCATACCTATTTTATGTAACCATTAAAACCTTTGTGTCTGTTCTATCGCGCTACTAAGCTGAAAGCTGCGCTTTGCTTGAGTTCAAAGCGTGATTGCAATGTTTCCAGCTAGTTGGGAACGAATTAATAAGATAATGTCGTTACATACAGACGCACGCAACCTACTAATTGAAACTTTTTAGACGTTAGGCCAAATGAAATGTATGTACTAATTTGTTAATGTGTTAAAATGAACGTATGGAAACAACCTTTTACAGTTTTTATTAACTATAGAACACGCATGGATTCTAATTACTTGATATCATTGGCGAAATGGGCATCACGCGATTGTAAGTCAGTTGAGTTATTTCAGTCATATTTGGCGTCACACTTAAATCTCACTGCCGGACTCGCACTCGCAAAAATCCTTCATTTGTTTAGGTCACAAAGTAACACTTATTAACGTCAAAGGATTAGTGAGTTTAATAAACATTGAATTAATGGTACATTGAATGATTACTTAATGGAGTGCCTTAGGGGCGTCGCGGCTGCGCGAATGCGATTGCCGTGTACGAGGTTAAGGGTTCGATTCGCGGATCGTGCAAACTATTGATGGGTTGTTCAGACAAAAATTCATGGTAGCAGCTCTGCTATATGTACATATGTTACGTGAAACCAAAAACCATGAACCACTTTCGGTGTAAATAGCCATAACACTAAGGACTCTTGAGTAAATGTTTACTGCGTAAAATATTACGTCATTTATGTAAATATCTCAAAAGTATAGCAGTTACACATCCTCAATGATCTCTATAGGTATATCTTGTACAAAATAGTCGGATAGAACATACTTTCGAAAATATTAAACTATTGATAATTTTTAGTAATCGTTAGACCATTCGAATATTCGCTTAATAACCAATCTGAATCATGATGAAAATTAATTATATCGGTGGTTGCAATAAAAGTCCACTCAGTGCGCAGGTAAATGTACATATTATATAGTACAGTCGACTTCCATAATGAAATCGGTGTAGTGCTCTTACTATCTTAATGCACCCGGGGGATTTGATGGAGCGGCTTTAAGAATTTACTTCTGCACCGACTCTTGGCAAAGTCAATCAAATCATTTTGCAGAGTTGGACAAGTTTATTTACTTCTAACAGCATAATAATATAAAAATATGGTTTACTACGTATTTGTTTAATAAGTAACACTACTAATTTTAGTAGGCTTAACTTACATTCGCAATAGCCTATTCAAGATATTAGTAAAACTGACGTGTATTGCAAATCATTTTCACCAGAACAGCTATGTTACAAGGTTACACGTAATATAAAGCAAGCCAATTATCGTCTACTTAAACCTTGTGTTATTGAGAATTCCATAAAGGAAAGGCTCAATAACACACTACGCGACCTGGGAATCAAGGCGAGAACTGACGTTCACCTGTGAACTTAGGCCATGGGACTACCAAGACGAAAAAAAGGAGTAGGTCGTATAAAGCAATAAAAAACTAACTTTAATCTAAATATCGTGGAGAGCTTTAGCTTTAGGTTAGCTATAGTGGTTAGTGTAACCGACTGCTACGCCTAAGGTCGCGGGTTCGATTCCCGCACAAGTCAAACATTTGTGTGCATGAACATGGATGTTTGTCTTGGTCTGGGTGTTTCTATGTATAATATGTATGTATTTACAAAAAAAAAGTATATTCGTATGTTTATCCATTGTCTAGTACCCATAGTACAAGCTCTGCTTAGTTTGGGCTAGATGATGTTGTGTGTATGTGATAGAATATTATTATTATTATTATTTTAGGAATTAAAAAGATCATGTATGGCTATTTGCTTTAATCGAGACATGTTACTGGTCCTCTTGGCAACTTAATAAACTAAGTTAAATGCTTGTGCTAAAGTCGGGTTTACGTCAATATTGCACAGGCTTGAACGTCTACAGCAATTTATAATTTGATTTAATTTTATAATTCGATTGCAAGTCCGAAGCTTTCTTGAGCCACCATCGCTTCGAATATACGATTTTACAGTCTATTAAGTTACCAAATTGTCTTCAAGAAACTATTTGCATATTAAAAGTTGGCGGTTAACCATTCGAGTCGAGTTGAGAATTTCATACTGCTTTTGCTTTGAGTTAAAATTATTTTTCAGTAATCTTGTTGCATTTTCCTATGATCGGATATTATAAGCCGGTAGATAATAATGGAAAGTAAACATGGGGATTATAACCCAGGAACCACTGAAGCACAGCTAGTTTGAACATATTAATTACTAGCTTTTGCCCGCGGCTATGCTCGCTCGGGTACACTTTTTCCTGGATTAAATACCTTTAATCCAGAAAAACAGTATTGTTTCCCAGAGGGTCCCTAAGGGAACCTATGTCCTTTTATGCATCTCTGATAATATTTAATATTGCATAATGATCGGTCGAATATTTAAGGGGTGAAAGCGTAACAAAAACAAAGAAACAAACAGATGTTCGCATTAATAATATTAAAATTAAACCACTATATACGGATTTTATCGCGTTGTTTATTTCACACTTTATTACATAATTTAGAAACTGTTACCTACACTACATACTACTACGATTCAACTTTACTAATTTTTAAGCTAATTCAATTATTAAAACTATTTATATTTAAGTTTATTTATGTTATTATATTATCTCATTCTGCATAAATAGAAACACGAATGATTAAATTATATTGTGAGAACAACCGAAACGTCGAGGAAAGTGTAAACCAAAATATAAATAGTTTTAATAATTTAATTAGCTTAAAAAATAGTAAAGTTAGATAGTAGTAGTAGTGTAACAGTTTCTAAATTATGTAATAAAGTGTCAAATAAACAACGCGATAAAATCTGTATATAGTAGTTTAATTTCAAGGAATAACATTCGCGTAAACAGAAGACAATATTAATAATATTAGTTAGGATATCATATAGTTAGGATGTGGGAATATTAAATAGTTAAAACCAACGATATATATTCAATAATTACGATTCATAATAAATATAATAGATATTACATAATATATACTAATATTATCAAAGAGTCTCTTGTTTATTAAACGTGTAATTGCTAGCACAGCTGAAACAATTCTAAAAATTCAAGTGTGTTTGTTTGTTACGCTTTCACGCCATAACTACTCAACCGATCATCATCAAATTACGCATACATGTTGACAGGGGAACAGAGAAAGATATAGGGTACTTTTTATTCAGAAAAAGTACGGTTACTAACTTAAACTAACCTACATTTACGGGAGCGAAGCCGCGGACAAAATCTATTTCTAAAATAAAAAGGAAATATACAGATTGTCCCAGAATATGTGAATCAAATTCTAACAGGAGATTTCTTACCTGTCAAAAGTGATAAATAAAAAATAAAATTATGACCTTTGTGTAACAATAAAAAATCAAAGTTTTTAAAAACGTATAATCTTTTCAGACTATCAACTACATGTGCTTTGTTTAAGGCTAATTTTAATTTTTCACTATTATTATTTGTGAAGGATTGATTCGTCAAACTATAAATTATATTTTTTTAAACTGACTTTGTTTGAAATCCCCTTTTTATTTTGGTGTATTTTTTTTGCACTACAGAAAATCTTGTAAGATTGACCAACAAAACAACATATTTTTTTTATTTTTTTTATTTAGCACATTTGAAAGGTCATTACCTAAGGAATCTCCCGTTACAATTTGAATTACATATTCTGGGACACCCTGTATATCCTATTAAGTAAGGTTAAAAGTCTATAGAGCTACAGAGCGTTAATTGTTCTGTTGACGCACGTAATAAAAGCGTTAATAATATATTTAATTTAACGCTTTATAATCCAAACCCCTTCCTTGTATTTCTCATTCTCTCAAAGGAGATCTCATCTCCCCAGTTTCCCATGCAATAAGTACTTTAAATGCGATTCGATATGGTGTCTCTTTTACGTATCAGTCGGTACCTAATAGGTTTGTCTCTTCGCCAAATTGTTTTGGAACGTGAAACGTAGTTTTGCGAAAACAGCTTTTCTGTTTTCAAATATTTTAGATAGCAGTACTCCAATGGAGTGTATTTTTTGCCAGGAAATCTAATAGTCATTTGGTATAAGTGCTTTTTTATCCCAGCATGCGAACTGCCCGATAGTAAATTGTCATCATAGCCTAGGCGATAGTGTGGTAATCATTCATAAGTGTAGATTGTGCGTTGCCAACGTTATAGAAAGCTTTTGCTTTTATAGACCTCTTCAAAAATTCTGCAATAAAGTGTATGGCATGCTAAAAATAATTGTGTAGTTAAAAAGTTATAGTTCAAAGCGGTGGTAGCCCAATGTTTAAGTATTTGATTTGCAAATGATTTGGATTCACCAATTGCAACATAGACGTAGAACAAGTATTTAACTTTGCTGAAGAATACGCTGTATTTGCATGCGAAATTGCTGGAAACTTTGTAAATTGTCTAAGTATTCAGGCTTGTATACACCCATGATTTCGGTCCCACGGAATAGAGGTAAAACTACTAAAAGTTACCAGACATGTATCTGTTTGCGCTCAGTAGCTTTACCTCTCACCTTTAGCTTTAGCACTAGCCTAAAATGTGCCTAAGTTTGTGCTATTTATTTGGAGAATGAATAATTCGGGATTCAAAGCCAGTGTCCAAAGTTACGTCAATCTAGTAGTGATCTATTTACAACATAATACTACAAAGCGTCCTTGAAATTAATGATATATTAAAAAAGAACTAGGTTCATTTATAATTAAAATAAATAATGTTTCGCCACAGAAAACATTATCCAAATTGGCTACTAACCAAACAAAACACACTGACAAATAATTTCAAAAGACTTTTATACACATTTATGATTAACGACGTACATTAAAAACGGGCTTACAAAACCGGGATTACGATGAAAGATCACCGTTCACTGACGATTAATTTACGTAATTAATTACCGATGGCTCGCATATGTCCGAGTAGATAAAACGGGGCTTAACAAACCTCACTGTACGACCCATGTACAGTTACCAACCGTATGACAGTTTAAGTTGACACCGCAACGCGCGTATTATTAAATAAGGGTACTGGTTTCACAGTTAAAAATGGGAAAACACAGCCGTCGTTAAAACAGCGTAGATTTTAATGTGATTAAATGTTGCTGTTCCCGAAATTACATGAGTAAGTGATTGAAGTGCGGTTACGTGATGAAGGGTGCCCAATTCTAGCGTAGTGTATGTACGTAACTCTGCGATTTTAGATCTTTATATCGGTTTATGTTGGTCTCTAAGTCTTGCCTTTCATCAGAATTCATAACGTTAGACAACTATTTGATTACTAACAATTCGAAATTTGTTCCCTTATTCTGATTTTTGGAGATAAAACTCATTTTTAAATCAATCTGAAGCGCTGGATCGATTCTGAAACTTTATTATTACAGTTCTTCCGTTCGTAAAATCATTCACAAAATAATACCTTAATATTTTCGCCACTTAGTAACGTGACTCAAACAATGAAAAGCAACAGTAGAAATAGACTGCCAGCAATGTAATGTGCAGTTTAGGAGGGTTTAAACACGGAGACGTTGGGCGGTCCTTTTTAATATATAACAGAATAAAGTAATCAGTTTTTAGAAATAGTGAAAATCGCTATTTCGCGTGTTACCTTTTAATGTGGGAGCTCATTCAATTTACCTTCACTACAACATGAAACTCCCTGGTTAATTAACGTATGTATGTTACAAACAACGCAGTGTAATAACTTATAGGGGTTTATTTACATTAATTATTAACGTTTTAACCTGTAATATGTAATAGTATTAATATACGGGTGAATCAGTTTGAGTTTATAACGTAATTTAGGCTTGTACTGTGTGGGTGTTGGAGGGTCGCTGTATCGAACTATCGGCTGATTATTGCGGTTAAGCGACATGCCTCCAAGTACTGTTAATGACCACTGACGGGTTTCAGTGCAATTGGACATTATTCACGACTATAAATTTATATCAGAACAGCAATGTACTGTAATGTGATGAGTACATTGAATATAAGTGGTGTAATTTATTTATACCTTACATTGTTTCTTCAGTACATATTTAAAATATATTTCTAATATACTAAATAGTGCGTTACTTGCGTCAACTAAACAGTCGTCAACACGCCAGCTATGAATTTATTTCGGCACCGATTTTCATCACAATATCTTTATTGGTTTAAGCGTGAAAAGTAACAAACACACAGACTTACTTTCGTTTTTACAACACTGTTAAAAACGAAAATACAAACATTGCTTTAAATACAGTCTCGAAATGTAAGGTTTCTTCCCAGTTAGCGTCAGAGATTTCAAGCCGCAAATCTCTAACTTAACAGCTTGACTGACAAACTACGATGATATTTGTGAAGAGTGGTTTAGTTTGAACCAATCTTAGTAGGTTATCAACAACACATCAACAATGAACATCAAGTTCAAGTTGTCCGCAGTTTCTCGTCGTATTGTTACGATGTAACCATGCGATCTATATATACTTCCAAGTTTAAAAACACAAGTATAAATAGAGCAACACTCGGCGTGTCGCCTTGTTTGTATTACAAACTTTTAATTGGGTAAACAATTTACTGTTAACGAAGCAACATAAAGGTCCCGCTAAAAATGGCGCTAATAGATTCTTCTTCGAGACTAAAGGAAATATTGACAATGTTTGAATATCGAGTATTATTATTTCTTATTAATTAATAGCACTACTCGTAGAGTATTGTTAGTTGTTAACTTTAGTTGAATTATTGTGGTATTAGTTTTCGATCATGGTTACACCGACATCCTTTTTTGATTTAAAAACAATAAATGTTATGAATTTGCCGCAAAAAACTCTTTAAACCAAAAAGTATTGAGTTTCACAGATATTTTTGGTTTGTATTGCATCTCTGAGTCCTTAAATTGGATGTGTATTTGATGGCCCTTTGTTGTTGAACGAAATGTGCTTACAATTTTAAAATGAAGTCTTAATTATAAATGAGTAATAATATGTTTTTTATATGTGATTTTTCATTTATTTAAAGCTTCGTCATACACAGTATAAATAGAGTAGAGTCCTAATCATATGGACTTATGCTATATTATCTGGATGTGTTTCTATACGTTATTTTTTCGGCCATCTCTTAAAGTCCGGGATCCAGACATAATGCTTATTTCATTGAGTCTAAATGCCGGCTATTGACTCATTAACAGAGAAAAATATTAAGATATAAATATATACGACTCATATTTCGGTTACAGGCGGTATATCATATGCATGACATGTCGTATTAAATGATGACGTGGTTTCATTAATCCGACATGGCTCGCTGTTGAACAGGGGTTATTCCCTAGGGATATATTAAAATCACCACACTGATATGCCAATAGTAACGAAAATTTCGGCCTGTGGTTGTGAAACGTGTCCACGCCTGCGTCAGCACAGGTGTTAGTTGCATAATTAACTGCGCGGATGGCGCAACGCTTTTAGTGCTCATCTCGCTATTATCAATATGCCAAGTGGTTCAACGAATGATATCGTAAAACCTTAACTTGATCACCTAGTCACTACCTATGCAGATTATAGATACAATAATTTATCTCCGCACCTGACGTAATTATACATTTATATGATTACACCTATCAGTTTCATACTGGTATGGATCCGAGTGCTCCACATTTTAGTGCCCTACGAATATCAAAAAGTTGCTTCAGATATGAAAGCTCTTGCTCAGTTGTTTCAATGCTTATAATGACTGCCCTTAGCATTGTTAATAACTCTAGAGCGCGAGTTCTCTTTATAAAAAACTGGCTGTGCTTGGCTTCGATCGGACAGTTATTTTTTCTGGATGAAACTATGTCTGTTTCTGTTATCCTGGCAACATTTATGTAAAATTTATTAATTATCAATCGAGTAGTTAAAGCGTGAACGCGTAACAAACAAACAAGCTCACATATCACGTATTTATAATATCACTAGCTCCGCCCACGATGTATCTATTATTAATAAAAATTCCTTCCTATGTCGTACCCCAGGTTTTAAGATATATCTGTACCAAATTTCATCTAAATCGGTTGAGTGGTTCAGCCGTTATAAGGTAACAGAGAAACTAAAAAACAGACAGAGTTACTTTAAAATTTGTAATATAAGTAGTAAGGATATTTAGGATTTAGATTTGGAACAACTATGCGTAGATAGAAAAAATGTGCTTCAGATTTGAGTTTTCTGTGATTATTTTTGTATTTTAATGTTTGCAAAGCCTTTCGTGATACATAGATTATTCTAAGTGCGGGCGTTGTCTTTTCAACAGGCAAAACAAACAAAAATGATATATGAGTAGACCATTTATCAGCTTCAGAGTCAACTAAATGCAAAGCACCCGTTGTAGTGAACTTTTTGCCACCGGCGTTGTGACGGCAAACGTTGCATAAATCATATTATCTATTTCTTTGTTACGCTTTATATTTATTATACGGCGGGTAATAGAAAAGTATAGTCTTATTACATACAGACATAGACTCAAAACTGTTTGCAAGAAAGTTAGGACAGAGGAAAGACTACGGTTCACCACTCGCAACGTTTGTGGCATATGACTTTTGCATGATTCACGCTTACTACATTCTTTGTGTACGGTCTTTGATCTGGGTACCTACTCTTTAATCTGGTCTTCTTTCGCATGTTTGATCTGCTGTTTGATTTGCCGTCTGACTGCCCCGTGTACGTTTATGTTATATTCAAACTTGTTGTCCATATTTCCATATGACCAAATTAAGTTCACCTTTCTCAAAATTTTCACCTGTTTTAATTTTTTTTTAGATATTTTAGGAGATGTTAGAATGTCGTATATAAAATGAAAGTTCTTAATTAATAATAAACGTTTAACTACTACGAAACTACGAAATTGTTTGCTTATGTAATAAAATGTTTTACAAAACATGAATGACTTTTTAAATGATTCCAGTTTTTAGGATTCTATGTTAGGTGTTGAGTATCTTCATGTAAAATTATAAAAAGATCAAATCACCAAGTAATTTGCTGATTGCATATAAATATCTAACATAATTCTTATAACTTGTTTCTGCTTTTAAAAAACATAATGCTTCACCAAGCTGCTATTAAATAACGCTTCACCAAACATAGATTTAATTTATTTGCTGATATTAAATGTTTTTTTAAACTACCTACTTACTGCTTGACTTAGAAGTCAAACCCAAAACTACTCAACGTCCCGTAGCAGTTCTACATATTCTGACCAAAGAGATCTCATATTGGAAATTCAATCCAACTTACATTATAAATGGCTGCAACACAGTGTTCCTCACACCCAACAATGCTGGAGGCGGCTCGTAAATTGCAACAACTATTCGTATAATATCTCCTTGCTTGCGTAACTTTCCAGTATTACGGTACACTGTGCAACACAGTCCCAAAGGTGTGGAATACTAAGCTAAGTAACATTTACCCTCGTAAACTTTACATTGATGTTTCAGCTAAATTATGACTTAACCAGAACCCGCCGTAAGTTTGTGGCTAATGCTATCATAAGTTGTGTATATACCGTACGCATACATTGACACTCTCATACCTTATGCGTGTCTGAAATGTACACATTGACACTGTCAAGATTTATGTGTGTATGTGTGTGTGAGGTATGTGTACAGTCACATTAGCACTATCATAACTTAGTGTGTGTATACACATATTCTCTTGCTTAACTGTTATTGCTGTAGGACAAATTGTTTATAAGGCTCTGCTATTTCACTGATGAATCTTACAAAACATGAACAAAATTAAATGTTTGGTAAATACTATATGAGCGTCCTTGGTGCAGTGCTAGAGATCATTCTGGTGTGGTGTTACAAATATTAAAAGAACGAATACGAAGAGCACACAGGTTCACAACAACAATTTTACATTTGTAGTTTATTATCCACATATAGATCGAACTTACAACACTTGACGTATTGACAATGGTAAGACCCAGGTCTTACCAATATGTCAGTCTAGCTCAGTTGTTAAGGTGCTAACTACAAATTAATTATGAAAACATATTTAATTGTGTCCATAACGTGTATAACAAACACCGATAAACTAGCCCAGTTTGACATTGGTCAAACGATACAAATGTACTATCATGGCAAACAAAACCAAAAAGAAACAAAATACCAAATAAAACTTTGTCCTACATGCGAATTGAATCCAAAATCTCATGCTTAGCTGTCGCATATATGACAGCCACTAAGGATATAAATTTAATTGATACTATCGAAGTCTAGATGACTTATAATGTTCGTAGTCCGCTTCGAAATGAAACCTCGCGATATTATATCGGTTTTAATTATTATTATTTACAAAAACCTATTGCCTATCTATATTTCTATTAAAATTAAACAAAATGTACCCGTTTATATGATGGTTATTGTAAACGAACTAATTTGTGGAATGAATTAAAATAAGCCACGAATATCTTTCTACAAATAAATTCAACGCAATTGCATATATCATAAAGTCTTTAATCATAGCCTACTGGCCTACTTGAAAGAAAGACCATTTAATGATTTAACTAGAATACTAGAAATGTGCATCCCAAATTGCTAGCGATATATTCCACAATTATACGAGGTATTCCCAAAACGTTTATGTAAAATTTTATAAAATGTATGGAATACTATACTACAACTAATATATCCTTAAATAAAATCAATTATGCTAATGTAATTAAACATCTCGAATGTTCGTATTCGATTCACATAACCGCAAAGTATTTGCGCACATAGGAGTGGAAGTATTTTCTTTCCACGCCCTTGCTCAGCCCGATACAACGTCTATATCGTCGTATACGATAACTACTACTTTAAGAAGCTTCTGTTTTTGTAAGTATGGACCAATATAATATTTTAGTTAAGAAAGCTACACTGGTACATAGGATAATCCTGTGTCACTGTGATTACAAACATTCAAATAAATAACCATAGAACTGCTACTCATGGATCTAACAAATTGTTGACCCACATGGGAATAGAATCAACAATAAATTAGTGGCATTGGCTAGACATCGAATTATTACAGCGTAAACCGTGCCTACAATACACCAAAAAGTGTCGACATATTTGCTAAGATTCCTTAACAAATGAAAGACCCCAACTAAAAAAGAGTTTCGCATACTAATTCAAATCATTATCAAAATTGCATTCCAAGTATTACTGCATTATGACGATTATAATGAATAATGAATATGACATGTGAAATAATTAACAAATTTCATATAAATTTGAGCTGATATTTAATTAATGTAGGTTGATATTCAATATTTAATGGCCAGTGCGGTTATCAGGTTTTATACATATTCGTTTCAGGCATACAATGTAATGTGAAATCACATCTTGTTTACATTACTAATGAGTAAATTCTCATCTTACTTAAATAATAAATGTGAAAATTTGTGAAGAGGTTTGTTACTCCATCACGTTTAACTGAACACTTAAACTTTGGATGAAAATTGCATTATATATAGATCTTGACCATGACCTTGATAGTCTACGTTTGTTAACACATAGACTTCCAGTCTATGTGTTAACACGTAGACGTAGACTTTTCCCATTATGCGACCCAAAGAACTCACGCGGGCGATACCACTGAATTAGTAAATACGTTCAATTAATATTGTCCCCTAAACACGTACAGAATACAACACCTCATCATTATATACTACACAAGGTACTATTCAAGGTATGTAGTGGACACTTGGCATTCAGACCATCTTTCGCCAATTTTATCGTTCCAGCGTGATAGGTGGCAGGTCGATCGTGTTCCGAATATTTTCTTCATAAATATCCAATGAAAAAACATATATCGCCGACCTGATTTTTCAACTAGCAACTATTTTACTTGAAATGCTACGTTTTAGTAACCGCAACTACGCTGGGAGAACTTTTATATTCACGTATAGATGTTTTGTTGAGTAATGGATATTGCTTGCACTCCGTGCACGGCTTGTGATTCGAAACGATCTCTTAAGTTGATTGGATTCCCAGTTTAATATTCCATCGCGCAGCAAAATATAATATAAGGGAGGCCTGTTTTATAACCTGAAAATATGCTACCTCATCAAAAAAATCTTGTGTCAACTTACGATAAAGTAAAAATAGCTCTAGGATCGACTAGAGGGTTGGTTTTAGGGTATATTTGATTGCTACGGCGTAGCTTGTAGCCCCGTAGCTCGTAGCGGATTGTCTGACGACACGCGTGACGTAACGACCGCGCCCCCTCCGCTCGGCACGTGCGTCACACCCCCTCCTCTCGACACGCAAATCATTGGCCAAAATCAACACCGATTTAATGCGGCCATTAACTAACGGAAGTTGAATAAATGTAGGCTGCATGTGTTCGCCGCAACAACTTAAAATTGCAATTTGTTATCCGCAAAGTAATTTATCGCGTAATATTCATTATACGACAAGCGACATTTAGGGCACGGTAAGTATTTATTTTATATTTGTGTTTGCACAGGATTTCACAGCGGTGACGCTCTGCTCTACGGCTGAAAAGGAAAGTCAAATGTCTCGAAGTTGCTGTAACGCGAACATTTAAATAAATATAACAACTGGGCTTAAGGACTTTGATGAAACCGGGTTAAACTACTACGCTGGGATTAAGACATTCCCTCAGGGCTCCATCATGAATTTAGTTGTTAAGGCAGAAAGTCAACTAAAATAGGTTATTTAAAAATATAAATAATATATTTTGAACAAAGGCATAGGTACAAATAAAATGCGGGAGCTCCAATTTGTTGTTCTGTTATTGTTATACGAATTGATCAGATTATCCTTTTATATATCTGCCCTCTGTATTCAACATAGAAGAGTGTCTATCTCACTTGTCGTTGAGTATTTTCTTTGTGTACAAATGTGACAGAAGACGCGCTATTTTCATCAGTAATAGTAAACGTCGGCTTATAATAGCTTAGTTTTGGAGTCTTACTAAGACAATGTAATCATAGTGATCCTAATGTCAATAAACAGAGTGTGGTGGCTATATTTGTTGAACGTTAATAAGTGCGCTTTGAACAATGTTCGTGAATTCCCTTTTGCAAAAGTAAATACATAATGTTTCCACGTCACCGCAGAGAACGGTGGTGTCAAAGCCAGTTGTTTAGAGCCCGCAGGAAATTATCACAGATTGTTTTAACGTCAGTATTGCACGCCAGTACTACCACACACGTCCAATGGAATAATTTGCTCAAATACAACTCGCAAACACGAAACGCGTTATTGCTGTGTTGGAATGTTCAGCAATAAATTACGTAGTATGAGTTATTAGACACTTATTTATGTTAAATATTACGTTATGATACTAATTAAATACACATTATAAATAACGAGTTAATATAACATATCATAAAATGAACTTATTACTTCCGATGTACATTTTAATATGGTATCCATTGTTCGTGTTGTAAGAGTTAGAGTTATGTTTCGCGACGCTTTCAAGTCGATTACAAGGGGTGGTCCTAAGTGAATTGCGACACAGAATGAGTGCATTATATGTATAGAATATGGGTAAGTTCATTTTGTTCATTACGTCGTTAATGGGTGTGTGCACGTTGAGCTGCAAACCGGGCACTTTACAATGTTTGCTGAAGATTTTCGGTACGTATCTACTTGTACATGCGGGTCGAGGCTGCATGCGCATAAACGTTAGGGAGCAAAGCGTCTATGAGTATCTTTACGATCTTTTTATTTTTAGTATATTTTTATTTTCTCGTACATTTTACTGTTTCGGCAGCCGAGTTTAGTGCAAGCGCGAGCTTAAATTAGAATGCAAGTTGCGAGATCTCTGATTCGATAGGTGTGTCTGGTAGATTATATTGCGTTTTTATATCACTAAATTCAGTAGCAAAAAATATAAAATCTAGAACCGAACTAAGAGACACCAAAATATTACCAAGGCATATGGAATTTAAAAATGGCTGGCGAAGTGTTAATGTAATGTTGTGGTAATGGTAATGCAATATTGCTTTCTTGGTTTTGGTTCTTTCTTGGTTTTATTCCAGTAAGTTGGCCAACGGGCTTATGGTCCTGACGGTGGAAGGTGGTCCTAAAGGAGTCAGGTGAAGTGACCCAGAGTAGATCTCTTATGGCAGCATCGCTTCACCTAAAGAAGCTCTTTTTAATATATTTTTTACGTCACTTTCGTAAGCATTAGGGCATCGAGTGCGTGTTTTATTCCTTTGTGATAAAAATAGAGCCTCCCCTCCACTCGATTGAGCTCTCATCGTCCTCTTATTATCTCTTTATATGATTATGTTGCGCATTCCGCGTTCACAACGGTTTAAGATTTCTCACAAATCATTTGATCGCAATCCCTCTGTTATCGGTAAGTAACCAATGTAAAGAATAGTGACATAAGTACTTAAACTAAGATCACTACGCATCGTGTTTTCACTTTACATAATTATGATACATTTATACATAGTCTCACGCTTATAATCCCGAAGTCGTAGGCAGAGTTGTATAACATATGTCGCCAGCTATACCTTCAGGTCACACGTGATGAAGGCGAGCCGATTGTCGTCCACCGGATTCAATTCCAGACTTCGTGTTGCTACTTAGCATTTCATAAGTAAGATATTGAGTATCAACAAAATCAGAACAGTTTTAAAATGAATAGTTGTTTTGTTTACCTTATTGTTTGCTTAAGTATACACATCTCTGTAACATACACGCGTGCCAAATATACCTATACATTCGAAACAATCTATTAAATATTTTCTACAAACACAATAAACATTTTGTCCTGCCATAGATGTATCGCGTGACATGTGCATTTGTTACACAACTGTAGCAGTGACTTTTTACTGATGTTGTCGCCACAGTTCGATGATCGATCTGCCCGAAATGGCTTGTCATGGATAGATTTTAGGCCATACATGTCATGCCGCGTGACAACGTTATGCGTATTTGTAGTCGTGGGATGCCCGTCACAATCCGAGGCCAATAAGCGGAATACACAGCAAAGTCGCCGACCCGCCGACCCATGTCGGCAACCTTCTATCGGTGGGCTAGTTGGCGGCTTCACTTATTGCACTACAGCTTAAGTATCACCGGGCAACAGCATAAGCGCTTGCCTACTCTTTTAAATATGTAATGCACCCTTTTTTGTAAACCATACATTACCTTTTGCACACTTAGCATTTATCTTTTCATGGTCGAAGTGTCCATCCATTCAACCCAGTGTCATCCTAAAAGCCATCCTAGATGGTTGTCTCAACCTAACTATAGAATATTCTTTTTTAACAACCTATCCTTGACGAGGGTCATAACAGTACGCAAGCCACCGACATGCCGCCAACATCATTGAAACTAAGTATTTAAATGCCCCACCGAAAGAAGCAGGTTGTGCCAATCGCCTGTCCACACATCGTCACGTCATGCCGATCTATTTGTTGCATTGTATCTATGTGAACGAGCCATAAGACCTTAACCTATATAAACCAGAAACGATATATATTTGATAGCAATCATGAGATGAAATAAAATGTTATTTGGCAAGCCTCTCCGGCGTTTGGAAACACGCAGCCTTTATTTGTTATAGAACCTTAATATTCACAAGTACATAACATTAGTCTTTTGTATTCGACAGCTCTTACTTATTCCAGCTTAAGGATCTTGACTACTGTGTTATTATGGTTGTACTCTAATAATAATATTAAATGTATTTATTTTGAGTGCGTTTGTAAGAAAGGACTTTTCCAGTAGCATTACGATGCCTGCAACTAATAGACGAGTATAATCTAGTCCTTTATTACATGTGACTTAAAATTAGCTGACGATAATGGATTTGATCTGTGGCTTTCTGCTAAATCGTGGCGTGACGTCACTTTATGGGGATTACTGGGGATCCAGCTGTATCATTTGACGTAATATGTTACAATGTAAGCATTCCCATACTCAGAACAACAAGAAGTGCCGGTAGCCGCGCCTGCTCTTTAACTGCTTGTTGTTTTTTACGTTTCCTTTTGAATGTTACGTTCAAGTTCTGTACTAGTGTCGTTTGCAGGCGCACGCCCGTATTGCTTTGGATTTCTGGCACTATTGTATGAAGCGCATACAATAGTGCCAGAAATCCAAAGCAAATTTGCAAATCCTGCTCCTATCTATGTTGATAAAGCAGTGAGACTAAGAAAGTTCTTTTTTGTTTTCTTTATATATACCTAAGGTTAACAATAGTTAAGTAAAATTGAAAAGTCACATGGCGCCACCACCCACCCTAACAGGTATCTGACATCTGGACTACGAATGTAAGCCGACGACTGATCACTGCGCTTGTAGCGAACTTGTTACGCACTTTTATAACTAACGCCGTATCATTTAAACCTCTAGCGCAGAGGTTTCCAGACTTTTTAGCTGGTTCCGGTGGAACCTCTGCAGCTAGAAATTTAATCCGCCAAGTAAAATCAGTATATTCGGACCAAAAAGTTAAATTGGGATAAAAATTTAAAAAAATTATCATGTCTCTACGGGCTGTCCTTCTTTTTCTTTGAGAAATTCTCGGTTCTTCAGAGAGTGATATTCCTCAAAGTATCCGTCGACCGACATTTGAACAAGTAACAGTCGCTGAGCTTCTTAAAATATTATCTACCTACATTGATAGGTGAAGTCAAGTCAACATTTTAGTTCTTCACTATCGAAAGCAAATAATTTTTCGCTTACGAATTGTGAACCCCCAATTTTTTTGTCACCCTAACGTAGACTCGCGACAACCTGGACCACTTTGAGAACCAAGGCCTAGCGAATGTTACGTTACGTCAATATTTCAAGTCAGTCGCCAACTTTATGATTTGATGTTCTTATTTTTCTCTACAATGTTTTCAATGGTTGGTTTAGGTTATTTTACGGACTTGGCACGAGAAACGTGTTGTCATACGATCCGACCGTTAAAGATATTGCTTCAATGCAGCATGTGCATTTGTCATTCTTGCATTTATTTTTACTATATATTCTGCGACTAATAAGTGTACTATTCAATTCAGAACCTTAATTAATTAAATCCCCGTTATTGGCTGATCTCTACGATCATATTATTATCTTTAATTTTTATAGTTTATCCCAAGATTCAAGCTAAGTCTATTTAAAATTTTATTAAAATCGATCAGGCGATTTAGCCCTGAAAACATAAAAGAACTAATTTTGGAGTTATACCTAACATATAAATCAGTTGAATTTCTTAAATTTTGTAACTTCTTGACGTAAAACTATTGAGTAATTAAAGAAATTAAATAGATCCTATCTAAATGTGGCGTGAACAAAGTCAATCCTGATCAATACTATTAAAAGAAATCTGAATGTTACAAATGTTCCTGTTTCTGCTTCAGGATTAATAAAGAGTGGAATTGGAAAAAGTCATGCACAATATCACGAACCGTGCGCTTTTAACTAATGAACGAATACTATTCAGTAAGCTGTAATCAGTATTCATTGAAATTAAACTACTATATACGGATTTTATCGCGTTGTTTATTTATCACTGTATTACAAAATTTTGAAAATATTACTCTACTACTACTATTGATTTTATTTGACTAATTTAAATAAAAAATCAATAGTAGTAGTAGAGTAATATTTTCAAAATTTTGTAATACAGTGATAAATAAACAACGCGATAAAATCCGTATATAGTAGTTTAATTTCAATGAATAACATTCGCGTAAACAGAAGACAATATTATGTAATCAGTATTAATTATTATTATGTGTGCTGGTTAAAAGGCAGCACGGAGAAAGCAGATGAAAATGTAATAAATAACTATGAAATTCTCATCTTGAAACTCTTACTTTTAAAATCTTTTTATCTTTGAGACCAAGCTCATAATTCAGGTTCAAAGCAAATATATAAAATATATTTGCTTTGAACCTTGAATTTGTATTTGTTTATATACGCAATATAGCCCTACAAACATCTACTTTAAATACACTTTTATTTCTAAACAAAACGCATGCGCCTTTCAAACGTGACAATTGCCAAACTTTAATATGAGTGCGATATATTGTACAAAGTTGTCACCGAAACAATGCAGTTAACCGCCTAACGTCCAACACGTCCTTCTGTAACGTGCTTGGCTTTTATTATAACAACACTGTGGAGGGCTGTTCCCTCCGTTGTTCAATGGTGACAGCCGCCAGGGCCTCGTGAGACAATGACTTCAATCAACAATCCTCCATGTAGTAATACGAGCAACTCGGTGATATGTTAATTGCGTTTGGCAGAATGACGTCCAAGGGAGTGTTACGTTATGACCACGTTAAGTGTAACGTGCTTGTAACATGGTCGTGCCTGTCATCTGCATAGACAATGTTGGTTTAAGTCTCTTGAAATAGGTAAGTGCGTTATACCGGGCCGCATTAGCGACACTGCCTATTCCCTAATATAATGTAAGAAAAAGATGTGGTGAAGTTACCAGTTCGTATGATATGATCACACTCATATAAAGATAGTTACATAACAAGGTTTCTTAAAAGTCATATTAAGTCTGCATGGATATTTTATTTTAATTAAACTATATCAGAGTAGTTTGAAATAACTTCGCATTGCAAGCCATTGGTTTGACTATAAACTCACCCTTCCAGTATCAACAGAATACTACCTGTTACCTCTGCTGTAAACCAACTGAAGCAGTTTTAATGTAAAAGAGCATAAGTTACATCTAATTTGTAATATAGTTATTTATAATAAATATCCCATATTCATATCACTGATACATAAAACTGAGAAATTATGCTATTTGCCTCATGAAGTGCGCGGGTTCGCAATCGGCCTGAAAGGAGTGATAGGTACTGTTACTGCATTTGGCTGGCCAATGAAAGTACCAGCTTTTCACATAACTATCACTTTCATTCCTTATTTTCACTATATTTAAGATTTCTTTTACTAGAGGTCGTGGTTCATTTACGTAGGCTTCACCGAAGTGACATGCCCTAGTATTAGAAGCAATCATAGGCTATCACTTACAAAAAGTGACAAAATTAAGGTTCTCAAATCAGGGCTTTAGCATGACATTATTTTTGTGACACCTAATATAAAAAATTTAATCGATACGATCTAATATACAAAACGTTCTACAGTAATTTACATAAAATCCGAACTGAACTTTGCGCTATAAATAGCGTACGTTTTATATGCAGTACAAGACCACTTTGTTTTCACTGTATCGCGTTAATACGGTTTCAATGTCGATTGCCGCCATTTAATACGTTTGCCAATAAAATATAACAAGTAAGCAAACGCCTTTAAGTATAATGCCGCTTTTACTCCTTATTTCTTAACTGAATATACGTTCGGGAATGTTCTGCCTTTCACTAAGTACGTATTACCATCAATACCGATGTGTCGTTTGAAATATTGTGTTCGCTCTCCCCTTAATATTCTCACTTTACTCGTAGATGAAACATATACAATTTTCGAACGTGTCGAAGTAATGAAGTTTGGTTTTCGCATGCGACGAATAAATCGATAATCGAATGAGAAGGTTGTGTTGATAGTATTAGTGTAATTAATACTTTAAGCTTGGAAATGTTAGTGTAAGCGCTAGTGCGAATAGTAATCGTAAGGTCGGATGCCAAACGAGGTAACGTTTACTGATATTTTTCAATAGAAATAACAAACTGAAGTTTAGGTAACCATTATATATCACTGCTTAATCCGCCGCCAAGATATTGAAATCTTATAATAAGTTTTTTCCAAATTTTATTGGAGTTAAACTAATTTATACATATTTCATCGCGGCATATTCTAGGTAAATTCTTTATTTTAATTATTTTGTAATATCGGTGCAAGTGTTTATACTATTAAAGTGATACTACTAATATTACTATAAAATAAAACATAATTTAATCAATTAATTAATTTAAAAAATATTGCGTAAACTTTAGACAATAATATAAATTTATACAATATTATTTCAAATTTGTTCAGGTAAATAATATCCTATACAGCCTTTATGCATTAGAGGCTTATCAAATAAGTGCAATATGAAGCATCTATAATACATATTGTGATTAAAGTACACGAAACGTCAAACGTAACACACGAAGCATTCTATCCGCTGTTACACCTAACGTTTTGAACGTAACATTGTCGCATTACGCAGAACCTTACCTTACGAACGTAATATTGCTTTACGCAGACCGCAGTATAATGTTATGGTACACATTCAGTATAATTGATACGTATTTTGAGCAGGAAAATGTATCTGAATTCACTTGTGTTCTCATAAAGTGAATATTGATATATCCATAGCCTCTTTCTTTTACGCCGATGAAACGAGGATTGCATTGAGGAAAACGCTAAAAAAGAAAAGGTACAACGGGGAATCTTTCTTCTTCATATTGATAAGTCTATCAGTAAAATTCGCTTGCTATTGAATATTTACCTACTTATCGACTATATCATTTTTATAACAGAAGGAATTTTCAAAAGATCCATTCTCCTGGGAGATAATGCCGGGATAAGAAGGATTTTTATTCAGTTAAGTAACTCTGGTAGCCATCTTAAGTGCATGAATGGTGAACAACGGGATACCCAAGTGGGATAGAGCACCAGAGCCCTTGTCGCAGTATGCTTTTCCAGTTTTCCCAGAGGAGGTATGGTACACAAAACCTATATTCAAAGTATAATATGCAGTTGTGAATATACTTTTACGATTATGCAGATGTCTTAATAATTTAGACGTTGCAATAAAATTTACGTCATAAATTTTTACAGTCATATACATAATCAAGTCGCTATAGTCAAATTAACCTTGGATATAGCTAATTTAATAAGTATCTTCGTATATAGGAAAAGTCTGTGACATGCGTTTATGTGCTTTAAATGCTCAATTACTTACTATGCATGAAGTCCTGTATAACTCTCTCTAGCTCTACTCGTTAAGCAAAGATACCTTTTACTTTTATTCAAACATATATTCAATACCGTATTTTAGGCATTGCAAATAAAGAATACAGTACAGTCAACTGACTGTACTGTATTCTTTATTTGCATTGAATATAATAAAAATATAATATTCTACCACATACACCATCTAGCCCAAACTAAGCAGAGCTTGTACCATGGGTAGTAGACAAAGGATAAACATACATTTATACTTTTTTGTTTTGTAAATATATACATATTATACATGACTATATTAGAAACGCCTAGACCAAGACAAACATCTATGTTCATGCACACAAATGTTTGACTTGTGCGGGAATCGAATCGAATATATGTTTGAATAATAAAAATTGAAATGATTTCTTGTAGTGGGCTGAAAATATTTCTTCCTAGGTTTGTGACATATACAAATAAATAAAATTGAAGTATCTGTTTGTAATGTCAAAATAACAGCTTTTTACTAAATGCACATGAAAGCATGTAAGATAATTAAAGCAAATAATCATTTATTTTAATTTTTGTCTGTCTGTTTATCTCTGTCTGTTTGTTCCGACTAATCCCTGAAACGGCTGGACCGATATTAACGTGACTTTCAATGGCAGATGTGATAAGGAGTAATTTAGGCTAATTTTAATATAGAATATTCTTAATATTGTCTTCTGTTTACGCGAATGTTATTGAAATCAAAAAACATCCCAATTTCAATAGAGAAGTAGGTTGGAATGTACCACCAGCTTGGGATCCAGTACTTCAAATAGTCAAACCCAAGAAGAAACAAACCACAGCTAGACTTCATGATACTTTGAGCTCATTCTGCGTAAATAGAAACACCAATAATTAAATTATGTTCGGGTACTTTGAAATAACTACACTGGAACATTGAGACAACTACCATCTTAGTCTCCCCGTGACCATGGCTGCTGAAAAGCAACCGAAACGTCGGGGAAAGTGTAAACCAAAAATTAATAGATTTAATAGTTTAAATAATTGTATTAGCTTATAAATTAGTAAAATAAAATCAATAGTAGTAGTAGTGTAATATTTTCAAAATTTTGTAAGACAGTGATAAATAAACAACGCGATAAAATCCGTATATAGTAGTTTAATTTCAATAGAATATTATTGTTAAATTCCACGCGGACGAAACCGCGAGTAACAACTAGTGATCTATAAGCGCGTAAGGTACTCGCAATAACCATAAATACGTGAATATCATGACCATGGAAGAAATGTCCGTGCTTTTAGATATGATTTCTCGTAAGAGATATATATATATATATATATATGTATAAATAAGTAAAATACATTCACAATATTATATTTGCGGGCTACCCTAACGGACCGATCATGTAAATATTATTATATTAAGGAACAGATAAAGAAAGTATTTTTACTTTCTTCATACAAAAAGCGCATGCAAGCTTTTAAGTCTTATAATAAATTAGTTTAAAAGCATCATACACAAATATTACAAGCGCATCTTATTCTCCAAATAAATGATTCACATCTAAATATAAGTGATTTTGTCGTCGTGTAATCTAAATCCGATGCGACTGTTGATGTCATTTAGGAAACACCCTGACACTCGCTCGCGGTGCCAACACCAACTACGCAGCGTGACATTTATACTATTTAATAAAGTATGTTAAGGTCCTTGAATCCAGGAATTACAGTATTAATAAACAACTAGTTATGTATTCATAGCTATTAGTAGCTTGCGGATCCGTCAAGAATATACTGTTTACTTCTAATCTCCTTTCAAAGACATAAACGACTTAAAGATTTGAAAAGTTTGATACGTATAAAATAGACGCGTTCGTAGATGCCGTGTATCGAATACATCAATGCAATCGAACGGCTGTCTTTGAAAACACTCGCCTTTGTTCTCTCTAAAGTAGTCTAAGCATTGTTATGCGGATTTCTACGGCCCGTTTGTTCCAACTTTTGTAGTTACTCGTAAGAAAGATTCCTACATTCGCCTTGTTTAGAATCACATTGTTATGATAACATCTTTTTACGCGATTCGGATAGTTTCACGGCGCGTTAGGTAAGAGGGCCCCTACGTGAGTTTCAGGTGCCATAATAGGAATTACTTTTCATTTCCTGACTATGATTGAAATCTAGTGGCGCGCCCGCCGGTACTCTAGCTTACGAACGTAGTGTTATTATGTTCTACGAACAATACAATTGAAAATTGTTGTGATTAATTACGGTTTGGATTACGTTCCGTAGAATAAAGTACTATTAACAAATAAATGTACAGCACGCAAATTTCTTACGGCGGTGTGTAAATGAAACTTACACTCTACATAAATCATAAATTACAAGATACGATCTGAAACTACGTTAGAATTTCTGTTATACAATTTCAATGCGATGTAATGACGACTTTTGTTAGTAGATTTTATACAGACCTATTCATCAATGTCAAGAACCTTTATTTTATACTCAACACCTGATATTAGAAAAATCATATAAAATCAATGTATCTTTCTTTAGGACAAATTACCCGCTTTGTGCCTTCACTATTGGAGTTGAAGTCGGTGTATTCTCAATTTGTACGCGTTGTACCTACTACCCTAGTAACAACATTAATGGCCAGTTTCACAATAATCCAGTAAACGTTATCCGAAATATAAATCGCACGCTGTCTATATCTTGTAAGGTTAATAAAAAGGGACGGCGAGACTTTTATCTTATAGATAAATGCTATTTGGAGTTTGTGGAACAGGCCCTTAGTGTATTAAGGACCGTACGGTACCACGTAATATTTAAGTATACTGGTCAAGATACTCTGCGCGTTGTCCGCTATTCTAAGCCGTGTTATCGTGCTTTCTATTGTCATTCAGGAATAGCAAGTGATAAAAGCTAACGCAAGTCACTGCTATCATCCGATCCGTTTGCAATAGAGAATCTTCTATGTTTGGCATGAGTAGCATCAAAAGTGCATTCCAATCCACAATACGGTGTTAGGTTATGTTTAATTAAGAATTTAAGGCAACGCAGGCTTAGCCTAGATCGGGGTGTAATAAATATAAATATCTATAAGAGTTTACGTAATTGTTAACATGCAATTGTAAAATTGAGATATTTTACTAAAATATAAATAAATTATTAAATTTTAAATTAAGTCCTGTATTTTTGTCTGATATTGGTCATTCATTCATAATCAAAGGTCTTACCACTATCTGTTAAATTAAATGAGAATACGGTTCAGAGAGTGTAGCTTTGTCTCGGCCTCGCGTATATAATAACAATGCTTTAAAAGTTGCTGTCACGCTCTCTAATCAAATTAACTGTATACTTCGTTGCAACTTCGTTCCTGCGTTACTCATTCGACTCGACAACATTCACATGGAAGCGTGAATGTAATAAATCAGGTTATTTCAAACCAAATCATTAATAAAATTGACGCGTTTCAGGTACATTTACGTTCAGAGCAGATGTGCACGGTGCAAATGATTTCAGTTACACCTGGCTGCGCAATTGCCGCTATAAGCTTAGCGTGTACCAAAACTAAAACGCATTGTTCGATTATAAAAAAATTACAATAACGTATTTTATATGTGTATTTTGTCTTATAAAATTATTAAGTATATACATACAATACTTATTAATAAAACATTGTGAAGACGGAGTAAAAGATATCGGTTAATTTATACGGAATTTTGCAGTAAAATTAGTATAAATTATAGTAAACAATTAATTATGTTTTTTAAAAATTTAATTTTACTTGACCGTGCCTTCTATTTCTATCACAAACATTACTGACTACATAGGTCAGTCATCGTAACTAAGTAAGTACCTACTTTAATTTAACGATTAACAAAACAACGCTTTTTATTGTTTTGTGTCAATGTATGGTTTTTGCATGATATATACATACATGTATTGCTAGAACCTTAATGGATCTGACTATCCGACTACCCGCTTACTTAGCTTACTTAGCACGTTAACGTAACGTTTTAGGCGCCACGCCTAAAACGATCGGCCACGGCGATCTTAAAACATTCAAACAACTGATAAAAAGAATACCCATTTCCCTATGTATCCCACATTTTTCTGACCATTGATGGTTTAATCCGTAATCTTATAAATTTTCTCTTTATATAAAACTGCAATTACAAAGTTAAGGACGTAGCAGCGATCATATACTACAATTCCATCTCTGGCGAATTCCATATGTATACTTTTCTGTACGCTGTGCCTTTCTGTTGTCATCGAGTCGCCAACACTATTGATAATTACTTACAGCTGAGCCGACAATGTTTACTACACCGCTGACATACAACATGTGTGGCTTTTGGCACTCAGTCGCATTTGTTTTCAGTGCAACGACAAGAAGCAACCATTCGACTGACTAATGGTTGTCAAACACCAAATGGATACTGCAATGGGATTCTGGATGCATTATATGTGAAAATTCTTTAATCTATATTTTTATTGTAAATTACTGGAATGACAGATATTATTAAAAAACAACTGTGTCTGGACGCCGCGCCAGCGGGCAGCTGCTGCTCGAAATATTAATTTGTGGCGAAGTAAACCCTAGCTCATTATAAATGCCATTGTGAGTTTGTTCGTTTCTTTGTTTGTTACGCTTTGACGCCTTAACTACTCGACCAATCATCACGAAATTTCGCATACACGTTGTCAGAGGTACAGAAAAGGACATAGGGTAGCTTTTACCACGAAAAAGTACTTTGCCCGAGCGAGCGAATCCGCGAACACAAGCTAGATTCTTATAATTTAACTATTGATAAAAATAACGTCAAAGTCAAAGTCAAAAATCATTTATTCATTTAGGTCACAAACTGAAGCTACATTTAGGTTAGTTGCTAGGTTCAGGCAAAGGGTTGAGCCTATGAGAAGAAACCTGCAAGAAACTCACGGCCACTCTTTTTAAATCGCCAATTAAATATAATTTCAGTATTTTACAACTCAGATTAACAAGGTGTTGCAGCCATTATGCCATATACTACAGACTATAAAAAAACTAAAGATAAAAACAGTAATAACTTAATAATATTATAGAGATTAAATAATTTGGGCCTTAGCCCAAATTATTTAATCTATATGTTTTAATATAAATCTAAAATAGGCAGTAAGATGGCATGATGGCGCATACACTTACACTTTGTGACAATGCAAAGGCAGTCCGTGACTAAATGCGGTTGAACATTTATATTCTTCAATAATAATCAAATCAAGAAACAAGTTACTTGTTAACATCACAAATAATCACGAGGTACCTCTACATTACTAAATTGACTTAAAAGTAATACAGATCTTTAAATCCTGTATGCAACTAGCAACTAGTTCCATGAGTTTTTGTCATTTAAGTAGTCTTTGACTGAATAATAACCCTTCCGAATAAGTTGTATTTTAACGGCGCTTTTAAATTTAAGTAATGGTAAATTTATTATAATAACAGGTAGTTTATTAAAAAAATGTATACCGAGTCCCGCAAATGTATTGTGAACTTTATGTAAACGATGATATGGGCCTACTAACTTATGCTTATTTCTAGTGTTTACGTTATGGATATCACTATTCTTACTATATAAGTGAATATTATGTTTAATAAACATAATGTTAGCAAATATATATTGCGACGCAAGAGTAAATATGCCTATTTCTTTAAATCGATCTTTCAGGGAAACTCGTGGTCCTAAATTATAAATGCTACGTACTGCACGCTTTTAAAGAATAAAAATTGTCTCGATATCAGCTGCCTTGCCCCACAATTATATACCATAGGACATGACACTGTGAAAGTAACTAAAGTATACTAGTCTCGCGGTATCTACATCAGTAAGCTGTCTTACTTTCCGAACTGCATATGCGGCTGAGCTAAGTTTCCCTGCAAGACACGATATATGAGCGCCCCACTGAACTTTATGATCTAAAGTCAAACCTAGAAAAACTGTTGATTGTACAAAAGCAATAATTTCATTATTTAAGTCGTCAAGTTTAATAATAATAATAATTATTATTATTATTTGATTTGCAGTTAAAGTATGGACGGTTTATTAATTTATGTATGCGAGTTGCGTGTATGCGTCGTGTACAACTGATGTGAAACAACCGCGCATATAAAATGTAGCTACTTGCGTCTTGTGCAAGCGCTATTAGTGTCAACTTGCATTTATGTGCGCCTCGTGTTGCTTACCTTACACGTATCAAGAAACTATTAATAGTACATAGAAATTAGTTTTGAGTCTGGTGTTATTGCTAAGTGCCGATAACTGCAACAAAGAATACAAATGAAACAACGCACAATGATTATACTAAATCTTCAAATTACTTAATTTCGTTTTTAAATGAAGCTGTCTAGTTTTGGCTGATTATTATGCTATGCTATGCTATGATATTTGGCTGATACGCCATCATTCATGAGCGATGCGATCTACCGCAATAGCGTCAGTTGAGGCGCTTGATACCGCCGGTGTTGAAACCGAAACTGTTCAGAATATACCGAAAGATATACATGAGTAAAATCACAGGTTTGGTATTTCAGTTGAAGGAAAACTATTCTATCTAGTTATGTACCTTTGTTGGTGGGATATAAGATGAAGCCTCCGTCATTTGTCCGATATTTACCATGAGCGTTTTGATAGATATTATGTAACTGATTTTTGTAGATCCATTGAAAAATGTATGTGTCAATCGAGCATCCTATTATCTCACAGAACAAAAATGTAATAAGTCACACGAGTCAACAGAAGAGAATACTAATGTTAAATCTTCAAAAAGAATAATTTAAATTTGATAATTTTACGTAAGTTTTTTATAACTGCTACAAAAGTGCAGTCAAGAAGCATACAGCTTGTCTGGTGTTATAAAGTTAAAGGAAAGGAACATAAGAGAAATGTGAGCCTCTGGCACTCTTATTTACCGGACGAAACGCACTATGGCTCGGTTCCTCTATTAAGAAACGAGTTGTTTTACAGTTAATTATTTACAATATTCTATGAAAAATATGTCAAAATTTAGCTGCCTGTAGCTGAAACGATTCGTTTATCGATATAGGAACCGGCACAGAACGGAGTTACTATATTACGCCAGTTATCTGTAAGATATACTTTCTCGGATTAGATCTGTCTAATCCGAGAAAGTCTATCTTCTTAATATTGTCTTCTGTTTACGCAAATGTTATTCATTGCAATTAACCTACTATATACGGATTTTATCGCGTTGTTTATTTATCACTGTATAACAAAATTTTTGAAAATATTACACTACTACTACTATTGATTTTATTTGACTAATTTATAAGCTAATATAATTATTTAAACTATTAAATCTATTTATTTTTGGTTTACACTTTCCCCGACGTTTCGTACCGTGACCATGGCTGCTGAAAAGCAACTGAAACGTCGGGGAAAGTGTAAACCAAAAATAAATAGATTTAATAGTTTAAATAATTATATTAGCTTATAAATTAGTCAAATAAAATCAATAGTAGCAGTAGTGTAATATTTTCAAAAATTTTGTTATACAGTGATAAATAAACAACGCGATAAAATCCGTATATAGTAGTCTATCTTCTTTCTCTTTCTATCAGTACGAATAAGTTAGCCTTATTCGAACTGTCATAAAATAAGTAAGTATGGGTATTCTACTCAGAAAGACGCTTTTCTATTACCAATATAATAAAGATAAAAGAAATAATTTTGTTAGTAATTAAGAAATTCCAAATCTTCTGGACCGATTTTAAAAATTCTTGCACCATTAGAAGTCATTTTATCCTAAAGTAACATAGGCTATATACAACATCTTGCTACGAGTCGTACGCGGAGCGATAGTCATAAACAAAACTGCGGGGAACAGCTAGTAATAAGTAAATAGGAAATAATCTCATCGTAAAAACGTAGATAGAATTTGGTCTCGCGTTAAATATAAAGTTAACTAGATACTTGAGCGCCTTTGATGTTACCTTTAATTGATTCGTTTCAGACCATAAACAATAGAATAATCGGTCCTTGGCCACAAGATGTCACAGAGAACAGTCAAATGACGTTGCACCCATAAACTCGTCATAAAACGAACGTTCAATAATATGCTTCAATGACAATATCCGCTTCAACGAATGTTTGCGTTCAAACACTAGTAGTTAATATAAATGTTACCGAACGATCGACGTTAAATGAATAAACAAATCTATTTGAATTTCGAATGCGTAAATAAAACTCAATAGCCTTTGTATTAAAAATATTTCAATCGAGCCGTATAGCTACTATGTTTGCAGTTTATTAAACTAGGTAACAATATTTTCAAACTTCGATGTGCATTGGTCATCAAATCACATCCTGTTTTTAAACGATTTACCCCTACGAACATTATTTTACATACATTCATAGACTCGCGCCTCATACATGGGTAGGCAGAGGTGCATTACACCCACATTTAGCGATTAAATATTTTCACTAAGTATATTTATAGCGTATTGCTGCTTGCTAGGCAGTATTCAAGACTCCTTGCTGCTGCAGAATTTTTACAGTAAAACCAAAGAAACTTTGCTCCGAATTGATCTCAAGACCTTATAGATCGTAAACGTTAGATATTATTTTAAATTCTAGATTAATAACAATTTTTAAACTTATATGAAACCTAGTCTATTTTCGGGGTAATAAGTATAGATAAGGTTTGACATTGAAACACTAGTAAAAAAATAAATACGTTGTTATTGACATTACTGTTATGTGTATATGTTATAGAAGGAATTTTATATGGTTGCGGGCATAAAAATTTGGGTGTTCTGATTCTTTAAATACCATCGCAGGATATAGTTACAAATTAACAAAAGCAGTAATGAAAGCACTTTAGGCGTGGCTGTGAGGGATGATTTGGCGCATTTGCACTGATTTATCCTTTAGATATCTTGTGATTACAGCGCTAAGAATTGATACCAGCGTCGCCTTAGAATAAAAATAGTACGTAATACCATTTCTATCATTAGGTTAACCTATTGAATCACAACGGCACTCAGGCGACCAGACAATTTTTGGTTTCTAATAAAAGATTTTGGAGTTTAATCTGCCAATTATTCGAATGCCAGGTGGCATCTGAATAATTGGCAGATTAAACTCGACCTGAGTTAGAAAGAATTGTTTAAAAGTATATTTTGGTTATTTACGACCATAAGGTTTATTACAATGGTATCGTCTCCAATTGCACTTGTAATTAAACCCGTCGCATAGACATAATCCCTGTAGACTAATATCCTAGGTATCCGTTAACCCCTTGAGATACCCAATATCACAGATACTACTTGAGTACATTCTGTCTATTACAGTATTGGCATGGAAATCTTGTCCATCGTACTAACGGACAAATATAATTTTAAACGAATGATAACCGTTAGTCCTATCTAATATTACAATACTAATATCAGTTTGTTTGTTACACTTTCACGCCTTATCTTCTAGACCGATAATTATGAAATTTCGCACACACGTTGTCAGCGGAACAGAAAAGAGCATAGGCTACGTTTTATCTAGAAAAAAGTACTGTTACTAATTTAACCTAACCTACATTTACGTGAAGGAAAACGAGGGCACAGTCTAGTTACTAAAATGAAATAAGTTATATAAATTTGATACTTTATACAGTCATTGTGTTTCTGTTGATTTACATCACCAATTAATATTAGCTTGTCAATTGTTGAATTGCCAGACACAATACCATTTACAACTCAAGCGAAATAATAGCAACTGTGATGAGCATTAACAAAACAATTCTACGTCATTATGTATAGAATCAAATTTACATATATGAGTCAATCCAATACATTGGGATATGACATCAAATTTTGCACATTCGAGAAATTTGAAAGGTTAGGTTATATTAACCAGAATAAATAGTTAATAAATTTGGCTATATGTTCATAATCAGCTTTCAATAATTTACTCGTAAAACATGTGTCCTAAATTGTATCTACACGAATAAATAAAATCCTAAAATAATAAACTGCCATATACAAAATATATATGTAGCAATGTTAAAGAACGCGAACTGATATTAAAATTTTAATCTATATTATACGTAGAGTTTACAAAAAACTCCTAACATCATTACCACAGATAAAAATTATTCTTTAACTATTTGAGGATAGCATTAGATATATTACCATAAAATGAGATTTTCTTAAAATTATAATTAGTTTTCTACACGACATTGGATGGATATAAAAACCACATATAAGGTTGCCAGCTATAAAAGTTTAACATATAAAAATCCATGAATTAATAAATAATGAACATATATTTTCTAACATCGTAGGTTAAAAATATACAACCACTGTGAACTGTTTAGCAGTAAAAAATAAAACTAATGTACTCATTCATATCCCTTTTAATTTTTTTTGGTTGGCATTTGTGAATGTACCGCAATGAGTATATATTATTTATATTATGATATCAACCACTAAATCATCAACACCAGTAATTTGCATCTGAATTCTAGCATCAAACCAAAACAACCGAACAAGTTTAGTACTATTTTGGATTCATACAAAAATAAATATTAAAATAAAAACGTAAACATGAATTCATTTACAGTTCATTCGTCCGATTTTAATAACCAAATGACTTTTCATTACTAAAAGCTGTAACAATCGCACATACGAACACAGATGGCGTGTTCATAAATTCATGCCCCTCCATTTGTCTCAGTGTAAATGGGTACTTAATACCAGGGGACCATAAAATACATAGTAATAACACTTTAAGCGACCAAATCCATTATGAGACGTTGGGTATTAAGAGTGAAATGTAAGGATTAGTCGGTTACAGGTCGCAGGTGGTCTTTCGATCGCTGATGGCCGAACCGGCCCCCACCGGACAACGCACACCGGTATCAGAGATATAAACGCCGCTGTTGAACCAACACTCAAATGTTTATGGGGCAAATAGAGATGTAGACTTACTCCCTATGACGGTCGATAACCGTTCTGCTACCGTTCCGAATATAGACAAACAGTTTGATTGATTTGATGCTGCTTGTATAGAATATGACAAATAAAGGAAGGATAACACTTTGTGACCTTTACAACTAATCTATATAAAATAGGCTTCGACAAAACAGATTAGTACCATTTTCTCCTCTATTTGAGAATTTTATTGTAATTTTTTGTGTGTAGCTTTAGTATTAATAAAAATAAATCGAGTTTTGTATACAGGAAAAATTTACATTCATGTAAGGATGACGGTCTCAATTATTTAATAGTTTGGATATTTATAAATGTGCTATAAAGATACATAAATAGATACTGGGATATTAATTTGCAAGACTTTGCAAGTGACCAAGAAAAGTAACTGAACACGTTAATAAAACATATCATAAATGGCTAATCTAGAGTTATTGGATTCTTCTGTTGGATTATTTTCGATAAGATAAAGTAAGAGTCTGAAATAATAGCTTAAAGAACGTCAAGATGATAGGCTAATCTCCTATTGTTCTGGTTGTCCATCATCGCGAGCCAGAGACGATAGCAGGTTGTAGTAGTCTATTGCAATATAAAAATGAACGTAGGGTAACAGACAAGTAGAGAGCTCTAAGCAGATCTGCCGTGCCTACTCGGAGGGGATTCTAGTACAGTCATACAGTGTGAGTGAGTACTAACTATAAATTTTATTTTTATTATTATATTATCATACCTCGTTAAATATGCATGTACTACCTACACCTCTGCTTAGGCCTCTAATGATAATACACGTTATGCTAGGTAATATTATGTTGTTGGCATAGGTAAATTTTCGAATAAAATTCCATTCATTTTAGACTTTGTCGTCGTATTTTTGAATCCGACCAAGTTTTGGTTTGCCATAGTAATCAAGTTATCTCTCCAAGTAGTCGTATTAACGTTGATGACTTTACACGGGAAATGCTTAGGCAATTCAAGAAACTGTTCTAGGAAACCGCTACCCCGTCCGCGCAGTCATTTGTGTTTATTCTATGTTTATGTCTGTGAAATTTGTGCTTAATTTCATATTTATCTTTGTTTTAATTGGTAATTTTCTTGCCTGTCGTTTTGTCTATTTTAGTTTTTTGCAGCGAATTGGAATTGGTTCACTACCGTCATAATTAAAGTAAATACATATATAAATTTATAAAAAAGTTTGGAATATAAAAGAACATTTAACATTTAAGTAAAGTATAAATTAGCAGAATAAAGCAGGTTAGAAGAAAGCACTCTAACCTGACCAGAATTATTAATGAAAAACATATATGATGAAACTACATTGTGTTTTCTATATGCAGTTCAAAATATATTCTGTTTATAAATAAATGTCATAAATACATAATAATTACTAATAATACACATAGACTCATAAACTGCATTAAAGTTCGGGATTACTTTCTAATTAATATTTTAGATAAGTATGCAAACTTTTTAGACTTAACTAAATGAAACCATAGAAAAACAAAATTTAAAAATAGAACTGCAGTAAACGATAAAACAAATTACAGCCGGGAAAATAAATTTTATACATAGTCTCAAATTCGTGTGTTATTAGAGTAAAGTTTGAAATTAATTCTTTTTGTTTTTTTTTTTCGTTTGCGATTTTAATTATTGTTACCAATAAATATTGATTATTAGTGTTTTAAACTCAACAAAAGTTTCGTAACCATAAATATGGATACTTCGTCCGAACAAGGCACTCAAATTGTGGCATTGGTGCGGGAAGGCTTGGATCAACGAACGATTGCTAGAAATATAAATTTATACCAGTCTAGGGTTCTTAGAGTATACCGAAGGTTTGTAGAGACAGATTCTTATAAAAGGAGACCCGGTACCGGCAGAACTCGACCAACCACCCGTCGTGACGACTGATTTATTGTTTGCTTCCCTACGAAATCGTTTCATCACGTCAGTAAACATCAAAACGGAGCTGAATGAAGTGCGTTGAGTAAACGTGAGTGCACGTACAATAAGAAGGAGGCTTAAGGAAGCAGCAATACCTCTTTAAGACCAGCAAATAGTCCAAAGCTGTCTGCAGCTCACAGACAAGCTCGTTTAAAACTTGCGCGTGAACATCTTACATGGACTGAAGAGCAATGGGCCTCCATATTGTTCACCGATGAGTGTAGGACATGTTTAAATAGTGCAGACGGTCGCAGAAGAGTCTATCGTCGACGTAGGGAGAGATATGCTCAAAGTTGCATTGAGAAGCGTGTTCCTTTTGGAGGTGGTTCGTGTATGGTGTGGGGTGGCATTTTGATTATCGGGCGAACGGAACTCGTGTTCATCGACATGGTTCGTCAAAACGGTAGAAAAGGTGGTTTGACGGCACAACGCTATATAACAGAGGTTTTAGAAGCTCACGTGGTACCTTACATGGGATTAATTGGCGAAAATTTTAGTCTAATGCAAGATAATGCCCGACCCCACACCGCTGTATAAGTTCGACAATATTGCGAAGAGGTTGGGATACAGCACGCAGCCCGGATCTTAATGCCAGTGAGCATGTTTGGGACAGTTTAAAAAAATCTGTATATGCGAGAAATCCTGTGCCCACAACAGTGACAGCACTAAGAACAGCGATTTCACAAGAATGGAACAATATTCCGCAAGACCGTTTAATAACCCTAATCAGATTTATGCGTAACAGATTAGAATCTGTAATAAGGGCACGTGGAGGCAATACACCTTATTAAAAGTAATAAAAAACCTGTGCTTCAACTTGTAGAAACCAATTTTTCAATAAACCAACAAAAACCAATTTTTGTTACATTTATCGACTTTGTTAAAAAAAATTAATGGTCCGTTCCAGTATACAAACATACACTTAAGGATGTGATACTACGCTGTTATGAATTTAATGAATCAAACTATCGGTTTAAAATTTGTATAAAAAGTTTGAATACTTGGTTAAAATGTTTATTTCAAAGGTGTCTTGAACATTGATGCAGTTTTTGAGTCCGTCAGTGTATAAGCATTTCTTTAATAATGCCAATACTCATCAAATTTAACTTTTATCATATTCTATAGTTCTATGCGCTTCAGGTGGAGCCAGTTTATTTTAGTTAATTGTATACATATTTTAAAATAATAATAATTGCCTCCTGACCGAATTTCACTCTTAACGGAGACTGGCCCTTTAGCGCAGGAGATATTATAGTGCAAACTTCCCTAACTCTCATGATCCGATGGGACGGATAATCCGACACGACCGGCGAGAGATCAGGCGCAGGACCAACGGCTTTACGTGCTTTCCGAGGCACAGGGGTGTCTAACACCGCCAACTTCCTAACTCCGGGCTCGTATTGAGATTTCTTAAGATAAAAATCCAATGACTTTTTGTTGGCCCGAACCGGGATTCGAACCCGAGACCTCATGCACAGCAATCGCATTCACTACCGCTGCGCCACCGAGGCAGTCCAATTTTTATAATTTATTTTATAAACTTTGTCATTTAACAAACATTTTCTCTTTTAGTCGGTACCTCATTACTGAAGATCGTGGCCGTGACAAATGGGTGCCTAGATAAACAGCCCTTATCGATTGTAGCCCGCAGCCTTCACCGTCTGTTAGACTTCACAAGAAGAAGTTGCAGCTTTCGCTTCATCACAACATATATTTGGCCATCGTCCACATACGCTTTTAACATCATTGCCAACAATTAAATTATGATTATGATATTCCGTTCGTGAGAGATAGATTAGATAGGTACTATAGAGATGCGTCGATGACATTCGATTTTATCGAAGACTCACAATCCGAGAGCACACGATCAGATAACTCTGTAGATCAATTTTAATCGATCCAATATTCTAGTCTATATTAATCGAAATTAAATCGCGAAGACCTTACTTATGACTTTTGTGTACCTTTATATAATTACTAGATTTTGCTTGTGACTTCATTCGCGTTAATGTAGGCTTAGTACCTACTTTTTCTGGATGAAAGGTACCAGATATGTCTTTTTCTGTGATTGATGTTTTTTTACCTGACACCGTGTATGCAAAATGTCATGATGATCGGTCGAGTAGTTAAGGCGTAAAAGCGTAACAAACAAATAAATTCATATTAGCTTTTATAATATTATTTAGGATTTTCTACTTTAGTTAACCAATAACACTATATGAGAGTCTTGACTAGTTGGATCTACATCTGCTATTCAATTAATAATTGTTTGTGAGAACATTATAAATCCAAAATGAATACCTACTGGAATTTATTAGTCTATGATTATATTCAATTTTCGGGAATATCTTTTGAACGTTGGTTTGATAGCAGGCAATCCTATCTTCAAATCGGTTCGTCAGTTAGCGATTCATTGCAAACCTAGAAATTGGATCATATACAATAATCGCGCGTCCCCACACTACTATTCAAATGGACGTGGCACTTTAACAAGTCTATAGCTTTGTTAACCTGCCTCCTTGTCTACTCAAAATAGTGTTGATTAAAAACTATGTCACAAACATCCAATGAAAATATAATAATAACGTCTGTTAAACAATGTTGCGGTAAATGTTTCAATGTCAAAAGACTTTGATTGGAAGGTGAAGCAATCTTTGTTGCGGCCATTCAATCTATACTAATATAATAAAGCTGAAGAGTTTGTTTGTTTGGTTGAACGCGCTAATCTCAGGGATTACTGGTTCGAATTGAAAAATTATTTTCGTGTTGAATAGCCCATTTATCGAGGAAGGCTATAAGGCTATAACATCACTAGTTTTTCCCGCGGCTTCGCTTGCATAAAAGTAAATTAGCTTATGTTAAAAAATATTTTTTTAAATAAAATTTACCGATTTTGAAATTTCTTTTCCCATTATAAAGCTATATTATCACCAAGTAACGTAACTCGGTAGTTTTTGAGTTAAGTCCTTACAAACAAACAAAAATATTTACTCTTTATAATATGAGTATAGATTATTTAAACATCGAAACAGATGCATTACATCACTATCAAAATAGCGCATAGGCATTTTTGGGTTTAAGAAGATCACCCGACTCAGCTGGTGTTATTTAAATATCGACTAGAATGTATTATCCCAATTAGTCGCTGAAAAATAAAATGCTATATATGAGTGAAAATAAGGTATACTTATTTATTTGCCGCGGTTTTCTATTGTACAAAGGCTATATTATGTGACACTTAAATATGACCACAACTTACTGTTACTTACACGCTGTATACATTTTAAAATGTGTCGCATGCATATTATAGAATCGTAACACCTATTCTTCCTACAAATAACAGTGTGGTGCAACAATAATCCCACACTGTTAGGCAAATTTTCTTTGAAATACAGATATTCAATAAATAAACCACAGTTGTGAGCGTTTACGTATCAAAAGCTAAGTCTCTCTATTGCAGATTTACTGATGTTTGCATTTTCTATTATCTAGCCAAATATTTTACCTATTTGTTTAACTTGCATGAAAATTCTACTATGTTCTAGTTGTAAGTAGCGATTAGCAGTTACCCTATCAAGTCTTGGAATACCAGACATACCTAATTAAAATCTGGGCCTCAATAGGTTTTGAATGCCGCCGGTGTGCCGCTGCGTCTGAATAGATTAGTCTGTACTAATATTATAAAGAGAGTGCGAATTTTGTGAGTTTGTATGTATATAGAGGGAAATCTATGGATCCACTGCAACTAATTGAAAATTCTTTCTCTATTTGAAAGTTGCATTATTCCAGATGGGCATTAGCTTTATATAATGTTCAACGAAGGCGAAGACAGGGCGAGTTGTTATCCTGAATACAATTGTATATAAAATAAACACTTAACCAAAATATTACTAATGTGGTGACTCTTGGTACAGCTAATAGAGCGTGCAGCGCAAACGGTAGATAAATGCCTTAAAAGTCATTTCCAACGTCAAGCAGACTTACACAACAAAGACGTCTTAGTCTGTAACATTTTAGTTATATGTTTACCTACATATAAGTATACTTATTAGTAAGTATACATAGTATATCTACCTATACAAAATGGCAGAGGTGCGTGCGCTTCGTGAAACAACATTGCGTTCACTCATTATGATATAAAATTATCTCCAAAGATTGATGTGACCCAGACCAGTCTTACTGACAAAAGTCTGTCATAAACCCAAGATATTATACGACGGCGATGTTGCGCAATCGTAGAAACGACTTGATAATGACATTTATGAATTAATTAGTAATAATTCTATTATAATTACAGCTCACACTATCTTTAGTTTGATACAATCGACCTCTAGAAAGGCCATGGCTATTGTCGCGACGGTTGGACAATCGCCAATGTTATAATAGTGGTAACTACCCGTTCTGATTTTATAATAGATAAACAAGGAAATTAAATATTTTAAAATATCATAGACTAAACATTCATTTTATAATAATCCTTTTAAATAAATGAACTCATAAGTTATCGTGTCGCAACCGTCGAGCTACATCGCATTTTTGTTGCCAATAAACAATAGTGTATAGTAAACAAAGTTGTGGCCTAGTTTTTGGTTAATTTATGAGAAATTCTGATTAAAATCTTAGCTGCGCATAACTAATGTTCATTTACGGGTTCATGATAAATTGCTCTCAGTCTCATTCATCAAATTGCACGATTCACAATAGCTGGGAGTCATTTACGCAGTACCTACTCAACGTGACGGGATCTCCGTGTGAATTCTAATAACTACGCAAATATGACTTTAAAATATACTTAACTTGGGCTACTAGTGTAATATAGTACATATTACACTGGTAGCCCAAGGTTGATTAGTGTTCTCTTTAACATTTTAAAATCTCTATCAACTATACCACATTGCACGATATACCGTTAAACAAAGAAAAACAAAATATTCCTGTCGAAGACTCACCGAGTTTTGACAGTCTTGCAACGATAAGTTAACCAATGTAGTGGAAAATTCAAAGCACAACTATATTTTAAGCAAGACTTACCTTTAAAACATAATCGATGAACTCCGAAGCGCTTTGAAGTAAAAAACACTATCTTTGAACCTGGATGCGAGTACGGTTCACAAGAGAATTCTACACAAAAAATGTTAGTTCACTACATACTAGTATGTGTACACTACACAGTCAGACTTGTCCATTATTGTTCTTCTAACATATAAACTGAGGCACTTTAAATATGACTAAAAGAAGTCTCACTCGCGCACAGTATTAAGTCTCACCCATAAGAGTCCGATCAGTAGCGTATGTCGCGTCGCACCTGCAACAAAATATATATTTAATTAATATTAACGGCAGAGGATATAAAATAGATGTACCGAACATTGTTACCGTTATCCTGTGTAGTGAGCAATTCGTGTTTAATTGTTTGTGAACTCCGTTCTGAACATAAGCTTAATGTTTTAATGGATCTAGCGGAATGGATATCGTATCTGTTCTGAGACTAGGCGGTGTGCGACAACGTTTGATGTATAAATCTACTATTATTCCTAGAATGATTTCGCCGAGTATATTGTACCTGTAATGTCGAATACGCACGAATAATAAAAGTCAGATTACAGTCACGCAATATTTAACTTTCTAAATAATGTAATCACGTAACTTTACCTGAAACAGGGTATCAAGTTTATGTTTGACATTTGGTATATTCTAGGAATCAAATGACGACGAACAGATTACCATAAAGCAGCACTATTACATGAGTGGTGATATGAGCAAGTGATCGATGGCACATATATCGATATAAAATTAGGTTGTATATCTCATTGTTTACCGCTCGGGGTGAGCCGCCAGCCGCGGACGTGACTAAGCCAGTTTTCAACTGAACCATATCTCGGCTCTGCAATCACAACGCTCCCTCGGACCGTATTATCATTCGTACAAAAGCCCTCTCTGCGTAATCGCCGACGATCAACATCTAGAGGAATTTTTGCAAAAATTTCGCCATCAATCTTCCCCGTGCAAAAAGCCGGCAGGACTAGACACTTGATTTATCTATTTGAATATTAGCTAGCCACATTGTCGGCAGCGGGTCGTATCTGCAGATAATACGAATACCACGAGAGAACTATTTTAATAACGTGAAAAGTATGTATTGTATTTTTATTATTAGCGGCAATTCGTTAAATTTAGGTCACACGGATAGGCAAGTGAGTAGAACGGGTTTGTGATAAATTAGATTTGTAGAATGTTAACGATTTATTCGAGAAAATCTCATAGTTATATAAAATAAAACGTTCGTATGTGTAAACTAACGGATGGCTATTAAATTAGCTCCGTGATCGAGTGGCCTCGCATGGTGCCGATACGTCTAGTGTGGGTGCAGTCGGTACTTTACAAGCTATGTAAATAAATGTAAAACTAAATAAAATTCATTTACCGTCTAAAAGTATTAATAAATAATATACGATACATAAAAATAACTAACATCTCACGTTGCTGTGTGTCGAAACCATAAGAAACTATTTTGGTTTGTCATAAGAATACCTATTTGTTAAGGTTTCACATCATTCGCTCAATGAACACGGGATATTTAGAAACGACAGGCATGCGAAGACAATGTGTGTATTATTTCGTATTAGGCTATAGAAAAGTTATAATCTTAAAATAGGTTTAAGTTTGTAGACATTTTAGTAATTGTAGTAAAGAAACATATGAACATAAATTATAAAAAATGGAGTACCTACACTAAATTAGGAATAATAAAAATACTAATAATATAATACTAATAATAATAATTTAATAAAAAAAGATAAAACGCATGAAAGTCCATTATGACAGAGCAAATAGCCACTATTCACTATAATTTGAGTTTCGCTCATTCGTTGAACTCGCCCGTGACATCACAGCTCGCAGTTCCTTTAATTTAATTTAATTTTACTGGAGGATTTCAGTATAGCTAAATGTAAAACGTAATTGAAAAAAAGCCGCTCGGGTTCCGAGTGCAACGTAAGCTGAAATATGACTTTTAATATTTTATATGGGTGCTCTATTGGATCTTTGAGAGAAGATTTTTGAATGACCAAATTATATTTTATTAAGTAAATTGTATACAAGCAACAACATAATAATTTTCAATCATCAAAGCACAATAAGCAAAGCGGGTGTTCATAAAAAAAATCACTGGTTGAACAATATATAATGTGAAAGAAATAAGATATTGAAAGAGTGAATCTGAAGAATGAGCGATAATATAACCGAGCAAAATGGTATTGAAGTGTTCTATCAGGAAATTTAGGGCAGCAGCCCGAAATGAAGAGTCATGCTCGATAAACGGCATTCGACCCATCGCCCAAAACCTCTAGACCAAACGGCAAAATGAAGCCTTACACATCTGCGTACATTTTTAGGAAAATACAATCGTAATTTAATTCTAAACCTAAAACTAATTAACTACTAAAATTACTGTATAAATTGAATACTAAATCAATTTAGTCTGTAACTTCCCATTATTTAATTGACTTAAACAGTTTATAATCAAAATATCAACCAACCTTTTTCCTAATGGGATTAGGTATTTCGTTGTTATTGCTCAAAATGTAACATGAACACATTACCAGCTGCACGGCTTGGATTGTAAATAAAATGGAACACATGTAAAGATCTCATTTCAACAGCTTCATCAATACAGGCTATTAAAAGATTTTAATAGAAAAGGAACTCAGGATTACTCAGAATCTACAGCAGTATACTTTTTAGGAGCTCTCGGATCCTATAAAACCGAATGTACCCACGATTTTTATATGAAGTCAAGACCCGTAAACTCATAAAGGATTCTATCATTTCGATTCAATGATATAACCTATATTGATCGAAATCGTGAATGCTTTGGGTGCATAACTTGGCTGGGTTTACCGTTAACCTATAGAAAATAAAATAAGTGGAACGAATACAATTTATAACAGATGTGCTTTTATACATTAGATATAGAACTATATCTACTAAAATAATAAACTCAAACTAATACCTAAGTATATGTTTTTGTAAATATGGTATTTAGCGCTCTCAAAGGAATAAGATGAGTGTAATAACAACATAGTATGTAACGATGAAGCCAACGTAACATTTTCAAAAGCATCATTGGAAAAAGATTATTTTAATTTACAAAGACCAATAAAACCAAGTGTCGTATTTTAAGTCACCTGTGAAATCAGCATCAAGTTCAGCATCAATCAGTCTTAAGTGTTGCCAATTTAGGTACGTCGTATGAACTACAAATAAAATGAATTAAGTACTTACGGTTTCTAGATTCAAAATATGTCTATTACTAAAATGCCGGTAATCAATATAAATAGTAAATTCACAAATAGTATATGTAGATGTTTAATAAAGTAATATATGTATATAACACTGTTAGTTCAAATGGAAAGTGATGACGTATATCAATTAAGCGCGAATTAAACAAATATGTTTAACACTTCACCACGCCCATGAACGCCAAAGATAAATTACTTATTGAAAATATATACCCACGTTGCACTGAATGTACGTAGAAAAACACAACTATTATCGATTTAATTGAGACGAAATGTATGTGTATCAGTCACGAATGCTCATGAACGACTCGCTGTAGTATCTGGCAAACGCCTCTACGATCGTCACAACGTCACTTAATAAAAATATTGCTATAAAGTATGCGTGTGCGATACATCGCTACACAATTTGTGACACATTCTACGTACGATGACCACATTTTGTCACATCGCATCATTGCTATTCACATCCATGTCTTATTTAACACGCTATTACGCTTCCAAATGCATCATCCGCACACTGTTTTAACATACAAAATGAATATTCTACAAAGAGAATCTAATTAGCACCGAAGTTATCAAAAGTTTATTTAAACGAACTAGTAACATACTAATTTGAACCCTTGTGAACACAAATATATATTTTACACAAGTACAGTCAGTGTTAGCGTACATTTCAAGGTGGTGAGATTGCGGTGAAGTCAGTAAGGAGTATCTCACTGTGACGCCGACCGTTTCAGCATCGGTCATGCTGGGCACATAATTGATTGGGGTCGAGGCGACACAAGTGTTTCGAGAGTCAGTTTCCTAACTAGCTTTGTAGTAGCAAGCCCCGGGAGCAATTAGGCGGAAGGGGGAAATTGCATCTCTTGGGATAGCTCACAAATTGTCCCAAACGTCAGCAACTCGGGACTGAAATGACAATTTGCCTTTGACTATTAGTATATCAATACGCACGCGGATACATATGACTGTTAAGGGTTTACGAGTGAAGCCAGAAACTACATATTTACTTACATGTCAAACTTTGTCCTAACTTCTGGAAAGCACTCGACTCTGCTCTCATATGCATTCACAGAATGAATTATTCTTGCCGAGTGGCAGATTAGTTTTGTAATAAGCGAGCACAATAACAGTATAGTTAACTGTTTGTTGACTTGTGATGAACATATATTATTAATTGTAATTATGAAACCTTTCACGTGACGATAGCACTTCTAATAGTACTTATACAGTGAGACAAATGAATTGATCTAATCAAATTTTCACTTGTGGTTTGTGCTTGATAAACGTGCGATACACCATTTTGTTTAGCGATATCACCCTTATTTTAACAATATCTTCTGCATTTATTTAAATTATACATACATAAAAAATAGAGAATATATTAAAAAAACAAAAGGTGAAGCCTAGGAGATAGCGTCGGCGTACCTACGCTGTCTGATAGCTACATTTTCACAAGAACAACCTAAACATAATTACTCAGATATGTAAAAATCAAAGATTCAAGAATTAGAGATTAGATTTAAGAAAAGAATTTCAAGATTCTCACAAAATATATAAATAAAGCTTGTATATATATGTATTTATTTTATTTTATTTTTATGTTACGTATATATTATATATATACGTATTTTTATATAATAGTGTTTTAGAGCAAAAAGTAGATTTAATGATTATGTTTGTAGTTTGTTAGATCTGTACCATTTATCAAGCTCGTTATCATCACTGCTGGCATTTGACGACACTTTAACATGGCATGAAAGTAAATTAGCAGAATGATAGATAAGTATGTAGCAATTTTCTAAGAAAATATTGCCTCTCGTGCTAATGTGTCCATCTCGTAGATTTATTTTTCCTGTACACTAAAATTAGGCCAACAGATTAAAGGGAAATATTTATATATAAACACGTTCTATTTAGGAGTAGTTGAAAAAAACGTACATACATACCCACAGGCTTTCAAATATCCGTGTATCACAAGTAGAATCTATAAGAACTGTGGTTATTCACAAAAAAGTAGATATTAGACTACAGATATTTAAATGTTCGAACATAATGTCTCTGATATTTCTAAAATATTTTGTTACTGAAAGATGTGTGCCGCGGTTGGCATTTGGCATCAGGCCAGTGCTTTTGCTGTTTTCTCCCTCATGACAACTTCTATAAGATAAAATGAAGCGCAGTCTTTGCGTCTCGAAAACCATTATAAAATTAACGACATACATTATATTTGCCCCCTTTTACACAAATAACAAAAGATTACAACATTTTTCCTTCACATTTTCTCGGATCATATTATATCCGGCTGCCATTAGAGTGCTTACGCATGCCTGTTACTATTTCGTTACAGCCTTACGGAAGATGTAAAAAATATTGAATATACTCACCCGAGCGATATAATTTTTGATATGTACCGAAAATATTATTTTCGAAATGTGCCACGAATTTAAAAAATAAGTTAGATGCGCGCAACGACTTCGGTCGACTCTACGATTAGGATGCGACTGATACATTAAACGGAAAACAACGAAGAGATGAATGAAAAATGCACGATAATGTATAGTGACATGTGCAACGTGCGGCGAGAGAGCGCGTCGCGTACCTTGTCGCGAGTTTGCGAGCGCAGCGTTGCAACAGTGCACCGAGAGAGCGCAGGGCGACGCGCGCCGCCCGCCTGCCTCCGAGCGACTGGCGCCCGGGCCGCGCCGCGCCCGCCCGCCACGCGCGCCTGCACCGGCACCACGCGCCACGCCACGCGCCACCACCTACCCTCGTCCGGCCGGCCCGCAGCGGGCTCACGCACCACGCGATTATCGATGTGTTCTGTGAGATGTGTCGCGCGGCAGGCGGCAGCGGGGCGCGGGCACGCACCGCGGGCGCGGGGCGCCGCTCCTGCGCGCTGCGTCACGCATCTGTCTCGACGCTTTCTTGCGTGCTCCCGCAGCCCGCCATCTGCAGAGACGTGCTCGCCCGCGCCGCGCGCCTCGCGCTCGCGCCTCGCACCTCGCGCCGGCCCCGGCCGCACAGCCCGCACAACCCGCACAGCCCGCGCCCTTGCACACCACATTGCGACGGTGTTAATGCCCACTGCCAAACTCCTACTGTTACATCCGTAAAGCTTAATGCAAATTAATTATCGTGTTCTTATTTAATTAAAATATATAAATTAGATATTATTTTCGTAAGTACTTATTGAAAACCGACGTTATTAAACGGGGATGAGCTACAAAATAATAACTTCCATATACATACGAAGCTTTCTTCAAGCTGTTGCCATTCGTTCTGAATATTTGATCGTTTTAAACCACGTGTTCAATTCAGTGTATATCTATCATTATTGTTTATCTAATATCTAATAATTAATATTATTAGATATTAGATAAACGAAAATTAATACGATACTTAAATAATAAACGCAAGAAATATACAATATTTAGAAAAATTGAGTAATGAAATAGTCTATTATACAAATACTTGATACGACTAATTTTATTCTCCTATTGATTCTTTGAATATAGTGACGTGGAATCAAAAGGCTCTCGAAGCGTCCTCGTTCTAATCTCGCAGAATAGCAAACATCAATCACCGTTAGAATCAATTTGTACGAATCGACAATATATCTATTTGTTATTCAGACGATGCCGCGATGCTTCGCTGCGGGATGGGGAGGCGCATAATACGCTGAATTATAAATTAATTACATATAAAACACAAAGCACATTGCCTTTATTGTCACTAACGTTATACGTTTATTGGAAATAATGTAGCGTTGCAAGCGTAGATCGGTGATGAAAATATCTGCAGATAAAATCCTACCTTCTTCGATCAGCCACCCTACTCGGCCGCTCCCCCTATCGTTCGGCTTACCTTTAATTGAGTTATAGATACGAAGAATCTAGTTTGCGCGTTACCGTAATTACAACATAACCCACCTGATAAAACGAACATACCGAGTTGGGTTCGTAATCCGGCTGGTACATGTTTATAACGTCGAATCCAGCGCGATATAACAATAACATATTATGGAAACAAAAATAACCACATAACGGGTAATTTACGTTGTAGCAAAATTATATGACGACATATCTTAAAAGAGATACGGATTTCCGAGAAGCTCGCGAACAAGCATTAATCTTTTCAGCAGATGAAACAAAATGCACGATACGTCACAAGAAACTATGATATTCGCGCTCGGCTGCACACCGAATATCACTTGTCACGACAAAAATCCAAGTTTGTGGGTGAAATGTGCGATGATGGGGCGAGAGGATGTCATTTATTCAACCGGACAGTAACGTTTGGAATGTATTGTAGGTGCCGGGCGTAGCCTCCGTGGACGATCGCTCCGTGTCCTCCCGACGCCATTAAGCGACCCCCCACTTTATATTCTCCATCAGCATTCAATCTTGATGTACAAACACACTGAACAATGGCTCAATCAGTCGAACACTCGCCCATTACATATTACGAACGAGAGCTATGCAAATTGTTTGATTACAGAACGAATTTTGCGAATTGAAGTTTTCACATAATGTCAAAGATTTGTTCAAAGCTGCATTTTTCCTTTGTATTGTGTTGATGAATGATGCAATTTTTTGTTGGCTGTATGAAATGGCAATAATGTAACACTTTATTGTTATCTATTATCAAATAAGACTCGAATGGCGGACCGACGCACTTTGAGAATACTATCTGGGTGCCTAGTGCGTGATATATTTCCGTTAACGCGGTCGAAAAGTTTACCGCCTTTGGCTCTCTGATTGGTTAAGAGCTTGGAGCGAGCCAATCGGAGCGCCCAATGTTATAAACGTGTCGAACAAACTCGCACTCGGCACTCTGATCCTATTTTGTAGCGATATTACGCAAACCCGGCCACATTACCCCAAACCAAACATAACGGCTTCACAGCACACATGGACTGATTAAAGGTGTAATTGACGCATCTTATGCCTACCAATGGGGATAAACTGCTATTATTGCAAATTAACTTTTATTTCATTGTAGTATGTATTACTTATTAATAAGTTAAAAAAGAAGTAATACGGATGAGGTTGTCGTTACGGCAACCTTACTCTGTCAAGTCTTAAATTACCGGACGTATTATTGCGCCTGGCCGCTGATATGCCGTTGCAACTCAATCAATAGGTTGATTTTAAGTCCATCACATAGTTCTTATATACTGACTGTGACTTAGTAAAAATAGACTTAGCCTATAATTTTCGAATTTTATTTTCAATTAAATACATTAAAATGTATTTCCATTATAAACAGGTGTATAAGACAGCGTCTAATTGGCTTGTAAGGGGTTATTACGGTATTCGCTTCCAATCAGGCGAAGCATCTGGTATGCATGCGATGTAGTATAAACGTATTTAATATAGAATAAAGCGAAAGGACATTTAAAAAACGCCCAGGAAGAACATTTCGCGAAATGCGTAAACATTACACATCCCTTCAGATATTGTAAAGCTAGGACTAGGTACTTCGAGTACCATAGATATATGTGGTAAACTGTGACCGACAACTTAACCCGCTTCTCAGGACATAAAGCGGCTATCAATAAATAAATACGGCAAAAGTCAATATTAGACGATCAAGAAATATTTTCCAATCCAAAACAGTTTAGCCTTTAATTAATTATGTTTTGAGACACTTCAACTTATTAATCGCTGCTCCTAGCTCTATCTTATTTATTTCTTTTGTTTTATTTATTTATTTATTTTATTTTATTTTATTTTCTTTTGTTTTAGTGACAAATACCGCTTTAAGAATCAAGCTCTGATACTAACCACAATCAGAATCAGCAAAAATGCTTATAGATTTATAAATAATTGTCTTGTGTATGATTCGAACCGAATTCGAACTTGCTGTCAAATTTTCAAACATTGCATTATTTATCACTGATGGATATAAATATTTTACTTCTTTACTTTTATATTTTCTCATCTCGGGAAAACGGGTGATAACGCGATTCAATATTTACATACCTTTTTGAAAGGCTTCACGTTTCGGCTAGGTTGCTCTGGTCGTGGTCACAAGCAGACTGGCGCGGCGATGTCAGGCTTCCGTTTGTGAGGTAGATGTTTCTAAATCCACCTGCACATTTTGTTGATATATCCCCACATACTATACGTTTCTGGTTGTATAATCATAATAATTATATATATATAATTTAATCCTTACTACTTAATATTTTAAACGAAAGTAACACTTTTGTCCTAAAATTATGAAATTATTTCGAATGAGCGCTGATTTCGCTAGAAAGAAAAAGTGAATTATTTTGCGGGTAGTCAAACAAATAAAGCAACGGTGACATATTGACGTTTGCTTGTTCGTTCAGCAATGTATTCTTATTTCATTCTTTAATCTCTTTTTTCAATACACTCAATTTAAAACCTCTTTGGCGTGCATGTATGTTACCTATGTAAAATTCAGAAAATGTGGCTATTATTTAAAATTGAAATATAAGTTTGTTTCAAAATTATGTAATAAAAGTGTTTTAAAATAAACAACGCGAAAGTATTATAAGCTGAATTCTTAGTTTTACAGTTTGTATGTACCTTGGACATTTGTCTTAATGCCTAGATGAAGAGGCATACCTCTGAAGTCTTTCTAACTCAAGGCACATCTCTGACCTTTCAAAGTTATGTGTTCGTACTAAATAGTTAATTAGCATTCGTTCCAAGGGTGAAAAAAAACATCGTGAAGAAACTTGTATAGTCTAAAAGTTCCCCATAATTATTTCGAAAGTTTACACGCTGACACAGTGCGGGTTGGTAGAGTTGTTTCACAAGTTTCACTGTCGCACTGCCGACTATGGCTTAATCCTTCTCATGTGATATTATCATTATTATAAAATAATAAACTTTATTTAAATATCTATTATTTTAAAATGTAACACCATGTATGTACCATTTTTCATGCAAATAAATGATTAAATCTCTTAAATCTCTCTTAAAAATAAAATATGCTTTTGATGATATAGAGGAAATACGGTACATATAAATTCGACAATATGCTCGAATCCTATTACATGGAACCTAATGCTATATTCCGTGAAGTGTTGGTGTAATACAACTGCCTACCCCTTCGGAAATATGTGTCACTATGTATGTATGACATAACTATCTTGATATTGTCTTATGTTTACGCGAATGTTATACATTGAAATTAAACACTTTATACGGATTTTATCGCGTTGTTTATTTTACTTTAAACATTGTTAAATTCTACATACAAGTGGATGGTGTGGCAATGGGCTCGCCAGTATCGCCTGTTGTTGCCGACATATATATGGAGGACTTCGAGGCTCGAGCTTTGCAGACTACCACCATCACACCAAGGATTTATAAGAGGTATGTAGACGATACTTTCACAATATTACCAACAGATAGTGTAAAAGCATTCCTAAAACATCTTAATTCCATTAATAATAACATCCAATTTACTATGGAATTAGAGGCAAATAATTCATTAGCTTTCTTAGATGTACTTGTCATCAGGAATCCTGATCATACTTTGAGCCACACTGTGTATAGGAAAAAGACCCATACAAACAGGTACTTAAACGGTGAATCTCACCACCATCCTAAACAGTTAGCTACCGTGGGAATGTCTTTGTTTCAGAGAGCCCACGGGATCTGTGACAAGAAACACCTGGACGCCGAGCTTCAACATGTCAAGCAAGTACTGCAAGACAACAAGCTCCAACAGCCGCGCCGTCGTCACAGATCCCGAGAAAAGCCAGCCACAGTCGAGCGCCAGCCTGCCATACTACCATATGTAAGGGGTGTCACTGACAAGATTGGCTACATCTTGAAGCGAGCTTCAATCAACACATACTTCAAGCCGCCAACGAAGATAAGTCAATTTTTACCATCCGTCAAGTGCCAATTACCTTTACAAGATGCAGGGGTCTATAAAATAGATTGTGACTGCGGACTCTCATATATTGGGCAAACCAAGAGAAGCATAGGCACCCGCTTAAAAGAACATATAGCTGATGTTAAACACCAACGCTCGTTGAAGTCTGCTGTGTGTGAACATGTGCAACAGGGGACCAACCACTACCTACGATTTGACAAACCACATATACTCGCAAAAGAACACCGATTCCTACCAAGGATGCTTCGCGAGGCTATTGAAATTAAAAAACATCCTAATTTCAATAGAGAGGATGGTTGGAATGTACCACCAGCTTGGGATCCAGTCATTGAAATAGTCAAACCCAAGAAGAAGCAAAACACAGCTAGACTTCATGATACTTTGAGCTCATTCTGCGTAAATAGGAAAACCAAAGATTAAATTATGTTCGGGTACTTTAAAATAACTAGCTACACTTCGGAACGTTGGGACAACTACCATCTTAGTCTTCCCGTGAACATGGCTGCTGTAAAGCAACCGAAACGTCGGGGCAAAGTGTAAACTTAAATACAAATAGTTTTAATTAGAAAAAATATATAGCTTAAATAGTAGTAAAATTCAATAATAGTAGTGTTAGAGTTTTCAAAATTATGTAATAACAGTGTTTAAAGTAAAATAAACAACGCGATAAAATCCGTATAAAGTGTTTAATTTCAATGTATAACTATCTTGCACCACAGAATAACAAAGTTCAAGTTCTGTGCTTATAGAACGCAAATATTTGAAGGATTTGGCTAGGCATCAAAACATTGTATAACATCTCTAAACACCGTCAGTTATGATGAAACTATGTATATAAAACTCTTTATTTTTCGTAGCATTATAAGAATCTATACGATACCTGAGATTTATTTAAATATATGTTTTATTAAGCATCCCATTTAATAGAGTCAAGGTTCAAACTAAATTTTATCATAAACTAGTAATAGAACAGTACTTGTATCTCAGAGGTCACTGCAAACTTTGGAATCACAGATACAGAACGCTTATGATCTATCTTTACTATTTAACTATGTATGGATAGATCTCACAAATGTTGTCGCAATTGAGGATCGCACCCACATTACTCAGCTTACAGGTAGTGGTGAGATAACTACATAGAAATGACTACTTACTATTACTACTAATATAATATTCAAGACAAAGAGAATTGTTTCAAATGAAACTACGTAGGACGTATCAAATACATTTTATAATCGAAACATATAAATAAAAAATACCCATACAAATTTAATAAATTCAAAATACAATAGTTAAACGGTTTTGTCGCAGTCCAGTAAACAAAGTGAGATAAGATGAGACATCAAACAAAGTTGAGTATCATCCTAGTTTGAAAACTAACAACAGGAACTGGCAAGTCCGCAAAAGTTGTCAGAGATAAGTTAGTAGTTATTCAGACATGAGCACCTACCAGATGAAAATATTAAAGGAGTTAAACACGCGCGTCACGCTAAACTTTGCATATATGTATTTCCCACTTTGTGACAGGGGACCGAACATTAGACTTAGCAAATTTTATATTATTAATGTGTCAACTGTTTTTCTGTTACTCTTTATTTTAATTTCACGCTTTAGCCTTCTTTTCCTTCTTAGGAACTTCAGGGACAGGCAGGGGCGGACCTTTGTATTGCACAGTTAATTGTACAATTCGTTCTGCTTCCCTCACGCCGCTCAACCTTGCCCCAGAAACGGTTGCGAAGTGACCCGGAATTGTTGCTTCTCCGGCAAACAGTAGGACTGGAGGTATAGGTTCGCTGGGACCTGGTAAAGGACACGCTAAAGCTCGTTGCAAATAACCGTTGGAATCGGAATTATCATAAGAATACGCGCCCCGAAAGAACGGGTCTGAAGACCAATGCGATCTTAAAATTGTTACTGGATACGGTATACATGGATTCCCAGTGCAGTCACGTAATACTCTAGTCAATCCCTCGGCTATATCCTTGTCACAGAGACCTTCCATTGCTATAGCCTCCTGGCCTATTACCCAGGCACACATGACATGTTTACTGTTAGGCACGACTTCTATTGACGTCAAACCACGAGTCCAGTCGCAACGATCACAAAAGCATTGATTGTCAAATCTGAAGTTTAAATTTCCTTTATGCCAGAACCAGAAAGGACGACAATATTCCATATAAATTTTATTACAAAATCCAAATCCAAGACATCGCATAGCGTCGCATTTTGATGCTGGCAGAGCGGGACAAAACATTTTTACAGCGTTGTGAACTAATACGCCGAGAGATACAGTAACAATAACGTAATCACAGGGAAACTCGTCACCATCACTCGTGCACACTATAGCCCTATATCCGGCTTTATGTGACGTTCCCCAGTATACACAATTAACAGGCTTACAATATCTTATAGCTCCCTCAGGTATTTGACGCAGTAACGGAGCTAATATGCCCACTAATCCTAGAGGAACTCGTACGTCACCACCTGGCATATTCATAAAGCAGCCACAGTGATCGGCGCAAAGCATCGCCGTATCATCCCCACACCTTGCGCTGAGCATGTGACACAATCCGAACATTATTCTAGCGGCGTCATGTTGTTGCTCTTCTGGATACTCGTGCAGCTCTTGTTGGATCCGCAGACTCATAAAATTGATCAAGGAACCATGCTGCTTACTACCACCGAGACAGTATATTTCAGCCGCTTCCTGCTCTATTTGCCGAAACTTATAGTATGCACTTACTGTAGGTGGAAATGGCATTTTACCAGTAACTATTCTATTGAATAGGCCGCGAGTATGCTCAGCGCCAGGGACCCCAGGACGAGGTGGGTTTTCCATCGCAGACATTGTGTAAATAGGATGAGTAAATGCGTTGTCTGCTTTCCAATGTGATCCCAATTCAGCAACTATATCGCCGAGCCAACAGGAATGTATCCGACCACCAGGTCTGTAAGAACCGAAAATCTTCGTAAAGTCTTATCGACATTTTTTGTATGAAGTTATAATACTATTAAAATATAAGAACCTCTCGTAAGCTTCAAGTATTACTATGTTATTGATGCCTCGCTGCGAGAGCCTGGCGGCTGCGGAGAGCCCCGCCATGCCAGCACCAATAATCACCACGCGCGGTTCAGTGTAGCATTTTTCAGAGTCGCATGGGTCGATGGTACAAATACCTCTGTCTTCTAAATCAGGGCCGCAATCAAAAGGCATAGTTGGAAAGTCCGACATACCGAAGCAACTAAAATTAAAATTATAAGCCATAATATATCTGAAACGTTAACCACTTGCTACAAATATAGTAACAAGTTTGTGTTTTCCTGTATATTTTAACTTCCTTTACCTATGTAGGTAAACAAAGTATAATTTATAACCAAATTATATTATTTATCGTTATACCTCCTTCGTGGGTAGCTAAACAATAATTTTCTAAAAAGTAACGGTTTGATATGTATAAATTTCTTTAGAGCCATGATATTTAGATATGAACTTAACCACTTTATAATTTTATCTACATTGCCTTAATATCAATTCACGAATACTATAACGTCATAATTTACGGCATGTGTCATAGCGCGCAATTTTGTCTATTAATTTAATAAATAACTCCGAATTCTTGCAGATACTTTTTGCTTAAACTATATAGAGGTCTGCGCGATTACTGGTACAGAACTATGACAAGCTTTAATTAAAGAACAACAACAATGTAAAAATTGTTCGTTACTTATAATTCTAGGATATAAATATTTTCAACATACTGTATAGAACTAATGTGAAAAGCAACGCGTTCTTTGGAAAGAGCAAGCGAAACGGTTAATGTTTTATTTGGCAGGAGTAACGGGACCGCAATGGCGCCGCTTTGATTTTCTACTTTGTTTTTGCGGCGCACTAATTGCTAGACTTCTCCAAGTTTGCTTACTGTACACTGAGTAATTGTTTTCACTATCTGTAAAGTATATTTTCTTTTTGGTATATTGGTTTCTTTGGATACAATACGGACCTTAGAACAAGAAACTATAATTGCAATTATCTTTCTAGAATGCGCCTGATAAAGGGCTGTTACAGTCTTAGCACAGACGAATAGTTGCCGATCTAGCTCAAGGAATAATGATGAAGTCCTTTTACTAAACGCATCCGCATTAAGATGCTATAAAATCGCTATTGACCCGAAGAAAATAACATAATGGAATGTGATACAGGGTGGCGACACCTACTAAAACGGATTGCTTCAGATTATGTCCAATTAAACTACTCGAAGCACATTCTCTTAAGTATTTATCTGTATTGTATCATATACCTAGCATTTGTACGCGACTTCATTTACGTGGACAATTTTTCTCTTGGCAATACGGCTACAATTAACATAAATTATATTAAATGAAATTTCTAGGCAATAACGATTCCTGCTAAAATACCAAGTACTTCATTTACTTAACTATTCTCATTTAATAAACTCGTACCGATCAACTATATTTTGATAGCGATTGGTGTAATACAGATATAAATATTCAATGCATTCGTTATTCGGTAGTTTATGGCAAATCGCTAGCTATAGGAGTAACATTTTGCCACCTGTAATCTAGATTCTAAGTTATGGTTAAGCTTATGGTCTCCCATGGTTAGTTTTTAAACAGATAGTTGATAATAACCTACGTTGTAGGCAGTTTTGTTTTATATATTAAGTCTTTAACTATAAAATTACCGTTTATGTCGAATATCAAATTTCGTGACTTCTGTACATAATACAATAGTATTTTTTACAATTAAATATTAATAATAACATGTATTAGTAATCATTCATTCATTTATTAAAGAAAATATAAGTTCTTTTAAAAATATAAGATTTACGGAAATTCTTTAGATAGGGTTACAAATTAGAAAGTGAGTGCTATCAGAACTATGTATATACAATCGGTTGAAACTTCAATTAAAACTAACGCTAAGAATTTTTGGAAATTTTAAGTTTAGGCACAATACCTCTAACTTTCCTAGTACCTACTATTTATAACCTACGGTAACTTGGTGGCCGCTGGAGGTGAGGATATTTGCAATCTTTTTCGGATTACTTTTACTCGACTTTTATACATTCTTCACAGACGTCATCTGTCAATGATTCACTCAATTTTTCAGAGTCCGTCTCAGAAATTTCTTACATAGTATTAGAACGCAGTGATGTGAATAAATTAATAAAATCATTAGACCTCAATAAGTCGGCAGGACCGGATCAAGTGCCTCCTTTGCTACTAGTTAATTGCGCCGACACAATTTCGTTACTTATATCTTTGCTCTTCGGGAGGTCATTAAACGAAGGCGTTATGCCTTTAATATGGAAGTCTGCTTTTATAACCCCAGTACATACAAAAGGCTCAAAAAATTAAGTAACAAATTATCGACTAGTCTCTAAAAAACAAAAAAAAAAAAAACAAAAATGTTTTATTTCATTATTACACGTTGTACATTATACAGTTGGTGGCGTCTCCTTTTAAGCATATAGATGCCTGTGCCAGGAGGCGCCGCTCTTTTATATCTTACAATTTTAATGTAACATGTTACTTAACAAAAGTGTTTGAATTTATTTAATTTATTTTATCTTTATTTCTATTTATATATATATATATATATATATATATATATATATATACATTTTTTTTTTAATAGTCTGTTGTTGTATATGTGTGCGTGCGTGTGTGTATGTCTGTATGTATGTATGTATGTGTGTGTATGTGTATGTGTGTGCGTGTATGTGTATGAGAGTGTGTGGTTTTTTTTTATACGGTTGAGGTTTACCTTATATTTAACAGAAGATTCTCTACTTCGTCATAGCATAGCTTGTTTATCCACTTAATCAGCAGCGATTTGCATTCTTTAAACGGTTTAGTATGTATATCTATTTGTTTATTTATTTTATTATATAAGAAAGACGAGCGTTTGTCGTACTGAATGAAATGAATGATGAAATGAATCTAAATTGTGTATCATTGCTAAATTATTTGAAAATAATACATACTCAGGTATATGCTGCGTTGAAGACTTCGTGTAATGATTTCCAACATGTGCTAGTTAGGAGGAGGTCTACTGTATCAAACCTAGTAAATTTTGATGATTTTGTCACTGAAAATATGAGCCAGGGGAAACAGGTCGATGTTGTTTACACTGACTACAGCAAGTGTTTTGACAGAATTGATCATAACACACTTATTCATAAACTTTCCGCAATACGTATAAGGGGAGATCTTTTAAGAGGGCTTTCATCATATATTGCAAATACATCTCAAGCAGTTGCTATAAATAATTACATAATATCTAGCTGGGTAACTGTGTCCAGTAGTGTTCCTCAAGGCTCCCTTTTAGGCCCACTGCTATTCGTAGTCATTGTAAACGACATCGGAAAATGATTTCATTATGCCCGGTTGCTATGCTTCGCTGATGACATGAAGATATTTATGACCATTTCATCGTGTAAGATGTCCAAGTATTGCAATCCGACTTGTCATGTCTTGACGATTATTGTGCTAGAAACAAGTTAGATTTTAATCCATCAAAGTGCACAGTTGATACTTATACCAGGAAAAATTACACTACACCATCTGAATATACACTTAAAGGTCAAATTATTCCCAAATGTAATAATATCCGTGATCTTGGTATTCTGTACGACTTGAAACTTCTATTTGCTGAACACTTTGAAGGCATTGTTAAAAAAGCTTCTCAAACCCTTGAGTTTGTGATGCGAACGTCGAGTTGTTTTAAAGAAGTTAAAACATTTAAGATATTATACTGCACATTCGTCCGAAGTATTTTAGAGTACGGGTCTCAAATTTGGAATCCACGATATGATAAATATATTAAAAGATTAGAAAGCATTCAAAAAGGGTTCATTAAATATTTATGCTATCGTACTAGAATTACGTATAGATCTGAAGACTATTCAATACTGTGTGCTAAATTTCATATGCTTCCATTAGCTTGAAAAATTTCCGATGTCATATTATTATATATACAAAAAAGAATTATCAAATACTATTGATTGCCCTGAATTTCTCCACAATATCGGCTTCAATATTCCGGCAAAAGGTTTACGTCAATATACACCACTTCATTTACCTAATGCAGCAACAAACTATCGGCAAAATAGTTTAATGTGGCGGGCAGGTAAGACCCTTAATGTAATATATAAAGCGCATGACATTGACATTTTCAACGCAAAACTGTCGCATACAGTAAGGTGGTTGCTTAGCCAATATTTTCCAAAATTAGTATAAGTGTTATATAAATTAATTTTAAGCTGTTTCTAATATTGTGTTCCACATTTATTTATATGTACTATATAGCTTATAATTGAGGACCTTTTAATGGCTGTATGCTATATAATGTTATTATATAAAAATAGTGATAATGCTGTTGGTCTTCCATGAAAAATAAATAAATAAATATCAATAACCCTTTATACAAATTGTATTTCAGGTAATATCGCTTAGGGTCTGCCCATATTCATTGTTTCAATCCGCCGTAATTACATGATAGTTGATGGTTTTGTTAATTTAAGGGAAACCATAGTGGCCTAAATACAAGCAACTATAGGTACAAAAAAATACATAGACTTCGCTTTATTGGCCATTCAAAAAATGCCGTGTTGCAACCACGACGTTACCGATCTTCTTCATACAAAGCGAAAAGTTCATATTTAATGTCTAGTTCATGTTTAAACATTTCTTATAACCCAACTTACTAAATGGACTAGTGGGGTCTGTTACACCACTTCACCATCCATTTTGTGATCCTATTGAGAATAACATGATTCAAACATTTGAAAGCCTGCTACTAGCAGTGACGCAAATGTTAAGGAACCTGAACAACGACACTACATTGAATAACATTTATAAATTGTTTTATGATGTAACCTCATAAACTACTATCAAAAACAAATAATTAAATTATTTATTATTATTATATTTTTCTCATGAAAGAAAACTTACCGAGACTGAAGTTTAAAGTCAATAAAACAACAACATAAATCTAAAATGTTTCTTATAAATTATAATACATAATTATTATGCTTACATCAAGGCGATCTTAACTATACAACTAAAAGATTCGTGGCGTTTATTCGAGAATAAAGAGATCACAACTTGCTTCTTAGCATCATTGTCTTAGAACACAACACTGACTAAAGTTTGTACGTGAGTGCTTCAGTCGGTGCGTTCCTTCCTTCAGTCGAGGTCGAAGCATCGCGACCAGAAGCGGTCCAACAAGTGGTAGAAGTGCCTGCTTACACCCAGCAGTGAATGCTTCTCGTCCGTATAACTCTGAAAATCATAAAAAATATATTATAAGAACAGAAACACCATAATCACTAACTATATTTTATTCTCGTACGTCTATCGCAGATATGAGCGTGTCTGAGCGAAAGCGAGGAAGTGTGTCAAGAATAGATGTCAAAATAGTCTGACGAGTCAAGTGATTCGAGTCGTCTGACGACGCGCAATCTTCTAACAATTTGAAAGATATTTCTATTCATATTATTATGAAAGCGAGGTCAATAATATTTAAATACAAACTTAAATTCTACTGGAAAATACTTTCAATAGGTTTAAAAGTCAACAAAGTATATATAAGTACGCACTGCTATTATGCTTGCACACTACTCCGTGTGTTGGAGAATGGTTGGGTCATTGTATATCTCGTCAGTGCGGCGACAGCATCGAATAGTAGTATTAGCTGACATATTTAGACAAGTGCATATCATCTTTTCACATTATTATTATATTACAGACACAGTTGCCAACTCTGAAGATAGCTCATCTTAAGTTTTAGAATAGAGTCATCTGTCAAGAACATTTAAACCACTGATTTATACATAATGATGCTAGGACGATCAGATATACAAGTTTGAAATCATAATTATTATTCTAGTTAGAAAAGCTGCATTGTTAGCCGATGAGGCTTCGAAAACTCTAGTGGATACAAAAACTCGTCCACTAGAGTTCTTCTATTACTTGTCTCGAAAAATGTTAATGTTCATATTATATACAGTATTATGCTGCTTAATATAGAAGCCTTTTTGCAAGGCACTAAAATGTATTGTGTTAATTATATATTAGACTTGGCTAAAGACACACGTCCTAGATAGCAACAGTTACCTAAAGATTGCAGCAACTAGAGACAATTTATGGCTTTGGTAATTTTAATTCTACCCCTATCTTGGCTAATGTCTTACTTTAGCAAAAGTTCAACGAAGCCGTTAAGGTTTATGTGACCGTGCACTTGTCCTCGCATTACAACGCTGCACGCAACGTATTTGTAGAACGGTCTGTCACCACTTAATGTGTCGTAAGTATGGAACATGGTAAAGATTTTGACATGTTTAACAGATGCGGGGTTAGGGGCGCTAAACCCTTTCCACTGGGAGAGGGCTGATATCATTAATAAAATCCCAATTATAGAGAAATGTAAAATTTTAATTAGCTTGGGGTTTTCGGGCAACCGTTACATAATCATAAAGTATCCTATAATTATTTAGAACTTTCTTAGACATTCGGTCATATCAAATCAAATTGTGGCTTTCATTTGGGCACATTTTAGGATTACGCTGATCTGTAACCCAGGTCTGGTCTTAAGGAGGCGGCTGTTTGGTTAGAGATATACTCATACGCATGTCTATAATTCGTAGCTTTTACATCATAATCTATTTTAGTGGTCTACACTATTCATAAAATATATTATTTAATTACTAGTTGTGCACCCTCGTTGAAACAAGTAAGCGTTCACCTTAAATTTCCAACGTTGTACAGGACGAGGCTATGTACGCACATAGCATAAATTCCTTTTAGCAAGATAACAATCCGCATCAAGTAAACAAAAAGATCAAAAAGTCTGCAATTTTATAAAACAATAAACTATTTTGATGAAGCAGGTGCGGTGCGTTATCAAATCTTATTCGAATTGCGTAAACACTTTTTACTTTGAATGACCGACTTTGATGAGTTTGTTCGGTCAGTAGTGAGTATATTGAAAACCTTTGCACATAGCAAACGAAAATATATTCAACAGTATTTTTATAAAGTCGAGTTAACACTTTAGATATTTATGTCTTTAAACGTTTATAATTAGAGGTTGCAATATAGACCTCCATTTAAATAAAACTTTATTTATTTCTGCGTCAGTTATTGCTTATATACATCATAATGCAGAGTTATTTTCTAGGAGGGGTCTGGCCTCAAATAGCGACGACCTGCACATAACCCTAGATTTTTGAGTTGGGATTTTAAGTTAAGTTGAGATCCTACATTCTAAGATGGACTCAGGTTACGGAGACTCCTCGCATGTATTATCCTTATATTATATATATTATCCTTATTTATATCCTCGCACTCTTTATTGCAGTATTTCTTAACATTCCGAATTAAATAACTAAGTAATGCATTATAAACATCACACTTTTTAATTCTTGTAAGTTCGTAAAGATTAATCGATAAACTTTTCAGTAATAGCTGCGTTCACTTCGGTTATAAAATCTCTGCCATTTAATGTATTCACTTTGTTCTTTGGTTGAATTTTAATAATATAAATTTTGTTCTCTTGCAGGAGAATTACAGTTACTATTTGCTACGTGTGTTTCTTCTAGATGAAAAATTATGCGTTGCAACTGTGCCCGAGGGAAAGTAGAGTTTGCTTGCCTATCCTGACCTGTCCTATCTAACTAAGCTTACAAAGGCATAAAATACTGACCATTTGTTCGAAATCAATATCATTGTGCTGCAGCTGCTTGGCCAGCAGCATGCTGTGCTGGAAGTGCACGTTGTCGTCGTCGGTGCCGTGCGCGAGCAAGTACTGTCGGCCGCGAAGCGCCTCCGCCTGTTGTATGACGTCAGCGCGATCGTAGCCCTCAGGGTTCGCTTGAGGAGTGTCCATGTAGCGTTCCGTGTACATCGTATCTGTAAGAGAGAAATTATTTGATATAAGAAATTAAATTACTATTATTGCAGCTGTTTACTTTATGTCTTATGTCCATCATCGTTGTTAAACCTACATGCATTCCTAAATTCAACAAAACGCAATCAGCGACATAGCCGTCAAAATATAAACAACATAGAGAGAAACAAAGTTACTTTCACAATTATAATATTAGTGTGGAAGTATGGATGTAACAAAACTTCCTGTCTGTTTATACCCGTATTAGTCTAGTTACGTCTGCTTGCAATCAAAACATACTTGGCTAAGCATTTTCAGTTTTCTATCAAGCTACCAGTATGTAACTTTATATAGGCTATAAGGCCAAAGAGATGACAGGTTGGCTTATGGCCAGCTTTATCGATATTATTAGACATAATAAAAAGCTATAAATTACCACTTTTAAAAGCAATAACAAAATAAACGTAAACCAATTCAGGATGTACGCGACTTTTAATTAAGTTCCTAGCTAATTAACCAGCGAGGCTTTCTCTTTATTTTGTACGGTTGGCCAGTCTTATCTACTTACCATAATAAAGCCATGAAGTGACCGGTGCGACGGCAGCTCCACACTTGAGCACCTTATCCTTGTCTTGTATGAGCATCATGGTAGAGGTGAACCCGCCGTAGCTCCAGCCCCATACACCGATCCGGTCCGGATCAATGAACGAGTACACACTGGCCAAGCTCCTGTAAAGGTTCATGAGATGAGCTATATTATTACAAAGTTTGATACTGATCGATGAAAAACATAAGTATTGAGTACTCTTCCGCATTTTACTGTTAGTCAATCGCAAAGATTGTAACAAAATATTACCTACAGGCTAACGTTTACGTGATTTATAATAACATAAAATCAGCCCTCTTCTCAGTACCTATGAGAAGAGTTAGGCCATAGTCTACCACGCTGGCCCAGTGCGGGTTGGTAGACTTCACATATCTTAAAAAACATTAAGCAGAACGTTCAGACATGCAGGTTTCCACACGATGTTTTCGTTGGCCTTTAAAGCAAGTGATAATTAACTATTTAATACGCACATAACTTCGTAAAGTAAGAGGTTTGTGTCCTGCGATCGACTTGAGACCTCTACGTGGCAGTCCAATGGTTTTTTACTACGTTATCGCTGCTATATCGTGAATTATACCAAATAAAATAAACTACTCTTTGTTATAAATTAATTAAACGTGAGCTTTTTATATTGACCATGCCTATTTGCAATGGTAAAACGTCCAAAACGTCGAAATAAACGGTAGAAATAAAATAATTGTCAACAACACCTCAATAAAATTCGAGAAAAAAGTAGTTTAATTTTAACTTTGAGGGATATTCAGTGAGGCACAAACAGTGTGAGCCACTTAAGCGCTCCTGTCACCCCGTGGCTCATATTCGCGCTCGTTATGGAGATTCAGTTAAACGACACGGGTATAACGTTATTTTTACGTAATCCAATCGTTTTCGGATGTTACGTTGCGCCGTGGCAATTGTGTAAAAGCTTTTTTAGTTTTTTTTATTTAAGTTTCACGGAGTAACTGTTTGTATCGATTTGTTGAATTCACTCTTTTATATTTAGCAGTGCGTAGTGATGATTGAAATCAAATTAGTAGCTGTTAACCTGGCATATCCTTTAGCAAAGTCCAAAATAAGCCTGAATAATAATTTAGACTGTTTTTGATTAGACCGAAAAACGAGCATTGGCCTCATTAAGAGGCGATGGTTTAGCTAAATATACCCTTTATCATGCTACGCCCTGATCAGCAAATACGAGAAGAGAAAATTTCGTTGGGGAGTTATACACAGTGTGATGGAAGCTGCAGTATAATACTTGATTTTGCGGATACCACAGATTCTGTATACATAATATACTTGGTTGGCTACGGAAATATATATAGTAGAAGCTTAAAATTTAAAATACTAAATTCACTACGCTATAATGTTGCACGTTATAATATTGTTTGCTTACTACTTAAATGTATATATATATGTACATATATATTGATACTAGCGGACCCGACAGATATTGTCCTGAAGACACGAAAAAATAACCAAATCTAAATCATTCTCGAATCGACTTGAACACACACAAAAAATTTCATCAATATCGGTCCAGCCGTTCAGGAGTTTAATTACAAACACAGGCACAGAAGATTTATATATATACTAGCTGTCCCGACAAACGGTTGTCCTGTACAGACAAAAATAAAAAACCAAATCTAAACCATCCTCGAATCCACTTGAACACACACAAAAAAATTCATTCAAATCGGTCCAGCCGTTTAGGAGGAATTCACTGTCAACATACATACAGAAGAATTATATATATAAAGATAAAGATGTACTATGATATGTACCCGGATCAAAAAAATAGCACTCGTGTTTCTAGACTGAAGTATGTACCTCGGTGCGCAAGGTTAATAAATACGACTACTTTTTAAAGGGTCTCCGGTTTGATTCACAGGTCGTTAAGAGTTGTTGAATATTACTATAAAAAAAGGCAGTAGCAGCATGAAGTGAGGAACAGGGTACAGTAAATGGCAATAGGCCTTTTATTACACGGGACTTAAAACCATAGTTGGTGAAAAGGCTGTGTACCCCTTAGAGAAAATACATATGATACTATTAAGTATGTGTTTCTTTATCTTTTACCTATCGTTAAAATAAAAATGAATATAAGTAGAATATTATAATAATATAATATTCTACCACATACACACAACACCATCTTGCCCAAACTAAGCAGAGCTTGTACTATGGGTAGGTACTAGACAATGGATAAACATACATATATACTTTTTTTTTGTAAATACATACATATTATACATAGAAACCCAGACCAAGACAAACATCCATGTTCATGCACACAAATATTTGTCTTGTGCGGGAATCGAACCCGCGACCTCAGGCGTGGCAGTCGGTTACACTATATAATACTTAAAAGTAACTAATAATATTGGAAAGGATATTTTTCCTGTAAGGCTTCCAACTTTACCTTAAAGACGCAATGCGACGTTAACTTACGTATAAGAAGAGAATACGTAATTGGCTTTTAGCTCATTAGCTTGAATGGCTTCAAATTAACTACTAAAACAAGAACGGTAAGACTCTTGAAAACTAAAGCAAACATTGCATTATTTTCATCTAGGACAAAATTATAATATTACACCTCGTTTATTTCAGGTAGGCGAGACAGGGATATTATGTACCTAACTTTCTAAAGGATGTACATATATAAAACATTATAGAGGAAAACCTAAATCACTATCTATCGAGAAGTACAGATGTTGTAAAGAATAGGTTGCCACTAAACATTTTCTAACAAACGATATAAAAATGCGTACATACATAGATGGTGTCATATAACCTAAAGGCTGATTTATTACTCGTAGTACAATTCAGTTGTCCGGTCAACCGGACTACGGATAAAAGAATTTATCCATGGTACAGTTAACCGTCGACATGTCGCCAGACATATTTGATACCACGTAACAGTGGATGAGCTTATTACCATCTACCGAGTACCGTACCAGACCCTATATATCTTCTTCTCCCTAGTCTTTATTATTCCCATGTCACTTGGGGTCGACTTTTCTGGTCTAACCGGATTTGACTCGATATCAGTTTTTACACGGAGCGGTTGCCACCTGGCCTCGGCAACCCGAAGGCTAACGATACCCTAAGGCTAGACCAATGTCAGGATATTATAGGGCACTGACTTCCAAGTAACGACTGCCATAGATGTTCATGGCAGCCGTCACCGACGGCTTACCGTGCTCTCCGAGGCACGGAGCAGGCGATAATTGTCAACCAAAACGCACATAATTTCGAAAAGTCATATAACTTCCGAAAGTCAGAGGTGCGTGACGTGGGTTCGAACCCGAGATCCTCCGCATTGCAGTCTGTTGGTCTCCCCACAGAGCTATCGCTGCTGTACCACAGCCTATATATAATAAATAATAATATAATAATTATTTATTTATTTTGTCATTATAAGGTTACATAAAAATAATACAATAAACGCACTTTAAACAATATTTACAGGTATTAATTAATCTATGACCCCCATTCTAGGAAATTCCTGTGCTATGAGAGTCATCCATCCGTCTGTATAACGAAGCTGAGAATTTTATTTTTTTTAAAGTCAATGACCGTCCTTTTTATAAATCCTGTATCGCGGGTGACTTTACAAACATTCAAACAATAGTCACAAAGGACACCTAGGCTGGAAACAACTATTTGTCAATCACACAAATGTTCGTGTTGAGCCCACAACAATCGGCACCGCGAGACAGTGGCGAGGCGACTACTGAAACCACAACACCATCCATGCAGTTTGACAGACCTAGTAACACTACTCTCTAACCCAGGGGTTGAATCTGATACCTCATAAGCCATAGTTTCATGTATTACGGCTGTGTCCCTAATAAAGTACCAAATTAACAAGTTATACTACCAGCGAATAGAACATCAACCCGATTTACACGTATTAAGTTGTCAAGTAGTTAACAAAATTTTAACTTAATTTCAAGTCTTTTAATGCATGTAAACAATGAATTTAGTAATAAGTAGCAAGTTAAAATTTAGCGTGCAACTAAACAGGCAGATTAGAAATGTTTCCTATGGTTAAGTTGGTAGGCGTGGCTACTACTAAACACGGTTGGACAGGTATGATTTTGTTAAAATTTAGTTAAACGAACAATTTGGCGGAGCGGTCGAGTTCAGTTTGTTTATTTAGTGTAAATTTATTTATCTGTATCTTATCTAATTTCTCACCCACAGTCTTTTAGGTATCGACATTTCTCTTATTATTTCGTCTTCATCAGGAATCTCCCTGAGTATAAAACGAATAATATCCGACCGTTGTTGATCGTCCGTCTTGACAGAACTAAAGAGCTTAACTATTAAGTACGTGTGGACACTTACTAAAAATTAAGTTACTTAAAATTAAGTTAAAATTTAGTTACTACTTAACAACTTAATACGTATAAATCAGCCTTTAGAGCTACAAATAGCAATCGCACTAGCAACTTCTATAACAAGATGATCATCAACTACACTCGGGTGCAATGAAATCGCACATGTGATATTTTTTTGCAAAATATTGATTATTTTTCTTTATATAAAAATAACCTATATTTTTTTAATATGGTGGTAAAGCTTGTTTCAATACCTATTTAATGATACCATATAAGCCGTTATAAGTTTATCCTACTGCCTAAAAGGTATTAACAACAAAAGAACCCTAAAATTACTCTCTTAGGTCACGGCAAACTGCCAGACTAATTGCAGGTATAAAAAGGCATATTTTGAGTAAAATGTCATCAGTTGCATCCCAACGCTTGAACTGAAAGGACGTCCAGTGACCACAGCTGCATTTATTAGAAGAAATTGGATACTACTTCGGAAAGAGCCGCTCAAGTCGTTGCTCTAATTGAAGCGAGCCAGAACCAGAGTGCTGTAGCTTGACAGCTGAATATCAGCCGACATTCAGTTCGTCGTGTCTACCAGCGCTATTGGGAGACTATGAACGACGACGAGGATCTGGTCGAGCCAGAGCTACAACTGAGCGCAACAATCGATTTCTCGTTGCTTTGCGAAATCGTCACCTGACTTCCGTTGATCTTGCGCATCGTCTCCAAGAGATGCGTGAAGTGGAAGTCAGCCGGTGAACGGTCAGAAGAAGAAATCTTCTTCGGCCGTTTGCCTGGCTTGCCTTGCTGGCCTATGCGCAGTCAGGGGCCACCTTCAGCAAGTGCTGAAGGTGGCCTGACTGCGCATAGGCCAGCAAACGGTTTTAAATTGACGAGAGCTCTCCGCCTGGTTCGTCTTCGATTTGCACGAGAACATGTTGACTGGACAGTCGACCAATGGAGAGCAGTCCTATTCTCAGACGAGTCCAGGATGTGTGTTCATGGCAATAATGGACGAGGACGGGTCTACAGAAGGCCTACAGAGAGATTTTCCCAGTTTTGTATCACGGAACGTGTTGCATACGGCTGTGGTTCGTGTATGTTCTGGGGAGGGATCTCTCTCGAAGCCAAAACTAAGCTTGTCTTCATCGCTGGGGCCAATATAAGTAGTCAAGACAAAGGACTAACTGCTCGGGGGTACATAGAGGAAGTTCTCCAGGAACATGTCGTACCATTTAGCGGTTTCGTTGGAGATAACTTCCTCCTTATGCATGACAATGCAAGATTCCATACCGCTGTTATTGTACGACAGTATCTTCAAGAGGTGGGTATTCCCATAATGGAGTGGCCAGCTCGGAGTCCGGACCTTAACCCGATCGAGCATTTATAGGACACGTTAAAAAGAAAAATAAGAGGCTGAAATATTGCTCCAACCAATCTCCAGGAGCTACAAACTGCGCTCAGTGAAGAATGGGACGCTATCCCACAAGACTCTATCCAACACTTGATAGAGTCGATGGAACACCGATGTCGAGCGGTAATTCGGGCAAGAGGGAGAGACTGCCTATTAATAAAGATATTTTTAGTAGAATTTGTGTTTCTTTTTAATTAATCCCCTAATTTTCAAACTTTGTTAGTTAAGCAAAAATCTTCCAATTTTTTTTCCGGCATTAATGTAAACTTATTACCGTTTATGTGGTGTCACTGAATAGGTATTGAAATATTATTTAATCCCATATTAAAAATATATGTATTTCTTTATTTGAAAATAAAGAAACAATATTTTTCAAAAATTGTTCACATGTGCGATTTCATTGCACCCGAGTGTACTTAACAAATGCGAAGTTGCATAATGTTTACTGTAACGACACTGTCTGTACACTGGAGAAAGTCCTGGCAACTAATTAGAATCGAATCACCTAGACCTCTCGTACCCAACAGAATGTTTTTTGGATTTGATATAGATCCTGTCTCTCAATCTATCTGTATGTTTGTTTAGAGGTTTGTAAACATCACACAAATGCGACTTAACGGCTCTAAACTAACTGTCATTACATTTAATCTAATTATATAAACAAACCTGATAGAACATAAAGTATTCTTAGTAAATTTCATCCGATTCAAGACCGTTGTTAATGGCGTGCTAAATCTTACTCGCATAGTCCTATAATACTTTGAAAGCTCGTGACAAGTTCAAAGGTACAAAGAGGCTTCAATCCTGGTTATTATAAACATCTACGAAATTCGATATGAAGAGTCAACCTACTAAAATATTCTGACAACTGGTCTGACTTTAGAATATTGTTAACTATATCAGTTGTGGGCACCTTACCACAAGATCTAAAAGCTATGTCATTGTATGCGCTAATGCGCTAAAATAATATAGCGCGTTACAAAGCATATAGCTTTGTCTAGTTCTCGCACATACCATGACAGGCTTAAAAAGATGGTGATAGGATAGGATCAGCAAGCAGTGTTCCCGACTAAATATTAGGTAATAAATAACTGAAAGCGGGTATTAAAGCGATCATGCTCGGCATTTACATACCTTATTTAAGACTGCGCCGAGCGTAATGTGCCAAAACAGGCGGTCACAGTTAAGTTGATAAAATCAAAACTTTTTGTTTAATACAAATTACACATTTACTATAACAATGAATGTGTTTACAATTACTCCGTGTAAAAACTTAAAATAATTAATATTTTCGCCTACAAAATAACGTAAATTTGCAAAATGCAAAAACAAAAGCTCGTGTTACGTGATTTTTAGATTATATCAGTAGAAATCTATCCTATTTTACAGCTTAAACGAAACATAAATAGTTATATTACAATTTGTCCGTCCCAAATATTTAAGTTATTGGTTGACAATAAAGATAGGTATATATTTATCAAAAAAGGACTTCAAATCCTCCATACAATTTTAATATAGCGGCCGCGCGTCTATTTGAATATCGAGCTATGCAGCTATTCAGTCCAACCGCGTCTTACGCTCGTCGCAGTCTTAAAGGCTTGACGTTTTGGCTAGATGTACAAGCCGTAGTATCAAGGAGTCTGCTTGTGACCACGGCCATTTAAATAAATGTTATAATATAGATTTGATAGGGATTGGCAGGGGATATCCACTAACAGGGTGATTTGGAAGTCTAAGGGAGAGGCTTTTGCCCAGCAGTGGGACATATAAAAGACAGAAGAAAAAAAAGACAGCTCACACACTAGGATTAATTCCTGTGTTGTATGAATCCTTGTAAAATCACCCACTTTGCAAAGATTCAAACAACGGACACAAAGCAGATTCAGAACAACTATTAATTTGTGCATCACACAAATGTTTGTTCCGCATAGGGATCGAACCTATAACATATAAACAAATATATGTACATAATATTGTATTACGTTTCCGCGAATGTTATTCATTAAAAATAAAACTCCTTTACACGGAACTTACCGCGTTGTTTATTTAACACTTTAGTACATAAATTTGAAACTGTTATACTACTATTATTAAACTTTACTACATTTTAAGCTAATTAAATTACTTAAACTATGTATAAAAATATTTATAAATAAATAAAAACACTCGGCGGCGTGGCAGCGGCAAGGTCGCCACTTAAACAACTACGCCAACCGTGCGACCACTTTTATTATACAGGGTGATTTTGAAATCGTGTAATTCCTTTTAACCACGCATTCTACTGGTGATATAGAATAACCCTGACCATATTTTTTCTTAATTAGAATAATGGTTTCGGCAAAATTAGAGTACAGATTTTTTTCATGAAATGATTTCAAATAATCATATTTTAACCACCTGACACAATCTTAATATTTTACTAATTTAAAAATAATAACATAACAATAACTGATGTCGTAAATAATAAGGGGCAATAAAAAGGACCGCCCGTTATTATTTACGACATTAATTATTAATATGATTTTTTATTTTAATTAGTAAAAAATTAAAATTGCCTCGGTTGGTTAACATATGACTATCTGACACCATTTCACGAAAAAAACGGAATAATAATTTGTCAAAAAAAATAAATCTAATTAAATAAAAATATGGTCAGGGTTATTGTATATCACCAGTAGAATGCGTGGTTAAAAGGAATTACACGATTTCAAAATCACCCTGTATATTGTGATACAAGAAAGTATACAATTGGTTATTATTACCAATATCCAGAATAATACCTATAATATTTTATTATAGGTATTATTCTGGAAATAGCCTGGACGACTTTGCTACGAAGTTATGTAATCCTTAACTACAAAATAAAGCTTCTACTGTTAACATACCTGATAATAGTGAGAGTATCGGTGACTTCCACGGTGCCGAGTGCATTGTTGACGGCGTGCATCGCCTCCACACCCATAGCTCCCGAGCCTCTTACATCTATGGCAGCCACAATAAAGCTTCTGTTGCTCGCTAAATACGTATTATAATATTCTGTAATCAAAATAAGATACTATCACATTGAGTACTGACTAAAGTAAGACATTACTAGTATTACTACCTAAAGCACTTCAAGTAGCGAGAGCTTCAAGTAGTATTGGTTTACAAAATGTTTCTTAACTTTATAATCACCGCAGCAAATATTATGATCTTTTAAAGCAGTCAACACGTCATATAAAATGTTGAATAGCACATTGTCAATAAATGACAAAGTAAACAATGACCAAAAATTATGGACTTTTCCAAACTTGCTTTTAACTTTATAACAAACAATAATAAAAACACAAGAGCCCACATTCTAAAGTTCGTATAATTTGTTTACATACCTAAATCAAAGTTGTCCTTCACCCTGCTAGTCCCTGGGCCAGAGTAGACCCTCACGACCATGGGATACTTCACTCCTGACTGCATATGCGGCGGTAATAGTAGCTTCACGTGTCCCATTAAATTCTCTCCCACGGACACCACGTTGAACAATAACATTGGCAGCTCGTACTGTTTAAGTTTATCTTTCAGTCTTGCGTTGTCTTTAATTATTCTGAAGTCATCTTCCTGTAAAGTCAACTTATTTAAGTACTGCTATCCGGCACTTAGTGAAACTAGTCGAAATATTAATATAGTTACTCTATGCCGTTGAATTACTTTTATGTTCTGAAAACTTTTATGTGAGAAGTAGTGTCCGCTATTTACAAAAAATCTGACTCAAAAAAGAGCTGATACACAATTTAACGCAAGCACTTGGAATAGGTCCTGTGTGGCAGGGAATTTCCAAAAATTCAAACAACGGACACATAGTCCGCTCAGGCTCATCAATTATTTGCGGATCACACAAATGGTAGTCCCGTGTGGGGATTGAACCCACAACACGTTTATTTATAGAAAATTCCTTAAATATAATTATGATGGCACGCAAAAGTTTATTTTAATCTAAGCTTCTGTCTATGAAAGTTATAATTAAATATAAAAAGATTTATTATTATAATGTAAGAACAAAACCTAGAACATTACCAATACATACATAAATCGATGTTTCATTTCCTTATTTACCTGGCTCTTGTACAAATAAATTTTCGGCGGGACATAACTGGAACTGCATGTCACTACACCATAGTTGCCTCCTGGTGAGAATGACGCTGTGACCCAATGGCACGCCGGTTCTCGACACGTGATACACCTCACTACGCCACCCGACGTCGCCCACATCTGTCTCAACCAGGGAACATTGCCAGGCGATACGATGTAGTAAACAGTGTCAGTCTCCTGATTCCATCCAACGATTTCAGTTACCGTAGAATTACCAGGACTCAAGTCTTCAGTCGTCAATGATTCGAAATTGAATCTGCTTGCATGAGGGAACCTCTGATCTCCATTGTACAAATGCTGTATCTCCACCATCCTGTGGCCAGAGCTATCGAAAAGCGGTTGTTTGACATCTAACCATCCATTTGGTTCTGTATGTTCACTAACTAAATTACATTTATCACGTTCTAAGTCGCAGTTGACTAGAATACTGATATTTTGTCGTCTGTTTAACCAGAGAACGATTAGATTCTGTTCGGCAGCCCAGTTGACTCTGGCTAAGTAATGCTCTAAGCCGACGATGTCGACGGGCGCTGGTATGGTCCATGGTTCGCTTCTAAGATCGTCCAGTTTGAAGACACGTAGAGCAACCCGCGGATTCGTTCGACCTACCTGCCAATAACAAATTGCTTTATTTAATATTGTTTAATTCTCATTCAATGCATACATACAAAGATGTAAAACACACTGAAATTGCCAGCTATAGACTTAAATCCCACGTAATAGAGGTCAAGCATATTGCCATTGAGAATTTCTTTACAGAAAATCTTAATTACCCTTTGCCCGACCCCGTAATCGAACCCGAATGCCTCATACAAAGCAGTCGCATACACTACCGCTGTGCTATCAAGGCAGCCTGATGCAATAACTTTATTAGAATCATTTAGTATATCATTGTAAGAAAAAGGGTTAAATTATTTTACCTTGGGATACTTGAATTGGACGATTTCAGGATACTGGTTATTGAAATCTGACGGCTCGCCATAGTACGGAAATATAGCAGAATCTACTTTCGTATCGTTGAATGACGCCACAGCCAAATATCTGCCGTTCTTAGAGAACCACATGGCTTCAGCTCCATTGAACATCTCCTCTGTAATAACAAACATATTGCCTTTCATATAAGCATTATTACATATACAAATTGAAATTATGTATTCACGACACGACTCAGTTACTTGACGCATCCACATGACAAACCGCTTGGCGAACGTTCATGCATGAGCAAGCATTTCCAATTAGTATTCGGAGGTATAAGGGGAAAATGTATTGCACAATTTTTTCGGATATTCGGATTTAATATCTCTCGATTTACTAATCAAAATAGTTCTCGATCGTAATTACATGCATGAATATTCCAGGACATCAATTATGACCAAACGTAATGGCGTATTATTTAAAAACGATGTGAAATAACTGATTTTAATCGCAACCATGAGAAAATTGGTTTTAGAAAAATACGGGTATGTTTTTATTGCGAGTTTCTATGTCTTACTTGTGTAAAAGGCAATTGACTATTATTTTCATCTCAATCAGATCTCAGCCTATGAAATAGCTATAAATCAGTTACATAATAATATGCCAATTTTAATTTTGTACGCCGGCCCTTACCGTCCTGTAAAGATTAATGGTTTGATAAAAAGTTTATCTAAACGTTATTATGCATTTAGCAACAGATGAAGGCTGCAGTATGACTAATCGGTTAACAGCTTCTCAGATGCTAATTCTGACGACCGTAACATGGACCAGATTTCGTTTGTTTAATAAACTATAATAGAACAACAACTTGCCGCCTTCTTTAGGGTCTCTTTTGATCACTACGTTGATTAGCTTGCTTATTTATATATATATATATCTTTTTGTTTATTGTTATGGTGGCTATATAAACATGACGTATATAGTTATGGAATATTTATCGACAGACCCTATTAAAAAGGAGTGGAAGATCGGATTAAAGAAAAGGAATGGTAGCGATACCTCCGGAACTTTTATCTAGCAGGGGACTACCTTCCCAGAATATCGACGTGAAATAGCAGTATTCCCACTGTTGTGTTTCGTTTGGTGAGTGAGAGTGCCGGAGGCCCAATCAACCTCTATTCCCCTTCCCACTCCTTCTTCTTCCCCACTTCCTTACCTAAAGGGTCGGCTACACGCAAGAGATGCCTTTGGTGTTGCAGGCATCCATAGGCTACGGTGACCACTGACCATCAGGTGGGCCGTATGCTTATTTGCTACCTTAGTTGTATAAAAAAATAAAAATACTTCTCTTACGCCACCGGCTTCCTCTGTAAAGGACCACTTTCCTAAGGTACCAACCTTCCTGACCCAGCTGGCTGACTCGTACTGCCACCAAATAAGTAGCAACACTGTACTTTAGTACTTGTACTTTGTAATTCTACTTCAGAGTACTTCGACTCATACTCATCGTATTAACCTGCCAGTTCGAAACTTCAATATCATGTTCTTACCTTCATAAAGCCAGTCAGGCACCCCGTGGTATATCTCTCCTGGCTTGCCATCTTTAGTCAGCACAACTACTTGACTAGGCTTCCTGACGTCACGCACGTAGTACACGTTGTTGTTCTTCACATAGGCCAGCGACCGACCCTTGCCCCAAACTGCTATTTGTAGAGGGCCATGGGCAAGCTTCAAAATTGATCTAGAGACAATTAAAAAATATATGTTATAGCTACACTATTACAAAAGCAGGATTAAAACATAGGCTTTTAAGCAAGATTTGTATGTATCACAAATGACCAGCCATGATTTTAATATAGCTCCTAACATTCATAATAGATATATGTAGGACTAGCTTTTACCTGCAGCTCCGTAATCATCAAATTTACCTATTTCTATAATTCTTTCTTAACGATCGACTACTATGCGGTATCAAATAAAACATGTAGAGCTTGGAGTTACAATTTAAAAAATTGCATTCTTTTTCGTGCAGGCGTTTTTACGTTATACGTGTACAAACATAAAGACAGACTTTATAGCTTTTATAAAGACACCTGGCATTATATTTTTATAATATTATCGACCAGTTACATTTTTATTATATGTATAGATACTAGCGTACACAAACGTACAAAAGAATAAAAAATTGCATTCTGTTTCGTGCAGGCGTTTTTGCGTTATACGTGTACAAACACAAAGACAGACTTTATAGCTTTTATAAAGGCACCTGGCATTATATAGTTACGTTTTTATTATATGTATAGATACTAGCGTACACAAACGTACAAAAGAACATATAAACTGTCTGTATGCGATTTATACAAACATTGCCATTACACTACTAATACTGAACACAACCAGAAACAAATACGCGATAACAAAATAATTCAAAATTAATTATTAATATCGTAATCAGGTAACTAGTCGTTAATAGGTAAATAATATTTTAATCCAATGACACATACTGTGAATAATTAATAATTACAAACTACATTAGGAAAGTACAGTTGAACGTACATGACCAACGCAAATAGCTGATTTTAATAAAATAACATATTTAGCAAACACTGTTTAACATAACAACAGGATAAAACCACACGATTTAAATAGCTAGCGGTCACCTAATTAAAATATATTTAGATATTATAAATTCTCATCATTCAAAGCACACACTCCTCCTTGCTCGCAATATACTTAGCAATAGGTATAAAGTTACTTCTTCACTTACTAAAGAGACTTTGTAACTTTGATATAAATTAAACAACAATAAATAGTCATAAATAGTTTTAAGTTATCTCAATGTACTACTAATACTCTATGGACCGAAAAGTCTGAAATAAATGTTTTGAATTGAATTGAATAAATACAATTAATGCATTGGCACAATTATAGTAATCCTATTGTAGTGAAACTTTAATGAAACGTATTGCGTATTATAAAAATACTGTGATATGCAAATTAAATTGACAAATATATTAAATAACTTTTTAATTAGGCCTAAATATCCCCGTAGATGTAAGCAGTGATGTATAATTGATTACCCACATTAGGTGTTAAAAGGTTTTTACAGGGTCGGCAACGCGCAAGTGATGGCTCTGGTATTGCAGGCGTCCATAGGCTACGGTGACCACTTACCATCAGATGGGCCGTATGCTTGTTTGCCACTTTAAATAATAATAATAATAAGACATAAACATTTCTCCCGTACTATGAATGTCTTATGTTAAATTAATCATTACTATCTAATATTATATTGAGAGACTATCGTTCTGAGAAGTGAAAATTCGTAATTTAATTACGCGAAATAGCACCTATAGATACCTATGCCAAAATAAAAAAGATCTTGACCATTTTCGTTACTACCATACCTATGCTATGGTAGGTACTCGAAAATGTTAATTGAACTCGAAACAGGAGAAATCAAATTATGAAGCATACTGAAAGGATATTTTCGGTATCCATAGTAGGTATGTCATGAAGCCATAATAGACCTAGTATAATTTGGCTAAGCACCGATATATTAATAAGAGTAAACTTATATATTAAGCATTTTCCAAGTTTTCCATTTACATATAATTTACGTTCCATTTTCTTATTTAAAAATCATAGCTACCTATGTGCATATTATGTAAAATTAATACATGGAAAACATGTAAGCTTTGCGTATTGAATGCGAATCGATTGTGTGCATTAATTACATTAATGATTTACAGCTATTAAAAGGCGCTGTGAAATAATCGATTACATAATTATGTTTACATGCCTCAGCTACATACTATATTTTTATAATATTGCCAATCGTTGCATTAAACGCAAATACAAGACGTCTTTTTTTTAAAGTCAACTCCCGCTCTTGGCGTCATTCCTGTGTAGCCCCCCACTTTACAAACATTCAAACAACGGACACAAAGAACACCCGTTCTTTGTGTCCGTTGTTTGAATGTCTATTCAGAACAACCATTTATATCCATAAAAACTATAATTTATATTATATTTCTTTATTTTATATATTTATATCCATAAATACTAAACTTTGTGTGATCCCACACAAAGTTTTGTCTCGTGTTGGATTCGAACCCACAGTGGCAGTGGCGAGGAGTAGAGATAAATGCATACTTATGTAAAGTATTTCTGCGTCTTTAACGTGTGGCTAAACTGATTTAAAATATAGTCACACGTGCACAAGGTGTTAGTGAAGATTGTTTTATATAAGTAGCGAGAGAATCTAGTATATTTGCTATGAAGTGTGCAGTTTCTATTTACTCGCATCTAAATCTTTCTAAGTAACACACAATTTTAATCAGGCTTGCGTAATAACAAATTACCTGTCTATAAACTGTAACGTAACAATGATAGTTGAATAAATTAATAAAAGTTTAAAAACTATAACCCGTCTACGTAAAATAGGTTCAGTAGTTTAGGCGCTACGGCGGAACATACAAACATACATACCCAGACTGCCAAAATCATTACCCTTCCTTTTGGCTTCGGCGTAGTCGGGTAAAAAAGATAACAGTTGTTAAGCATTAAGCAAGTATAGGCTCCGTTAACCATTTCCAGTAAACATTCAACCATTCAGTATTCAAAAAAGCATTAATATTCGATAAATATGGTTATATTAACCACAAATATTAATTAAATCGTTGAACTACTACGCGTATTAATTTAAAGTCAAAAAGTAGACTAATTTGTGCGTTGTTTTATTGATTCGACTTTCATAAAACGCTTGTAAACAATTTATGTACAGAAAGTTAGGTGTCTCATTGTTTTAAATTTTTACTATTTGGATCATGATACTACTTTAAAAACTTAATAAGTAATTGGAACGATAACGCACGCAATATTTTAAACTTAAACTATCTTTCAAATTCTAGTGTAGTTAATATCTATGAAGCTAAGCTAGTGATAAGTAATTTCACTGCTAAAAATAGCACGTTATTCGAAAATAGTGTGCTATTTTTATAACATAGTGCATGGATTACAAGCTATTTTGTCACATGCAGCGGTTCATTTCCGCGGCACCTTCTCGTTTGTGCTACTTACTTGTTATCAAGGTCGTAAATCCAATACTCGGCGGTGCTCGAATACCTGTAAAGCTGAAATTGAAAGTAGAATTTAATCACGTGCACATTAAACATACAAGTTGTTTAAGGATGTCACGTAAAAGGTTAGGAAGAAATAAGAGCGATGTATGCCAAAGAAAACTAATATTTCCTTGCTGTAATGTAAAAAGATACGCATGTCACTAAATATTTTTCTTAAAATTGGATGCTTAATCAAAGGACTGCTTATAACAAAGAAAGAAGTAATACTATACTATAATAATTATTATTATTATAAAAATATTATTATAAAGAAGTCGTACTACTTCTTTATAATAATATTTTATTATCAGAGAAGATTATTGTAAGATTTGCATATAAAAGTAATTTTCGGTAAGAAATATGAGAATACGAAACAAACATTGCCGATATAGTATTTTTGAGACAAATCTTATATTTATAGTAGGTACTCACAAATGTATTCTTTACTGAAGTAAACAAATAATTAAATTAAACGAGATTTTTCTCATATGCGAGCAGAAGCTCAATACCTCATATAACAATTAAAAAACTATTTTCTAGTATATACTTATATTTATTGTCGTATCATCACGAAAATATAGATTCCTTGAATATGATACGTCATTTTTATTTATGATATCAGGAGTCACATGTGATGACAACCCTATACTTTAAGATATGTAGGCATGTTAGTTCCACACCTCTACTACGAGCACATTATGTCAATTAACTTTATCATAACGAGGTCGCTTGTTAATGGAAAAACATATTATACGGCATAGATGCAACAATGCATTTTGTGCTAATGGTTTCAACAAGAATAGGTAAATGTCATTATTTACTACGGTATTTTACTGTGAAGTATAAACATGATAAGAAAGACCAATTAAAATACTTTACTACAATTTGTATGTTGCTTGTCGATGCTGTTTTTCCTAATTTAGCTAATTGTATTACATTGTCGGCCACGGTTTCGTATGCCTGGTATTTACATCTAAAATTCAATTTACAAAAACATGTCAAATGTTTTTTGAACTAGCGAAACACTCAAATGGGTGTATTTTTTCATAATTATCGTTTATTCATGCCTTCATCTATCTTCGTTACATAATAACGTTACGTAATAAGACATATTTTTCTTCAGACATAACACCATGTCTTGGTACTATGTGTGGATAACAAAATTTTGCCCCATGTGACCAAACTCATGGCAGTCAGCTCAAAGACAGAGACGAAACGAACACTTAAACTTTTAAGACAAAAGATTGCACTTCATTATAATAAAAATAAATCCAAATATAGTTTCCCATACACAAGTAAGTTTTGATGCATATAGCCATACGCCTAGCCATACTACTAGAATCAACACTAAGTTCACAAATGGAGTAAACACTCAGGTTATTTAAATACTATTTTCTGTGGCATCACAACATCTATTTAAATGTCAAGGAAAACAAAATATCTTCACCAATTACGTTCGCACGACGCTATAACAATAACATTGAATTAAAAAAAATGGTTTGGCCTTTACGCAAGTATTGTTTTATTGCCCTTTTGACGTCACTATACCTACCGTTGAGAACAACGCGGACACATCAATTATTGAGGCCCTCGCCTTACACCGGATAAACAAAATGTACGATAGTATCTGCGAATTAGTAATATTTATCAGCGCAGTATTGTAAAGATATAGATAGCCTAGAATCTGATGCTAAATCTAAAAACAGTCTAGCACCGTTGTAAGGTACCTACAAATTGCAATATTCTTAAAATACTTAGTACCTTTGTTGTATTAAATGTGCTTTTTATAATAGTAAGCTTGCACACAACGTGTGGATCTGTCTTACCACGAGTCCGTTCGTTGGACAATAAATAAGACCATAGGTAAAACTATGATATATATACATAAATATTCCTCAGTAATCTTTAAAAATGTTTTGTGCTTGCCGAAGATTCTAAATCCAAATTTTTAAAAAACTATCTCTATTAAAGGAATGTGGGCAACGTTTCTCTCATCATCCACGTATTTACCCGTTTTCTCCAGAAATAATGACATTATGACAAAAATTATTAGTAGGTACATATGTAATTCATATCTACCACTACCATGTTCTTATTTTATTTTATTTTTAGCGTTCTCCATAGTTCAATTATTATATGGATTCTTAGTCCTTCTCGGATTCTTAGTTCCTAGCCCTAGCACAATAGCAAAAGATCTGTTGAAATAGCTGCTACAAATCTTTTGATGCTCTATTCTCTTCTTACATGCCTTTCAATAAATGAAGAGTATTTCAAATAAAACAAATAAGTTTACTAAAATATATAACTTACATAAGACCCAAAGTGAATCAAGTAATTTATTTTCAGAAATAGTAGAGTCAGTGTTGGTTAGAAATGCGCAACTGAATATTATTTATTAAGAAATGTGAATCTGCCACGGACACGCTGCATTACATTTATATATTAATATGTGAAGAGAAAACATCGTACCCCTTTTTAAGCATATTGCGCGCAAGTAGGAGTGTGAAATTAAGCATAGTTACAGTTTATATGAAATAGGAGTGCAGTATGGTAACATAAAAAATAAATTAATTACGATTGAATTTCGACTAGCTAAAAATACTATTCATCGCCCATTTATTTTTTTACCGTACAAAAACAACCTTCGCTCAAACCGTGTGAGATTTACAATGAGCAACACAAGTATTTTATATAATCCAAGCCTCGATGGCGTAGTGGTTAGTGTAACCAACTGCCACGCCTGAGGTCGCGGGTTCAATTCCCGCACAAGACAAATATTTGTGTGCATGAACATGGATGTTTGTCTTGGTCTGGGTGTTTCTATGTATAATATGTATGTATTTACAAAAAAAAAAGTATATATGTATGTTTATCCATTGTCTAGTATCCATAGTACAAGCTCTGCTTAGTTTGGGCTAGATAGTGTTGTGTGTATGTGGTAGAATATTATTATTATTATTATTATTATCTTCTCCATATTATAGCTATCAAAACTATATTTTCTTAAATTCCAAAATATACAGCCAATGGAAATGGGTATAGACTTATGCTATTGACTATATTAAACCAAGGTGAAAGTGACACAAGTCTTGTCTACCTTCGTGGATATACTAAATAGGTCGTGGGCCACATACGTGACGATTAAAATAATCATTGGTATTGCTGGATAGTATATGTATATTAAAGAAAGAGATTTTAGTTAGGAAACTATACAGTAGATTTATATTATTATTTATTTAAAAAAGATAACTCTTTTATTAGTGATCATATATCGCGGTGAAGTTTACAAAAATACAATTAACGGTCTTGTGGACATCAAAAATAATTACTTATGTCGTGTGATATTCAAACCCACAACACTTGACACTGCAGCAGCGGGGCGGCCGATTGCTCACTGCGCTATCCGTACAGTATTAGCGAATAGAGGCGAGAGCGCTAATATTATTGCGAATATTCTTATATCCAGTTGATTACTTCACTTAAGTAATTATGACGTAATGACGGTAATGATTGTGTTAAACTAACTAACCAGACGTCAAACTGAACGACAGTTGAGCGAGCAAAACGGACATCGTAAAATAAAAAATGGGTATTATCCCCATTCTTACATATCTATTACAAAACGCTATTGCGATGATAATGCTGCAGTAATAGTATAGACTTATTATCACTTACTACGATTATTAGTTATAAATTACCTAATCGAAATTCGCCAAGTAGAACGTAGCCAGCGTGTCAAGAATTACGAGAGCGAACGTACAGTAGATGTTTAGTTTACCTAAATATTTACTCAGCCAGTCGCGCCAATAAAGCTGTATACATACATACATAGCCTCACGGCAGCATCCTGGAAGAGGAGACAGAAGTATTCCACCCTCATATCGCCAGCTTTGGTTTTAAGTTACGTCCCACGTAATAACCGTCGAGCCTCTTCCTGTCTAACGGAAACGGTTCCCGACCAACCTAATAACACTTTGCCAGGCCCGGGAATCGAACCCATTATCTCATGCACAGCAGTCGCGTACACTACCGTTGCCCTACCGAGGCAGTCTAACAAACTTTTATTCGTATAAAGGTTTATATAATTACGTAATTTAAAACGCATGCTGTTTTTCTCTATTGAAGTAAAATAAAGGGTGATGCCGATACTTTTAACTTATGAATGATTGCTATTTGGAGATTGTGAAACAGGGTTTTTAATCAAAGAATTAGTCACGCCTTGACCTGAAGTATTAGATAACGAGCGACTCGAGTGACTGTATGTCGCAACCCGCTACTCTTATGTCTATCGAGTGAACGGAGTTACTGTGCACTGTTGCTAAATGTTGCATAAATACAAGCAAGTCAACATTACAAACATTATATGACTCTATTTTGCCAACATTATTTAATTTTTGTTTTATAAAGACGACAACTGCTGCTCTAGGAATAATACCTGTATTTTGGCAGACTTTACAAACATTCAAGCAATAGTCAAACCCCATATTTTGTCCAGCTTGGGATTTAAAAGCGCGAAAACTCGGCGTAGTGTAAGTAGCGAGGCAACTATGCTATCCAATCCATATATTAAATGTATTACTATACTGGTCGTACAAAGTAAAATAAAGGCCAGGTTCAATTACCAGATTATATTAATAAATACTCATTGTGTCGCAGAAAGCTTTACAAACATTAAACCAAGTGTAACAAAGAACATAGAAATTCTTTGTTTAAAAAGCACACTGGTGTCCTATAACCACATTTTGCAATGTAATAAAAACTGTTTAAGAAAAACTGCTGCTATTGACAGAAAATTCCAATAACACGATACCCGACCCGAAAATCGTATCTGGGACCTCGTGTCGTCGCATTCACTACCACTGTGCCACAGAAATCGGCAAAATTTAATATAATGTGGGTGTTTATAGACAAAGAGCATTCTTAGCAATCAACGCTGGAACCGGCAACTATGGTACACCGATAGCAGAGCAGACTCGCTTCATACAGTTTACTAAGAACAGCAACAATCGTGGTTACAGTTAAGAAGGTTAAAGAAAAACGACTAACCGGTTAACTAACTGGTACTTTTAACCGGTTAATAGACTGCACGGATTAGCTTTATACTAAACTGTCTGGCATTGGCAAGGCCAACCAATTCACTGTGCCGAATATAAAATAATATCACATCAATATTATGTATCTAATGTAATGATATGTTGAATTTAATATCACTTCCGTTCATGGATCATTATTATAATCAACTGTAGTATTAAAAACATTTGACTGACAGATATTTGCATCGATACCTAGTGTGTCAAATGTCGTTCTGCTTATGCACTGAACTGTAGATGATCTGTAGGCTAATTCACGTAATTAAATAAGTTCAGTTGCAGTGTAGTTGCAGTTAAGTTTCGATCAAAACAGCCCTTTTCGTATTCTCTTAATTTAGACAACGGCTGTAAGATACGCTCGCGTCAAGTTCGCGTCACGCGAGCGGTTTAGAGTATTCTACTGCTGCGCGTTTTATGTGCGTGATTCAGATCGCAACTTGATCGGTATTCACCTATTCATTCGACGTCTCAAATGATAGTTTAGTCCGATCAACGTGAAACGTTAAACGTAATCGATCCCATGCGATTACTTGGTGGGTAAATTTAACTGATGTAATGGCCCAAAGGCCTTAAAGCCATGCCAAAAGTATTACATAGTAGGTACATACGACTGACGTACAGTTGACGCGCAGCACACACGCAGTTTACGCATAGCTTACGTGCAGCTAAACAATTACAAGAAAAACATTTTGCATTAAGACGTAAACTTAATTGCAACTGCACCGCAACTTGATCGGCGCGTCAAGAAATTACGTGAATTAGCCTATTGAGCTTATGAAATAGTCGCTTTAGCGCAAAACGATCAATTAGTGAGTAAAACCAATGTTGCCACCATGATACAAAAAGGTACCATTGACGTAACCATTTTATAAAAAAGCATCACAATTTTCACTATCTCGAAAAGCATGTAACATCATACTACCATGAGCATTTATGGCATTTGATATAGAAATTAAGCTTCTAACCGCAAATTTACTTGCATCTCGTCAAACCCTACAATATCGTTACTTTTTTTATAAGCAGATATTTTATTGATATAGGCATATGTATATGTATACATGTATGTATATAAAAAAGAATAATACCAAACATTTTTGCCGGTAAGTATTTATGAATGGAATAATTTTAGTTCATTAGACCAATAACTAAATAAAATAGCGGAAATCCTTGATATTAATTGATTTCAAACGACATCTGGCATTTTATTTAGTCATAAGGATATTACTGCCGTGCACTATCTTAAAAAAAGTTAAGCGATATGAGGACGCATATGGTTAAACGGCATTAGGTAGCGGAGCGCAGGTCATACAAAAATGTCTAGGTATTTCGCAAGAATTAGACCTCTAGTTAATTCCATATCAGCAAATCCCCTACAATACGATTCATGACAAAATATATCTTGTTTAACTATTTCACACATTACACTGTACAGGGAAATTAATTTATTGTACTTGTTTGCATACTTGGGTAACAGAGCTGAAACATCTAATGAGTGTGGCTGCCATAAATACTTTGTACGGCTATTGTGCACAAGAACATTACACTACGAGTAACTACTACGTACACCAGATACGCCTACCATTTTTAATTACACTTTGAGTTGTTGAATACTTCTATTGCTTAGAGAAACATGTTAAGCTTTCGCTTCGAATAATTAAACGCATTCGTTAGCATGATACGAGAACTAATATTTACACAAGCAGTCAGTTTACACGGACATGTATTGAAAAATTAAATGTTACGATATTAATTATTTCACCCAAGATTTCTTGCATAAGTAAGTAGCTAATCTTAAGTTCTCTTTGGAAACCAGGCTATTAAAGACAATCGTACAGTATTTATGGCAGCCACACTCATAAGAAATTGACAATCAAGGCTATATAAAAAGAGACGTATATATGTACTTACTATATACGTACTACAAATGTGCATATAACTTCTGGTATTGTTGATTATGAAACATTTCTAAGTTTACGTAACGTTTAACTATGTGACCATACGTCAGTCAAAATTCATGATAACTCCACTTATATAAACATTAACATCTCATTAGGTATATGCTTAAATTGGCGATGTGATTGATACTCTAAAAAGTATGGACAGAAATTAATAACAAAGCACGTAAATTATAGTTGACAAAATCATAAATGGCGCGATATCGAAATAAGTAACATTTTAATTGCTTATTGAACTACGTTATTAGTCGTAAAACGAAAGAAGGAAAAGATACGAATAAATTCCATAGCCGAATTCTACATAAATGTTAAAACAGCGGTCACAGAATTTCGAAACCTTTTCATAACCCGCTAGGGATATACGAAAGGTAATAGTTGAGGAATTTTCCCCATCGTAGGGAATCCCAGCGACGGGGCTCTTCGCAAGTAAGAGATGCCAAAAACCAGTCCGCAAAAGGTGTTTCGACCCTTTCTTGTCGACGAGCATTGTAAAAGGGGTCGGTGTAATATTCCTGTTACATCGATTGGTCAATATGCCGACGTTTACTCTCACATTTTCCTTTTTGCTATACATAGTTACTCTCACATTTTCCTTTTTGCTATACATAGGCTTTATAACATTATCTATAACGTGACTACGAATGTGTGGTATACTATTTACCTAATCGTGATCCATTAAGTTTCATTTGGTTACCTAACCACTAGAAAGGAACGCAAGGATGATTAAAAATCAGGAGAAGCGATCATAAATTGTCTTTGAAGTAATTAGAAAAATACTCGCGATAAATCACAAGCTGTTTTAATTTTAGGTATCATTCAAATAGTATCATCGACGACCTTTGTCTACCGAGACAGATTAATACAACTAAATATTTTAAACTACATAAACTTTATATTTATGGCATTTAAAAAATAAAAGATCATTATAGTTTAGCGCATCTAGTAAAAAAAAAATATGTGATACCAAACTTTCTATTATAAACTACAGGAAACGTGAGATTTGTTTATAAAAGATGATAATAAATGAATACATTCAAAATGATTAAATGTCTCACCAATTGTTGCAAAAAATAATGGTACCACATTCTTAACATATCTTTTAATGCACCTTGAGGAAAAAGTGGGAACGGTAATAAAACGCCGGATTTACGAGGGCCTGCATTTATTACTAAAACAAAACTTGTTAGGGCAAAAAACCGTTAAGCAAGAATAATAAAGATATTTTAAAATTCCAACAGAAATAATAAATGTTATGGATGACGGCATAAAACTAATCAAGAACAGAAAAATCTTCGGTAGGCTTAACTAATGAAGTTAAGATTGGAAGCCAGCAACATGAGGGAAACTGTTACGTAATTGCTTATGACGGTATGTTCGATAAATGTGGTATTATGACACTGTACCGTAGTAGGTATATCGCTCATGAATGGATTAAAAAATGTATTACCTACTGGCTAATATTATATGCGATATGGTTTTATATATAATACGCAAGATGCTGTAAGATGTCGGAGATAACTGAAGGAATGTAACGATACGGCAAATATTTGCTTATCTTATAAGTATCCAGGCGGAGCCATGAGCGTATGTAGTAAGTAATTAGTGTAAATATAATACTCACTTTTTGTCTGTTTGTAGTAAGTATCAAATACTTATGGTTTTCGGAGAATGTAGACACCGAGTAGTTCTTCAGGTTTGCCTGAAAATAGAAAAGATACATTTAAATATAGTGAAATTAGTTTAATTTGTCCGCAATATAATATGCCAGCGTTGACCAGCTTGCCTGATATAATTATGCAGTGTATTGTGGTGGTGGACAATGGAAAACAATGGAACATATCTAATCACCATCACAAAGACTACTGCTGCACGCTATGTTATTTTTATATACGTCTATGGTGGCAAACACTGGCCTGATACCGAGCGAATAACCTAAAAACGCTCGCAACGCAAAGGATATCACTTATGCGTCTCTGCCAAAACGGAGTCCTCTACCAGCACAAATGATAATGTCTGATGAATGATGAAAGTCCTACTGACCGCAGAACAAATCACGAGGTTACTTAAAAAGGATATTGCAAAGGTACTCCTCGTCGACAGTGATCCAGTTCTGAGCGAATATTACATTGTGTCGTATCTTATTTAATTTGTTATGCGATACTTACTAAGTCTTCGTCATCTAGAATGGGTGTGTAAGTATCTGCAGTCGCGTCGTACTTCCACACTCCGAGTCCGTGTTCTCTGTATATGTATTCTGTGTCTGAAATAATACAAATACATTAATGCGCTATTATACCTCCGAAACAGTAGACAGATGTATATATACAGTCACGAGGCTTTTGCAGACTACTGAGCTCATTTCCAAACTCCGTGCTGCTAAGAAGAATTACTATTACCTAACATAAAATCCCATAAACCAAACTGATCCAATTATCGGACCTGAGATCTTACAATCGCATACAAACTTATGCCATGCGAACAATGACACTCTTTAAACAGTTACTTATTATTATAACATAAGCGTGAGTAAACCTGTATGAAATAACGAATGCTTCCTGCACTTAGTGACGAAAATTGTGAGGGCTCTTTTATAAAGACCCAGTAGTGGATAGCAATTGGTTCATTAACTAATACCGCTAAAGAACATAGCTTGTCGTCGAGAAAGTGGTTTGCCTTGTCAACTACCTCGGCCGAGTGCATCTGGTGTAACGGGTTCTATTATGCACAGAACTAAAACTTAACCGGTCCTAAAGTATTTATCCAGATTACTGTCACTTTGTGTCAATTATTTTCTACAAGGCATTTTATATCTTAAGCAGCTAGGAACGCAAATCATTTTATAAAATAGATAAAGAGAGACACGGTGACGCAACGGGCAGAACATTAACGCAAAGAAGCACGAAGCAGCAGAAGACTTGTTATAGATGAGTACACAAATTTTATCCCGTAGGATGACAGAACCAGCAATCCTATGCCTATATATATTTTTTAAAAGAATACATTCGCACTAGGAATAACTACTGCATCGCGGGGGACTTTACAAACACTCAAACAACTGACACAAAAAAAATCTAGACTCGGAACAACCATTTGTGGATCACACAAAGATGTGGGATTCGAACCTACTACACTCGGCACCGTGGCAGTGGCGCGCGTAGCGACCACTTAAACGATTACGCCAATCATGCAGTCATCCAAAATCGTAAATTCCTAACGATTACCAAAACTGGATCGGTATAAATATTTATATCATCAATTAATACACAAAACAGATTAAGTAATATGGTGAGATAAGATTTCAATTATATTTATAAGAACTAGCGGTCGCCTGATGGTCAAAATTCGACCAAAATTCCTAAGCTTTCTACTTTGTTTTCTGTTTTTCTCTATTACATATAAATAAGGTATAGGTAACCATATTTTCAAAGAATTATTGTACGACGTCAGACGAACAATGTCGAAATACTACGAACGCGATTCGACTGCGTGTGTCAGATGCATGGTTATGTGCGTATAGTGTTTTTTCATTAATTGAATGTATTTCTAATGCTTATTTTATAAAAATATTAGGATTCGCCCCTCCTTTTCCATACAAACTTTAACTGTGCTAAATTTAAAACCTTTTTGCTTCACGTATTAATATATAAATTCCAAAGAAACGTCTAATATAGTCTTTAGTCTAGTGACTCAATAAAGTGGGTAATTCATTGACGTCTATGTTTTACCAATTGTTTTCTAATAATAATATAACGACGTAAAAAAGTCACTGACCAGGTGATGTTAAACCATTTTTTTATACAAATTCCTTTAGCATGTTTTTATAAAAGATAGCACTCATTAATCATTATTAGTATCTAAAAGATAAATATCAAAGATAAGATAAGATAAAAGACAAAAAGCTATGACCTGTACTAACACTGACTGATTTTATGAACACGTAACACTCGAACGCACATCGATAGTTTATGCGATTGCTGTGCGTATGCGTAAGACAACGTGATATTTGGAATTTTCCGTCAAAAATGTCTTAGTAACAGCACCCGAGCCTGTAACTATGCCCGTTAGATAATAATTAGCTCGTCTTCTATTTCTTGGACTAAAACGGCTGCGTTTAAATCCACGGCCGATAACTTCTATTATGGCGTGGCCATCTACCGGGCTGGGCATTATATTATATACCAGCTTTTGCTCGCGGCTTCGCTCGCTTAAAAGTAGGTTAGGTTAGGTGTAACAATACTTGCTTTAAATAAAATATAACCTATATTACTCGGTGGTAATATCGCTTCCTAAAGGTGAAAGAATATTTGAAATCGGTTCAGTAATTTTTGAATTAAACCTTCACAAACAAAAAACTAATATTTTCTAGGAAACAGACCGGTGACACGAATATAAAAAGATGGTAAAATGTGGGTGTGATATCTCTGTCTATCTGTTCGTCAATATAGGCTTGAGACTATCTATAACGTTATATAAGTATGAACACAAAAGTGCATTTGTTTGTGTTCATATCGTCATGTCGAAAAGCTACAAAAATGTTTATGATTTTTTAATGAAGTCAATATGAAAGACATCTGTACCTACTAGGAATAATTATGAAATATAAACATAAATATATTATTTATAATATGACAATGCTGGTGAGATAATTATTCTTTGTACACCGCTCGAGTGAAGCTACAAGCATTTATATATCTTGTGGTGCGGTGAAAGCGATGACCTAGGGTCTTGAAATGTCATCGGTCAATTGCAAGTCGACTTGCATAATTCGTATTTTGCATCAGGATTGATTTACCAACCGCAGGCTGCAGTTGTAGTACATTCATATGATTATCCAATACTGCACACGCTATCAAAAATAGTTTAGATTCATACAAAAAAAATTATAAGTTAAACTTATAATTTTTTTTTTGTCTATGCTAGAAAATACTTTTTGTGTTTAAGGAAATAAATAGGTAGGTAGAGTAAAATGTATTTTTGTGCTTTGAGAAAAACCATGACACATACATACAAATAATTTTCATTAGAGTTGCGGTTTGACACAAGAAATATTTGAAGATATTGTCAAATCTCTGTGAATCAAAATGTTATCTAGTCTATCGAATTCTAAGAACGTTTAAGAATTTAATAAATTATATAAATTTCCTTAGCTAGCATTCATTTCACAAGATTTTATTTTATTTTAATAATATTCTATCACATACACACAACACCTCGATGGCGTAGTGGTTAGTGTAACCGACTGCCACGCCTGAGGTCGCGGGTTCGATCCCGCATAAGTCAAACATTTGTGTGCGGACATGGATGTTTGTCTTGGTCTGGGTGTTTCTATGTATAATAGGTATGTATTAACAAAAAAAAGTTTTTTTGTATGTTTATCCATTGTCTAGCACTCATAGTACAAGCTCTGCTTAGTTTGTGCTAGATAGTGTTGTGTGTATGTGATATAATATTAAAAATATATATAATATTACTTATTAATTTTGGCAGAAATGAAAATTGGGACCGGTTGATAGATAGATACCTGAAATCCATTTTATAGCTAGTTGTTCAGGGAAGAATCCGATGGTCAATGGTATTAGCTCCTCCAAACTAAAAGTCTTTAGGCCAGAACGTAAGTACGGCGATGACTCCGTGTGACTGCTCAGCAACGCCAAAACTAAGGTGATGACCGTTTTCACCGCCTGAAACAAAATAAAATGATATATTAAAATAAGAAACTTTGTATATGTTGTATTTCTTGAAGGTGTACAGAGCCATGGACACATCGGAATGCCACATGCTATGATTTGCCACGGAAGCATATAATAATAACATTCTATCGCTGCATTAATAAAAATAGCCTATAACATCTTCTAATCTTCTATAAAATTGATTTAACGGAACAAATCGATTAAATCAGGCTTCTTATCATAAATATGAAAATTTGTTTAATAGAGTTTTGCTACGGTGACTTTTATTTCATAATAAATCTTGGACAAGTTCAAGGAACAACCTTAAGATAGTTATGAGTTCAACAGAATAACCTTATAAAGCGGAGTTCAAACAAAAACGATCGCAAGTTACGCATTAGCAATGCAATGCCTCGATTTTCTCAATACATAAACGTCGAACGTATCTGATCAGCTGATCACTAATGAGCGATCATTTGCTTGCAAATTCACTTTACTAGGAACCCGCGTAACCACGATAACCAGAACATTATGACATTTAAGGATTAAAGGTCCGTTGATTAACTACTTATAATAAAAGTAATATTAATTATGTAGATAAAGTCTAATAAAACGGTAGCTTAATTAAATAAAAAGATGATTAAAGGTGATCAAATTTGCATAGCAAACGTGGCTTATGCAAAAGAATAACAAATATAGCCAGTATATTATGGTAGCAAGCATCCAGGACAAACTAAAAGCAAATTATACTAGAAGCTGCCATATCATATGCAGTTCAGACTAGTGACGTGCATTTGAATGATATTATAACACATACGTATGTGCAGGACATGAGACCGATACACAACGCATATGTTTATGTATAATGTTGAAACATATTATAAGCAGCGGTAGCCCATTGGATTATGGCATTGGACTTGCGATCGAGAGGTCGTGGGTTCGAATCACACCCATTGCACTACTGACTTTAACTCAATCTTATCACAAGCATTCTAGCTTAGCTGGAGGGGTTAACAAGAATACTAGTTACTTGAAACCCAAATTGCTAGTAATATTCTTTTTTCATTATAAACAAAAATAAAATAATTAAATATTCGAATATATTTCGAATGAAAATTGTGCATCGATAGTTCGCACTACTATATAGGTTAAGAAAAAGACTTTTTGATTGCAACCAGGATCTAAAATAGTCTATTTATACGAATTGATAAAAATAATAATCACAAAGCTATAAACAAATTCTGCTATGGCTCATTTTCCTCTTGTTATCAATTTAACTTCCGTTTGGGACCAATCATTATATTGTTAAAAACAGTAGCAAAAAATTTAAGAAGGTATTTTAGGTTAAAGCAGTAGGTAACGCTGGGGCACGCCACGATCGTGGCGGTAAGTCCCGTGTTTGAGGAGTGGCTGGAGAGGCGGCATGGCGCCCTCACCTTCCGGCTGACACAGGTTCTGACTGGCCACGGATGTTTTGGCCGGTTCCTGTGTCGTATACGCCGGCAAGAGACGCCCGGTTGTCACCACTGCGGCGACTGCCGCGACGTTATTGAGGACACGGCGCTGCACACTTTGGCGGTTTGCCCCGCCTGGACATCGCAGCGTCGTGATTTGATCGCGGCAGTCGGATCGGTTACCCTCTCGCTCCCGGCCGTAGTTCAGTCTATGGTCCGGAGTGAGAGGTCGTGGAACGCCGTCGCCTCCTTTTGCGAGGAAGTGATTTCCATCAAGGAGGCGGCGGAGCGGGAGAGGGAGCGTTTAAACCCTCTCCCCAACCGCAGAGCCGGGCGCCGGAGGGCGCGAGATGACCTCCAGCCACCCTGAGGTTTAACCTGGGGGTGGCGGGCTTTGTGGGCCTGCCCGCCATCCGTCCATCCGTCTCCCCTCTAGGGGGGAGACAGTAGGGTTTTATGTGAAGTAGTGCCTATTTTGGGTAGGTCTTTCGTGTAGTGGCCTGCCTTTTCATACGGCGGGCCGTAACCTCGGCGGGGTCGCGACCGCATGCGAAAGCGATTCGCGCGGCCCCGTCGGTAGTGGTTGTGTCGAGGAACACCGTGGTAGGTTTAGTCGGTATTCCGGGAGGTACATTATATTTTTTATTTTTTTTTAACATCTTTATTTTACCCCGGCGAGTCCGACATAATCCCTCCGCCCGCCCCCGCGGAGGGATATGCGTCATTGCATTCCCCCACGTAAAAAAAAAAAAAAAAAAAAAAGTATGTAACGCTGTGCATTATAGTAGGTATAATGCAAATTAACACTTTTTAACTATATTATATATAACTAGCTAACTCGCGCAACTTCGTCTGCTTCATATAAGATAAGAGAATTTACCCCGTTTTTGCAACCTTTCCATTACTGCTCTTCTCCAATTGGTCGTAACGTGATGTTATATAGCCTATAGCCTTCCTCGATAAATGGGCTATCCAACACTAAAATAATTGTTCAATTCGAACCAGTAGTTCCTGAGATTAGCGCGTTCAAACAAACAAACTCTTCAGCCGTATAATATTAGTATAGATATCAGCTCTGTATTAAACTGTCCCACTGCTGGGCACGGGATTCTTCTGAGTGTGGGAATGGTTAGGCCATAGTCCACCACGCTGGCCCAGTGCGGGTTGGCAGACTTCACATATCTTCGAAAACATTATGGCGAACTCTAAGAAATGCAGGTTTCCTCATGATGTTTTCCTTAACCGATAAAGCAAGCTATATAGTTAACTATTTAATACGCGCATAACTTCGAAAAGTCAGAGGTGCGTGCCTTGGGATTGAACTCGAAACCTCTGCGTGGACGGTTTCGGATATTATAACAAAACTTAATAGGTATTGTAACTGTATCGACAAACCAGCCAAAGATTTACATTTTTACACACTTATAATATAACACAATACATGAATCACACCGGATTTAAAAGTAAGTCATGTATTATTCAGGTCGCTGTTATATAAAACGAAGTAAAATAACTCGAAGGCCAAATCCGGTAAAGCAGATCACTTTTTATATCACTTTGTGGTGTTGAGGCGCAACCGCGCCTATAGATCAGGCAACCCGGATGCGAGATGGTAAAAGTTAAAATGTCAAAATTAATCATCACTTTGAATTGGTCATATTATTAGTAGATGCTCATCCTATAAGATAGGACCTACAAATAAGAAACATATTTGATAAAAATAATGGTGTTTATACGCTGCGCTGTCGATTCACTTGCCTAATGTTGTGTTAGCAAAATATTTCTAATATTAAAATCTAAAAATGTTTTTATGGTTGTAAAGTATCATGTGTTACATTATAACCTAATGTCAACGGTAATAATAAGGCTTATTTATGAATTAAATTTTACTTGTTGTACACATTACATTAACATGTACACGTTAGCCAAGCAAGAGCGCAAAATACCTTAGAGAATTCAAAACTTACTTTACAAATTATATTTATGTAAAAAAAGGCGTATGCAGTACGTGGCGTGCGCATACGCGGTATGTAGCTGCTACCATTACACAATTTACTACCAACACACTCAAGCTAAATATTTAATACTAACTTTTGCTTGCGGCTTCACTCGCGTAAAAGTAGTTTAGATTAGGTGAGGTGTAACACTTTTTTTAAAATAGAATATAGATTATCTTACTTATAGCTTTCTAATGGTAAAATATTTTTTTTAATCGGCTTTTAGTTTTTGAGTTAAATAATTACAAACAAACAAAAAATCGAATCCTTCCAGTTCAATCTTTATAAAATATTATAAAGATTGAATTGGAAGGATTCGATACTAATAAGTATAGAAAAATTACAGTCTACAATTGCAGTAATGTGATGAAATACGAGCATCGACTTATTGACTAAAAGTAATGCGCCACCATATTGTAATTGGAAAACTAGGCTGTTAACATTACAAATCAATTATCAAAACCCATGAAAGCAATTCCACGAGTCACCACAAATAGCACCCGTTCACAAGTACTAAGCACAGATCAGCCAACCTCCTTTCACACTACTGGGAGGGCAGAATGTTCGGGTCTATGACGCCACCACAAGCAATTTTCGAGCATGACGATCCTAGGAATATCAATACATATTTCACATCAACACAGTATTTCGCTATTTAATATATATCAAATCTTGTTGAAGTAAGAAACTAATTGACCGTTACATTTACGATATTATAAATAGTATGTATTTCCTTATTATATTACCTATATTATATTTTCTATGGGCAATTGTTCTTTCGTCAGCTGATAACGTTCATGTTTCAATTTAAGATCCAGTTGTTTCTATTTTAAATATTGTTCTTTGTTCGTTAAGTGTTACGTTTGTAATATTTTTATATAACTTTTTGCAATAAAGATTGCATATCTCATTTTATAGCAAAGCATTTATGTGGCGCTGTTAAAAATAAGAATAACTTAGACTCGTACAATCTCCAGTGCAGTGAGTAAGCATACATAATTAAGTCATGTTTTTTAGAAGATAATGGAGTAACAATATGAAAATTACTGTACGTAGTGGTTTAAGTGGTCGCTTTGCCGCTGCCACTGCTCTGAGTGTAGTCGGTTCGAATCCCACAGGTAAATTTTTTTTGTGATCCAAATGGTTTTGGTTGTTCCGAGCCTGGGATTTCTTTGCGTCCCTTGTTTGAATGTTTATCGAGTCCCCCGCGACATAAGAATATCATCGTCATACCTATAATATTCCTAGATCCCATACTAATTGTCTTTTCAAAAGAAAAATAATAGTGCCACATGAAGAATAGGTACTTATCAAAGAGCAATAAGATCACCAATTTTAACAAATGCACTGTGCCACTTCAAGTAACGCAATATTTCAGAAAAATATATATAAATATAGGGAATACATATATAAATCATAGTTACCTAGAAGCCACCGGCACTTAGAACCCCGTTTTGATTACAGATTTACTGAAATATACAGAGGACCTTGAATAAGTTCTCGCTGTTTCTTCATAAATGGCAGTAGCAGCACTCCGTGCATGAAATTTTGAATGGTAACATATCTGCAAGGACGTACTATATCTAACCTTAAATTTCAGTGTATGGTAGTTCACTTTAATAAAAGCTCAGTATTTCTTTATTGGTTCTGAAAATGTAAACTTTTGTGCCAAATAAAGTGTATTTATTTGGTGGGAATTTTATTACATTAGTATATTATTTTAAAAATAGCAGCTGAAGCACCCAGGATTCTTGTCGAGACGGTGACAATGCTCTGTCGGATTCGACATTGATTCGGATTTGACATGCTGTTGAAGCAGTAGTTCACAAGAGATATTCTCTTGTGAACTACTGCTTCAACGGCAGAAAAGAAAAGACTAACCTCAATTGATGCGTTTGAGTCAAGCCCTAAAAGAAAAACGTCCGCTATATGAGCAGAGACACGACAAAGATATTTTGTTACATGACAACGCTCGGCCTCATGTCGCAAAACCAGTAAAAACCTAACTGGAAACGCTTAAATGGGAAGTTTTACCACACCCACTGTATTCACCTGACATAGCCCCTTCCGATTTTCCCCTATTCTGTTCGATGGAACTAGCCTGGCTGAGCAGGGATTCCATTTTAACGAAGATACTAAAAAATGGGTCGATTCTTGGATAGCCTCAAAAGACATATCGTTTTTCCGACGCGGCAGTCATATACCGCCAGAAAGATGGCAGAAAGTGATTCTAGTGATGGGCAATACATTGAGTGAAATGTTTTTGTTCTTTGTGTCTTAAATAAAGCTTTCATTTAGTTCAAGAAACAGTGAGGACTCATTCAAGGTCCTAATATAAATACAATACCAGTTTCAACAAAATTGTAACCACAGTGCCCTCAGTCTTTTAAAAGTTTTGAAAATACAATTAAGTAGCTCATATGACAATAGCATTTTGGACACCATAATTATTGAATACTAAATAGTCCTTCAATGTCGCTCGGTTAACCGTATCTGTACCGTAGTGTATTCTGTTACTGTCTTCTATTATTTTTAAACTGGGACAGTATACATATATAATTGCTCATAACCAAAAAAAATTAGCAATACTTTCTAATGAACCATTTGTTCTCATTTTAAACTACTAAAGGGGCGTCTAAACGTGTAATATTTTTACTGCGATTTGCGGCTGCAATAATAAATACTGGCTGGCTATAATAATCCAAATTAATATTATAAATGCGAATGTGAGTTTGTTTGTTTATTACGCATTAACTGCTCGACCGATCATCATGAAATTTCGCCTACACGTTGTCAAGGAACAAAAAAGGATATAGGATACCTTTATCCAGAAAAAGTACTGTTACTATTCTAACCTAAGCCATACTATATTTACACGATCGAAGCCACGGGCAAAATCTAGTAATATATACACGGCAATATTTAACACGTAGTTGTCCAATCAATTACGATTGCCCGATGTATTTTAATACAGGGTGATTTTAAAATCGTGTAATTCCTTTTAACCACGCATTCTACTGGTGATATAGAATAACCCTGACCATATTTTTATTTAATTAGATTTTTTTTTTTTTGAAAAATTATTATTCTGTTTTTTTCGTGAAATGGTGTCAGATAGTCATATGTTAACCAACCGAGGCAATTTTAATTTTTTACTAATTAAAATAAAAAATCATATTAATAATTAATGTCGTAACTAATCACGAGCGGTCCTTTTTATTGCCCCTTATTATTTACGACATCAGTTATTGTTATGTTATTATTTTTAAATTAAAAAAATATTAAGATTGTGTCAGGTGGTTAAAATATGACTATATGAAATCATTTCATGAAAAAAATCTGTACTCTAATTTTGCCGAAACCATTATTCTAATTAAGAAAAAATATGGTCAGGGTTATTCTATATCACCAGTAGAATGCGTGGTTAAAAGGAATTACACGATTTCAAAATCACCCTGTATATTTGAAGTGGCCGAGCTATAAAACATTGCAGCCACATATTGCAGTAAATTTTTGCAACACGAAGGATATCGGTCGTGGGTTAATGACCCTATAAATTAAAAGTCACTATGCTGCCTGCGCAAGGCCCTGACACTATTGCTTCACCTGCAATCTGATCTAGAATCCAAAACAAACGGTGTATAATTGTAACTGGAGTATACTTAAAAGATACGATAAAGTATATTTTAAGTATTTACTCATGTAAATACTTAAAGGAAAATAGTTCAAAATGTACAACAAAATGTTGTGATAAAAAAATTATTCAAATACAGTGCTGACTTTTTGGATATCCTGCGAATTTAATCTGTAATAGGTAAAATATTGTAAAATAATAAGATATTTAAACTCTGAATCTGACTCCATTTTCATAAATAATTGCTTTATAATATAATTATGTATTCAATTTTAGCAAAGACAAAAATAGCAATAATAAAACAGTAATTTCAATATTTGTTTTATTGATGTCTATGTTTTAAATACACACAGACAGTACAAGGATAAAATGGTATACATGAAATTAAAGATTTGTGAATTTCCTAAAAAGTGCGTAACCATGATTACAATAAAACGTGCGTTACCATGATGACAAATATAAAATTATTTTTTGGCATTTAGTTATGCGTTAAAAAACTCTGCATAAAGTACCGCCTCGACTATGACTCAAATTCAACAAACATTATTTTTATAAAAGCACTGCTGTTTCTTGTAGCGTGATATTATATAGCTTATATCATTCCTCAAGAACTGGGCTATCGAATGTAAAATAATGTTCGGATCCGACTGGAAGTGTCTGTGATTAGCGCGTTCAAACAAAATCCTTTTCAGCTTTATTATATTATAGTAAATACAGCGATAGCCTAGTGGACTGCACGTGGCTGTCCAAAGGTCTCGAGTTCGAATCCAAGACGCGCATTTCTGACTTGTCAAAGTTATGTTATGTTACAAGTCTGTGGCTAGCAATAGCACAGTTTTATACAACTGAATTAATAGTTATTAGTAATAAAGAAAGTAGTTATATTAGTATAGATATCCTTTTAGTATATAAGGTAGAAAGAAATAAAATCTCACTGTTCTATATACATAAATAGGTGTTTAAAATAATTGTACCTGAATGCACATTGTGTCCAATTTCCGCGCTGAAGGGTTATGTCATATGTACCATTTATGCAGGTCCCAATACATGTAGTCGTGAGAAATTGTAACTGTTTGATACAACAATTGGTCTTGTTTTAATCGAATGTGACATAATTGTAAATTACGTACATGAACCTATATAAATAAAAATTACTTTAGACCGTTGCTAATTCGCTACAAAAGTAATATACACTGGCCTAGTCCCTACAGACTCGCACATTGTTATAAGTTTATAATGTATTAAGTATAGCAGACATGCAGCGCAAATATGGTAGGTATTTTTATCTATACTAATATTATAAAGAGGAAAGAATTGATTTTTTGTGAATTGTTTGTTTGTGTGTTTGTTTATTTGTAAGGATTTAACTCAAAAACTACATAACCGATTTGAAAATAATTTCACTTTTAGACAGCTATATTATCACCAAGTGACTGGCTATTGTATTATTAAAAAGTATTGTATTTTTTTTCTTCTTTTTTTTTAACCTGGAGGAATGTTTTGACGCAATAATATACTTAAATTTTATTTGTTTTAGTATCTACCAAAATAGAATGATATAGTGCCGGTTGAGCAATTGAACACATGTATACTAGCTTAGTTGGACAGCAGAATAAGAGTGGTGTGTAATCCAAAATTTATATAGAAAATGAAACACGAGTATTAAAGAAACATACAAAGATAAATACCATGAATTACACCAGATTCTGATACACAATTTTAATTACTAACGTAAGATTTCCCATATCGGCAAGGCTTTAATTACAGATTATTAGTCAATAGTCTAAACTTGTATGTACCGTGTACGTAGTAAAACACAGTCATCGACGTCATCTTAATAGTCATATATGAATATCCGTGTTACAAGATGTAATCTAATTAACAACTTTGATGCCTAAAGTAACCGCTGCGTACGCAGCACCACCTATACATTTGATTACATGGGACCAATGTACCAACTGTAAACGTTCATTAACAAGTTTTGCTCAGGTAAACTGTGCTAAGGATACAGATGATCCTAACTTATAAATACGAATGTGTGGTTTTTTGGTTTTTTCGATTTCACGTCTTAACCACTTGATCATCATGAAATTTTGCATACACATTATCAGGGATTTGGAAAAGGACATATCTTAGACCTTTTATCCAGAAAAAGGATAGAAATTATTTAAATAACTTACATTTACACGAGCGCAGCCGCGGGCTAAATCTAGTAAATGAATATTTATGGTCTCTACTCGTGACAGTTAAACATATTAAGATATCACTATACTCATAACATTTCAAGGTGTTCCTATATCAATTGAAAGTGTCATTTCCATACAAAAGCACCAGTTAAATGGGATGTTCGACGCGCGAAGTCAATGATAAAAGGAATGCTAATGATTATGATTATTGTTTAATTGTTATTTAAACACTTCATACGTTTAAAAATAATGTCGATGCAAGAAATAGATAATAGGTTACGTAGATATTATTCACGACGTAGACAATGCGTTATGAGAAATAGTTTTGCGGATTCATGAGCTCGCCTAAAGGTACCGATCGGCACCGTATCAACTCGAGTCGTGCAATATTCTTAGTATGAAACTCCCTACTGCAACGCACACTAATCGGAATCGAAATGTAATCGCCTCGCCTCGGGACAAGCTTGCAGTCCTCGCGCTTACGGCTCGTCGTCCCCGCGCTTACGGCTCGTCGTCCCCGCGCTTACGGCTCGTCGTCCCCGCGCTTACGTCTCCTTGCACTACTGTTGCCGAACGTGCTGTCATTCACAAGATAAATAACAGTCGCGTTACGCGCGTATTTTATTGAATTTGTAGGGTAGATTTCAAACAAAAATAACGATGAATGGATGGATCATTGAAGAAGTGAGAAAATATCCATATTAATATGATGTAAGTGAGCGCTGCGTTAGCGCGGCGTCACTTAGCCGTAGCCGAGTGGACGTACCTGAGCTGTTGATCTGCTTTGGTTACGTTTCCCTTCTATGTGGAAAACGGGTAAGCTGGTCCTCTTGAGAAAGGAGGGCCGCCCCGCGGACTTCCCCTACGCGTACCACCCCGTAGTGCTGTTGGATAAAGTGGGCAAGCTCTTTGAGCATGTAGCGGTTGCCCGCCTCTCCAGGCACCTGGTGCGGGTAGGCCCCGACTTGTCCGAACTCCAGTTCGGATTCCGGGAGGGCCGATCGACGATTGACGCGATTAGTCGCGTCAAGGCCCTCTCGGAATAGGCGGTCGCCTTGCGCGGGGTGGTGTTGGCGGTCTCCTTGGACATCGCCAACGCGTTCAACACACGGAGGTGTCATGCGGTGTTCCACAGGGTTCAGTTCTCCGACCAATCCTGTGGAACATCGGCTATGACTGGGTGCTGCGGGGCGCCCTGCCCCCGGGCGTCGGCGTAACTTGGTTACGCCACGCTGTAACGACACGCTGGTTACGGCCCGGGGAGAGGATTACGGGGCAGCTGCCCGTCTTGCCACAGCTGGAGTGGCCCTGGTTGTCGGTAGGATTAGGATGTTGGGACTGGAGGTGGCGCTGGAAAAGTCCGAGGCCCTGTTATTTCACGGACCTCGGCGGGCGCCGCCACCAGATGCCCACATCATCGTTGGAGGGGTCCGGGGTAAGGCCGAGTATGAAATACTTGGGGCTCCTTGACGACCACCTTGACGGCCGCTGGAACTTTCGCGTCCATTTTAGTCGCCTGGCCCCCCGGCTGATGTCGGCGGCGGGAGCGCTTAGCTCTCTGCTGCCGAATATCGGGGGGCCGAGTGTCGTCTGTCGCCGCCTCTATTTGGGGGTAGTGCGATCGATGGCCCTCTACGCGGCGCCCATTTGGGCCGACGCTCTCGGTCGCCAAAACGTCGCCCTCTTGAGGAGACCTCAGAGGGCGATGGCGATCAGGGTGTCGCGGGCATACCGCACCGTCTCCATTGGAGCGGCGTGCGTTTTGGCGGCATCGCCGCCCTGGGGTTTGGAGGCGGTGGTCCAAGCGTCGGTGTATTACTGGCGCGCGGACCTCCGCTTCATGGCGAGGAGCCCTCGCACGGGGCGGTGAAGATGCGAAGGTCCCAGGCTCGACTGGTCCTTGAGGCAAAGTGGGAAGAGAGACTGGCCTAGCCCTGCTACGGGGTGAGGAACGTCGAGGCTGTCCGTCCGGTGCTAATGCAGTGGACGGACAGACGGCGCAGACCACTCACCTACCGGCTTGCTCAGGTGCTCTCCGGATACGGCTGTTTCGGAGAGTACCTCTGCAAGATAGCCGGTAGGGAGCCGACAGCTAGGTGTCACCATTGTGAGGGGTGTGACCGGGACACGGCGCAGCACACGCTCGAAGAGTGTACGGGTGGCAGTGCTTCAGGGGACCCTGCCGCCCGTAAATTAAGAGACCGCGCGCGGTGTTCCCGCCCTAGAAGGTGTCTAACGTCGAAAATGGAGAGCGGTGAGGCTCTACCCTGGGGACGAGATAGTCGAGTCCGTTTGACCCGGCCCGTACCCACACGGGGGGGCCTGCTATGGATAAATCTTTTAAGAGCTCCCAACTGGTTCCCCCCATTGGGTGAGAAAGAGAACACCTCAGGTTTTTAGTAGGTATACCAGCACTTCATGCTGGGAGTCCCACACACCCCACCGGTGTCGTCCCCTAGCGGCGGACAGTGCATAAAGCATTTTTCTTGGGAACGAAAAAAAAAAGTTTGACGCCTGTTGGAGCGCGAGGCGAAAGGCGATACGGTGACGACCCCAACCTTAAAGCGCAGGCCACACCGCCAGCCAGCGAGCGAACGAGTTAGCAGGGTAAACATGGTATCACCTCTTTTTTCAAACTTCGGTTCACAACCCGAACTACGGAGATAAACTACGTCAGCGATTCAAACGATGCGAATGAAATATTCGACGATGCCAGCGATGCTATTCGTTCACCTCGTTAACGTAGCTTTGCTCTGTAGTTCGCGGTGTGAACCGAAGTATGAAAAGAGGTACCATAATGGTCGCTTGATCGCCCGCCCGTCTTTAGCGAAACTTGAATTATAGGATTTCATACCGAAAGTATGAAATCACAGTTCAAGTTTCGCTTGTTTAGGTATATAGTTACCCTCACCTTGCTTCGCCCGCCAGCTCGCTAGCTCGCTCGGTAGCTGGCGATGTGGCCTGCGCTTTATATTACAATAAATCGTTAAAGTTACTCAGGTGCAATGTAGCCTTTTATTAGTTAAGCAATTTCCAGAATCTTTTCAGTAGTACCTGAAATTATTCCTCAAATACACACACACAATTCCGACATCTTCATAATATTAACTAGATTTCATCCGCGGCTTTGCTCGTGCACATAGTTTACGTGAAAAATAAACAAAGCTTGTTTATTTTAACAGTCCTTTCTGTGGATGAAAGGTGCCCTATGTCCTTTTCTGCACCCCTGACAAAATACATATTTCCAACATTAGATATCTACACAATTTCATGATGATCGGTTGAATAATTAAGGCCTGAAAGCGTAACAAAAAACAAACAAACTCATATTAACACTTATAATATTATATATCCTAATAGGATAGGTCAGTGCAGTCAATATACATTTTTGTCACAAAATGTATGTCTCGTGTGGAGAATTCAGCATCCTACTTATTATACCTTTTCTGTGTTAATCTAGAACATAATCTATTTATGTGCTAAGATTTATCCAAACCTGTTGAACGGTTTACATGTAATTGACTAACAAACAACCAAACATCCACTCTCCACACAAACTCACACACAACTTTGGTAGGATAAATACTATACCATATTTATAAAATGGCGTTTGCAATAAACATTATGTTACCGGCCATATTGGTTTCTTAAGTACACTTTAGCTATCTCCATACCAAATTTCATCGAATAAGGTTTAGTGGTTTTGACTATGAGGACATATAGCATTACATAGTTACATACGTTTATACACATATCACCAATGGTAATATTGTGTCAAAGACCTCTATACTGTTTAGCACGTGACTGCAATATGTGATGTAGTAAAGGACAATGACATAATGGTAACAAGTACTTACTCGTATATAAATTATTTTTATCTAACAACACAACAATTACGGTGATGGAAAACATCATGAGGAAACCTGCATGTGTGAGAGCTGTACATAATGTTCTCGAAGATATGTGATATCTGCCAACCCGCACTGGGCCAGCGTGGTTGACTAATGCCTAACCCTGAGCACATTGAGAAAAGTACTGTGCCCTGCAGTGGACAGTTTATTTACGTAGCTGATTTGTTTGTAAATACAATAACATTGTTTTTGTCTGAGCTATAAACCCAAAGAAAGAGATACAAAGTCATCATAAAATCCGTTCAAAATAGAGTTTTGAATCAATCTAATAAACGTCAAGGCTGAATTGAAATATAATTTAGATATGTTTACATTCGATGATTAATTCCATCATCTGACGATGTGACAGTGTCAATATCTATTTCAACAGATTTTATTACAAGAATTGGTTATCTGATGTATGTATGTATATAATGAATTGGGAATGATTTCTGTCGCGGGAGACTTTACAAACATTCAAACAACGGACACGAAGAGTACCCAGACTCGAAACTAATTGTGGATACCACTGTATTTTGTCCAAATTAACTAGTGCAATATTCCTTACTAGTTGTCCTCGCGTTTTCACCCGCGTAAGTCCGTTTCACATTGGAATATCGGTATAAAAAGTATGTGTGAATCCAGGTCTCCAGCTATCTACATACCAAGTTTCATCACAATCGGTCCAGTAGTTTTTGCGTGAAAGAGTAACAAACATCCATACATCCATAAATCCTTACAAACTTTCACATTTATAATATAAGTAAGGATTACCTTATAATGTGTAATATTTAATTGAATTCAAGATTAATAATAAATGCTATATTGATATACATATATTATCAAAATATGTCACTAAACTTCGAACTTCTAAACTATAACTACAAGGACTACCCAAAATGGAGGACAGTGTTTTAAAAATTGAAGTAGGTTATAACTATCTTATCTTATCTTGTGTGGGGGCCAGGTTATAACTAACGCCTACAAAATTAATGTATTCATGCAATTTCACTTAACTGATATGGCATACATTATTACATATCGCCAAAGAGGTAAGCAGCGGACTATTACACTCACATTCTGCCCACTATGTTTTTAGTTCCCTTAAATATTTGTTAGTTATTTAGTTCCCATAAATTTTCTCTACGATAAATAGGTAAATAGATTACCCGACTCTATGCTACTAAGATTTGCCTAACAGAAAACCCAGTAACACTTTTCCTTACTTGAGACGGTTTAATCGTATGCAAACATAAGCGCAAACGTCACGGTACGCACGACGCATATTATAAAGAGTAACAAACAACATGTAAACAGAATGCGGCTGGCTATGTAAAGGTATGTACTTGCTACAATAGCAATTAGCAACATATTTACAGTGCGCCATTAATGTTTAGATAAACCTAGCTGTTGACGGTTAGCGGTATGCCAGTTGTAATCGTTCAAAAATGGAAATAATCTTGATGACTACATTTCACTTGGTGTCGTCAGTTTACGTTTAACACACGATCACACGATGTGGATTCGATTCCCGGTTCGATGAAACGAGTGTCATAACTAATATTATAAATGCGAATGTAACTTTGTTTATTTGTTACACTTTCATGCCTTAACTCGAACAATCATCATGAAATTTCAGATACACGATGTCAGGGGAACAGAAAAGGACATACCTTTATCCAGAAAAAGGTCTGTTACTAATCTAACCTAACCTAACCGACATTTAAGCGAGCGAACTCGTTGGAAAAGTCTTGCAAGATTACTGGATATACGCCATTACTGTATATACGCCATTACTGGATTTACGCCATTACTGGATATACGCCATTACTAGATATACGCCAGTACTGGATATACGCCATTACTAGATATACGCCATTACTGGATAGACGCCATTACTGGATATACGCCATTACTGGATATACGCCATTACTAGATATACACCATTACTAGATATACGCCATTACTAGATATACGCCATTACTGGATGGCGCAGTGACTTAAGTGGTAGCCTCACCACTGCCACTGCGCCAAGTCTAACCCCACAAGGGATAAAAAATTATGTGATACACATATCATTGTTTTAAGTCTGGGTGTTCGCTGTTTAAATATTAAATGTTTGTAAAGTCCCCAAGAGGATTTATGCCTGGTGCGGGATTTTCTTTTATTAAGAACAATTTTCAAGTAGTAGTAAGTCTTCTGTACCGAGTAATATTAATAAGGTTGCCTAAGCTCTAGCTTACATCTAATTACATATATACGAGTAAATATTTAGCAATATAAATAAGAAAATTGGGAGCAAACTACTAAAGAGATCTACCAACAACAGTTTCAGAACATCATAATAGAAAATTTAAATAACGCTTCACCCGACCATGTCTCTTTAAATCTTAAGATCACTAGGTAAAGTGGTCATAAGTAGTTATTAAGATAATGCGATGCAAGAGGAAACATAAAGATTCATGAGTAAGTCTTAGAAGTTCTTAGAAATTCTTAATCAGATTATCCCGTCACGGAATCAGGAAATTTTATGACTCAACCATATCACAAATTTACCTTATTCAAAGCAGGTTTCAATTATAAACAACGACAGAAATAAAAATAAAACTCTATATAAAACTGCCAGAGGGCCATTTCCCGTAATCAAAACTATTCAAATGAGTGATATCGCGATCTAATCTTAGTATCATAAATATCAAAAATATTATTGCCGTATATTAAAATAAATCTCTTAAGTGAACTTAAGTTGCAATTTAATTTACATTTGACATCTGACGATTTCTGTTTTATGGAAGACATGTATGTATTATATGTTTTTTTATAAATTTTCGCTTCCGTACTATGAAAACGCATGCATCACAATGGCTTTAAATAAAACCGAAACAACAGACCCAAAGGACAGCCAGAATCGGAACAACTAATCATGGACTACGCAAATTATTGTCTGGTATGGGGATAGTACCCACAACTCTCGCGGCATAGTGAATTAAACCATTTAGGTTTAATCTGTCACCGTGCAATTAAGAAATGTTAATCATCATTTACTTGACCTATATGTAATATATGCGATTGTGTGACCTATATCCCTAATATTTTAAATTAATAATTATCCTAGATATTGGAGAAGAAAATTGGCAGCAAGCAGCTTGCTTTTGTTTAGTGTGGGATTCTGACCTAATCTTTCTTATTGTGTGAGCTGGCCCACGCCCAGTATACAAGCAGACGACTACTGGTGGAAATCCAGTCTCACCTACTACGCCCAATCCTTACTATAATAAATTCGAAAGCAACTCTGTCTGTCTGTTACCTTTTCACGGCTAAACCACTCAACCGATTTAGATGAAATTTGGTACAGATATAGTATAAAATCTGAGGAAGGACATATGCATACATTTTTATTGATGTAGGTACCACGCTGGCGGAGCCGCGCGCAAATGCTAGTACTCAATACTTTATTGCATTTCACAATGTATACTTAGGTGGTAGTGCTTAGCTTAAATGAGTATATACCCCAAGTGATCTTTCGCCCGCCAGCCATTGAGTCGGTCCGACGCCCACTGTAGTGCCTGGGCGTCGCCCAGGAGTCGTAGTCTGCTGGGTGGGTCGCTGATGTAGTCTATTTTCCAGCGGCCCACCCACCATACAAGGCAGCGAGTTGGCACACCGTGGGGATTTGGTTCGTAGGCTCGAAGTACGGGAGAGCCGGACATAACCCTCTCGCCTCCCCTTGTGGCAAGAGGGGTATGCATCAGGTGCATTACATAATATTGTCTTAGGTTCAGCTCCAGATTTAGTGCTACTATTGAAATTAAACAAACTTTATAAGGATTTTATCGCGTTGTTTATTTTTTATAAAACACTATATTTAAATAATTTTTGAAACTTTAAACTACTAAATTTTAACCCGCTCCGAGTCTCCGTTGTCACGACACCCGTGATGGCGAAACCGGCACCCCTATCCACTTGCACCGGTATTGCCCTCTGCTGCTGGCTTGTATGCCTATGGTGGCTATTCAGGGGGCCCGTCTAGCGAGTTACCGAGTCATCGTTTGCCCATTGCATTGATGCTATTAGAGTATTCAGGGCAGACGCTGTTTTCCATCCATAGTTACCAATATACCAGTACACCAAACACCCGTACCCATAGCCCATATATTAGAATACATACGTAGGAATAGTCTTACGTCTGCTGCGGCTAGTGCCGCTGACGTTGTTCCATCCCACATATGTGATTAAAACTCTCAAAGGGCAAGCGTCTTCACGTTGGACCCATGTCTCCGTGTAAGCCTCCCAAAGGGCCAGGTATTTTCTAATATAATATGTTAGAAAATACCTGTGATAAGAGAAACATAATAATAATAATAATAAAGTTTATTTGCTACCAAACATGTATCATACATTATACATCATAATGTGGTACTGTTCCCTGGATTAAGTAACAACCTGAATTCCACGGAACAGTGCCTTCTCCATATCTTAGTTCTAAGTTTAACATTTATGTTATTTAAGTATAGATAATAAATTTATGCAGGTAGGCATAGAACAAAATGTATGAACCTCTAATTCCTAAACTAGGTAAGACCTGTATCTTAGGAATCAGTAGCTTCTCGCGTACATTGTGGCTAAGATGCAGCATACAATTAATTACATTTATAATCAGCGTTCATTGGTTTTAGTACATAAAAAAATAGAATGACAAAATAAAGAATTAAATAGAAAAATAAAGAAATATGGACATTACACTTTTTGTTTCCTTCTTTAGTGCAATTTGTATGTATGTGATGTGTATGCGTGTGTGCGTATTCATAAGACAATATTAGTGCTACTACTGATAATTTTAGCCTAGTACATCAAATAACACTTTGCTTACTGCCTGGGAATTGAACCCGAGCTCCCTCATACATCAGTGTCATCGAGGCATCTACCGTTGTTATACTTATAAACCAAGCTCACTTTTTCGTACCTGTCATACAGGTCACACTATCATCTTACAATTTGTGTTAGACAGATATTAAAAGCCCTACTGTTAAAAATATCGTAACTAATATTTAAAATGCGAATGTGAGTTTGTTTGTTACGTTCACACACCTAAATTGCTCCAACCATCACCATGAAATTTTGTATGAAAGTTCTGTCAGGGATCAGAAAAGGAGATAGAGTACTTTTTATCCAGGTACTTATATACTTTATGTGTACTGTTCTCGAAGGGTACTAATTTATTGTTAAAATTTACTATAACGCGACCGAAGCCGCGGGCAAAATCTAGTCGCTAATAATTCTTAGCTACCACTTAACTAAATAGCTAAATACCGAGTCGCCGATATTACTTAACTATTATTTAACTAACACTGGACGTTGCGTTTTGTATTTAGATGTTATATAATGTCCTCCACACCAAATTTCGGTCAGGCCATGTGCGCAGGCGATATTATAGTGCACAAGTGTGTGCGCAAACACAAGTGTACTCTCTGTTGATTAACTCTCGTGATCCGATGGGATTGTAATCCGACACGACCGGAGAGAGATTGGGCGCAGGACCAACGGCTTTGCGTGCTTTCCGAGGCACGGGAGTGTCTAACACTTAATAACTTTTTTGTTGGCCCAACCCGGAACTTAAACCCGAGATCTCATGCATAGCAGTCGCATTCACTACCGCTGCGTTACGGAGGCAGTTAGTTAGTCGTAGATGCTATATAGTCAATACTTAGCTTCCTTATCAATATTTAGGTTTTATAAACAAAGCCATATTATATTCTCTTCTTTAAAGTTATTTGTGTACGTAAAACCTTAAAGTTAGGCCCCATAACATAACTAATTTTACCACTTCACTAAATAATCCCATCATCTTGCGACAGTTCGACGTAAACTAAAAATTCACATTAATATTCAAAGATGTTGCATGAACCCCGTTTTGTATAGATCCTCACACAATGGACTCTGTCGTAATATTCAGTAGACACACGGCATTCATTATCTCAGCTTTAGACAATTAACTACGGGATTTGAATCGGTGAGAAAAGTTGCGTAGGTTTTATATACAAACAAAGTATAGACAAATATGTAAAAATAGTTTAGTATCTACTATTCCCATTTATGACCCCATACATATTCCAAATATATTCAATCATGATCAAAACTATAACAAGTTAATTCGGTAGGTATGTAAGGTACTGTTGCCTGAAGTAGGTATTATTATTATTATTATCTTAGAGAACACCAGATATTATTATCGTCATGTAATATACTCGTATGTAATATGTTTATTTCTTTAACACATTCTCGTAACAACAAAATTTGTTTCAATGACAAACCACTATTGTTCTGTTATCTCTAAAACGAAACGCAGGTCATCGATGCACAAAAGGAACGTTGTGAAATCCTTATAAACAAGAACTGTTCAGCTATGACAACCACTTACTTACACACATTTAAATTAAACGCATGAAGCATAAATATGACGGTTTTGTATTACAACAATTGATTGTTTAGGTCGCCTATTAAACTTTTACTTTTACGAGGGTATACCGCCAATAAAACTGCCACATTCTCGAGAAAAGCCGACCCCAGCAATAAAATTGAGATCACACTTAACTTAGAGGTCTTTACTGAACGGAAAATCAAAATCCTCGAGTCGTAACAAAGAATTATTTACGACAATACGAACTGTATTTACACTTATCACTTTTAAAATTATTATAGGGAGCGCACTTATAAATGACAGTTCGTAATGTGTTATTTATGAATGACCGTGGTAGTATCTGTCAGAATGGGTGTCGGAAATACTCACCATTTCACAGGCGTATACGCAAGTATCGCAGGATGCGAGGTCGAGACCTCAATGAATGTTAAACGGTCCAATCAGTGAACATCACTAACGCACACCCGAGGTTTCAACGCCTGCGCACGAGTAGACGCGAAGGCGCGCGGTCACCGACTGCGCCGCTCACAGTTCACACGCTGACCGATCTGCCTATCTCCATCGTGTACATCCTAAATTCAAGGAAACTGGTTTAGAATTTGGTGATATAGTGAAAATTATATCAATTTTTCACATCTATATACATATAAGTAATAAGAACAATCTTCTTATTACCTACGCATACAAGACATGTCGAAACGTCGATGACAGAAAAATTTGAAGTTCAATCCGTAAAGCTAAAAAAAGTCGGAGCTCTTATATATTGTTGTATCTACAGCAATGCAAGGTCTTCTTATATTAGTTATATGTTTTCTAGGTAAATAAACGTATGTACTGTTATCAACTTATCAGTTTCCTAAATATGCATTAAAATACTTAGAAGACGATTATATATTATAGATTATATAATTTAATTTTTCGGATATCAATTATAATCTTACGCGTAATTAGGATTTACGCAGTATCGAAATAACGTGGCCCAATACTTACAGTTTATTTCTTAGCAGATGTTGTTATTTGACCTTTCAACTTTATGTTGGCAACGTACAGTCAGCGACATAAGTTAAAGAACTTTTTAATATTTTTTTTGTTTAAATGTGTATAATCTACTTCCAAATAGTATAAATAGGCAATAATACTAATACAATATTAATTTATAAGTGTCATTTATAACTTTATTCAATGTGCTACTTATGTCGATGACTGTACCTAATAAACATATGAAAGTATATAGAATACTAGATTTTGAGCGCAGCTTCGCTTGCATAAATATATATAGGTTAGGTTAGTAACGTTACTTTTTCTGGATGAAAGATACTCTATGTCCTATTCTACATATAACCCTGACAACGTGTATGCGTAACGTAATTTCATGATGACCGATCGAGTAGTTAAGGCGTAAAAGCGTAACAAACAAACAGACTCACATTCGCATTTATAATATTAGTTAGGTTTAGATTTGAGATGTGTATGTATTCAATACAACGAATTAAAATAAAATACCTAAATAAATATTAATCAAAAATCAAATTCAAAATATATTTATTCAAGTTAGACATCCCGCATAAAAACAATAAGACTAAGTATAAACTATATTTTATACAGCTGTGCCCGAGGTTTCACTCGCGTTTATGGTTATTGCGCCGCCCCCGTGGTTCGTAGCGTGTTGTTTTATAACATATAGCCTTCTTCAATAAATAGGCTACCGAACACTAAAATAATTTTTAAATTCATACCGTTCCTGAGATTATCGCGTTCAACCAAACAAACAAACGGACTCTTTAGCTTTATAATATTAGTATGGATGTATCCTTGGTATAAGTGTTAAACTGCCTGCCTCCGTGGAGCAGCGGTAGTGAATGCGACTACTGTGCATGAGGTCTCGGGTTAGAATCCCGGGTAAGGCTAACAAAAAGTTATTAGGTTATGCTGTTAAGAAATCTCAATAGCAGCCCGGAGTTAGGAAGTTGGCGGTGTTAGACACTCCCGTGCTTCGAAAAGCACGTAAAGCCGTTGGTCCTGCGCCCGATCTCTCTCCGGTCGTGTCGGATTACCGTCCGACCGGATCATGAGAGTGCACTCTCTGTTCCCTAAACAGAGAGTGCACTTGTGTTTGCGCACACACTTGTGCACTATAATATCTCCTGCGCAGATGTCTTAACGAAGACTGGCCGCGTGGCCGAAATTCGGTCTGGAGGACATTATATTATTATAAGTGTTAAAGATTAACCCAAGTAGTTTTTCCAATGAATCATCAAGAGATATATCTACGTCAGTAGACAATTTCTGATAGTAATGACGAAAGTCATTAGCAAATTATGTTTGTATTTTGTATAATTGTATGATTCATAAAGATAATAAGATCATTAAAAAAGTAAACATTAATAGTTATGCCACAGAAGCCTACGGAATGATCGTGTGCTATTTATTAGGAATCTATAGCAAGTAACTATTGTAAGTTAAATGGATACTGTGAGAATATTCGCCTGTTTGCTACCTATATTTAGACAAGTAGGTTTCTGTTATTTGGCTCTGGGTTGCCTACAATAACGAGATGTGTTTAAAATATAGCTACATTAGAGGAGATATCAATAAAATCTCATATCCTGATAGAATATGAGAGTTTATTGACCTTATTGCTTTGGTAGCTTAAACATGACATAAAAGAAACACATTATTGTTTACGCTAATTAATAAATAAAAACTATCTACATATATTATAAATAATATGTGACAGTAGTAAGTGCATCAGGCTGGCTATGACCTGAGCCTGATATTTTCCAAATTAAGACTTTATTTGACACGAACTTGTAGAGAAGGTTGTCTTCTAAGTACCTAACACAACACACAACTCACGAACATTCTGAAATAAAGAGCAGCTGAATGTTTAGGACGAAATTGAGACCATATGACTAAATGCCGCACTCAAGACACTAACGATTTTTAAGTGACTCTTTAGCAAAAATGAACCATTAAACCTTTTCTAAGAAGTCCCTTAGTCAGAGATTAGGTACGTCAATAAGACTATCTATATTGTATGGGATTTTTTCCCTAAGCTACAGAGTGTTGTGAGTGTGTTGTGTCAGAGTATAATCAAATATACAGTAACCATGGCATTAATAAGTATTTATGTACTATCGTGAATAGTTGTGAATTCCATGAGGGTGACATATTCATCTAGGACATATAATGCGGCTAAGGTATTTTGAAAATATATATGCATTGTATACGGGTATGGTCAAGTACAAAACTAAACAATGTCGTGTACTCATTAGGGCTTAAGCCTTGGCATCGAATATAGATGATTCTTTTATATTATCGATTCATAGGAGACGGATAGGCTACAAACTACTAAATTACTAAATCTATATAAATAATAATCAATTCTTGGACTAATAATAATAGTCAGGAATAATAATCAAATGACGGATCATCACTTAGGAACGGCTCGACCGATTTGGCTGATTTTTGTTGTGTTTGTAATTCAACAAGGACAAGGAACGTGGACAAGGTTTATAAGAACGAATATTTGCGAAGTCAGCGGGAGATGTCGAAAATTTAAATGGTATTTTTATATGAAAAAGAAATTGATTGACGTTTTGATATTGAATTTCATTACGTGAAATGTATTTTTGTATAGATTGACAGGAACACTGTCGGGTCAGCTAGTAATACCTATAAAAATGTATATACGTACGTATGCACCAACGTGTACGTTCAATGTAGAACCAAAACGCTTCGTGCATTACATGAAATGTCCTCCATGGTACAATGGTAGCACCACTCTGCTTGTCTTGTCGTCCAATAGTAGCATAGAAAAGTAGGAATTGGTAAAAACGAATAGACCTAATAATCGTCATTGGGTTTCCAAGTTTTGGGCAGTTGGATGAATCGATAGGAAGGCCAATCAGCTAGGCGTTGCCGCCAAGGAGCTGATTGGCCTTCCTATCGATTGCTTCCCGTGCTTTTAGCTAATAATTTTCAAAACTTTCACAGATCATAGAACAGTAGTATGCAGGATCAGATTTATACTCGGTACAAATTGAGCATCTGGCGTGAAGTACAATCTAACGCTAGATAAGATACCCAATTTTTTGCTGACGAGTTGACTTTCGCTTTAATGTAGGAGTCAAAGCTGAGAGAAGATATCAACAAGATACTCAGTTCTAGGTGTCAGCCATCAGAAAGACAAAACCAGGTGCAATTGAGTTCTGCAGAAAATATATAAGACTGGATCTTTAATTGAATTGTATGGAATTAGACCAGGTTGCCATCACACCAAACGCCAGCGTGGTATCTACATGTTTATCTCTACGACACCTGCACATCCAAATATTAAGATAAGTGTATCTGATATTTGATTCTTACGTTTTATAATCACATGGGTGAATATAACTGCATGTTAAAATTAATTATTTGGTAATATTGATAACGTGAATGAAACGTGATAGTATATATATTTTACGTTCATATATTTATGTATCACCTAGCTGTGTTCACTTGTCTATAAGGCTACTGTTACTATTTATTCGTAAAAATTACGCTTAAAACAAATATTAAATCATTGTATATAAAAAACTACTTCATTATATAAATATTTTATATCCTGACAGGCTTTCTGTCGAATTTAACACATGTTAATTAATGTGAACTATTAATTATTATTGTATTATTTACGAATAACTCCTTTACACACACTCGCGTAATATTGGGCAGCTAAGACACTTATATGGACCGTGTAAACGATTGACGTAAGCGCAAGAAGCTCGTATGATTAGCTCGTGCATTTAGCCTGCGCAAATAGCTTGCGCATATCACCCGCACCAACTCCTTGCAACATACTTATATGTAAGTTGGTTTAGTACATACAGAGATTTGAATTATCAGGATCAATAACTTTGTATATTTTTTGTAATATGTTACTTACAATTTTAAGCTTCACCTATTTTTGCTTTATAGAGATTTATCTACAATAGTTATTGCAGTCTACTTACATGTTGCACGTGGGTTACTTCACTAATCATTTGTTTGTATTTTTGCAGTAAATATTAAAACAGTTGTATATAATCCTGATAATGTAAACTGATATAACAAAAAATATGTTAAAAGCGAAACAGTATTTTACTTCTACTATTTTAATATATTTTCATCCATTCTCGACACACACATACACATACCGACAGTCACTCCTGTGGTACTTGAAATAATTTATTTAAACAAACAAAACCATGTACGCACATGTAATATAAGCAATTTCCAATAAGTAATTTGGAATAAACATTTATAGGAATTTTATTACATTTTGAATCATACTCAATGGTTTAGATTCGTGACGTAACAAGCATGAAACGGCGGAGTCACATGCAGTTATGCGAGCTCTTACACAAGATCCTTTCCAATATCCGAAGTCAACACAAACAAAACAAAAAAGAGGCAAATAAGGAGGCGCCGAGGAATTGGCAACACAGTTTGAACGAAGAAGTTTCACTACGAACAACATTCACATTGTAAATCAAAATGTTAGCTATGTAGGTAGAATCAAAATTTAGAGTTAAATTAAGCACATCATAATAATTAGAATTACATATAGGTGCATGACAATTATATAAACCAGGTCTTATTTGACCGGTCTATCAATCATTTGATTTAAGCAAAAGGTATACTATTCGCAAAGGATGTATTATTTCCACGACCCCAGTACCGCCAATACCGCTGCATTAATTTACATACAATGCCAATGTTAAAACCTACTAAAAACCAGTTACTCACGCTTGCCGATAAATAACTGCGGTTTGGCAACCAGGCACGGTTTATTACTATTTTATCAACATTTAGGCAATAGGAATTCCTTTGTCTTCAAGTATATGTAGTATGCGTGATTTAATGTACTTTGCGGCAGCATCCACATTTTGATTAGGTAATGTTTACTTTATACTTACTTACACCTGTCCAACTGCAAAGATTTAGACAAAACTGTATTACGTTTGACTGGTTATGCTCGAGTTCTTTGTACGGCTGCAATTTCGTAATAGACGCCACGCCTATAACTTTGCGCGAGCGATCAACCGAAAACTCTTGTTTTCGATTTATTTTATTTCAGAACAAAAATATATATGATGGTGTTGTGTGTGTGTATTAGAATATTATTATTATTATAATTATTATATATAAGTGGCTTTTGCTCGCAGCTTCGTTCGCTCAGAAACAGTACCTTTTTCTAAATGAAACGTACCCTACTTATATCCCTTTCTGGATCCCAAACAACGAGTATGTGAAATTGCATAATGATCGGTCGAGTAGTTGAGGAGTGAAAGCGTAACAAATAAACAAGCAAACAAACTCATATTCGCATTTATAATATTACTTAAGGAGTTAGGATGTATGAAATAAATCTAGATTGCAGTTTGACTAATCATGACTATGAGAGACAAGATTAGTCAAACTTTTTAATACTTGTTTTGAACTTCTTACTATTTCTTGTATTGTGTTTTACTCTTACATGGTAAGGTATAGGACCTTAAGATTTAACGTACCCTGAACTGTTTTTGTGGGTTTAATGACCCTTTAATAACTTCGTATATATCTTAAATAATGACTGTGATAACAAATTTTTATTCAAGTTAAATTGTATAAAAACCGCAGCCTCTTTAACAGAGTGATGAAATCTTTACATCATAGTTTATCAATGTGTTAAATCATATGTAGCACTCTTCGGTATACAAATACTTACAAATCTATATAAATATTTGTACATTTGCATGTTCATATAATAAGTGGTGTAAATTATTAGGTAAGTACTAGACTTTGACCACGGCTTCGCTCGCATTAATATCTATATTAATATTATAAATGTGAAAGTTTGTGAGGATGTATGGATGATTGTTACTCTTTCACGTAAAATCTACTTAACCGATTGCGATTAAACTTGGTATGTAGATAGCTGGAGATCTGGATTCACAGATAGGCTACTTTTATCCCGATATTCCCATGGCAATGGGACTTACTCGGTGAAACCGCAGGCAAAATCTAGTATTTAATAAATTTTAATTTTACGGAAACAGTACTTTTTCTAGAATGAAAAGTACCCTTACTTCTAGATATGTCCTTTTCTGTACCCTCGACAATGTGTCAGTAGTTAAGGCGTGAATGAGTGAGAGAGAGAGAAAAACATATAAATAAACAAACTCTCATTAGCATTAATAATATTAGTTAGGATTACATTATGTTACATTATAAGAACTGTGTAGTTTTAGTGTAGTCAATGCAGCGATGCGTAGACTTCACACGACAATGTGGTAATTACACAATTCAACAGATGAGGGCGCTAATGAATCGACATTGACCGCAGATAATAAAAAGCACTGAAAGACATAATTATCTACGTGGACTATTGCTTGAGGATCTCCTCCATTTATATTTAGAAACAGAAGATCTCTTAATACAACAAGATTTGTCTGAACTGAATAAGTTCAAAATACATATCAACAAGGCGTAAACCAATTGATTAAAGACGCAACTATCTATAAAAATAATCAACAAAGATACCATTTAGGTGAACACTTACCGAATATCGAATCCGGCAGTTTCTATAGTGATTTTTACGTGGATGAAGCACATACCAAGCACGTGATCATTTCCCATATGTTATGAAAAATAAGAACTTAATATTAAAACAGAATGCCAATACTGGCTACCATAAACTATTTACTAGATACTTATAACTAAAGAAGCCCGCCACATCCGAACGTGAGCGAGCTTTATATTAATACCGAATTGTCATCGCTTCAAACGTGCATAGGAAAACCTTTTTACTTATATAAGTTTTAAATATTTAATACTCTAATTAGTGATGGAGTATATTAAACAAGCATTACCATAAATATTATAACACGTGTAACTTTATTTTATATTTAAAATAACTCGCTGTAAATAAACCTAAGGGGTTAAATACCTATAGTATTGTTTAATAGAAAACTATATGGTTAAAATGAAATGTAATATTATATTTTTATTATTATAAGGACATTTATATAGTATATTGTATTATAATAAACAGGAAAGTCTCTATTAGGTAAATGATTAAATATGAGAATACAATACCTACTGCCAAACCGATCAAAATTTTAAAAGAAACGTTTCGTTTTGTATAATCCTTTCTTTTTTTATTAATATTATAAATGCGAATGTGGCTTTGTTTCTTTGTTTGTTAGGCTTTCACGACTTAACTACTGAACCAACCATCGTGAAATTTTGCATACACGTTATCAGGGGTCCAGAAAAAGACATTACGTAGCTACATTCCATCCAAAGTACATACTGTTTCCGAGGGACAGAAACTTGCTGACAAATTGTCCGTTAATGTGAGCGAAGCCGCGAGCAGAAGCTAGTATCATTATAAATGCGAATGTGAGTTTGTTTGATTATTAATCTCTGAGTCTTCTTCGAAGAGGTTAATGAAAACACTATGTGGGTCTGTGTGTCTGTCTGTTAGTGACAGTTTCTTAGTGACAGGCATAGCTCCGAAACCACTGGACCGACTGACTTGTAACTTGGTGTACATAAACCTTGGGGTCATCCCTCGGTCGAGTTTGAATATAGGTCCTGTGGGTCAAAAGTACCCCGAGATATAGGGGTCATAAGGTCAGCGGATATCCACTAACAGAGTGATTTGGAAGTCCAAGGGAGAGGCTTTTGCCCAGCAGTGGAACATTACAAAAAGCTGATGGAAAAACAAAACAAAAAGGTCACATGAAGACGAAGAGGTTGAATCCTGGGTTTTGACACCCATCTCGTTATGCTTGCACGCGACCGATCATCATGAAATTCCGAATACACGTTATCAGGCGTACAGAAAAGCAGGGTAGGGTACCTTTCAACCAGAAAAGAGTAGTTTTCGAGGAATATGCATTTATTATTGAAAAGTCTATATTATCGCGAACGAAGTCGTGGCAACGAACAATCGCGAAATCTAGTATAGAGTAATACTTAGACGTAGTAAACGTCTCTTGAAATACTTCTGGCGGTTTTAAGAAGCCCAGTTTTGTAACAATATCCTAAAGTATTTAGTAACGAGTTTAGAGAAATGCTAGCTACTAACCGCACTTACTGATAAAATTGAAATACTTCTAAAACTGCAATTGCCATGTATCATATCTAACAAGTATTACTTTTGTACTGTAAGAATTTGTTGCAGTATCATTTTAGTTTAGTTGTTTTATTTGAACGTTTTTAGTATTATGACGACTTGCAGTGACAAGTACAGGCGCATAAATAATCTAACTCATATGATTTAGTTCTAAACGCTAATTTTTTAAGCGTAAACTTTTCTGTAGCTTTAATTCACAAAAGTAAATAGATACAATTGAAATTACTGTGCTAAGCGTAGTTGTAATAGTTCTTATGTTGACAAAAAAGGACACACCATAGGGTGTGTACTTTTTTTAAGAAGAACTATATATAAATAAAACCTATATTTATATAGTATTGTAAAGTTATCTATTTTGAGTTAATTGTATGTTATTTGAGTAGTTTAGACGTGAAAGTGTAACAAACAAACAAACTCATATTCACATTTAAAAAATTAGTTAGGATATCCTCACTACTCCTACTTTAACACATACCCAAATACACACATTTTCAATTATTTGGTCCGTCATTTTGGAACCAAATTAGATGCTATTTTAAATGTTGCTATGTATAAAATGATTTGCAATATCATACAAAGACTAACTTCCAATATAAATACAAATACAAAATGTAATTATATACAAATAAAGCCTAAATAAAAACGTATTAACACAAATTATTTTAAAATGAAATCTATGTGAAATATATCATAATAAATATCATCCTGCAGAAAACATAAAACCACACATAGAAAGTCAATATATATTCATACTTACCCCGGATAGTGTCAAAAACATCACTATACTTGAGGATGCTCAACTTCCCATCCAGCCATGTTTTTTTCCATTAATCAATCAGGTCGGCTCCATGAAGTAAAGCCTGGCATGATGTAAAACCGACTTGGATAAGAACCTTAATAAAAGAAAAATCTTTTTTTTAAAGAAACTTGTATCAGGTTGTATAATATTAGTCAATTCAAGGTGTACCTACCCATCATAAATGCATATATGAAGAAATTCATGACATAATTTTCGCATAATGCAATCATCATTAAGTGATCGTCTCATGTTTTGAAACTGTAACGCATTTAGGTAAAATATTTTGAATGATATTATTACATGTAACATACATTTTTATTAATAAGATATAATATCCACTTCCTTACTCATCTGCAAAACCAGTAAGCGTTACGAACATTTTCAACTCAAATATGTATTTACGACATTTTGGATAACCGTGAGAATAAATTATTTATATTTTGTATATGCTTTATTTTAAATAAATAAATAATATTATATATTCTAAGGTCATGAAATCGCAACGAATGCATAATTAATACGTTGCTTGCACATCTGGTTGATAAAGAAATCGCGTGGCTTACAAGCATATTATTGAGCTGAATAGGAAAAAAATGTGTCTAGAAATATGCGTCAATCTGAATCTAATAGGTATACCAACCAACATACCTCTAGAACATAAGCCTTTTGTCCAGCAGTAATATAATTGTAACTGACTCATTATCAAGCTTTAGGTATGCGTTTCAAAGTAACTTTGATTTTAAATAACCTCTCGCTACCTATATCCACTAGGTACAAGATTTCACATTAAATGCCAGCTTATTGGATAAAACATTTTATTGCTTACCAACAATAATCGTAAAATTAGTAATCACTTCAAACTACATGAAATATTTAATTGTGGGTACCATACGTGGCTTTTAGAAGTTAAAGCAACTATGAGGCGCAAAAGAGCGTGGAATGTATTATTAAAATTGGACGAAGCGGATGCTTGGGCTAGATTAAAGTACAGATAGAACAATAATATACAAATTGGGTGTGACCCCTAGAGAATGGCCGGCCGGTCAAACTCTATTTGTTTATTATTTCTAAAATAAACTGCCATGAACAACGGGAGATTCTTGTATTGTCCTCAAATAATAATATAGCATTATGTGCCTATATAGGCACATAATGCTATATTATTATTTAGAAAAATGGATGGACTAAATACGTTTAGCTCAAAGCCGAAAGGGTCTAGAAACTTGAATTACTAACAGCAGTATTATTATCAACAGATATTCTCAAAAACAGAATTAAAAAAAACCGTAGATCAGTAAATTAGTGTCTGTAAGACAAACATGAAGCAAAATATAAAGGATGGTCCGATTAAGTCGAAATACCGTAGAAGTAGAATTCTATTATCTATATTATATTCGTGGACATACACAATTATGCCCTTTATAATAATGTTTGAAAAGCTATACACTAAGTATCTTATCAGTTATCTTATCTTGTGTGGGGGCCAGTCAGTACAGACGTCAGTACAGACCGGCGCCACTTCGATCCAGTGGGATCTTTTGTGTCGACTTCCCCAATAACGACTGCCATAGATGTTCAAGGCAGTCTGGACCGACGGCTTAACGTACTCTCCGAGGCACGGAGCAGGTGATCAATATGCACATAATTTCGAAAAGTCATATAACTTCCGACAGTCAGACGTGCGCGACGTGGGTTCGAACCCGAGACCCTCTGCATTTCAGTCCGTTGGTCTCCCCACTGAGCTATCGCTGCTCTACACTATGTAAAAATACTTCATTATAAATATTAAACATGTCTTTTATAAGGTTACAGATAGCGTTGATATGATGCGTAGTCGCGGCCATAAGCTAGTTATTCATAAAATTCATTTCATTTCATAGTCGACTGCCTTCGGGCTTGATCAGAGAGCGTACGCGCGTTTGATATATTCCGAAAACAAACATACTGCTACGAAAAGAAGCGACACATATTATTAAAAAGTAGATACTTTTCAATCAGTACAATCGTAGTTTAGCAATTTTCGTGCATTTTATTTACATACTTGGCAAACCCTGGGAGTAAATCTTCAATCGTCATATAGTTGACTACATATACTTACGATTTTATAAGCCAGAAGAAGTAGGGATATGTATTACATTGTGGTCTGAATTTCACCAGCAATGTTTTTAAAACCCTCATAATAAAAGCTAGCCGTATTAACGTCTCCCGACATTTCCAATCTATCTGCGTTTTATGCTTAGATGCTACTTGGAAATGCATAACAGAAAAGCTTAAAAGCATTCTGTCCGAATTGGGATTCTAACCCGAGAGCTCAAGTTCGTACACAAATATAAGCGCAAACTTATATCACCGCACTAAAATGGCGAACAAGACTGTTTACCAGAGAGAGAAGGCACCATTGGTCCCAGATTTTTAACGAATCACTTGCTTATGCAAGTTCTAAGTAAGAATCTACCTCTTCTTTTCCTTTCATGCTATCATTAATCCCTTTCCCCTGGGCCCATTAATTTGCAATGATACCTGTAGTTACTGCAAGCGAACATAGACTACAGTTACCAGTTACCATCAGCCAGACCATATATTTATTTATCGTCTTAGTGGTAAATATAAAAAGTAGACACATAAACCTTTCTAGTACTAAATGGCTAATGTCAAATATTTTATCATTAAACTGTTATTATAGCTGTCTATTTATTACTTATATTTTTAATAATAATTTTATTATACCCTCTTTACTACATCAGTAATACACACATACTGGCTATTTGTGTTCAAATAAATATAAAATGCCATTAGAGTTTTCTTTTTAATATTTACTTTTTTGTATTAAATGGCTATTATCAAATATTTTTAACATTAAGTGGCCAGAATTTGATTGTAATAATTTACTTTAGCCTCTTTAGTTAACAAAAAATATATAATTAAAAAAACTTACCAGCTATCTGTGATCACAATAAATACAAAATGCCATTACAGTTTTCTTTTTAATATTTACTGTTTTTCGTTCATTGTTAAATATCATGCTGCTCCAGCCTAAATTTTGTTACATTATTATGACATGTGATCATTTGAGTATACCGACAGTATCTACATTAACTGGTTAAGCAAGGCAGTTCCAAATAACCATCGCCGTAAAAAAAAACAATAAATACTTTAAATACTTGATATTTATAAAGATCATTTTCATGATGATATTACTATTTCTTTTAAAACATTCATTAATTTTATAAATATAGCCTAAAATTTTTCGTTTCATAAAGGTTTATAGTTCTTGTTAGTTGATAGAACTCAGCCTATATTAGTCGTCTCCAAGTAATTTTAGTCATTAACCTACATTGCGGTCAAATCATTATACTTTGATCGCCTCAACGTAATATTTTAATGATGGCTCCTTAAATCTCCAATACGCCTGCGTGGGAATTTGTAACTCTACAAAATTATACTTACACAGCAAGTAGCATTAACAAGTGGTCACATTTAAAAGTAGCATAGACGTTTATAATAATAAATCCCAGCAATCACATGCTAATTTAAAGTTTTTCTCGTTGATAAATAAAACTTGAAATTTTGTACCCGTGAAATCTCTTTCGCAAATAAATACCTACAACTGACATGATTTAGCTGTTGATAAATATTTACTTTATTTTATATAGAAGGTTCAAAAATTTTTACTTATGGATACACCTTTGTTTCATAGGTACATACGTTGTGTATTAAAAATAAGTATGTGACAATATAAGTGGATATTTAATTAAAGTAATATTAAGTAATTGTAGCGGAGTTCACGTTGAAACGTGACCCTTGAAGATCATAAATTGCTGACAAACGAAAGTGAAAGGAGACGGGAGGGCCGTCTCTATTATGTAATAGAGTAGTGCACTATAGTGCATGTCGGCCAAGCAAGTACATACAACCTCTAAGATAAAATATCACTTAACTAAAATAGTCTTTAGAATTTAATGTAGGAAATCGGCGTTACTAACAAAGTAAAGTGGCATTTAATGCGGCGATGTATTATAATCAAATCTGGTCGTAAAAGCGATTTTTTTAGATTTCAATTTATTTTTATTGAATAAGCAACTCGCCTAGTAATAACTACCGCTAGACCATTTATAATCCGTTTGTTCGTTCATCCTTGGCAATCACTTATTTCCTTACTTAAATTCTAAGTTAGGTATATCACCAACGTACCTAGAAAAAGTTATATTAGCAAAATATAAAATATTCAGTAGTAATAGTAGTAGTTGACACAGCTACCACGCTTCGGCCTGATTAAGTAAAAACTAGTTGTATAATTACGGCCTCGATGCTGTAGTAGTTAGTGTAACCGACTGCCACGTCTGACGCCGCGGGTTCGATTTCCGCACAAGTCAAACATGTGTGTGTAAGAACATGGATGTTTGTCTTGGTTTGGGTGTTTCTATGTATAACATGTGCATATTGACAAAAAAAAAATATATATGTATGTTTATCCATTAGTCATCTAGTACCTATAATACAAGCTCTGCTTAGTTAGGGCTAGATGGTGTTGTGTGTATGTGGTAGAATATTATTATTATGTTTCTCTTATCACAGGTACTTTCTAACATATTATATTAGAAAATACCTGGCCCTTTGGGAGGCTTTCACGGAGACATGAGTCCAACGTGAAGAGGCCTTCCTAGAGTTTTAATCAAAGGTGGGATGGAACACCTATAGCGGCACTAGCCGCAGCAAGCGTAGGACTATTGCTACGTATGGATTCTGGGTGTTTGGTGGACTGATATATTGCTAACTATGGATGAAAAACGGCGTCTGCCGTCTGTTTGGCGTCGTTTCCCGGAATACTCTAATAGCGTCAATGCAATGGGCAATTATTATTATTATTAACTACTAAATAATTGTAGTAATATTTATATAACAGTACGAGTATGCAAACTAATGTAATAAATACAAATGTGAGTTTGTTTGTTATGCTGTTACTACTAACTACTAACTACTCATTATAATATTTCGCATAAGTATCTACACGTTTTCAATGAAAATTACTTATCGTACCTCCCATCCAGGCAAAGTTCCCGACCGAGCCGCGGGCAAAAGTTAGTTGATACACATTTGTGAGATTTATATTGTTGCATAGCAGTAACAGTTAAAATATAGTTGATTTAATCCACAGAACATTATAAGAAGAAAGAAAAAAAAATTGTGATTTCAGCGCAGAACCAAATTGTGTGACTTAATACAGAACAGTAATTGAGATATTTAATTCATTAAATACGTTTAAAATTATGTTTAATGTTTAGCTATTTAAGTATCATGACTACCTACTACCTACTTTCAGTTTGTTGATACGGACACTTAAAAATTGCACAAAAAAGATATTTGTGCTACCGGTTACGTTCAAATAGATCACCTTTTAATCTTTATCGGAATGTGACATTTACAATTATGTATTATTGCTACAATATGATAAGTATACCTATTCAAATGTTATTATGATAAGAAGAACTTATATATTATTATCCTAAAAATGCATCTATAAATAGTACAGATAAATGCATCCACTCTCCACGTCTCGGTATTGTCTCATTTGGTTGGACCGGTATTTTTAAGACTTAGTTTTCATTGCTACTAGCAGTATTATTTTTATTTATCACTAGCTGTCCCGACAGAAGTTGTCCTGTACACAAGAAAAAAAGGGAAAAACGAATCTAAACTATTCTCGAATCCATTTGATGTGTTCAACAAAAAAATTCATCAAAATCGGTCCAGCCGTTTAGGAGGAGTTTAATTACAAACACACGCACAGAAGATTTATATATATAAAGACTAGCTCTTGCCTGTGTTCTAGTTATCTCTTTTGCACATTAATATTTTGTTCAGGCCCAATACAGCAATAGATCTGTTCATAACTTTTTCTTTAAACGTTTTGAATTACCACATTTGCTTCTTATAATTGCATAACATGAAGTAATGGCACGGTTTTAAAGTTTAAACTGTAAAACTGCAGTGAAAGTTGCTTCGAGACCGGTGCATGACCAGGTCAAAGGTCTATTATGATGTTCTCTAACCAATTGCACACACTTAGGTAGTGGCGTGCGGTTTTCAATTATTTTACTAATTTAATTGAGTTATTTAAGGATATCGTGGAAAATGTAGGCGCCTGGGATGGCGAGACTTTAAGTCAGGCTTCGTTATTGTTATACAATTTAAAAGACTTTGTATAATTTTTACTCCATGTGTTTAATGACATATTCGCGGAAACTGATATCCTTTACGAAATTATGCAAAAAAAGACGTCGGATGTAATTTATTGCTAAGAATTTGAATTGTTTTTGGATACATTCAGATCTAAGTTTGAAATCATTTTTGAACGCGTAAAAAGTATAACAGGACCGCCAAAACGGAAACATAATGTTGTAGACGCCAGAATTTATTTTAAGCGGATTTTCATCGAAATTGTAGACAATATATCTAACGAATGTCGCGACCGTTATAAAAACCTAAAAAAATTAAAGATTTTGAATTACTATCGTGCGAAAATTTCAATAATTATAATGGCAATTTTCCGGTTGAATTAGTAACGCAATTCGTAAATGTTTATAAATCATTCACCTTTAAATTAGACCGCCTTATTAATGAGCTCAAATGTGTTTATAAAACCGCCGAATTCAAAGGCCTTAGTATTTATAAAATTATAGAACAATTTTACGAAAATAACTTAAATACAGTCTTTCCGGAAGTACTGCGTTTGGCAAAATTAATTGTTACGGTTCCGGCGAGCAGTGCTTCAACCGAAAGGTCCTTTTCGTCGCTAAAGCGTATACATACTTATTTAAGGAATACACAAGGCCAGAAACGACTTATAGATATTTCCATGATATCAATAGAAAAAAACCTTCTTACTACAATAAAATGCGTTCCTAACTTTTACGATGCCGTACTGCAAAAATTCTTACTGAAAGATAGACGTATAGATTTAATATATAAATAAAAAATATAAACTTTATAGTTCCGTACACGCACAACATACGACCGACTTTATTTTTTGTTAGATATTATTTATTTTGCAAATACAGAATATCAGACAAATGCGCCGAAAGGCCACTTCGAATATCCGCAAATTGATATGTTCATAAATTCAGTCAATTTATGTATATTTGAGGTGGTAAATCACACACATCATAATTTATTCGATACGACGACCAACCTACTTCATTAAACCAATATGCAGGGAAAATTTTTGGTAAGTGACCTTTTAAAATTTTCTGCCTACCCTGTCTTAAAATCCTGTGCACGCCACTGCACTTAGGTACACATACACCTATGCAACGATGCTGATTAAAGGTTTTAGGAACAAGCGCATTAAAACAGATTTTATCGCGTTGTTTTTTGTCTTATAATACACTATTAGTACATAATTTTAAACCTTTGAACTACTATTGTTAAACACTTAATAGTTACTGTTTACTTCTATTTAAGCTATTTAAATTATAAAAACTATTTAGATTGAATTTTTACACTTTTCCCGACGTTTCGGTTGCTTTTCAGCAACCATGTTCACAGGGAGACTAAGATATAAATATAAATATAATAATATACTACCACATACACACAACACCATCTAGCCCAAACTAAGCAGAGCTTGTACTATGGGTAATAATAATATGTAAGATGGTGGTTGCCTCAATGTTCTAAGGTGTAGTTATTTCAAAGTATCCGAACATAATTTATTAAGCTTATAAACTTACAGCTACCATTGAGATTATATGTACTACGTACTGAAGGAAACATCTTAACCATTTTTCGAGATGATCGAGATCAATAAACAAAAAACATACTTATACTTAAGTGCAGTGGTCAACAACTCGCGACTCGCGAGCCGCATGTGGCTCTTTGACACCTCGACTGCGGCTCTTCCACGAAATGTTTAGAGCAGGCACGGAATATTATTTATTATCTTGCTTTATAAGTTTAATATAAAATTTAAATTTTTTGAAATTTAACTACTACCTATATACGGATTTTATCGCGTTGTTACTAAGAATCTCAAATAGTTTTTAATTCTTTAAATTAACTAAAACAAACTAATATACCCCACTTCAATCACACACTCTTTGACTCCTACACACACATTCATTCTCCCATACAACCACATCCACTACACTCCACACATACAATTTACAAAACCACAGTGCACACATAATTTTACGCAATTTTGAACGGGAAAAGGCGCAATCTTTTGTTAATAAACGCTCCGCTTATGAGCCTAAACCGCGGACTAACGCAGTGTACCGTTATAACGTATGCGCAAGCGGTGGGCAGTCTTAGTCACTGGCCAGCTATCGGGCCGCGCACACCTAGGCGTACGTGATATCTGTACTTGTGAGGCCGGCAAGTGACCTTGTACGGCAAGCCAACGCGTATAGTATCAATGTGTGGACCCATTACTTAGTCGCCAAAGTCTTTAAGTTTTAGTTGCGCCTTCTCCATTCAGAAAAATATTTAGTCATTACCTTTAAAATTATTTCTTAAATACCTTTTTCTCTCATTACTCTCTAATATTTTAGGGAGTAATGAGAGAAAAAGGTATTTAAGAAGTTAGTTACCTAAATTAATAAATTAAATTATTATTGTATAACATTCTGGTCTAAAATGTTTCCATTGTCCGAGGAGTGGGGACCTGGTGATTTGTAACACAGGCGTTCCATGCCTATCACAGACACCAGCTCCTCACATATTAATATATTAAAGAATGTACAATGTAACTAGCTGTAAGTGACTTTTTGTAAGGAGAAATAAAAAAATAAAAAATAAAAAAATGAATAAATAAATAAATTTAAACTGTATCTATTACATAATTTTGAAAAACTTTTACACTACTACTACTAATATTGAATTTTACTAATTTATAAGCTAATGAAATTATTAAAACTATTAAACTATTTGTATTTAGGTTTACACTTTCTCCGACGTTTCGGATGCTTTTCAGCAGCCATGGTCATGGGGAGACTAAGATGGTAGTTGTTCCAATGTTCCAGTTTAGTTATTTCAAAGTACCCGAACATAATTTAATCTTTGGTGTTTCTATTTACACAAAGCTCAAGTCAGCTCAAAGTATCATGAAGTCTAGCTGTGGTTTGCTTCTTCTTGGGTTTCACTATTTGAATTACTGGATCCCAAGCTGGTGGTACATTCCAACCATCTTCTCTATTGAAATTGGGATGTTTTTTGATTTCAATAGCCTCGCGAAGCATCCTGGGTAGGAATCGGTGTTCTTTAGCGAGAATCTGTGGTTTGTAGTAGTAGTGTAACAGTTTTCCAAATTATGTAATAGATACAGTGTAAAATAAACAACGCGATAAAATCCGCATATAGTGGTTTTATTTCAATGAATAACATTCGCGTAAACAGAAGACAATATTATGTAAATTTTATTTTATTTACTGTCAGTTAAACTAAGACTTATTTGACAAAGGCAAGCTCGAGAGTGTGCTTTAAATCCCAATTATTTCCATAATTATTATGACTTCTGCTAAAGCAAAGCTTAAGTTTAAAAAATGGCTGTTTGAATAGATTTTAATTGTGTATTATCTATATATTTTGTCTCTTTTGATTGACAAAGTTGCCGATCACTGCTCTAGTACATGCATTTATAATATGGCTGTTTTTGCCAGCTAGTATATTGCAGCTACCATTGCAGTAAAAGTAATGCGCATTTAAGAGCTCCAAGCATGCATCGGCCTCAAGATTTTAATTTATCTATAACCGAATACTTGTAATGAAGCTTCTATCCGGCTGCCGCATCTGTTGACTCGTTCATCATCCAGTGATTATGCTAATATATGCTATGCAGATGCTATGTCTTTATTATACTACACAGGAGCCAAGACTTACTATTGATTGTACCAGCTTCCTTATAGTACACTCAGAATAGTAATAGCTTACTACCATTTTATTACTAGTACTGTTTATCTAATAATAGTTTTGTTTTACCTGAATAAGGGGGTTTTATTTGTTGTTGTCTCCGTCGGTTTGCAAACAATGCAAGTAGCTTGCACGGGCTACATACACGTATCAATCATACAGATTTTACGCACAGGTTCCTCGCGCCAGCTGTTTGCATAACGCTTACAACGCGCGTAAATGCCTTAACTTGTGCACGCTGCCTGCTTCGTTTACAACAGCCATGAGTCTATTTCATATTCTGTAAGACCTTACCTTTGAACCCATATCACCACCCGCAGTGAAAACTCTCTTAACTTATGCACTATTTGGACTACGAAGTCACATTTGAGTTTAATGTGATAAAGCATCCAATGGACAGTGATGATTTCCTTTGCCCAGTCTTTATTTTCCTTATAGCAAAAGAAAAACACCGATTACGTTATGATTAGTAGAATCTTAGTATAAAAAAAGATTACCAGTTGTTAATATAGCAGACCGAAGCCAATGTATAAATAAATGGACTATTTCGAAGAAATAGCGTAATTTGGATATTATCTAACGTCCGTGACATTTCTTTAAATTATAATTTATAAAATGTAGAGCTCAAAGCCATGCAAACATTATTGCAGTACCTACATGAAACTGGTTATCAAGTTGAAATACTAATTCTACTTGCTTAAGCAACGAGTGACAGAGCCCATAATATAGATGACAATTTTACAAATACACTTGGTAAGAAAAATAATATAAAGCTAACGGTCCTGTAAAGATTATCTACCAACACTAAATATGGAAAATGAGTATAAATTAAACCTTCAAATGTTTTCCAACTGACCTTTTAATATCTGGCTAGAAACTCTAATAGAAATTTATTTCTACCAATAAGGCGAATAAAGTAGAAAATAAGATGTTTCTAGAAAAAGGTCAAATCGTTCAAAATAAACAACACGACCAGATATTCTGACATAACATCGATATTTTGAAAATTGTTATACTTATATTGCTTCAAAATAGCAGAATGTGATGCCATAGATCAGAAAAGGAACGGCGACTAGCATAGACTAATTAGACTACTTTCTCTTTCTCAATTACTTGCCTTGCAGGCAATGCCACGGGCTAAAGCAAGTTACATAAATAAATGTCTTCATTTCGTTTTTATGGTAAATATATCTTCCAATTCGTTTCATCTAAATCAATCAATTATTCACGTGATTATTTACGGATTTTATAGTTAAATTGAAATTAAAGACATGGTCAACTTGAAAAATATTTTATTGAAAAATATTATAAAATTTAACTTACCTATAAATTATTTGACATTTGGTAACAACCGTTGATAAAATACAATATCAAATATCAAGTATAACATATTCCTTGAAAATATATGTATTTATCAAGTAGGTAGACAATAAATTAAACTTAATATATGTTTTATTAATTGAACATGTATACAGATTAATAATTGCCGCGCAAAAGTGCAATAGCCTTGCAAAATGTGTCTATGGATATAAACGTTCTCTTTGGAAGTAGAGTAAAAGATAAAAATATATGTTAAATAATTTATATCTTCACAGTGTTCATGATACATCTTAATAATTAAAACAGGTACACTATTTTATGTCTTCTTAGATGTTTGTTGTTCTATACTTGAATGTACATTGTAGCTTAGGTACAGTTTATATTAACTATATTGGGTTTAGTAAACTAATGTGTTCACTGCAACCTCAAACAGCGCGACCAGTAGCGGTCCATCGCGTTGTACCTGTGAAGATTCACGTTCACCAAGCTGTGCGCCTCGTCAGGGTATGACTGTGGAAAAGATACATACATAAATACATTTTGTTATTACATCTATACTTAGCATATATAGTAATAGTAATATTGATAACGTTTAAAAAGGTACCGTCAGGTACTAAACAGATTTTGATGTAATTGTTTGGAAAGTTTGCGAAGATGTTCGGACGTTTGTTCCTAAATGACACATAAATTGTTGAACGGCTTTAGCTGAAACTAGACATATTGATCTACCATTTCTTAGATTAAGAGTTTATATTCCGAAAAACGTTTTTGTTGCATTTAGACTGGTAACGACGCAGATATAATCTAATGTTGTAGTAAATTTTTGAATTATGTTTCCAGGAGGATAAAATTTTGAAACGTGAACCGCGCTGTCCCATTTGATTTTATCATACGGCTTTGAATTATTCCTAATCGTAATTAATAAAATATAATTATACCGTAAACTAACTGGACTTTTTTACCATTAATGACATAAGTTAGCTGTGAATGATTAAATGAGAATATTCGGTTCATTTAAATGTCTATTTAGATATGCAAAGAACTCAAGGCAAACCAGTTAAGAGCTCTATTTTAAACAGATAGATTACAACAAAAACTAAATACCAAATAAAATAAAATAAAAATTACGATGAAATGAGTTATGAGACTTACTCAATGGAAATATTTCAAAAATTTAAAACCTGTTTTTGAAAGATTTCTTTAGGTACATGGAATTTTAATTCCATATGAACTAATGATAACATTTTTTAATTATGTTAAAATATGGTATAGAAATAGAGACCCGCCGTATTTTATAACATATGCATCAAAATAAATATCAGAAGACTTTGACCAATCCTTGCATTCATCACAGATTGCCTTATGCGGCTTGAAGCGTAATTAGTAGCACATATGCAACTTCGTAAAGAGTTAAATAAGTCTGTCAAGACATTTTAGTAGCAGCATAAGCCTGCAGTTATATCCAGTAGAAATCAATGGTGGACCAACGTGCGGCCTGTCCGATATATAAGTTGTTAAACAAAGCTGACGTATTGTTGGTATATATGTATAGTAAGACTATATCCACGAAGGCGTAGAAAGTGTTAAATCCATATTCTGTCTCTAATAGGGCTACCCTGTTGCTATGCCAGACATAGCTCCAGACACTATGCTACCATTGATTTCTTGTCGGAATGTCTTAAGAAAGGCAAAGCAGCTCATAGCTTAAACTTGGTATTTCGCATAAATTGGAATAGCCAGGCTAGGAAAGAACCTCCACTATAACGTAAGTAGGATTTTTAGTCTCCATAAGCAAGTATTATACTATCAGCATGGGGCCAGTAGTCTTTGCCCCACTGGCAGTAGTGACTCGAATTTGAAGGACCACAAGTGAAAATCATTTATAAACACTGCTTACTATACGGCAAGCTGCATGCTTGTTTGCCTGTTTGGCTGTAGAAAATACTCCGCGTTCTATCATATGCTGCCCATAGAGTTCATAGCAACGAAAACAGCATGACTAAGTATTTACTATCAAAGCCCTAACTAATGAATTGTTTTGTGAATCAATGGATATTTGCACAATTTCTATATAAGCAAACACCTGCTTAAATAAAAAATATTAGGACGTCACTCTTTACGTGTGTACCTATTTATTATTAGTAAGTATTTATTTCTATACAATTATAAAAATATAACGAGGATGATTTGCAAATATGCAAATAAAAGTTTGAATGTTAATTTGTTACGTTTTCACGCCTTAACCACTCGACCGATCATCATGAAATTTCGCACACACGTTTTCAGGGGAACAGAAAAGGACTTAGGGAACCTTTAATCCAGAAAAATATACTCTTACTAACCTAAATTACATTTACGAGAAACCTAATTGTATATATAATTAAAACTTAATTGAGTTCGACTATAATTTTCAGGGGGGTATGAACTAAAAGTACAGTTTTTACTACACACATATATACATACATCCATAGATTCACGGCTGTTTCCCAGAGCGGTAGGCAGAGACTACGGCTTTCCATTTGCTACGATCCTGACACACTTCCCTGGCTTCATTCACTTTCATCACATTCCTCATACACGCTCCCCGATTTAAGATGCTCTTAACCTGGCCTTTGTTCAAAACGTCTCCGATCTGGTCAAGAAACGTTCGCCTAGGTCTGTCTCCTACGACTGATTTTTTTGCATATTAGTATATGCGAAATAATATGGGTTCTGAATTAAAATGGTTTAAATAACACACTTATTGCGACATTGCCTGTCTGTCACAGCTCTTTATCTCAACAACTACTTATGTTATTTGCTTGAAATTTGGAATAGTTATTTGCTTGACAAACTTTTTAGAAACTGTGATGATCTCTCTGTCTGTCTGTATGCATTACCAAAAAAACTGTTAAACGGAATTTGATATGGTTTAATTACTTATATAAAAATAGTATATTTTCAAACATTTATTGATATATTCTGAGTAATGTCAATAAGGTCGAAAATCGCATGCACCTGTTTTTTGTAAGTCCTATCGATGACTGATCATTTTCTGATAGTAATTTGTTTTGTAGACGTTCATTTGTTTTGTAGACACGTTCATTTGTGTTACACAATTTCTTTTCTAACTTATGTTAGGTACCTATCCCCGTAGTACAACTAGTTGGACATAATTCCACCGTTGTACTACGGGTCATATCAAAAAAAGCAAAAAAATATGTTACAACAGTTAAACCATGGGTAACTTTACATCCCCGGTTGAACATCGCAGTTGTACCACGGGTCCGGAGCGGTTATTTTTATTAAATAAACGCAAAATATTTTTTTTAACTTATCAATTTTTAAATTAGTCGATAACTTCGGTTCACACTAGCATAGTGACTGGAGGAGTAATCGTGAATTACCCCTTCACCCACCAGTGGTAAAGTCTAGTGGGTGGACGGGTTGGGACCCAAGAAAGCAAGTGCAAATGTTCTAATTTGCACTTTAAGGATTAAGCCTATCTCAAAACTAAATGATAAAATCTATTAACGTACAGTGCCAATTTCTCATGCAATAAAATAAATGTAATCTCTGTGTAAACTATTTCAAACACTACTTTGAAAAAAACAGGATAAATAGTTCTGCTCACATTCAGCGTCATCAATATTAGAGCTGTCAAATTTTACGTCTTACGTAAATAATAATAATAATAGAGCAGTCTAATTTTAAATTTAAGTGTATAATAATTATTATTCAAAATCGATTGATCAATCTTATTTGCGTAAAATAAGGGCAAAGTTGACAATAGTATAATGGGCAAAAAGCACTAATTATCATATTGTTATGTTCAAACAGGGGCAAAACCTGCTAGCTAGTTACTAATATTAGATACCTATAAACACGCACAACAAAAAGCATTAAAATCTAAATCTCACAGGTGTTAAAACTGTCTTGATATTCCTTACTCGCCTTGACAATAACAATAATCAGCTTAGCAAGAAAATAATATTTAAAACAAACTAGCTGTGACAATTATGGTAAATATTAAGGTCAATCCACTATGCTTAACTGTACCCTTTCACTCACTAATATATCAACGTCCATTTACTAGACTATTTTGAGGTCGGATCTAACCAAACTGGTCATCTATATAATATTAAAAAGAGAGACTGTGAGTTTTGTAAGTTTGTGTTTATATCAAGAGTAAGATCCGAAATCAATACAACCTACCAAAAAAATGCTTTTCTAGATTTTGAAAACGACATCTCTCGCGTACATCTAGGTTAGGTTAGGAACAGTATTTTGCCCGATAAAAAGCACCCTATATCCTATAACGCGTATGCGAAATATCATGATGATCGCTCGAGTAGATAAGGCGTGGAAGCGTGACAAACAAACAAACTCACATTCACATTTATAATATTAGTTAGGATTATAAAGATACAATATTATAGATGTACATGAGCTATATATATGTAGGGGTATGGGGCCGCTACATCTATAAAACGAGCAGTATGTAACCGCGTATTGATGTTGCCTTTACGGATATCCTTCTAGTCATAGTACGTATAAAAGGAACGCGGATGACAAATATATACGCGTTGACATTTTAGTCGGCGAAGACGGATACGAGTACGAAGGTATTTAATGCCTTAGGTATATCTCTGAAAGTAGCACCCACATTTCGCCAGCTATATTTTAGACCCTACGAAAAACGGGGCAAGTTTATTGAGGTCTACCGGACACAATTCCAGGCTCCATGCTACTATTGAGAATTTCGGGACAGAAAACCCAAGAACACTTCTCGGTCTAGAAATCACATTTACAACTAACTGTAAGTACTAACCATCTGCTCAAACGGAATTTCGAGCTGTTGCAGCGCACGCATCAACTTGGCTGCGTTCTGATAATGCACGTTGTCGTCTGCGTTCCCGTGCATGATGTAGAAGTCACGTCCGCGCAGTTTCTCCGCCAACAGTGTGACGTCACCTTCGTTGTAGCCAGATAGGTTGTCCTCCTCAGTGGGCAGGCCCATGTACCGCTCAGTGTACATCGTATCTGATGAAAAGTGATAAGATTAGGTAAATGTTAGTTTCTGTGAAACAGTAGCACGGCCTTATAGATATAGGAATTTAGAGAGCACCTCCCAAGTCTGAAGACCACCACATTCAGAAAACCCAATAAAATGTTGGCAATCCGGGCATCCTATATTTTACCAATTAACTATAAATCTTTTCTGTTAGTTTTATCTCAATGCGCTTTCAAATATTTAGCGACAGAATTTTCTATTGAGTGTGTGTTAATATTTTTATCGCAAACAGAACTATCTTCGAATATGATAAATATATACCTATGGTTATTTATTTCTTAATAACACTATGTGATAGTTTTGTGTAGAAACCAGGATTTGACTTTCAAACTTGTATGCAAATGTCGCTAGAAAGTGACATGCGGATTTTCGGTAGATGTCAATTTAATTTATACAAATTACTTTAACGTTACTATTTTGTTGTAGCCACTGAAATCACATCAACAACATTAATCAAAGATAATAAAATGTTAATTAATATTAGAAATTAGAACGACAATTTTTTTTACCATTTTCAAATCAAATCAAGAAGAATATGATATAATATTTGGTATATTCATGGGTAAGCCACATAATGTGACTTCTAGTTATATATATTCAATAATAAACTTTCGCATCCATCATAATTATGACGGATGCGAAAGTTTTCTCGAATTGATCTGGTGACCTAGTGGAAGTAGCGGAAGGCCGTTAGTAAAATAAATATAACATAGATCACTGTAGAAATCCGGTACGAAAATTGAGGAAAGCGGCGTAAGAGTAATACTACTAGGCCGGTTTCATAAATTTTCGGACCAGTTTTCAGTTATACAACTAACACCGCCTTTTTTTACCTATAATAATAATATATATATTATAAATGACGGTGAGGACCAAAGTTGATATTTTCAACCCCCTGTTGAAAATAATACCTTTGGTATGACAAATGTACTAATTAAACATCTTAATAACTTATAGTGTCACGAAAATGAGTAAGTTTATCGCGTTAATTCCTGTTCATACAACATAAATCATGCAACGCGAAATTACTGATTTGTATCACTCATACTGCGTTTTGCTCGTAAAAATACTTATATATGAGATGATGGTTCGCTCTCTGTTCATCTTGATTTATTTAAGAACACAAATAAAAATACATTAAACCTAACATGATTGAGGTATTGTCCGTTTTTATTACATACATCATGTAACTCGAAAGCTATTAAATATACGAGTATACAAACTAGTCAAGGGATGGATATGAAAGCAAACTACTTACTATAGTAAAGCCAGGAGGTGACAGGCGCTCCGGAGACACCACACTGGAACAGCTTCTCATCGTCGTGCAGAAGAGTAAGGAGAGTCGCGTATCCTCCGTAGCTGTGGCCCCAGATACCGACTCTCTCGCGGTCAATGAACTGGTACCGGTCTAAAACTTGTCTGGAACAAAAATGTTGTATGAAGGCAATGCTGATGTTGATATATAGGTACACATCTCTCTCACAAATCTTTTTATAAATAATGTGTCTACTAACATTCAAACAATGAACACATGGGCCACCCAAACTTGAAACAAACATTTGTGGATCACATTTTACAATTTTTATCCCGTATAGAGATCGAACCCAAAACACTCGGCGCAGTAGCAATAGAGAAGCGACAACTTAAACCACTATATCCATGCAGTGCAACAACTGATACCTGAAAGGGACCCACCCTTTATTACGACTTCTGGACGACTGGATATTTCGACTTCTTACACTGCTGACATATCTCTTCTGCTTTATTCAATCTTATCGCATTTTTCAAACACACTCCTTTATTTAGGGCACTGTTAACTTGGCTACTACAGCTGTATAAGTATACAAAAGAGGGATGTATGAAGTGTACGGCATAGTAGGTAATAGACTGATAATTAGATAACTCAAGCCAAAGTAATACGGCTGAGAGCTTTGCTTGTCGACCATAAAAAATAAAAATAGCTGCGCTACCAATAAACGGAATGTAGACCATGAAAACTCTGGCTGACAACCCTTCGTCTCTAGGAGAATTGCAAACCTTAGTTTGACCGCGGTCTTATGTCTTGGTGCATACGTCCTTTTTTATGGATTTGGTGGCAAACGAACAGACGGATCGCCTGATGGTAAGCGATTACCGCCACTCATGGACACCCGCAACACCAGAGGAGTTACAAGTGCGTTGCCGGCCTTTTAAAAAGGAGTACGCTCTTTTCTTGATGCGTTGAAAGTCGTATTGATCCGGAAATACCGCAGGCGACAGCTCATTCCAAAGTTTTGTTGTGCGAGGCAGAAAATTCTTGGAGAAACGCACAGTTGAGGACTGCCAACCATCTAAATGATGAGAATGAAAATGCTGTCGCGTAGGACGATGGCGAAAAGAGGCAGCAGGGATCATTCCGAACACATTCCGTCCTTAGGCGCTGCTTCATATTTCAGCAATTTTGCAAAATTGACCAAAAAGTTTATGAAATCTTAAAAATGTATGCAGGGACTCGTCAATTGATAAATGTACCTGCTGTTTACCTGCCTCCACAAAAAAGATGGGTTTTTACTGCTTGCGATTCAAAACATATTGATAATATATTTAACCCTTGAACGTAGATTACACGAGACGCAATGCTCTTTACTTTATGTCAAATTCCAGCAGACTAGATATTAACTTATTGAGTGTCGGTAGCATATCGGCGGCCAGACACAATAAGTTTTTAACAATCGACAGGATAAATATTAAATCTAAGTATACATTATAATATACCTACTACATAATAATTGACAACATCCCGAACAAGAATGAGCACTCTCGTAGCTGACGTAAAACGTAATTATAGCTTTATTTATTTATTTTATTTATTTATTTATTTATTTTATAAACACTAGAGGCTTACAGCATCTGTACCAACACGCCTTTAGTGCTATACTACTAACATACACTTTAAACACACAAAACAAATAAATTAAAATAAAATATAAAAGAAACATTCACAATCATATTAACTACTAAAATAAAACAATTTTGAGCATTCGTATAGAAACAATAGATAAAATAATTTATGCCATCATGTTAAGGAACTCTGTTACTTTTTTAAACATTTGACTAGTGTTACAATAAAATAAATCTGTATCCGGACTTGCAAGTAGTAATTTGTTCATATTGTCAATCGCTCTTGCCGTTGGACAATAAGTAACCTGCGGCAGACGCCATGATGTAGGATACGTGAATAATCTATGTCGCCTACGTCCAACAGCACGCATGTACTGATTTGGCACATAGAAGTAAATACATTCACGCACAGAAGGGTTATCCACCCTATGTACCAGTAATAAATAATAGTGCATTATGTGTGCAAGATTGCGCCTAAATTCTAAGGTATTGAGACTAATCATTCCCGAGACAAACATAGAGGGGTATAGAAAGGGATAGTAGCCATATATGCGTTTGTACAAGTAACGAGCAAATTTGCGTTGAACTCTCTCTATCATAAGTGTATATAACTGCTCATGTGGATGCCAAACAATCGCATTGTACTCCAGTTTGCTACGTACATAGGCGTTATATAACAGTTTTATTACTAGAACATTATCAAACTGAGAGGACATTCTAATTATAAATCCTAATGATTTATTAGCAGCCTTACATATGGTTGTGATGTGATCGCGAAAATTTAATTGATTGTCTAGGGTAAGTCCAAGATCTCGTATAGAAGTAACTCGCTCAAACGGCTGCCCTGCCAGCTCGTAGGCCATTGTAATAGGTGAACGGGAACGAGTGAAGGTGATAATTTTACATTTAGGGATATTTAAGGACAGTTTATTCGCTGTGCACCATTCAACAACGGCATCTATGTCGTGTTGTATATCTTCGCAGTCTGTAATGCTCCGAACAGGGGCAAATAACTTAAGGTCGTCAGCGAACATTAGGCATTCTGTCTTAGATAAAACTCTAGGTAAATCATTTATCATGATAATAAACAAGGTAGGCCCAAGGGTACTGCCTTGACTTACTCCTGAGCGTGTATAGTAATCGTTTGATACATACTCTCCTATTTTTACAAATTGTTTTCGATCTCTGAGGTAACTGGCTATAAATTGGAGTAGATTAGTGTCGAATCCTATTGCCGAAAGCTTTGTTAATAGTACATCGTTATCGACAAGATCAAAAGCTTTAGTAAAATCTAAATAGGCTGCGTCAATTTGACAGCCAGATGTCATCCTAGTTTTCACGTAGTCAGTAAAATAAACGTGATTTGTTAATGTAGAACGCGCTGGTCGAAAACCATGTTGAGAATTATCTAATTGACTGTTGATTTGCAGAAATATACGATTTTTTATAATTATCTCAAATAATTTACCAAACACTGATAATACGGCAATAGGTCTGAAATTGTTAATGTCAGTAGACAAGCCAGTTTTAGGGACGGGCGTCACTCTAGAAGTTTTCCATCGATTAGGATAGGAACAGCATTTAAGGGACAGATTATACAGGGTGATTTTGAAATCGTGTAATTCCTTTTAACCATGCATTCTACTGGTGATATAGAATAACCCTGACCATATTTTTTCTTAATTAGAATAATGGTTTCGGCAAAATTTGAGTACAGATTTTTTTCATGAAATGATTTCAAATATTCATATTTTAACCACCTGACACAATCTTAATATTTTACTAATTTAAAAATAATAACATAACAATAACTGATGTCGTAAATAATAAGGGGCAATAAAAAGGACCGCCCGTTATTATTTACGACATTAATTATTAATATGATTTTTTAATTTAATTAGTAAAAAATTAAAATTGCCTCGGTTGGTTAACATATGACTATCTGACACCATTTCACGAAAAAAACGAAATAATATTTTTTCAAAAAAAAAAATCTAATTAAATAAAAATATGGTCAGGGTTATTCTATATCACCAGTAGAATGCGTGGTTAAAAGGAATTACACGATTTCAAAATCACCCTGTATATATATAAGAGAGGCTCCTCCAGAGCAGATACACAATCTTTGACTAGAAAAGCTGGTATGTTATCTGGTCCATACGCAGATGAAGAATTGAGTTGTCGTACAGCACTTCTCAGTTGTGCCGAATCTATCTGCGAAACACTTATTTGAGTGCAACTTTGCTGCATGTTACCAACACGCTCAGCCTCAACAGGGTCTAACTTTGGCATTCCTGTATGAAATACCGAACTAAAATAATGCGCGAACGCATCGACAGCTTCCTTATCCGCCACTATCTTACCCTCATAAATAAAATGTCTACTTTGTTGTCTATTTTTGCGTTTCTCTCTAATATATTGCCAGAACGCAGAGGGGTCATTAGTTATTTTATTTCCTAAACTGTTTATATAGTTTTTATAAGCGCTATAAGTGAGTTCTTTGACTTTAGTCCTATAGTATCTAAAAAGCTCATTTATCTGGGTATTAAATCAACACCTTTAATTATATTACACGGAGACCAGTTATACCTCCGTCATTGCAAGTATAACCAATTGCTCCTGCATTTACAATGAGTCTATAGCTACTTATAGACTACATACAAACATTCGGGGATGGGTATGTTGTTATGGTTTATTTTTATTTTATTATTTTCGGAAAACTTACAGCTAATAAATATAGTTAGAACATTAATTTGCCAATTATAGCCAATTACAATTCGTGTTCAATGTTAGGCCATGTAGTGCCTACCCGAATGCATTATTTGTACTTCTATTCGCCATATAGTTACCATAAACACATTAATTGATAATATAATTTAAGACATACTGCCTATACTTGGCTTAAAGTAAAAAAAATAAAATCTAGATTAGTAATTACAAAAGATTAATGTTTAGTTTGTATGAATAATACAATATTTCCCTTTTTTCATACTTACGACAAATTTTGTATGAATAGTAATCTTAATAAAATAATCTTATTGTACAGCAATTGAATTCAATTAACGTCAACATAAATATAGCATGTAAACGGTGGCCACGCCGTTAAAACCAATTTCTGCAATGCAAGCTTGGATAAACAAGTTCGGAATTATTATCAATCATAACTCCTTTTATTAGAAATGTGTCAAAAAATTTCATATCCGGATATAGGCATACATAAAATCATCGTACACAAAAACTATTATCCAATTCGTTAATAGCGGAATAAAATATAAATATTATATGTATTAAATTTATTCATTGGGGTCGCCTTCCGATTAAGGCATTCATCGAGCGAACCGGTTCATATCAATAACATCGAAAATCATATAACCGTACAAGAATTTACTTTTTTACTATAGCATGTATTAAAATTTTGCATAACAAAATAAGTCTAAAATCTATTAAGGTAAGCATAGCATAAGAAAAGGATCACCATATTAATATTTACTTTACGTCATTGGTTCCGTAATAAAGGACTTATGCGAGGGGTAATAACACCCCACTGTGTAATATTTAACATACTTTCTTAAGATTTTGAATATCGGTGAATAAATTTAACTTAGTTTTTATTGCTACGGCGCAGCGTAAATAATGTGTTACAGATTAGATAATATATTTATGGTCTGTTTCTATTTATAAGTAAAAGTTCCAAGTATTCATTACGTGCTCTCTTTTCTTATTATGGTAAATAATAGAGATGGCAATGCACCCGAATATCATATTGGGGTCTGTTCTACATTGTTGTAGTCGATAAAAATGTGTTTTGGATAGCACCACAGGTGATAGGATTGATGTAACACACGAGCGCGAAATTTTGGTTCTTACGGACGACATATACGAACGCATATACAAGATGTTAATCTTATATAATAATAGAGCCATATTGACAGAAATTAGTTATCATACCGCTTATTCCGAATACGAATAAAATAACAAATGACATAATAAATATATTGATAAATAACAAACGACACTGGTTGTACAGGACCTTACTTAAAATCAAATCAAATCAATCAATCGATACAATAATAATAATGTCGCATCGCATTTATAATATTAGTTAGAATTATTTAATTAGCCTATATTCTATTATGGTCCCAAAATTTGACCAGAATGTAAATCAACTAATTGTTTATGGAATTATGACAATGCTGTTGCTATTTTTTACCAACTTATGCAAGCTTCGGTTAACTATTACCAGATCAGATCACAGATAACGTTTGTTTTGGAATCAAGGTCAATGCTCACGTTATAAAAAGCTTAAATAGACAAGGTCCTGGTTTAATCACCTGCAATATTGAAAATGGTTAATTAGACCACGATTAATTACAGATACCAGTAAAAAAGTACATACCTTAATTTTTAACCAAATTATTTATTGCTTTCTTAGCCGCAATCAACCCCGATAATATCCACACGTTATCGGGATAACCTGCATCAGTTGACAGTCAATCGTATTCTGCATAATGTTGTTTTAGGCTTACGCGAATGTTATACATTGAAATTAAATTACTGTATACGAAAATAAACAAAGCGATAGAATCCGTATTAAATAGTTTAATTTAGATGGATTGAGGATCCTCGCCAATCATACGCTAGCTTACGTGCGGTCACAAGGATACCATCACAAAATGAGAACTTGAAAAAGTCTTATTCGCGAAATGTCTGATATCCAGAATGTCTTGGATCTAAAAGCGTAATACCCGATTCTTATAATTTCAAATTATACAATATCCTTTTTCGCGGCAAGTCTGATTCGCAAAATGTCTAATTCGCACAAACTCCGGTTCGCATAAAGTCTGATTTGCAAAACGCGCAATACGAAAATTAAACTTTATTTTTACTGTTTATGTAAAAGACGAAGAAATAATAACATTGAACGGTGGTTCCTTTTCTTTCATCCTATCCTATCCATAATTCGTTTGGGTTGACAACGCGTAAGTGATAGGTATCTCCTGCACGGAGGCTATCATATGTTATGACAACCGCTCACGATCACGCGGCCCATATGCTTTTTTGCTATCATGGTGGTATAATAATAATAATAGAAATCTAATTCATAACAAACTGGATGCTGTATCATTTGCATATTATGTGATTAATGAATGGATTATATGCGAACTAAATTTATGCAAATATTATACGTAACTTGGGCCAACCTAACAACATTTTTATATATACATAACACCACTATACATACCGGAAGCAGATGCCTATCAAATCTACATTAATATTACGTCAGTAAATTTTGCTTTTCTTTCTTAAAAGGACCACTCAGTCAACATTTTCTTGAAAAGATTATACTTGTCTCGCGTAGAGCTTGCCGAGTTTTTTGTGTCCATGTTTGTAAAATACATGGGTAATCTAGGAATCTACTGGGACTTGACCTTAAAGAAAAAGATACGTCGGTAAACCTTGCCATAGCCTGGACATACATAGTCTCACGTCCATCACCGAATAGGTAAACAGAGTTCTTTTACATCGATATTTCAAAAGCTATCATTTTAAGTTCCACATATTAGGTGGTGAGGTTATTGTCGTTTGCCAGGCACAATACTAATATCCGTGCTTCTACTGAGAATTTTTTAGCAAAAGGCCTGATAACACTCTCACCTATCCTTCTATCAAATCACAGCACAGCAATCGCATTCTCTGCCGTTTTGCCATGTGCCAGGCATAGAACACCTCATAGGTAACACTCTCAGTCACATTCACTTACGCTGGCCCACGAAGCCAGACCTAACATGTAGTTGACGTCACTTACTTGAGTATAACGGAGTGGTCTTCGACCTCGACGGTGCCAAGCGCGTTGTTGAGCGAGAACAGTATGTCCTGTCCCTTGAGCCCCGAGCCGCGCCCGTCCGCGAGCATGTAGATGATGTTGCGGCTAGTCGTCAGGTACGAGTGGTAACCTGAGATAACAAAGGACACGAGTTACAAAGAATAAGGTACGATCATATTTGAAAATGTTATTGGATTTATATTTTATTAATTAATCTTCTTGTTTTTTATAGCGTGTTTCCAACTAAAGCATGTCTGCTAATTTTGACATTTAAAATATTTATATTGTTTTCTTCTAAAATAAAGACAACTCCCACACTAGCAATGTCGCGGGAAACTTTACAAACACTTAAACACCGTGCACAAATAACATCCAGACTCGGAACAACCATTTGTGGAACACACAAATTTTGTCCCGTCTGGAATTCGAACCCACAACACTCGGCGCAGTGGCAGCGGCGAGGCGACCACTTAAATCACTACGCCATCCGTGCAGATAATATTTCAGAACTTTAATGTATAGGTTTTTAAAACGTATGTCCAACCTAATATTCAGTTAAGCTGATTTCTAGTCTTTGAAAAGCAAAAAATATACTGTCTTCATGCATCTAACTTAGGATTTAGGATAGATTCTATATCTATGTTACATACTCATTTTATTATATATTAATTAAGAAATGACCTGGATGAATTTTGCCAGTCACAAGGGACTTCTAGCAACATAGTGATTTGGAAGTCCAAGATAGAAGCTTTTGCTCAGCAGTGGGACATACCAAAAACATTTTCGAGATACATTTATTGGAGACTAACACAGTCAGGTGAAGTCAAAATTCACAAACAATAACCTATCTATTGTTAAATTATAATTTATTGTTAACTGAGTACAATGTTCCGTAATTATAACAATTTTATACAAATAATATGACTTACCGACGGTAAACGTATTGTAGACAGTGTTGGTATTAGGTCCGGAGTACACGTAGTATATCATCGCGTACTTAGTATTGGTATCGTTGACATCAAGCCCAGGAGGGAGTAGTAACCTTACAGGGGCAGGGAACCCATTCTGTAGGGGAACAGTCGTAATGATACTTCCCCACCGAGCTTTACCCACAAGACGGTCACGAACGGCCGCGTTGTCCTCCCAGATAGCTAATACTTGGCGAGCCTGTGAAATAAGAAGGATTTAAAATAACTGACATAATTACTCAAATATAATAATAACATCAGCCCTGCATTAAACTGTCCCACTGCTGAACACGGGCCTCTTCTCGGCGTGAGAACAGTTAGGCCATAGTCCACCACGCTGCGCCAGCGCAGGTTGGTGGACTCCAAATACCTTAAAAAATATTACAGAGAACTCACAGACATGCAGGTTTCCTCACGATGTTTTCCTTTACGAAGAGAGCGATAATTATCTATATAATACGCAAATAACTTCGAAAAGTCAGAGGTGCGTGCCTTGGGATGCGAACTCGAGACCTCTGCGTGGCAGTTCAAGAGTCCTTTCGTGAGAAAGGGAGTGGAAGAGTCTATCTTTATGAAATATATTGATCGTGATGCAGCGATTGTGAATGGAATTGCCGTGCTAATATTGCAAATTTGTTCTGCTGTTGACAATATTGGCTAAATCGCGGATCTATGAATCTGCGCATTAAATTCTCTTCTTAATGTGAAAAATATTTGGAGTGCTCCGAGCTTTTCCTATGAACGATAAAGTTATCTTTATCTTAGGTAGCTTACTCTAGGGTCCAAGATGAATGTAGCTGAAGGTTCCTCCGGCGAGGAGCAAGTGATGGTCATGTACCGGCCGCCGGGGCTGAGTGTGGCAGTGGCCCAGGTGCAAGGTCCACCCTCCGGCATGACGAGATTACAGCTGAGGCAGCCGGTGTTGGCGCCTGTCACGTGCACTTGAGACTGCCACGGCATATCCGTCACCGTACGCGTGTAGTAACTGCAATGTTTTACTGTTTTAAGACTAGGTTTTGCTAGCGGGATCGCTCGCGTAAATGTATGTTATGTTAGATTGCTACTACTACGGTATTATTTTCTGGAAAGACGGTAACCTGTGTCCTTTTCTGTACCCCTGACAACGTGTATACGAAATTTCATGGTGAAAGCGTAAGAAACAAACAAACATACTCACATTCGCATTTATAATCTTAAGTTAGGATTAAGCTTTTGAGGAGCGCGATTACTGATGCAAGCAATTGTATACGAATTTTGGAGTAGTAGAACTTTGCTAGTTTGAGCATGAAATCTACAGGAATGGCTCTATTAGGGAAGTACTACCTTCACACAGAATTTCGAAGTAAAGTAGCAATACACGTACTGTAACGTTTAGTTTAGTAGGTGGAAAGAGAGAGGACAATAACCCCTCGTTGCCTCTTATTAAACGTTTAGCTACCCCCTTCCAATCAGTTTCGGATTAACTATATAGAAGAAGCAAATGTTACGAGACTCGCGCTTAGAAACAGCCTTGCACATTAGGTAAAAAAGACCACAATTAAACACGAAACTCCTCGCAGATTGAGAAGCAATAAGTGGTAGTTTGACACAGGGGCTTTTGTGGGTTGACAAACTATATCTCTACCTACGTTAAGGCAAAAATAATATATTGAGTTCGATAATTTATTGAGTTGGAGAGAGCCCAGAGGTCAGTCTTAAAAGTAATGTACTTTAAGCCGTATCGATTCTCTACCGATGAACTGTACAAACATTATAGTATTCTTTCAGTAAGGCAATTGTATATTCTACTTACTATCTTAAAAGTACACTCAAAGCTTCATTTTGATCCCAACCTTCTAACGAAAAGAAATATCTGCAATATTGTGCCCACCAGAACAGTCAGTACATCTTTTGCAAGAAGACAATTCGACCGACACTCATCATATTTATATAAAAAAATAAATAAAATCATTAAAATGTACCCTATAAGTAATCATGATTGCAAAAAAGCGTTACTTTTTTGGTTGAGATCCCTAAATTATAGTAGTACAGAAGATCTGATGAATGTAGCATCGTAATAATATAATTGGTACTTACAAGTTAATATTCACAAAACACTTAGTTGTATACTGTTCAATACATTTCATACAAGGGACACACAGACACACACACACACACACACACACACACACACACACACACACACACACACACACACACACACACACACACGCGCGCGCGCGCGCGCGTACACACACACACAGACATGCATGGTGTTTATTATGAACTTATTTTTTGTATACCTTTCTTTCTTTCCTTTTTTTTTGTTACCTGTCTAGTTTTATTTTTTTTGTAACGTGAAGTGCGGGGACTCCTAACACAAGTATTTTGATACTTAAAAGGAGTACCTCAATTAATTTATTGTGAACTAGCTCGTAAGTAAATGAAAATAAACTATTTAATTTTTAATAAAGTATCTTTTTCATTCTTGCCTCGAAGGTACCAATTCACTGATCACTAGAAGACTCTCAGATTGTACTGAACTGGAACTATATATCTGAAATCTTAGACTTTGTGATTACTTACTAAAGAATATTAGTCTCATCCATGCCCACAAAGTTGTTGACAGTAAAAGCTCCAGGAGTGATGGAGTTGGAGACAATGGAGCCGCTGTTTCTTACGCTGACGAAGAGATGTTGCCAGATGTGGCCGTCAGCCTGCTCTTCAGACCAGCGAGTGGACACGAAGAAATTGCCAGAACTGCTGAACCGAGGTATGGCTAAGGGAATCCAGCCGTTTAGCTGCTGACGGTGCTCCTCCTACAAAAGAAAAGTTTTGATGTCAATTTTGGCTTATGCTTAATATACCTATTATTGAAAATTTTAATATTATACAATAATATATAATATTAGCGCTGTATTAAACTGTCTCACTCCTGGGCACGAGCCTCTTCTTAGAGTGAGAAGGGTTAGGCTATATAATCCACCAAGCTGACGCGTACGGGTTGACAGACTTCACATATCTTCGAAAACATTATGGAGAACGAGAGTTCTCCATAATGTCTGAGAAGACATGTAGGTTTCCTCACGATAGTTTCAGTAAAGCGAGCGATAATTAACTATTTAATATGCACATAACTTCGAAAAGTCAGAGCTGCGCGCCTAGGCATCGAACTCGAGACCTCTGCGTAGCAGTTCAACTGTTTCCCACTAAGCTATCGCTGTTCTTAGTTTCTAAACGAAAGTAAACTAACTGCACGGATGACGCAATTATATTATTAGCTTAATATTGATCGCACAATACATTTTCTATTGTGTATGCTATAGGTATGGCATTCAATATGTTTAATAGTCATGTTGTTTATGTAGGTAAAGCGTAGATTGAACGCTTAACGCTTGAAATTTTGCCACGTCTTGCGATAAAATTGAGGGCTAACTTTAGAATTGCTAACGATACTTTATAAACAATACACTTGATTATATCTATCCATAATAGACAAAACTTTTACTATTCAACAAAAAAATATACCTGCAAAAAATTTTGTTTTAACTATCATTGATATCTTAAATCTATAATGATAATGTACTCCAGACCGAATTTCGGTACCGGCGGCCAATCTTAACGGAAACTGGCCATCTGCGCAGGAGATATTATAGTGTACAAGCATGTGCGCGAACACAAGTGCACTCTCTGTTCCCTAACCGGCATGATCCGATAGGACGGATAATCCAACACCACCGGAGAGAGATCAGACGACCAACGGCTTTACGTGCTGCCCGAAGCACGGGGGTTTCTTACACCGCCAAGTTTCTTACTCCGGCTCGTATTGAGATTTCCTAACAGAAAAACCCAATACCTTTATGTTGGCCCGACTCTGGATTCGAACCCAAGACCTCATGCACAGCAGTCATACTCACTAACGCAGCGCCACGAAGGCAGTCTTAATTAATGTAATAAAGCAGAATTTATATTTTTTTAAAAACGCTTCGTGCTAATCTCTGAAATTATCAGTCGGATTTGAAAATCATTGTGCATTTGATAGCTTGAAGAAGAAGAAGGCCACCAGCCACGAGAATAAAAATACTTTATTGATTAGTGCACCACACTAATCAATAAAGTATTTATAAAAATGCATTATATATATTATAATAACTTACAAAACTCTATGTGTATACTGATTTTGACAAAATACTAAATATTGTTTAATACTTTAATTGTAATTCAAAACCCTTGCAACCTTAATCTACCTCAAATAGGTACATACATACAACCCAAAGGCCCGTAAATATTTATTTTATTCAACTTACCTCGCAAGCCATAGTGACGACATTACAAATCCTTAGTACAGCGTAGTTCTGTCGTCTATTCTGCCAGTGCATGGCAATCTCGTTGGCTGACACCCACGTGACTCCGCCTAGGATATGGTCATCGGTGACCGCTTGCGGCGCTTCCATTGTAATGAAACTAGGCGTGTTGGTCTGAACCAAGTTTGCCAGATTGACTATTCGGAGTAATACCGTGGGATTCTTGCGACCAACCTGGAAAAGTCAACGGTTATAAATACTTTATAATATAAGTCTTTATCAGACTCATTTTAAGGCGATGTGATGCATAAGACACAAATCTACCATATCATTATACCACAGACGCTAGACGTAAGTACTCTCAATGGCATTCTCGGCATGCCTGAGCCATCCGTTTATTTTCTATTCCCACGGGTAATTGACACTAGCTATATGAACAGTGGCGAATGGAAATATTTTTCAGTTTTCGATTACTATTTCATGGCAAATATACTTTAATACACCCACTTTTTAAATGACTGCACTATTTTGTTTTTCTTTTTAATGGCAATGTAGCTTTTTACATAGACCAAAACCCGCCCAAAAATTTAATGAAGTTGCTGGTTTTTATTCTCAATCACAATCGTGATGTGCGGGCGTTTCTGGAGTTTTTATTCAAGATTTTGATTATTTACTTTTAACATATTTAGATGAAACATAACCCACACATCACATACTTTAACCCGATAATTGCTACGAAGATGCATGTGGCCATAGCCACGGGCAGACTAGTTTATACCTAACTATTGTAGGGTTCTTACCTTCGGGTATTTCAGGTCAACCAGTTCAGGGTACAGTAAAGGTTGTTCAGGGTTGCCCTTGTCGAAATAGTAGTAGTACGAGTAGCTCTCCACCTCGGTGTCATCGTACGTTGCGAACGCGAGGTATGAGCCGTCAGTCGAGAACCACGTCGCCTGACCAGTGTACATCACATCCTCTGTAATAGTTATTTCAAAGTAAAATAGGCTTTCTTTTGATTGGATGATGGATTGAGAAATCAACTCGTTAAGTATTGTGGATTAAAATTCGGTGCAGGACATACATTTTATGACCTACGAAATATTCAGGCCATGACTTGCCTATAGCTATTTAAAAAAACAGCATTAGGTGATGCTCAATCTCAATTATTTAATCAACAAGTAGCAGCATTTATTAATCGACTCAAAACAGCACAGAATTATAGTCAATATCAATTGATTAAGCGAATAATAGCAGCACACAACTATGGTTAATTACGATTAATTCGACAAATAGTTGCACAGGATGATGCTCAATCTCGATTAATCAATTAACAAATAGCAGCATATAAAGATGCTCAGTCTCGATTAAGTAATCAATTAACAAATAGCAGCATAGAAAGATGCTCAATCTCGATTAATCAATTAACAAACAGCAGCATAGAAAGATGCTCAATCTCGATTAATCAATTAACAAATAGCAGCATAGAAAGATGCTCAATCTCGATTAATCAATTAACAAATAGCAGCATAGAAAGATGCTCAATCTCGATTAATCAATTAACAAATAGCAGCATAGAAAGACGCTCAATCTGAATTAGTCGATCGACTAATAGCAGCACAGAACGATATTAAATCTAAAATAATAAATCGACTAATAGCAGAATTTAAACAACGCTGGCCAATCTCAATTGTTCAGCAGTTTGCGCTACCTTTATAAAACAAGTGAGCCTACTATAATTCACAATCAATGTCGTCTTGACAGACTCCCAGAATCGGAACAAATATTTACGGACACAAATGGGGTGATTGTCAACACTGGGCGCAATGGCAGTAGCGAAGAGACCACATACATATATCACTATGCAATCTTTTCAGTCATTTACATACCTTCATACACCCAATCAGTATGTCCATTGTAGTACACTCCAGGAATACCGTCAGTCGTGATCTGTATAGCTTGGGTCCTTCCCTCGGGCAAGTAGTACACGTTGTTGTCCATCACATAGGCCAGTGAGTGGCCGCCGCCGAAGATACATAGCTGCAGGCGGTTGTGATCTGCGATGTTGGTCACAGCGCTGGGAACAGGAGTTGATATAAATAGTAAAGCAACGGTAGTGAATGCGGCCGATGGTTTCGGTTTCTTTTTTTTTTCGTGTTATTGAGTTTTTCTGACAAGATATTCGTAGTAGAAGCACGGAGTATAGAACTGTGCCTCGTAGACAGTAATACCGTCGCCGTCTGTTACATGGAAATTTAAATCATAACTGTGCGAAGTATTGCTGTATACCTACGCTTCTGTCTACCTCTTGGGCGATATAGGCATAACTAAGACTATCTACCTATGTATAATGTAATTAGCTTACACCAGCCGCGTTCCTCGTCTAATGCCGTTAAAACATGGCAAAGGATTTTCAAAATTGCAGGTTTAAAGGACATCTAGAATAAATATACTTCATAATATCACACCTTTGTCTATCCGAAGAATTCTGCAGAGATCTCACACGCACATGTCATCCACAAAATGTAATAAGTATGCATAAGTCTAAAACTGAGCCCGATTTATGTAGGTAGGGCACCTACATAAATCGGGCTCAGTTTTAGACTTATGCATTACTACTGCAAATATCCAGACAATAAAACCCTTACAACAATTTGCCCAACACGGTAATCGAAACCAGGGTCTCATAAATGGCTAAAACCAACATGCTATGAGGAAGTACCTATCTACATAAGATAAGCTATTATGAATATTTTAATGAATACCTAGTTACTTACTCGGTTGCAATTTCATACAGCGCAAATCTAGCAGTCGTCGAGTATCTGTATACCTGAAAATCGAAACATATTTTCATGACTCAAAGGGATCACGCAAGGTAGAAAGCAGGCAACTATCAAGGCAACAGTAGATAAGGAATTGGACTTGTGATTGAGAGGTCGTGAATTCTGCGTCACAATATACATTAGCTGTAGGGTAAAAACATGGGTAACACCCAGACTCGGCGCAATTATTTATAGATCACACAGTTTTTGTCCCGTGTGGAGATCGATCTCTCAACACTCAGCACGGCACCAGTGGCGAGGCGACCACTACGCCCTACGAGTAGTCAAATTATTGAAATCCTTCATAATGGGTTACGATTACAGGCTTATTTCCATCTGCCGGGTACATTTCAAGACTACGTGCCTACTGCCAATATGAATTCTGCAGAATAGATAATTACAAGTCTTAGTTTCCTACGTAGAGTATTCAATAACACTTATGCCGAATCGGTCCCAGAACTTCACAATTTGAAGTTCCGGGATCGATTCGGCAAAGTAGTCATCAGCACCCGAATGTTTAAGCAAAGGTAGTCAATCATATTTTACCCAGTTTTGCTTAGATTGAGAAAGATAAGTGGCATATTATCGCCTATCGGCGTGCGCGATTATAATATACAACAGCACTTTTGCCTAAACTGGAATTATTGACGTTTGTCGTTTGACTTGGTGACCGTGTCCACCTCAGGTAGTAAACAACGATAGACAACCATAAGCGGTTATTTAAAATCAAAATTTTAGAGCGTTATTTAGGCCATTGTATTTACATCCTGGGAGCCTCCATGAAATATATCCATAGATACGCATTGGCGCATCTATGGATATTGTGTGGTCCTGGGTTCGAATGGTCAGAGCATTCGAACCCAGGACCACACAATCAACTTATACACATTATTGTAATCTTACGTCACTGGACCAATAAGACTAATCTAACAGAGCCAAATCAAAAATAAAATAATATTATGTTGAAACAAATTATGGCAAAGATAAGCAAAATGTAGGTATTAAACTGTTTTTATCTACAGATATCTTTATCTACATATGTACTTTATAATATGGATAAAGATAAATGGATAATCTAATTTATTATTATTTAGCCTTAGTTTTTATGTACCTAATAGGGTAGGCAAGGGACTTACCTGTTCGACTTCGCTAGGTGCCAGTATGAACTGTCGGTCTGCAGACAGAATTGGATTGTTCGTATTCAAGCGATCCTGGAATAAAGTCAAAAAGGAAATGAACATAGGTACCTATATAATGATCTACATCATCCTCTATATATTATCTATAACCCCCTACATAACTGTAGGCACACTCCCGACTGTAGGTATATCCACGTAAATAAACGCAGAAGTGTTTACACCCACATTTCACCAAGTAGGTATGTTTAGTTTATGTAGTTTTGGCAGCGATTATTGCCAGCGCGCCAGCTTCCACACATTTCCAGCCTCCGTGCTACTACCTTCTAACAATTCCCAATACCACTTCGCCTGACCCAGGAATCAAACCCGACCGAGATAGAATTAACATGGGATTGGACAAGAGAGAGAGGATTGGGTATCGAACCGCTCGTTGCAATTCTGCGCACGATACACAATCATAAGCAGTTTTCAAAGCTTGAGGTATCAGACGAGCTAGCGGTCTTCTTAATGCTATTCGTAAGCGGTAGCCGCAATATGTAAAATTATATACTATAAAATCGCCGCTCCAATCCAGTATGCAATCCTATTGGTTAATATTTCTCTGTTTCTTCGCTTCGCAGCCTCGCTCCGCTTCAATGGACAGGCAGCCTTAGGTATATATTATGTTTCCATCTACATTATTTTCTAGTTAAAAGGCAAATCACAGTTTTACCAATGTTAGTTTAAGCCACAGCTCACGTCCACTAATCGCCGTGCTGACACAAGAACTAAAGTAATTATAGCTAGTATTATTGTCGACGGATATCTATTTGTACGTTTGACCTGTATGTCACTGTCGAGTTTGGTTTATGTAGAATATCTCAAGCTAGGCGACTACTAGGAAGCTAGCGTAGTCCTCGTTCTGTAGCTTGAGCCTACGAGACCGACTGAGGGTATTAGCTAATATCCAATTCTTATTACTAGTAATGTTATTTTAGTACGAACCATAAGTTCAGATGGCACCAAAACGGACTCTTGTAGTTCGTTAACGTTGAACGTAAGAATGCCAGGTACTCCAGACTTTGTAAATGTGAACTCAGTGTCTGAAAATTATAACGATTGTAATACATAGTCAGGATTAGTAGGATTTTGTATTCTTATATCATTCAAATTAAATATCTCATGTTTTTACACTAGTAATAGCTGAAAGATAAATATTTAATTATTGGTTTTTGATCTGAACACAGCAACGAAAGCCTAATGAGTGTGGACTGCCTCGCAAAGGTGTCGAGTACGATCCCACAGCGATTACCGCTGAATTCGCTGTTTTAAAGCTAAAAGAAACCATCGTAGGAAAACTTGCATGTCTGAGAGTTCTCTATAATATTCGTAAAGATATGAGAAATCTGCCAACCCGCACTGAGTGATGGTTGACCCGCACATGGTTGATAATGGCGTAACATAACGTAAATAAGGTCTCGTGCCTAGCAATATGACACTTTATATACAGGGCTGATGTTATTAGATATATATTAATACACTAATGTTAGAAAATTAAATAAATGTTATGCTACTTATGTCGCTGACTGTACATAAACACATGCTTGTATATCCTCAAAATATTAGGCGTGCTTATACTAACTAATTTAGTAACAAAAACCAAACAACCAAGGTCTTCGCGATCGACCGAAATAAAGCACAAACTTTCGCCATGGGACCAATCAGGCACAAGCAAAATTTCGCTTAAAAACCAACCTGAAATCCATGTGCCGTTAAACCCTCGCTGGCCGAACTGACCAGACACGAACTCTGGCAGAGAGATAGGATCGTCGGCGGCCAGGGGCACGACAGTGGCCGTCGCGACAACTGCTGCCAATATGCACCATAACCTCGCCGCCTTGTAATAAATGCAACATGTAGTTCAGTATGTGTAATGGTAATTACTGAGATAATATCAAGTATGCAGTTTATATTTTTCCGTTGTTTACAGCATTCGATCTCTACTCCATAGAATATCGATCAAGGCCAATATTTATCAAAAAAATTATCTCATACGGACATAGATTGTATTTTCAGTATTCAGAATAATTTTCTTTTAGATAAAAAATAAATATATCCCAAATAATATAAGAAATTGCAATTACTTACCATTTTGGTTTAATTCCTAATAAAACTAGCGGTTGGCGATAGTAGCCCGCCAACACGACTGCCTTAAAATTATCATACAAAGTTATTAGACTTATCCCAATGATAAGCATAATTAGATATCAGATGATATAGTGATATGAAGAATTGAATACATTCTTGATATGTTTTATTAGGTCGATTATAATTTCTTAACGTATACGTATATATGACTAAGTACTTAGATAAACAGAACAAACAGCAATGTCAGTATTTATGAAATCTTTAAAATTTCCTAGTTATAGGTACCTAACCCACGGGAACGATACTTTTGCTGGATGAAAGGTACCTACCCTATGTCCTTTTCTATACCCCGGACAACGTGAACCTATGCAAACTTTTATGATGATCCGTCGAGTAGTAGGCTAAGGATGCCGAATATGAGATGCCATTTTAATTTTTGGACATAAAAGTAAATTAATGCACTAATGACTATGAAAATTACAATATTCGATAGGGTATTTAATTAAGTTTTCAACGCATTACAGCCGGCGGGCAGCCAGGTCCGTAGATGGTAACCATTAGTGTTGTAGATCAGCCAGCAGGCATAAGCCAGGTCCGTAGCTGGTAACCGTTAGGGTTATATTGAAATACGTAGACTAATTCAACTGAGAATATATTTACAATTTTAAGCCTTCTTATATCCCATTCATTGTTCATGCAAGTAACGCTAGCACCTATATGTACCTACAATAATCATTTACACCAATTAGCGATAAGTAAACAAAAATCTAACATTTACAAGGGAATTCTTGGATATCCATACACGTGTATGCGTGAGTATAAAAATAGTGCCATGTATAAAAACTGATGGCCTCTTCGTGCGTCGCATAGTTCATAAGCATAGTTCGCATAGAGTATATTTATATTGGATAGTTCGTCAGTTGGTTTCGTCGCGGCTAGGCGTATGATGCTCCGTTTGATCACCTTCGCGCGTCGCTTAGTTTGTAAGTTGGTTTCATGGGTTAGAATCTTCCCTACATTCATGAAAATCTTCACCGCTAGCTCCCCCTGTAAAATGTGCGCGAACTAAATTCATCTATGTTGCAAGTATAAAATATATAATGAATTTCCGTAGAATTTGTATTAATAGTGACATTAGTCACCTTTGAATTCTACTAAAAATCGGCAAAAATGATATTAATTCTACAATTAACTAAGATCAGATAATTCTAGTAATTATTTTTTCCGTCAGAAAAGTGTGAAAATAAGCTTCAGGCTTAATTTAAGTTTATTTATTTAAAGAAATGGTACTGGTGTGGTAGAAATACGTTTTATGGTCTGGTGTCAGTTGACATTTCAAATAGATAATGGCGGCCGGCTTGTTTACGTGCTCGTGCGCATTTACTTTTGTGATATTCGCGTTGAGTTGAGCTTTAGTTCCTCCACGTATTTCAGGAATCCAAACACTTTCATCGGTCTTTCCACAGTTCATTAGGCAGTTATGACAAATCATAATAACAATATGAAATAAATACCTATTTTGTGATTTTGGCCATTTTTTTATTCTGTAATGTATTGTAAATGTGAGAAAATGATAAAAAATAAAGATTACTTGTTACTTTACAGCATAGTTTTATTTTAATACCCATTGATTTAAATAAAATTAAATTCAGTAGCACAATAATAAACATAAATAAGCGGCATCTATTGTCAGAAAAAGATACTACCACTTTACCGCACAATTTGTAGGTGACGATAGTATCGCTTAAAATATCGAAGTTGCCACTCTATTACCCAATATAAATATACTTCTCTATGGTTGGTTTCAGCACGGCTAGACCTATGATACTCCGTTCGATTCCAGGTTCCTCATAAACTTATATGTTGCCTGTGCGTATATACTTATGCCACAAGTTACTACGAAAGACCGTTTAGTGCTGAGTATAATACATTTTTATTATAATTTTAGATAATATTGGTAAATTCAGAAACTACTTCTCAGGCAAATGGTCTCCTATTATGAGATACTAAGGGTTGCTAATATGAGATAGTATCTCATATTAGGTTATTTTGGGTTTGAGTATAGATTTAGAGAAAAAGGAATGAAATCATATTAAATTAAACATGGCAGTTGTCCCAATGTTCTGAACATTGGGACAACTACCATCTTAGTCTCCCCGTGAACATGACTGCTGTAAAGCAACCGAAACGTCGGGGCAAAGTGTAACTTAAATATAAATAGTTTAATTAAATTAAATAGCATAGTAAAGTTCAATAATAGTAGTGTTAGAGTTTTCAAAATTATGTAATAAAAGTGTTTAAAGTAAAATAAACAACGCGACAAAATCCGTATAAAGTGTTTAATTTCAATGTATAACATTCGCGTAAACATAAGACAATATCACAAACGGCTAAGATACTATAATATTTTCATATTACACATCTTAAGCTATAGAGCGATATGGACATTTTATGTTAAGATGCCGAGCGATTGTATACAGATTGTGTACCTATATAGATTATATTATATATGATTATATTATATTATTATTATATCCTGTATATAGATTGTGGTGAAATATGACGTGTGACCCCTAAAATAATGATTCGAGCGGATATATTATCGTAACTTAAACAGTGTGTGATACCTTATGATACTATAATATTTTATATCCACGCATCTTAACATAAAATATTATAGTATCTTCGCCGTGTGTGACGCCCTTAAAGCCGTGAAAGCGTAACACTCACTTTCGTATATAGGTATAGGTATAGTATTAAGTTATAGAGGCATTTCACGTAAAGCGGACAGGTAAACAAAATTATGTCTTTGATTTTAGTAATATTTGGTTATGTTATACCTATATATGTCCTCAATCTAGATACAAAATATTTTTACAGTACAATATCTAATCAACGAGCTAAAGGGCTTTAAAATTTAAATTTTAAAAATTTGACCAACCGGTAGGCATGGGTTACTTCGAAGCCCATTACAGTTTTAAAAATACAAAAAAAAACAAAAAACTTTCGACTGTGTCTTAAATGAGCTTTTTAAATGCAATTTGGAAAATTAAAAAAATATTTACTTTAAGAAACATTTTTTTTAAATTTAATTTATGCATTTAATAAGCTCATTAAATGAAATATAAATTTGACTACTTTATTTATTTTATTAAAACTTTTTAAAACTGCGTAATGGGATTCTAAGTAGCGTATACACACCGGTTAGTAAAAATTTTAAAGGCCTCTCTTTTGTTAATCTTTGTACCGTAAAATCATTTTGTATCTGGATCGAGTACATACATAGGTATAACCTGTGGGTATAACATAACCAACTATTATTGAAATCGGAAACATCCAAATTTTTTATTTGACTGCTTTACCTGGAATGCTCCTATTGTAAATGAAGATAAGTACAAGCATGCATGTGTTGCTTGTTAGAATTATATTCCCTTTATTTCATGCTAGAATCTCAAATCTAAGGACATGAGCTGCAGATATACCCGTCTAGCGAGTGGCAGTAATCTATTATGGATTTGTGTCAAGCTGCTAGCTCAATGTAGGCTATTTTTTATTCCTAGCTTGATATATTCTCGGTTAGATCTCTGATAATAATGGAAGATTTGCCACGTTTACATATTTTTCTGTGAATCTGAGCACCTGTGGTCTTTGGCATGCCTTTAATTTTTCTAAAAGCGCATCTAACGAAAATAATGGACTAAATTGATGGACTAATCAAGATTTGTATAAAACGCAATCAAGACAAGACTGCGGTTCTGAATATGATTGATATTTAGTCTTTGCACCTAATTACTTGCAAATCACAATCAACACCGCAGTGGCACTGTAACTGCTATTTGTAATTTACTCAATAATCCTCCCACTAAAATGTCATATACTCACTTAGTAGTAAGTGGAATATACTTAGGTGTTATAAAATAGATATATTTTATTTCTCTTTCCTATAGAATGCTAAATGGCCAATGCAACGTTGTATCTCTTATTATATGATCGTATTTAATCGATTATCAGGTGATTATATGTCGAAATTAAAATAAAACAGCAACATAATTCAGTAAGGAAAGTATTTATTCAACATCAAATGAACCAAAAATACTTCAGACAAACATAGAAACATTACGATGACCTGACTAAATCGCAAATACTTTCGCGCTACATGTCTATCTATCTATTTGTAGACGAGGATGCTTGCTAGAGTTCCCAATCGAATATGTATGAGTCCATCTCCATATGTGGACGATAGGATGTCTGTGTCGCCATGTGTTTGCTAATTCTCGTGCTTCATAAGACGCATTCATGGTACATTCTAATACTCAATGGTTCATATAATTTCTTCATTCTATATCTTCCATGATCCAGAGTATTATTTTATATTTAACACTGTTTGTAACATAAGTTTTGCTGGTCGAGCCGTTGTCAAGATACAGGTAATTTCGTAGCTGTATGACCGAATGCGCGGAATGCACCGTGCGCAAGCGTTGGGCCTATATGTTGTCACATCAACGCAGAGTCAAGTGGAATCGAAGTCAGTCGTTGTATATCCGTTTTCCACGGCGGGTCCCGCCAATGTCCCCTGCTCGTTTTGATCAAGTGACTGCATAACTCCAACGACGGAATAAATTCATAGGCTTTCCTCCGAGCGTGCCTTTCTATAACATTTCGTATAAAATAAATTCATAATGTCCATGTCCTTATCAAAGTGCCAAATTATCTTCATTAAGTCGCCATTAAACCTAAATCGCAATATGACTAACAGACAACAAAATTATACTTCAATTAAGCAAAAATAAAGTGATTGCCATTGACGACAATGGCTACCTGAAAAGGAATGTCGTCTAAGCGACAAAAATTAATATGGGATGAATTAATGACGCGTGTGCATAGTATAAGTGGTGCGAGTGTATATGTGGGTGTGTGTATATGTGCGACCGCTTTAGTGTGGTGCGGGTGTGTGTGTTTGTGTGTGTGTGCAGTGTGTTAGTATTATTATGCGTTGTGTGCGAGTGTGTGTGTGTAATGACGGATGGATGTGTGTGAGACGGACCATGCTAGTGACGGCGGTGCGTGCGGCGCAGCTCCTGCAAGCGCCGCTCGTGCTCGGCCATATGCTGGCGCCGCTGCTCCTCCTTTATTGCTATCTATAAGAAAAAGAAATTCGTTAGTCCACAAAGCCAACAAAAATAAAGTACTAAAATGCCTGGTCTAAAGGCGATGGTGAAAAACTAGAATCATACATTACCGTTTCAGCTGAGAGCGGCAGCCAGTATATGCAAGGAGTTGTTTTTGTCTTCCTGAACAAATCATCCAACAGCTTAGCTGGTGCCTCCTCCTCCTTTTTCTTAAATTTCCGAGCTGCAAAGATTAATACATACTGGCTTTACTGCAGTTAGTAAACATTTAAGTAAAATGTGTTGCAATGTGATAGCCATATATTAATGTGAGACAGAGCTAATTTTAAGTGATTACTTATATACTGTTTCATTACCTGGCTCAGGACTTTTTTCTGGTGACCGATGTCTTCTCTTATCTATGGGCCGCTCATCACGCCTCAACTTTTCCTTTTCCTTATCTTTATCATTCTTGCCCAGATCCCACTCGCGAGTGGCAGTTTTACGTTCCCATGGCTTTTCCTAAAAAATTATAAGTAAAAATAGTTTTGTTTTTATCATGGACCGATTGATGAATAATAAAAATGTTATAAAGTATATGACATAAATGATACTAAATGTGATTTAGTACATAATAAATAAATTATTTGTTTTAGTATAAGGATTTTAAGGACTTTATCTGAGGGGTAGTTGGTAGCAACCAATAAAAAATTAAGGGAGGAATAAAAAACTGATTAGCTATCAAGTTCACAACAACATATTAAATGTAGTTTGATGCAATGACCACAACCACTAAACTTTATATGCCTCTATATGCAATGCTGATTTTAGCTTAAGCTTTATAGCAGGCTAATAATAGCCTGCATATTGCTGGTATATAACTATTTAAATATATTTTTTTTATATTCAGGTCTTGTCCAGGAGATCTTCCAAAATAAATATTAACTGGATATGAAAATTTTAGAGCATCACAGTTTTGCATGACTTTCTGGGGTGGTTAAATAAGACAGAATTGTTGTCTGTTTATGACAATACACCAAGACAGAAGTGTTGTCTGTTTGTGACAATATATCAATCATATGCAAAGCTTTGACGGGTGGTCACTAACCACATTTGTAAAACACTTAGAATTATTCTGTTAGAGGAAAAATAGTATGTATATTACCAATTCTCCTCTCTCCCGCTTCATATCTTGCTCCCTAAGCCAGTCCTCCACTGTCCCAGGAATAGTTGACACTGGTGTACTATCTGTTTCCTCATTTGACTTAGCCTTTTCAAAGGCCTCATCAGTAGAAAAATCTACTTGTAAAGTCTTTGGATTTGAAACAGGCCATGTAACACCATGTAAGGCATGTCGTGTTTCAACTGCTTGACTGTAAAAATATAAAGTTGAATTAATCAGAATCAACCATAAGGTTTTTCTAAGTATAAAGATTGAGTGTCAGTATTATCTCTTGAAGAAAGCAAGCATAGTCTTGAGGTAACTTTGAGTCAAGCAAAGTGCTGTTGGAGTGCTAATAAAATTCTCAATAGCAGCTCAGAGAGAGCACATTCTCATACTACACCCAGCATAGGCCAATAATTTGAATCCCTATTATTTGTGATCAAAATCATAGAGGTAGTAAAAATGTGGATATTATAATTTGCCTAAAGCTGAAAACTAATTAGCCTATTTGATACATCATCTTTCTATGTAGATACATGCACTATGTAATAGAAAGTTACAAGTATGAAAGTGATCATACTGCCATTGTGTGCACAATGAGGACAATTTATGTTTTCACACATATATATTTTGTTATAAGTTACTGCCTACATAGCAGCATAGTATAACATAACTTCTCTGATAGACAAGCCTGATTGGATATATATATATATATATATATATATATATATATATACTAGTATATATATATAATATCAAAATTGTATAGCAACTTAAAGTCTAAATTATTAGTTTTCAATTACAAATTAACATAAGATATACTTACTCTTCAGTCTCATATTGGACAAAGCATTTAGATTTGATCCTATCTATCCAAAAGCCATTCTCTACAATTTTGCCGGTCCTTTGTAACAAGTTCTTCAACTGTGGCAATGTGAATGGTCTGACCAAATTTGTGATATACAATATACACGATTGCTTATTTCTGGGTGGGCTTGGAGGCCTTGCAATTATACTATCACTTTCCTTGATTATTGATATTTTTCTATTGGAAGCTAAGTCTCGGGGCTTTATAGTCTCTTTCTCCTTTTCATCATGATCTTTCTTCTGTTCAACATTATCAGTGTTGTCTATCACAATTTTTGGCAATACTGGTCTATCAATTTTTTCAGTGACCTCTCTCTCCCGCTTATGTTTTTTCTCCTCTATAACTTCATCAAATTCAACTGGTTTTACATCAGGTATAATATCTTTTAGAATATCTGTTGATATTGTTATTGATTTTTGTGTAGTAAGCTTTGAACTTCGAGAGCCCCATCTTCTCTTTCGGGCCACAATGGGTGTAGGCTGTCCATTTGGAATAGGTTCTTGAGTGGACTGGACTGATTCTGAGCGCTGTAGGTCTTTGCTGCGCTTAGCTACAGGTTCACATACATCTTTAGTTTTCTCCACAGTCTCATTTCCAGTTTCAATTGTTGTTGTTATTTCCTTTGTTTCTTTAGAACTATTGTCAGAACTCTCTACAATATCAGTTTCATTAGTAGCTTTACTGCTTTCAGAACCAATTGGCTTAGATTTCTTACTGACAGTTTCTTCAATTTTACTTACCTTGTCGTCGTCTGTTGATGACTTCTCTTTGGCTGGCTCTTCTTGTGGGGTTTTAGACTCCTCTGCTTGAATTTCCTCTTTTGAATGAACTTCATTATCTGAAGATTCACATTTATTGTCATCAGGGTGCAATTCCAATATCTCTGACTTCTCAAGAGATTCATTTATTTTTCTTTCAGGACTTTGCTTTTTTTCAACATTTGTCTCTGATTTGTTTTCTTTTTCTGTGCTGTCTGATTTTTCTGTCTGGTTATCACTATTTGATGCTGTCACAGTTTCCACTGGGGATGCAACTCTTGTTTCATCCTTAGGTGAAACAACAGTTGTATCTGCATCTGGACCTTTACTCTGTGACTCACTGTCCTTATTAGATTCCTTACTTTCCTGTACATTTGTATTAGACTCTGACACTCTCTCACCATCATTATCCTTTGCATCTTCATTAGTTGTAGACATAGGTGTTTCATTAACAGAGGAATCTTGTGTGGATTCACTCTGAGACACTTCATTACTTGATTTTTGCTGTTCCTGTTCAGATTGTCCCTCAGTTTCAACTTCGTTTTCTTCCCCATGACTATCTTGGTTCTTTTCACTATCGTCTTTGTCACGAGCACTACGTTTAGAACGATGCTTGGTTTTCTTTCTCTCTTCCACACCCTCTACACTAGGAGTATCACTAGAACTCGTAGCCCGCGAATGCTTTCTTTTACTACGCGGAGATCTATCAACTCTTTCAGGTGTGGATGGTGGCCGAGTCAAACATATTTTTAATTTCTGTATTTCACCGCCGTCGCCTGACCCTTCAGAAGTTTTCACTTGCCACACTTGATCCTGTGCTTCTTCAGGACTATCCTCTTTGACTGGAGTTTGTGGCGGTTTCTTCTCAGGTTCAACGACGCTTTCAACTTCCGCTTCACGGACTGGACTCCCTTCATCAGGTGAATCATTCTCTGAAGAACTAGATTGCTTCCGACGCCTCGTCCGCGCACGTTTTGACTTTTCAACCTTCTTCTCAGGAGAAGCCTTCGCTTTTTTTGTGGCGGTGCGCTCACTTTTACGACGCATTGTTGGATACCTAAAATTCGAAAATAAACAATTGACTTATACTATCGTGACTTTGAATTATACCAGTTACTTGAAACTTTTTAATGCAAGTACTGGTTACTAATCGCCTGATAATTACTAACAATGTATAATATTTGCAGCGTGCTCAACTAAAGACAGAAGCTAGCAACGCCCGCCATGTTTAAAGTGTGGCCGCTGTTAAAAAATATGTATAAACAAATGAATCTACTATCATAGCCATGGGTGACATTGACCCAAATTGAATCTTGTGATTGAATATCAAAATATTGGAAGAACTTACCAATGATTTAATTTTGAAATGAATCAATTCTAACATAAATATTTTAATCTCTGTTATATAATGCTACGGAAACTTGACATGTCTGTGAAACTCGCTGATGTCGCGTGACGCACATGAGTTATAAGCGTAGAAAATGAAAACTAAAATGGTTAAAGGAATCAGAGGGGAGAGTAAAGGAAGATTATAAAATCATAGGTACCACACGAATTTACTGTTGTTATGTCATCAGATCACGATATAAAAAGCGCAGTAAATCATTATTTTCAGGTGATTGTGCATGCCTCAAAAGTTCAGACCATTCTAATAACTGAATTATCCATGCTATGAGAAAAATTCTTGGATCAATTGCGAGAATTTCTCTTGAAGCGTGCTAAACGATGTACGGCAAGAATTATAATTAGAAAATAAAAAATGCTGATGGCAATTTCGAAGTAGTCTGAGTGAAAGTTCATTTTAAAAGCAATTATTTTCCATACGAATTACAAGTATTACTGCCCTTTTATGTTACGTTAAACGAAGTTAGATTTTTACGACATAGACAACCAGTCGCTGAAAAGGTAAAGGTATTTATAGCATACGGAAGATATAGAAAGCGAAAATTGCTCTGTATACCGCCTAACCACTCCTAAGTCATAATGGGAAATAATATAACTGCTCAACATTTTTGCACCACCACCTACCTACTAAGTTTACGTTTTCGTTATTATTCTACTTGTGCCTAGGTTGAAGACATTGTCCAAAATAAATGTTATGATTATTATCAAAAGAATCTATCATGCTGATTAAAGAAATATGTATGTACCTATTCAGCTATACCAATAGTTTTTTTATGGTATAAGATGAAGAAGACTTCTCACGTAATTGGAGGCAGTATAGTACAGCCCAATAAACCATTAAGCTTTAGTGCAGATATTTATAACAAATCCATTCCTATTAAAATTTTGTTTGCAATTCCACCGGTTTTTATTACGTACTTTTACTCATTGCAACTTAGATTAGTACGTAATACCCACTGATATCGCATTTTAGCTTTGAGAACACTGGATGGCTGATACTCATAGCTGCTGTCAAAATTAATATGAAATCTTCTCGGGGTTGCTTTTTAATCTAGTGAAATGTGTATTATTTCTAGAAACTGAAAATGTTAAGGTATGATACTTTGTAATATATCGTCTACGTAACCATCTTAATATTCAATGCTAATGTTGTTATTCAATGATAGAATATTCATGTAGCACCTTTTGTTTCAGATACTATGGGCCTTTTATGTCATTCCTATGTATCGGCACACTATTTACGCATGTGTAGATGTGAGGCAGTGCTTGTAGAATGATAACAATTAATCTTTAATACAGTTATATGTGATACAAATATGGGTAACCAAAATAGTTGCTGTTGTTACCGGAGTCCGTCGCCGATCAGAAAGGACATCGTCAAACTCGAAGATTATCTACCTGAGGGAGAAGTAAGCTCCAATAACATACAACACATTAGCGAGAGAGAGCCCGACGATGGCGACATCGATCCTTCTCAGGACCCCATTGCTGGTACCATTTTCATGGAGCGTTCTAAAGCTTCTATAGAAAATGGTATGACAAGAAAACGCAGCCAACACCAAATCGCCGATAATAAGCTCAAAAAAAGCAGTTCCTGTTCAACTATTTATTTAGATGATAGCACAGTGTCCCAACCAAATCTGAAAAACACAGTGAAATGTGTGGCCCTAGCTATTTACTATCATATAAAAAATAGAACATCAGAGCGCAAGTTAGATATATTTGATGAGAAACTTCATCCATTGAGTAAAGAAGGAGTCAGTGATGATTATGACAAGTATAATCCTGAGCATAAACAAATATACAAGTTTGTAAGAACTCTGTTCAATGCTGCTCAATTAACTGCAGAATGTGCTATTATTACTTTGGTGTATTTGGAGCGTCTCCTAATATGTGCTGAACTAGATATAGCTCCTTCAAATTGGAAGAGAATTGTTTTGGGAGCTATACTGTTAGCAAGCAAGGTATGGGATGATCAAGCAGTATGGAATGTAGATTATTGTCAAATTTTAAAAGACATCACTGTTGAAGATATGAATGAATTAGAGAGGCAATTTTTAGAAATGTTACAATTCAATATCAATGTACCATCAAGTGTGTATGCAAAATATTACTTTGACCTACGTACCCTCGCTGAGGCCAATGACCTGGCTTTTCCAAGTGAACCCTTAAGTAAAGAGAGAGCACAAAAACTAGAGGCAATGTCTAGAGTTATGGAAGATAAGATCACTGCTGAAGTGGTCAAAAATGGAATTAAAAAATGGTCAAGCTTAGACAATGTCAATTCAGGTGCTGGCGTGAGACGAAGTGTAGCCATACTATCATAATTGTTTAGTCATGAGCCAAAATTAAGATCCAAAATGAATCACAAATTTACAGATAATATTTGTGTATTTTATAAGAATGTATCGTATTTAGAATTTATGCACCTGATTGAATATTAATTTTATCATTTGGTACTGTGCTTCAATATTTAAGTATTAATAACTGACATCTACTGCCAACTATTGCCTTGAGGACACAACTCAAACTTAGGAGCATAAGTTTGATGGTATTTCATGTAACAGTCATTGGCAAATTAAACCAAAAAACATGTATCCTTGACTTTATTAAGGCATTGAATCAATAGCTTGTGGTATAATAAACCATTTTTAATATTTAACTAATGTAAGTCATATTGATTACATTGAACAATGTGAAATATTTTAATTTGTATATGCACAAATGCTTTATAATTGGCAGTGCATTAATAATTTATATGATGACCCCTGCAAAGTGGAAACTTGTTAAAGGACATCTACTAGGACATTTAAGTAATGTAATCTCGTCACTTGGACATAGTCATAGACCAAGTGTACTCACTTCCTTGTGTCCTGTGTTTGTCACTTACTGATTTTTCACTATACAGGAAATATTATGCTCATAAATGTACTAATTACGAAGTCATTAAAATAAAAGACTTGTTGGTGGTCCAAACATATATTTTTTTTGTAAATTATTGCTAATTTGCTATGTTTAGTATGCTATAGTATAATATGTCCTCGATTGGCTTCCAATATATTTTAACTTTACAAATATTTAGTTAAAAACATAAAGCACTAATGTTAGGTTTGCTTTCAAAACTATGCTACTTAGAATAACATTAGATTTACTAGTATGTGCAACTGCATTTTGACTGAAATAAGGATCTTGTGATTGTGGTATGAATGTATTAGTCAACTGCTGTTTCTTCGTTTTGTATAATTTTACATTGTCATATTATTGCATTTAAAATTCTGAGCTAGTTATAAAATATGCCAAATGGTTATTTTGTATATCAAATTATATTAGTACTAATCTTGATAGACAGGCATTACAGCAAATAAAATGGAAGATAAATTTTTCGTATTACAATTCAAATGTTATGATTTATTTGTTTTTATTTAACTGATGTGGAATATTTGAATGTTTCATAATTATTTAGATTGTGAATTGTGATTGAATTATACAATCCGTATATGTATCTTAAAAGTAATTAAGCAGAAATAAACATTTTATATGAGACTTTTAAAGGGCTTTTAATTCTTTTTTACATTTTACAATATTTTAATGATTTTGAGGCACTATTTGGAATTATATATATTATGACAGAGGTTTCAAATCTTTCAAATAATCGCTATAGTTTTCAAATATGTCTGCAACATCATTCTTTTTGTTTATTTGGTCATCATATTCTGGTCCAACTGACCATAATGTCTCCAAATCATACTGTTTTCTTGCTTTCTCTGAAAACACATGTAATGCTATGTTACCTGAAAACAAACCAAAATGAATTAGTAAGATCATTATTTCATTATTTTTAATTTATGACAATTTTTCTTATTGTAAGGCTGGTAAACAAGCTAAGCTGGCTGTTGTCAAGCCATTGCTAAAAATGAAAATAATTTTTAACAATTTCCTTCACACACTCCTTCATCACAAAATAAACAAACTGGAATGTTCGCTCTGTATAGTGTAACTATGCACACTCACCTTCAATAAGATGTATGTGTGATATACACAGAACAGTTCTATTAAAATGTCTTCATCTAATATGCCAAAATATTGTATACATCTATTGTGGTTTAATAAATATGATACAGTAAAAATTATTTTTAATGTAATTAGTCAATTGTAAGTTGATATCTATGCCAAAACATAGTAAATATGGATGTTTCTTAAGTTAGTGAGCACCTAATACTTCAAAATGATGTATATAACTACTGTTAATAACAAACTATATATAATAGATTTTTATGGAACATTGTTCCATACACATCTTTTGAGGGTAACTGGAGCTGTAAATAATAATAGAATTAAAAATATTCTTACCTAAATCTAGTGCCATCCACTCATCTGATTCTTTTCCTTCTATCCTAGGTATTGAATCTGATTTACGGCATTTTTTTTTGTACACTCTTCTTACAAACTCTGCTATTGCTAAAATGTGCCTCTTATTTCGGCCGCTCACAACACAAATATAATCAACATAGCGTATTGACTGTGGCACGGTCGCTACAAATACATTTCTTGCGTTTTCTCTATGTAGTAGATCTACAAGGTCTTCAATTTCAAACACACCATTCTTTCCTCCTAAAAATACAACAGAATATTGCAAGTGTCTGATATATTAAATTGTTAATCTGCTAGATAGTACTTACTTTCTAAATTAACGCCATCAAACTCATCACTTAGAATGGGATATTTATCTTCTGTAATTATCTCTTCAGCTGTGTTTTCAATAACAGGTGAATTAGTATCTGTAATCACTTGGTACTTGCTGGCTATGGCTGGTGAGGTACTGTTTGTTTTAGATGTGTATCTAGGATTCCTTAAACAAACTCCACAATGTATTTGCCTGTTCATATCAGTAAAATTATCAGTAGCCCGTATAAATGAACTCTTCGGACGCTGACGCAGCGTTCTTTGCAATATTCTTCTAAACATTTTGATGATAACGTGAGTTATTTAAAATTAAGATAATTATGTACTTTACTCCCTTTAACACAAAATTGTAAATATCTGAATAACCTAACAATTAATTCTGACAAACTGTCATTATATTGACATTATATAGCATGCTGATTTTGTAAGCGACTGATAAACACATTGGTGGATTTGATCATTGCAGGTTAGTTTAACCTAAACAGTTAATAACTCTGATCCTAAACGAAACAATCTATTATAACCATCAAAATAGTTTATATCTTTATTTTTTACGTGGGGGAATGCTTTGACGCATACCTCTCCGTGGGGCGACGGAGAGGTTATGTCGGGCTTACCGGGGAAAAGATACCCCGGTAATACCGACTAAACCTACCACGGTTTTCCTCGACATAGCCATAGACGGCGGGGCCGCGCGAATCGCTTTCACATGCAATCACGACCCCGCCGATGTTTCGGCCCGCCATGTAAAACGGCAGGCCACTACATAGCACTTCCTCTACTGTCCCCTTTTGGGGGACAATAATACACGAATCAGAGGCGCACGTGGGAACACGCACGCCACCTCTCGGATCTGGCGCTGATCGGGTGGCGAGCAGGCCCACGCAGCTCACCACCCCCAGGTCAAACAGGGTGGCTGGAGGTCGTCTCACGCCCTCCAGCGCCCGGTCTGCGGTTGGGGAGAGAATTTGCGCAAAAGCGAAAGCGCTCCCTCTCCCGCTCCGCCGCCTCCTTGATTGACATGACTTCCTCACTGGCAGCGACGGCGATCCACGTCCTCTCGCTCCGGTCTATAGATTGAACCACGGCCGGGAGCAAGAGGGCAACCATACCGACTGCCGCGACTCTTGGCGCTGCGATGCCCAAGCGGGGCAATCCGCCAAAGTGTGCAGCGCCGTGTCCACAACAACATCGCGGCAGTCACCGCACTGATGACATCATGCGGGCTTCTCCTGCCGGCCTATGTGACACAGGAACTGGCCAAGACAACCGTGGCCAGTCATTACCTGTGTCAGCTGGAAGGTGAAGGCGCAATGTCACCTCATCAACCACTCTTTAAAAATGAAACTTACCGCCACGATTGTGGCGTGCCCGGCGCTGGGGTCACAAGTCGTTCCTTCCATTCGTCTACCAGGACCTGGCGGAGCTCGGACCGTGCCACCTCTAGAGCGGGAAGAGCAGGTCCTTCGCCCCGAACTACCGCTTTCTAGCGCCAACGGTAGAGCGACGCCAGAAACGCCGGTTCCAGGCCCATGGCATTGATACATCACCCTTCTCTACGACTATCCCAGTTTATGATATAGCGTTCCCCTACACCAACCGTTAGGTTATATTAGAGGAGCCGCTGTACCTTCCAGTGCCTGAGAGCACCTTCTGGGACCAGTTATAGACAGGTCTTGTCCCCAAATCTCGACTCTCCACCCTAACCTCAGAGATCCGGTTCTCGTAAGCGAGCTACCTCGTGACCAAGTGACACTACCTATTCTCCAGATAGATACCGGAGCAATAAAGTCGCTCACCACCCGCAACTCAGGGAGTTGCTAACGAAAACCTCGCTGAAGCCGACGGAGAAGCCGCCTCCCATAACTCCAGTATGGTACCGGAGCTGTGTAAGGCACGCTCACATCTTTACATACATCCGTACGCCTACCCAAATAGGCCTACAAGCCAGGTCTGGTCCGAGTCACTCCAGCTATGACTCTTACTTGCTGAGCAGGCAAGCGCCCGAGATGCGTTGCGGCAGTGAAACCACACTGCCACTTCGCTAAAGGCAACTCCGTGCCTCATGCGACCGACTGGTTCGCACTGGCCGCGCCTGAGTCCGACGCTCGAACGCAACGTGCTTGCCGAGCAAACGAACATGTCGTCCTCAGCGGCCAACCACGTACCCCTGCGAGTCCAACACCAATGTCAGGCACCGCGCACTCTAGTCAACCGTCGATAGAACACGCCTTTCGAGGCGCAGTGGGCTTCCTGACCCCGCAGTACCCTGGTCCAAAGGGGGAGACCCGTAGTTCTCCCCCCGAAACCCTATCTACTCGGGTCCTGAAGATAGGGAACCATGGCATTGATACGTCGAGGAGGCTAGCAGCCTCGAACAAGATTGTGTGGAATCCTCTAATCAACCTGACGGCCATGACGCGCTGTGGCGCACGAAGCGCCGAAATGTTACGGGCCGTCAGGTGGTCCACCCAAACTGGGGCCCCGTAAAGGGCCATGGACCACACGACCCCCTCATAGAGCCTCCGGCAAGAGGTGCTTGGCCCCCAAGGTTGGGAGCAGGCGTGCGAGCGCACCTGCCGCGCCCCGAAGACGAGGTGCCAAGCGACGAAAGTGAGCTGCAAAGTCCCATCGGTTATCGAGCATGAGACCTAAATACTTTAGGGTTAACTCGACGCCGATGCGGACCACTCCTACCATGATATGGGCTCCAGAAGGTGGCCGGTTCCGAGGACCGTGAAAACAAACGGCCTCGGACTTAGACAAGGCCACTTTGAGGCCCAACCGCCGGATACGACCAACGACTTGTGCGATCCCAGCGGTCGCCTGAATGGCCGCCGCCCGGTGCGATTTACCCCTCGTCATGACAAGTATGTCGTCGGCTTAACAAATGACGCCAACGCCACGGAGGAGCGCACCTCGCAGCACCCAGTCGTAACCGATGTTCCACAGTAGCGGACCCAGAACCGATCCCTGTGGAACACCGCATGACATCTCTCGCCGGCTCCAACCGTCGTGACCCGGGTAGACTACTACCCCCTCCGACAAATATGCCCCGATAATGCGGCGAAGGTAGGTAGGTATTCGATAGAAAGTGAGTGCCTCCCTAATACAACTCCGCAAGGTGTTAAAGGCATTCGCGATGTCCAAAGTAACCACGAAAACGACCTCGCCCCGGGACACCGCATTCTCCGCCAGGCACCTCACACACAGAACAGCGTCGATAGCGGAGCGCCCGCGACGGAAACCATACTGGCTGTCCGCCAAGTCCGGGCCCACTGAAGAAAGATGCTGCACGAGGCGCTCCGCAATGATTCAAACAATTTAGCGACCTCGTCCAGCAACACGATGGGCCGGTAGGCGGACGCGGAGTCCGCCGGGCGGCCTTGCTTCCTAATCAGGACCAGTTTACCCACTTTCCACTGACGCGGAAACTGGCCCTGCTCTAAGCACTTGCTAAGGAGCCCTTCTAGTCGGGGCGCGAGCTCTTCTAATGCCAGGGCCAACGCACGGCCTGGAATATCGTCGGGCCCTGGGGCGGTGTTCTTGGAACGAAGTCTTGACACCGCCACTCACAACTCTACTTGGGTCACTACGGGAACCACGACGTCGTCTAATTCCGCGTTGGATGCCACGGAAGGCGGAACCATAAGAGCGACCACCACTTCCTAAACGAACTGCGGCCGGAGACTCTGGGACAAGGGGGCGCCCAGGGGCGAAGCTTGCTCCTGACCATAAGATATGGGCGTCCCCAGGGATTACGGTCCAGAGACCCCAGCAGCTCTTGGCGGGCCTAGTTTTTGGCCCGCTTGTTGGCGATAAAATGATTCATATCTAGTTCAAGCGGGCATGCTTGTAAATTAATGTTTAAATATGCATGCATATAAATTAAAACTTTTATAAGTCATAGCGGTTAAAAGAGGAATAGTAATAAAAACGCAATATTTTGATAAAAGTCAGTTTCTATTTACATGTAGGTACTGCTACATCGAGTTGTGCCATATGCATTTAAAAAAAAAATTACCGTAGAGCGTATTCGAATTAATTATAATAATGTTATACAATGTTGTTTGGTATGGACCAAGTCTCATATTCATGGTAGTACGGGTAGTACCTACACACAGCGACACATCAACCTAGACTGTTTGGACTTTAAATTATTATAAGTTGAACGCTGTGAATCGTGTGAGAGCGTGCGTCATATTTTTGTTAGAAAGAAAGAAAGAAAGAAAAATGTTTTATTTGAATCTCCATACATACATACGCTCTAGCCTTACCATTACATCGACACCAATATGCACTGTTCCTTTCCGACAATTCTCTATTTTGTATGTAGCGTTGTTATGCGTATAAACGGTGTCTAACATGATGTGTAGCCGTGTGTACGATAAATATGCGTAATATTCGATGTGGAAAATGTGGATATGATTTTCTATTATTTATAGCTTTATTGATTACAACGTATTTCAGCGTATAATTCACACTCGACTTGTCTGTTATTTAGAGAGTCACCTTTAGAAGCACCGGATGTTTTTCTAGCCTATGTTATTTAAACGGATTTCCACCTCAATTGTGCAGTTAGGTTGCTGGCTATAATGACATAATCTCCGCATGCCACTCCTTTGTGACTAACGGGATTCGAAGTTTCTGTAGGTCTATGCTCGTGTGCCCCTTAGCTCCGACTTTTTGCCCACTATTTTTCTTACAAGCTCGCATATTATTGCTCTGCTGACTGCTGGCAGCATACATAGCTATCATGCATGATAGTGCTGTGCATGTGCAATACTGCGGACAAGTGGGCTAAAATTGTCAGGGCAGATAGGACTTGACGCTAAAATTGATAAGGCTTTGAACCACATTTCTCTGTAGGGTACTAAGAATCTGTTCGAGTTTTAAATAAATTAGGTTAGGGCCATGACCGATACACGATAGCCTTACCATTATATATATGGACTAATGCTTTATCAACCAAAAACTTACGTCTCGGGTGTCACTAAATTAGCATCCTAGCAAATTCGGGATTCTGAACAGCTTGAGGCGGCTTTAGTGCGCCAAAGGAACTGTATCTGTTTAAAAATAACCCTTTGCAAGCCTTTCTGTTTAAAAAGAACCCTTTGCCCTTAGCAGCAACAGTCAATGCAATAAAAACATCTTTTTATATTTTATTATTGCTTGTCCACCTATTGGTAAGCAGTCGTGTAGTGCACAAACCGGATCCCCTTACACCATGTCTTGACGGTCCATGTAGTTTTCGATACCTAGGACTTTTTCCAGAAGTGAATTGTCATAAGATGTAGTATGAGACAGCAATAGTAATATATTTCAAGCTTTTTAAGCTTGGACGATATTGGTCACCCATTGGAAGATGTTTATAAAATACATAGATAGGTAGGTATTGTAAGTAGAATTAATCTGAATATGAATGAGTAGGTATGTGTCAATTTATCTTTTGTTTGCCGATGTCATCGTCATAGTGTCCAGAATCGTTGATACAACTGAGCTAAATGCTGTAGTAAACGCAGCCTTCTTGAGGTATTTTATTAGGTTTGGGTTTTGGCCCATTGGTATAGAACCACATCTATCGGTAGATTTTAACCGGCTGATTGATTGTTCGATATAATATAGATTCAATTTCTTGTGGTCACGATTAAATACAATTTTTATAAGTTTGATACAAACAACATTGGATGTGGGGATTCTATCCCTAACTTAGTGTGAGTGCGGTGTTCTGGTCCAAACTATGCCATTAGCTGCCAAGTGTCCAAAATTATCTGCACTCTTCGCGACTTGACAAATGCCACCGTAGCTGTAGTTAACGTGGTCATCCGCTGGACCGAAATGATATACAAAAAGTACCGTGGTCTCGAAATAAATAAGAACCTTTGCTAGGATTTGATAGCCAGTTCAGACTTTAGAATAGATACACATTTTGGCCTTTAAAATCTGTGCTACCTTACTTCCATGGAGCCTTAAAAATAATTTATAAATAGCGCAAATCAATATATCCTTTCTGAAATTCGTTCTTACGATTCAGACGTAAATAAAAAATGTTCCTCTTCGATTCGCGTGAATTTAATATTTACTAGCTAAGTGTGGGGAGTTGTATCTATGTTATTATTCATCGGTTCTTAGACTTTATGCTTCATAAACCAACTTATCGAAATGATCTAACCAGACTGCGACTGAAAGACGCGTAGCAAACCTCTTAAAAGACGAAACATTTTGTATATTTTGACCCTTGTAGCGATCGTTGACTTAATATACCTCGCACAACTAAATTGTGGAATGAACTGTCGCCTGCTGTATTTCCGGACCAATACGACCTACAAACCTTCAAGAAAAGAGCGTACTCTCTTTTAAAAGGCGGACAACGCATTTGTAACTCCTCTGGTGTTGCGGGTGTCCATAGGCGGCGGTAATCGCTTACCATCAGGCGATCCGTCTGATCGATTGCCACCGATGTCATAAAACAAATTATGTACTAAGTACTATAGGGAACATGTTATGTAATTTTTTGTAACACGAGTTACCTACAATTTAATATTCTCGAATTCACTTATGCCGTTTATTGCAACGACACGTTAAAGTGCATAATTTTAATATCTAAATATGCCATCATGTGTATAACGCCACTAATTAATTAATATTGTACTCAGACGTGTTGTTCCAGTAACCGCCTGGCTCAGATTGATTGATTTAGAGAGCATAAACTCTAACACGTATTACAAAAAAAATGCTCGGAATATTGTGTCTAGTAACTAGTACCTACTTATTAACTCAATGGTATTGATAGGCTTATCCAGTCAGAGGAATACTGTGTCAATTTGTACCTTAAAGTAACTAGGCTGTGTATTTACGGTCTTACAGACATCTAAACAAAATAGCTAAGCTGAATATTCACTTGCGTATCTTTGCGTGTCTTTAATATCCATCGGTTGCTTGCTTTCCGCAATGTGGATTTGAATCATAATAAGACATTGTAACGCCAAAAGTACTGTTTTCTATGCTTAGATTTAAAGATTATTAGTTGTACCTACCTATGCGAATGTCATCAATGATGAAATATATATTTTCTTCATGTTGCATAACAAATAATACCAAAGCAGAAAATTTGAAAATCGTCCACAACTCTCACTGTCTTATTTAGTACTTACTTAATTTTGTAGACCTTGTAATCTTATATGAATATTAGGTCATTTGGTTAATATTGAAGAATAAGTCGTGAGTAAAAATAATGCGGCAATTCAATTTCTTCGAAATGTCTGTACAATTTCAATGATTCTAAATTCTACTAGCAATAACCCTACTTTTAGGTCAGGTTAGGTTAGGTTTCTATGTCTGGAAAATATTTATGTTAACGAAATCTTTATCGTGCTGTTAGTTAATCAATTTGCCGATGAGCTAGACCGTGTATTATAATTAATTAGTAAGTAAATCAATTATGATAAACTTATCTCTGTTTGCGATGTAGCGTAGTGTGTACATAGCTAATCGACCACCCATCACTCATTTTACATGCAATATGTGCATTGCGTCTGGTCTAGCTGATTTCGACAGCAACTTCAAATGCCAGGCTATACGATAGGATTACCACAGGTCAAGAGTGTCGTTATAGTTTGCCGACGATCTACATTGTCGTATCACCTCCCTGTCACAGGATACATGGAAATATGCTATAATTCTTTGATTTCTAATATTATTGATAAAACCGTAAAGAACATACGTCTGTACAAACATAAGGTAGGTATCTAGTTCAAAGAATACCCGACATAAACACCTACTGGGCTGCCGGTGTGCCGCTGCTACTTAATGGATTAAGAGGTTCTGAATGCAAAGCTAAATTTTTAAACTTTGAATATACCTAAATCACAATTAAGAAATATTCTATATCACGATTTATCTTTTCTTAAAAGTAAACTAGATTTTGCCCTCGGCTTCGCTTGCGTAAATGTAGGTAATTAGATTTGGTCAATAAACTTTTATCCCTCGGCAACATTAAGTACCTACTTGTTTTCTGGGTAAAACCATGTCGTTTTTTTTACTCCTGACAACGTGTATGCAAAATTGTATGATAATCGGTCGCGTAGTTAAGGCGTAAAAGCGAAACAAACAAACAAATTCATATTCGCGTTTATAATATTAGTTGGGATAGTGTAATCTGTGTAATTGATGTTGCAGGGGAATTGTACTTATCGCGGACAAGGCCATGGGCATAATCTAGTTAGTTCACAATATAAAGCAAGTAGGCTATACAAGGTTATATAAGTAGACATACGTAGGTAATCGTAGACATCATTATAAGGAACGGTTATTTAAAAACACTACTCCTCTACTCACTACTTCTTGAAATGAAGGCCTTGTTTTCGAAGATGTATGTGATAGCTATCAAAGATTACTTACATTTTACGTTTAGGTACGTACAGTTTACGTTCAAATATTTACTATAGGTATATAGGTACTATGTCATAACATAGTATACCTACATTACATCATACATAACTGCTTCGAAAGCATTGGAATATTTATTGAAAGCATAAGAATGCCAAATTGAAAAAGTCTTACATTAAAATTGTTCAATAACTACAATATAAATATCACGATATAATTATTATATGACATAAGGATTATAAAAAAAAATATTCACCAAATAAAGAAATACACATACTCAGATTGTAATTAATAATATGACTAAGGAAAAGAATGTATATATACATATATACTTAAATCCTGGGTATATTGGCGAGTCGATTAAATTTCATTAGTGTACTTAGGATACACGTAGAACACTCTATTTATATTCATTTCAGTTTCAAATAAAACGGTTGATAAATTGGAGCGCTACTGAAGCAGGTCCATATCAGTGATCTTAATAAGGTTGTATATAAACAATGCCTATGAATCGTAAACACACTCTACGTACAAAAAGAAACATAATTTCTGGTGCACCTGTAACTATGTCATACAGTTATCTGTTTGAGTCAGTCGTGCTATCTTATCAGCTTTATCAATGGGCGTGGGGAATAAGAATAACTGGAACACATTTATTGTACTATTGTGTGAAACAAAACACAAATTTTTCTTCTGCGTACAGTTACAATGTGCTAATATTCGGGATACAGTGATAAGTAGGACAGTGAAAAGTGAAGGAACTGCTGGTTATCATGATAGTAAATAAAGGGTATTGACAATGGTGGCTTGTGAGTTAGACAAGGAGGTGTCGGGTGATTTGATGGGATGGAAGCTCCCGGCGTGGCAAGCGCTCTTACTACACCGAGTGTTACCATCGATTGGCGGGCTGCTGGTTTACATCACGTTGATGTGTTATGATTTTACACTTGTTATCGAACATTTTGGAAATGATGATGAAGCGTAAGTATCTATTATCGTATAAAATACTTTCGCTCTCGTGTATACATATATGTGTAATTAGTATTATATGTAACTACTATGTATTTTGTATGAAAGTAGCATTAAATAGATAAGCCTATTTTATTTTAAAATTACTAACTATTAGATTCTCTGTCTTAAAAGTAATAATTAAAAAATAATTATTACTTTTAAGACAGAGAATCTTATTATAATTTCCGAATAAGTTAAGGCTGGTAATTACCTATTTCGGGCACGCCACGATCGTGGCGGTAAGTCCCGTGTTTGAGGAGTGGCTGGAGAGGCGGCATGGCGCCCTCACCTTCCGGCTGACACAGGTATTGACTGGCCACGGTTGTTTTGGCCGGTTCCTGTGTCGTATACGCCGGCAAGAGACGCCCGGTTGTCACCACTGCGGCGACTGCCGTGACGTTGTAGAGGACACGGCGCTGCACACTTTGGCGGTTTGCCCCGCCTGGGCATCGCAGCGCCGTGATTTGATCGCGGCAGTCGGATCGCTTGCCCTCTCGCTCCCGGCCGTAGTTCAGTCTATGGTCCGGAGTGAGAGGTCGTGGAACGCCGTCGCCTCCTTTTGCGAGGAAGTGATTTCCATCAAGGAGGCGGCGGAGCGGGAGAGAGAGCGTTTAAACCCTCTCCCCAACCGCAGAGCCGGGCGCCGGAGGGCGCGCGATGACCTCCAGCCACCCTGAGGTTTGACCTGGGGGTGGCGGGCTTTGTGGGCCTGCCCGCCATCCGTTCAGCACCAGGTCCGAGAGGCGGCGTGCGTGTTCCCACGCGCGCCTCTGTGTCGAGTCCGTCTCGTCCCTCTAGGGGGGAGACAGTAGGGAATTTTTGAGGGAGCCTGCCGTTTCATACGGCGGGCAGAAACCTCGGCGGGGTCGCGACCGCATGCGAAAGCGATTCGCGCGGCCCCGCCGATAGTGGTTTTGTCGAGGAACACCGTGGTAGGTTTAGTCGGTATTCCGGGAGGTACATTATTTCTTTTCCATCTTTCTTTTACCCCGGCGAGTCCGACATAATCCCTCCGCCCGCCCCCGCGGAGGGATATGCGTCATTGCATTCCCCCACGTAAAAAAAAAAAAAAAAAAAAAAAAAAAAATGGTAATTACCTATTTATCTAATATCATAACCTAAAAGTTTGACTCGGAGCTCAATATACAGTTATAGATAAGACTGTGTCTGTGAAATGTGGGTTTGGTACACCTCCACTCAGCTGTTATTGTGGTTTTGTGATTAGAGTAAGTAAACCTTTAGGTGTACACAAATATGGTATTTTGTTAAATATATATTTTACTTGTTTCTACACTCATATTATTTCCTAGGATTTTTATTGTGATATATAGCTCAGTGGAGAGACCAACAGACTGCAGTGCAGAGGGTCTCGGGTTCGAACCCACGTCGCGCACCTCTGACTTTCGGAAGTTATATGACTTTTCGAAATTATGTGCGTATTGATTGACAATTATCGCCTGCTCCGTGCCTCGGAGAGTACGTTAAGCTGTCGGTCGCGGCTGCCTTGAACATCTATGGCAGTAGTTATTAGGAAGTCAGTGCCCTATAATATCCTGACGCTGGTCTAGTAGCCTTAGGGTATCGTTAGCCTTCAGGTTGCGGAGGCCAGGTGGCAGCCGCTCCGTGTAAAAACTGATATCCAGTCAAATCCGGTTAGACTGGAAAAGCCGATCCCAAATGACTTGGGAATAATAAAGGCTAAGGAGAAGAAGTTATTGTGGTATCCCACAAATTATATAAGAATCTCACAATGTAAGTAAAAAAAAAGAAGAGACGAGAAATAACACTATTATTACTTTATTAGTTATAACTGTGGTAATAACAAAACAGTGATAGCATAGTGGAAGACCGTTAGACTGCCACGCAGAGGTTCCTAGTTCGATCCAAAGGCACAAATCTCTCCTTCAACTTTTCATAGTTATATGCGTATTAATTAGTTAACTTTCGCTTGCTTTAACGGAGAAGAAAAACATTGTGAGGTATGCTGCATGGTTGAGAGTTCTCCATAATGTTTTTTAAAGATAATATGTATGTAAAGTCTGCAACCCGCATTGAGCCGTGGTTGATTGTAGACTATCCGTTCTCACACTGAGATGACGCCCGTGCTCAGCAGTGGGAGAGTTTATATATATATATACTAGCGGGCCCGACAGACGTCGTCCTGTACACAAGTAATAATAATAAAAAAACCATTTTTGAATCCACTAAAACACACAAAAAATTTCATCAAAATCGGTCCAGCTGTTTAGGAGGAGTTTAATTACAAACACACGCACAGAAGATTTATATATACTACTTAAAAACAATATAAGGGCCACTAGTTTATTTACATTTAAGTGCACTTTAGTAAACTGAAAGTAACTGATAAGTAGCATTATATTGATATTACGAACTCTTTGGTGTTTGATCTCTTTTATGCTGGTGTTCGCGTTCCTAATTTGAAAAGTATTGGCCATCATTTTAAGAAAAAAAATAATTGGATGTTATTCTTATGTTATTCTTCGATTGTCTTCTTAACTTGTTTCGGTTATTTTAGGAAAGAAAGTTTTACTTTTTCAATTTTGATTGATTAATTTATAATCTCGCGTTAATCATGCCACCAGTACGAAGGCATATAGAAGGATACAATTACAGCAACCAGAGCCATAACTATGAATCAAGAAGGACGTTCTCAGCGCTACGTGGGTTTGCAGTTGGGTTTTTCTCGAAGAGCTGTCTAAAATGCATGGAATCGCTTCCAAGAGACCGGCAGTGTTGCCAGGAGACCCGGTTCAGGTAGAGTTCGTGTTACAACGGCGCACGAGGATCGATACGTCCAACTAAGTGCTCGTCGTGATCGTACAGTAACGGCCCGTAAGTTACAACACCAACCACGGCTGACAACGGTACCCGTGTCAGTGATCAAACTATACGTAATCGATTGCACGAAGACCAGTAAATGTCAAGACGACGAGTTATTCGAATTCCTCTGACCAGGATTCAACGTGCAAACCGTTTAAGATTCTCCCGTCAGTATTTGAACTGGGGGATTAATCAGTGGGGCAAGGTGCTTTTTACAGACGAGTGCAAAGAAAATTTTTTTAATGATGATCGGCGTGTTAGGGTTTGTAGGCAATGCGGCGAGCGGTTTTCGGAGTCCTGCATCCACGAAGTTGACCGTTTCGGTGGTCCCAACGTAATGGTTTCGGGTGGGATTAGTTTACACGGTAAAACCGAGCTCACCATTTTAAATGCGGGTACCGCAACTGTGGAACGGTACATCGAGGACGTCATCAGGCCTTAAGTGATCCCATTTGCACAGCGAGTGGGGCCTGGATTCATCCTGATGCAAGACAATGCTCGTGCACACACAGCTCGATCGATCCAAACTGTCCTAGAAGGGTCTCATATTGAGGTATTATAATGGCCAGCAAACATTCCGGATTTAGATCCAATCGAGTAATTGTGGGACCAATTGAAACGAAGGGTTAGAGAGAATGAGCAAGGGGTCTACAACCAACAGCAGCTGATTGACGCTTTAAAACGTGCCTGGGAGGTGATTCCAGATGAAAACGTGAGGAATTTGATCCAGAGTATGCGTACGAGGCTTCAAGAATGTATTGCTAAGAGAGGAGGACATACTCGTTACTAAAAAAAAGAAACAAAAGTGACAAGAACAGTATTTTGTCTTTTGCCGGTGATTTCTTTTGTTCATGTTTTTCATTCAAAATGGCCAATTTCATTATGAACTTAAAAAAAACAATTCATGATCATTATTTTAAACAATTGTTAGCCTATATTATAATTAATAACATTATTTTGTAGTTACATAAGTTAAACAATTTAAGGTCTTTATTGTTTTCATGGTACAGCAAAAAATCTTAGTGGCCCTTATTTTGTTTTGAGTAGTATATATAAAGATACATAGACAAGACTGAGGTAGGTATCTAAGAAAACATGAAACCTACCTAAATAAATATATTTTAATCTGTCAAGTTTTAGAATACCAAACATAATTAAAAATCCATTGTGTCTTGCCATCGATGTGCCGCCGCGGTTAGAAATGTAATAGGTTGGATAAGGATTCATAGGTTTATGATTCGCAATTGAATGATAATAATAATAATAATCAACATTGTTAATTAATGAAAAAGTTTGTTATTAATCAGTAGGATACCTACAATACAGAATTAATTAATGTAGTTATCATGAGTTTGGCAGGTTAAATAAGTAAAGAACGGCCAAGTTTAAATCGCAATGCTGCTAGCTTCTATGGACGTATAATGAGATGAAAGTGAATGAAACAAATATACATAAGCACCAAGAAAATGGCGTGTGATTTTAAAAGTAAGTATCTTAAAGAATAAATTGTCTGACGGTGGGTAACTCGATGATCAGTATCATATTGCAATGTTCATTGTTATAAATACTAGACGTTTTTGTACAAGTTCTCAATTGCGACAAACGTCTTTTGATCGATTATTATTAGTGCATCGAAGTTTAGCAATTAGATAATGCGTAGAAAGGCATTCCATGATATTCAATTTTTCATCCATCATAGTCAAGGGCTGTTTGTATCTGCAGAATGTCTTACTCGAACACTGTCATTAGTACATCAAGGTTGTCGACAGAGGCGCTATTACAGAATTTCCTCCGAAAAATATTCTTATAATCAGTCAATCTTAAAATCTTTACTTTACTTATTACTATTTTAGAATATGTCATTTACATGTAATCTGTCAATTCTTGGAGTTCCAGATATAATTTAAACCTTTGTTATGAGGTGATGATGATGACGTGTTTGTTAACTGGTGTGCAGCTGCGATTCAATAGGTTAATTACAATGAGAAAGTGAAGCAAACTCATTGTTTAATAAATATTTATCGCCTGGTCGGTCTCGCTCCTCGTAGGGACCTTGCATCATGAGCACATAATCTTAGTGTGAAATCTCATTAGCTAAACGTTAAATCTTAAAAAAACGTGTGATGGTTTTGTTCGACTAAAGATTGTCTCTTTAATGTACCTTATTGATTTAATAATAAAACGTGAACTGTGGTAACCTTGCAGCTTAACCATTTGTAGAGACCTATTGGCAACAGCATTGTGTTTGAACGCCGGTGTCTGAACGATGGTAATTAATACATTTATAAGATTTAAAGATTATTTATTTTCAACACAAAGTCTGTGAGATATGCTTTTTATCTAATTTGTGTCACTTTTAATTCGTTTTTCTAGTAATTAACATGTTTAACACGTTTAGTATTTTGTCCTCAGAAATTCCTTAAAAGGTTTAGCCGTTTGCGCCCAAACCTCGAAATATTTAATGAATCGAATTTGTACTAAGCTATTAGTACATTAGCTGTTTACCAGTTAACCAGGTTGTCTCGCAGATACCGTGGTACGCGATAAGATCACCGTTTCTACAACTATTTGTACGTGTAGAATGTAGATACTATAATTTAAATTATCTAAGTAACTTCATCTAGAATGAGTCGTCACCCTGCGTTACAGAAACTTTCTCATCAGTAAGCAGTTGTTTCGCCCGTTGATATAGCTCAGCTCCCTTCTTTAGTCCATTGAAATGTTACATTTTTTAGGCCTTACCTTGCGTTTTTTAGAGGACGCAATTTTATTTTTTTGATGTGTAAGTGTGGTCAGTGTAAAATGATAAAAAAAAGTTATATCAAAAAATATAATTTTTTTTCTCGAATTTCTGAACATTTTCGCTTATAACCTTTTTATTTATAGTTCTACGACAAAAAGTTACTGGACCAAAGTTGTAGAGAATTTAATTTGCAACAAAAAATATTAACAAATTTTTTTTAACAGATAAATCGTTTAAGATATATATCGTAAAAACCATTTCAACCCCTATTTCCAAGATGGCGGCCATGGGACAAGGGTGGTGACCCCACAAACTTGGTTTTAGCTTTACGCTGATCCCACCTACACATCAAAAAATAAAATTGCGTCCTCTAAAAAACGCAACCCCAAATGTAACTTTTCAATGGACTACTTCTTCACTTGCTAACATCGAGGCCATATGGTGAGAAATTGTTGAATGACACCGGTAGAGCATCGATTAATTGGCAACGCCCTCGTTTTGTAGTTGACGACAATTTATTCGACTGACATGTGATAATGAATCGTATACAATATTGCTAAAACATATTTAAGCTATTTGTTAGACTGTCAGTTAATACGGTATATGAATACAAATGTGTTAGTAGGTTTTCTGTAAATAAATTAGGCATCTGCATGGAAATGCAACTACTAAATGAATGTTTTAGCTTCCGCTAAAACGATGACTTAAAGACTTGCCTATCACATAGGCCGTTAAACCGTAATTAGTGAAATATAGGTGTAATGTACCTCTGCTCCTCACGCCTACATCCCTGAAGAGGTAGGCCTTTGAGAAGTGAGACTATATATTACCTATATGTATGCATGTTGCATTATCATACTATATTAGGTAATTTTGTATAAAATGTGTTACACCAGGCCACAGACTAACTTAAGAAAGCTTATCTTCTTTAGTTTATCTCTTTTAAGGTTCAAGGTCGAATATGTTTAAAGTTTACTACAGTAAACCACAGTTGTATTTGCAATTTGCATTTCGAGACTGGGTAGTCAGTTAGTCATTAATATAGAACATTATCGATAGACGTTATCGATAATGTTCTTTATATTAATCATACAAAACACTCTCCTCACAGCGTATTTCTTTCTTGCTATAGTGGTTTAACATTTGGGCAGCACTATCTATTAGTCCAACGGTCTCTAGCCTCTAATATATTATATGTAACATTTTAGACAGGATTCTAGTCGTCAATTATTTAGCGACACACGAGGGTACGAATGAGTCGTACTACCCGAGGCAGTACTACCCTAGCATAAAGATAACCGGCGTTAAAGTAGTAACACTGTTATGCATTTCGTCCGGTAAATAAGAGTTTCAGTGACTCACATATCTTACTCTCCCACTCAATTCCTCTAATCCCATTATTGATTCTCTTTTTTTGGTGTCGGCAATTCGCGAGTACAGAAATTACTTACGATCAGGCGGACCGTAAGATTGTGTGTCATCATTTTTGTATAACAAGAAATAAGTACACATAAAAACACCACTTAATTGAGTCTAAGTCATAGCAATACTTTTTTCTCTTTTACAGATTGGGAGTATTCTGTATTATACTAATGACTCTGCCGTCATTGATAGCCTTAGTATTTACGTTGGCTTCGTCCCCGCCCGGCCTCCAGACAAGTCTATCAGCGTATACTGTCTCCGTACAAAAGAATGACTTACAATGGCTTTTGATACAATTCGTTAACGCCATCTTCTTTCCTATTGCTGCAATTGGCAGGTGAGGAGTTACGTATTTAGTTTTGTGATTGTGTAAATTATAGTTGGTGATGTCAATTATTTTCAGAGGACAATAGAGGTAAAGACAATTATTGTAAAAATACAATAAGTGTGAAGTAAATTTCACTATTATGCTCGAGTAGCGCACAATATACACATAAAGGACATGAGAGCTAATATTCAAAGCAAGACTTTAATACAGTCTGCCTTTAGTTAAAGTGTGTACCTTCAGATACGTCTACTACTGATTATGCCATTGGATTCGCTAATAAAGCAGCGCTATTGTTGATTTCTGATAATATGTTTATTGTACAAGCAAGAAGTCTGCAATTGTGCCTTAGGTAATCTATCAGTAAGCAATAGGCTTGCTCTCTTTTCCATGGGACTCCAACAAACTGAAATACGAGTATGATACATCTGCGCCTATATCTATGGAGATTGCCATAGTATGTTATTGGGACTGGAATTTTATCGTCGTTCAGACATTTAACATGTCTTGTATTATTTTATAGATACTGTTTACTGTCACTTTAAATGTAAAGCATACCTAGATAATTATATAGTAATATAAGAACATATGTAAATTTATTAGCTACAAATGATAATTTTATTAGATATATTATGCAGTGTCATTATTCGAATCAATGTGCAATAATAACTTAGGTACACAGAATTGTCGGTCAATCATTAATAGTGACAGGTTGTTCGCATACTATTTATTATATTCCTAACACATTGTTAGCCTAATTAGGGAGATAATATCATTGTGGTGCCATTGTTGATGTCTAGGACATCCTAAGCATAATGCTGCGGTAGCGTTCTGCGTATGTCGTCGTACCAAGTTTAATTATGTCCCGAATAACGGTACGTTACGGTTATGGTAGAGTTTGGCCTAGCTTTAACCAATACCAGAAAAGTAGGAACGCTCTTCTACTTTTCTGGTATTGGTTAAAATAAAAGTAGATTGAGACAGGAGTTGCTAGAATAATTAGAATAGTGGCAGATTGGGTGACAGAGAGAAATTGGAGAATTGAACAGAATGAGAGAGAGGTAGAATTTGGGAGAATAGGAGTTTGGATAAGTGGGCGACTTTGCCAATTCTTTTTTATAATTACGAAACAATTTTATAATTTTTTTGTGAATATTTAGAAGTATCAAATCTTGTATGGATTTATGTTTCAGTCTGATTTCTAAGGAGAAAAGGTATTTTAAATAGGATCGTAACGACCTTTCCAAGGTAGAAGAGTCAGTCAGAAGACGAACCTTGTTTACAATTAATAGAAAACGTCTCTCGTTGACTCGTCGTTATTCGATTCGAATGTCTCGATCGGAGAATTTATATTGAAAACCTTCCAAGAATAGTCGTAGCTTACACTTTTGTAGAATGGGCCTTAGTAAACGAATGTAATAAAAAAATTAAATTGCGACACGTATATTTATAATTTACTTTCGTTGATATTGGAAGTACCTACCTTGAAAAGACAGTTATTGTCTTTTACATTTGTTAAAGCTGAAACTTTTAGTTATTTACTGTCTCTCATTTGGATTACATACATTACATTCATAAAGACATTTATACATATTCGCACGGAGTGCATACCCTTCCTATTAAACATAAATATCAAAAAAAAGTTAATGATCCGTCAATGAGCCCTCATACTAACAATATGTTAACAGAATAATTGGTTTGTGGTAGATACTGCTTCCTAATATTCTGGTGGGTGGAAGCTGTATGTGCGTCATGTGATGAAGATGAGGAGCGGACGAAGGAGGCCATCTCACAAGCCCGGTCGCCGTCACCTACGGAATTGTATCTGTTCCTGCAGTCCTTCCTGCATGCAGCGCCGCATGCTATAATCAACATTCTGGATTTGATAGGACGGTTCTCAGATTTGACTTATAGCAAAAGTAATGCATTAAATATACTTTTTTTATTATTTTGTTTGATATAATAGTAGTATCTAAAACATTAATTTAACAGTTTCAGTTCAAGCTGTGAGCATCATCGTTTCGTGTCTGCGAATGGCGAGTACGGCTACAATCTACAGAAGATTTGAGAGAGAAAAATTATGCGGTCGAAGTTATCCCTGGAACACAAAATCTCTTATCGACAACAAAGACACTGATAATGTCGATACGGCAAACAATACTGCAACGGCTGAAGAAAATAACCTTTACGAATCGATTCCGAAAAAGGTATCTATACGATCATCGCCTTCAAATGACATACAATATCGTAACGCGAACAGTGATTTGATAGAATTTTCACCAAGAACTACAGCAGTTGATATGTCTTCTGGATTCTTCGATAATGAAACGTTAACCGATTCTGAATGTAGCTTGGATTATCTTCCACCTGTTTCTTTTGCTAAGAAAAGACTCTCTCCTACATATGATAGTGATGATGAGTATGTTAGACCAGTAACGATTATCGATAGAGTAGCACCACTACGTCGAGATACAGAGTATACTATTGAAAAAGTTGACATTTTGCCGCCGCCGGTGATGCTAGCGCCTCGGCCAGGTTCCTTAGCCGTTTGGGCTGAAAAGATGGTAGAAAATGCTGAGTCAATCCCTAGTTGGCTGTCAGCTCCCACTAGACGAAAGTATTGTGATGAAGTTGTTCAAGATGAACCTGATATTCCATATCGGGTTCCTAGGTCTTTTATACGTGGCCTTGAGCCTCAAGATATAACAGCGTCATTAGTTCATTTTTTGGGTTGGTACGCTTTCTTCATAGCTCGGTTGCTCTCTACAGCCTGTTTTATAAATTACTTTCCTTTCGTAGCAATAATTATTCTCTTCTCACATTACCAAGTAATGTTGTTGTTTCTAATAGTGCCACAAGCTAGTTCGGTGAAGAGGGCCTTCTATGTATTCCTTGCGTTCATATACTTATTTTGTTTGATGGAGTTCAAGATACGTTTCCGGCACGTGCGTGTGTGGCATGTGTTTTGGATTATAGTGTGTGCTATAGAGATCGTTGTGTTCACTGGTCTGTGGGCCTCATCAGACAATAGCTTGCATGAATGGTGGAAAGGTTACGTGTTAAAGGTAATTACAATAAGTGCTGCTTTAAGTTCTCTGTGTTTTGTGGTATATTTTGTTTTATTAAAGCCAAGAGAAGCCATTGTTTATATTCAAAATAAAAATAATGTTTCTTAGTACGATTAACCTACTTTATTTTACTGTAAGTGTATTACTTATCTGATGATTCGGTCCGACTCCTGTAGTATTTAAAGAGAAGCATCCTGAATCACGCAACAGCCGGTCACATCCTTGTTCATCTTACAAAAGTAAATATTATTATGATTTCATAATTAAATAACTAGTATCACTGTTGTTTTTATATCTTACTTGTGTATAACTTTATATTCGGAGAATAAAATGATATCATTTAAGATTAAAATGTAGATACTTACATATTTAATACATATTTTTAAGACACCAGAGCTCAAAATTGAAGATCATATCTGAGAAACAATTTAAAGCCTCTATAATATTAAGATTTTATTTTAGCGTTAATATTTTTTCTGTTACCGGATAATAGTACTTTATACAAACAGCGATCTCAAAAGTGATTGTTATAAGTGCGTGATGTATAGCACGGACAGCCACTTATGACTCTTTTGCTCACTACACGTTGTCAAAGTGTTTCACAATCATAAATAAACTATCAAAGAAAAATTTACGCGTTCCAGAATTAAAAAATAGATTACCAACGAACTTCAAGGAAACATAGCGGGAAACATACGCAAGGTTTTAACCTATTCTTCTTCGATATTCCATGGTCTACGTGGCGCAGCACCAATACCAATAAACAATGTATTGCGTTACTTCAAAGAGCAAAGCTACACTTCAAGTTGTGATTGAAGCGTCCCTGCTGGCTGCAACAGCTGTGCATTTTTTCTTTCGACATCTTCGTTATTTATGCTCATCAAAACAGTTTTATTTACTGTATTATCTACGCTTAGTTTCTGTAACAATCGTCTCATATTATCATGTAGGTGAATTATATTTCTTTAAACTTTAGCAATCATCCTCCGTTTATCTATTGAAACCGAAATAGCTTTTTCTCTATACTTAGCTACACTCAAGCCGTGGAATGCGTACCTATTAAAGACAAAGCAATGTTCAAATAAACAAAAAGAAAACATATTCAATAGCATTCTATACTGCAGGCTACACTATAATATAAACGAGAGAATATAATTTGATGCAAAATTACATTTTATTTTATTTGTACAACTCGTTTTTGCACAATTGGTAGGTATACTTTTAAAAGTCGATGTTGTGGTATCGTCGCGGTCAGATCAGGTCAGCAGCCTTGCCACATGATGCGGTCTGTATCATAACGCTTATGATATTCACACAGAGGGCCATTGATAGCCGACGAGATGACTTACAAACTTTTTTGTGAGAGCACAGTGTCACGACACCTGATGATATGTAATTCCCGCCAATAAAATGATTGCCGTTGAATCTGACAAAAATGTTTTTGTTAAGTTTAAAGTTATAGTTGTTACCAATAAAATACATGTATTATTGGACTAAGTACTTATAGCGTACGTATAGCGAGTACGATTATTAGTTACATGGACCGTTCTTTTGTGAGAGCAATGCGCATTATTTTTGTCGTTGGCTTGATGATTTTAGTGTTTTTACAAAGCGCTTTACGATAAAAGCTTTATGACTTTGGGTAGGAACCATGATTTAATGAATAAGGCATTATTTAAAATAATAATATTACTTTGAAATTTATATATGTAGGGAGTCTTCTTCATATATCAATTGGTGATAAGTAGAGAAATTAGATATTATTTACTACACAGAGCGGCAAAGCTTGTCTGACTTTTTGTTATTTTGAACCGAATTATACCGAACAAAAATAATTATTGAATATGAATTTCCTCTCGACCAACAAATTTCCTTTTAATGAAAACTTTTGAGACTTGACCGTTAAAAAAGATGTTTGTAAAGCAACAATTGAATCTGTTATTTCTTTTTGTAAAATTCTTTGGAATGCATATTACTATTCATTATTGAACGCTGTGAGGCAACACGTGATGGCAATGTCTAAATAATACATTAAAAATAACTGGTAACGATTCTATCTATTTGTTTATGCTTGCGTAACTTTTATACGTACTCAATATTTATCCGTCCTGGATCTATCATAGGTGTTTTATCGACAGCCATGAATGTGATTTGCTTCCATTAAGTTGGTAAAAGCTTTTTATATATATTAGAACATATGTATGTATGTTAACTTCACTCTACCTTTGAAATTAAACTCCTTTAAATGGATTTATCGCGTTGTTTAGTAACCACTGTATTACATAATTTAAAAACTATTACACGACTACTAAGATTGAACTTTACTAATTTTTAAGCTAATTAAATTAATAAAGCTATTTACATTTAAGTTAACACTTTCCCCGACGGTTCGGTTGCTTTTCAGCAGCCATGGTCACGGGGAGACTAAGATGGTAGTTGTCTAAATGTTCCAGTGTAGTTATTTCAAAGTACCCGAATATAATTTAATCATTGGTGTTTCTATTTACGCTGAATGAGCTCAAAGTATCATGAAGTTTAGCTGTGGTGGTGGCTGATGGTACATTCCAACCATCTTCTCTATTGAAATTAAGATATTTTTTTGAATTCAATAGCCTCGCGAAGCATCCTTCGTAGGAATCATTGTTCTTTAGCGAGAATCTGTGGTTTTTCAAATCTCAGGTAGTGGTTGGTCCCCTGTTGTACCTACATGTTCACACAGCAGACTTTATCGAGCGTTGGTGTTTTACATCGGCTTTAAGGTCAGATTTAAAGTCAGCTTTAAATCGTTAAATATCTGAGTAAAACATGAAACATATTTTTTAATATACTCTTATTACTAATATAAAAATGCGGAAGTATGTTTGTTGGTTTCTTTCTCTTTAGCAGAACCAACGAAGCGACGGATCCATATGGTTTATTGTTAGGAATAAAATTTCACATAATTCTAGATCTGCTAAGTGAAGCTAAGGACAAGAAGCTTCACTTAGCAGATTTGTTTAACTTGGCCCTAAAGTTTTAACGAGAGCAGCAACTCTATAGTTTAACTTTATAAAATGGTTCAATTACAGCAATAATACAATCACACAGTAACACAATCATCGGCAAAGGCGTGTTTAGGGTTTCAGAATAATGCAAGCCCAATACACATTACTGTATCCCTAATTTATTTTATTCATTTCGTGGTTGGACTCACCAAAGCATTATCAAGTAATGCTAGCGCTAGATTAAACATAATGAAATATTATATTTTATGATCGGAGCATTTTTGTAAGGCATGTCGAGATTTTCAGCTTATATAATAAGGTATCTTCGTTGATACCCAATAAGTGAAAAAAGGCTGAAGGCTTAATAGTTTGCTGGATAGAAAACTACTAACAAAAGAAGAAGACCGCGTTGTAGGTACTTAATAACACTAGCGGACCCGACAGACGTTATCCTGTAGATACGAAAAAGAAAAAAAAACAAATCTAACCATTCTCGAATCCACTAGAGCACACACAAAAAAAATCATTTAAATCGGTCCAGCCGTTTAGGAGGAGTTCAATTACAAACTGAAGATTTATATATATATAAAGATTATCATTTGACAGCCACGTGAACATAATTACAAGTTAAAATATTATAGTTATTACCTATTTAAGTACTATCAAGTACAAATAGCCTTCGGCAGCCATTACAACGTTAATTGTAAGGTGACACGGACAACTTAAACTTACATTAAACCAACTTAACGACAGGTATTTTACGATTCTCTTATCTTCACACATTTTCTAAGTAGTGGGTAACAAACGGCTTCTCACCTAATTACATCTAAGTATGTCACCGCAACCGTTTCTAGAGCCAACTACTATTAACCGATACGTTCACTCTTACGCTTTCCTACAAATTTGTCAATTTATTGTCAATGTGGATAGTTCGCCGACGAAGTCCTTTCCTTGACCTGTGCACCATATCTCTGGCTCAATTCAACATAATTAGGGGAAAATAGCTTAGATTTCAAATTGCCACAAGCTACAAAACTCTGAAATCATCATTAAAAGTCGTAGTTATGTTTGTGATGACGTTATGATTTTTGCATGATGCGGATGATGGTTATGCGTAAACAGGCAATGTTTGTGTTGCCTGTTTACTGTTTTCTTAAAACCATAGTTTTGTTTATCGAATAATCAAAATAAATAATAAAATATTGTTCGAGAATATAATATGTGTTTTATGTAACACCTTGTTACAGTATTTGAAGATCGATATTCATATGTAGGTGAAATATTCTAGGACGTGTCACTTCTTGATTACGACGTTTTGGATACTTACTATTCAGCACTTAAAAAATCCAGAGGAGATAAAAATTACATAAAGGAATATACCTCTGGTAGAATTTCAGGCTTGGGCAACAGGACCTTAACGTCGGATGGTTTGGTGCCACTATTTAGTCTATTTAATCGCCAATCAGAGTTGTGTTTCAAATTAAGGACATAATAGGCCTTTCCTTTCCTCCAGGGTCACGGTACGCGAGACCGTTTTCTTGTCATTCAGGACACAATGCTACGTCAACAGAGACTTCTCTATGAGCAAGTTACAGGCTTGCCATCCTTACTAGGTCAATGTCAATACGTAAATAAATAATGTCCTCCAGACCGATTTTCGGTCACGGCGGTCAGTGCACAAGTATGTGCGCAAACACAAGTGCACTCTCTGTTCCCTTACCCTCATGTTCCGATGGGACGGATAATCCAACACGACCGGAGAGAGATCAGGTGCAGGACCAACGGCTTTACGTGCTTTCCGAGGCACGGGGGTGTCTAACACCCCGCCAACTTCCTAACTCCGGGCTGGTATTGAGATTTCTTAACAGAAAAACCCAATACCTTTATGTTGGCCCGACCCAGGATTCGAACCCAAGACCTCATGCATAGCAGTCGCATTTACTACCGCTGCGCCACAGAGGCAGTTTAGTATATAATTTTAGTATATAATATAATACGTAAAACCATTTGCCTAAACCTAAAATATTAAGATGATTAGTTGCTTGTAACAATTTATCTCTGTCGTTTTAGCTATGAGAAATATTTTCATAGATCAACTCAGTCCAATTACAATACTCGAAATAGAGATAAAGTTGATTGCTAGACATAGAGGATAATTGGTGGAAAGCTGCTTTTAAAACGTAGTATAAATTAGCTGCGCAAACGGTTTAGTAATATAAGAAACAAAATTAGACCTTTGGTTGTGATTAGGTCTAGAAAATACTCGTAAAAAGCATGTTTAGTACTTACTGGTTATAAGACGATTGCCGCACTTGGTAACCTCCACGTCGAGAAAAGCTTTACAAATGTTATTTAAACTACATAAAGATTTGTTACTTGGAACAATCCAATACCTATGTTCCAATCATGATAGAAATCTTCGTTTTTCCAATAACCTCCTCTTACTTTGTCCCTCCCATACATCTGGTTTCCTACCTTCTTCCTTCTTCGTCCAGTCCGTTTTACTTTGGAATGCATTCGGGATCATAAAGTCAGGGTCCACAAACCGTTGCACTTTGAAGTTAAAAGTACGTGCTATATCGCTATCTGTTCCATCTCATCAGTAATATGTTACATATGTATGTATGTATATAGGTATGTATGTATGTAGGCGTCTTTATATTTATATGACGTATATATTTCACATTAAATATATGATATATTTAGGTATGTATATATTATATAAATATCATTACTTTGTGTTATTCTTTAGTTTAAATACATGTATATTTATAGTGCTATTGTATGCGTATACACCTACTTCTTTTTATTTCTGCATCACTCTACGGTTGACTGGTAGAGAATGCCCTTGGCATTAAGTCTGCCAATGTATTGTTCTATGCATGAATTTTTTAAATAAATAAATCACAACTATCTCTGGTACATCTGAAAGAAACAAATATTTGACCCGTGCAGAGTTCAAACCCGCAACACTCGAGCTGATTAAACTATTTAAACAAGTACCACATCCATGTCATTGATAGTTATTTTACGGTGCAGAATATAACGGTACTCAATGCATGTTTATTAATACGAATAGTTTAGGGTTTATAGCATACCTATCCAGAGATTGGTTCTTATTACAGTTCGACTAATATCTATGTGTTAATGAGTTAGATAGTTATAATGTGTGCTTATAAAGCCGCAATGCACTATGTTCGAGTAGAAGACCGTTATAAGAAAGTAATATATATATATAAGAACATACAGTTTAGAGAAGTAAGTATATATTATTAGAAATTCTGGTGCCTAACATAGCTCACCCATTCCTTTCCTTTTATATCATCTTTAATTCCTTTTACTAGAGGGAAAAGAACTCGCGACCTTATTCTGGTATTTATCATGAATATGCTTCAGGAACTGCTTACTATCACGCGGGTCGTATGCTATGTATTAATAAACGACTTCAAAAAAAGGAGGAGGTTCAAGGTTATCTTTTTTCTAGGTGAACCGATTTCGATGATTCTTTTTTATTTGAAAGCTGATTCTATTCGATTAGTCCCATTTAAATTTGATTAAGATCTGTCTAGTAGTTTTTAATTTATTCTTAATAATGCGTATTTGGCTACATTGATGATGTTCTCATTTTTGGCAAGAACAAAATAAACAACTGTGTAGGATGATTTGGAAGCCCTTCGTAGTGTTTCGAGGTAGCCCAGCTCTATTTCAATTTGGTGATGTTCTGATGAAGATCTTCGGTTTTATACAACGGAATTCTTTGAAAAATGATAGCAAATCTGCCGTGATTGCTACAATCACATACTTACATATATGTATATGTATTGATTACACAATTCCAAATTGGTTATTGATAGCATTTAATAGTATGAAGTTACGTGCAACGTTTAAACTCAACAAGATATACACAAAAAAGCAAATAACAAAATTATTTCTTTATTACAACTTTTAACATGACGCTGAAGCCATTAGGCACTGGAACCTCGGAATAAAACATATCATCCCAACCGTATTTGGTATTATCATGAGATACACTATGGCCAAAAATGATTTAAACGGTATACCGTTTAAAACATTTTTCATGTAAGCCCGCATTTTCGGAAGTCTATTTGGCGCTCTTCACAAGTCTCTTTTGAAATGGCCCTGGAGGTAGATTTCCTATTTTGAGAGAGGTGTTTCGTTTGTCTTCATTTGTCTCATTTAAACGGCGCTTGTCTCATATTATTATGAGCAGCGCGTTTAGTACGTGTACCCATATTCAGACAAATAAAATCAGATGAACTTCAGATTCAGGTGTCAACCGCCCGCACCGCGTGCTTCTTATGTTATGATTAAAGTAAGACATCTCATGTTTAAGTATTTTTTTTTGTTTTAGAATATTCTTTCTGGCAGTCTGTTGTGCCTCGGCTCGTGCTAATTTTTCTCATTATTATTTCATTAATATCTACTTGCTGTCGAAGTCTTGTTGGTTGGTATTTGTTCTAGTACCTACATACAAAAATCATATAAATGAGATTATATTTCTTGTTTATATTTTTATATTACTAAGTTAGAATTTGCTGTCTAAATGTTGAACTTAATTACTAGTTTATGTGTAAAAGTGTCCTCATCTAAGTGAAATGTTAATTTCATCATGAAAAAAGAAACTCTTTAACCAAAAATCGGTTGTAGCGAACTCGAGAAAGTATCAATTGACAATCATGTTAGTTGTTGTAGAAGATCAACATGCTAATAAATGCAGGTGAGCAGCTGAGGCGTCGAAGACACAGTCAGCACAGAGCCGTTCACCATAGATAATTGTAAATATATTAATAATAGTATTAGCCCTGTATTAAACTGTCCCACTATTGGGCACGGGCCTCTTCTGTGTAAGAAGGGTTGGGCCATAGTCCACCACGCTGGCCCAGTGCGGGTTGGCAGACTTCACATATCTTTGAAAACATTATTGAGAACTCTTAGACATGCAGGTTTCCGCACGATGTTTTCCTTCATCGTTAAAGCAAGCGACAATTAACTATTTAATACGCACGTAACTTCGAAAAGTCAGAGATGCGCGCCTTGGGATCGAACTAGAGACGTCTGCGTCTATATCTACCGTGCATGAGGGTTTCTAGTTCGATTCTTGGGTCAGACAAAGTGTTATTAGGTTTGCCTGTCAAGATAGCAGCATGGAGCTAGCAAGATAGCAACATGCTCGCGTCCTAATACTAAATACCCAAAATAACATTGTAGGAAAAATGCGGGTATATTACATCTCTGCCTAATCCTTCGAGGATATAGGATTAAGACCATTTCCTTTTATTATCCAAAAGACAACTTCCGCACTAGTTATAAATCCTGTGTTGTGAGGGATTTACAAATATTATAACAACGGACATAAACAACAGCCAGACTTGGAGAAGCTATTTATAGAGTACACAAATATATGTCCTGTGTCAAACCCACAACACTGGGCGCAGTGGCCATGGCCAGACGACCACTTAAACAATTACGCCATCCGTGTACCATTATGTTAGAATGTAGTTAATTTTTAAGAAATTATTATTCGATTCGACTGTATTCAATAAGTTAAACGCTAAACGTTTTATTCGACATATGTATACTAACGTACATATTATAAATAACGTACGATATCCAACACAAGTTCTGCAGTACATTGTGTAGATCTAAGAGGCCGCTTACAGGGAATGCATCGATGCGCTGTTGAAAAACAGCCGCGGCGATCGCACGCGCAGACATGAGATTATTTTTTGCTAATTTACCGTACATTACATGTCGATCGAGGGCCGGAGATGAGAGTATCCCGGTACAGTAATTGCAGACATTTGCTCGTATTATAGAATATTAACATCTTCAACTTAAATGCCGATCCTCAGAAGTTTATAGAGGTATTTATGTCAAAGAATATGTTATTTAAGTTTTGTTAGGGTTCATTTTAATTTAGTAGGGCACAGGCATACAAAGAAGTGCGTTTTTTTAAAATGGTTTAGTGTTTTTAGGGTCTGCTATCAGCTTATGTCATTCAAAAGGCCGGTCTTGTCAGCATAATGTTATCACGCCTCATAATTATTTATTCTCGTTTTAGAAAGATAACTCTCGCACTAAGAATAATTCCCATATCGCAGGCGTTACAAACATTCAAACAACGAACACAAAGAACTCTTAGCATGGAAAAATTACTTGTAAATTACACAAATATTTGTCTTATCGAACCCACGCCAAGCGGCGCAGTAGCAGTGGCGACGCGACCACTGAAACCACTTACACCAGCCATAATTACAGTCAAATATTGCAATTATTTAATCCGTGTGTCTATTTAATTAGTCGCTTATCTAAATATAATTCACCCTTCAATATTTTTATAAACAGGGTTATCTTTTGTAAATTTGGATTTCCCAGGGCGTTTGTGTGACGTTCATAAATACAAGATAATAATTTATCAGCAACTAAGAGGCGTAGACTATGTATTAGATAGATGTGCAACAGCGAATTGAAATATTCTTTGAGTAATATATGATGTACAAACCACTTAACAAGTTGAAGGCAGTGCAAGGCGACCACAAATTCTATGTTGTAAGTCATGTAGTAAATCAAAACCTTCTAGTCGGGTTATTAAATCATATTTGGTTCATTTGTTGCGAAACGACCACGCCACTTCGATTTGCATACAATTAAAGAGAGATTAAATTTTGTAATAACCAGAGAAGGTGCAGATAGTTTATCGTTCAAATGCCTCATGGCTTAAGGGCCATTCCAGGCCATTCAATGACCATTTGATTATCACGACTCCATTAAAATATCATTTAGATTTTGTAACATATTTAAATCTTGTTCAGATCTAACCAAGAATTCAGCTTACATTATCTATCTTTTGCTAGTCCTGTATAACCTGAACGTGTTAGAACTTAGAAACATATAAATAACAGACACAAAGGACACCAAAACTGCAGAAAACTATATGTGGATCGTGTTATGTTTTAAACGGGGTGATAAAACCCATATTACTTGATTCACTGACAATGACGAGGTGACTACCTACTATGCCATTTGGGTAGTCAGTTGACGGTTGCTTACAATCTTTTTATAACATTTTATTTTTTAACACCTTTACATTTTTTACCGATTTATTATATTTTCCGTTACAATGGATTTCGTAGTTCAATTTCAATTATAGTTAGTAAATTCAAGACGGCTGTGTCCAAATATAACAGTGTACTAAAAAAAGAGGCCTTTTATTAGGTTTAGAAAAATATTTTCTTTTTAAATGTTTGTACAAGAAAACTCATAACAGATCCATAGCAAAATCGTATCAAACATAGAAATAAAATTATTAGATACCCTAAACTAGACTCGCAATTTCAATACTAAAATATCGCCCGAGAAAGTGGAAACTGGAGTATCACAAATTGTTGATTAAAATAGCCAAGGATCGTAATCCGACCCTGGCCATATATAATACGAATCAATAAATAACTGTGTTTAGATATTTAATAATAGCTTACATTGTTACATTACAGAGATAGTATAAAGCTGCATGATGTAGACGGAGGCTGGGCCAAGGCCCTCGTCGGACGCTGTAACCCGACACCTCATGTATTCAATCTTCTCTACTAATTTGCGACTCGTATACCAGGGTTGCCTCCAATTATGAGCTTAATTATAATTGCCGAAATTTCTTTATTATTAGCAGTAAGCACGCTTTGACAATAATGAGTTATGAGCTGCTGATTCTGGTGAAATGTTGTTGTGTTTTCACTTAAGCCTAATGGGTGATATTGTATTGTTGCTTGGGTTTCACTTTCGTCTGACGATGCTGCTTGTTTCTTTGGTTGTCTGTCTTAAGTCTAAGAAATACGTAAACGCAAAATTAGAGTTTGTGGTAAGTTACCTAAACATTATTTATTGAATAACTGTCTGTCAGGCTTTAATGTTATTATATCTTAGTAAAGTAGTTAAAACCTCGTTTAATGCTTTAAATAAAATAAATACTTTTAGTTAAAACTGATAACAAATGTTTTATTAAACTCATATGTAGTAGGTATGCATTCGTTTAAACGCAAGTCACGTCTTGGGGTTAATTTACTTTCCTTTATCTAGCATAATTAAATATTTCTACAAATATCTTCACTGGTTCATTCACATTATAGATAAAATTTAAGAATATATCAATTAACATAATTTAATTGTCGAACAATTACCTAAGTATATATACATCCGCGTACGGAAAGTTATGTAGAAATAAGTGATAAACGTTTCTTGTAACTCTGTCTATTTTGAATACTGCACACTGTGAACACAATTGAATCTAGATGTGCAGTAATAGAGGTGTCAATAAGATTTTATAGGCAAGTGAACGAGTTCGTTAGCGGGGCTGTGATATCGCGTGCAGATAGCCCTGGCAGGGCAGGCCGGCCTGTGAGTAAAGAGGCGGAACCACACAACGGCTCGCGTTGTGCCGACGCGACGATAAATCGAATTCGCGACGACAGCGCCGCTGTCCGCCGAGATCGACGCACACGATTACTGAACTTACGATTATATTCAGTAAAGAATCTCGCCGGAGTCCGCCAGGCCCCGTCTTACCCTATGGTAATTTGTTGCAGTAACATTTCGCCTCGAGGCAGGTCTTGCCAGCTCCCCGACGTACCATAATTTCCGTTTGAGATATAAATAGAGAGTAATAATGTTAGACCTTATCAATGTAATTTCTATTGTAGTCGTGTCTTCTCTGAACTATTCCGTAAGTTATCCCGGAATAGTTTGTAATTTGCATAGTTAGTGCGAACATATTGTGTGACTTGCGACTCGTGAGAGTAAAATATGCTGACAACGGGAAAATATGCTGTAAGAATCGCAAAATTACATACCTTGTTTGGTAATCGCATAATTACTTATGTAGTCGGAATCCAGCTACATGTAACTTAAAGTTTCAAAAATATGACGTACTTAGTAATGTTGGTAGTTCTTGATGATTGTTAAGTGAGTATATACATAACATACACAAAGAATCCTGGAGGAAACTCTCAAAATCTCGCCGCACATGGCGTATCATTTGTATTCTTTTTTATTATGAACAATGTAAAAGAAAACGTATTAGAATATAGTTTCGATTGCGTACATAATTATAATTAAATAATTAATTAGCCTATTACAGATTACTGCTGGTTAGAAGCCATTTTGCTATTAGGTACTATCAATTAATGAGCAGTAGGTAATTCCAAAAAAATTATCTAGCCGTCTATTTTTACTAAGCACTTATTTTTTAAGATAACTGCTTATCGCGAAAGATAGTTTCAATTTTAATTACGTTTACTCAAAACCGTCGTTTCCGATCGTGAACACAAAGGCCATTAACGTGTCTAAGTAAGGTCTAAGTACAGAATTGTTTATTGATTACAACAGCATAGGGACAATAGTTGTCAGTTGATAAGAGCGAGCGTGTCCCCGATGTACCCCAACGCATACATTTCTCCGCGACATGCATCTACTAATGTGATAACGTAATGACTTTCGAGATTGACTCATGCTCGTATTGTGTGAAGTAAATAAACACATAGGTAGGTACTATAAGGACAAGGTCTGAACATACGTAACAGCGGGGTACGAATAAAGAGCGGAAATGCAGACTCTTTTGTATGGATTCTTAGTATCAGCCAGTACTCTGGGACTGATGGGAAGCAATGGAATAAAATTCCCCAGACAACTTAAAACACCAATTAATATGCCACCTATGTAATAATTTGCCTCTGCCTTAAGAATCCTGTCTAATCTACAGATAAATCATGAAGGTTTGTTGACAGCACCAATACTAGTTGACAGAATAAACGAAGTGTTAAATACAAATTGAGACGTCTCAAAGGATGTATGTTTCCTTATTAAATAATGGAAGCGTAATAATCATCCCACATATACATATAATATATCTTAAAATTTATGAGCGTGAGGAATAAATTGCTACAGTATCATCACAAATATTTCCGTGAAAATATTTGTGCAGGTAAATATCGCACTTTCTGTTTCTGTTCATCGCTTTCATCGAATTGCCTTATTGTTCTTGAGCACAAACTATTAACATAATGGTTCCTAATACACAGTGAATGAATACAGTCAATTAGTATAATTCTTTTAAAGTATCTGATCTGTTATTCATAAAGAATGGCTGACTTTATCCCTTCTTTTTATTTAAGCGACTTGTCAATGAATCTCAAATGGCAATCTAAGAAATAATCTTTATATATATATAAAAATTCAACTTCGGTATGTTTGTGTCCTCTAAACAATAGTCTCGGTAGATTACACAGAACATATAAGAGTAGTTATAATGTTCTATAGTGGATTACCTAGAATTTTTTACACAACGTTGCATTTCTACATAAGCGTGTAGGTACATATATATCTTTTTTTACAAGTTTCCATGGGAACAATAAATAGTATACCTACTTTTATTTACTTTCCTAAGCTTGTGTTTTATACTTTTATTTATGTGTGGCGTGCAAATAATACAAAGAGATAAACAGTTGCTAAATGTGTGACATTTACAATAAAAATAATAATAAACATAAATGCGACCCATTTTATAAAGGTAGGTAACAGTTTACATAATTTTTAGAAATGAAATAAATTTTATGTTTAAATATTACTAACAATTTGGGTTGCAAATTACTAGTATTACCAACTCCTGCTTCAGGATTTTGATGAAGTCAGTAGTGAAAAAGGGTTGAGGTCAAACCCACTACTACCATAACCTATTAATCGCAAATTCGACACCTCAAATCGGATATACCATCTTTTCTGGAAAATCACTCTATATAAAATGTAGAGCTTATATTACTAGCAGCATTTATAATACCACCAAAAATACAGTCTAGACTGACGGTTCATCATGCTACCAGTTTGAGGCGCATTGTATCGCACGTGAATCTATAAATGGAGTACTCCTATATGACTAGTCTAAGTGGTTGGGACATCCTCACTCCGCTGACGCGCCTGTCTCCGGTCCCGCCATTCGCGGCGCTTGCGACCAGGTCCTTAGACAAGTAGTGTAAGTTCTATGAACTGCGGCGATACTGAATTTATGTCACGTGTTATCATCGGGAATGAATTTTGTAATGGCACGCGTTTTCCGGAGCCGTTTGCAAGACACTGCCCCTTATTAATAACGCGCATAACATGCGGGATAATAATGATACAAATACTAATTAATTCTGGTTCGAAACTAATGTCAATATTCGCTGATATTGAAAGATATGGGAGTCAATCGGTAGATAATGAGGTCCGCAAGGTAATTAACATGTTGACCTGGCATGTTGACTTACTATTTGGTTCACCAACAAATTATTATGAATATTACTATTCTACAAGGTACAATTAGCAGTACACGATAATTTACGAAATTAGGTGAACTTCATTTAAAATAACCATTAACAAATTGTTTACAAAGATTAAGTAAGAACCGTTAATGGTGGGACCTTAGCATAATTTTCGCCTAATAAGTCAACTCCGTATAAGGAAAACATTGGATATATTCCCAACTTCTCCGACGCTGAAGCATTCTTGATCTATTGCCGTTTGCGATTGGCATCCAAATAAGTATAGGTGGTAATTACAGGTACTGTATCTGCGAACAAATCACAATGCCAATATTACATTATTTAATGCCATGGGACACTATAATGTACCTTAAAAGCCAATAAAATCACAATATTCTATTGATAAGTGTATAATGATTTATAGAGCGGGATTACATCACGATGTTCTTTATTATTCCGAAGTCCACAGTAGGTAAGTTTGTGTCTGACGCATGATTCTGTAGAACAGATACCGTATTAGATTGTTAGTGAAGTCTTCGTGTGTGGTCGGACATTGATTTTCCGCCGTAACTATCACCCAAAATGGTCGCCAATTTATTTTAGTCATCATTTGCGTCATAGTACCTAAACAGATGATATGCACACTTAATAATATTACTTAATTAAACGAGTGTGTGTTCCGGGTTTCGACATTCGATACTGGAATACTCCTATCAAGGATAGCAAACATAGATTTATTGTGAGGCGGATAGATATCGGAGTATGCAAGCATTAAACATATTATTATAGCTATTCCACCGTTAATATTTCTAATAGGGAATTGATCTCGATTAGGATTACTTTATAATATATGAAGGCAAGTGCTTACTCTAACGAGGAGATAAGTCCAGGATTCAGGGCTGAACGCCAGCGAGTGCAATCGAAGTGTAATCTTAATAACATAATTATATTTGCTCGTTTCTTTTGCTTGGCCTTCTACGTGTATTCATTCGAGATGAATGTTTGCTTTAGCAGAGCAGATAAATAACGAGATGCAATTTAATAGGAGTTATTAATTTAACAGCGATAGCCCGTATGGTTATCGGACTTGCAATCAAAAGGTCGCGGATGCGAATCCAATCTTAAATATTATTGATTTAAACTCAGATTATTTGACTTGTTTATAGGGGATACCAGTGACATTAATCTTATTAGTCTACATTGCGGATTATAAAGAAAGCTTTACAAATTTAATACAAAATTTTAATTAAAAGCTATGTACAAATCGTAATAAAATTCTTTTAAGGGGAGTCAATTAAACTTTAAAAGAATGAAATTTAAAACAGCGCTGCGAAAGAAGATGTCTAAATTGTTATAAAGTACAATAATATGTTGTGTTCATCTTAGTAAAACGCCAACATAATATAATATCACATTTCATTTTACTGTAACCAATTTGCTGTTTTATGTTCATTTAAGATACAAATAATAAATCTATCTTAACAAAAAATTCCAAAATATTAAGCAAAATAAATTGTAAGAAATATTTAATGATATATAGGTACCTATTACTGGTGCGTGTAAAGAGATAGAAATACGCATTTTCAAAATACGTTTACTGATTTTTAGGTACTTTGATTATAATTTAATTTTATTGATATTAATTGTTACTATGTACTTCGAATCTGTTTAGGGCATCTCTTTCCTTATTGGGTGAAATCTTTTAATTAGAATGTGACTATCCAGAAAATGATTATTTGTTTCGCTTCAGTAATTCATCTTAGATCGCGGGGAACTTTACAAACATTCAAACAACGAAACCTATACTCAGAGCAACTATTTTTAATACATGTCGAGATCGATGTAAAATACGTGTGTTGCAGTGGCAGTGGCGAGCCGATATGTTTAGTAATGTGTATCTCGTATAATAGTAGCATATATCCCGAATATACTACATAAAAAAACGAACCATAATTAAATATGACGTCTGTAGGAGATCATTACGACGGCCAGTAAAACCTGGATGAAATGACAAACGTCCGAAAAAGGTACGTTAATATCTATGGAATGTGTCCCCCGAGCTGCCCAAGCATACGTCACTATAAAGCTGCAGCACTATAAATTTTTACAGTATGTTAATATGTAAATAAACAATGTAATGCGGGTTCACAAAGTGAACATTTTCTAAAACGGTAGCTTTGGTCAATATTTTATTTGAGTTTAAAAGCTGATAAGAATACTTAATTGATTTGATTGATTGATCATCATCATCCAAACTCTGACTTCACCCACAGTTGGATATACTTACGAAGTATAAATTATGTTATTACCTTTAAATATGACCAAAGTTCTCCGTAACATGCTGTAAAGCTATTAAGAAATCAGTTATCGCCAAGGCAGTAATTATTGAAAGCTAAATGAAGTCGATGCTGAGACGCATAAACAAGTCAAGCGACTACACTGTCATGATTCATATTCACAGCAGAAATTAATTTAGCTTGTTATAAGTTACGATGTTAAACGTAAGGTGATCTCTAGTCTGTATTTCAACCTGGTAATTGAGGGAGTTTTGATGAAGCCTAACTCTATTTTATAACAATACATTTGCCCGCGGCATCGGTCTCCTAATTGTAGGTTAGATTAGATTAGTAACAGTACTTTTCTGGATGAAAGGTACCCTATGTCCTTTGCTCTGTTCCCCTGATAACGTGTATGCGAAATTTCATGCTGATCGGTCAAGTAGTTAAGGCGTGAAAACGGAACAAACAAACAAACGATTTCACAGTTAGGTTAGATTGTTCTTAAACAAAAATATATAGATTGGCACAAAAATCCTTTTAATATACCGTACTCAAATTGCAAACGTAGGCAATATAACAAGCAGTGTAACAATTACAGAACAACAAAAGAATATTGTCCTATAAGCGAAACAAAAAGGGTCAGAAATTAAACCATCGACGTTAATTGGATTGTTAATTTTATGAGCTAAAATTCGTTAGTTATTTAGAAGATCTTTAATGGTCACGTTGAAAGGCTTGAAATACAATTGCGTAATAATTTGGTAATCTTGAGGCCGAAAAATAAAACTGCTATTATTCGCAATTTAATACAAAATAAAAACTATGCAAGAAGTACTTGCACTTTGGCGATATGTGTTTATAAAGAGTTATAAACAAAAATAACCATGTGTTGATTCTACGTGATCATGTGACGATCTGCATCTGTAATCTGTAGTTAATTATACATATGTGCATAAGCGTTGTCGTCATGGTCAGATGGAGAGTAAATCCCTTTTATGACCGTTTTATAACCTTATGTAGTGAATAGTGATTATTAATGTTATATTACTGTGATTTTAGCACACTAGGCCAATAATAATAATGTTCAATTGTAGCCTCTATGCAGCGGAAAATTCGCCAACAGCTTAATGAAATTGAATACTGAAAACCATGTATAATTTAAAAGCTTTAAACGAAACTCAGTTTAAATTTAAAACTTAATCCATGAACCAAATGTATGCAGATTTGGTTCATACTGAGCAAAAATAGCCTTACAATACTATTTGGTTCTTCCAAAATCAAATAAACAAATTGTAACCTATGAGAGCTGGAATTTAGGTGGAAAGTGATGGTGAAGCATTTCGGTTTGAACATATGTTTATTAACAATTATCTTGTCTTTCAGTGAAATCGGGTTGAGTGTGTAGAAGTAGAAATCATTCGTACGTGTATGTAATCTATCGCCAAATACTATGTGTGACCTACATTCAACAATGGGGAGACTGTCTGCTAGTCTTACAGTCTGTTTTGATTATACGTAATCTGTTCCATCTCCCAAATGTACGCTTGTATTATTTTACAATCAGACTTAGTATATTATGTCTAAGTTCTTCTTGTCTAATTATAGAGTTTGCAATATCGTATAAAGATATTTTTAAATGTTGCTTAGAAACTCGTTTTCTAAAGGGTATAATCATAATAAATTGTTGTTTATATTAAATGTAAACAACTGAATAAAAAAAGAGCAAAATGTATTTCAGAGTAAAATATTACATCTATTTACATTATATTTTCTTATTTACTTATAAATAAAAAGTTCGTCTCTAATTTTATAGTTAGTAGCAAGGATTTCGTTCCGGTTACGTTTTTTTTCGCCTGAATAATACGAAGTGTCTACTTTGGACGAAGCTAGGCATTGTTTGTTTTAATTTCATGTTATTGTTATCTGGTATTATTAACCTATTGAGTCGCAGCGGCACTCCGGTGGCCAGACAAAATGGATTTTGAACTATGTTTGGTATGTGATTTGACATTAATGCGGGTGTCGTGTGAATTTATTCTATTAAAGAGATATAACCTTACAGCAATATTTTTAAGAAGCTATCATTGAACCCTGAGATTTGTGCAATAAAACATATAATTAATTGTTTATTTATTTGTTTTAAACAGGTCGCAGATTTTATGGCAGATTCATGAATATTGATAGTAATTTTAATTACTCTTCGATTCGAGTAGACATTTTATGTAGGCAGTATTTCAGAGATCCTTCCAGTACTAATCATCGATCCTAGTATTTTTTAAATTAGCTATTAGTATTTACATAAAGTTATCTAGATCTTTATGGAGATAGACTATTCTTGGAATAGAAGATATAGATATACGACTAGGATCATAAATATTAAGTATCTTAACACTGGAAATGGCAGGGTGGCATCATCTAAAGATACTACATACACTTTACTTTGCTATCAATTGATGTAACAACAATTAAATAGCAAATAGTGATTGCTTATATGGGCTTCAGTGTACTTTTGAAAGACATCAATTCTTTGTGATATCTTACAGAAAGCATTTTTTCTTGGTAACGGCATATAATCTTGTGATCAAACCGATTTTGAACATAAGTCGTTAGTTTACAGAGAATCATATTGCTTTGTGCCCACATTTTAATTTACATCACCATACTAAAGCAATAATTTAAGTTACTTATATTTTAGTATTGTAATCTGTTAACTAATAAAGGATTGAAGTGTGCAACGTTACAGCGAGACATTGGCATTTATTTCATCATATATGTTCGACTTGAAAAAAGGACCACTCTTAGACATTAATTATTATATATATTATATTAATATTTTTATTGCACAAAATACAGTTACAAATATTCCAACCTTATACATAGTGGAACAAATAAAACTTAAGACTAAGAATTATGAAAATTTGTGTGTGAGATCACCTGTCTTCTGTACTAGATAAAACGGTACCACAGTTAGAGTATATTAATATAGAGCTGTATTGACATTTTCAAATTACGAGAAAGCCTCTGAATAAAACCTAGAGCTAGATCTATCTAGCCCTAGGTTTTATTCAGAGGCTTTCAGAGGTTTTATTTAGAGGCAGTCTGTAGTCTGAAAGCATTTAACAGCGAATCCTGGCGTGTATATTATGAAAACATCGACGAGTATTTGTATGTGTGCATTAGCAGTGTGAAGTAAATAAAAGGGATGTCGAACAATAGTAACAGACCGTGTCGTTGCGAGTGAGAAGCTAAGATATGGAAGCATTTAGTGGCGTGCGTGCGTGACGGTGCCGACCTACATCGCTGAGCCAAACGGCCGGCCGCCACTTGACTATTCAAACCGCGGATAGTTCGGCATCTAATTACCATTATTTACCCACTTGATGCTGCGCACCGGGATTCCTCCTCGCACTTTTGTTGACTAACTACGTAAACCCAATAGTCCTTGTAAGCTTCGGTACCAATAAGCTTCTATAACTCTCTCAAGGACGTCACTGTATTCGATGCAGAAATATTCAATTATTCATTAGATGATCGAGCGCCAGGCTGGTCATGTTCATTCATTGATGCTCCTTGGAAAGTTTAGCACTTTAATAGCTCACGATAAACTTATGAGTAGGTACCTACTTATGGTTAGCTACTAATGTAAAGGTAGGATTTTGTGTTAATGGTAGAAAGTCGTCAACTAATAATTATCTAAATAGCTGCAAATTATACCTACGTATCAATCAATAGGTGCATATCTCCTATGTGCAACGTCGAGGACTGCCTAGTCAAGAATAACATAAGAAAGGAGGATTTGGCGGCTATACGTCAGGACATTTCATCGGTCTTGCGTCGAAGTAAAGCACCTAGACTGAATCTTCCCAAAGATGAATTCGTCACACTGTAGAACTTGCGGGCTAAGCCAGATATTACAGTACTCCGTGCAGATAAAAGAGACGCTACGGTCATAATGGATACGTCAGATTATAAACATAAAATTGAAAATGTACTTTCGGATGAAACAACATATAAACAGGTTAAAACAGACCCTGCAAACAAAATACTTAACAAAACTAAAGACATCATACATAAATACTCCGAAAAACTAGATCTAGACGTTAAACAATTAATACCAGCTTGCGTAAAACATCCAAAGCTGTATGGGTTACCAAAAATATAAAAGGAAAACGCTCACCTACATCCTATTGTGAGTCAAATCGACACACCAACTTACAGGCTGCCTCAGCACGTACCGAAGATACTCTCACCACTCAGAGGCAACTCGAGAGCACATGTAAAGGATTCATACCATTTGATGGATTGTGAGTGAGATTAAATACCTACGTCTCACTAACAATGACACAAAGGTTAGTTTTGAGGTACAGTCATTATTTACGTGCATATCTGTACATTACTGTATTGAAATAACTAAAAAGAACACAGGGAGGAACAAAAGGAGTACAATATGCCTAAGGAATATGCAGAACTACTTAAGCATTGCTTAACAACTGGCTATCTGTTGTGGGACAATAAATTCTACATACAAGTCGATGGTGTGGCAATGGGCTCCTCAGTATCGCCTGTTGTTGCCAACATATATATGGAGGACTTCGAGGCTCGAGCTTTATAGACTGCCCCCATCACACCCAGGATTTATAAGAGGTTTGTAGATGATACTTTTACAATATTACCAACAGTAAGTGTATGTTTATTCCTAGAACATCTTAATATTATTAATAACAACATCCAATTTACTATGGAATTAGAGGCAAATAATTCATTAGCTTTCTTAGATGTACTTATCATCAGGAATCTTGATCATACTTTGAGCCACACTGTGTATAGGAAAAAGATCCATATAAATAGGTACCTACTTAAACAGTGAATCGCGTTACATCCTAAACAGTTAGCTACCGTGGGAATATCTTTGTTACAGAGAGCCCACGGGATCTGAGACAAGTAACACCTGGACGCCGAGCTCCAACAGCCGCGCCGCTGTCACAGATCCCGAGAAAAGCCAGCCGCAGTCGAGCGCTAGCCTGCTATACTGCCTTATGTAAGAGGTGTAACTGACAAGATTGGCTATATTTTGAAGCAAGCTTCAATCAACACATACTTCAAGGCGCCAACGAAGATAAGCCAATTTTTACCATCCGTCAAGTGCCAACTATCTTTACAAGATGCAGGGTATATAAAATAGATTGTGACTGCGGACTCTCATACATTGTTCAAACCAAGAGAAGCATAGGAACCCGCATAAAAGAACACATAACTAATGTAAAACACCAACGCTCGTTGAATGGGGGTGGAAGGAACAGGGGACCAACCACTACCTGAGATTTGATACACCACAGATTCTCGCTAAAGAACACCGATTCCTACCAAGGATGTTTCGCGAGGCTATTGAAATCAAAAAACATCCTAATTTCAATAGAGAAGATGGTTGGAATGTACCACCAGCTTGGGATCCAGTAATTCAAATAGTCAAACCCAAGAAAAAGCAAACCACAGCTAGACTTCATGATACTTTGAGCTCATTCTGCGTAAAAAGAAACAGCAATGATTAAATTATGTTCGGGCACTTTGAAATAACTACACTGGAATATTGATACAACTAGCATCTTAGTCTCCCCGTGACCATCTGCTAAAAAACAACCGAAACGTCAGGGAAAGTTTTAAAATTCAATCTAAATACATAATTTAAATAACTTAAATTGAAGTAAACAGTAACTAGTAAAAGTGTTTGACAATAGTAGTTTAAAGTTTCAAAATTATGTAATAATAGTGTTTTATAAAAAAATAAACAACGCGATAAAATCCGTATAAAGTTTGTTTAATTTCAATGTGTAACATTCACGTAAACATAAGACAATCCTATGTTCATTCCAAGATTGGGGCCAGTGCATCTTTCCAGCAATATTGATGTTAACACATACCATTATTTTTTCGAAGTTCTCCTTCTATTCTTGCTGTCATCGACAATCGTGCCCTCGTTCTCTCATTCTTCTTGAAAGTGTATCCGATTGTCGACAAAAAACTAGTACTGGTAGAAAAAATGCAGGTGTCCACAGATGTGATAGTTTCATTGTAATTAAATTACTATATACGGATAAAACTATTTATATTTAGGTTAATAGTTTTAATAATTTTATTAGATTATAAATTAGTAAAATTCAATAGTAGTAGTAGTAGTGTAACAGTTTTCAAAATTATGTAATAGGTACAGTGTTAAATAAACAACGCGATAAAATCCGTATATAGTAGTTTAATTTCAATGAATAACATTCGCGTAAACAGAAGACAATATTGTGGTAGTTTCATTTGCTCTGCCTCGGTGGCGCAGCGGTAGTGATTTCGAGTGCTATGTTTGATGTCTCGGGTTCGAATATTTAGATATTCGACATTAAGGCAAAGAGTTATTGGATGTTTCTACCATGAAAATTGAATTGTGGATTTAATAAACCTCTGCCTACCCTTTTGGGGATATAGTCTATGTAGTACCTATTACATATTACATTATTAAATTAAAATTGATATATTATAATCCGATAACAAGGCAGTACATATACAGATGATACATTGTACGCTATCAAGGTTTGTCTTAATAGCCAATATAATTGCAAATTGATATACTAGGCTATTATAATCATCGTGTCATGTCTCAAAAACGAAATATATCTATTAATTAATGTTTTAGGTTGCCGCTGTCCGCCACCGACAGTAATAATCGTTTTTCATTTATGTTACACATTCCAATAATTGATAGATTAATCTAATAACTTAACTACGCATTTTTTCTTTTTTCATCTGTAGTTTATTGTATGAAACAGTCTTTCTTTATGGACCACACCGAAAATATTAATTCATAATACTAAATTAATATTTAATTATAGGTTTAATATCTGTTAGTAATAAGACTAATTGTATCGTTAGTCTCATGCAATATGTTTTACGCATGTTGGTGCTTGACTATAAGGTCTCGAGTTTGATTCGCTGATCAGGCATAGAGTAGTCAGATTTTCAAATAAGATATTCTTTATAGCAGCGCATTATCCGAAAATATACGCTCGCCTATTTTACCTGGTACCTCAATTCCAAATATGAGATTAATAGTCATCTCTTGTACGCCTGTATATGTACAATTGTTAGTATGTATATAACGAGTAAACAGTGGGTATGCCTAGTCAAAGTATTGACGTTTGATAATATTGTACGTATCGTTGACTTTCAAAAGTAAAGTTATAGATAAATGTTGTATTTCCTATTTTCTAAGGCGTACATATGTCCGTCGACTACTCTTATGTGAATAAGACACCCGTGTACTGCAGTAGGACAGATTTTTAAAAGACAGACATTCTTTTAAAATACTTATAATAAGTATACATTTTGGTTTCAAGATTAATTTGCTATTAATAATATAGTCGCCTAGTAGAGTAGTAGTAGTAGAAAAACCTACAACTATCTAACAGCGATAGAAATACTATAAATAGTGTAATGAACTTGTTTCCACGCGTTCGTCAGTGAGGAAATGAGGTAACGGTTCACAGGTAGCCTGTCGTAATTTGTAATAGAGTACACTGGACTAGTAGAGCATAGCGAAATTTGTCACGACTCGAGCGCTTCACAGACGCATCGTTTGTCCGCCACAGGGTTCCCACATGCATTATGCTTCATAATACCTACTGTTCAGAATAGAAAGTGATATGTTTATCATCTTTGTACAAGAAAATTCTCGTTATAGGCTTTTGATGCGCACATTTAACAGAAGTTTGGTAGTATTATTTTACTAGGTACTTGCATACAACGCAAGATACTCGCACGAGCTACACGAGCTAATCATACTTGACTTGCGTAGGTCGTTTACACGAGGCATACAACCTGCCCAAATGCCGCAACTTGCTTCCTGTTTAAGCCCCTTGCACATGATAAATCTCTTGTGGCATGATCAAGAGCCATAACCAATAAGAAATACCTACGCCAACTCTATATGACTATCAGTAAAATACACTTTCTGTTTTAACCGTATATATGAACTAGTAATTCGTCGTATTGAAAGTGAGGTGCTTTAATCCTACCACTTTTTACAAAACTTAAAATGTTATCAAAATAAAAAAATATTACAAAATCCCACGATATGCTGTTTGACTACAGCGCTAAAGCAGTAAAACAAAAAATGTAATGTAAGGTAGATATATTTAAGTCATCATAATAAAGTAAAAGCCTATTAGTTTTTTATTTCAACTTCTCTGTCTATTTTTATCTATTATATGTATATCTTAAAACTTCGAAGTAAACTCATTACACTTTCTTTATCATGTATCGCTACAATTCGGTAGTTTCACTACATTACATGTCTCTAATAAGATTTATTGCCGGGCCATTCTACGGCAGCTAGGAACATGCAAACAAAGGAACGTCGTACTTGCATTCTAATAGCACGCCATATAAACGAGCCACACGTAGAAAGTATATTTAAACATAATAAAACTCGGTAAGTTGTATTGTTACAGTTGTAATCTGCTTTCCTGTTACGTACTAGGATACATACGATGTTATAAATCAGCGTGAATAATCGCCGAAAGATAGAGTTGTTAAAACGTATGTGCCGAGTGGTAGGCAGGTATTCTACTATGCAGTGCATTGCATACTTAACAGATGCACCGTAATATTTTAATTTGTTACACGAACGACACACGTCGAGGATTGTGGGAAAGCAGCTAAACGTTCTGTCACGAGGCAGCTCGCCACGGCCCGAGGTTTGTAATACTGAACGCGCCTAATTAAACTCCGCATTAATTCATCACTTACAGTTTCTATGAAATATAGGTGGGTCTTCTAGAGTTATTTCTGTACATCTTGTACTATGTGGAAAGTGCAACAAACGAAGGAAAGCCCAATATAACATTGAAATTAAACTACTATATACGGATTTTATCGCGTTGTTTATTTAGCACTGTATTACAAAATGTTGAAAATATTACACTACTACTACTATTGATTTTATTTTACTAATTTATAAGCTAATAAAATTATTTAAACTATTAAATATATTTATTTTTGGTTTATACTTTCCCCGACGTTTCGGTTGCTTTTCACCAACCGAAACGTTACTGCCTATTTTAGATTTATATTAAAACATATACCTTAGCCCAAATTATTTAATCTCTATAATTTTATTAAGTTATTATTGTTTTTATCTTTAGTTTTTTTATAGTCTGTAGTATATGGCATAATGACTGCAACACCTTGTTAATCTGAGTTGTAAAATACTGAAATTATATATATTTGGCGATTTAAAAGAGTGGCCGTGAGTGTCTTGCAGGTTTCTTCTCATAGGCTCAACCCTTTGCCTGAACCTAGCAACTAACCTAAATGTAGCTTCAGTAACTTAGTAAACTCACTAATCCATATATTTTGACGTTCATAAATGTTACTTTGTGACCTAAATGAATAAATGATTTTTGACTTTGACTTTGACTTTGTTAACAGTATTTAAATGAGAATATATTTCCTTTGCACGAAACAGTGTAACATCAAACGAAATATTTGAATAACTAAAATAACAACAGAGAGCAATTGTAAAATGTTCACTTATAGATGAAGAAGATATAGACAAGATTCATAAACTTCTCGTTAAAAATAAAATATAATAACTGATATTATAAACTGAGCCTGATTGATTGATTCCTATGTTCTTTACTATCTTTACTAAACACATATAAAAATAAATGTTTGCAGCATCGAACAAAGTATTTCACAAAACTTCGAGAGCTATTAAATTACACTTCAAAATCAATTTTGGACAAGTCACATATCAATAAATCTTATACTTACTTTATTAAATTAAGATCCAACATTCATTGATCTTTGATTATATTATTGCCCGTAAATCGTAAGTGGTGTCTGAACGAGTTGATTTGTTCAGGGACTCACGACAAGCAATAATGGCGCTCTTTGACACAAATACTCAACATAACTCGTCATTACGATGATAAATACAAAATATCGATTCGTTTGCAGTCATTGGCAGGCGTAGTGCGCTAATAGGTGCTTGCAGTCGATTGCGGTGGCCCGTGTCCTACCATTACACCAATTTATGGTCGAAACGCATTGTACGCAGCGTTCACAGTAAGTAATTCTAACAAATGGCACTTAACTGCCCATAGAATAATTGATTAAATAGCCCCACAGGGAGGCTACGTCTACAAACGATTAAATATACGTACTTGTTATACCTATCAAAGTCCACAGCTTTGAATATTAAACCCTCGGCTCGCCCGTCTCTCTAGACGGTAATACTGCAATATTTTTATGTGTTGAATAATTTAACGGCCGCGCACTCAAAAGCAGCGCACATTTTTATTTAAAAACACGAATAAATCTTTCTATAAATAAACTTCTAACGCGCCCAATTAGCAATGTATAATAAATTAGAGGAACATGAATACTAGGATAATTCGTTTTAAATCTGAATGAACGTTTAAAATTCATTGCACGATTCTAATTAGCTTATTTTGCCATCCCATTCGGGATGTAGGGATGCGTGCAAACTGCATAATATAAACAGTTTGCACGAGCCCTAACGCTACGCGGAATAGCAGAGAACGAGATCGCGACGTTTATAGAAGTAAACCAACTGTTGAAATAAAGCAGATTCTGGAGATAACATACCTCAATCTCATTACAATAATACACTGGAAATTATTTAAACGGTATACTTATGTAGAAATGGAACAATTTATTATCAATATCATTATATTACGTAAGTAAACATGTTAAGTGGCAGCGGCACACCGGCGGTCACACACAATAGCTTTTCAATAAAGTCTGGAATTTCAACAAATGGCAGATTAAAGTAAATTTTATGGAAAGGGACGTAATTTATCCATTCTATTAAAAAAAATCGCATATATGTCGTTGCCCATGTCGTATGCCAGGCCTATGTCTAGGCTTATGCTACATGTGTCCCAACTGCACTACAACATCAAATAGCAGATCGATGTATTTCTAATGCCGTCGGTATAACTGCATATTGGCCGTTCACCGATGGCATTTACATTGTGTGCAGTCAATCTATGTTTGTGTGGAATAGTCCCTTGTTGTAATCATCATTTATTTAATAGTCTAAGCAAGAAGGTTTTGAGCTTTCGCATTGGCCAAACCAACATCATGCTTGTTATAGAGATTCATATTAGATATTATTAGCATAAATGCGCCATAAGCATAATACCCTTGTAACATTTTAGCGTTTGATAGAAATGTTAGTGACACAAAGGCACAGAAAGAAAATACAATTTAATAAAGTTCGGTATTCGTTAGTAAAAAAAATGCTTACATGCCGTTTTCGTATTTAAGTGTTGGAATATTTAGTGAGTCTAGTATTCAAAAGTAATAGGAATACTTAAGAAAGAGTATTCTTCGACAAAGTGCTAAAATAAAATGGCGACGGTGTCATGTATGCACGAAAGCCTGATATTTATGACAAAAAAGTTTCGATCCAGAATACATAAAATTGTACTATTTTCTATTTAAAACTTTTTCAAAAGTTTAAAGTTTCTTTGCCTTCAGTGTGCTTTTATAAATTCATCCATGATATAAAATTTAGTAAAGAATAGGGGAAAACAGCTTTCAAAGTAAGCCTTATTAACTGTTAATAAAAACACATCGGGCCCTTTTCTGAATGTACGTTTTCTCACGCTACTGCTATGGTACCAACTTCTGATACACTTTATAAAAATTTAAGGTATACAGCTGACTCCGTGTATTTGATCTATGATTGACGTAATTATCAGTTAATTAAATCGGCTCACAAATTGCTCTCTGCTGAGTATTATTAGGTCAATGAACGAACAATCACAATAGACTGAGCTAAGTTTGAGGAAGTAAGGAGTGCGCCATGATGGGCTCCATCTTTTCAAGTATTATTTAAGAGAGATCACAATAGGGTTATCACGCTTTGCTTAAATCTACAGCAGCCTAAATGAGAATCTTAGAGAAGAGAAGTCTTACGATTAGTAGGGCTTTCTAATGTGGTAAACGCGTGTGGATGGCGCTACGCTGTCAGCTGTGGTGTTTATGTACCATTATGTTGACAATTGCTTTGGTGGTGCAGTGGCAATAAATGTACCTGATGTGCGTGAGGTCATGGATTTGATTCCGAGAAAAGTGTTATTCAGTTATTATGTCAAGAAATTGTGATCAGCACAGAGCCTAGAACTGTAGTAGACGGCAATTTACTCGCCTCTAGTTACGTGGGACTTAAAACACTATAGTTCGTGTAATGTAATACATCTATGCCTATCCTTTTTGAAGGTATATATACACTGACAACGACAACAATATATCAATACTCTTTCGCGTTTGATAACCACATAAAAGTTATTAATTACCTTATAGATTAATAAGATAGAATCTATATATTAATACGTGAAGCAAAAACGTTGTACTCCCTTTTTACGAAAATTGCGCGGACGGAGGAGTATGAAATTTGGCACAGTTAAAGTGTAGGTATATGGAGAAGGAGTGGCGAATCCTAATCTTATATATATAAAAGTCTCGTGTCACGATGTATGTTCGGGATAAACTTTGAAACAACTGAACCGATTTTGATCAAACTTCGTAACTATCTGTAATTTGGTCCAACTTAAAAGATAGTACTGTATTTATTGGTTAGTTCGATGAATTGTTAATAGATGGCTCTGTAGGTTAATTTATCGAACGCGCTAATCTCAGGAATTACTGGTTCGAATTGGAAAATTATTTTAGTGTTGAATAGCCCATTTATCGAGGAAGGCTATAGGCTATATAACATCACGCTACGACCAATAGGAGCAAAGCATAAATGAAAAATGTTGCAAAACCGGGTAAATCTCGTATGTGAAGCAGACGACGTTGCGCGGGTCACCTAGTATTTTTATAAAATATGCATTATAAATACATTAAATTAATGAAGAAACTACACGCACACAACCATGCAATTTGACACACGCAATCGAATCGCGTTCGTAGTATTTCGGCGTTGTTCGTCTGACGTCGTACAATTCTTTGTAACTATGGTTACCTATACCTTATTTATATGTAATAAAGAAAACAAAGTAGTAAGCTTAGGAGTATAGTCAAGTACATAATAATTTGTTTAATAAAGATAGGTAAATTTTACCTGTATTGCCTTGGCGAAATCTAAGTGAAATATGATTATAAGGGTGTTATAGACAATACCTAAAACCTTCATAACGACCAACTTAAAATTTAAATCAATTATGGTCGAATTTTGACAACTAGGCGGCCGCTAGTGTGAATCAAATGTGACTCCTAGAGACTCCTAGAGACTCTTAGCCTATGACTAAAATAATCCAATAAAAAAATCTTAGCAATAAATAGGTACATACATACGAAGTTGTATCGCTTTATTTATTATTAGGTATTTATTGGTGCTAGTACCAATAAATGTATTTATTGGTACTAGCGATTGCCGAGTGGTCGAAATTTGACGGTAAATTTTACTTAATTTTATTAATTTTAGCTACCTGCACTTCTTCTTCGTATTAACTTAAAATGCGTCAAATATAAAAAGTATTGTATTAATATATAGCAAATGTTTAAAATAATCCTTGTTAACTGTACCATAAAGTCCAAGAATAGTAAACCATAGACCCGGGGCACTCGTACTAAAGTGGAGTTAGCCAAACTATGCATTAAACGATTTACTTTGTGCCAGGTGGCGAAAGTGCGCTTATGTGCTAACAAAAGCGAAGTGAATTGTGACAAAACAATTTATGTTTTGATTGAATCATGACTTCATTGCACAGTTGACGCAATTGTTTATGTACGTGATACTACTATGAGTGTGTTACGGTTCGCTATATCCGCAAGAAGAAAATTTTTCTCATGATCTTCAAACCATACATTAACTAGCGCAACCAACAGATGACGTCTTGCCCGACGAACCGATCGTAGCGCTACCTATCAAGTCTAGTTGTAAATGTAAATCATCCCTGGTCCTACGCAAACACACACAAACAATTTTATCAAAATAGATCCAGACGTTTAAAAGGTGTTCAGACACACACGTACAGAAGAATATAATTATAAAACTATAAGTAAAGGGAAACCTTTGTACTCCTTTTTAACGATATTGTGTACGCATATGCGGTATTTTAGTTTATTTTCTATATATGCATTACCTATTCTCGAATTTTAGCCACTGGGCAACCACCAACTATTTATTATAATTGTTTAAGTCTGGGGTCCTTGGATAAATCTCATTAAGTTTAATTTATTTTTATAGATGACGCCGATGGTTACCGAAGTGAAACTTATAATAATTATTTTCGCGATGAATTTACATAACATTTCAATAACTATACAAATAAGCTTTAGGTACCGATTCGCTTCAAACATGGTAGACCGAAAATTAAAGGATTATAAATTGGTTTGTAGCTGTAACACATTAATATTTTCAATTACAACGTATATTTTGTCAGGATATTAATATATTAAATAAGTTATATTGATGAACGAAACGGTCATCTTTATCATACATAGTATAAAACTGCCTTTCTCTCCTCGAAGGGGTAGGCGATAATATGTAACACTCACATTCCTCCAGTTATATTTATAACCCAGGTAAAAGGAGACGGTCTTATAGTAGTTTACCAGGATCATTTCCAGACTCCATGCTTACCTTGCGGTTAACCAGTCTTTTGACTCTTTTGACTAGCAGGAAGTAAAGAATTCTTATGAGTATACTGCTAATTTTATATATTGAAGTTAACCAGGGTATTTTTACTTTTATTTATTCGTACTTATAGGTTATTTGATTTTGCCATAGTTCTAAAAGCCTATTATGAAAAGTTTGTCATGTGTGGCACAGAGTAAGTGATATTCTTTCGCTTGATTTATACTTAGATTTGAAGTCTGTGCTTGTATAAATTTTATGGTGTTAATGCAAATAAATCTTCTTCTTCTTCTATTGAACAAAATCGTATAATACAGCCTGATCCAGGAATCAAACCCGGGAGCTCAGAATAGGCCGCAATCATAAACATAAACTTAATTAAAAACACTCATTATTATTGTAATTAGTGCTTTCCTGTTCCACAGCTGGGTACATGCCTCTTCTTAGAATGTACGCATTGCCAAACTTTACAAACTCTGTTAAACAATGTTTAGCACTCTCTGAATTACGAATTTCTTACAACCTAGTGACGAATACAAATTAAAAGAAAAGTTTTATTCGATTTTATAGCGTGTTATAAAACATACTTTTGAATTAACTTCTTCGTCACCAGCTGGTATATTTCGCCACAAAAATTGGCAACAAACATTGTCGTTTTATGTGACAATTCTGCTAATCTTAAAAAAGCTGTAAATTGCTGTATATAAAAAAGCGGCAATAGCTAAATGGATAAAGCATTGAAATTGTGATCGAGTGCTCATAGGTTCGGATCACACTGACAGGAACCCACTCTTAATATCTTTGTTGAAGGCGTTAAATAATATAGCTACATATAATTACCGAAAGTTACGCGAAAGTTTAAAAGCTGTTTGTTTTTGTTTGTTTGTTTTTAGAAAACCAACTCGGAATAATTCCTGTGTCGCGGGGAACTTTACAAATATTCAAACAACGGACACAAAGAACATCGAGACTCGGAACAACCGTTTGTGGATCACACAAAATTTTGTCCCGTGTGGGATTCGAACCCACAACACTTGGCGCGGTGGCAGTGGCGAAACGACCACTTAAACTTAATGGTTTATGTGGTTGCTTTACCACTGCAGTCAATCAAGTCATAGCTATTTATTGCTAACATGTATGTGCCCGAAGGAAATATATAGCAGTATATTTATTGGCACATGTATATTACGCACCCACAATTCGTAAACGCTTTTTTTAGTCTGAGCTACTGTGTAGTACCGGGCACAACTCCAGGCTCAACACTTCTACTACGAAGTATATCCTAACAGAAAACCTAGCATCAGTTTATCTGACCTAGACATCGAACTCGAAAACTCACAATTGGACGCAAATTTAAGCCACCGAGCCAGCCTGCTTGCCGATTTGAATCCTTGCGACAAAAAAGTATGTATCATACGATAAGTTAAAATCATTTAGGCGCCAGAACATGACCTAAAAGCCAGTAATGCGTAATATTCGCGGCGGGTTTTTTTGGTAAAGATATAATACATCAAAACAAAGTCCTATCGTGGCTTTGGTCAGTAACAGTACTTGATAAAGTACATGACGGGAGCTCGTGGTTAAATGACGCAGATATAACGTTATGTCAATGCACGCCGATATCAAAGTTGTCGTGATCACTGAGAGATAGAGATGACTCTAGATTAACTAGCAAACCCATAGGCTAAAGATAACCAGGTATTGGTTAGCTGTATTTACTTTGCAAGGACTGTTTTCCATTAAACTCTATTGAATATTTTATACAGTAATATGAATACGAACATTAATTATCTCATTCACAGTTTAATTTAGGTATCGCTAAATGTTAAAAATAATAAAGGATATTAACCCTCTATGAATCACTTCTTGGGGCCGACATTGCCCACTTAACTGAAAATAATTTATACCCGAAACATGGGACTTTTTTTACAAGCTTGCTTTAGTTCAATCTTGTTTAATACATTAAATATCATTTATCAGACATAATAGAAAATTTATAGTTCGCGGTCATTTGTGACCAGCACGGCGTATAATGTCTTAAGCAACTTAATTACAGTAATAATAATAAAAAACATAATAATAAAATGTTTATTTGTAAAAAGATAAACACACTCAAAGTCTTAATTAAACTTTATATAATTAAATCTTAACTTAATAAAAGATTGGGCGACGGGAAGTTATATATTTACCCACTTTTAATTGAATAAATACGTATAATATATGCACTACGACTATCATCACAAAAATAAATAAACTGCTTTTTACTACATTTGCCACGTGTTACTTTAATTAATTTATGAATTAATTTCCTTTTTTAATATAGTCTACACAATTGGATAAGACATAAATATATATTTTTACGAAGGTTTGTACATTCTATTTTGTTACGAAACTACTCGTATGTGTTAAGCTAAAAATCCTATATAATATATGATATATGGCTCCCTGTCAATAAGGTGACCTGAACGCTATTTGTGTCCATAAATAGTGATCGATGATTGGGAAACGATTCGTTTAATAAATAGGACAATAGAAACACGAAGTTCTATTAAAACGATGCATTATGTCCTGTATATTTGTGTAGGTGATTTAGTAAAGTACGCGAGTCTTGAAATATACACAACTAAGGCAACATGTATGGCAATTTTAAATTCAGATTTTGTAGGGCTCTGACATTCGAAACATTGTTTTATTTTATAAATAAATGAGAGTACAAGTATAAGTTTATAAGATTCGTAGCGTCATAATATGCTATCAAAGATACATTAATTTAATGGCGGGGCAGATGCAAACCTTCCATACAATATACACAGAATGTAAATAAATCAGGCTATTGGCTGAATGGACAAGTATTTTAATATCAAATGTGTATTTGACGTAAATACACTCAGCTTGCAAGTTTTGCGTCAGAGCTACAACACGATGATTCCATAGGCTTTTATATCTAAAATAAATGTGTGTGATGCAAGATTTTTCTTACCATTCTGTTATCATGACTTCTAGGATTTCCTGTTGTTTCATCAACATTATTTGACCTTTTATGATGTGTCGTAGTTTATTGTGTACATATTGCAAGGTACTAAGTAGGTAATGCACATAAAATGACTTTTCAACTTTACGCGCTAAAAGCTTGGATAATTTGTATGCAGTGTCGATGCGAGCCGACGACGTTTATTGCAATCTTGCAGTAGAATCATAAGCTGTTAGTGAGCGCGGTCCATGCCACACTCAACAGCTTACTGCCAACCTTACTTTCATTATTAACTATTAACATCTAAATCTTCTTATTCGCCCGTATATGGAGTAACACTCAGACTAATTACGCGAGACTAGCAAATAAAATTATTACTCTATTTACATAGTAGAACATATAATTTTAATCCTAACTAGAAATGGACAAGATAAGCTAATTAGACATGATTTCTGTTTACTTTACCTACTTATTTTCCCTACAATATTCGACAGTTAAGTTAGATAATATATTATATTGTTAAGTAATAAAAGAGTTTGTGTTTCGTCTTAATTTGGGTGTCGTTATCTAAACGTCTACGATGTTTTAATTAGGGGTGAGTTAAGAAGGGTTAGGTTGTTATCTAAGAAAGAATGTAGTGTTTACTTATGTGGTGTGTGCGGGGCGAGCACGCGGCGGTGGCGGCGGCGGGACGCGCGTGGAGCCCGCGGCTGCGGAGGCGGGAGCGAATCGGCGAGGATGCCCACTCCACGTCAAGTTGGAAGCGTAGCGCGACGCCTCCCGCGACCGACGACTCTACGTTCCTACGTGCCGACGCTCAGCGCGGGAAACTACATCGCACACGCATTTTCAGAGGCCATTCTGAAACCTGACATACACAGTGAACCATAACTGGATTTTCCACGGATATCTGTTATGTTTAGTGCTGTTTGTGCCGTTTAAAAGACGAAAATAAAACGTTTGATAAGGATGTGTTTTGGAGATACTTTAGTGTTATTGAGTGAAAGTAATTTGTACGAGCGCAGAATAATATTGTAGTTGCACTATGACGGAACTTAAAGCTAAGAGGAGGAATCACGCTCAGACGTCGGAAAAGCCGAAAGGAAAACGAGGGGTGAGTTTGCACAGTGACTTTGTGATGCACCTACTTAATACTAAATACAAATAGATACCTTTTTATGGTTTTATCACGTCATAAAAATTGGAACCTGCCCGGGATTACTTGTTGCGGCTTAAACAAATATCTTACTGTGAACTGAATCTTCTCGACTTTGCCAGAATCGCATCTCCTAAAGAGTTAATTATATATATCTGTAACTCCAATGCTTCTTCAGATACTTTTGTGACGAGTTCAATTTATAAAAGCAATAAATTATTTACCGACGTGCAATAATTTATTATACCTAATAAATAAACAACTTTCTTCACATTTTGGCGTCGACGCATTCTCCTTTTATTGATATTTATATGCACATATATTATATTGAAGGTAGTGTCGTATAAGTACAAAGAAAGCTTGGTATTTACTTTATAGCCCGAGTCATGTAAATTGAGGAAATGAGTAGCGGCACACACAATTCTGAACACGATTACGCTTGGCATCAGAGTAATAATAAAATGTACCTTCAGGCTATTTCGAGATACTTAATTAAAGTAGTAGTCTTTATAACTGGGATCGTGTGTTCCAGGTGCCTATTGTAACGCGATTGTCTATAAAACAACATGCGTAGATAATGAGTACTTAGGCAAATCCTCCGACATCCACTCTAGCGTTAATAAGTAACTTGCTTTGCATAAAATTGGCAAATTAAATTTGTTATTCGACATACCAACATCATCGTCACATTTGTAATGAGTAAATTATTACTGTTTGCTCTTTTTGTTTATTTGATAATAAATTATCATAAACTATAACATTGAAGTCATTAGAAGTAGTGATAGGAAGAGGCCTAATGTTATTTAGAACACATGACGACGTTAAGTCTGCTTGGACGCACCAAATGTAAATTGCCTTTTATAAACAGAGCGTTTACTTTCGTTATTGATAACTATAATATATTCATATACTAAAAAGTGAATAAGTAAATAGGAACTATATTTCTATTATAAGTTGATTTGAAACTCACTATATCCTTTTGAACAAGGACTACGAAAAAAGGAACGAATAATTTATAAGTATACATATATTAGTACTACAATACTAAATATTTACATACAAAATATCGTAACAGTTTCTCTTAGCTTAAATAGTACCTACCTAGTGTTATACTCTTTAAAAATTTTATGACATACATTCGTTGATATTAAAAATAAATAAATGTGAATGTATGATGATAAATCCTATATCTACGTACATATTTTACTTTAAAGACGAGTGTTTTATTTAACAAAAATAATAATTATAAAATAAATTTATTTGAAAAGGAAAACAAAGTTGTGTTCTTTTGTTCATGTGTATAATTATAATTCCTTGGTAAAATCCAAAGGTGTGTTACATCAATAGATTTTAGGTAGGCTGCATAACTTAGATAATAGTTAAACTGTTGACATACAATCAACACGCACTTCCCACACCTAACACATAGCTTGTAAAACAAAAGTGATACTAGTAGTATAGTAATATTTATTATGCACTAACAATTTTCTTCAACCTTACTATTATTATAAATTCGAAAGTAACTCTGTCTGTCTGTTACCTTTCACGGCTAAACCACTTAACCGAATTAGATTATATTTGGTACAGATATAGTTTAAAACCTGGGGAAGGACGTAGGCTTTTTATCGATGTAGGTACCACGCGGGTGGAGCCACGCGCAAAAGCTCGTATATTATATAAAAAATTGTTTACGCATGTTCGTGTCCGTCAAATTCGCAAAGTTGCCGATTGATTGACTTGATATTTTTACACAACGTTTCTTTTCTATATAAGTTTGCTTTTATATACTTTTTATTTCAAAGTTGCCACAAAAACGGAATATTGAAAATATTAGACTAAGCTACAACGAAGCGTGGCTGGGTTTAGTTAGTTTTAAATAAAATATAAATAATAATGCAGGTACTACCTGTCATGTGTTGTAATATATAATATATATAGCTGCGTTGAACTTGCATCACATCGCATGGGTTAAGTATTGAGATTCAATTTAAGATATTGATTTGAGATATACCTTGCAATTAATCATCAGTTACTTTGAATTGAAACGTGGTTATGGCTTACGTGTAGGTTTATTTTATGTATAAATAAATCAAATTAATTAAATATGTGTCACACTCATGCATTAATCCTCCAAAATGAATAAGAAAGAACGAGTTGTTAGTTGCGCCGCACACATGATTGCTTTAGGCTTTACAATGACATTCAAATAATGACATCCATAGATTACGTTATTTCAAGTATTGCAATATTAAAAATACGAAAGCGTGTTTGTTTGGTCCATCATAATATAAAACATAGCAATGATATCAATTGTTTTCGCTTACAAGGAATAGTTCGAAGACCAGAAAGACGATATTGAAAAAAAAGTAATTAATTTATTGCAATATTAAAAGCGAATAATTAAAGCGTGCTTGCTTGGTCCAACTTAACACTAAACATATAGGTAGTAACGAAACCAATTATTTTCTTTTACAGGAGTTTAGTCCTAGGCACATAAATTTAATATCTTAAATAAATTACAAGAATGTAAATAATTTATGTGACGTGTTTTTCAATGTACCACGAAGTTGCGCGCGGTAACTAATTAGCAATAATATACACCTTTAACTATTTTATTATATTGATAGTTAATAGTCTATGTATATTGTAATACGTCGAGGTTTTCATAAACAGCATACCTTCTGACAGAAGCGGTGATAGGTACGATAACAGTTCTTTTAACATTATCGAATCCCAAATCATGAACAACTAACAAACTAACTAACACTAGGGAATAATATTTAAACCGCGGAAAGTTTTACACATATACAAATCCCAGACACAAACAGCCGAACCCGGAACAAGTATTTTCGTAGATTTTCTTTCAAGCGGGAATTTGAGCTGCTTCATGGTGCGCTTGGTTTTAGACTACGCGACCACTTAAACTATTGCGCCACTATGGTTTAAATTACACGTTTCTCTAAGAGACACAAACACACAACTAATGGAAATCTCTTATCATGAACCTCGTTAGGTACAGTGTCCAAAGTCGAAATCAAAGGAAAGACTGAACATCAACATTAATGTAGAAGTAAGATTCTCAGAAGTACTGAGCTATTATTTGTAGACCCAATTTTCCCTATGATTGCGTCACACAGCTTCCGAATGAAATAGTTACGGTTTATTTAGGAGACATTAGCTTAATATTTTCTTGTAAGATAACTTCTATAGGCTTTGTGGTTGTTTAGCACAAATCGTGCGAAACGAAACTTTTTAAAATGATATGTTTTAAGTGTCCTATAGATGTGTGTGTGAACAGATTCGTGCGAAACGAATATAACACTAAGTACTTCTATACAACTTAGTTTTTTTATTTTTCCTTTAATGGGCCTTTAGTCACAAATAAGACCATGTCAGCGCCATCGTAACCTAAACATAGTTATACGGACTTATTTCTAATATTATTCTAAGATTCTATAGAGTAAAATTGCTGCTTCGGACAATGGTTTGGACAATATACTTTGGAAAGTACCCACATCAAATAAGTTTATATGAAATTTATTTATTAGCTCTTGTCTCACAGCCCCAGTTCTGACACATTCCACCTACAAGTGGTATACATCTTCCACAATGCCACAATCTGCACAATTCTAGGTAGAACTTATTCTCATAAGGTGTCTAAGCTTGTTGAGTGGAACGTGTCCAGATATAAGTCTGTAAGCCAAATCGACAGGTTTTCTTTTGAGGGCAGCAGTGCTAAACCAGGGAATTCGAGGAGGCTCACTTTGTATTATTCTGTACCAGATTCCTTTTTCTAATGATCGTTCATTAAAGTATTCTTTCCAATTTTCTTGACATATTTTCTTTTTTTCATTGGCAAATTTTCGAAAAAGCTTGACTTGATTTTATATTTAAGGCCATCTGATACAGCTTATTTTACCAGACGATCAGCCTCGTCATTCCCCGACAAGCCAATATGTGACGGAACCCATTGCAATATTACACTTACATTACTAGATGATATAACTTTTCATTAACTATCTTTATATTATCTTACGTTTACGCGAATGGTATACATTGAAATTAATCTACTTTGTACGAATCGCGTTGCTGAACTCAATATAATCCGTATAAAGTAATTTAATTTTAATATTAACTATGTTTATAATCATGCTCAGCTTATTGTTATATCTAGGACTACTACAGCTTCCTTGTAGGCAAGATAGGTTACATATATGTACACACACATAGGTTGCCTCGATGTTCCCAATGCAACCTATTTACATATGTATACATATGTATGTTTGTGTTTATGTTAACGTACGACCATGAAAACTTCCAAAGTCTCAAGTTAAGCATAACATGTAATGGGCTGATCTGTAAGAAAATTTTCAGTAGCAACACGGAGTCTGAAAACTGGCCTATAAGGTAGACAGCATTAAACGAACATTCATATTAGTGAGCCTACAAAACACAGCTGTTGAAATGTAAATATGAAATGGCGTAACTCTATAGAGTAATATTGAAGACCATAACCCAATTACTGATAGATAAACAGACAAATCGTGTGTGGGTTTAGCTCCAGCTTAGTGAGATTTATGACATGGACCAAAGCGCACACGTCAGCATCGATGTATATGTCTATCTTATTTTCGCTTCTTGATTTGTAGTAAAGAAGTGCGAAATCGTGTGTCCATGAAGTCACTTCTGTTTGGTGCTAACGTCTCGAAAAGCTAGAAACTCCATACAAGAATAGGAATGTCTTCTTTTAAACGAAAAGAGCACTGGAAGCTATTTGATCATTATACCTATATCCATGACTCTCAATACAAATCAGTATACTCACGACGACGCACGACCGTTTAGAGGTCTGATACCTTCGGGAAACATGAGAAGTCTGATATCAGCCGAGCTTCATGGATGACGCTGCGGTAGTAAATGCGACCACTGTGCACAGGGTATTAGATTCGATTGCGGGATCAGACACATTTTGATGTTTCCTGTCAAGAAATTCTTTGTAAGTAGTAAAGCACGGTGTTTTGAACTCTACTTATGCGGGTCCTAAAACCATAATTGGTGTTATGTATATGTAATATACATACCTATCTCCGACTACCGCTTGGGAGATTTAGGCGTGATAATAGATAATGTTATAGCTCAAAATTATGCAGGGTATATTTAGAAGAGAAGAGGCACATGAGGTGCTAAAACATAGTGGGGACTCCTCAGAGCCCCCATCTCAATCCAATTTAACTTTTGTGGGAAGAGCTTGATAGGTACGTCCGTAATCGTCGTCTATCCTCGAAGAAGACATGGGCAATGCTTTTAAATGCGAAAGTTGGAGCAATATATCAGAAGACACCATCAATAAATTGATTGCTCGTATGCCGAGACTTGTGAAAAAAGTCATACAATGTAAAGGAGGATATTTTGATGAAAAATCAGTTCAGCCAACTATAGCCCTTTTTAGCATGGATTATTGATACTTCTTCACGCATTTAAAGTATATTGTCTGTCAATCAGTGTTTTATTAGACGACTAAACAGATAACTTAAAACACTTAATTTATTGAAATTAAATCATTTATACGGATTTTATCGCGTTGTTTATTTAACACTGTATTACATAATTTTGAAACTGTTACACTACGTATAAATGAGTTTAATTTCAATGAGTAACATTCGCGTAAACAGAAGACAATATCACTTAATTTATTTTTTGAGTTTTATTTTATTTTCCTACTTTAATTAAGCTGGTCTTAAACTTTTAGCCTGCAGTGTATCTCCGACTACCTACCCGTTTGGGGGTTCTAGGCGTGATAATAGTTAATGTCAGCTTCAGCACTGGCATCTTGAAGTCCCGGAGTTGCGAGGGCCATTAAAATAATTTAAACAATAGATTCAAATGACACCCAGGCTCAAAACAATTACTTATTTACTTATCACACAATTTTAAAACCATATGGGTTTGGAATCCCCAGCTCTCTGAGCAGTGTCAGTAGCCAAGTGACCAGGTGTGCAGTGGTTTACTGCGCCATCCCGTACAGTCGAACAGATTGGAAGTTGCTTCGCCTATAATACCGTGGTCACGTAGGCGTCATTACTCTATAATCTCTATATTCTTTCGACGTATAAACTGCATTTTGTTTTCAGTAGACACGGATATTCAATGGCGGCTGGTAGCAAGGCAACTGAAATAACAATGCTACGTAATATTCGTACGTAAAACGTTTTTGCAATTTGACCCGCACTGCTGACGTTTTCAACTATTTTTGTGGATTGTTTAGAGGATAGCTATTACAGATTGTTTACGATTCTTGCTATTTGAAGATAAGTAGTAATGCCATTAACTGTAGTATGGGTTTGAATTGATTCTGCTTAGTCAGGAGTCTTGAGTGCGCTCTCTAGGCCACTAAAAGTTTCGATGACATGTAATAATTGTATTATTTTATTATGCGTCATAACAATGAGTGGAAATTGTTGCCTTATCACTAAAACCCGTGTTAATGAAACAGACAATCAAAGTATTTTCATACTTCTTATCCTTTATAGGCCAGTTTGGAATTGGTGAATATGTAAGAAATAAATAGAGCGTAGTTTGAAAAAGGTGATTTAATTTGATATCGATACCCGTCTTTATTTCCATTGATGCTGATGTTTGTGATTGTACAACTTTTAAACGACTTGGCCGCTTGTGCCATTTACATCATTATATATTTATTTGCCATGTGATAATGCATTGTTATAATAGAGCCTAGCGGCCGCTATTGGTAGATTAGAGGTACCTATAAGCTGAGTTGAGCGTTTTAACCTTTAAAACTACATATCATGTTCTAGTCCCAGTTTTGTTGTTAAATATAATTAATTCATAGCTAATTAAAGAATTAACTTTATTTTCTATAGTTTAGCGCCTAATCTTTCTTTACTAATAACTATCTATTTTCTATTGTTATCTGTCTAACTAATGCTCAAATTGTACTAGGTATATTAACATAACATAACAACGTAGTTAACAAAAAAATTACAATTACACATACTAATTAATAATATTGGCGAAACAATACTATTTTATAAACAACACGCATAGTATATTATTACAACACTGTTTGTTGTCCTTGGTAAAATAACACAATTCGGAGTCTGGAGTCACATAGGTACAATAAACAAGATCTTTATAAATTCAGACTTGAAACACCACACCACACCAAACCAAACACTACCATTAATACATTTTACCATTAAGTAAATACATATTTTCTTTATTTTTGCTTTTAGTTTTAGTTTTAGTAAGTTATTTTTATTTAATATTTATATTTATATTAATGGTTTTATTATATTTTACAAACAAGATATGGAAGAGCGGAGTCTCCTAATACAGACATTGTTTGTCTAAAAGGAGATTCCAAACACAATATGTGTACCTTTATAAGAACAAATAAACTCAAATAAAATCATTGAAACGACAGAATATTTTTTTTTTAAATATTACTAGCATCTTTGTATTTTGAAATTACTAGTATTCTTGTTCACCCCTCTAGCTAAGCTACAATGCTAGAATGGAGTGGGTTCACGTCAGTAATGCAATGGGTGGGATTCGAACCCACGACCTCTCGACCGCAAGTCCAATGCCTTACCCATTGGGCTACCGCTGCTTCAAAAATTGTATCAGTAGAATATTGAAATCCTTCAGAGATTTAAGGTTATGTAATTTGCAAGACCAGCCAGTAAATACTCACAATTTCATTCTTTAGCCAACAGTTGTTTTAAGGTACGGTTAAAATTGTATACTTACATAGCTATATCAAGCACTACATACAAGTAACATTCTTCTAAAGTCACATAATTTAATAACTACACATGTCTATTTTACATAATTTATTAATTTGACTACAAATAATGTCCATGATCAAAACATGTATCTTCACTAGTAAAATCATGTTGTATTAGTTTTGTTAAAATATGTGTACACGCTCGTAAAACATGCTGTGACATTATCAAACATTCCAATACCTATTACCTGAGGAAAAGTTATAATGTTAATTATACTCTATTTAAAATCGGTTGGAGTAGTGGATTAAGTGGTCGGCTCGACACTGCCATTGCGCCGAATGTTATGCGTTCGAATCCCACACGGGACAAAACTTTGTGTTTTCCACAAATGGATGTTCTAAGTCTGGGTGTTCTATTTGCCCGTTGTTTGAATGTTTGTAAAATCCACCGCTACACAGGAATTATTTAATGTGCGGGAGTTGTCCTATTTAAAAAATCTTTATTAGGATAGAAGCACTGGATTTATTAAAAGGATATATCCTTATAATGATATCAGCAACAAAATATACAAGAAATATATCGTGGTTACTTGGGTGTTGTGGGAATACACGTGTTTGCACCTACAAACACCCAAGAAATATAAAGTAATAAATCTAATGGAGTTTGCTGAAGATGGGTTTGCTTGTTACCTATCTATGACAGTCAAACGCCTCTATTCCGAAGAAGTTAGAAGAAATGTTTTAGATCCACAGTTCGCTTACTATGATTTAGGTCCCGCGTTGTGTGCTAGCTTTGAGAACTGTGCAGAACCGCGGTGCACGGTAGACGGATTGCCAACAATCAGCTCACCTGCCGTGGGCAAGACTATTGAGTCTTGCCCACGGCTGGTGAGCCTATTGCTGTCTACCGAGCACAGTACGAGACATCATGCTGCTATTAAGAATAAATTTATTAATTTCTTTACAGTAAATCCTAATAACAATTTGCCCTTTGCCTGACTAGGGATTCATAACCGGAAACTCATACATCACTCGCATTCACCACCACTGCATCACCAAGTTTAATTCAAAGCGTATATTATAGTTCAAAACATAATTATGTCCAGTAATTAATTCCGAATATTTCTAAACAAGAAGACCTGGGCGAACCTTTTTCGATCAGATCGAAGGCGTTCTGGACATTGATTTTGATTTTTTTTTAATTGAAATTCGTAGTCTCTGCCTACCCCTCTGGGAAACAGGCGTGAATCTATGTATGTATGTATGTATTTTTAAACAAATATGTCTCAAATATGAATAGTAGACACGAAATTGTATTTGAGTATAATTGGGTACCTACAGATATTTTTACTTAGTAGTAGGTATGTAATTATAATTAACTAATACTGAATGACTTGACGAAATAATTAGTGGATTAGCACGCGCTTGTCAAATTATTTGATGATGGTATAAATGAGTTGGCGCGTCTGGAAAGGTACCATCCTTTTACAGACAGTACGTAAGTGTAGTCCAATAACACTTCACGGATGGCGTGTGACTTCAGTGATGGGCTTGCAACTGCCACTGCGTTGTTGCACTGTTGTGGATCAAAAAATTTTGTGATTAACTAATGGCTGTCTGGACGTTCTTTGTGTTAATTATTTGAATGTTTGTAAACTCCTTTAATATAATGAGTCCTTTTCTATGAAAATATATGTTGTCTGGAATAGACAACGTGCATGCGCATTTCATGATTACATGAGTGATGTTGCGAATATTCGCATCCACATACGCAATAATCAAAGCGGATCTTATTGCGGATCCAGATATAGCTTAGGTTACGATAAGAAAGAAATCAGTTGTTCAGTAGTACGTGTTTAATTTATGAAACTTTGCAAAAATTGCTTGAACCTGAGAAAGCGGTGATATTAGATACTTTTTATTAAATAAAATGAACAATTTTCATCAACATCCGCATCCGCAATTGCGCAGCTTCCGCATCGATTTGGGCATCCGCATCCGTATCCGCATCCGCGAATGTGAAATTTCAAATATCCGTATCCGCAACCGCGGATTTCAAAAAATCTGCATCCGCAACATCCCTGTTCATAATCATGATGTTCGGTCGTTTAGTTAGGCCGTGAAAGTGTAATACAAACACAACCTCACGTACGCATTTATAATTTTCGCTAGGTTTGGAATCTGTTATCATTTCAGATTCTAAATCATCATATCAATAAATACAACTTTTTTATCTCGGCATATATATAATACGATTCTAGGCATAACTTTAATTACATAAACAAAACAACAATCATAATTTACAACTTAACTAATATTAACAAACCTAGCTACTTATAAATAAAACAACATGAAAAGTAACAAAATATGGGACTGTAAAATTTAATATATAGAAATGAAATGGCTGGTTTAGGCAGCGTCGTAAAATTCCTCAGCATCGTTTTGGACCGGGAAAGTGCCCAGAAGACTGGCAGCATTGCCACGTTGAATGGCAATGCTGATTCTTTAAGCCAAGAAAACTCCAGCCTTCTGGTCACGCAAAGCGTCGATTAGCCGCTTAGATTACATTTCGGAATTTTACAGACTCCAGACCACATTGTTATGTTATGTAAATTGCTCAATATAACACATAAATCGATTAAAAATAATAAGTATAATATGTAAAAATTATTATGTATTTTATAAACAAGCAAGCGTCGGCCTTGCACTATGTTCCCTTGTATCATGGCCACTGTAGGCGTTAGATAAACGAATTAGGAACAACATATTTTACCAATGTACACATAACAACAATTATTAAGTGCAAAAAAATAAAACATTTTATTAAACTAATGGCGCAGCGATTTAAATGGTAACTTCGCCGCATATTGCGGGGTTAATTTCGACATGTAAACAAAAAATATGTATCTATAAATAGATGTCTTAAGTATGTTTTTTTTGCATCCCTTGTATGAATGTTTGTAAAGTCCTCTGCAACACAGGACATCCCTAGATAAAAGTTGTCTTTTAAATAAATTACAATCACTAAATCTTTAAACCTTTCTTTATAATGAATCGTTTTTGTAAAGATTTATTCATTTAATAAAGGGACAGAGGCAACATTTAATTAACTGTTCTCTCTACTCTAAACTGTTATCTTGTAAAAGAGACAAGATTTTCTTATGCGTTTAAGAAAATCTTATCTCTTTTACAAGACTTTTATTTTTAAGTTACAAGAATAATCAGTATATAATAAGAAATCAGAACTCAAACATAGACAGTATTTATCAATACTAACGTAAAATATACGAATGGTTATTTGATTTACGTAATTCGTTTATGTCTGGTGCTCGTATTATTAGTTGCAGTTCCAAAACTTCTGATCTTCAAACGATATTATTGGCTGAGAACTTTTCATATGTAGTTTTACATAACTACTTGTGGTTTAGGTTCGATCAAAGAGATTTAATCATTTAATATATAAGGTTTTCTTATAATATATTTACGAGATCGTATAGACGCCATATGACTTGAATGTTTACAGAGCCATAAAAGGTTATAAAACTGGCTGTTATTATAATTACTGTTTTTTTTTCGTCGGTTACCTTTACCCCAAAACTACGAATGAATGAATGAAAAATGAATTTTGATATACAGTTAGCATAAACCTAGGGGAAGCACTTGGTTTACTTGTTACAACAATATAGAACCGCAGGTTACAATTCTTTTCCCTAGCCTTTATTATTCCCAAGTCACTTAGGGCCGGCTTTTCTAGTCTAACCGGATTTGACTGGGTATCAGTTTTTACCCGGAGCGGCTGCTACCTGACTTCCGCAATCCGAAGGCTAACGATATCCTAAGGCTAGACCAGTGTCAGGATATTATAGGTCACTGACTTCCCAATAACGACTGCCATAGATGTTCATGGCAGCCGGCACCGACGTTTAACGTTTTTCTTAAAAGACTACTACCGCACTAGGAATAATTCTTGTGTCACGGGGGACTTTACAAACATTCAAACAACGGATCCAAAGAACACCCAGACTCGTAACAACTACATATCTGTGAATCACACAAAATTTTGTACCGTGTGGGGATTGAACCCACAACACCCGGCGAGATGTCAGTGGCGAGGCGATCACTTAAACCACTACACCATTCATGCAGTTACAAGGAAATCAACAAATATTTTTTATGATAACAAAAATATTTTCTTAGTATTTTTGTTAAATTAGATATTACATATTACAGGTAAAATACTACGAAAAGGTTCTTTTCATATATTATGTATGTGATCTTATAATTGGTGCTCAGAAATTTTCTTTAGAAATCTTTGCTCAGATGCTGGTGGTCACGAAAGCGTTTAAATTGATTAAAAATATATATTAAAATTTCATCAAAATAAATAACGAGCACTATTGAACGTAAAGCTTCATTTTAAAATATATTTTACCTTGGGTGAGTGAAAAGAGAGGAGTCCTTCGGCAAGCTAAGCTGTGCAAGGCTTGCTTTCTCTTCAAAGGAATCTTATATGCCCTCGGCCTCACTTTTTAGAGTTCCGTACTTTAAAAGGAAAAAACGGAATCCACTTTGTTGTCCGTCCGTCCTTCTGTCTGTCTGTCTGTCAAGATCCATTATCTCAAAAAAACACATGGAGGTATCGTAATTTAAACGATATACTCAGGTCTACAGTCTCTGGAAGCTGTGAAAAATCAAACTCAAGAAGATGCGGCAGTTAATGCCGCAAAAAACGTATATTTTGACACTCTCAAGAGAATCAAAATTTATAGGGTATTTTCCGTTGACTACTTAAAACTACTGAAATAAAAACTATAAAATTTGGCAAGTAATACCGTCTTATACTACAAGTATAGGGGAAAATCTGAAAACTATGCGTTTGTAATTAAATCATAAAAAAAACAGTCTTTATGCAAGGACAAATTTTTTTTATAATATGTACCTATAAATTTGTACGGAACCCTCGGTGGGCGAGTCCGACTCGCACTTGTCCGGTTTTTTTATCTTGGGACGACACTTTGACCATCCTTTGAATTTTATTTTAATAGGTCTAGTTTATCGGGTATAGCGATGAAGAGTATTAAAATTTCTTACTCAGCGCAGGATATCGTCTTTTCAGTTCTATATTATATGTTAACATCAAATCTACAATTATGCATATTTACTATAAATCAGGCAAAGGATGACTTTTAATGTCTTATAAACAAGTCTAGCTACTTACCTACAACAAGCGTGCGATAAAACTATGCATAATTACGCACGACGATGTAATAGTGACCGCTATTTTACTTTTATCCCGTTAAAAACTAAACGCTACTTTAGCTACTAATAAGTATTTCGTCGAAATTCGTTTAGGGAACAAACAGAAACCGAACTCAGTAAGTACTCACATACAAATAAGGGCAATTAAAGTATTGTAGCACAAAAATTCAACATTTGATAATGAATGTACACAAGGCGCGATAATGATACCATTCAAATTTGAATATGTACACTAATAATAATCGCCATTCAAGTTTAGTTGAAATTACTAATAATATTGTCGACCTATGAACCTTGCTTTAGATATCGGTTAAACTTAACGAATTCTACAGAGGTTTGCAATCATTATGACGTAACATGGACGGTTCAAAGCATGCCGCCTCTTCATCTTACTAACATAAAGTAAGTAAGTACGTAACTATTTTCGTTCATTTCCTGCTCATAGCAACTTAATTAAAGAGCAATTTTCATTCGACTATAAAACCATGCTTAAGTTAAATGCACTTAAACTAAGTTATTTTATACATAGCAACACATTAGTAATTACCATAAAATCCATATTATAATCATGCATTAGTATTCATGCCTCTTTGTTTCTACGCTTCTTCCTATATTCTGTCTGATAACCCTCGTATAAAGTCTGGTAATTGAAGGAAAACAGTACAAGCTGGTTTTCGTCAGATGAAAAATATTACGTGCGTATTGAGTCATTTAGGTTCCTATAATATTTGTATTAGATAACTTAAGTAGTCTTCGCCGTATTGTCCCTCGAGAATAAATGATTGGAAAATTATCGGCGGACCTAGTAAGTCAATACGTCTGGGAGCAGAATTAACTATCAAACATATAGTACATCTGAACGTTAAATTCAGAAATAAATGTCGCATAAACTACATATGACACGTTTAAAACTACAACAACAACTACACTAAAACAGCAATTGTGTCCATAGAAAACGCAGAGATTTGACTCTCGTAAAGTTCTGGGACTTTGGTTATGTTGGAAGCCGCAACAAATTAAATCAAAAGTGTATAGCAGGGGTTAAAATTAATCTAGTTTAAAAAAATTTGGTACTCTTAATTTTCGGCCATTACTAAGTAACTTCATATTAAATGGTTTACCAAATCCACTAAACAAGAACTCAACTAAATAAACATAAGACTTAAGATATCGATATATTATTCTTAATAAATATAATCAAGTATAACCAACAGTTTGTTTGAACTATGTGTGTGTTACTTGTTGAATATAGTTCTGGAGGAATGTTAGTGCGAACAACAAATATGCGGGCACCTAGTTGAACACGCGACGTATCAAACCCCTCGTGGCACTACGTCCGGTGCCTACACGTCACCTTACTAGCTGTTGATTTATTTTTAGAACATGTTCCTGTTGAAACATCAGATCGAAATATTCGATACTATGTAATTTCAAGGAGAGAAAATCGAACCGTGTAATCGATAATCGCAAAGGCTTATCATACGATCAATTAATAACACGGACAAGGTGGTCCGAGTCGGTGTTCATAAACAATCGAACGACAGACCGGCGTTTCTAAATTAATGGGTTTCGTAAAATACTCGGCCGATATTTATTTGCGTTGGGCTTCGAGAAGAACTGTCCGGGTGAGATGGGCGGGCGGCGTGCACACACGAGATAGCGGGGTCACGTTCCCGAGATAAAACACGAGATAACGCGGACGTCTTGTGTACGCGATTGTCTCTGCGCCGTGTATCGACACGTATTTGTATTATTCGTTATTAGGTATGCGTGTGCCGACTTACACCCGCCGCCGTGTAGTTGATAACCAGCTCTAATGTGCGTACTAATAACATCGAAGGCAGAACAAATATCTGCTAATGTAAACACAGGACCCTATTACGTCGTTTTTCAAAGACGTTGTTATAATAAGTCGTTATGACTATATTACGGGTCCCTAAAATCAAATTGCAAATCAAACCCAAATGTTCAACGATATTTTAATTATAATTATACAACATTTCTCGAATATATTATATGGTTCTAGCGATGTTATTTTATGGCATATAATAAATTTTACTGTCTAAGTCGATCTAAAGAAGAGTTACCCAAACAAATAGTGTGTAAGATGCTATAATAAGAACGTTACAATTCGTAAAGAACCACAAACTTTGTGTAAGTTCGTAGATATTTCTCAGCGTAATCGCTGTGATTAGATTTAGAACTACAATATGGGTTATTTTATTGTGTGTGATGTCACTGATGTCGTACGTGCTTTAGCGTTATAATTAATGTAAAATCACAAACGCCGAACATAGCGTACATTAGCAGTATCTTTTAGTTAAATTATTAAGCAAGTGTACTTTAAGCTATATTATAACATTATTTGAATCAGCCATTTAAAATGAAAATAAATTGAATAACCTACTAAAAACACACTGTAACCATATGAAATAAAAAAAGGTATAAGAAGATATAGAGACGTATAAAATCGTAACGATTTTAAATAGTACTTACTTAAGGACATGTTCTAAATAAATCTATAAGTTTACTAATGCCGACGCAAGTAGCTGGCGTGGGTTACATGCGCAAACTACTCGCTTAGGATGCAAGCGTGGGTTAAAAATATGGGATTCATGCGCTGGCTGGCTCGCATCGGCTGTATAGGTACGCGATGCTTACAGCCCCAAAGGATTCAACTCGCACAAGTTACCCAAGTCATGTTGAAGAACCACAAAAGCCGTGTGAACTCTGTGACTTATAGCTTTATATAAGCATTGATTTAATTGATACCTGACAAAAAAAATACAAGAAAAGCTATGATGAAAGAGACACATAATGCGCGTGCACTATACTATGCACTATACTATATCAAACTAATACCAAGTATCGTAAACACACTATCCAGGACCAATGCAAAATGCAAGCATGCCTGCCACCATGTGTATTCCAGACTTAAAGCATATCTGTAAACCGTAAGCACCATCTAATCATTTAATCTCAAGGCGATAGATTGTGATGACTTTCAATTTATCAGATAAAAAGTATTTATGCATGTGTCGAGGTAACTGTTACTGTATTCTCCGTTTTTCAAAGAGAATGTATTGAATTATTTTGACCTCGGAGGTCAATGTTATTTATTCGATGTGGACAATACGACCTTTGAACTGAGAGAAGAATATTTCTGAGATTAATGAAGTGCATCTTGTTAGCGTAATCTTTGTATACAAATTGACGTCGCCGAAGCAAGTTTACGTCCGTGCGTTTACTTTCAAGAATGCGTATTTAAAAGATAATCCAACGGAATCTTTCGTCTGATGCTTAAACTGTTATTTCTTTTAAAGTATTTTACTAAATTTATTACTACAGCATAATATATAATGTCTTACTTTGAAAGTTCAGCGGTGAAACCACGTATTCTTCCTCAACATGTCAACCACAGATTGTTATAAAAAGGTGACAGTAACCAGTAACGAATAACATTGTCCTGAATAAGGATTCTGGTTTTTTATCTTTAGTTCGCCGGAAGTCTTTTTGTGAAATACACATTATTTTTTTTTAATAAATTTGAGTTTAGATGGTTATGACAAGTATACCCGACACGAGACTCTCTTCTCAACAACGTAATATCTGTTTACGTGTTATAAGTGCAAGTATTAAGTAACTGGAGTCCATTGAGTGTGACTGAGTGGACTTGCTTGTATTAGGAGTAGACTAATACAAGCATAATAGCTTCATTAAAGTGTTAAGTTAACTTACTTTCAACGCTAATAGTAACACCAAAAAAGGAATGAAAATGAGCTACGCCTAGGTATATTATTCCCTAAAATAATAATTATTCGTCGAGACAAGCAAGGGTACCCAACCTACAAAAAAACTGTATATTATCTAATATATATTGATACATACTTAATTGTTTTACATAACTAAAATTTCACTTAAATTCTTACATATCTTTAACTTTTAACACAAGCTTTTTTGTTTTATGCATTGGCTTATCAATTTACGGATATCTTCTCGGTAATAAAGTTATGACGTACAAGTATAGCGCGAGTGTAAATCAGAAAATATATTATTTTGTTATTAAATACGTATTTTCGTGAAAAGAAAAAAACAATGACACGATTGACGTTAATATTACTACTGACTCTCTTATATATTTTTGTTTTCGTTTATGATTATATAACCTGGCTCCGTGCGGAGACCTTTTGACCTGTAATAGGTACAGGTATTTTATATGTACCACGGGCACCAGCGATCCTCTACCGAAATACTATTTCTATTGTTTTATATTGCAACATTGCAAACTATGTGTGTGTGTTTCGGTTTTGGTGAGAAAGAAACAATTTTATTTATTTATTTTATTTATATCTTCTAATGTCGGCTTGTCGGCGATGGCAGTAGTGTGAGTGTGTACGATCGGTCGCGGGCCGACACGAGAGAGGATTTTGTATATGGTTAAATCATTGTAGACATCTACACTTTTCGAATATTGGTTTAGTTTTAATAAAGTTGAATCACAATTAGTTTTTAATGTATTCAGTAAATTATTCTTTTATTGCTAGTAAATGTGCATCTCAATCATGTTCATTTCGCCAATAATATAATATCTACTGATCAGACATCTCAAGCATGAATATATTCTGTTGTGAGCTTAGTAGCACAATCAACACAAGAGTTAGGAACTACAATACTACATATTATGTTCTCGGATTATCTATTACGCCACATACTGACAAAGATAGAGCTTTACCTAGCTAACAAGAAAACACACACAACAGTTTATTTTACATCAACTCCAAAACAGCCTACTCGAATAATTCTCACAAATACTTTCAATGTAAAGTCTACTTTACAGACATGTCACCTATAGATTTATAATATAGTCGACACCAATAACGTTGAATCTTGATTTGCAATAAATCAACTTGTTGGATTGGATTGATGACGTAAAAGATGCCGCTAGTAAATAAATCGTGTCTGTCGATTGTACTGCCATTAAAATTCTAACACCAACATATATATTTTGTCCAAAACGGGTTCCATTACCTTCTAAGGCTGCATGAAATAAAATTTAAAGCGTAACAATGCGCAGACACGTTTGCGGATAAGACCACCGAGTTGTATCTAGTCCGTGACATAAAAGGACACTGTGGTTTTATACTGCCAATCAACGCCATGCAATTAACGTCTATTAAAGTCATACAATTACGATCGTGCATATATATTTTTATATTTCAACGTCAGAATTAATGAAATAAGATTTACATACCACAAAGATAAAAAATACTCTTTTCTATTTTATCTTTATATTAAGCGTGAGATATAAGACTCTCGCCTCAAATTCTATAGCTGAAAGCTCTCTCACAGAATTCAATAACTGATTCTTGTCAAGTTGCCTAGTTCGTCTGAACACCAAGTGATGGTATTGAATGCTGCACTTTCCACTTTATTATAACTATTAGTGAAACTTCATAATTACCCTAATAGCACATAACCTTATGCTGTGCCGATGACACAGTAAATATGGGAAAATTGCATCTTTCTAAATGTTTATGGACCCAAGGTATTGCATTCAGATAATCGACGTCGAGTGAAAATTCTAAACCAAGATGGTCAGCGCTCAAAATACTTAATACTTAATCCAAGACAGTACCTCTTGGAATAAAACGATCAAGAACACAGCCCTATTATTATTCCTTATTTATAATACTTACTTTATGGACAATATCATTCCTTATTTCATTGTCTTTGATATGTGCTTAAGCCTGACCTTTGACTACTTATAGCATAAAAAAGCTTAATGCCACTAATTAAACAGAATATCGGTAGGTATATCCCAATATTCCGTTCATTTGAAGAAAAGCTGAGAACGCACAAGGCAAATAAGAGCTTAAAGTGTTATCTGATTTTTGTACTGAGATTACAATGCTTACTTATTACTTTATTACTTCTTAAATTTAATACAATTTTTCAAATTTTGTATTGTGAAATTTTTAATGACCAAAACGCTCAAATATTTTAATTCTTATTACCAATTCCTATCGCAAGTTTAAATACAAGTACAAGTAATCAATGGGTAAGCTCACGTGTGTTTAATACATAATAATGATATCAATTGAATTATCAACATTCTATATGTAATATGTAAATAAATTATAATCATATTTTTAATACAATTTTTAGCGAAGCCACAGGCAGAAGCACATAGCTTCTGCTTGTGGCTTCGCCCGCTCGAATGCTACAGGTACACATACCGGGATATTTTTATCCTAGTATAAGTACTACGTCGATTTGTTACGGTGATGATTAAATAACAATTAAACAAATATTTTCACAAGCTTTTAGTAGGTAGGAATCATTAACAATAACTTTCAACCTAATATTGATTAGCCTTAAACTGAAATTCAAACAGTATCTGTAATGTATTATTTTAAAATGAACATAATTTAAGCTAACATTAATAGCAATAAAAGTCCCTTACTAACTTAGTAAAGTAACAGTTTCCTATTTTCGCTTATAAAAATTGGCGAATTTATTTATTGTGTGTTTGGTAAGTAAATCCATCAATTACAGAAACCTAATTATGCAAGTTTGACAAATAATAAATTTACTCAAGATCCGTTTAGCTAAACACAACTTAATTCAATAATCTCTATGTCTATAATCTACAAATTTGTACAATCCGATTGAGTTGATCTAAAAATAATATTGAAGTTTCACAGCGATCATTACGTAATACTACTTTATAATAGGTTATACCAATGTCTGATGATAACTACCATTATTAACTAGATGAAATATTTTTATATATCCTAACAAGTCTTCTTCATCGAAGCCATATTATTCCCAAGTGTAATGAGTTCAGCTCTCTAATTTAGACAGATTCGACCCAATATTCTTTAAAGGGAAGAGAATAGAGATAAAACTGAGATCGCAAAATAATTAGAATATTTGAGGATATTATTCTTATATGTAGTGTAATAGAGATTGGTGACTTCACTTACACTTAGAAGCACAGAGGGTCGTGACTTCTTGTAAATGTCTTTTTTTGTCTCCCGCAATGGAAATAATTACACAGCTTACAAAAATCAAACAATGGACACAAAGAACACTGAAACTCGGAACAACTATTTGTGAAATACATTTTCTTGTCCTGGGTGAGTATTGAATCCTATAACACCCAGCGCACGCGTCCACTTAAACTTCTGCTCTATCCTTGCAGTCAAATGCAAGTAATCTTACATCTATGCTGAACAAGATTGGTCCTATCTCATACCTCGCAGATAAATCTGCGCGATCTTATCGGTCGCCTCTGCTTGTCGTAAAGTATATATATATGCATACTTATAAACAATCAAATATATGTTATACTGGTTTATCATACATTTTTCGTATATCTCCGAATTCTATTTAAAGAGCTTACTAGCCAAAGGCGAGTATGAATGATAGTCCAAGATATTTTTAGCATTATCAAGCAACGCACTGTTCATTGCTGGCGCTAAGGCAATCGTCGAAAAAACTTACTTTTACTTATTTGTAGGTACCCAAACTTGTTATCTTATACGGTATAATGGCGCTGCTAAGGTAAGTCGTATATTTGCCATTAATATACCAACGATCCATAATCGACGGAAAAATGGTGCCGAATAACCCTTTAGGCACTAGAAATAAATAGCTACCAGTCAACACTAACCATTTTTAGGTATCATTAAAACAGTTCAGTTATTTATGACACTACTTTATAACATAACTGGATTTAAAAGGAAATTACCTTTCATTGATAATAACTATTGCTGGAGTACAAATGAGATTTCTTGTAAAGCCTATTAATATTATACAATACTCGTGTTCCAATCATAGTGCATGCTAACTTATGAAACTGGCTTCTGCCCGCGGCTTCGCCCGCGTTATTCTGACAGGACTTCACACCGGGTTAGATGTATATTTATTCATGTCATTCATTAATATGTAATCATGACTAGGATATGGTCAATCTGCGTATGTAGTTTTATTTAATCCGTTAAACGGTATAGGTGTGGTTGAGGCGCAACCATATAAGCATCCCAACATCATCATAGCTGTAATTCAATTAAAAGTGGAAGTATAATTTTAATATAGATTTTATTGTTCTTTTGCCATGAAAATCCGCAACATTTGCCACAATTAATAAGTTATCATAAAGTCATACAGTCGTTAAATCGAAAGAGTGACTCTCATTTTTAAACTATGATTATACGAGTAGAATATATCTTCACATAAACACGATTTGCAGGATTCTTCGGGATGTGCTTTTCCTTTAATTACTATAAAATACAATGGATATTTTTAATTACATGAATTATAAAGTAACTTCGTTGTGCAGTACGCCAGTTCCTTATAATTTCAAAAATTATGAGTATGCTATCCCCTGACTAAGTAGATAAGCTTGTTAAATGTAATACCTCGTGTCCAGCAACAAGAGATAGAACACTTTATTTCATAATAAAACGGGATTATTGTAACTAAACAGATTCCTTTATGTTCTCTCCGTGACTGAATATTGTCCTTTACAATAGCTACATAAATTGGCTGATTATAATTGTGCATTCTAGTGCGTATTTATTAATATTTATGCGATCTGTGACAGAATACAGAAAATGTATAGATATAATATTTTATTACTTTAGAAAATATTACGTCTCTGATTACCACTGTAGTTTTCTCTGCTTATATGCATTAGATGATTGAACAGTCTTACATGTACATTACTGCACAACCGTTACTTCCTAACTCCCATCTTTAAAATCGTGATAATCTAGCCAGACTTTCTCTTATAAACTTCCTAATATCATCATGATACACATACCTAAAATACACATACCACATACCTTGAACAATCTCTCATTACATCCCAAACGTCTTAAGATCAATTCTTGGATTCTCGCAGCGATCAATGTTGTGCGATAAGTTCTTGTGTACTACGGAATTGAAAGAATATATATAGTTTTCCATCTTGCTCTTTATTGCGATCACGTTGAAAGAGAAGTAATTAAGGCAAGGGGAACTAATTACGGCAGGTATTAGCAGTTGAGCGCACCGATATAGAACAGCATTCGCATACAATTTGCCAATAGTGTATACTTGTCTCGAGGATGGCATTAAAATTATTATTTCATTAGACTTGTAACACACACCTGATTATCCTCACACACACACATAATGCACGTATTTCAGTAAATTGTGCGTAGTGTAGCAAACGCCAATGTGAACAAAAAGATGCAGCTTCTTTTGTAAACAACTTAAACAACAGATTGACAGTTATTTTCATGCTCTGTAAGAGTAAATAATAAGTGGCTACTAGTTCATTACAAATCTTTTCGCCATATTGATGATATGAATATTTTGTGCACATACTACGAATATATCTAAAATATTTTCGACTAGATATATCTGACACAATTAAGTAGATTTAAACTAGAGGTAAAACAAAAGTTTAGGTAATTAAACTTCTGTGTACGAGTAAAATATTATGCCGCGTATATGTTTTGAGATTTCAAATATTTTGTTTAAATATATACTAATATTATAAACAGGAAAGATTAGATTTTTTGTTTGTTTGTAAGGACTCAACCGATTTAAAAAATTATCTTACCATTAGAAAGCTGTATTATCACTGAGTAACATAGGCTATATTTTATTTTAAAAAAGTACTTCTGCTAACATACCTTAACGTAACCTAATCTACTGTTACGCGAGCGAAACCGCGGGCAAAAGCTAGTAAACAATGAAGTCAAACTTTGAAATGCAAGAAGCAACTAAAGGTAAAGCTTAAAACTAAAGCTTCTCGAAAAGGGAACTAAATCCGCAGAGTAATAAAATATAACAATTTGTGAATTCCTTGTAAAGGTTGTCAACATACCAAAACATGATTCTATCTTGTTTTCTTGATACCACGCAACGCCCGCGCGCATAATTTATTTCACATGGTAAACGTATGATGAACGTCTCGCGCATGAAAAAATATCACCCACGTATTAAAAACTTATACTATACTATATTCAAAGTATTTATATTTTTGTGAATGTGAAAATTGTCAAACAATCAAGATAGACTTTGGTTTCAACGTTGATGGGGTTATGACATTGATTTTAGTGTTAATATTTTATTGATAAAAACTGGTTAACTTGCCAGGTTACCTGAACATTTCTAGGTATTTTTGTCTGTTATTTTTCTATTATCTCTTTCATTGTTATTTATATCTCCATCGATAACTGTGTACTATTTAAGACAAGAAAGCCATGTTTTTATTAGTTCTTACTAAGAAAAGCTATATACCAAAAACGCTACTAACTGCGGAATAGTAGGGATCAAAAATCTTCGTCCCATATAGAAATGAGTCATACAGAAGGCACTCAATCCATCATCAATCAACTTTTAATATACCTATTATAATGATTATTATATGTTGTTATGTTTATTTATTACGTTATGTTGGTAGCAACAGTTTCAACTTGTACCAGATTCAGTATCCATTTCAATTTACTTATAGAAAAATAAATTTTCCCACTTGCTCAGACTAACAGTCTCCTCCAGAGTAATTAAGATCAACATGGATTTCTTCCCGAAGTAATTCATGGCTTTTAATAAATAAAGCAAAAGGAGGAAGACAGTTTTATCGGTTTAAGATTAACTTTGATTGATGAATCATCGGCTTTGTACAGAATTATGAACTAAAAGTATAAACAGAATGTATAAGTATTCTAATGGCTAAAGCCTTGAACTAAGAAAGTTTGATTTTAGCATTGAATAATGCTTCTGTAATGAAGTTATTACGTTCCTACCGACCATTCATCAGCTACCAAGCCTTTTTAGATTCATTAGTAAAATATTTAAATCTAAACTTACGCCCGTAATGCCGCACAGCGTGTACAGACTAAGCTTCATTAAATGATTTGTTGAGATGCCTTCAACCGATAACTTTAGATAAGTATAGAATTTTTTAGGATTGTGTGGATCCAATTAGCAGAAATTCTGTTAATGCATATGTATTTTGTGTGAATAGATAGCTACTATCAGCATTTAAGAACTGAAGGCGTTAAGCATTAATTTTTATCTTCGTGTTCTCCAATATGAAAATAACGGCTTGTTTCAATATGATCAAGTAAATCTTATTCGAAATATTTCTCGGCTGATGGCATGACATGTATCTCATAAATATTAATAAATGTAACTACATAGAGATTGTAAGACTAGACCTAAAAGTTTATGGGTTTCAAATTGGATAGATCTGTATAATATATAGGTACACCGGTTGAATGCACAGATGGTGTAGTGGTTTAAGCGATCGCCTTGTCACTGCTGCCGCTTCGAGTGTTGTGGGTTCGGATCGACCACACGGGACACAAATTGTTGTTCCGAGTCTGGGTGTTCTTTGTGTCCGTTGTTTGAATGTTTGTGTCGTCCCCCGCGATACAGGAATTATTCCTAGCGCGGGAATTTTCTTTTTTTAAATTCTTTTGATATGAAAAAGCAGCATCCATTTTGGAAAGCTATTTCTAATGTAGCTCTTTCAGACATCTCCTTACGATACCTACTTAAATATCTATTGAATTATTGCACTTATCACAGCTCACCGACGTGAAAGACTATGGATAGACACTTATAATCTTATTATAGTGAGATGTGCCCTACATTAAATAATTATTACAATAGACATGGTAGAGTTCATAAAAATCACTAAGTTCAAACGGTTTAGGTCAAACATAAGGCAGGTGTAATTTTAAGTACAAGTACACACAGCGACACATCAACCTAGATTGTTTGGACTTTGAACTATTAGAAGTTGAACGCTACGAATCGTGCGAGAGAGTGCGTCATATTTTTGTTATTTTGTACTCACTCACGCTGAACGGGACGCGACGCTCTATCCTTACCATTACATCGAGACCCCTATGCACTGTCCCTTTTCCACAATTTTCTATTTTATATGTAGCGTAGTTATGCATATATAGGGTATTTAACATGATGTGTAGCCGTGTGTACATATAACACTTTACGGGCATTACTCAGCAAATTCCGAACATTCATGGTTCACAGTTATCGATCGATCTGATTTCACATTATTCGATTCTATGTAATTTTATTTTGTTTTAGCAAGATGGCTTTCAGCGTTAGGTTAGATATAGATTTTATTATGTTACTAATTAATTTTGTATTGATCAAATCAATTAGTAACTTAATCGAATCTTTAGTTTGATTAGTCTGGAACTCTGAATACCTGGAATCAACCAACGAGATGTATGTAACATTCGTGTTGAATACTTAGACCGATCTGTAATTTCTATTATTGTTTGCTATTATTATGCCTTGATTAAAATGTACGGGAAAGATAATTAATTAAGAATTATTTAATAATGAACAAAAACATTGTAATATGTAGCTATATTGGTACATTTATGTTCTTTTAAATCACATAATGTAGTTATCCATGCAATTATAAGGATTAACTAAAGTGTCATTAGAATGTTTCTCCATGTTGTTTCAAATATAAACGATGGATAAGATAATATAAACAATCGTTAATTGCTCATTGCTAGCTAATTTTATTCCTATGAAGTTATTTATGTTTGTTTATTTATTACTCGACGAATGACGATGAACCTTTAAAATAGTTGTTACGTCACATTATCGAAGTAGCGATGGGCGATTATTAAACTATCGTACCAATCACAATCACAGAAATTTGCATTCGAATCAATAGCATCGCCGAAAAGATCCAGTTATTTTTACTAGCTTTTAGTCAAAGGGCTCGCGCGTTGATTACATTTGCTCGTTGTACGTGTTAATCGACTGCAACGTACGCAAATGAAAGAGTGCATCGATCGGCCATCGAATAAAATCCATCGAGAATGATCAAGATGTTAAAAAATCGAAACCATCGACGTTAACATTACACGTCATAGCGCATCGCTAAAACGAAGTAAAGTTTTTAATGCGCGCTCGAAAGCTGCGCTTTGTTATTCGCTCACGTTTGAAAAGATTATCGTATAGCTATGAATAAAGCAGTCAATCAATCTTACGGGTGAGCAAGAAGTTATTAATGTATTAATCAAGCATGGACAGCTAGCTATTTATAAGCCAGAGGTGTAATTACCGCGCTCAATAATGTAGACACATAAAAAGTTTTCGTTTCTCATTTTTCTATGCTTTGAGAAGTATTTAAATGAAATATGTGTAAAGTGTCGTAACTAAAACGTAATTTAACTATATAATATTCGTAAAAATAAAAAGAAAGCTGAAGTCATAAAAATACTTTTGACATAATCAATAGCGACGTAACAAGCAAATTGAGTTAGCAAAGCTTTTACAATAAATGAATATAGTTACTGGTTACATTTGTTCCACGACCTATTTTGGTTGACCGATATTAGGTATACTTCTAGTACACTGTACTTGGAACTTGAACTTGTTTCTAAAGTTTCGTATCCACTTTAATATAATGTATGTAGTATACACACACACACACACACACACACACACACACACACACACACACACACACACACACACACACACTTATTGACGTTTTTCATCGAATTCCATACATGTGTGACTCAATACAAAGACTTGACAGTTGAATGAACATATTAATTAATTTAGTAATTTAATTACTTCGCAACTGTAAGGTTATTGGCTAAATTAATTAATGAAACAGGTGTTTATTGTGTAAGGCGCAGTGAATTGTCAAAAGCTCAAATATCTATTTACTACTTTTATACTAATATTATAAAGCTGAAGAGTTTGTTTCTTTGGTTGAACGCGCTAATCTCAGGAACTACTGGTTCAAATTGAAAAATTATTTTCGTGTTAGATAGCCTATTTATTGAGGAAGGCTATAGGCTATATAATATCACGCTTCGACCCACGGAAGCGGCACAGCAACGATAAACGCGGATGAAACCGCGGGCACATCTAGTGTTATTATATTCTATTAGGGTATGTTTTGCTATCTTCTTGGTATAACAGAAACAATTTCAAGGAAAGACAAGTCGCTTAACAATTTAGGTGGTAAACAAGGATATCATCTATCTGATGGTAAGCGGGTACCGTAGCTTGAACTGCGCTTGCAACATCGAGGGCATCACGTGGCTACCTGAGCTAAAGAGGCAACTAGGTAGGGAAGGACGAGCAGAACGTAGAGAAATGAGAGGGAATCTGGGCATCTTACTAAACAGGCAATTGGGTAGGGAAAGAAGGAGAACGAAGGAAACTGCGACTTCACTGCACTTACTCGTCGAATCAAATGCTACAATACGGATATTGCTATATTACGGTTACATGCTGTGGATAAAAGGTAGTATATTTGTCCTATGGGTCCGATCCATTAATACTGAAATCAGTAAACTTTTCAAAAATATATCTATGTGTTTGTTGGCGGCAGTTCGTTCTTGAATAATGGTTGAAACTGCAATGAATGCAATAAAACAGTTCGACAATGTCGAACTTCTCCTTGGTAATTGGTATGACAAGAGCAGCGAGTTTTATCCCGTTTCAACAACGTAATATACGATGTGTTATAAAACTGACTGCCCGGATGGTGTAGTGGTTTAGATGGTCGCCTTACCACTTTGCCGAGAGTTGTGGGTTCGAATCCCAAACGAGACAAAACTTTGTGTGAGCCACAAATGGTTGTTCCGAGTCTGAATGTTCTTTGTGTCCATTGATTGAATGTTTGTAAAGTCCACCGCGATACAGGAATATTCCGAGTGCGGGAGTTGTATTTCTAAGATAAAAAAAAGAAATATCAAAAAACGTGGTTCGAGTGCCGCTAAAAGAAGAAGAATCCTCAGCGGTGTGATAAGATAGACACTGAACGCTCACAGTAGATTATTGTTTAAAATATTGCAATATAATATAATGACTGCCTTATTCGTCCTTTAGCACAAATTTGCTGCTTATGTTGAATCTAATCTTCAGATATCTTGCATATAATCGTGAGGTCCTAAGACGCGAGTTATTCAACTCCTTATTGAGTCCTTTGTTAGCAAACTCTAAGTAGGTGCACGTAATTTGGAAATGTGCTAGACGATAATAAGTTCGATTTTGTAGGAACTACAATCTACCTGGAAAATTATCTATATATATAAAAATTTCGTGTCACGGTGTGTTTGTGGTCGCACTCTCCCGAAACGGCTCGACCAATTTTTATGAATTTTTGTTATGTATTTGGTAGGTGTCAGAATAGATCCTAAAGTATATTTCATACCGCTTAGAAATAATTTATATAGCAGAACAATGTTTGCCGGGTCAGTTAGTATTCTTATATATTTTTACATACCTCGGTACTAGCATAGTGGTAGAGTCTATATGTACATATAAATTGCTTTTACATTCACTTAATGCATTATATTGACATGCTATTAAACTATAAAAAGTGGTATTTATTTACTATAGAAGAACACTTAATGAATAAACCATTTTCAATTTCTAAATTAGAAAAATGTTTCGTAGTAGACTAGAATGCACGCTTGATTGAAATGGAACAGTCATTAAAATACCAGATGACTAACTACTAACTATGTCTGACTAAATACCTTTGCAATGAAAGTCAATGTACTGAAAATCTTCTCTCTTATAATGCACTTGATATTCATACTCATTCACTGTGAAGCTAGGCATAGTAAGTGCAACTGCATCTCGTACCAATCGTAAGATTACGACTTTGGGTCACAGGGCGTAAAACATAGCTCCTTTTTTGTAGTTGATAGGATTTAATAGCTGCAAAATTAAGTTAGACGGCAGACGTCTATAAATCTAATCCAAACAGGGATAAAAGTCTTATCAAATATTCTATATGTAAAAATATCTTAATCAAAGTCAAACTCAAGTCAAAAATCTTTATTTCCATAAAAATGTGCAAACCATTCTTGGACACGTCAATTAACTATTATATTAATAAAAAATAAATAAAGATAGATAAATAAATAAATAGATATAATCAAACGTCCTTTGCGATAATCCAAGCCATTGTCTATATGTGTGCCAAGTTGCATTGTAATCCAATTAATGGTTAACGCATGACTAAGTCATAAACAGCCAAACATCTCTACCAGCTCTTACATCTACATATACTAATATTATAAAGAGGAAAGATTAGATTTTTTGAAATTAAACTACTATATACGGATTTTATCGCGTTGTTTATTTATCACTGTATTACATAATTTTGAAACTATTACACTACTATTACTATACAATTTAACTAATTTATAAGCTAATAAAATTATTTAAAGTATTAAAACTATTTATATATCCGTATATAGTAGTTTAATTTCAATGAATAACATTCGCGTAAACAGAAGACAATATTATGAGTAGATTTTTTGTTTGTTAGGATTTACCTTAAAAACTACTCAACCGATTTTATTAGATTTCCTAAGCTATAGCATCTAGTAACATAGGCTATATTATACTTTTAAAAAGTACTGTTACTGACATAACCTAACCTTCTTTTACGCGAGCGATGCCGCGGGCAAAAGCTAGTTTATAATATTAGTAGGATAATGGTTTGAGGGTTTGAAATCAAGCTTTGTAGAGTTGCAGATTTCGCGCGGGACGAGTATTTGTTTGGTCTACACAAATGTATTCTGAGTCTCAATATCGGTGTGTAACTGAAACGGCGTTCGTGATGTAAGGAGTCGTAGCGTGAGTCTAAGTTCAGGTTCAACACCAAAGATTCACTGCACGGATGTCGCAAAAGTGGCGTGGCTTTTATGTTGCTGCCGTACATATAGCTAACTTAATTCCCAATTTCCAAGCAAACATCTTTGTGAACTATATTTACTTGTTTCTGTCTCTGTGGCGCTGCGGTATTGAACACGCATGAAGTCTCAGCTTTAATGTCTAGGTCGTTTAAACTGGTGACAGGATTTTCTTTAAAAAATTTCATAGCTTCATAGAACCAACATCTAAAACAATGCCCGATAGACGGAAATATAAAGTCGCACTTGCTAGTTGGACGAAAAATCATAATTGGTGATATGTGATAAATCTACCTCTGTCTATACTTGTAACAGATCCACCTATGCTTAAAACACTCGTGTTCAAACTCAATTATAATTTAATTAATCAAACTAATCCCGTACAAAATTATTAGAGATAGCGCCATCTTAAGTTCACCAGCTAACCAACAATTTATATTATATAATGCCTTTCAACAATAAAGTTTCAAAATGTAAACTCAACGTAATTGACGTATCACCGCGCCTTAAACAACACTTATAACTTCATAAATCTTACTCTTGTATACATAATAATTGATAAAACGTGACGAGATTAAAACACGCGAACACGGCGCCGCCTACAATAAATGCACGCTATCTTGTTTTAGCAAGTTTTACAAAAATCGTTCACGAGACGTGGAAATGGCCTATAATTTTCCAGAGAGTAGATTTTTCTTGGTGTTGTATCTTGCAAAAATAGCAAATATCGACGTCAGCGTTAAGTGCTACACGACAGTCGGATAAACAGAGAGCGGCCAGCTCAAGGGCGCTCACGTTTTTGTAGCCAGTGCAGCATCCCACGCGAGAGTATTGAGAGTAATTCGTCCATGCCTACCCGCCCCGCGCCCCACACCACTCTGCCTACTCTCTACGTATCCGCGTCTATAACTCACCAAATTGCCATTGAGTAACCTATAAAAATGCATCTCAGATATTTTATATCCACAATTTACAATGTACTTATGTATGTAACGTATGTAATTTGTTTATTCATGGCATTATAATTGAGAGGACTACATTTTTATTTTACATTTTTGCTCATATGTAGCCTATATGGTTAACTGCGTAATGACGATTATCTTTGATACATAAGGTTACACATCAATACTCAGAAATATTGGAACTATTCTTACTTTGTATTATGATGTATCTGGACTATCTATTGCTCTCTCTAGCCAAAGTTACAGTTAATATGTACCCATAACAGTAATAGTAGTGAAGACGACATTTTTGTTACAATACGATACAATTACGAATTTTCTGGAATATATTTTATATTCTACAGCTTTTATCCAAAAAATATTGATTTTGTTGTAATACAATTACGTAAAGATTTACCGCACAAATTACTTACCTACTGAGAAACAATCTAAACGAATTTGAGTAATTGAGTAACATCTTTCCGTTCACGTAAAATATTACAACGTTTGAGTAATCAATCAAGATCCAGTATCAGGTTCAAACAAGCTTTCTAATGTAAATTAACTGTTTCATAAAAATAACGGCTTATGGAATAATAATATAATACATAAAGTTGTAACATAATGACAGATTTAGATTTTCTTTATAACCATATCGAGTTACGCGAGTAAATACTATTATGATCTTGATTTCAATTTATTTGTTCCAAGTAAAGTAATATATTGTTTTATAAACAGGCATATTATTAACTTGTTAGTCGGCCGTTAGGTTGAACTGAATTTAGAACTGTCGGGAACTGAATCAAGTGCACGCAACAAACCTTGTCGACTAAACACGTCTCGCAGCCAAGAGAGGCCGCGGAGTTTCACCAAATACTCAGTGCTTACTCATAACATGTTGAATTCGAGTTTTGAAGGATTTCCTAAGGTACCTAACATCTTAAGTGCATTCCAAACACTACATGAATACTAAGTATACGAATTTCTAACTTGGAACAGCCAAGGACTGGTTTGCACGGCTTTGCAGATTTCAATTCCATGTAAATGTCAATTACATTATTAATCAAAGTCGCAAAACAATTGCATTGTACAGGATCGATATTTCACTTTAGTACAGACACAAACATTGTAAGAGCTGAGCAAGTGCACCTATATGTGAACTAGAACGTTGCGTAAACGTTTCTCGCAACATTAGAACACAGTGCAACGTCTAATTAAAGGATCATTGTTCGAATATGTGGGTCGGGCCGGGTCTTGCAACTGGGACGTAGTTCCGAACGCACTCTGGCCAACAATCCGTGTGCCCCAAATGCACATTTCCGCATTAAGACCCTGTGACACTGGCTGTGATAGGTGACAACGACCGACGAGCAATTTAAAATAGTAATGTCTGACAACTACGTTTGATTTATAAGTTATTTGCGTCGATGTTTTCACTTATACCACATATACAGACTCGGATCTAGGACTGTGCTCGACCACTTTTTACAACCAGCGTGCAATGCGGCGATGTGATTATTTACAAATGGCGTGCGATTGTGAATTGGATTCCTGTACATCCTCTAGACGCGTCGCTTTCTCTCGAATGGCGTGAAAGTAAACCCTTATAAGTACTTATACATGTACTCGGGCAATTTTCTCTCCATATGAACACATTCAATGCACCTTTTCGCTGATTTACGATGGCTCGTTATTGCCTACATTGCGGGGATTAGACATTATAATGAACCGTCATTATAAGAATGGTTCGCATAGTAGGTACTGATAGAGTTGTATAACTATCTATTTTAGTTACGCTTGACCTATCTTTGATTAGGTGTACCACTTACGGTACAATTGTATAAACAAACGTAAAGAAAATTGAGCACAGTACTAAAGCATTAATTACTTTGTTTTATTGAAACATAAACTCGCGTGGAACTAATGCGTATAAATCACAATAGAATCGTATGTTCGGATTACATCGGAATGAAATCATATTGTACATACATATCTATGTATGTATCTACTAATAAGTGCTTGAGTATGATCAGTAGATCAAAGACCGTTCCGACCTTCATGGAAGATTTATTAAAAATAAACACAGGATTGAGGGTTTACGGACTGATGGTGTCATAAAAAGTGTTCTTTTGACACGAATCTGGTGTTTATTATTTAGGACAAATGTGACCCACCATCGGTAACCCAACACCGCGCCGTCTGTCGACCGAGCATCACTCGTCGTGTTTGATCTACTGAGAGCTTTTTAAACTTTTTATGTCATAGTTTAGTGCGTTTTAGGCGCCTTTATTGCTGAGTAAACATTTCAGGATTATGCGTCGCAGCCGCACCGCAAGCTTAATGAATTTTTCCATTTCGTTTCGACATTCGCAGCCGCTACGAATGTCTGTTATGTAAACCCACAAATTTTGAATTGAATATACATATATACAGAAATACCGACAGCAGCGGTTTGTTTCCTTGAAGAGCCTCATAGTTTACAAAATTGACGAGCAAATGTTTTTATTACGTAACCCCTAAGCACTCTAAATAAAAATTATCCTTGGAATTTTTCGTACGTAATCAGAAACTGTTGAAAGTTATAATAACATAAATAAATAAAATAAAAAGCTTTGTTTTCGTTTATATGTGGTAATGCGTTCATCGATATGTTGTTGATGTTTCAGGAAGAGTCTTGTTTTGTTAAAAAGCACCATCCAATGGGTGGAGGGGCTGCGGGCCGCGAGCCGGTCTGTTCCGACACATTAGGAAAATAGACAGATCGTTTGTACACATTGGTAATGATTATGCACCGTGTATCACGCGCATTTTTATAACTATGATTTATACATAAACTTTTTACGTAGGTTTCGTTGGACATAATCTAATAGCAGTTTTTCTTTAGCGTTAGTCGATGACGCCATAATTTATAAAGATAAAAAAGTGTTTAGGTATCTGACGTAAGTTTCTTTTTTGTATTTATTGGACTTATTATATATAATTTTCTAACACTGCTGCACTACGAAACAGCCTCATAATGTAATTTTTTTGTGAACTCCAATATTTGTATCACAGATTAAATTGTCTCCAGTAGTCAATATTTTATGTCTGTCCGTCGCCAACTTATTTAGAGTTTTACTCGTTTCTTTGCATGGAAGCGAAAAGCGCATCTTGCCATTAACAAAGTAAGTAGTCATATTTTAAACATAAACATCAAATTGCGAGATGAGACGCGGCACATGCCAATTACACACGAGATGTTAAATAAAGTCATAACAAAACATTGATTACATAACACGTATGATATTCGGAGCCTTTAATGATTCTAACCGAAATGGTTCAGTTTTGTGGATGGCCGGCCGGCGTTAAGCGGTCGGATTTTTAAATAAACATTTTTAATGATCGGCCCGCGCCTGCGCTGCCAGGTGTACGCAGACGGTGCGCCCGCGCATTCCCCCGGTACCCTAATCGTACTACTTCTTTTGTTCCAAAAACAGTAACCCATTTGTTTTGAACGAGAAGAATTTTCTGTCTCTTCCAATCCCTAAAATATTGTTATTAGGGAAAATTAAACATGCTTAAACCATACCTTAAAGGCATTATGATACGAGATGGAAAAATATTAAGTAACGTGAACATCTTGAATACATTTTTTAAGCATTCACTGATTTTATTATTGTAGCAAAATAAAAATAGTAATGATTAAGATATTACAGAAATTATCAAAGGGAAATATATTAAAAGTAAATTATTTTTCGCAGGCTACACTTTAATAAAATCCTTCTCTAGGATTTAGTAAATAGAATTAAATAAATAATTAAGGTTGTTTTGATTGTAACACCATTATACCCTTATCAGACCACCTTACTGTACTCATATTCTGATAAAATAAATATACTCTTATTGCTACCTTAATTAAATGTTGTAAGTACTAGCAAAGTTAAAAGAGACCTTACTGATACTAACAAAATTTCGATATTGATTCGAAATAGGGTTCATTACCATCAGCCTAAGGAAACGGACAGCTTTATTTCCTTCACTGTGTTATCTTTACTAGAAGAACCTTCCTTCGTCCGACAGCTGTAATAAAAAATAATAAAACTATTTTGGGAATGATTAAGCATCCTTTTCTTAGCTGCATACTTCAAAAAGGATAAACGATATCCTTATAAGTTAATTCAGCTGTCTGTCCATCCATCTGTTTATTGTTGTTATGAATGCTTGGCGCTATTTAAATCATTGAGACGAGATACGTATCTAGAGGTCATATCCCTAGAATGTACGAGTATATTCGTATTATGCTTATACAGTAGGGTATTGTTGTATTTAGTTATATATAATAGTTGTTATAATTAGAAATAGATAACATTTTATTATGGGTTGTGTTAAATGTGACGTAATAAAACCTGTATTAATATTATTTCGTTTGATGACTTCTATTCTCACACATGAGATATGACTAATTTTAAATTTAATGTTTAGGTATATTTAGGGGTTTTGCAAAATCTTTTAATTTATTTTGGTTGCCAATGATAAAATATTTTGAAGAATTCATATTTTTGAATTAATACTCACCAGGTCATCACTTTTATTTATTTATTTATTTATTTTAAAAGAAAGTACTGCCACATCACAAACATTTATCATTGAGAATAACTTAAAAATACTATTTAGTTTATGGCCTGATGCATGTGACAATAATGGCGTACATAACATTGGCAATTCATCGGCTTGAAGATGAAATACAATAATTAATTAAAAAAGAATTATTTACTTTTAAACAAGTAAAAGAGCTTAATTAAATATAAATATAGATATAGAAATAATAATAATAATAACGTTTATTTTCTCGCCATAGTAACAGAATAAAGTACATAATTATCTTAATAAATATTTATAAAGCCTTGAGAAATAGCACAATAACTGAAAAATTGCGTAAATATACATGTATTTTTCTTGTGTTCTGAAGCGAGTAAGTAAGTAACTAGAGTCCTAGTATTCTGTACGGGAGGCAGAATTAGGCTTACCTTAGCAAGCTAATTCCAGTACATTTTACTAAAAGGTAATAACACAGCCTTCGATCTCACATTTGGTAATAAGGTACATGTCTGAATTTGCACAAGACTATAAAATTCAACTTATATGTATAAACAAAGCTTATAAGTAGATAACATAGTGTGTTTCAAAGCTACTACAAATAGAATTGATACCTATTTGTTGACAACTTTATATTATTAATTTACATATTATACTGAGCAATGATTTCTAATATTTATGGACCTGCCGAACATTGCTGCAATGGTACTATTTTAACGATTATATTGCTTTTGGTTATCTACAGTGGAACACATTTAGTTGCACTCTTGTTATGTAAATAAATCGTTACATGTTGTTTAGGTTGTAACTATTACTTCTAACAAACGAATTTGCAGACAAACAAAAAGTATAACATCGTCAAGTCGTTATTCTTAAGACCGTACAATTTAATTAATTAATAATGGAGCCCTAACAATTGTTCGAAATAATACTTTTAACATATTAATCTACTTTTGTAAGTACCATTTTTATGGGAATAAATTATTATTATTTCCGTATTAATAGTCAACCAAATAAGTCGCAGCGGCACACTGGCGAGTATAAAAATAGGTTTAAAAAAAAAACAAGGTTATTCATTTTAAAACCGTTTAATTAATTTGTACATATTCTTAAAAAATAAAGAAAATATAACAGAACTACACATGTTGTTTTAACTACACTGTTTCATGCTTTGGAATTGTTTCAGTTCTTCTATTGGCCACTATTTATTTTTAAAGTTATGCATGCATTTTAAATTTTGCCGTTTTAAGGAGTTATTATGCATAATTCACGCACCGTTAAAACAATAAAGTTGTGATACTAGGGAGCTACAGTCTTATGCTCGCCAATCATAAATAATGATCGTCATTAAACAGAAGTGGAAGATGATGGATTTGTAGATAATTTAATTTATACATTGTCTTCGTAAGCATCTGTAATGATAAATGGTCCTTACAATTATGGGCCATACACAATGTGTACTACAAAATTGATATAATTATATTTATATGTCCTGACATCTACTAAATTAATAGTCTTGTCTGAATAACTAAACTGAAACTAATGATTTCTGTGTGTTCTGTTATTATGACTAGCTGCCACTGCCTGTTTTGTCTGTATGTCATATCAATTGATCAAAATCATGCATTATGCAATGATATCTATGTACATACCTATATCAGTGTAACTAAACTCGACATAAAAATAGCCTAGAAATATAAATTCCTAGTAATTTTACTGTATATTTTCGGGTTATATACAGTAAAATTACTAGGCATTAAATTTCTAGGCTATTATTGTTAAATAATTTTCTGATATAACAGTTGCTGATATTATAGTTTTAAAAACAAAACTTTGTTTTTTACTTCGTTTATGCGATTATGCTGTAATAATAATATGGCGTTCCCTCATGTTTAATACTAAGATGAAACTCACTTTTTAAATCAATCATTAGTTATGAAGGTAAGTACCTGTATATACATAGCTGGCTAAAATAGGATGACAGATCATCCAGAAAAGTTGTATTTTAAAACAACTTTTTGCTCTTATTATAAAATAATTTAGCAGCAAATAGTTATTCATATAATATTATATCTGCTTTTATTTATAAACCAATTATTAATTAATTAGTTATGCTGGATATTAGAATACATTGTTTAATGACAACATGTAACATATAGATTATTACAGATGCACGTAGCATTGTGTTTCTCTTTTTTAATAACAATAGAACTTTTTAAATAAAACAAACAGCAACCAATCACGATACCTTTCAACCTCCAAGCAAGCATTATTCTTCGTCGATTTATTTTCTAAGATAAATCATTTCCGCCGAAACAATAGTTCAAAATCGTAACATTACGCGCCTACATGTTAGTTATACGTAGGAGTAAGTGATGTAAGAAGATAACAATAGTGTTGGTAATTTGTTGTATTGTTTAGTGATCAGTGATCAGTGAGAAGAGTTCGTGTATCGTGTGTCGGGCGCGTCTTGTCTCCAATTATACATATATACCGCAATCTATCAACCAAACTGTCACGTGGGCGCTGGTCCACTAACAAACCATATTTAAGTTATACGCAATGCTAGAAGTCCAGTCTTACATACATTATGTTTTTTTTATTTTACTTGTTGATTGAAGTTACACGTACATAGATACGTGTACGACGAACGATATTAATAAATACGTTGGTAGGTATAAACCGTTATTCAATTGAACTATTGAGTGCCAGCAGCACACCGGCGACCAGATCCAATAGGTTTTCATTTATATCTGGCATTTTAATAATTGATTGGTTATTACTGATTGGACATTCAACTAAAGTCCAGAAAACTTAAGACGCGAATATCAATCAATAATAAATTTTTATACATAGGGTATGTAGATATTAACGAGGACAAATATTATGCATTTTGAGTTATGATGATTATTGATTTCTGTTATTAGATTAATTCACATTTACCAGGTTCATCATGCATGGCAATGATGTAATAGGTACTATTTAGAACTTTACTATTCTAAATGCTTGCTTGGTTGTCTCGCTATTATCTGTTTTATAGCTTCAATCGCCATTAACGAAACGAAACAAAAAAATGTGATTCAGGAATAGTTATTCCGAGCCTCAGTGTTCTTTGAATCTATTGTTTAAATATTTATAAAGTTGCCCGCGACACAGGGGGTAGTGCGGGAATTATTTTTCTATTAAATAAAAAGTATAATAATATAAAATTTTATAAATTCATAGTTAAATAATTTATGTAAAACATCGCCAAACTTTTAAACATAAATGTTTACTAACCTCTACTATTTGCGTATTTCGTCTACGACGAACAATATAATTGAAACTCTAGAAATAATCAAGTTACCCGAAAAGCTATTCAAATTCAACAGAAAACATATATGCATTCCAAACTGAACTACTGTTACATTATCTTGTATCATTTGCTTACATTGAACGGTAATGAATACTATTGTTAAAAGCGCGCGTAAAAGTGACTGAGGCGCTGCGATACGGCTATCGTTATCTCAATAGCTCAATAAAGTACATTAATATCGTTTGACATTTCTGAATTTCACATTCGCTTAACATCGGAACCCATCGCGAGGTAATGATACTCGTGAGGCAACGTTATAAATAATGTGAAATATTATCTATTTTCGTGCGGTTAAATGACCACAGGACTGCGAATAAGAAAATTGTGTCCATATGAGGAACTCGACGCGTGTAGTATGGAACTGTCAATATTTTACTTGGTTATGGACAGTTTGTGGTTGTTGCCAACCAGAGGCGTATTAGGTAACGTTACTTAGGTGTCGTGTATAGTGATTGTATGACGCAAGAAATGTTAATATTATACGATGCGTCCTATTAATCCATACTAATATTATAATGCACAAGTAACTTTACCTATATGTATGTTACTTTTCCCCCTCTAATCGACTAAATGGATCTTAATGAAATTTGATATGGAACTAGATTGTATCTGGGATTATGATGTAGGCTACCTTTTTTCGTCTGTGTGTGTTCTCGCTGGATTCGCGAGAGCGAAATCACGATCAGAAACTTGTGTTTTAAACTAACTGATCCGACAGACGTTATCTTGTCTTAGATGATCTGTCAAACTCGAGAGGTTAAGTGTAATAGTCGTTAAGTTTTCTGAAATTATCTAATTTTCTGCACAATTTTTTAACTCCTTCCGCAAGAACCTTCTACAAAGTACGAGAAATCTTAAAAAAAGATGCAACGAAATCAGTAAATTAATTCTCAAGTTATGGCGTGACCAAGGTAAACAGGGATAAATGTTATACATATATATAGATGTGCAAGTTTGTAAAGATGTTCGAATATACATAATTATCGTGCGTGAACCGTTAAAATGATTTGGGCCGAACTTTATGCACAGATAGGCCATGCGCTGGACTGGTACAGAGCTACTTTTTATCCCGGTATGCGCTCCCGTAGGATTCACGTGGGCGAAGCCGCAGAAAGAAACTAGCACATAATAAACCGTTATTATAATATAACGGACGTAACAAGCAAGTGTAAACGAAAAAAAGATTGAATTATTCACCCACAACACTTAACGTAAACTAAATTAAATTTTATATGTACATTCTCAGTCACCTATACTCCACGTCAGTACATATACCTGTTTATCACTGAAAGAAGGCAGAGGTGTTTTATATATACCTATATTTCATAAGCAATTTTTAGGTACCACGTAATAGGTGGCGAGCTGTGGGGACGAGGCTACTGCTATCTATTATGGACATTGCTTACTAAGCGCTGCTAATGATTTATTCATTGTAAAAGTTTTTTGAGTAGTAGAGCCTCGCTGATTTCAGCATGAATGGGCTGGCTCGACCGGGGAAGGACTGCCCTCTCACAGAATATCGACGTGAAATGGCAGTATTCCTACTGTTATGTTTCGTTCGGTGAGCGAGAGTGCAGGAGGCCCAATCACCCTTATCCTCTTCCGCTCCTTCTCCTTCCCAATTCCTTTCCTAAAGGGTCGGCAACGCGCAAGTGATGCCTCTGGTTTTGCAGGCGTCCATAGACTACGGTGACCACTGACCACTTACCATAAGGAAGGCCGTATGCTTGATTGCCAGCTTAGTTGCATAAAAAAAAGTTCTTGAATCTGAATCCGCCGATACCTATATCTGAAAATATTTTCAAAGAATTATTTAATCGTAATAGCAAAACACTTAGACTTGTCATGAGCAATTAAGATACAGAATCTAAATAAACCCTGTAATGTTATATAAATACTCTTTCTCCGATATAATAAACTAGCGTGACTATTTATCAAGCACATCAAAGCTCTTTGTTTCACGCTATAGAAGTCTTTATTCTTCATTTAAGATTTATTAACAACATGTCACCGAAATTCGAACACGTTATTCTTTGAACTGAACGGAATGGTTATACTTAGTTAACACCTTTTATAGAGTTCTACTATAGATTTAAGAAGTTAAATATCGTCACACCATGAGTCGTTCTGTCAAAACATTCTAAAGACGGAAATAATAGAAGCCCGAATTTTCTCACGAACTTGGAGACTGGAAGGCAATAATTTTGGTCGTTCGGGATTCGAAGCCACAAGATATTTGGGTTAAAACTTTTAATTGTGCAGTTACGTTTTAATGCATTTGATTTTTATGTATATGTAGGTGGATTATACTGAATTGGAGGCACGAAATTGTGAATTAAGCTTACTCATGTCTAATTTAACAAGTAAACGTGCGTTTTATTATAGATTCGTTCGGTATGAGCATAGGAATAAGATAGACAGTAATAATCCCTGATGCTTTTGTTTAATTTGCGGCTTTTATTATCACAATAAAGCTTTATAGACCTATTTACTAGTGAAGAAAGTATCGTGCCTGTGTATACTCAATGATATAGGTACCTAGAGTAACTTGTATCATATTATTATTTCGCTAACGAAGTTTGTAGGAAGATATATTATGTATGTAGTAGGTACCTAATGTTGAAAACCTTGTCCAATTACGAAATAATCCGGTAAATCTGACTAGACGAAAATATAAGTTATACCGAAATGATTTATTTCTTCGGGACGTGTTGGCAAATGAGTAGGTATTAATTACCGATAAATAATTAAGATTAGATAATTAGATTATAGACTATTTACTAATATTCCATGACTCATTAGTCGATAACTCGGGAACTTCGGGACTCGAGGACTTTGAGACTTTGGGACTCAGGGACAATTGTCTAAAGTCACTATGACTTTCTGCACTGTTAACTACGTAGACGTTACATTCAAAGTAAGAAGAAGGTAGGTAGGCTTGTATATGGTTATCCAGATGTAAATACAACACCGTAACAACGCCGGTTTTAAAATAAATATCCCATTGTTACTTCAAGCCTCCCAGACTTGCAAATTATCTATTAATAAGCAATATTATACAACAGATTAGGCTTTTCTCCTTATAAAGCTTGCTTTTAACCAAATACATAACTTATACTTGCACATAATTTAAAGCTAAGTACTGCGAAGAAAACTTTCTTCTAAAATCTACACATTCAATTGCGTTGTAAACAATATGTGTTACGAGTCACTGTAGCAGTAAAATTACATATTTATTACCATTATTCACTATTAAGTTTAAGTAACATGATTTAAGTTAGAATTGACATTCCATTGCGTGGCATATATTACAACTATTTATGGAATTGTCAAATAAACGCGATGGAACGGTAAAACAGCACGATCGTCCGTTGAAGTTAGATTCAATAGGCCTCGGATTACAAGATTACAATAGCACGGCTCGTTAGATGGATGAATGAGTGTGCACTGATTGTGCAATGACCGCTATGCACCTAGATACTGCACAATTGAGTGGATTCTGTTATACACCTTACAAGCCTAGTAAATCTTTGTATATCTCATTGTAATGAAGACAATGAGATAAAGATGGAACACTTTTAGAATAGTAGGTACACATGTTACCGTGGCAATAGGTAATGTAGTCAAGTAACTTTAGGAAGTTACTTGACTATATTAACATACAAAACAATACATTAAAAAAGTAATACCTACCCAGGACGATAACGGTCCTTCCATGTAGGGTAACTGGCGGGTAAAGGCCTCATTCCTATAACCACACTGTTTTAGGAAATCTTTTCAATAAAGTTGGTCAGGTTTTTTGTAACTATTTCAATTTTCAAGTCTACAGTATAAGTAGTCGTTGTGATAGGTGACTGAGACAGACAGTAGGATAAATGAAGGGTCATCAATTCATCATTCATCACACATTTACCTACCATTTTGGTACGACATCCTAAAAACTGATCGATTTGTTTGATTAAAGTCGGTTATAACTATTGCTTTAATTGATACAATGCATAAAAGTTTAATTAAACTAATAAGGTTTGGCTAGCAACAGTGAACAGGGAGACATAAATTATATAAATGAAGGTGGCGACGCGACATAAAATCTACAAGGATTAGGGTATGGAAAAATTACTAGAAAATTAGAAAGATACCATAAGCCGATACAAAATATCACTTATATTTGTTATATTAGTGATATTTCGTAACGGCATACGGCAAGTTAAGTAACACCTTTGTATTAATAACTTCGTTACTGTTAGGTACCATTTTTTTTTTTTTTTACGTGGGGGAATGCAATGACGCATATCCCTCCGCGGGGGCGGGCGGAGGGATTATGTCGGACTCGCCGGGGTAAAGAAAGATGTTGAAAATATAATGTACCTCCCGGGATACCGACTAAACCTACCACGGTGTTCCTCGACACAACCACTATCGGCGGGGCCGCGCGAATCGCTTTCGCATGCGGTCGCGACCCCGCCGAGGTTTCGGCCCGCCGTATGAAACGGCAGGCCACTACACAAAATACCTACCCAAACTAGGCACTTCCGACATTATAAAAACCCTACTGTCTCCCCCCTAGAGGGGAGACGGACTCGACACAGAGGCGCGCGTGGGAACACGCACGCCGCCTCTCGGACCTGGTGCTGAACGGATAGCGGGCAGGCCCACAAAGCCCGCTACCCCCAGGTCAAACCTCAGGGTGGCTGGAGGTCATCGCGCGCCCTCCGGCGCCCGGCTCTGCGGTTGGGGAGAGGGTTTAAACGCTCCCTCTCCCGCTCCGCCGCCTCCTTGATGGAAATTACTTCCTCACAGAAGGAGGCGACGGCGTTCCACGACCTCTCACTCCGGACCATAGACTGAACTACGGCCGGGAGCGAGAGGACAACCGATCCGACTGCCGCGATCAACTCACGGCGCTGCGATGCCCAGGCGGGGCAAATCGCCAAAGTGTGCAGCGCCGTGTCCTCTATAACGTCGCGGCAGTCGCCGCAGTGGTGACAACCGGGCGTCTCTTGCCGGCGTATACGACACAGGAACTGGCCAAAACAACCGTGGCCAGTCAGTACCTGTGTCAGCCGGAAGGTGAGGGCGCCATGCCGCCTCTCCAGCCACTCCTCAAAAACGGGACTTACCGCCACGATCGTGGCGTGCCCATACTGTTAGGTACCATGCATAACTAATTACATGACTTGGCTACCTACATGAAAATAGGAATAGTCATATATTTCCTGCCTGGTCTTCTTCTCATGAGAGATCTAATTTTCGAACTGGGTTTTCAATATTCAATTAATTTTCATTTCATTTTTAATGTTATCTTTTTGACGTTTCCAAATAACAATTAAACATTTTTTTACGACAATATGTAATATTAATTTGAATTTTTATTATGTTAGTCGGTCATAATATAGCTTTCTAACGGTAAAATAATTTGTAAAAGTCAGTTAAGTAGTTTTTGAGTTAAACCCTTACAAACAAGAAATCTAATCTTTCCTCTTTATAATATTAGTATATACATATGTGTTCCTACACATATTACATTCGAAATTAGACTATTCGGTGGCAATTATCTGAACTGCAACAAAATTGTGCGGATTCCATGCTCAATTCTGCACTAAGGATTTTTATAATGCTGTAATATTTGCGTTTTGTTGCCATATCGGTATTAATATTCTGTTGCGATATATAGAAACGCATTTTATAAATATTCGATCATAAATTCAAATTAGCGTTACTAGCGCGCATGACCGTGAATAATGGAATTGTGGGTTTAACTAATTTGTATGTATTCCGTATACGAGTTTTAAAATGTATCTATGGTGTATAATAATGTATATTAATAAAATAGCAGATGCGTGTACCCAATTATGGAAAATAGAATGTCGAGAAAAATTGCTACCTTTCAACCATATCCGGCATATTAAAATTATAATTGCAATCAATATGTATCTGTAATACATTTACGACTTTTTATATCACTTTGACCCGAATTTTCAAAACATCAATGTTATTAGTGCGGATACAAAATTTCACATATCTGGATAAAAACTAATTCAGAACTTTTATCGATTTCGGTTATTACGATAGGCAGATTGTAAAGTAAACGATTATTTTGAACAGTAAAAGTTTAGATTGTGTTTTACGAAAATGAAATATAAACCAAATATTTGGTTATTTAAATTAAAGTTAGTACAGCTTACATTTTTATATTAGTAATAATAAAAGTTATATTGTTTTGCGTTTATGCGAATATTTTACAATAAATAAAATAATTTATACGGGTCTTATCGCGTTGTTTATTCTAGAACACTTTTATTACATAATTTTGAAACTATTAAACTCCTAGGTACTTTTAAAGTTTATTAATATTGCTATTGAAATTATTTAAACTATTAAGATTTAAGGTTACACTTTCCCCGACGTTTCGATTGCCTTTAGCAGCCATGTTCACGGGAAGACTAACTTAACTAAAGACTTAGTCTCCACGTGATAAAATCGCCATACAATTCGAATAGAGTAGATTAATTTCAATAATAGAATTTCATTAATAGTTTTCGTTTGTTGTTTTTAATATTTTGAACAAGGTACTCGGATGAGGCTCGACATGCGAGGACTCTTTTCCAGAATACGTACGTGCACCACAACTTAGATATACACGAAAATTTGTTCATGGCTAATGGTAGCCAGGGCAAAACACACATAATATCATTACAACATAACTTATACAGCTGTAACTTTGTAATGTTACGCTCTAAGTTGGGACAATGGAACGAAGCGTGAAAAAAGTCATACATCCGCTTAGCAAACAGATGTCAAGTTTTACAAAAGTACCTATTTTACGTGGCATACATAATTATTGGTTACTGCTAGCACTAAAACTTGAATGTTCTATCATAGATATACGTCTCGGATTATAGTCGTCAGAAAGTAATCGTGAGTTGTCAAGTCCCTATTCCGGCTCCTTTCCATCGTGCTTAGAGCTCACGTAAATCCATCGTCTCCATGGTTATCATGAACACCTACGACCGTTGATATGGCAAGTAGGAACTAGGGTCACCTATTCACTATATTCATTGCTCGTAATTGAATCGGAATAAATACAGGTATGTCTGAGTTACATAGACACGAATGATGTCTAAATGAGATTTCGAACAAACACAATCTAATTTTCAATTCTGCTTTGTTTGCTTTCACGTGTCACGCTCATTGTTGTGATTGCAAATGACACGTGTATCGAACATATAACTCGTTCAACAAGAATCGTGTAATCTATATTTTTGATCACCTAAATAATCTAGTCAAACTAATATCTTATTTATCTGTTTTTTTCTTATTTGTCACCTATAAATAGTAGTTTCCTAAATGTAGATATAATAAATATCACGTAATGAAACATCTTATACAGTGTAGAGGTATTTGTTTATACACGCCAGACATCTTCTTCGTCTTCGTCGTTTTGACGCTGCCTGGCAATCTGCGTCGCTGTCGTTCCAAGGAGATCCTGGCTAGCACCTTTGAATACATTCAAAGATGCTAGCCAAGATTTCCTTGATCATAATCTAAAGTGGTGTAAACAATTATCAATGGTCTAAGAGCTAATATCCAGTCCAGTAGCAGCTCGCAGCTCTAATCTCAGTTTGGTAGAATTAATTATTGGATCACGGATGGCAAAAAGTCTGATGTAGCGCTTCTGAACATCACTAAGGATAGCTGGGCGGCCACTGCGAGGTCGATCAACCAGGTTGCCCATGCTTCAGTACCTCTGCAGGGTAGTAACGACGCAGGTTTGAGAAACGGAGACTCTGGCTGCGATTTGCCTTGTAGAATATCCTTCTTCACGCAATAACACTATTCTTGTTTGCAAGACTTCAGACAGTCCATCTGGCACTTTTCAAATGAACAATTTTAGAGAAATTGATCAAAACAGTTTTCAGGTAGAAACAAGAATGAGAGTCATTAATCATTGACCTCGTTTTTACATAAAAAACAAATGAAAATTTTATGTTTAAATGATTACATTTAAATGATGTATTCTAAAATAAAGAACACAAAGGTGATAATTTATTTTATTAAATTTTAAGCAATAAAAAAAGATTAGATCTTCTTTCCGTGAACGCGGTCTTTTTTTGATGCGTGTATGTTTATTTTATATGTAACGGAGAAGTAGTCTATCGTAGTCAATAGAGCCCAGTTTCAGACTCAGAACCGCTATTGAACATATTAATAGAAACCCTAAAAAGACTACGATGCATCTGGGAATGAAGGTCAAACCCCATGAGAACGCATGCACATTCGTTCACACTTATCCTGGCAAACAAACGACACATCTAATTAGAAGTGAACATGCAATATCTTACATCAGTGTAATCCCATAAAACTAAGAGCAAATAAAATGTCAAATTGCACCGATTACGGTTGATACGTAATGCCGCCGCCGGACGGACAAACAACTTGGGCTCCAGAGGTAATTGCGCAGCGCAATAGTTAAGTTCGTTAGTAACTATAACAAATAGGCATAACATGGAAAACATCGATAATTCACTTTGGTAGACGATATTATTGATTTATCGTAACCCCGGGGCGAACCGGAGTGCGGCCGCTCTCTACGATAACGTGGCCAAAATAACTACACGTAGCGCATCTCAAACGTTCCACAGATAAAGTAACGCAGCTCAATCGTCTTATTTTTATTTTATTATTATTATAATACCACAGAAGCCTGTATTACACCCATTTTTAAGTGCAAAACAGCCGTAAATCTTGGAACACTCGTGGCTCTAAATGCGGATGGCAAGCAGGCAGATCGCTCAGTAGATACAATAAGATCGTGCTTCGATTACAATGGCTAAAGGGTATGAATACATCCGATGTTAATTAGTAGCCTTATATATTCTGCTCGTTAGTCAATTAAACGTGAAAACGCATTGTAATTTACGCTAATTGTTTAATTATGTCCTGTTCGACATGTGTAACGCGTCGCTAGAAATCTAGGAATCCAATGTTTGTACTTAACTGTTTATTTTCGCATATCATTGACATTGTACTCGCTGCTATAATAATTTTCTTATTTGGGACATTTTTAATTTGTCGGCCTTGATGGCGTAGTGGCTCGATTGAAGTCAGGGGTTCGATTCATTCGTGTATGTGATAGAATATTATAATATTATTATAATAATTCCTTAAATAAAGAGATAATTTTCTTGTTAAACATTAAAATTCTCGAACGCGTGAGTCTCTATTTAAAAACCTACTATATAACTGCCGACCCGAGAACCGAACCCGAGGCTTCATTCACACACCACTCGAATTTTTTACTGCCACACCACCGACGTGCGAGGTGGACAGACACAACATTAAAATCGCGCAATAAATCGCATTTAACAAGTAGGTATATTAATGTTCTCTAGACCAAATTTCGGTCACGGCGGCCAATCTTAACGAGACTAACCATCTGCGCAGGAGATATTATAGTGCACAAGCTTGTGCGCAAACACAAGAGACCTCTTTGTTCCCTTACTCTCATGATCCGATGGGAGTACGGTAAGCCGACACGACCGGAGAGAGATCAGGCGCAGGACCAACGGTTTTACGTGCTTTCCGAGGCACGGGGTATCTAACACCGCCAACTTCCTAACTCCGGGCTACTATTGAGAATTCTTAACAGAAAACCCAATAACTTTTTGTTGGTCCGAACCGGGATTCGAACGCGAGACCTCAAGCACAGCAGTCGCATTCACTACCGCTGCGCTACGGAGGCAGTTAACAAGTATAGGCACAATCTAATACAAGCTTATTATATTTAGATCTTACATATAATATCTACAACATACATATTATATTGATATTGCACTCGATCGACAAGTGGTTACACTGTATGGCGCCAGAATCTGGTCTTTCTATCTGAGCCAATTAATATGAAAATGTATTCTGATTGGTTCCAATCAATAGTGTATGAACTGTTTGAAGGGTGCTTTTAAATATCGTGTAATAAGCGTGAGTAATCATAAGTATCCGACAAGACTTAATGCTAACAATCGAACATTGCTAATCCTGCTAACCTTATAAATGTAATATGTAGTTTGTGAAGATGTTTGAATGTTTGGATGTTACTCTCTTTAAATGTGCACTCAATCTCGCGTAATAGAAAACGGGTGTATTACCTCAGTTCTATACGCCGCGCCGTACAGAAAATTTCTTCACAGAAAAGTCCGATCTAGGAATCTCTGTGGTGTTACTAATATTCTAACTATGCGTATTTACTCATTATCTCAAATATTCACAAGCGGTCCGGTAATACAGTTTTCAGTGGATAACTCATACAAATTTTCACAATTACACAAAGAAATCCGAGTGAAATGCCCGATTTATCAAGCGATCATAAGCTACGGTTACCGCTTAGCCTTATGCATGTTTGCTTCTCCAGAAATATTAAAAAACAATTCGTAAAACCATAAGAGTATATCGCATAATAGATACTACTTAGTTTACCTAATATGCCTATGGTAGTCAAAATATTGTTCTTCTATAAGGGTTAAAACTATGTAGTTTTAACCCTTATAGATAAATATATGTATATTTATACATGAATAGAATACTTTGAAATATTTCGCTCATGGAACAGTATTATATTTAGCATAGTGTGAGTTTATATGGAGAAGTAGTGCAAAGGTAGAATTGGTGTTGCATTTTGATCACAGAGATATCAATAGTATTTTTAATTGTACTTACGTCCATGTATCATTATGTTCTAAACAAATAACCATTAGACAAATATTGACATTATTTTGTATTGTTTCAGCGCTTCCGTGACCATGCTGAAAGGTTGAAACTACGTGTGGCCCGGGAGGAAGCTAGGCCGGAACAAACAGAAAAATTACTATCAAGTGAGTTAGCTGTATCTTTGTTTACGTACTGCTGCATTTAATGAGAAATCATTTAAACTCATTTTAAAATACATAATTATTAAGAGTTGGTAATTAGTGCTAGACAGATCAAGTTTGTAAATGTTTGTTTTGAATTGTTGTTCGTTCTTTTTGTGTTATTCTATTTATTAATTTGCCAGTTGAGAGAGAGAAAGACTTTCAAATAAAAAAACAGATGGTGTTATGACGTACACTCCTTATAGCTCTCCCTTATTTTAGTATCGATCAATATCGTAGAGATTACTTTGATGTTTTGGGTTATTATCTCCAAATAGCCCGAATTTATGACCTCTACTGAATAGCACTTTACATAGATGACGTAGTAGTTTTAATAGACACCTCGCCACTGCCGAATTTTATAGAATCGACTACCTTCGAAGACAAAAGGAATGTACCATCTACAGATATGTTATTATTATTAGTCTAGATGCTATTTTTACTTACAAATCATAAGTCAACACAGGTATAAAGTATTGGGCGATTCCTTCCTTTAAACACTAACGAACATCTTTTACAACACAGAATGAGTATAGGTAGTAAAACTATTATTAATATTATACCAGCTCAATAAGTACTATACTTAAAAATCGACACCTTATATCTTATTATACCTACCTATATTATACCTTTGAAACGTTATATTATTTAAAATTTAAAAATGAGCCTGACATCTGCTGCAATGTAAATTGCAAACTTTTAAAATTCATTGGAATCCATTCACAATATACTGTAAGTAAATAACAACACTTCTCTATGAGTTGCCCATTGTTATCCAAAATAATTCTATATAGGAATATTTATATACTAACCTGCCATCATATAAATAGACGTCGACTTACATCACTAATTAGGTTATTAGTATGTTAACGACCGAGCTAAGTTCATTCATTCATTCAATGCCATTTTATTGACTTTAGCTACACTGAATGTGAAAATTGAAGGTTTACCTAGAAACATACATATATGCAAAGCTATAAAAATAATTAGTAGAGACCAATGCTAGTTACAAATCGATAGGTAACTCCTTAAAAAGTTGTGCAATTTGTACTAATAACAACCAAACTGTAATTTTTGTGTCTTAAATATTTGTAACAACTACTGGATGTCCTTGTAATAAATAAATAAATAGGCACGACGTGGTAATGATTGGCTCTCTGACTTTTAAGTGCTTTAAGTTATCGCCTTGCCACTGCCACTGAACCCAGTATTTTCGATTCAACCCCACACAGGACAGAAATCTTTGTGATCCACATATAGTTGTGCCGAGTAGGGTATTCCTTGTGTCCGTTGTTTGTATGTTTGTAAAGTCCACCGCTACACAGAACATAAGCACAGCTTGAAAGAAGCATTTACAAAAAAATTACTAGATATAAATCTGTGGATGACAGCGATTAAGGAAAGTTTATTTTGTTCCAGTAAAGTATTTCCCAGGCAGTTGTAAAGCGCAGTCATGTGGGAAGGAGGCGGCGTGCATGCCATACAACAGCACAGTGCACTTCTGTAGGTGCACGTCGAACGGGCTGCCCGTCACCGAGGAGTTCAAATGCCCCAGAAGCACAGGTGATCATTGAACACGTTTATTAATAACTCACAAATAAAGCTTGATTGATTACTTGAATTATTTGTTACGCAGAGTTTGTTGAACTTTGGCTTCATATTTGTTTGATTGGGTTTCGTAATCGTATGTTTTGTGTGTTGTTTTGAATGTTTTGGTAGATGTTTGATACATACATTGTATTATATACTCTAAAAGGTGGGCAGAGGTAAGCTGTGTATGTAGCTTAGCAGATATAGTTTTAGGTCCCAATTAATAGTAGGCGAGCTTATTGTCGTTTACCGGGCACAGTTTCAGGTTCCAAACTGCTATTGACAATTTCCAAACGAAAAAAATACAATAATACTATGCCCTACTCGGGGATCGAACTCAATACCTCACCGAGGCAGTCATTGTTTTACCTTTACAAGATCGTAAATTGCATTTAATTGTCCTTGCAAGAATATTAGTTTGTTGAACTATACAATAATTATTATTCATAATCTCATAATCGCCAGTTTTATCATCTAGAGTTCTAGACAGTGTTGCAAGTATATTCTGTACTTAAACTTTATTAATAATAACTGTTAAGTAATCACTGTACTTACTTATTTACGTGAACTTTTAAATTGCTTACTTCCATAATTAAATTGATTAGAATTATAACTATATATCTGGTTTGTAATTACACGTTCCCACGTGAAACATGTTGGCGCTTATTTGAAATATAGAAATAATTGATGAAACTTAGTTGCCAAACGATTATTTGCAATATTGATTAATTATTTCATTTTGGAGGTCTTTTAATATTTTACTACTAAAACTGAGTAGGTAAAATACTTATCTTACATAGTTTGGTAACACAGTAGTTATTTACTATTGTATTTTTTATTGTAGGCATCTTACTGGTAATATTTGTTACATTGTAATTATAACTTCTAATCCTAATCATAATAATAGGTATTCACTGTTAGCTGTCTGATGTCAGTTTGTTTGTTACACTTTCACACTTTTACTACTCGACCGATCATCTTGAAATTTCGCATACGCGTTGTCATAAGTATAAAAAGGACAAAAGGTACCTTTCACCCAGATACAATACTGTTTCCGAGGGATAGCTATAGCTAGTTAAATTATAAATGCGAATGTGAACTTATTTTTTATGCATTCACGCTTTAGCTATTTGAGCGATCATCCAGAAAATCGCATACACATTGCCAGTGGTACAGAAAAGGATATAATTATGACACCTTTAATCTAGAAAAAAATACTGGTGCGAAGCGAAGCCGCTGTCAAAACTATCTTCAGATAAAAAAAAACTTTTCTTTACAATATTAGTATATCGTCCACCTCGTAGTGAGAGCTAAGAGTAACTGTGTGTCTATGTGTGTTCTAGTTCCAGTGACGTTGAAGCCGATCTACAACGTGATCCCACCTCGCACTTCGAACGCCTCGGCCGACTCCAGATATGTCCCGTCACCGCCCACCGCGCAAGTAAGACCATCCATCTTAATTAAAATACATTTTATCAGCTTATCACCCTGTCTAGCAACACAGATTGTGTTTAGGATAATAAAATATTACCTAAGATAACGGTAATGTTAATGCTTCGTTAAGCTATCTAGTCTTTAAACCTAACATGCAACTTTCATATTTCATAATCATTTAATATTAAAGAGGTAAAATTAATTAGAACAAACACTTAGACATTGACTGCATAAATGGCGTATGGATTTCAGCGGCCGACTCGCCATTGCCACTGCGCAGTGCTGTGGGTTCGATTCCCGCACGGGACAAAACTTTTTGTAATCTATTGTGTTCTTTGTTTCCGTTGTTTGAGGTTTGTTCCGCATTCATCCCTTAGTTTCGTCCCAAGCGTAGAAATACGCATTCGACGCAAAAATCTTCGTTAATATGCCCCTAAATTTAAATAAATATTATTTCTTAATATAATTCCTCTTTCGTCTCAGATTATGATCCTTTTCTGTCCCTCTTTTTTTGTATGGCGTTTTTGTTGTACCGTCAGCCGAAAAATATTTTGAAAGACCTCGTTGATCTCTCAGTAAAACTTTGGGCTTATGATTGCATGACATCACGAACCGAATTTAAAATATCTTTTAACCATGTTTTGTTTTGTTAACCATATGTACAAAAATGTAGGGCGAAAAAGGAATAATTTAAAAAGAGGGGCGTATGAGGAACATTTTGGAATGTGGGACGAAATATAGGAGCAAATGCGGCACAAACCTTGTTTGAGTGTTTGTAATGTCCTCGGCGACACAGTATTTATTTCCAGTGCTGGAATAGTCTTTTAAACGCAAAACTATACAAAAACATAGATCAAATATGTTCTAGTAGGTATTCTAGAAATTCGCCGATGTCGATAACCTTTATCAATAAAAGTATTGATTTTCAAGGCTCGCCAAAATATACGAGATGGAAAATGAAATCAGTGTTTTTCCATGGCTGATAAATATTCATGATAGGTCAGCCCTGATAACGTTGAGCGTCGTCACCCAAATAGGGAGAGCAATTCGATTACGTATTTTATGTTGTTTCTCCATGGTTTGTATTGTGACAATGTTATTACTTGTGTTTTATTTCTATGATAACACATTTACCTCTGAACTTCGTTTATCATTGTATTTGTCAATACAATTGGTTAAATATTTTTACGCGTCTCTTGTTATTCCACTTTTGATGTAATTAAAGAAGCTAGAGTACATTACCTAAGCATGGTCGCCCATCGCTCGTGGACTATTGCAGTGAGCATCTTATGCCACGGTGTGCCTACGGAAAAATAGTAATATTTAAAAAAAAATTGTAATACATTATATATCACGATTAGACATAAATGGAAATAAATAGATTTTAGTCTATAAAATAGACATATCTGAGTCTGGGTATTACCTATTTGTATCGGTTGTTAGAACGTTTGTAAAGTATTGCAGTGGAACAAAATAAAAAATCATAACGTAACGTATATTTTTCGTTTTGTTCAACATTAAGCTACTTATGTTAGATTCTTATTATGGAATTCAACGACGTTAATAGAGTGTTGACAAGTTCAATTTATATAGAATGGAATTACGCGTTACTTGGAAATTCATTGTAGTAAAATAATTGGGAAGAGAGGCACTCACCTCGCTCCCTCGGATTGCTTACCCAACTGTAGCACAAAGCTGCTCATAGCTCATACTTGTGTATGCTCTATAGTATACTACAAGGCAATTGGCCTTAAGCTATAATTATGTAGTTCTATCCAAATATATATACCTACGTAGTCTCACACCATTATGCCCGACGGCGTAGCCAGAGGCTTATTACCATAGCTATAATAAGTAACTACGGTATTATATTAACACCCACATTTCGCCAACTACCTTTTAAGGCCCACATAGTAGGAAGCGAGCGTGTTGCCGTCTGCGAGTACGTATCCAGTTCCTGACTGCGTGATGCTAATAAGAATTATTTGGCAGGCAAACTGAAAACAAGAACAAAAATCTGACTCAAGAGCTGATGCACATCATCTTATTCTCTACCGTTGTGGCACCAAGGCAGTTGCGACCGAAATCGATTAATTAATAATGATATTAAAGGTACATCTAAATATGTCTCTTTTTCTAGGTATCGAAATCCTTAACGAGTGAAAGAGGAGATATATTCGCTGAATCCACCGCCGCAAACGGGTCGATGATAGACGCCGGTCTGACTGGCAGCATGGGTACCTTGATAGCAGCCACAGCCTCTGGTGCCGTAGTACTAATCGTACTCCTGTCCATCGTCGCGTTATTCCTCAAGAGACGGATTTGTCAAATAGACGGAAAACCTCAACCAGTAAGTATTTCATTCAGTATTTACAAATTGTCCGATTAAATAGATAATTACATTTAAATAGGTGATAAATAGGTTTCAAGACTTACTATAATCACAGCAAGATTTATGAACGTACCTATTTAAATGTTGCTAGTAATAAATAAATAATCAGTAAAATGCCGCTCACCATTCACTTAATTGAATTCCATCACAATTTACTGCAAAGGTGCAGTGTGCACCCACGAAGAGTAACAACTTGATTCGAAACTATTTTATAAGTAGCTCCTTTTCATACAAATGATATTGATTGATGTTAGTTACTAACACAAAGCATTCTATTTATGTAGTCAGAAAGCATACCAAATAAATAATTTGTCACATAGGTACTCCTATATCGCCCGACATTATTCCAGATAAAAAATAGCGTAATTATTTTTAGCGTGTGCGACCAGGAGAACCTCTCCTAGCTGAAAGGTATATAACAAACCCTCAGTACGGAGTCTACGGAGCCGGTCACGTGTTACAAGTGCCCGGGACTCCTGGCGCTGGAGATTCTGATGATACCAACAAGTCGCAGGTGCAGCTCTTAGACCGAAACACACTCACATTCCTCGAAGAAGTTGGTGAAGGATGCTTCGGAAAAGTTCATAAAGGTTAGTATGTTATAGGATGTGTGTAGTTATGTATTAGGTATAGTTGCTGCTATAAGTACATACACATATACAATATCCCTTAAAGAATAGCAGTTAAGTAGTAACAGCATTTCTTCCTAAATGTAGGAGTGGCCTTGCCACTAAAAGCAATGTTGAGAATAAGCGCCTCAGCATTTTTTTGTTGTACTTTAATTTAAATATTGTTAATACTTATGACATATAAATTACCTCTTAATTTTAATAGCTTGATTACTAAATTGAAATATTATATTGAGTAAGTGTACTTACTTAATATAATATTACGATTCATGAGATTCATTCACCGATCTAATGAATTTACTATTATGGCTTCATGGAATGTACTAACATATTTATCTACTTACAATACAACCATCTAATAGATAATTACATATTATTTATATTATCTTAGAATTCATAAAAATACAAACTAATTTTAGGTGAACAAAATAAGAATAGGTACTTTACGAGAGCTACACTACATTCTTCATGTCAACAACATGAAGAATGTAGTGTCAATGGATAAACAATACCTAATGATGATGATGTGTCATCATATTTAATAAAAATCCATAGTGTCTGCCTACCTCTCAGGTGCGATTCGAGGCGATGTTTTTGAATGTGCACGTTGTTATGTTTCAGGACTTCTTAGAACCACTACAGAAGAACAGGTAGTAGCCATAAAAGTACTAAAAGAAAGCGCAGGACGCAGTGCCACAGAAGACTTTGTTAGAGAAGTTTCCATTATGTCTGCTTTTCGACATCCGAATATTTTAGCTCTAGTTGGAGTTGTGTACAGAGGTAAGTAATATTACAATACCTAATTTGAATTTGACCATTTTCAAAATAAATTAATTAAATTCAAATTAGATAGGTAGGTCTCGATCTCGATTTATTTCATATTTTGCAACTAATTTTATTTATTTCCAGATGATATCAATGCGAGTCCTTGGATGGTATTTGAATACATGGAGTGGGGAGATTTAGCTGGTGTACTAAGAGGATCCCGGGGCGGAGGTAGGCCTGGTCCGCCTTTAGACGAGCCTGCGTTATTGCATGTAGCACTACAAATAGCGCGTGGAATGCAATATCTTGCTTCTAGACGATTTGTTCATCGAGACCTTGCAGCAAGAAATTGTCTCGTCGGCGCTAACCTTACTGTAAAAATTGCCGACTTCGGTATGTCACGAGATGTCTACACGTGTGATTATTACAAAATGGCTGGCGAACGACCCATGCCGGTTCGATGGATGTCTCCTGAAAGCATCGTGTACGCAAGATTTACCCACGAATCAGACGTTTGGTCGTATGGTGTTGTATTGTGGGAAATCTACAGCAGGGGTAAACAACCCTTCTATGGGCATAATAACGATAGCGCTACGAAGTTGATTTTAAGGGGTATACTACTAGTCCCTCCGGAGGATTGTCCAAGATTCGCATTCGAGTTAATGCGCGCCTGCTGGAAAGCCGAACCTCTTGATAGGATAGGTTTTGATGAAATTTGTAGAAAATTGGAACTTGCAGCAACAGGTGATGGTAAAGCCCTACAAATACGTCTACCTCGCCCACCCCCACCGCCACAAGACTCGACTGGTTATTTGATTCCGAAAGAGCAATTGCCGGTTGATTACCTTAAGTTGTCGTTACCTTTGCCGGAGGATGACACAGAAGCAGCCTCTGACTCGAGTGAGGAGGATGACGACGAGGAGTACACCTGACAGCCACCGCTGGTGCCGGCCTCACAGTACGTGCCGCGCTCCTCGCCCTCAGCTGTCGCCACCACAATGGGTCTCACCTGCACATTCCGCTCACAGAATAGCATCATCTCCCACTATGAGTGTTAGTTTACGATGGACGAGTGACAGAGTTTCAGCCAGGAATGTAATACAAAATATCGAGTAAATACTCAATACCTACCTAAGTGTGATATTTATCATAATAATAAATATTCAATATACTTTGCAAGAACGAAACATTTATGTACCTAGCTGTATAAATCTTATTGATATTTAAAATGTGTGTTGTGTATTAATGAATACGTTAGTAATTACCTGATCTGTGTGCCATATGCCAAAAATTAAAGTACATAACTAAAATATAGGACTATAGAATATATTACGATCAGTTATGACTCTAATATCAATTAAAATGTATACTAAGCATGTAAGGTTCAAATATGTTACAACGATGGATGGTACGAGGACGTCCTATAATGTTGTGTGTTTAGTACCTATGTAAATTTTAGATAATTATGACTGAACATTGTATTTCTGGATAAGGTTATAATGATTATAATTGTGTATAATAATACAAATAATCGTAAAGTATATGTAGTTAGACGTTTATCCTAGTCCTAGTCTATATTGTTAGAGTTGTGACGAGCCACTTATGAGGCACTGTTTGAGTGCTCATAGAAACGCTCAAATTAGTTCAATGTCATGTTTCACATCGAAAGTTGGAACAATCCTTATTTTAGGATTCCAAAAACAAAGCTTTTCGATTAAATACATCGTACCAGAATTATAATTTTTCTAAAGATACCTCTGATACTATTTATATAAGATATACTTACCTATGGATAAGTAACTACAGTTAACTACAAAAATCTATTTTTAGGTTTCCCTTATAAACTCTTTTCTTAATATTTTTACGTGTACTTTTACACGTGACTGATTCTGTTTTTATACAAATTGTACTTGGCCAAATTATTATAAAATAACTGACTTGTAAAGTTAGTAAATAGATAGTAAAACTTGTGTAACTAGTGGTTTTAAAATGTACATACACCTATTGCATTTCTTTATACATATATTTATAAAATAGTATTTAATATCAAACAAAACATGAAATTTACGTTTCTATGAAAATATTAATTACAAAGTCCAATAAGAGTTTAGTAGTTACCCCTACACTTAAATAGTTAGTTGACACATTCTGATACAATTTGAAGCATACAAACGATAAACAGGTGTGCTTACAATATAAATTGGAATAACATCGACAATCATGAATGAGACAGGACCCCGTCAGATTATACCTATGTATCTGTTCTGTGGACACGACTCTACTGTGAATTTAGCAAAGCAAACATTATGTCTAGTCTTCAGATAAAGTAAGAGGGAAAAGATCTGAGTAACTCCACAATATGACAAAATAGACCTCATAATGCATTGTAAACAATTTAAAATACTTTACTAGAAATTTACTGTATAATCGAGCATAAATGATTCTAAATATTTTAGCACACCTATTACCAATTCATGTTTTTAAAATGTATGTATGTCATACCAATAAAGCATACGAACTGTAGGTACTTTGTTTTGTTTACTGATATACCAGAATTGTCCTTTGATAGCTTTCTTCTGTCCTGTGTGGAAATCAGACCCTCAACATTCGGCGGATTGGAACCTCTGTCATACCTTTGCAAACAGATGTAAAATTAGATTTAAAGATGGACGGCACTGCTTACTGTGTTACAGTGCTAGTTCTAGTTTGAGCGAATCATTTAATTAGCAAGCACCAAAGAACGCTTCACACCAAGTCGAAGAAGATATTCGTCTTCACACCAAGAAAGAGCTAAAGGATCTGAGCTGCATTATACAATGTAGCTAGTGCTTATTTTTACGATAACGTTATCGTAGGTAGGTAGATATAAATCGTGGCATTGTATCCGCTTAAATTAGCGGCAGTCCCGAATTGATTTCCCGGATCAGGCAGTTTCCTTCGGTTTTCTCTAAGAATATTGACTCCGTATCATGGTTGCGACAAACAACTACACGACAAATGTTAGGGCGACAGTACAGTATGTCGACAATCAGTGGTGCGACAGCACATCAGCTCGACGTGCGATAGTGCGACTGATTGTTTTCTCGACAAACGATAGGGCGATAGAACTTTTGACCGACGAACGATAGCGCGACACAACTTTCGCTCGACAAAATAAAGCGCTAACACTAATGTATATATAATTATTATTATAAAAAATAAAAAACTAGATATTGGAAAATAGGTATTTTTAATCATAACTATATCATTTTACAATTAGATTCCTATATTTTGTTGCAAGTAATAGATAAAAAAAGTATATTGTAATTGTATTTACTCCATCTATCGAATAACTAAATGACGTTCGTTACGTCGCCGTCTATACTTAGCAGGTAATATTTATTTTCCTTTTCATTAATTACTGAGCTATAAATAACAATTATTATAAATACATTTTCATTATATTTCTAAGTCAATTAGATATTAACGATACTAAATTATTATGTATCGGAACGTTCACTTATTTTCAAGAATATGTGGGTAGATGAAAAAAACAAACGTTGTCATGCATCTGCACAACAACATTGATTCAGTGTACTTTCATTAATCGTAACAAAACCAACAACTATGGATTTAGATGATTATTGCGTGTTTCAAACATCTCAAAACGGGAAAAGACAGTTGTTTTATAACGGATATTTATATTCAGTAAATAGAAACAGGGGTGATTTGTTTTATTGGTGTTGTGTAGAGAAGAAAAAAATACATTGCGGTGCGTGTGCAGTTACGAGCAAGGTAGGCGAAAATCATGTATTGAAAAAGCTAAATGGAATTGAGCACTCTCATGAACCTCATGAAGAACGCTCAAGAATTTTAAGTATGAGAGCATCCCTAAAAAGTAAAGCTGCTGACACCTTGGAAATTCCTGCTCAATTAATACAGAAGCATATACAGACTACACCTACCAAACTTGCACCGCATATGCCATCGAAGGATGCTATGCGAATGATGATACACAGACAGAGGACTCGTATTTTGCCTACAGTACCACATGATTTGGAGAAGTGGAAAATACCTGAAAACTATCAGAGAATAGATGATGAAGAGCAATTTCTGATTGGACGTTACCACTGTAATGGTGTGACGGTTTTGGTTTTTTCAACAAAACAGAACATAACTCTTTTACACGGATCTTCAATGTGGTTAATGGATGGTACGTTCAAGTGTTGTCCAAACAATTTTAGTCAGATTTATTCAATACACGGTGTTGTGGGTCCACCTGAAACCTGTCGAGTCTTACCGTTAGCTTATGGACTATTAAGTCATAAAACTGAAAATGTCTACTACATATATTTGGAAATTATAAACAGATTCGCCTATAATAAACTGAAACTGAACTTGAACCCACGATTAATAATGACTGACTTTGAAAAATCAGCCATTAATGCAATCAAAAGAGTATACCCAGAGAGCAGCCAAAAATGCTGTTATTTTCACCTAACGCAGACTATTTGGACACACGTGCAATCTGCTGGGTTAGCCACAAAGTACAGAAACAGCTTTGATTTTGCACATCAAATACATCATTTGTCTGCATTACCTTTTTTGCCACCACAGGAAATCCCAGCGGCGTTTGAATTCATCAAAGAAGAAATTCTCCCAAATGACGCTGAAGAAATTTCGAAGTGGTTCTCCAAATACTACGTGGGATCGTTTAAAAATTTGCCGCCACAAACAAACGCGAATGATACTTTGAAATTATCGATTATTAAAGTTACGCCTGTATTTCAGCCCAGCATTTGGTCCATTGTCGAATGCTTAGATGAGGGTTTGCCTATTACCCAAAACTCAGTTGAAAGCTGGCATAACAGGTGGAACTGTTTATTAAGTCGCAAAAAACTTAATATTTACAAAACCATCCAAGAATTACAAAAAGAGCAAAAAAACACACAATGTGAAGTCGAAAGGATCAAAGCCCAAATAATTAAGAAAAAATCGAAAAGTAGATTTTATAAAAAACTCAAACAACATTTGGCCCAAAAAGATAATATGGATTTAAAAGATTTTTTGTCAGGACTCGCTTATATAATGTCATATTAAGAAATAGTCACGAAAGCACTTTGTTTTCATCAATGTGTCTAATTGTATAATGATATAGTTATGATTAAAATACCTATTTTCCAATATCTAGTTTATTATTTTTTATAATAATAATTATATATACATTAGTGTTAGCGCTTTATTTTGTCGAGCGAAAGTTGTGTCGCGCTATCGTTCGTCGGTCAAAAGTTCTGTCGCCCTATCGTTTGTCGAGAAAACAATCAGTCGCACTATCGCACGTCGAGCTGATGTGCTGTCGCACCACTGATTGTCGACATACTGTACTGTCGCCCTAACATTTGTCGTGTAGTTGTTTGTCGCAACCATGATACGGAGTCAAGAATATTCGCAGCTGTGAGTGGCTACCTAGAAAAATATTATATTGACATAAATGAGTATATTGATTATTAATAGACTTGCTTGTGGTATAAATTCATAGATAGCGAATATTATCCCTGTGCCGTACTTAATAATTAACATTAACAAACTAGGAATAAATCCATTATCTACTTTTAATAAATCTCACTAATTTTCGTCACGTATGGTGATCGTCAATACCCTGGCAGTGGCGGTGGCCAATTTAACCACATAATTTGATGTAATAATTTGACAATATTTAGTGAAATCTTACGCAGGATAAGTGATGGTAAACCATCTGGGACACATCTGGAACGTGATTATTGCTACTTACAGGCAGTACTAATTACTTACTCTCAATTTTTTAAAGGGTAAATATTATTATTGCATTGTGCTTAAAGACATTCTGATGAGTTGAGACATCGACGATCAGACATATTGTCAAGCTATAAAGTCCATGGTATACCTACTAAAGTTCAACACCTCACAACTGTTAATGGACATATACTGCTGACTGTACAATAAATATAATGGAAATATTTTAAAAGATACGTCTTAAAAGAATCCTTACAAAAATAAAGAGTTACCTACGCATATTATAGGTACACACAGCGACGCATCAACCTAGACTGTTTGGATTTTGAACTATCAGAAGTTGAACGCTGCGAATCCTGGGAGAGAGTGCGTTATATTTTTGGTACGCTCTATCCTTACCATTACATTGGCACCACTATGCACTGACTCTTTCCGACAATTCTCTATTTTGTATGTAACGTAGTTATGCGTTTATAGGTTGTCTAACTTGATATGTAGCCGTGTGTACAACTGTAATATTCCATGGATACCTTAAGGTCTAAAATCCTTTGAACACTCGAATTGGAATGAATATGAATGAACTGTATGGCGTTGTTTTATAAATAAGGTACGATTATATTAGGTATCGACGGTACACTTCTAGTCAAATGTAATTCTTACCTACTTACTAATTTTTTTATTCCTAAATAACTCTAACATTGTATAGAGATTCAAAAATCGTTTAAATTAATTTAACAAAATTGAGATATTAAGAAATGTATTTTTTTATTTTATAGTAGTGCACCGCCATCTTTAACGATTTAACTAAACTATAAACTTAACAGTTATTGTATCGATTTTCGTTAGATGGTATCAAATACCGGCTTAAAACATATTTTTAGTTTTGACAAGGGTAAGTATTTTTGCAGCTCACTGTACGTAACATTATCATAGCCAGAACACTGGATTGAAGCACGACTGCACGATTCCACGGATAGCGTAGTGGTTTAGTGAAGCCTCGCCACTGCCACTGCGCCAAGTGTTGTAAATTCGATCGCCACAGAGACAAGAAATCATGTGAGCCGCAAATTTCGAGCCTGGGCGGTCCTTGTGTCCGTTATAACGTCGTCACGTCGTCGGTTACATAGCAGTGAGGGCAACTGCTGTCGATCAAATATTGAGTAGGTACGATTTCTAGGTTGGGCAAATAGTTATTCGATTTTGAAATCTTAGGAGTAGCACGAAATATAGAATTGTGTTCGGCAATAGACTCACTACCATTATGTGAGATCTAAATCATAGCTGGCGAAATGTGGATGTAGTAGACCTCTGTCCACCTGTTTGGGGATTTAGGTAGGCGAGTACCTATATAATTATTATGTATGTAAAAGTAAAGAAGTCAAGTCCTCTTGCAAGACCCGGCTCAAATTTAATAATTAATCTAAAGCTTACAATTAAGAATTAATGACCAACAAATTTATCAGGTACCTAATCTACAGAAGTCTGATAAAAACAAAATTACAAGCAATCGTGTCCGCGCCGAAGTTTTATTAATTGTGTAGTGGGCTGATGTTTTAAAATTGACTGTCTTAATATGTAAAGAAAGTAAATTTTCCCACTACTGTCCCCTTGTGGTGTCTCCCGTGTCTTTGTCCCCAAAAACATAACACGGAGGCGCGCGTGGGGCCACGAACGCCGACTCTCGGGCCTGGTGCAGATCAGGCAGGCCTATGAAGCCCATAACCCCCAAAAAGCTCAGTGTGGCTGGAGGTCATCTCGCGCCAACCGGCGACCAGTTCTACGGCTGGGGAGAGGGTTCAAGCAGTTCCCCTCCCGCTCCGTAATCTCCTTGATGTAAATTACTTCCTTGCAGAAGTAGGTGACGGCGTTCCACGACCTCTCGCTCCAGACCATAGTCTGAACCATGGCTGGGAGCGAGAGGGCAACCAATCCGACTGCCGCGAGCAACTCACGACGCTGCGATGCCCAGGTAGGACAATCCGCCTAAGGTTGCAGCGCCGTGTCCTCGATAACATCGCGGCATTCACCGTAGTGGTGATAACCGGGCGTCTCTAGCCGGCCTATGCGACACAGGGACTGGCCAAAGTAACCGTGGCCAGTCATTACCTGTGTCAGCCGGAAGGTGAGTGCGCCAAGCCGCCAGTCCAGCCACTCCTCAAAAACGGAACTTACCGCCACGATCGTGACGTGCCGGTCGTCTTTGTACCCATTAAATAGCCCATACACTCCTACCTAGAGATGACAAAAAAGGCTTTGATAGAAGATTTCTGTGCCAAACCAGATCGAAGGTCTTCTGTATATTTAAGCTGACTGCCAATGCCGGTAACTGCAGATATTATAAAATTATAGCATCCCTAGCTCGATTTTCGACTCGATTTTTAATATAATTGTTCGACAATTCGAACAATTACATTAAAAATCGAGTCCGCTACCGCTACACATGTTATCTGTCAAGTATATACCAGTTATAGACAGTCAGTATTGTTAATACTATGCATTTATTATTGGATTACTAAAGTGGCGTTAATTGTTTCAAATTTCGGTACATTTATACCCCGTCCATGTACACACAGCGACACATCAACCTAGTCTGTTAGGACTTTTAACTATTAGAAGTTGAACGCTGCGAATCGTGTGAGAGACTGCATTATATTTTTATTAAGCTCTATCTTTACCATTATATCGACACCACTACGCACTGTCCCTTTCCAACAATTCTCTATTTTGTATGTAGCGTAGTTATGCGTATATAGGGTGCCTAACCTAATGTGTAGCCGTATGTACCTTCAGATATATTAGCTCAATGGCTAAATGGAATGCTACATTATGCTTACCTCGGCAAAGCAGAATATTAATTCAAATTAAAAATAAATAATATGATACGTATATTCCTTTTACATGAAACATTGAAAGGCATATCAAATACACGACCAAATCCTTGAAATTACTATGCGAGCAACGTCAATTCATTCTTACTAAAAATGCTCGTGTTCAAAATGTGACAGTCTGTATACATATAGCCTGTCCAAAAAATTATATTAGATTCAGGTTATTGGTAACATTGGCATTTCTGCTGTTGTCGCCTGCTGTCATTTCGTTCGTGTTTCGCTTCGTTCTCGTTGCAGATTCCGGCGTTTTACGAATGTGAAAAGATTGATTTTTCCAAAATGTAAACACTAGTGTTTTTAAGAGACAATAGACGTGATTATTATTTGCTTTAGTGTAGTATAGTTTTCCAACATGCCTCCAGTGAACTCTAAAGTGAAAAAGAATGGTGCTGAATATGAGGTAAATAATTCAAGTTTTACGTATACGGAGCTTTCTGAGCCAAACATAACTAAAATTGAAATTGTTACTATATAAACCGTTGTTATTTTTACATTTTCATATGTTTCACGGTGATTTTGTGCGAAAACTTGTTTGTTTCATAATAGAAAATTTTCTTTACTTTCTATTTACATTAGAAAAAGCTAATTAGTCAACATAATGGATATACATGACATAAATTTGCGCCGAATGAGTAAATAAAAGTACAGTAAGTCTTTACCGGTTTTAGACTTACATTTGAAAATTATAATTTCAGTATATCCTGAAATAATAGTAATATCTCATTATATTGTATACCTTGTCAGTCTGTCATACCATATTTACATAACATTAGCTCGTTGAATATTGTAAACAAGATAGAAACAGAATTGAGCTCATTTATATAAACAGCTTATGAGATTTAGTAGAAGTACTGTGTCTATAAATATATGTTTTGCAATAGTTCACCATAACATACATGTATTGCTATGTATTCATAGCCAATAAGGGCTTCTTGTCTGCCTAGAAAGATTATGTATAATAGAATATTGATGTTCTTTATCTACTACTTATAATGTATATGAAAATGTCATCTTCTTCACTTATTAATGCTGTTCTTATTAGTAAATCACGCACCTAATCATAAACTAATATTATCTATCTGTTTAATATAAATATGAAGTTCTGCAAAGATATTAAAAAACATTAATTATTACTTCAATACTAGTTATAATATTTAAATTACTTTGAGAACTTCTCTATTGACCAATCATAAAGTTTGTATTAATTATGAAGGCAAGCTACAGTGTGTTTTAATTGTCAGATAAGTAAAAGAATCATATTTTGAAAATACTTCACAAAGTATGACAATGTTATGTTATGTCTTCATAAAATTTATATAAACAATTGTATGAAGTGAGAATAATAATTATTCTGTGAATTAAAATAAAGCCAATTCAGTTAGCAGTTAAAGGCTCTTGCATGTTTTTGAAAACCTCATGTAAATCTTTGAAACTATAATAGTACTACATAGAGTGCTGATTAATACATTTTAGATTATGCCAATGTACATATCTCAATGTGGAACAAAAATGAGTTCTTAACCCAAAGTTTGAAGTATCCGTGGCGCAGCAGTAGTGAATGCGACTGCTGTGCATGAGGTCTCGGGTTAGAATCCCGGGTCGGGCCAGCAAAAAGTTTTTTCTGTTAAGAAATCTCAATTTGAACCCAGAGTTAGGAAGTTGGCGGTGTTAGACACCCCCATGCCTCGGAAAGCACGTAAAGCCGTTGGTCCTGCGCCTGATCTCTCTCCGATTGTGTCGGATTATTTGTCCCATCGGATCATGAGAGTTGGGGAACAGAAAGTGCATTCGTGTTTGCGCACATGCTTGTGCACTATAATATTTCCTGCACAGATGGCCAATCTCTGTAAAGATTGGCCACCATGACCAAAATTCAGTCTGGAGGACATTATTATTATTTTATTGAAATAATCTCTGAGAATTGGATAACTTAAAGATGAACATTGACTGGATTTCCAAACAAAATATAGTTCTGTTGTTTGCTTTTTACGGGACTTCTAGTTAAATTTATGAAATCATGTCTCAGCCTCTTGTTTGCTGAAATCATAGACAGAATGAAAAAGTGTTGCATCTTGCTAGATCAGCATACTGGTAGCTCTTGCTAGATCAGCATTGTGTTAAATGAACTGTATAAGCATTTTCATAGTCAATGTATTAGAATTATCTTACTAAACTAAGGACTTATGTTTGGGCATCAGAAGATAAACCTTTACAGATTAATAAATTTTCCATTGAAACAAGTATTCTATAGAAAATATATCTATACTAATATTATAAAGGTGAAGAGTTTGTTTGTTTGTTTGCTTGAACGCGCTAATCTCAGGAACGACTGGTTCGAATTGAAAAATTATTTTAGTGTTGGATAGCCCATTTATCGAGGTAGGCTATAGGCTGTATAACATGACGCTATGACCAATTGGAGCGGAGCAGCAATGAAAAATGTTGCAAAAACGGGGTAAATTCTCTCATCTTATATGAAGCAGACGAAGTTGCGTCTTTACGTTCTAGTCTATCATATTTACTCTCTTGATTAACAATCTGACAGCTACAAAATTGTCTCTAAGTACTTTATAGATTTCACAATTGTAAGTTCCTGGAAGTGTACTCCAACTGAAATGTGAACAATATGAGGATGTACATTAATTTTATATTTTCTTTCAGAACATCATTGCAAGCAAATGCACAGCACTGGATTTTGAGCAATACATTCAAGACAATAAGACATTGTTGATGAATGATCCACTGAGGGACATATTATTGTACCCCACTGATGATGTCTCAGTAAGTTAACTTTGTGAACTTTACTTGCTCTTTAATTTGTATACCAAAATTACAGATTTATATTACACTTGAATCTTGAAACCAATCTAACTTCAATTGTAATATTTAGTTAATATATTTTTGTCCACCAGTATGAGAATATTTCCTACTATGAGAGTTGCCTTTCTGAAATAACCAAATAAATATCATGTATACTTTGAGATAGTTTTACCCGAACAAGTGCCCAAGAACGAATAAAAATAGAAAATTTGCAAGATGAAGTATTGAAAGATGAGTATAAAAATAAATTAAGGGAAAGATTTGAAAGATTTTGTGACATTGATGATATAGAAGAATTACGGCAGTCGTTTCAGTATGAAGTGGTTGTTGTAGCGTCAGAAGTATGCGGTGTGAGCAAGAAGAGGAAAATAATAAAATCGAAGAATGCGTGGTGGGAAAAAGATAAAGAAAGATATGCAAGGAGTAGTAGGTACGTGAGAAGAAGCACGCATGGTTGAACTGGCTATCTATCAGAGCCGATGAAAAAATACAAGAAGCAACGAATGAGGATGTAAATAAAGCTAGGAATAAGTTTATAAAAATAAGGAAGATAGTAAAAGACGTGATTAAAAGGAAAAAAAGTTAATTAAAGACGAGTTTGATATAAGATTAAGAAGATAGATAGATAGACAATATTAAGAAGATTATCTGATGATTTCCAGACTAACGCAAAGTTTTTCTGGAAATTCATGCGCTCGGTTCTATGTAAAACCCTAACCACAGAGCTGAAATCGATCAGAGACAAGAATGGAAGTTTACTGAATGAAGAAAAGAGCGTGCTGAATCGATGGAAGGCATATTTTAAAAGTTTATTTGAAAGAGAGGAATGGCAGGGGCAGAGTTTCGAAATGAATGATATGATAGGAATGATGAAAGCCCTATTAGTAATGATGAAATAATGAAAGCATTAAAAAGCATGAAATTAGGAAATGCTGGTGTTTATGATAGGATTACAGTATATATGACAGGATCTCATAGTAAATCAATTGTGCCACCCTTTTAACTTGTGCTGGAATACCGGCCGTGTACCTAGTGATTGGTGCAAGGCCGTCATAGTACCTTTATACAAGGGAAAAGGCTCACAGCAAGATTGCAAAAGTTATAGAGGCATTAGCATGCTCAGCGTCGTTGGTAAATTGTATGCGAAAGTGTTAATTGAAAAGATTGTGAAAGTAACCAACGAGAAAATATGGGATGCACAAACGGGATTTCGAAAGGGTATCGGATGTACGGATCAGGTCATGTCCTTACGGAGCATAGCCGAGAAAGTTTTGGCCAAAGGTCAAAAGGTCTATTGCGCATTCGTGGATCTGAAAAAAAGCTTATGATAAAGTGGTGAGGAATGAACTTGGGTCGGTTTTGTCCATATATGGAGTGAATAGCAACCTCACACGAGCTCTGAAATATCTTTATGACGATTCTAGAGCTTGTGTTAGGATAAATGGTACTTTACAGAATGCTTTAGTAAAGATTTAAAATACTTATTGTGAATGGGGATTAAGAATGAATGAGTTACTTGTCAAATGTCTACTTTATGCCGACGACCAAGTAATACTTGCGTCATCGGCGGAAGAGTTGCAGACGAGGGTAAATATTATGCATGGTGCTTTTAAGAGTAAAGGAATGAAAATGAATGTAAGCAAGACGAAAGTAATGATATTTGAAAAGGAGGAGCCTTTTCAAATATCATTACTTTCGTCTTTCGTGCATGACGATGTGCAATATTATGATTGATGGAGAACAAGTGGCGCAAGTGAAAGAGTTTGTATATTTAGGTACTTTGTTCACAAGGGATACAAATGAGGGAGATATTGAAAGGAGAACGATTGCTGGCAATAAAGTGAATGGCGCTCTACGCGCTTTTATGAACAGTCGAAATGTATCCGAAAAGGCACATTTGGCTGTTCATGGAGGACTATTAGTGCCTACACTTATGCATGGAAGTGAAAGTTGGGTATGGCAAAAGAAGCATGAGAGCAGAATAAATGCTATAGAAATGAGAGCGCTGAGAGATATATGTGGTGTGACTCTGAAAGATAGAATAAGGAATAGTGTGATTAGAGAGAGGTGCAGCATAAAAGTGGATATAGTGACGAGAATAGAAAAGGGTATGTTAAGCTGGTTTAGGCATGTAGAAAGAATGGACGAGAAAAGACTGACTAAGAAAGTTTATAAGGCTAGTGTGAATGGAACAGTCGCAAAAGGAAGACCTAGGCGAACGTTTCTTGATCAAATCGGAGACGTTCTGGGTAAAGGCCAGGTTAAGAGCACCTTAAACCGGCGAGCGTTTATGAGGAATGTTATGAAAGGGAATGAAGCCAGAGAAGTGTGTCAGGATCGTAGCAAATGGAAATCCGTAGTCTCTGCCTACCCCTCTGAGAAACAGGCGTGAATCTATGTATGTATTCCAACCAACACAGCAAAATTTTAAATCCTTTTAGTTCATGTAGACTTTATTAGACACATGTAATAAAATATAACATGTTTGAAAATTTTTCGATAAACTGTAGAAATTATTTAGTTGCGGTAGCCATTGGTATCTGTGATCGAGAGTACGAACCACCTATTGTACTCCGACCTGGTCTTCTAACACAAGTATTCTGTTCGTTTAAGTGGTCGCCTCGCTATTGCCACTGCATCGAGTGTTGTTCGAGATCCCCGCACGAGACAAAAAAATGTGTGGTACACAAATAGTTGATCTGAGTCTGGATGTTCTTTGAGATCATTGTTTGAATATTTGCAAAGTCTCAGGAATTATTCCTAGTGCGCGAGTGGTCTATTTATTATCTTTATTGAAAAAAATAATTAAATTAAAATTTAAAAACACCCGATACAATATTCATTTGATACCCATACAGAAAAATTTAAATTTGTGAAAAATATGTAATTTTGTGGTGGCGGCCATCTTGGATTTGTAATTTATCATAGTGTATTATAGTATCTACTAGTCAAGCCCTTTCATTTGATACCCATATTGAGGGAGTTGTGAAAAAATATGTAATCCGCCATTTTGTGGCGCCGACCATCTTGGGCCGATTTTTATCAAACATAACTAAGAACACTCCCGATTAATTAAATTTTCAAACAAAAAAAACAAAATTAAAAGCGGTTCATCCGTTCGGGAGTTACGATGCCACAGACAGACACACACACACACACACGCATGCATGCACGCACGCACGCACGCACGCACGCACGCACGCACGCACGCACGCACTCACTCACGCACGCACGCACGCACGCACACACACAGACACGTCAAACTTATAACACCCTGTCGTTTTTGCGTCGGGGGTTATAAATAAGCTTAGCTAGAAAGATTAACACTGCAATTGCGCGCTCATGTAATGTAGGTATACCTAATGGCTACAATATGGCGGTTACTTCCGCAGATAAGCTTATGTACATTTACACTCTCTCAATACTCAATAGTATTGCTCACAAGTGACTTCTTACAAGAAGCCACACCTTGCCTCGAACAGCAATAAATCTATGGGCCTCGGGGGACTGAACTACGCTGATAATTATTAATAACGTACCTTAAATGCACATACTCCGGCCGTACAATATAAAGATAGCATAGATAGAAAAGCCTATATTCATCAGGGTCTAGTTAGAATAGGAAGTCAGCATACTTAGTAGTATTAAAGACTAAAGCTAGGATTAAGAAGTCAATTTATTAAATAACATAAATATATCGAAACATAACAATAAAACCATTGTGTCTGTACTTCGGCATCCATACGCCGACGAATTAAGTTAAGATTTACCAATGGCAACTAATTTATTATATTTATTTAATTAAAAGTATATTGGCTTAAATGCTATGACATGTAATTTGTTAACTCATATTATACCAAGAATTAATTGCGCCTTTCATATGAGTACTCACACTACCAAACATGTAATGTCCCTACAAGGGAATTCCCTGATGCGTACCTAAAAATATAGCTGCTTGCTATTGTGTGGATATGTGTATGTATATATGATGAATCAATAATGTCTCATGTGACTCACACTTCTAGAAAAAAGAGATTGAGAAATTAGTGTCTTTCTAAGTAAAGCAGAAAAATAATGTAGTAGGTACTGAAAATTGGTAACACTAAGATAGTTTGGGATAATGCTTGAGAAAGAGTGTACTATAGAACGACAGGTATATAGGTACATGTACTCGTATAATAATAGAATCATCGCTGATTATAAACTGTTCGACTACTCGCAAGAGCCTCTTCCCAGTGTGGTAAATGTTAGGCCATAGTCTATATGCTGGCATTATAGAAAACTTTCAGACGTGCAGGTTTTCTCTCTATGTTTACTATTCACAATACATCGAAGAGAGAGAAGTGTGAGCCGTGGAATCGTACTCTAGATCTCTGCTTAGCATAACAGGCTCGGCTATCGCTGCTCTACTACGCATATAAACTATGACAAATTAAGATGAATCAAAAGACTTATGTCAGAATCGTAGTAAGAGAAAATATGTAGTATCTTCTATTTTTCTCAAGGCGTGTCTATGTATTCATATACGCATTTCATACCACAATAATAATTTCTAGGTTTTTAATATGAGCTTATGTTTCCAGAGCGTTGTGCTACCCCGTCGGTGGAGAACAGTCACCACCGCAGTGCCGGATGTCAGGACTGCGGCGTCGTGTCCCCTGCTCACCAGACAAGCTCTGCTTAGCTATGCATCCAGTTGGAACCTCATACATTATAAATTCAGCAGCTATTCCGGCACCTATCTGAACTTGCCTAGGTAAGGACTATATTTAATTAGGATTTTGTCATACTACCAATGTGGCAAGCCAGCATATGAGCAGCATTATTATAAGCAGTTACCATAACCAATGATGATCAGGTGCAAAACCAGCAGTATCACTCGCGCGTTCTCGCACTCGCCAGTTCATAAGTACTGTAGCGGAATCATTTGATACTACCGCAAAAAAGAAAATAGGTTGCAAGAGTCTTCAATATGCAGACTAAGATGTCAGTATGGAACGAGACCTTTCCTCATACGCCGGCAGTGCAGTAATTTTTCTTGCAGGGCTGACAACACGTGACTTTTAGTTTTGATGATAGAAGCAATTAGAATAAGCTAACTATTTAACATATCTTGTATATAATATGTATATAATATATATATACATATATATATATATATATATATATATATATATATATATATATATATAATGTATTTGTAAGCTTGATTTCGCCACAGTGATCGAAAAATATTATTTTATTTTATAAGTATTTTAATGACCATCTATGCTATATTTATTAAGGTGCCAATAAGTTGACTACATAATAACAAGATTTTAGAAAGGATAATATATAAATTCTCGATTCTCCGAAAGAGTAAATGTCGACAGTATGGTAATGAATATTCATGTTGAAAAGTACATTTGAATATCATCAATCTAAATGCATCGGTTATCGGATTCACATCTAAAGCTAATGAAAGGCCGTTGCATGCTAAAATTGTAACAAACAGTGTGCGCTCATTAGTACTACAATTAACATACTTTACGTGGCAATGAACATTGTATGGTCAACAAAAAATATGTGCTATATACCCAAGGCCATCGCATATCTGATTCTGATGTATGACTCACATCCTCGCAACGCATAATATATTATAAAATAATATTATATGTATAATAATATCATTCTTATTTATAAACAGCTTTACGGACGACAGCCCTTAGGATGAGAGGATTAAGGCTTCACAGCATACCTACTTACACAATCCAAACTGTCGCTGAGACATACGAAATAATAATCTATATATCACTAGCTTTTCTCCGCTTCCTTGCTCAGAAACAGTACTTTTCTGGATAAAAGAAACCCTGTATCCTTTTCTGTACCCCTAACAACGTGTATGCCAAATTTCATAATGATCGGTCAAGTAGTTAAGGCAAAGAGAAATTTTGCTCCTCTTCTAAACATATTACACGCACGTAAGGAGGAATGTTAGATTTGGCATAGATAAAGCTTATATGCAAAAAAACCGAATACAAAAATTTATACAAAATAAAAATGATTTGCAGTCAAATTTCGACCATTAGGCGACCACTAGTTGACTTTAATATTATAATGCCAGTTTCACCAGAAGCTTTCACTGATACTGTTTTATTATTACGATTTAACTATATTTGGATGAGTTTGTTTTTAATTTTATTGCTTAATATATTAACTGGCTTTGTTTGTTTTAATATCAAGCTTTTACACGTAGGTACATTGTTGAATTGGACGAGGCAAGTTAAAAGCATGTTTTGTGTAGGTATTTGCATTTTATTCGAACTTACATCCATCATTAATTAGAAACCGCACAGGACGTTAGTATTGTACGGCTTATTTTAGGAAAGTTTAGCGTTTTATTCTTCAAGGCCATAAGACCGTAATGTGTGCGCTACGACAACTTCTAAACCATTAGTGTCCAATATTTGAGAGGAAATACACTAAAAATAAATACTAAATAAAACATAAATACAGAACCGGTATTTGGAGCTAGCATACGTCGGTTATCGTCCAAACAAGTGTTGCTTATCCATAAATGAGATTATCTGTATCCGCAACTGTGACTCCGTTCGCATATCACATTGGACACAATGAGCTATTTAACGGGAATGTCCATATAAACGGCATAAGTCGTTTTGTGTTGAGTTTTATTGTACAAGGAACACAATCCTCTACATAACATTAATCTGACAAATGATATAAAGACGTTATACTTACGCATATAGTTATAGCATTATTATGATAGGGAAGTTTTATATTCATAAAAGAAATGTTAACTCATGTTCATAAAATCAATATCTAAACAAACGCATCGTCATACGCCTACGCTGTAGGATCCGCGATTGAGTATGAGCTATTAGTCAAAATACTCATTCAACTCAAGCACGAATTGAGTTCTGGGTCCATTCCCGATAATTCATTAAAACTTGGATCGTATCCTCAAAAACAATTCATTATTGTTCGTTTGGATTCAGACGCGAATGCTGGTACACATTTAAAAAGTTACGTATACTCTGCGAATGCGGATTTGGAAGTAGATCTCAGAATTATTACTGAATAACTATAGAATTACGTTATTGCAACATCGTTGATGAATTGATTATCTATACTAATCTATAATATTATAAAGCTGATATTGTTTGGTTGAACGCGTTAATCTCAGGAACTACTGGTTCGAATTGAAAAATTATTTTAGTGTTGGATAACACATCTATCGAGGAAGGCTATAGGCTATATAACATCACGCTACGACCGATAGGAGCATCGATGAAAAATGTTGCAAAAACGAGGAAAATTCTCTTACGTGAAGCAGACGAAGTTGCGTGGGTCAGCTTGTCGTTAATATTAGAAGCTTAATTTCGACGTCTTATCGTGTGTACACAATCATATATTGCATGCCTACTGGTATTATAGACAACATTTAAACAAAATGGCGGCGCAGTCTACAGTGTATCTCCTTCAATACAGTTGTGCGTCATATGCAATAACTATATCGTGCGTTATGCAATAATTATTTACACACTAATCTACTTTCAGCTAGCTATTACTATTCCGAGTGATTGATCCAAACTTTCAATCAAGTTAGGTTTAAGAACTTCTAAAAACTCTTACTTACTGGGCGTATCTGAATTATTATTCTAATGTATATGTAGTAATCTTTTTCTGTAATACGTGCTCGTAAGTCGTACGTACGTACTGTCACCGAATTTCTAATGATGCATATAGATGGCGTAGTGGTTTAAGTGTCGCCTCGCCACTTCCATTGTGCCAAGTGTTGTTTGTTTTCGACACGAGACAAAACATTGTTTGATCCATAAATTTCGTGTCCCAGAACGGCAGTTGTCTTTTTAAATATGTATAATATAACTAGATGTGTCCGTGGTTTCACTCGCGTTTATGGTTACTGCGCCGGCCCCGTAAGTTGTAGCGTGATGTTATATAGCCTATAGGCTTCCTCGATAAATAGGCTACCCAACATTGAAGGATTTTTCATTTCGAACCAGTAGTTCCTGAGATTAGCGCGTTCAACCAAACAAACAAACTCTTCAGCTTTATAATATTAGTATACATTTGCAACGGCTCTTGCACTCAAAACTCGTCCAATTTAACAAGTCAACGGTCTTGCTAGGCTACCGATGCATACAGTATTATTAATTTCTATACTATTATTATGTTTTATAAGTATGTATAACAAGGTCATAGAAGAATAACAAAATTTTCCTGTTTCATTGTTTCGAAGAATGAACGCAGTGACTAAATAGGGATATGTGTAATGTTGTTATCAGTACCATTACTGTTATCTTTTCTTTGACAGACCTATAGAGAACAAATTTCCGGAGGAGGTGTACGATATCGACGCCGAAATTGAGAGCGATAATGAAAATCAAGCGGCGAAGTTGGACCTCGGTACCAAAGAAGGGCATTTGCTCAAGGGACCCGAAATCGGCTCAGATAGAATATTCAGCAACCTTGCTTCAAAATCGTTTAAAAAACGCTATTGCTCAATGCTTAGAGAGGCCGATGGCACTTATATACTAGAAGTATACAAAGATGAAAAGAAGACGGATACGAAGCTCACTATTGTCATGGACTTTTGTTCCGATGTTGTTAGGGTAAGCGTCGCGTTCTACAACTTTGCAATTAATGTATAATACAGCTGTAATCATTATTCTTATATTCACGCCACTATTAGAGGTATAGCTTGTGCTTTTCCTATTTTTGCTGTAGATAAGTGGCAGAATATTTAGTTAGTTGAACCTACATGTAATATACATATATTTATACCTATCGACAATTCAACAGTAGGTATCTACTAATATTTTGTTTAAACTTTATAGAATCCAAAACGGGGCAGATTTTGTTTCGAACTGCGAATGTCGGGTGGCAAAGGGTACACATTCTCGGCTGATAATGAGGAGGAAATGAATGATTGGATAAATGCATTTAATGCAGCCTTGAAGAAGAATCAGGATAATCAAGAATCTCATCAAAATGACGAAGTATTAGATAAAGGTACTAAAATATTTCATTCCAAATAAAATAAGACAATCCATACATGTATAAATTCATATAGCTTCAACTACCTTTAAAAATATATTACTAACTTTTGTGTACCCAGGCCAAAAAATTACTAACTCAGAGGCACTATATATTTATCAGATAATTTTTTGGCCCGTAAATGTAAATACAATGTGTGTTGCAAATTAACCAATTTTTCTATCTCTGTTACCTTACCTAACTAACAACTAACTACCTATACTTAAGTCAGCGGAATGGCAAAGGGCCTGCACCTTTTTATCGATTGTTTTAAGATAGAGCAATAAGGTTCGTGGATAATTCACTGCCAAATTGTTATATTCAGATGCAGATGTGTCACTAACAGCAGAACCGCCACCCCCAACCTACGGTACTCTTAAGGGTCTGGAACACAGCATGAATCCTTTACTGATACGGTACTCACGTGAGACGGACATGTCGATCGCGTTCGCCCGCAACGAGATCCGATACAACATCTTTAGCATGCCATACAAACGAGCGCCCTCGCCCGAACCTCAACTCGAACCATTCAAGTTAGTATCACAGATATATTTTTTAATTTACTATATATTACAGTCTATGCCTTACGGTACGCTTTTTAGCTGGCCATAACAATAAAACTATTCCAGAGACAGACATTCCACCGACTATAAAACTTTTTATTTCTAAACGTATTTACGTAACTGTCACGACCGTTCACAATCCCGGTAACATTAAAATTTTTATTGTTTCAGAGAACACTTTGGCCAAAGAATTATGCTCAAATGCGAAAGCTTAAAGTTTAGGTTACAAGCGCCGATAGATGGCGATAAAGAACTGTTGTGTCAAGTGGAGCCGTACTACACATACCTCGCGTTGTACGACGCCAGGAGTGGCAGGAAACTAACTGAGAACTTCCACTTCGACCTGAACCACGAAGCTGTCAGAGATCTAGTCAAGGACAGAGAGTGCACAAAGTCATTAGTTGAAAATTTTAGTTATGATGTTAAGTTAGACGTTAATCAGATACCGGAGGAGTGGTTCAGATCTAAGAGACAGGTATGTATAACGTTGTTAAAGTATGTTATGTGATTTATATAACAAATAAGCTTTTTGCTGTATACTTATACGATAGTATAGAATGACGATGAAATAGCGTGATACATTGCCTAAGAGCAAGGGAAGAATATATATTGCAATATTTTTTGTCATCTTTACAATAATTATACAACATTAACGAGTTCTGTTAGAGAGACTTTAGGGATATTATTAAAAAGCTAATCGTGTTCCAACAGTTTTTAAAATGTTTTTCTGCCCGTCTGTTTATTTCGGCAACATTTAATAGCTTAAAATTCAAGCCATGGACGACTTAATGCCGTTTTAGAACCAGTGCATATAGCGATGATCTATAATATGTAAATAATATCGCGACCTGTGGTCCACGCTGATAAAGTGGGCTAAAGCGAACACATTATAAATTAGTTAGCGACTTAAGAGGAAACACAAGGGCCGTTTTTCCATACAAAAGTAGTCCCCTTTTATATATCTATAATGCCAGTAGAACAATAATATTTTTTCAAAAAAAGTAAAGCTCTATTTGCATGTCCCTATGTTTTCCTTTTTTTCATTAATTAATTATTAAAAGAGATGTGAGCCTTCAAAAACCTCAAAAAGTGGTCAGATTTTCCGCTGTGTTCAAACATCTAGAAAACATATTTGAGTAGATTATATAAAAAAAGAAAAACATAGAAACACGGCCAAAGCCTTTCTTCAATTTATAATGAAATAAGTAGTTAAATCGGTTAAGTGTTGGAGAAGGAATCAGGGGACTACGAAACGTGATTTTGTTTACTTTTATAGGTATTTTCGGTCCAAGCTGCAGTTGTCTCTATCACGCTCTGCGAGCACTGCGCGACAGCAATACATTTTACAAATACCTATTTTTCAATTCTCTCGCCCGTGGTGTTTCCTCTTAAGTGTCGCCTATTATAGCCGGCGACTGCAACTTCAATTTACACAGGTATAACATACTCGCCACTATGCACGGATGGTGCAGTGGTCTAGGTGGTCGTCTTGCTACTGCCACTGCGCCGACTGTTGTGCGTTCGAATCTCACTCGGGACAAATGTTAGTGTGATCCACAAATGGTTGTGATGTTCTTTGTATCTGTTGATTGAATGTTTGTAAAGTCCCCGGCAATACAGAAACTATAAATAGATCAGGAGTTGTCTTTTAAAAAGATCTATTCAATGAAATATCCTTTTAATAGATGTTCTTTGTTACAGTTTCTATGTTTATACTATTGTCTGTTAATAATAAAAATATGTAGATACTTACCCTAATTCCGTGATACCAGGTGGTGCTGTCAGTCAATAATCCGCATCCAGATTTATTTGTGGTGGTGAAGATTGACAAGATACTGCAAGGCCACGTCAGTCAAGTGCTGGAGCCGTACCTTAAGGCGACAAAGGACCCGAGACTTGGACTCAAAGTCCATAAAACAGTACAAGCTTATGCCAACCGAGTGGGGACATACCGGATGCCTTTCGCGTGGGCAGCCAAACCGCTGTACAGGTACTGTACGGGCTAGTTATTCCATTATTCGTTAAATTACAATTAATAATTGAAGTCGGTTATATTCAGAGGTGTTTGTCAGAGTTACAACACAAGTAACATAGTAAAGAATCTGATAAGTTTAATATGTTTATAGAGAAGTTGTGTTATTATGACCAAAGTTTTTTGTACCCGAACTAAATTAAAATACATTAAAAACGAATTGTATCTGGCCCATTTTTCACGTTTTATTTAGATATGCACATTAGTCCTGTACACAATAAATCGATCTCATTTAAATGCAGCGCACTCGCATAAGGAACGTTACCTTAAAACGATATCCTTTAGTAATCGGGCACCCAGTGTCGATATTCATATCATATCATTCCAAGGTCGTTCTTGTTGATAAATACGGAGACAGGGAAGATAAACTCAGATGAATGAATTGAAATGAGTTTAGTTCTGTTTTGTATCTACATATATAGCGGTCGACGTGGTCCTGTGACTACATACAGATCGCAATAGTCCTGTGACTATTGCGTTGCCCTGCTTAAACTAGCTTGTGTATAAATGTCCATAAATAAAGAAGGACTGCAAGAAAAAGGCCGCAATTTTTTAAGTGATCGTAATCACTAAACTTAAAATATAATAAACTAAATCGAGCACGCAGCAAGCAACACGTCACAAAAATTGTGTAATACATTAAAAATTGTTTGGAATCTGGATGTTATTTGTGTCATTGATTTAATTTTTTGTAAAGGGACACCGGGCTATCCCTAGTACGGCAGTAATCTTTAGGAAAATACTAATTATTAAGGTAGATACAGAAATATAATGAGTAATAACTATATCTTTATTATTTATGACTTTAGAATGTATAGCAATGATTTGGACGTAACCCCAGAATTCCCTGCTATTTACCGTCAAGAGCCAAATAAAATGTCAGATGATGATATGCTGAAAATATTGTCTGATTACCGTAAATCGGAGAAGATGTCCAAACTGACTGTGATACCTGGCTGGCTCTGCATTAATATACATCAAAGTAACGAACAGATATCGAGTAAGTATATTTTATACATAATATACATAGGCATGCCGCCGCTGTAGCCATGTAAGCAGTGATGTAGTGGTCTCACATGTAACCCACTATATATAACGTCCCATGTAATAAGGGCGAGCCTGCTGTCTTTTGACGGAAACACCTAGCTTCTGCTTAAAAGATCTTAACAAATAATTCAGTAGCATTACTTACCTCTGAAATCGAACCCAACCGCAAATCTAACGCAAACATACTTATACCGCCGGATCAATGAGGTAGTCATACGATTTGTTTGTGCAAATTAGCGACATGTTATTAATAAAATATTTATATAATATATATCTTATAGTGATTAACTATAAGATATATATTGTATAAATATTTTTATATTGTGTAATCACAATATACCTACTATATTTGATCGTAAGTATGATTAATATATTACAATTATTAATAATATATGTCGAAGTTTGGCAAGTTCCAATTTATTCTTCCTTGATGATAAATAAATCAACAGAAAATCTTAAATCATTTATGATTAAATAATACGTATAAATACGAGAGGTTTTAAATTAAGTGTTGTGGGCTTGATTTCAGTGTTGGCAAAATATTAAATGATACTGAGATAATTTTGTATCTAAATGTTCTATGTGCACATTGTTTTAATATTTATAAAAGACCAGACTATTGCTATAGGACAAAGCCTTTAGCAAATATCAAAAAATCAATGCACATGGACAAGTTCACAACATTTTTCTCATATGTTTGTCACCGTTTTTTTTTTCTATTAGTTATTGACAAACTCTCGTCTCTTATCATAAATAAAAATATCGAATTAGTTAGTTATTTTTAAATGTAAATTTAAATGTGTTTTCCCTAAAATTGTCAATAATGATTATGATATAAACACGCATATCATTAGTTCTTTTTTAAATGTTAATTTAAATATGTTTTCCCTAAAATTGTCAATAATGATTATGATATAAACACGCATATCATTCGCAGACTATTAAATTGTGCATTAGAAGATTTTACACACCTACAGAAATGTATACAATACTCTAATATAATATTTATTTGGGTCCTTATTTCTTAGACACGTATATAAACAGAGTATTAGTGATTATATTTAGATAAATAAGATTTTTAAAATGTTTCATACATGAATACACGCACTCGATAGTTTGCGTAGGTATATCCTCTTAAATATCAACTTATTAATTACAGATTGTATGACGAACGCCTATGCTGCGTTAAAACCTTTTCCACTACCGCCTACATCGCCGCTGACAGTAGAGCTGGCAACACTGAACGTGGAACCGGAACAGCCGTACGCGGCGTACATACATCATCTGTACGTCCGACCCTTAGCTTTGAATTTCGAATCTCAGAAGATGTTTGCGAGAGCAAGAAATATAGCTTGTTCAATTGAGTTGAGAGATAACGATACGGGAGATAATAAGCCATTACAGGTAATTTATTTATATTATATATATAAAGTATGAGATGATATAGAATTCGTGATAAGAATCGCAAAAGTAACAATCCACCCATTTTAAAATATATGATTGAATAACGTGTTCTTACTTATGTAAGTAGAACGACGAAAAATGCTACATTAAGTGCGTATGCGCATTTTTTAAGGCTTTTTAATGGGTTAGCATTGCAGATATACATGCCGAGATATATTTATTAATAATCCGATATTTTTATCTACTAATACAAAAAAGTCAATGCATTGACTGTCATTTATTGAATTTTAATGTTAGGTGGTGTATGGCCGCTTCGGTATGACGACACAATACCGATGTTCAGTCCTCCACCACAACGCCAACCCGACCTGGAGCGACGAAGCGAAGATTCGTCTGCCAGCCACTATAACTCCTCAACATCACCTGTTATTCACCTTTCACCACATATCCTGTGATCTCACCAAGAAGAATGATGCTAATGTTGAAACTTGTATTGGGTAAATGTTGACTATATTTGCTAAGATATTATATCAAAACCGAAAACGGCTATCGCCTAAGACCGACATTTTCCGTAATCTACTCCCTCCATGAATTATTAGTTTCTTTTTTAAAATTTTCTATCTACCATATGTTTTACGAAAAGACTACGAAGAATTCCAGCGTTGTGGGCACTCCATGAACATTAAAAAATCCAAAGAATACACAGTTACGTTTAGACAGCAGGTCCCAGGTCCATAGTTTATTGCTGTTAAGACCGCTAAAGACTATAAGCGACAGACCTGCACCTTTTTTATTCCATTTTAATAAAACTGCCTTTGCCTTTTGGTAGATGCTTGTTTGCTCTTACTTGAGTGAAGTAGTTAATTTGTATTTATTCTTATTGATATATTATTTTTTCTATTTCAGCTATGCATGGGTGCCTCTAGTGAAAAGTGATAAATTGGTAGACGAAATGATAAACTTGCCGATCGCGACACATTTACCATCAGGATATTTATCTATTCAACCACTTGGACTTGGCAAAGGGGTATGTTACAACTAACTATTACATACCTAACGAACTATATCTATACGTTTAAATGGAAAATACTTATAACATTTTACACGTGTCTCTTTTACATCATACTTAACAATTAATCCGTACTGATCTACATAATATTGTCTTAAGTTTACGCGATTGTTATACATTGAAATTAAACACTTTATACGGAAATAAACAACGCGACAAAATCCATATAGGTAAAGTGTTTAATTTCAATTAACAATTAATGTTCGACTTTATACATTTTCCAAAGATATATTTTAGCAAGTAAAAAATTGCACCTTTGCCTCTCGCATAATGCTTTACAACCCTCCCACCTAGATGAGTGTGTTATTTGGTTACGTCGCTGCTTTGTTTTACGATTGCGAGTAGTCTTATGTCTTAGTCAGTCAGTGCGATTAAAGCATCCAATTTCAATATTTGTATGAAATATCAATAACTAGCTTTTTTCGCGGCTTCGTTCGCGTAAATGTTGGTTAAGTTAGATTAGTAACAGTACTTTTTTTGGAAGAAAGTTACCCTATCTCATTTTCTGTTGCCCTGACAACGTGTATGCGAAATTTCATTATGATTGGTCGAATAGTTAAGGCGTGAAAGCGTAACAAACAAACAAACCAACTCACACTCGCATTTATAATATAAGTTAGGATGAATCATAAAAAAGTGGTAGAACTGGAGTATGTAAGGCATAAATAAGTCGTGGGTAAAAGTTATTAGTAGATTCTATTAACCCTGTATAACAAGCATAAATGTATTTATTTTATTTGGTTTGACAACATTAATCATGTTAATACACTGAAGTAATATACTTGACACAAAATTAATTATCTATATATTAATACGTGAAGCAAAAACTTAGTACCCCTTTTTACGAAAATTGTGCGGCCTGAGGAGTATGTAATTTGGCACAGCTAAAGTTTATATGGAGAAGGAGGGACGAATCCCAATATTTTTATAAAATATGCATTAGAAATACATTAAATTAATGAAAATACACTATACGCACACAACCATGCATTTGACATACGCCATCGAATAGCGTTCGTAGTATTTCGGCATTGTTCGGCTGATGTCGTATAATTCTTCGTAACTATGGTTACCTTTAAATACCTATTGCAATTGCGCGGCATTGGCTTCAAACTTAAAATTTAAATCAATTATGATCGAATTTCGACCACTTGGCGACCGCTAGTACATATTAATTAATAATATTTCCTAGAAATCAATAAAAATAGATATGAGGGAAAACGAAATAACACATAAAATATATAATATTGTCATTTTTGTGTTTACAGAACTCCGGCCCAGAAGTAGTGTGGGTGGAAGGCGAGAAGCAGTTATTCCGATGTCAACTAGTGCTGGAGTCCACAGTAGCGACGCGCGACGTGCACCTACACAACCTGTTCACTCACGCCGAGAGGCTGGTCAAGTCGAGCTCGCCTGCCACGTCACCTTCGCCGCCGCCGTGGAGTGACGTATGCAACGCGTTGAAAGCTGCTCATGCCGTGAAACTTAATTCGCTTGTGGCTTTCTTACCGACTATATTCAATCAACTATTTGAGTTAATGGTAAGTCCTGTAACTATTCAAATATATAATGCGCTGCCTCCTTGAAACTCATCAGTCATCACACACATGCGGAGGTAATGCAGTACCGGTGGCGGCAATTTTATATTACTCGAATTAGTATAAAAGCCTTGCCGGATCGTATGTGTAGTGTATCAAATTAATTCGAACAATACAACAAAAACCCCACCGGTACCTCTCCGCCTCAATTGTAAGCGTGTGGTAGGCTTTAATCCGTCATCAATCTTATGCAATGCACATTGAAACGTTTTCTATACCTAACATTCTTATCAAAATTAACTATTATATTTATATTTGAAAACAATCTATATGAACTATATTATGTTGGTTCATATTGGCGTGATATTCTTAAATTATCGCAACACACAACAATTGGATTAACCAAGCAGATATCGTTGATGCATTCATTCGAAATATACTTGTACTAGATATGCCCGCGGTTGCACCCGATAACCGTTTATATAGCCTATGACCTTCCTCGATAAATAAGCTATCCAACAATAAAATAATTTTCCAATTCGAAACAGTAGTTCCTGAGATTAACGCGTTCAACCAGACAAAGGAACAAACTCTTCAGCTTTATAATATTAGTATAGATTATTCCAGCTCGAATGATTTATTTTTGCACCGATTATTAGGTAGATTACATAACTTGCGGTCTTATGTTAACCATAATATAAACAAATCATTTCTAATATCTAAAAAAAGAACGGCACTTCCATTTTCTAATAGTAAAGTACAGTCAGCGACATAAGTCGATAAACATTTGTGAAATTTGAATTCATTTATCGTACAGAATAATTCTTATTCTTCATCTTTTACTGCAGTAACTGTTGCGATACTTATTTTAATTACGATTATAAGAATACCAGCACTGTATTAAACTGTCCGCCTGCGAGGCATGGGCCTATTCTCAGAGTGAGAAGGGTTGGGCCGTTGTCCACCTCGCTATCCCAGTGCGGGTTGACAGACATCACATGACTACGAGAGAACTCTCTAAACATGCAGGTTTCCTCACGATGTTTTCCTTCACCGTTAAAGCGAGCGATAATTAACTATTTTAATACACACATAACTTCGAAAAGTCAGAGATACGCACGTGCCTTAGGATCGAGCTCAAGACCTCTGCAGCAGCTGTGGCAGCCCAACGGCTTTCCACTAGTCTATAATTATAAAATTTGTTTAATCTTCAGCCACCTATCTCGCTGATTGTACAAGACATATTTAAATATTATTTTCTTTATTTACAGACCGTCGAAAAGAGCTACACCCATGACATGGGCTACCAAATAGTGAAACTAATAGTCCACTACGTCCACATTATACACGACTACGGTAGAAAAGACTTGTTGGATAGCTACGTTAAGTACGTATTCAATTGCGTACAATTCAAACTGCATACGATGTTAACTGCGCCCCTGCATATGTTTGTCGACCCTAACCAGCCGGACTTCTTGTTGGGCAATAAGTTTATGCAATACTCCAGCTTTTTCTTCGATATTATCGTGAAGAGTATGGCGCAGTATTTGATCAATACTGGGAGAATTAAAGTGAGTACTATGTATTTCCTATTAATATTTACAAGGATATGTTATAGTAGAATATGCGCTAGAATATTTGGTACTTATTATGATATCAGCTGTTTATAAAGTAACTTGTTTCATTTGCAACTATACAGTGTGTCCGGACGTGGACTAGCGATATTCTAAATACTTAAATATAAACTACAAATACACTCCAAACTTGGGTCCAATACACTTCCCTGCTATGTGGCCGCCATTTTGTTTTTTTGTTGGAATATTATCTATGCGTGTAGAATAAAAATCATATCTCTCGAAGTTTTGGTCTCAAAAATGGCTTATTCGAAAGGCAACTAATATTGTCTACCGTCTACTTACATTAGAAAACAAAGTGCTCACATTTCCATAACTTTTGAAAAATTTGATTCTCGAATAAAAAAGCCAAAAATTATGCAAATCAACAAATAATTGTTAATTACTACAGAAACAACACCAACTACTTTTATTATTTTGTTGCTAGATGACAGATTTTGAGCTAAGCTACAATACAACATAAAATTTACAGCTGTATGTCTAATACTTTATGAATTATTGTTGTACACACACGCTACTAGATATATAATAATTATGACTGAGACTTTATTCTGCTGGTCAAACCACACTTTCACACACAGAATAACTTATATAGATCTTTTTAATTTTCTGAAGCTGGTTTCTTTTGTGGTTAGTTTTCCATTTAGTTTCATTTTAAAATTGCAAGCCTACTAAAAATTAAAAGACTAATCGAGTTATATGTTAACGATACTTCAATCGCATCTTACACAGAACAAGAAACAAATATTTTATTACAGTTGTGTGTGTTATTTTTAATGAAAATGTCTTTTGTTTAGATGTCACGCAATGAGAGATTCCACAGTGACCTCCTGGATAACATAGACCTGTTGGTGACAACCGTAGAACCGTCGTACATATTGCAGCAGCCCATGCAGACTCACATATTTAATAAGAATTTAGCAACGTTCCTTAAGGTAAATGACTTTTACTATTTGCAAATAAGAGCGTGTACCATTATTGAAACGATAATTATAATTTGATACATTTGCCAAAATGCTATATTTCTGCACCTCTAAAACACGCGATGAAGCTATAAACATAAATTAACTAGATAAGGCGAATTATTGTTGTTTTATAGTGCTTACTATATCTAATTCTGTTCTTAAATGCGTCATCATAAACACTGGTCTTGGATAAAACAACTCTCTCCGGTCGTGTCAGATTATCCGTCCCATCGGATCATGAGGGTAAGGGAAACAGAGAGAGCACTTGTGTTTGCGCACATACTTGTGCACTATAATATTATCTCCTGCGCAGATGGCCAGTCTCAGTTAAGATTGGCCGTCGTGACCGAAAATCGATCTGGAGGACATTATTATTATATTTTCATAATCTAGACGATAAATTAGTAGGATAATAATTTAATTTCCTATAACAGTTAATTTAACAAAACGTTCAACTGTGCAACGTATCTCTTTTCAGTCTTGCCTATCGTTTATGGATCGAGGTTTCGTGTTCCGACAAATAAACAAATACCTAGCCAAGTTCAAGGCTTGTGACCCGAAGGCACTATTCGACTTCAAGTTCACATTCCTCCAGACCATTTGTTCCCATGAACACTTTGTACCATTTAATCTGCCATTGCAAGCGAACAAATTATCTAGAGACGGCGATGAAGGTAATACTCAATATTATAATTATGTTTTATATTGTGACGTCTTCATCTTAATGAATGTTACGTTTACACAGATCCTTCGAAACTGAAGCTCAGTGAAGAGTTTTTAATGCGACATTTTCTTGCCGGGACTCTACTGAAACAGGTATCTTTATATTTCGTTATAAAATGTACACGAATAGGGTAGTTGCCTATGTTTGATTTTGTACATTATTTTAAACACCATAGCATATAGAAATCAAAAGAAATCTTTTTGTGCAAACGGTATCGAAATCGGTTGTAAATAAAGGAGTAATCAATATGTTAAATATGAATATAAGAAAACTGATAGTAATATAACTTATTGAATTAATTAATAAAAAATGTGACTCAACGTTGCTATTTCAAGGATATTTTTCTATTATAATTTTAGGAGTATATTTATTATGAAACCTTACTCAAATAAAATAAATACTTTTATTTTAAGCTTGAGCATTATTAATATGTATCCTTATGCACATTATATTATGATTAAGTATTGAATGAATATTAATAAAAAATTATGTTGCTTGCAGGTAGAACAATCTTTACGCGAAGCGCCGTTGAAACGTCGAATGGCTCTAAGTGTGCTGCGCGCGCTGTTGACCAAACACGAACACGATGACCGCTACCGCAGTCGACAGTGCCGCGCTAGACTTGCGTATCTATACTCACCGTGGCTGACTATCGTTCTAGGTAACGAACTTTTATATATCGCACCTGCGGTAAGACAACACCATAAATGTACCCATTTCTTAACAGGTTCCCTGTCCGATGTATCATATATGAACCTTATCATTGATGTTTTATAGTGTCTATCACGGGACAAGAAAAAAGTTAAGTAGAAAGTACATAATAATTTAATAAAAAATATTTAACTCCTGTAAAGATAATGCACAGAATCACAAAAGTATGGGCTTGTTTCATGCTAAAAACAATTACTTAACAGTATGAGCAAAATAATACGCACGGAATAGAAAACATGCATTCAAATGCGTTTCTGTAAAATGCCAAAAGTGCAGTTATGTATTTGTCTGACAAATAGTGGATTAAGAACCTTGCGTTGTGTTCCTACGGTGAGTATAGTTGTCCCTCTCCCTTATTACCTGCTAAGCTATCAGCACGAAACCGGCTGCTGTACCAGCACCTTTCCTTAAGTGTTAGCAGATAGGTTATAATAACCACTTGGACGTGGTTGCCATCAGGGACTCGACACGCCTAATGGCCAGGTTTAGGCAATATATTATATAAACGTATTGTTTTGCTTTTCTAAAATACTTTATAATATATTTTCCAACAGACAATGCACACCGCCTAATAACCAAGACCCTAGCCAGTCCTCTAGTCGAAAATGGTCACGATAAAGTAGACGGGGACGCAACAACGAACCCAGTGCTCAACAGCACTCAGAAGGAAGCGGCGTCAGCCAACAGCACGCCGAGGAGAAACAGACTGACGTTGCACTTCGACCACACGCCTGTCAGAAATTCCGCGCATTTCAAGGAGCCGCCGAATATACAGAGTAATCATAATATGTATGGAAAAGGTGGGTTGAAACTTCGATTTAATATTGTTGTTGCATATGTTTAAGTTATTACGTTTATTCATACAACATCATACCTTTAGAAACAAACTTTCATGTAAATTCTATTAAAATAAGTTGGATGAAATGAAGGTGCAACTAACTATAAGAAAAGTTGACATAATCGATATCTCGCTATCTTATTCGCTCTTGAAAAACAGTCACGATAAAATTTGTTTGTGATGCCTTTTTTATATTTAACAATCCCTAATAACAAATTTAATACACTTTAGATTTAGAGTAACCTTACTTTTTGTTTAAAATAATAAAGAAAGAATTAATCTAATAGCTTTTTGTGAATGTACACTATTAAACTAAATCACAACAACAAATCCTTTGTCCTTTTTTCTGTTGTCATTATACAATCCGATAATTTGTTTTAGATCACACAAACAACATGTCACAAAGCTCTCTAGAATCCGTGTCAACTATGTCTGGCGGTGATTCCCTTCCTAGAAATATGGGTCGCCTAGACCTAAGTGAGATCGGTGACCAGGTCAATAGGTAAGTAATCTTGTTCTTTATCTTGCAAATTTGAACTTAATTGACAAGGAGTTAACGTTTGTTTTTGTGTGTAGGTTTGGTGTGATGTCCGCTGAGGAGGTGCGGGATGTGCTTTTATGTTTCCTATTCGTATTGAAGTATTTGGACGACGATAGACTAGTGGATTGGTGGAAGTCGACGTCGCAAGCGCAGCAGCAATCGTTTTTCAATGTTCTAGAGTAAGTTTATAAATAAGGCAACATTTTTATGCATTCAAATGACTGTATCTTTTAATCCCAATAAACGTTATTATTATTATTATTACATACCTTAACATGTGATTTATTTGATTGGCTGTTGCTGATTCAGTCAGCCAATCACAACAGTTGAGATGCGTTTATCCGTCTGTTAAATAATTGCTGTCATGATCTGTTTCTTAAAAACTGGCTTATGTATGTTGCGGCCTATTATACTGGGGTTACAGTGGCGGCTTAAATTAAATTATAATAAAAATCGAATACCGTTTGGGCCTTAACGCGTAAATCTTGATATCTGTCACTCTTATACAAGTAAAATGCTTTCTTGCACGCAAGGAAGAGCATTTACTTACTATCTTTTAAAATCAAAATATTAACATAACATACCATGCGTGCACACGAAAGTGCCACTAAAACTTCGTCGTCATCTATTAAAAGTAATTAATAAGCTTAAATAAAATAACTTGCTTTTTTATTAAATACCTTTGCACTTTAGCAATTTGCTTCTTTCCAGAATATGCGCAGAGCAATTCCAGTACATTGGCAGGAAGAAAATCCTATCAGAAATGAAAGCCACAACGCCAGACTGCAACGGTAAACCGAAACCGGTTAAAGCTCGCACTTTGCCGGCCAGGATGAGCCCGCCGGACTTCTCCAAAGAACCTCCAATAGTCGTAGAGAATAAAAACAACACTGTGAATAGGGAAAACCTTGTCAATACTTCAGTTACTACTGGTAAGTAGCATTATATCGCGCTGCCGCAGTAATTTATTGTTCTATATCTAAACGATCGATGTCGCTCCTTATAGACCTTTTGTATAATCTCAGACAAACATCTGAATCGTTAGCTGGCTGTTATGATTTGCAATTTCATTTATCAAATCATCACTTATCGCCACTCGAATCTAACAAGATCATAGCAAAATGTTAGCAAGAGCAATTATACTCACTTCATTGGCTTAAGTGTTTTAATATATTATATTAGTACTTATAGCAGTACGTGTTTTAGGACACAGAACAGAAGCAGACACAGAATCTCTTAAAATACGATATATTGGCGGCTTCAATATGCTTACATCTTTCTACGTAGGTAACATATTGCATAGGCAGAATTCATCATTAACATGTAGTACCCTCAGTACCTAGTACCCTACAGTACCCTCTGTGCTATGTCATTATATCAAAAGCACGTACCCAGTGACTAAAACATTATATAACAATCCTTAATTTTTTCATAGAACTAGAAGCGATAGCCGAACATACGGTGCTATCAGCCAGTTGTCTTGCCACAGAAGTGGGTCTCATCATCATAGACCGCACTTGTTTGTTCCTGAAGAATGTGGGAGCCGCCGAAGGCCACGCCGCCAAGCCGTACCTCAAACTGTTACAGTATCCACAGAGTGAAACCTTATACAAACATTTGTTTGCTGCACTGAGAGCCTACATTAATCAGTTTTCGGAGACATTGTTTGAAGGTAAGACAATATGATGTTTATATTTCGCAAAATTATTATTACGAAGAATGTTTTCCAAAAATAAAATAGTGATAAAACTCATCTTCGAATGATTTATATATGTCACCTCGCCACTGCCACTGCGCCGAGTGTTGTAGCTTTGATCCCCATGGGACGAAAATGCATTGTTTAGAGTCTGGGTGTAATTATTGAGTCCGTTGTTCGAATTTTTGTAAAGTCCGCCGCGACACAGGAATTACTCCTAGTTGTTTCTCTCTCTCTCTCTCTCTAATATTACTGAGAATTACTACTCTTGCGGGCCGAGTACATCTGAATGATCACCAATTTAGACCAGCTTGGCGAGTACTGGCTACCTTCGAGGCGACAGACCCGAGACAGTTGTATTTTTTATTTAAAAATAAAAGTACAGGATGCCAATTTTATCATCTGCAACACTTCAGAGTGGTGTAGTATGGGTTTAAAAAACATGTATAAAACTATTTTCGCAATTCTATTGCTAAAGGACATTAGATAACGAAATTAGTATTCATCCCATACAGATACAGGCAACATGCGCATCTAATTGAACATTGATTCGATGCATCTTACTTTTACCCCTATCCGCACGTGAGCTACAGTATGGGTCGTTCCAAATCAATATTAATTGATTGATTAATATTTTAAACGGCATGCAGCAGATACAATAGAAAATCTGTTGTTCACGAACACCTGGCGACAGCGATGGCCCTCCAAGTCTATTTGGATATTGAATTAAGGTGAACTAAAAATAGCCATGCTATTCAAAAAATACCATTTCGATGGTTCCCGGCTAATTTGATCAAAGCGACATTTTGAGAAAGTTACAGGTGAGAAGCATAAAGTTTTGTTTTCCAAAAAAAATCATTAAAGAAATCTATTAAGTGGATTTTAGTAAACTTAATACAGTATTAATATAAATACATACTGCATCTTGCTGAGTTAATATTGCGAATATATAAATATTATTTTCTAAAATAAATGTAGCTTAATTCAATATGCGTTATGTGCTTTATTTTATGGAGTAAAGCAAAATGGCTCAAATGCCTATGGATTGAATAGTGATTGAAAGAAAATTAGTTCAAATGTTTAATCAATATAGAATAAAACAAGACAAAATGGCATATACAACAAACCTCACAATGAATTACCTAATTCAAATGAATCGAAGCAGCATGTCTACAGTCTAGTGCAACTTGATACAGACTACGATCGGTGCTCAACCCCACTCAAGTAAAATTAACTTTTAACTAGAGATAGGTTCTTAGGTCGCAGTTTTAATACAACCGTAATGAGTTATAAAAAAACAATGCAGAAGTATAACTTTGCCTCCAGGTTTTTAAAAAGAGACATTGCAGGGGTGAAGTCGGAGCACATGGGTAGAATTGGCGAGAGGCTTGAGCGTCTTTATTCGGTAATTCGTGCATTCTGGTCTCTTGCCAAAGCCATCGACGGCAATTTCTGCAAGCCATCCTTTCCACCCCTACACATGGGAAATGATTCGTTGACCCACGACGCAAAAGAGGCAAACTCTTTGCGTCCAACTCAACTTTAGATGACAGGGGACAAGAACCGCCTACCATACCGCGGGGTATGCCGAATATCCGGTTCTACTAACACTCAGTACGCTTAGCACTACTATCCCTTGATATCCATAAGTCGAGTGGGGCTGATGCAATCCCTCCTATTGTGTTGAAGATGTGCGCTCCAGAGTTGGCGCCGGTCTTAACGCGACTATTTCAGCTCTCTTACTCATCTGGCGTAGTCCCGACATCATGGAAGGCAGCATTGATCCAACCGATCCTAAAAAAGGCGACCGCTCAAATCCGTCCAACTACAGACCGATAGCTATAACCCCCCTTTTCTCGAAGATAATGGAATCCATTATCAACTGTCAGCTCTTACGGTACCTAGAGGGTCATCAGCTGCTTAGAAACCAGCAGTACGGCTTTCGTAAGGGTCGGTCGGCTGGTGATCTTCTAGTATACCTGACACATCGTTGGGCACAGGCGATCGAGACAAAGGGAGAAGCCTTGGCGGTTAGTTTGGACATAGTGAAGGCCTTCGATCGTGTCTGGCACAAAGTGCTTCTTCAGAAGTTCCCTTCATAGGAGCTTCCCGAGAGATTATGGGGATGAGTCACTAGCTTTTTAGCAGACAGAAGGGTTAAGGACGCAGTCGACGGTGAATGCTCTAACTCCATGTCTGTAAATGCTGGTGTCCCGCAAGGCTGTGTGCTATCGTTCGTGCCTATTCCTCCTCCGTATCAATGACATGTTGCAAATTAGCAGCATTCATTATTAAGTGGACGGCAGCATTCATTATTAAGTGGACGGCAGCACAAACGATGCTCTCTATACCGGCCGCGCTAACATCTCTCGAGAAAACGTCATTGAGAGCCGAAACAAACTTGTGTTTGAAATTGAGGCCTCTTTGAAGAAAGTCTCGGATTGGGGCAGACTTTATTTGGTCCGATTTAAGCCCACAAAGTCACAAGTCTGCGCGTTCTCCGCAAAAATGCTGCCGTTGGTCGTATCTCCTCGTTTTAAAAACATAACCCCATAACTGCCTCAGCATATATTGGAATTCTTGGTGTCACCATATCGAGCAAAGTCCAGTTCCGCGGCCATTTAGAGGGTAAGGCTAAATTAGCTTCGAAAAAGCTTGGCGTGCTCTAATGAGCACGAGAAAACCAGAAAAGAATTGAATTGAGATCGGGACAGTATTTCACGCCGGCCCATCGCCTACTACTTTATAAGGCGCAGGTTCGGCCTCACATGGAATACTGTTCTCATCTTTGGGCAGGGGTACTCCAGTACCAGCTTCTCCCTCTGGACCGCATTCAACGGAGAGCGACTCGAATCATTGACTGCCAGGATGTTTCTAATCGGCTAGACCCCTTAGCGCTACGTAGAGATGTAGCCTCGCTATGCATCTTCTATCGCTTTAACTATGGGGACTGCTTCTAGGAATTGTTCGGTCTGATCCCTGTCGCCTCTTTTCGCCATCGTCCTTTTATTTATTTATTTATTTAAACAACACAAGCTTACAGTGTAACACCAAGGCGCTTATATGTTATGTCAAATTGGGTTTTACAGTATTATTTCATTAAAATACAAATTAATAATATACAAAATAATAGTAGAATACAATTAGCAAGAAAAATTATAATACAGTTAAATGTCAAAAGCTAAATTACATTTTAGAATTAATTAAAACTTATACAATTAGGCATTATTTAAATATGTCATTACGTGGTTACTAAATACATAAGGCTTATCAAAAAATATGTCTGCAACTGGATATTTTTTCAAAAAATCATTTATTAAATCAATGGCTTTTACAGTAGGGCTATTATTAGTTTTTGTAATATGCCAGGATGGCGGGTACACGAGAAGTTGGCGTTTTCGTCTACCACAGCCACGCAGGTAATTGTCAGGCACATAGAAACAAATAGTCTCCAATACCGATGGATTGTCCACTTTGCCAATTAACATCAAATAATAATGTATTATGAGCATATATCTCCGTCTGAGCTCTAGAGTATCAAAGCCAACCATTCCAGAAACAAATATAGAGGGATATAGAAAAGGATAGTATCCATATGTACGTTTATAGAGGTATCTAGCAAATTTACGTTGTATTTTTTCGACCATTAATGTGTACAATTTTTCTTGAGGAGCCCATATAATCGCGTTATATTCCAATTTGCTACGTACATATGCATTATACAGTAATTTTATAACATGAATATTGCTAAAATTTGAGGCATTTCTAATAATAAACCCTAAAGATTTGCTAGCGTCTTTGCCGATTTGTTTAATATGCTCGTGAAAATTCAATTTGTTGTCAAGAGTTAGGCCAAGATCACGTATTGTCGTAACACGTTCAAGAGGAGCACCTGATAATTCGTAAGACATATTAATCGGGTAACGAGACCGAGTGAATGTTATTATTTTACATTTTGAGATGTTAAATGACAATTTGTTTTTCCCACTCCATTTAACTACTGCATCAATGTCAAGCTGTAGTGCTGTACAATCACGTATTTCGGTCACTGTTGTAAACAACTTTAAATCGTCTGCGTACAGCAGACACTCCGCCGTAGAAAGGACACTGGGCAAGTCATTTATCATAATTAGAAATAGGAGAGGTCCTAACGTACTGCCTTGGCTAACTCCTGATCTTGTGTAATATTCATAAGATCTATAGTTTTCCACTTTTACAAATTGCCTACGATCCTTGAGATAATCAGCCATGAATCCCAGAAGCTTCGAACTAAACCCAAGTGATGAGAACTTCATTAGAAGTACATCATTATCGACAAGATCGAAAGCCTTTCGAAAATCGAAATATGCAGCGTCCACTTGACACCCTCTCTTCAACCGCGAACTAATGTAGTCGATAAAGTTAATATGATTACTTAACGTTGATCGTGCAGGGCGAAATCCGTGTTGACAACTGTTCAAATAATTTAGATGGTTGGCAGTACACAACTGTACGCTTTTCCAGAAATGTTCTGCCTCGCACAACAAAGCTGTGGAATGAACTGTCGGCTGCGATATTACCGGACCAATATGACCTTCAAAGGTTTAAGAAAAGAGCCGTTTTAAAAAGGCGGCAACGCTGTTGTGTCTCTAGTGCTGCGGGTGTCCATCGGCGGCGGTAATCGCTTACCATCAGGCGATCCTTCGGCTCGTTTGCCTCCTATCCCATAAAAAATAATATGCGAGATGATTCAAGCGACTCATTTCAACATTCTGGTGTAGAGTAAATTGACTCAAACGACACAAGCCAGTATTTCAGATGAAGGCTAATCGAGTTAATGCGCATTACGTAGTAAATCCATCATAGGCAAAACAATTCAACCGACTAATCCAGAAAAACCAAAATAAGCTCTTTTGTGTCAGTTGATACCACGGTACAAACGCCAAAAAAATGCTCATAAAAATTTAAACTCAGTTCAAACGACGCAGAAAATTTGCCGATTCCAAATATGTATATTACTTTTTCGCAAAAACCGTCGCTTGGATTAAATAGTCGGGGAACCGTCGATTTGCATATGGAATTAATATTGATAGTTGAGAATTTAAGAAAACTGCGAGAGCACCTTCCTCGGCGGCGCAGTGATAGTGCATAGCAGGATGCGAATGCTACGTATAAGATGTCTGGCAAAGTGTTATTAGAATTCTCCGGCGCCAAATTCACAGTACATAGTAGAACTATGTCTGAAACTGTGACTGATACCAGCAATACGTACCCCCTTTACGTGGGACCTTAAACCATTGCTAACAAAATGCAGGTGTAACCCAACCCCTTCGGCCGCTTTTTTTTTTTTTTTTTTTTACGTGGGGGAATGCTATGACGCATATCCCTCCGCGGGGGCGGGCGAAGGGATTATGTCGGAATCGCCGGGGTAAAATAAAGATGTTAAAAAAAAGATAATGTACCTCCCGGAATACCGACTAAACCTACCACGGTGTTCCTCGACACAACCACTATCGACGGGGCCGCGCGAATCGCTTTCGCATGCGGTCGCGACCCCGCCAAGGTTACGGCCCGCCGTATGAAACGGCAGGCCACTACACAAAAGACCTACCCAAAGGTACTTACTTCATGAAAACCCTACTGTCTCCCCCCCAGGGGGAAGACGGACTCGACACAGAGGCGCGCGTGGGAACACGCACGCCGCCTCTCGGACCTGGTGCTGAACGGATGGCGGGCAGGCCCACAAAGCCCGCCACCCCCAGGTCAAACCTCAGGGTGGCTGGAGGTCATCTCGCGCCCTCCGGCGCCCGGCTCTGCGGTTGGGGAGAGGGTTTAAACGCTACCTCTCCCGCTCCGCCGCCTCCTTGATGGCAATCACTTCCTCGCAAAAGGAGGCGACGGCGTTCCACGACCTCTCACTCCGGACCATAGACTGAACTACGGCCGGGAGCGAGAGGGCAACCGATCCGACTGCCGCGATCAAATCACGACGCTGCGATGCCCAGGCGGGGCAAACCGCCAAAGTGTGCAGCGCCGTGTCCTCAATAACGTCGCGGCAGTCGCCGCAGTGGTGACAACCGGGCGTCTCTTGCCGGCGTATACGACACAGGAACCGGCCAAAACAACCGTGGCCAGTCAGAACCTGTGTCAGCCGGAAGGTGAGGGCGCCATGCCGCCTCTCCAGCCACTCCTCAAACACGGGACTTACCGCCACGATCGTGGCGTGCCCGAACCCCTTCGGCCGCTACGGCAACTAAACGCAACCAGTTGCAAATAAAGATATTTACTATTTCTTGACAACTATGTAGTTGCGATCGACGAATATATTTACCTGATATGTAACGAGTTGCCGTTAGTAGTTCCGCCGTAGTTTTCTGAAAAGTTCTACTTGCGATCGAAGTGTATATAATCTTATTACGCAATCAGTTACCAACTATTTTAATTGCTATTGGTGGCTGACAAACCAGCAGCCTGTTATGAAGCGTTAATTTATGCTTATGAAAAGTTTTCTTGATATCACACAAGCAATTTGAAAGCAACATAACTAAGCCGCTGCCTACATAGGTAGCACCCAAATACATTTCTTTGGTGAAAACAGTTGTGTACTTGTGTCGTCAAGCTTGTTTACCGACGAGAGCAAAGTTCTGAAAGTAAACTAAGAGTTCCCGCACATGGAGCCGCTAGTCGCGGCCACAAAACGCGACCACTAGTAGCTCAGTCAAGCTACTACACGCAGCCATCAATCGCAGCCGCTAGTGGCTTAGTGGCGGCCACCAGTCGCCGCTACTTTTGGCTAAAAAACTTTAGTATAAAAACATCTACGTCGAAATTCGGTTGCGTGCATGCAGCAAGACTGATCTGTGTTGGTGGGAATGCGGACGCCGAGAAGAAGCCGGCTACTGTGGTCGAGTGTGCGAGCGACAAAACGCGGCCACAAGTAGCGAGCTCGGGTGACTCCCGCAGCTTGTGGCTCAAGCGCGGTCACTCGAACGTTCGGTTTGCGCCGATACTATACAAAATGTTTGGAAAAGCTCGTCCGCAGCTTGTGGTCGCGTCTAGTGGCCGCAACTAGTGGCTCAATGTGCGGACGGCCTAAAACTGCTGACTTGTTATGATCTTTTCCACTTCCCGAGTTTTGTGTACGTTGAGTGTGCTAGCATCTTTTTATAAGTTTTTGTTTAAAGGGGATCCTGATGAACTAAAGAGTTCATGAGGATCCCCGGGGAATCGGGCTAGGAGATCCTGGTGGACAATATGCAAATAACAGTTACCGTAGCGTATTTATACAGATCAGTTTTAATACTATTAAATTTTGTTATATCACCGAGGAATTCAAAAGCATCGTCCTTTAACGTGCTAACAACGTAGTCGTATTGTTTCTGTACTGAAGAAAATTATTTCTGCTTGTCTGCCTGAAGGTGCCATTTTTTTATATAATGTTACCTTCATAGTCATATTTGCAATTGTTTTCGTTTCCCTGTAGTAGTGTAGTAGTTATTAATTTGAAAAACTACATTAAAATAATCCACGATGGTGTACATATTTCAGAGATAGCATGGGACTTCATAAACAACTAATAATGCTTTATTTTTAGATGCTTGTAAACTAGATTGTCCGTTGGTATCTCGGTAGGAAACTTTTAAACATCGACTTTTCTCAATGTCAGTTATTATAAAAATAAATTACCTAGATCGCATTTTTACCGTTTCTGTTAACTGTAACAGAAAACTGTAAATAATGCGATCTAATGTTAAACAATAATAACTCTTCAATCGAACATTGGTTGCGTTGGCGGCGAAAGTATTCTTCGATAGTAGCTGGTTGCATATTGGAAAAAAACCCAAAGAGAGGCCACACAATTTTTTTATTTACTGACGAGTTTTTTAGCAATGTTTTAACAGGCAGAATGACCGAGTTTATGCTGAAAGCTCTATAGAAGCTTCCCTATTAGTCAGCAGAGTTTGGTGGGGTGTTAGCTATCGAGGAGTGACTGAGCCATAATTTTGTGGAAAAGGTGTCAAAACATCGGCACAAGTGTATCAAGATACGATTCTTGAGAAGGTGGTTAAGCCTCTTAAGAACACCATGTTCCATAACAAAGAATGGTCCTTTCAGCAAGACTCGGCACCGGATCATAAAACTCGATCCAGCCAAGTATGGTTGAAAACGAACGTTCGGACTTCATCAGATCTGAAGACTGGCCGTCATGTAGTCCCGATCTTAATCCGCTGAATGATTTATGGTCAGTTTTAGAGAGTATGGCACGCTCTAAACGCTATGATTATTTGGAGTCCCTAAAACAATCCATAAGATTGGCAGTGAAGAATTTTCCCATGGAGAGAATGCGTGTTTCTATTGATAACTGGCCTCAACGTTTACAGGACTCTATTAAAGCCAATGGAGATCATTTTGAATTAGCTCCATATATTTTTAATGTTATTATATTAATGTATAAACTAACACATGTTACAGTAATAAATGTTTTGTGCAATATAAAAAAGATTTTTCCTTGTAACAATATTTATGGCTATATATATTATTTAAGAGAGAGTAGAGTTAAATATTATCATCTTTTTAAATACAAAATGTTTTTTAAATTGTTTTTTTGTGACGATCTCGTGCGATACCGTGCTTTCTTTTGCCCTTATCCCGCACGTCTGTAACCTCCATGGTGCGCTAAAGCACTCAGTACGTAGTAGGGTAAATAAGTTGTCATGGTTGTACAGGTGGCAGCTTAGTGTGCGGAGGTGTGGTGCGCGCGGTTGTTCGTCTGTGCGAGGCGCGTGCGGCTTGGCTTCGGCGCGAGGCGGCCGCCGCGCTGTACCTGCTCATGCGCGCCAACTTCCAGCACGGCGCCGGCGGCGACCTCACCAGGGTGCACCTGCAGGTACACACCACACCTCACACCTCACACTCCATACGCATTGCACCCGCTACTAAATACTTTCAAACACAACAAAAAAAATACCGTCTTTAATATACAATTGCATTAGCATTTTGATTGTATAAAATGCTAAACTTCATAAATTGATACCGGTTTCCTTTCTATTCCTAAACCGGATAATGCAATATTATCTTAAAGAAATATTCTTAGTTTGCAAATCAGCAATTTGAATAAATTACAATGTTATGTCATAGGTTATTATGGCTGTATCGAAACTTCTCGACAACTCGACCGCGCTGAACTGCAAACGTTTCCAAGAGTCTCTCTCGGTGATCAATTGCTTTGCTACTGGCGATAAGGCGATGAAAGGCACTGGTGAGTAACATATTTTACTATTGAAATTAAACAATATACGGATTTTGTCGCGTTGTTTATTTTAAAACACTTTTATTACATAATTTTAATACTCTAACACTATTTTTATACTATTATTGAACTTTACTGAATTTAAGAGTTACGAGCCCGTTCGCCCCTCAAGTTTCGCTCCCTAGTAGGTATTTGTTAGGTTTCTTCTTAAATCCACCTAAAAATAGGAGCTCCGCAAAGCGGGGCTCAGTCTTTCTACGAAAGGGGCTAAAGTCAAGGGGCGTACGGGCGCGTAGCCAATTTAAGCAATCTAAATTTGCCCTTTACCCCGACGTTTCGGTCGCTTTACTGCAGTCATGTTCACGGGGAGACTAGATGATAGTTATCTCAATGCTCTGAAGTGTTCCTAGTTATATCAAAGTACCCGAACATAATTCAATCTTTGGTGTTTCTCTTTACGCAGAATGAGCTCATAGTATCATGAAGTCTAGCTGTGGTTTCGGTTTTTGTACTATTTATTTTCTTGTCGTGAAATTAGAAATTTTATTCGTTTAAACGTGTTCTATTGTGTCGCAATAAGTTTTATGAAGTACACAAATGATAAACAGGTGAGTGAACTATTACAACAATGTCTGGGGTGAATATTTCCGAATAAATTTATTGAATACCAAGGTGACTAATCGATACATTCCTTGTAAAAAGCAATAAGTAGGGCAAATAATATAAGAATTTTTAACAGATTAGGATAGTAAATAGACATTGCAGACTACATAATAGCTAAACGAACAGTCGTCTTAGTGAAAGTAACACATTATTTCTGAACACAATTTATACATTTCCTATTGCTTTGTTCAACGATAAGATACGCCTTCGTTTATTAAAGAATGAGAATCATGCTGGTGAAGTTATGATGTTCGTTTAAAGTCAGTGTCTGTATCGCAGGATTATCGAGTGAAGTGGCCGAACTGATGCGGCGCGTGCGCACAGTGGTGGGTGCGCGCGCGCGACTCGCCGGCGTGGGGGGAGTCGGCGCGTCAGGTAAATATTCTAATTATTCGCTTTATTTTTGAAATTTTTGTTGCTAAGTGTCATGACTGGCCTGACTACTTTTTTGGTGAATTTTTGTTTTTGTATATTTTAACTTTATAGTAACTCCAAATTTGACCTCTGAAGATTTACTTTATAATCCAACAACGGTACTATCTCATAGTTTTATCCACGTTTATGATTACTCTTCCGCTGCCGTGGCTCGAAGCGTGATGTTATATAGCTTACGTTACTTCTGGTTAAAGTAGCTTTCTAACATTGATAGAACTATTAAAATTGGTGCAGGAGTATCACAGTTTATTCATAACAAACACAAATCTGTTTTATTTTTATCTGACTGCGTCAGAACGAGGTTAATGTTTTTCAAACGTATGTGTATGTATGTATGTACCTATGTGGTTATGTATGTCCGTTTCTTTTGCACGCCCTACAACCCAAACGGCTGGACGGTTTTTGACATATGAGGTGTCGTTGAATTAATCAGAATTGTGGTAGTGACATAGGCTATATAAATTTTCTAAATGGCGCCCGCAAATGGTGAAAAAAGGGGAAGGATGTTTGTTTTTTGTCTTACTTTAGCAATATGGGTATCAAATGAAAGATCGTGAAAAGAACCTTTCAAAAATATATATGTCATATCACGTTTATATTACTGTTTTAACACAAATTCTCCAAAAGCGTACTAATTATATATCGGGACGCCCGAAGTATCATTTTCTAGCAAGAATCTATTCAAGTCAGGAACTCAGGAATTACATTGCCTGTACTTAGTTATATATTAAAATAAAACTCGGTTAACAAAACTAAAAAGTCTGAAATAAAATTATTATTATAAAAACAAAAACCCGACTGCTTAAAAGTAATGAACTGAAAAGAGAAAAACAAGTATCATCGGTTTTTTGTTTTTATAATAATAATTTTATTAATTAATTATTAATGTAGATAGAATGAACAATATATGGTATCTTTCATTACTAAAAAGACAGAGAAGAGAATGATCCCTGTTGTCATCGCAGGAGCGGGCAGCGTGCACCTGGCGGAGTTGCAGCACGCGCTGGCCGCGTCGTGCCGCGCCACGCCGCGCCTGCGCCACGCCTGGCTCGCCACTCTGGCAGAACACAACGCGCGCCAAGCCGATCATGATGAGGTACCGGACATTTTATGCGTTTCACTGCTTGCTGACGAATCGGTAGTCAATGCGACTGTTCTGCTTGACGTCTCGGGTCCGATTCCCGGGTCCAGCGAAGTGATATTGGGTTTATCTGTTAAAAGATTCTCAGCAGTGACACTGAGACTAGAACAGTGTCCAATAGGTTGAAGTGGTTTGAATGTTTTCGACTAGATCATTCTTTATAGTTAAAATCCATTTCAAAAACACAAATATTGTGGCTTTGGTAGTACAAATAATTTATTTTAAATACTTATGAATGTAACAAATCTCAGGAATTTTTTATATAACACGACATATTGAAATTAAAACGACATAATTCGTATCTATAATATGAATTTGGGCAATAAATAGATAATTGTTAATAACAGAATGACTTGGTATATCATCGTATACACGTTCTAAATATGGATTTCCGGTTTCGCCAATTATCGTCACTTATTTCAACGCTAGGTTATCTTACATGATAGAAAACAAACTATTTATTAGCTAAATTTGATAACATTTTAACAGGCCATGTGCTGTCAATTGCACATCGCAGCTCTTATAGCGGAATACCTAAAACTTCGAGGCACACAAACCTGGGGAGCCGATGAGTTCACCGAGATATCTCTGAACATACCTCGCGACGAGACCGGCATGAAGATCGACGAGGGTAAGTCAAACACAGATAGCATGATAACAATAATATACTTTATTATCAGCGTCACAAAGTCCATTTTCAAGTAATAACCACAGCCTAATCCGTCGTTTTAACAAACAATAAATACATTTATGTACTTAGATACTATTTACTTTAATAAGTATTGTAGGTAAATTAACTATGTGTCAGGAACAAGTCCACAGTCTTTATTATAATTATGTGACACTATATATTTGGTTAGGTCTTGGAATGTGTCGAGGGGGCAAAATGCGTTGCACCCCGGCACTTCCATAAGACGGGGCTCAGCCGAGTCGTCGTCCCAATAGTATATCTGAAATACAACATATTATACATCTAGTATATCATCTATAAAATTGCTTCATAGGTCTAGTTAATACTCGTAAACGGGTCTCATATATAAGTGAGGAGCCTACAATTGTTATATGCTTTGGTTGCAGTCATTTGGGGTTTATATCATTGTTTTTAATAAAAACTAGCAGCAGCTTTCGTAAGAGCCATAGGATATTACATAATTTCTAAACTCCGAATTAAATATGCTATCACAGGTTATTTTTGACTGAATGGTAATTTCAGGTATTAATGCGTTCAAATACACAAACAATCTCTACAACTTTACAAAATATAATAGATAAAAGTTCGGATTAACCTATTACATCCGAATTGGGTTCATGCCTGTCAATGGCATTAATATTAGATATGTCTTATTTAATATCAAGAACTTGCGGTAACGCATAAAGTGTAAAGTGGCAAAACGGTCTTGAAATCTAAGGTACAATGTTAACTTGCTACATCTATGTTTAGCAAAATAAAACATACCTAGCTATTATTTGTGGTGGCAATTGAATACATATAATTTTCATCGATTATTCTTTATCAAGCAATATTGGCATTATCTTATTTAATTGCATATGAGATCACCTACTACTGTTAATAATTTACAAGTTAGATCAGCATTGGCTTATGTGTACACGAATGTGAAATTGTACTGCTTGTCTTTTAGTAGTTTAACTTTAGACATCCTTTATTTTACGTCTTTGATGCTTTCCAGTGTGATCAAGAAACTTTCTTTACCTCATGTATTCTGACTGAGACCATGGCAAATAATTTTCAAATGATCGAAATAATTTTATACAATTGTATATAAAATAAAGCGTACTAACATGAACGGCAACGGTCCGCTGCCGGCCAGACACAATTGTTTTTCAGTTATGTCTGGCATCCTAGTAAATGACAGATTTAATCTAAAAACCTTGTTGAATTACAAGCGACAAGATATTAAAGCTATTATAATACATACGGTTTGCATTAACGCCTGATCACCAATTATCAGAGGTGAAATAAGTTAAACAATCGTAATGATCGCGACCCTATCAATAAATGATAGTGTGTAATACAGTCTCATCTATAGAATGGGACCCACTAACAATGTATATCAAAACTGTTATTGTAATAGTATAGCATGATTTTTGACCTTTTGACCCTGCGCTATATAGATCTCATTGATCAACATCGACATCGTACGATCGACAAACGGTGTCAACTGCACTTTGTCCATCGTACGATATTGTTTAACTTCCTTTATGCAATCTATGTTCTACTTTATAAGTATAAATGGTAAATTTATTATACCCAGGTTTACCCACAGTCAACGCCACTAATAAGGGTACAATTTATCGTATTAGCCAATTCAGATTCCGAGCTCGAATGTTGACAAAAACTAAACCAATCTGGCTTTATTAAGCGGTCTTGTGATTCGCCTATCTATCACGTATTATTAAATGAAGTGCCATAATAATATTATGACACGGCACTGTCCATAAGAGCGCTGTATATTCCATACAGCAGACAAAGCATTAATAACATGTATACCTTAAAACCAAACCGCTGTCCGTCAGCCAGGGCCTTCTGTTCCTTACTGTTCTGCGGCGATGGTCGTCTCTCGTGTAACTCGAACAGTAGCGCCGCCCCGGGGTCGGGCAGGCGAGGCGGGGGCGCTACGCATGCGGCTAACAGCGCCGCCACCGACACCGGGGTACCGGTGCGAACGACCAGACGTAGTTGCGACTGCCCCGCACCGTTACTCGCGGCTTCCTTTATAATTTGTTGTAATAAAGCTCCTAGAAAATTAAATATAATATCAGCCCTGTATTAAACTGTCCCATTGCTGGGCACGGGCTTCTTCACAGTGTGAAGAAGGGTTAGGTTATAGTCCAGCACGCTGGCCCAGTGTCAGACTTTACATATCTTCTATAACATTATGAAGAACTCTCAGACATGCAGGTTTCCTCACGATGTTTTCCTTACTTACTAGAGATTACTTTCATTATCAGGTTAAATTATTTGCATAATCTATACATATAAAATGCTTTGTCCTGAATGACTGATTAACGGATCAACGCACAGCCTAAACCGCTGATCGTAGAGACCTGAAACTTGGAAGATGTGTTCTTTGTATGACGTAGGCATCCGATAAGAAAGGATTTTTCGAAATTCTATCCCTAAAGGGGTTTAAAGGAGGGCAAACCATGTATGGGACAACGTGATTCCTTGGTCCAACCTACTTTAAATTTTGCATAAACATTCTTTAACAGAATTGAAGGAAGACGTGTTTAATATTTTATTGAAATTTATCCCCAACGGAGTTAAAAACGGATAGAAAATTATTTTGGGGATGATTTGATTTTCCTTAACCGTCAAAGCGAGCAATAGCTAACTATCTAATATGCACATAACTTCGAAAAGAACGAGATGCGCGCCTGAGAATTGAACTCGAGACTTCTGCGGGGCAGTCCAACGGTCTCCCACTAGGCTATCGCTGCTTACATTACATGAAATTATAGCACTTTTAAATCATTCTTCTGTACAATAGCGAGAACGATTAGGAAGATTTGTTAAGACCAGAGTTTGAATAATTAAACCTAGTAGCGTGGTGGTCAAAATTCGACAGTAGTACATTAAATGAAATAAAATATGATTATTACTTTTTAAATTTGGGCTTACTGCACTCTCTTGCTATTTAAACTTAACTAACACTTAACTTGTCTAACCTTACACTCCAGCGTGCATGTTCAGAAACAGGTAACAAGTTTTGTCTTCACGTATTATGTATAACTATACTTTATCTTTCTCAATACCGATGCTCGTTTCTAGGCATGACGTTTGAGTATTATATTTTATTGCTATTATTAATTTTAATGTCAAGGATTCAAATCTGGTTCGTAAGACATGTTAATTAAATATGTTGTTACCTCCGCTAAGTTTCCTCAACAAGTTGTTATGAAACATCATCGAATACTCCAGCCTGGCAACATCCATTAGTTTTCTTTTGACGTGCTTTGCCCATTTTGGGTTCGCTACTTTGATGTCATCCTGCAACCATACAAATTGTTATGATATAATTAAACAGATTGCATATGCACTTATGACATAATTTTCATCTACAAATCCTCTGTAGGATATTGATTTTATTGTAGCTGTAGCTCTTTGTCAGTATTATCTGAGGAAAACTGCTTCAAATAAGATTATCCTGTATGGACATAAGATGCAGATTAGATAATATTGTAAAAAGGTTATATAATACTACAGGGTATATACGATTGCATATCCGAACTTTAGTTTGAAAAAGATCTTACTTTCATTATCAGGTTTAATTATTTGCGTAATCTACACATATAAAATGCTTTGTCCTGAATGACTGACTGACGGATCAATGCACAGCCTGAATCGCTGATCGTAGAGACCTGAAACTTGGAGGGTATGTTGTTTGTATGACGTAGGCATCCGATAAGAAAGGATTAGGACCTCTAAAGGGGTTAAAAAGGAAGGCAAAGAGTGTATGAGACAACGTGATTCCTTGGTCCAATCTACTTCAAATTTTACATAGACATTCTTTAACAGAGTTGAAGGAAGAAGTGTTTCGTATTTTATCGAAATTCATCCCCTAACAGTGTTAAAAAGGGGTAGAAAGTTGTTTTGGGGGTGATTTGCTTCGAAGTTGATATCAATACTCCGGGTCCGGCCTCGCCGGTTGCTCGTCTTGCTACCTGCTCCTACGCCCGGCCCGGCCGCCGCCAGTGCCACGGGCGCGGCCAGTCGATAGAACACTTCACCGCAGAGCGCATGTCGCTCGGGCTTCCGCTGGAGAATACCAATTTTGTAATAGTCGTTTATGACGCCTAGCTGTACCAAAAACCTGTGTAAATGTTTAATCTGTGCTATTGTTATTCAATAAACTTTTTGTGATCTATCCTTTCGTTCTTATTCTCCTTCATGGATTTTTGAATGAAAAACTTACAGACCTTAGAAAAGGACATAGGTTACCTTTTGTTGTAAAAAAGGGTATAAAGGCATTAAGCAAACATTTGTTCCAGTGATTTTGAAATTTCGACCTACATGGGGATGAAATAGGCGACGAAAGTTCGTATGAAAGCCCAAACAAATCTGTTTATTTTTACAATATATATATTTATCGGCAACATTGTATAATTAGTAAAAATGCCGTTTTAATATATACCCGTCGCGCGAACGCGGGACACTACAAGCGCTATACGCAATGAACGATGCGCCGGCGGCGTCGCAGCGCGATGTAGTGAGGGGAATATGTAACATTAGCAAAAGCGGTGAGCGCGGAAAAATGTTGCAGCAGTGTAAGCTGTTGATTTGGGATGAATGTACGATGTCTCACAAAAGAGCAATCGAGGCACTATACCGCACCATGAAAGATGTCAGGAGCTACCAGGGTATCATGGGAGGGATGGTGGTACTTTTAGCTGGTGACTTTAGACAGACCGGTAGTTTAGTTAGTAATAACCGGCAGGTTATTACTAGGGGTACGCCGGCAGAGGAAATAAATGCATGTTTGAAGGCGGCTGTATGTACACGTAAAAAGTTTTGTCTGACTACAAATATGCGACTACAACTACATAACGATTCTCACCCAGGGCAATATGCGGCTGCTGTTCTAAAAGTTGGCGAAGATTCTATGCTAACAGATAGTAACGGCATGATTAGTAATTATGTCAAATTGTCCATAACACAGATGAATTAAATAATATATAATGTCTATCCAGATCTACAAATAAGTATGGACAATCGAGAATGGTTGTGTGACAGGTTAATTTTGGCGCCGACAAATGAGACAGTAGGCCAGATAATCGAATAAATTATGTCAGAAGTTTAGGGAGATGTTTTTGTGTACTTTTCAGTAGACAATACTATGGACACTGAACAAGTGACATCGTACCCTACAGAGTTTCTTTATGTTTAGCATAGGATGGAAAAACAAAAACGTAGTTTATAAAAATATGTTAAAATAAGGTATTTTGGTAGTAAACCACAGCATTTATATAAGTATTAATTGCAAAAAAAGTTTAAATAGTTAAAAATGCTGCCCATAGCTACTATTTCACGCGGACGAAGTCGCGGGCAAAAGCTAGTATATCTAATAACTAAATAAATGAAGGGTTTGGCCGTGACTATCTAGTATATAGGTAGCTATTATTGCATTTATAATATTTGCCCAATACTAAGTATGATAATCAATAACGAGATATAGTGTCTTCTCAATGTTGTTAAGGCTGTCAAGAACTGCTTAATGCTAAAACGGGCCAAGTAGGAATTAATTAATTATAACCCTCCTTCCTTCCCCACGTCACCAAAAGTAAGCAAAGATCATACCCTTCCTCTTATACTTACGTAAGCATTGGTATTATTTCACAAAATTTCGGTAAATTTCCTAACATCATTTTCGCTTTCGAGCATAGACAAGTAGGGTTGCTACATATGTATGTTTAATGTAAAGTCTATTAAATTTACTAAAAGTATACGAAAAGTGAATAAATAAATATTGCTGTATCATTGTATTGTAATTGCTATATCAACCATCTCACCCTCTATGTCATTAAAAATAAGCAAAAATGTCATCAAAGATAAGCTTAGCAAAACTCCAAATTTACTTGAACGACCCCAAACCATATAAAATACAAAACGAACACATTATAAATCTACTATAAGACGAAAAATGTGTTCGTTTTGTATGTAGCAGATCTATTAAAGGATTGTATAAAAATGTACTTGTTAAAGCTGCACTATTCCTGAGTAAGATACGTTTCATATTATTACACAGTGTGTAGATATAATAAACTCTGTCTGGTCCATTAAGGGCTTGTTTCTCTCTTAATAAACATACTAAGAAAAATAACAAAAAATATCTATATCATCGTAAACGTCTTCATAATATTTTAAGTACTGTCGAACAGCATTTTACCCTTAAATTACTGAAATTTCGCTCAGTCTAGCAACACTCCACTTACTTGACAAGGACACGAAGCGTGGCATACTTTTGGCGGCATTTTTTTAAGGCGTAGGTAGGTAGGCATAGCGTGGCGCAGCATCGGTAAACCTTTATAAACTTTAGTGATACCTAGGTATTATGATTAATAAGTTGTCGGTGTTGCCATGGGTAATCTATTAATATATTATTTTAAATAAATTAAATTTACTGGGGTAATTTTATTGATCGATTTTTATAAAAGGATTTCGCTTACGTACTCATAATAACCTACTATATAACACCTTTAAGGATCGGACAGGATTTATTATACACACTGTATAACGAACCCGCGGGTCGGAGATGTAAAAGAATTGCCATCGTCAACACACGTTTGAAGTTTATTTAATATGCAAAGCACTGGTACCTACACGCTTCTTAATGTTAAACTCTTTAGATCTTCGACGCATTAATTACAAAACGTGCCGGTCCTTAAATAATTATGCAATTTATTATTAAATATGCAAACGCACCGCAGATAAATTATAAGACATACGCTAATATAAATGACAGATTCTCGTTAAATGACGTCTTTTAAGTCAAGTGTCATTTCTTACTGAGAATTCCTAAACTCACGTCTTTGTGTCCTCAAAGGTGTAGGCATGTTTACACCCAGATTTATCCAGCTATGTTTTAGGTCTAATGTAATTGAGAGGCGAATCTATTACTGTACAGTACGTAGATAATTACCTAACAGAAAAACCCACTTTGCCCGAACCTCACTATTGCACGTAAACTCATGCCACGGATCCATCGAGATGGACTTTGAAATCAAATTCCTACAGTTACCGGTTTCCGGTAGGCTAATCAACGACGTGTCAAAATCAAACAAATATCAAGTGATTTGATTGGCTGTTGCTAATTCGTCATCCAATCACAACTGACATGTGTTTAAACATCTGTTAACTAAATGTTGTGTTGATCTACCTCTCATAAATAGGGGTTCTGTATGTAAATGACTGTCAAATCGTGGACATACCGAGCTATTGTAGTGCCATTATTGTCAGGCCATATGACGCAACAGGCCCTCTAACTGGTCTGCGCTACGGGTATATCTATAGATAGTAAACTAATAAATTGTCATAGAACTCATCTTTTGACTATATATATCAAACAAACCAATTTAATAATTCGATTCAATTCATGATTTACACATTTCATAAATCGATAGAACATTAGTTTCTATATATAACGATATTAACAATTTATTACGAATTTATAATACAGAATTATCATAACTACTGTCCAAATGATCGCATCGCCCCTACGATTGCATTGATGATGATCTGTGATCAGGTATAACCTAGTACAGGCGTCCAAAGTAATGTATCTTATTTTAAGTATTTTTAAGACCTATTGTTATTCATATTTGTGCCAACTTAAACTTAATAATAATTAATAATTAATTGATTCTTATTATTTTATAGCACACATGGAGGATATGTTTCAGCGAACCAATAAAAATTTCTACCAGCCTGAATGCCCTTAGAGTCTCTATTTTTTATTGCCATCGACTTACCGGATCGTAAGCGCTATCCGCGTCTCATGGGTGATAACTGTGTACTGTTTGTATTTCAGAATTCACTTTTTCTTTGCATTATGGCAAGACAATACACTCAAACCACAGCTTATCATAAATGCGAGTAAGAAACACTACAAATGGCTACTCAGCCATTTGATCTAAACACAAACTGGATAGGTTACTATCAGAATAACATTATGTATGGTCATAATGTTACTCTGCACTGGGGAATCAGGGTGCTTTCGTTAGTGCTAATTACCCTAACAGCTAGTACTAGCTAGTTGAAATAACAGTGAATAAGCTTACATGAAAAATAACACCATACCTGTATTAAAAATAGATTATTGAGATAGTAAGCCTCCTGCGGCGTGCTGAAGTTCGTGTTGGTCATCTGCGCAATCTTGTGGAACAGGTCTCGGTACGGCAGCAGTAATCCTTCGTCTATGAATGCTTTTAGTATCCTTTGCTTCTCTTGTGTGTACCGCGGACAGTTCTCTTCGTAAAGTAACTGGAATGGAAAGAGAAATGATATTCTAACATCCTACTCATATTGTTTGTTACTCGATAAAGCCTAAATTGTCCTGTTCCTCGAACCGGTAAACGGCTTTTAATGAAATCCTAATATATGGGTTATCCAACAAATTAGCCGGAGAATAGCTTCTAAACAACAAATTTAAAAAGAAACATATTTTCCATGTAATTATAACTACGTATAGGCATCCAATAACTAAAATACAATATATTTTCAAATTCCGTCCATAATTATGATAGAAAACCGTCAACTAGCCTCTTATATAATAAAAAATAAAGTTTTGCTTGAAGTAAATATGATTAAGACCATTCTAACACCAAGTTTCTGCAAGGATGTATCAAAATCATTCTCATGTTAAGTTGATCGGTAATTTGATATACTATAGTAATAGACGGTGAATCATCAAGGCTGACATACGTAACCGCCTGTTATAAAATTTTTGTGTTGGTCTACCTTTCAGAACCCGGAGGGTAGGTGTGAGGTTGAAACATAATTAAAATATAACTCACATAGTCGTTATATCTCTGTGGGTACTTATAAGGCACAGGTTGCCATTCGAGTGTATCGTTCCACGCCTGCTCCGGCGACGGAGGCCACAGGCCCGCCGCTATCAACAGAGCTGTCATCTTGCTTAAGTCTGTGTCTGACGATATCACGATACTGTTTTCTAGTAAAAAAAAAGCAAATATTTAACTTTATACAGGTTTCCTTTGTAGAAAGGGATGCTAGGGATGACATTTTCAAACATGACATTAGTAATTAATGCCTATGATCAAATTACATTAATATTTACGAAATCATGCCAAACTCCGAGCTGATACGGCAATATTTTAATACTTTACTTAATCATATGTTTTCTTAATTTTATAACCGAACCTAAAATGCCACGATCAATACATATTCTCGCTTACAATTACTAGATTAGAGAGAGAGATTAAATTAGAAAACATAAATAATAAATTTAGTTACCGTTCTGGTAGTAAGGTCCCAAAAATTCGTCATACCTCTTCCTAAGTAATGCGCCCATTTCAAATGTCAACATCTTACCCTCCTGAAAAAGAATAAGAAATGAAAACACCAGTACGTTTTTACTATATTAAGGTCTGCTCCCCTCGTGAATGCTTTTCTATTAGAGTTGTATGACGTGTTACAAGTAATAAATCATTATTAGTGGCTGACGGCAATCTGCGTCTCTGCCGACACCTCGTTCCCGTTTAGAGAAGTCCGCGACCTTCGGGTATCGGGACTCCCTCCCGCATACAGACCGGGAAGTAAACACTTCGTTATAGAATCATACGTGTAGCGCTGTCCTTCTGACCTGACCCTATCGACAGTTCCGGAGTGTCAGTGTCACGGCCCCGACAAACAGACATTACGTCGTTTAACATCCTTTATTATCGAATGCAAATCTAATTTAGAAATGTTTATGTGTATTTTATTGCCTAACATCGCTCTAGCTTGCTCTAACGCCTCTTACAAGTTATGAATGATTGAAACGATTAATTTGTGCACAAAATCGAGTTGCAGTTAATGTTTATGTAAGAGATGGCCTACAAGGACGACGTAACAAGTGCTCTTTTGTTACTGGCATCAGTATTGTCAACACGGGATGGAGGAGCGCCACCGCGTATGAGTAATCTAATGCAGAATCACCATTGACTGCGAGCGAGAGCCACGTTATGTTTTGTGTTTACGTCAGAAGCCATTCGTTACGGCCGTCGAACACATAATTTAATGTATCGAGGAACTACGCCAAAAGGTCCTATTGTTAAAAATTATGGCTCTTGTGGTTCCCATGGGCTTTCAGTGTAATGGAATGTTAATAAAAAATATCTATGCAATGTCCACGCTATTAGAATTGTATGTGAACGCCGAGCATCCTAAAATTTTACTTTAAGTTTCTATATATAATACGTAAACATGCGCAAAAGCTAGTTTCAGTCCCTGCACGTGTCCCAGCACCTCCTAATTTTACATAGATAGGTACACTGAAATAAATGAAGTAGTCACATTCGTTAAAATTACGCATCATGAACAAAATAATATAAATAAAAAATTAGAAAGATAAACTATTTTGGTTCATCTGGGATCGGCGATTTTTACTCTGGTCTTTCCCATTTTACATGGTAACCCGCATATTTCTATAGGTATGATATCGAATGCTTAAATGGATTATGACCATATCCTGGTCCGTTCAGAGAAAATCCCCGCGTTAAGAATAAACGTTTTGCTAATAAACTAGATTTGGATTTGTCTTACGTTAGTCATAGCGCCAGCTCCATAGGGCGCAAACACATGGTCTGGTGGAGAAGTTCCCAGCATGGCCAGCTCCTGCTCACTAGGGGTGCGTTCCCCATGTGACATTAGCTGCAAATACATTCAAAACCTTAACACGAGAGCTTATTTTTATAAAAGATTTATTTTTTAATTTTCGGTCTGTCTTTGCCCGCGCCCTCGATAGCAACTTTTTATTGTTACATTCTTCTAGCTATGTTACCTTCAATATTGAATTCTAAAATGTGCCTTTATCTGAATTACACCCAGTTTCAGAAAGGCTAATGAACGACATGTCAAATTCAAGGTATTTGATTGAATTGAATTCAATCAGCCATTCACAGGAGATGACATGCATTTGACCGTCTGGCAAAAATGTTTGATCTGTCCTTCAGATACTAGGGGCTAGGGTCATTGAATGAATTGGGATTTTGACAGTATCCATGTAGGACTTCTGTAAAATTAATTCTTTAGCTCATATAAAACGTATTTTGATTTCATTAACACTTAATACTTTCTCAATTATAAGATGTTTATATAGTTATTAACGTTCGGTACTAAGCAGATTGTTTAATATTAATGAATGAAACATTAATGCTGTATAAATCTATAAAATAATGTACCTACTTACCACATGGACTTGTCGCAGTACAGTCACTTCCACCGTTGTGTCCTTCATCAGTATCACTGCTACGAGGGCTACGACGAATTAAATAAAAACACATTCATAAAGCATTACGAATTATAGGAATAATGCCAATCAAATAAAAGTACAAGTATAATTTATTTTCTCAGCAATGAAAGTGATGTTAATCCAATTATCTGAGTTAATATTCATTAACTCAGATAATTGAATAGACTACTCCTTTACAGTTTAGGTTTAAGTAAACAAAAAGATAATTTACCCAATCCTACTGCAAATGTGAGATAGTAATAATCTATTTTTAGACTAGACCACATTGCGCGTTACTTATATTCCCGATAGATACAGGCATGTACACTAGTGTTAATAGTAGCCAAGACTGCTATGGACTGCAGGGAACCGGGTGTCAACGCGCCCTAGTAAGCAATCTACCGAAGCTGCGTCATTTACCTTCAGGATATTCATTTCTCATATAGCTCAAATTTTATTTCAACCGGAGAGAGAGCTCAAGGGGATTTCAAAGAAGAATGGTCCACTTCCAGAACGAAGTTGACCATTCCTCCCCTTTGAACTCCGCCTGAGCTTTCGGGTTCCTTCAACGCATACAATATTAAGCTTAGATAGTCGATGTGGTGTGAATGTCTAGAACTAATGTTATGCTTTGTATAATAAAGTTATGTATTCATATTGTTGTGGATAGTACTTACCGGCGATGAGCGAGATGCCCACCAACACACCGAGGCAGCAGCAGGTGTGTTCTGTGCGCATGCCCGTCGCCGGTGACGCATCTGCCACGATGTTGGTTGGCTCCTCCTCGCGACCGCCCTCTCTCCTGCGCAAACGCACCTTAGAGTTAATCGCCAACTCCTTGAATATTTACACTATACACTAGTTACGTTCATTATATATCATACTGTACGACGTACAATAGAAAGGTGAATATGATTCAGAGAAAATAATTCTCTATTTTTATATTTTGCACTCATATGTGTTTGTCTAATTAGCCTTTTTCGTCTTTAATAAGCTGATCTGGCTGTTATGAGTTATGCCTCTGTATGCAATAGAGTTTGATCTCGTGGCGTGACTGTGCAGCAAAAAAATATGTGTTTCTAATGATTTGGAATTATATTAACTACCAACTTGTTGCCAAAGGCTGCAATTGACAAAAACATCCGCTTTATTGAATGAGGTCTCAAAATGTCACTCACATTTTCCTTCGACGGGTCTGCAGCTCTACATTGTAATCTGATGTTGATTGTGTTTAAAACACTATGGTAAACCCATAATAATTTTCGATGCTTATTATTTGCAATTGAAACACGAGATGATAGCGGCAGAAATAGCATCCAGTGGTGTATGTCCGAGAGGTACGTTAGAGCGGTGCGAGGCAGGAAGCGCACGGCGCGCGAGGCGGAGTCCCACTGAGATCCGCACGGGACGCTTTGCGAGATTCACGGTCGCGGCGACCTGTGCTCAGATGATTGACTTTGTCCAATCGATTGTACAACGGTGCCTATTTATTTACATGTGCGTGCCCGCATCGTCCGATGTTAAGTATGTTGACAGTTTGTCTGCGCCCTTGTTATCCCAGTTTCAATGGTAAACATCGTATAACATGATTTATCGCCCATACGACCTCTGTTAAAGCTGTATTTAGTCTAATTATTACTATGAGTGATTTGAATACTAGGTAGGAAGTCAATTGAATGATATATACAAAACGCTGGTATACATGAACAGCATATGTATATGATAGTATCATTCTGCATGAGGGTGCTTTGATTCGTCTGATAGTGTGAATTAAAAGATTGCGGCGCACTGTCGTGCGAACGTATAATGCCTTCCGCCTGCCCTATCCTGGTGGGGAGCTGAGCGCTGAAAGACTATTTTCCTATAACGACCTTACATTCTTTCGCCTTATTGCTAGTCGCCAGCATCAACAAGTTTCCATGTTTATACCACTTTTGCAAGATATAATAGATATGTTACTGGTTAACGTTTCGAAATAAATATTAAAATTCGTATGTACGGCCATACCACATTTCTATAGGTTAAATATCTACTATGTTAGAATATATTTGATTAACACGAAATATTTAACGATTACTTACTTGATACATAGTATACTAGTTAGCTGCACCATCTGTACCTCAATGAATTCTTTGTTCACCTAATTAAAATTCACTATTATCTTTATATAATTCGTGTGATGTACACATCTCGGTTAGAGATAAGACATGAATAAGATGCTGAAGAGAACGTAGTAATTGTATGACAGACGAGCTGTTGTGAGTGATTATATCTAATCAAAATGTAATTGCACATTGCTGTGGTAGGACGTTTCATGTTTTTAGTGAATGCGTCCGTCTCTTCTGTGTCAATATTATTTTAACTATATTTTTATGGTAACGTTTAAATAGTATTTCTACATTCATTAGTGATAATCACGCAGACATATAAAAACACAAATCTTAGGGCTGTGACTAGTATTTGATAAAATGTAATCTTGAAATATAAATATGTGTGTTAGTCAGGTTGAGTTGATAACGTTTCTGTAAAAGATTTATGGATCGCACGTTGGATTTCATTGTGCTCGGTGTATTAATATTTGAGTATGTATAAGGATACATACTTGAATATTAATACATCCAGCACTATGAAATCCAACGTGCGATTAAACTATGATTGTTAAGACGGGCTAGTCACTTATCTGATGTAAGTACATATAGTAGGTAGTAAGTAGTCTTATATTATGTAAGTAACATCAGTCAATTCCAACATATGCACGCAATGACGGAATTTCAGTGTATTAGAACACACTATCGTCGCGTGTTGAATCTTGTTTGTAAACTAAAATAAAATTAATGAGTTAGGTTAGGACCTTTACAAATACATATAGACATCGTTTAAAAACTATATTCTTTTGAATTCAAATTCTACTTATTTTTTCCTATAAAGACTAAACTAGACTTCCTATTTGAGCTAAAGCCATGCTTTCCACCTACGCTTTTTCCAGAATGTAATGATCTAAGATGAGTTAAGAACGACTTTCTTGTCGGTCGCTTACTTATAATCAATCCGTCGTCGCCTTAATCCAATTGTCACTTATAATTATAAATTTAAATCTCACCACAAACTTTAGGTCTTTTTAAAATGTACTTATTGAAAGATCTTCCTAATAAAAGATTTTAGTAGAACAGCATGTATAGTCGAGTTCGATACCGTATTGACATTACAGTCAAATTACAATGTACCATCTAACTTTTTTTTATATATATGTTTTGAGCCTGAATATGTCAACATATTAACGAACTAAACTTTAGGTGCCACTGGGCTTTCATCTTATTACCTGGAGATATCATTCTAGCTTCTATATATCCTTTAAGCGTTAGCAAAATAAAACAACAGCAATTTAATTCACAGCCACTTTAATCAACTTGACTATACTAAAGTTTATTTTATATTATTATTATAATTATTTATAACTTATATCCTTAGCTTATTATAGCGGCGTTTTGCATTGTTCGTAAAACTCTTCTTTACTCCACACGATGTCTTGCATAAGTGCGACGAACTTGTCGTAGTCGCAGACTAACTGGTCTCCGCAGCCATTAATCGGCATTTCCACCCCCGGCCCACCGGCGTCGCGAGCATATATAGCCTATAAATAATAGAAAATAATGGGTATATGTATCTATTACTGAAATGGAGTATATTGAAGAATCGAAGGAGATAATTTTAAATCCTTAGACTCTTCAGAAGATTGGAAGAGTAGGACTTCCGTTCGCAGGTCATACATTGTAGCCATCTATTCTAGAACTTTAACCTAAGCAAGAAAATAGGTCGGCTACGAAAATAAATAGCAGATAAAATGCGAGGTGTACCTGTTCTAATAGAAAACATTCGATAGATCGTTATAAAATATACTAATTCTTTACATTTGGTATAAGTTTACGAAAGTTAGTTCTGTTCGCATATATAATACAACTAGATTTTGTCCGCGGCTTCGCTCACGTACCTAAATGTAGATTAGGTTATGTTAGTAACAGTACTTTTTTCTGGATACCTAAAAGTTGTTCTCCCTTGTATCCCTGACAAAGTGTATGCAAAATTTCATGATAATCGGTCCAGTAGTTAAGGCTTGAAAGCGTAAGAAACAAACATACAAACTCACTTTCGCATTTATAATATTAGTTAGGATTATGGTGTCCGACCACCATAATTATATTATCCCGACAGTTCTAAGGTTTTTAACTCTTGTGTTGGTCAGAAACTTATCTAATTTTACCGCTTTACCCTAAACAATCCAAATTCCAACAACTTAATCATGCTCAGGCCTCACATGGCCAAGAGCGAAATCAATTAGTGAAGTCAGTCTCAGTCCTGTTACTGAGATTTCCTGTCAGTACAAGGACTGTGTTCGAACCGAGGTTTAGTATCTCGCCTAACTATCTCCCCAGACATCGGCAGAACGACAGTTGCTATTAGCTCCATCGCTTCGCCACTTAACTTACGACGTGACATATATATCAGATCATATCTGACAGACAGGAGTGTCTTCCTCCAGGTTCGAGGCGAGGTTTGGCGGCGGCCCATGTCATGCGGTGTCCCGCAGGGATCGGTTCTTGGTTCGCTCCTGTGGGACATGGGGTACGACTGGGCCCTACGAGGTGCCCTACCTCCCGGGCTGAGCGTCATCGCTACGCTGACGACACCTTGTCACAGGCGTCCAGGAGGCGGCCCGTTTGGCCACCGTAGAGGTTTCCCAGGTGGTCGTGCGTATCGAGGCGCTGTGTTTACGGGTGACTCCACCCCGCGGCGCCTCGATAATGGTGGGCTCAACGCGCGTTTCCGTCCAGGCCCACATAAAGTAGGTACCTGGGTCTGGTCCTGGACGGAAGGTGGCGCTTCGACGAGTACTTCAGACAGCTCTTCCCGAAGCTTCACGTCACTGCGCCCGCCCTTTGGCGGCTATTGCCAAACTTCGGCGGACCCGGTATCGGTTGCCGGCGACTCTACACGGGGGTTATCCGGTTAAAGGCGCTTTCCGGCGTACCGGTGTGGGCGGACTCCCTGACCGCTCAGTGTAAGACTCTTGCGGAGACCGCAGAGAGTCGTAGCGGTCAGGATAATACGTGGATACCGCACGGTGTCGGCCGACGCAGCTTGCGCGTTGGCCGGGTCACCCCCGTGGGATTTGGAGGCTGAAGTGCTCGCCGAAGTGTTCGCAGTGAGTGAGGCGATACGGGAGGAGGCAGGTTGTCCCCTACCGGTGGAGATTGAGCGCGCGCGAAATCGAGCCCTCCAGGGCATGATAGGAAGGTGGAAGGTGCGGCTGGAGATGCCACTGGCCGGTTTCAGAACCGTTGGGGCCCTCCAGCCGGTGTTGGAGCGGTGGGCAGGATGGCAGCATGGGAAGAGTCCCATGCTGCCGTCCTGCCCACCGCCATCCTTCCGGCTGGTGCAGGTATTGTCGTCAGGCCATGGTTGCTTTGGCAAATACCTGCACAAGGTTGCTAGAAGGGAGTCCCATCTGTCACCACTGCGAGTGTGAGGAGGACACGGCGCAGCACACGCTCGAGCAATGTCCTGCTTGGGCGGTGCAGCGTCGCAAACTCCAGAACGTATTGGGTTTGGACCTCTCGCTGCCGGCTGTGACCAGAGCCATGGTCGACAACGAGAGGAAGTGGGTAGCGGTAGCATCCTTCTGCGAGGACGTCATCTCGCAGAAGGAGGCGGCGGAGCGGATCTGTGAAGAAAATATCCTGGTGGATCCGTGTCGCCGCCGGCGTACCGGGCGGCACAGGAGCGCGTATTATGCCGCCGTAGTAAAGGTCGCGGATGGGAGATCGGGAATCTCCTGCCCGCCAACCATTGAGTCGGAGCGACGCCTTCTGTCGTGCCGGGGCGTCGCCCAGGAGTCGTTCAGCCGCAGTGTCGCCCGCAGACCTTCTCCTTTTCTGCATTGGGCCCTACTGGGTGGATCCCTGATGTAGTCATAGTTCCAGTGACTCAACCACCTCACAAAGCAGCGAGGTAGTACACCGTGGTGGTTTTAGTCGGTAGGCCCGAAGTCTCGGGAGAGCCCGACATTGCTCTCTCGCCTCCTCTTGTGGCGAGGGGGTAGGCGTAGGGAGCATTTCCCAAAATTAAAAAAATAATGAGGTGAATAAGCAATGTCAGAATGTATAAGCAAAAGCGAGACGTAGCGGGGATATCTCACTATCTTCCTCACACAGCTACGGCTAAATAGGGTAACGTCACATTCTGTATCGTGCATCCTTTTTCTGACAAATGACAACTACCGCTACTACCAGATTTAAAATTCATGTACCTTATTTAATATTGAGTACAAAAAAAATATCAACAACACTATTGCCTATTTTGCCTTTATAAGTCACAGTTTATAATTACACTGTGTATTTAAACTATATGTTCAACCCAGTTTGTTGCCTTATTTAAACATTAGTCCAAGGGGTAGGCTTTTGCCCAGCAGTGGGACATATAAAAAGCTGATAAAAAGTATTTGATCTTATTAGATATACATACCTTATACATCTCAAAACAAATTGCATTAATTACGTACAGTGACTGCGTGTAGCTTATCCTGGGTGAATACCCATACAATACAACTACTTCAGACAATATATAGGCATTACTAATTACTATATATGCATGCTCTTTCAATCGTAGACGTTATTAACTTACGTTTGTTACTTCTAACTATCACAATTAGTTAAAGAAATATATAGAAAAGATTACCAGTCATTATTCAGTTAAAATATTTTTCTAACCTAATGTCTTATATTCAGCCGTGGAAAGAGATCTTGCTCCACTATTGCTTTAAAGAACTGTACAATAGTATTAAAAAGCATTCCAGCTTTTATGCTGCTGTCAAAGAATTCAAAGACCCTGGTCATAAAAAACTTAATTTGAATGTAACGATAAGCACAATTCAAATATTGTCATTCAGTATAAAGGAGTGTATTTACTTAATCATATTTATATCATTCTTGCAATCTTTTTAGAGGTAGTGACTATTTAAATTCATGATACATTTTAAGTGACATTTATCTATAACGTATAAGATAAGAGCATGTCTAGACACCAATATTATTTTATTATTATACTTACTCCCAAAGTATTAGTTACGAGCCCCCTAGTAGGTATTTATTAGGTTTCTTCTTAAATCTACCTAAAAATAGGAGGCTTAGCGGGTTCCGTCTTTCTATGAAAGGAGCGAAAGTCAAGCGTACAGACTCGTAGCCAAGAATTTTATATTCTGAAGGTTTAAGCAAAGATAAACACGTATCTCACTACTTATGTAACAAAAGGACATCTACCAAGAAACAGCTATTGACTTCGTAATATGTAATTGTTTCCTTAAGGAAATAAACTAACGACATATTCGAAGAAGGGCGCTTGACTGATTTCAGTTGTCACCACATAAAAAATGTTAAAATGCCTAACCTTATTGATTATTTAGATAGTATTTATGTTATGTGTTTGATAGTATTTAATTTACCTTTAAACTGAATTGAATTCTACAGCGTTTAAACCTTTTTTTAACCATAGCTTAGCAAGAAAGAATATTGACTCGTTTTCATTTGAATAGAATAATATACCATATAATCATAGCATCTAATTATGTAGATTTATGTGCTTGTCGACAATTTGCGACAATAAGATAACTCATTCCATCATATTTATTCACATCAAATTCTTTAGAAACTCGACAGTGTAACAAAATTCAAGGCGTTTTTCATATATGACGTGATTTCTATTCAATACTCTATTATTACAGGTTAGTTATGGTCTTTTGTTGCTATATACGTATATACAAAGACATGTGTTTGTATTTTCTTGGTTTTGTTTTTACCTCTGTTGTACACGTGCTTTTACCGAACACACCGTCTGCGTATGAGCTATATGAAATGTGTGTGGCGACAGCAAACATGTTAACTACACTGCTTATGGTATAACGTTCTCATATAGCAAACGCTAAAGAGGCTGCTGTACCTCTAGTGCCAACACACCATCGGCAAAAAGGATATAAATACATATGTATGTTGTACCAAAACTCATGATGATAATCCTCGTAAAGGTAAGCAAATTCGTGTCCGAAACAGAGACGGCAATAAGCCGCTCACCACTCGCGAGTAAAAGAGTGACCAACAATAACCTGCCGACTTCACTAAGGATAACTAAGTACCCAGTGCATACCGTTGACTTCTGTTCTCCTTCTTCTTAGTGTCAATGGTTATTGTGTGAACATATATTATTTGCATAATATTCGGCCATTCTAATTGCGTTAGGAGTTACCGCACAAAGCTCAGATATTGTGCAAGTGCTCAGGCAACAAGGACATACTAACAAATGTGCCATTGTCTGCTCCAGCTCACTACACACACACATCACACACTTCTGTCCTAAAATCGCTAGACCGCATTAGCCGCGCGCGAGAAAGATCGGCCAATGCTCTTCGAGTAGTAAAGACTTGTTGGTTAAAGCAATAATGTATCTCGACTAGGGTAGTTCTGCTCTCTTACAGTATGTCGATTGAAAGTTTGTTCGGTGATGCCCAATCTCCCTAACTTCGTACTAACTTTCCTTCCCTTTTCTTTTTCTTTTATCTTCAGGTAGCCTATGGAATCTACTTAACGCAAGGCAGCGAGACTGTGCTTGTTTACCTCTTGTGTGGTTTTAGGTAGGCCGTGGCGTGGTTGTGTTTCCTTGGAATTGCTTCTATAGTTTTAAGAAATCACCACCAATTTACACACAAATCCGCAACGAAACCGCAACATCATGCAGTTTTTGAATAATCGTATCCTTAAAAGCACTGCGGGTATTGCCGATCTTACAGTATTCCAGGCCTAAAGGGGAACACGTAGTACCTTAGTAGTATTAATAGACGTTACTTAAAATTACTTACAGTTATTCCGTATTTGTCATTCAATATATTTCTTCTAAGCTGTAATGAGAACGTGGCTCCAAAGTTCGGTTGATGTGCCTTGAACACTCTTGCCGCGGCCATCAATGCAGCCACGTTGTTTTCGTGCGCGGAAAATAGATACAACTTAGGTTCTACAGTTCCATTTGCGATGGCACTTTCCGTCGCATTCAGAATAAATTGCATCATCACTCCTAAAATCGTTAAAATAAATGTTAGTTTATTTCTATACATTACATAGGAAAAATAAGACTGATACATGCATAATACGATATTTCCATGCTAGGGAGGTCATCTAATAGACCTGATTTCCTTGCACGAGGACATATTATTATAAACATAATGACAATAGTTATCCTTAGTTATCGGTGTTTAATAATTCACGGGAACCCAGTCATCTAATATTGACAAGTCTCATCAAACATCTGATCGTTTACTGTATCTCATTGCATCATGAAATCATAAATTCATAAATTGTTACTGGATTGTTACTGGTAGAATAAAATGGCGTGACATCTAGGCAGCATGCTTAGACTTGGATATGATTTACATTTTACCCACAATAAGTGCTAATGGTGACAAAATAAGGAAGCTTTTGCATTACAGAGATACTAGAAGCCTGTAACGATAGTAATGAAAACCTTAATAGAGTGATGGGATCTCAAATGACATGGCCGTACCCGATGCATATTTAATCAGCTCGGCATTATAAAATTCTATGGCATATTCGATTTTAGTCACATCTTTTATTTGTGGCATCACTTCCATAGCCCACTTAGGCGGTGTTTCTCCGACATTATTCTGCAACAAATAGTTATATATAGTTAGTTCCATAACACTAAAACAATTTTTTTAACTACGATACAGATAATATATAAGCTTACCAGTGTTTGGAACAAGTTGTCTAAAAAGAACACATCTTCTGGTTTCGTGATATTGGTGCCAGTTTTTTCACTCAGGTAACTTAACAGACCCTTGTATGGTTCTATCCACTTTTTAACCTCTGGCTTCTCATACATTTTGTCACGTAGTTGGAGATATTTTGGACAATTGTACCAGTACAAAAGCTTAAAACAAAAATATTATTGAATTACATTTTTCTCAAAACACTTAGTCTATAGATTTCTTCTATATCAGAATAATTATATGTCGGTTTGCGTTGTTTCCCTAAGTAGATTCTTCATCATAACACTTACATATTTGTTTAGGTGGTTGTTACCCTCACCTTTCTCAATTTATATGCATATCTTATACCAAAAACATAGTAACGTGTACCTGATTTAATTCCTGAGTCGACATTTAGGCCCTGGGCTGGTTATTGGATTTCTATGATAGAATTTACAATGCATGCATGTATGTAGCAATATGTATATAATGATATTATTATCAGCCCTGTATATTGCAGTCTCATCGCTAGGCACGGGCCTCTTCTCACTGTGAAAGTGGTTAGATCATAGACCACAACGCTGACCCAGTGTGTGCTGGCAGACTTCACATATCTTCGAGAACATTATGAAGAACTCTCAGACATGCAGGTTTCCTTACGATGTTATCCTTCACCGTTATAGTAAGCGATAATTAACTATTCAATACGCACTTTACATAGGTAGGAAATAATAATGAAGCCTACCTAACTTTTTGAGAATACAACGTCTATCTATTTTATGTCACAAAAGAGTACTGGTATAGTAGGAACGTACAAACTTAAACACGTCAACAATTACACACATTTATCGTTATCAATTAGTACAAGCTATTACAGAAGATTTCTGTAATCGTTGACATGTCGAGTAGCTGTTACCGTGTACTTTCTTTCTTCGCACGACTTATCCAGGTTCATGCCCTGTGTCACGAAGGAGTTTACAAACATACAATCAACAGACACAAAGTAAACCTAGGCTCGAATCTATTATTTATGGATCACACAATAATTGTTCAAACATAAGGGATTATTTTGATGGCTTACAGAACCTTAAAAAAAAGTTATTTGTGATATATTAATTATAAACCGGCTGTGTCGTTAACATAGAATAATTTAAATAAATAATAAGCAGTGTGGTTAGTTTGTATAATTACTGTAATATGGGCAATCCAAACGTCATAGCACTCATAGCATTCGATTTTAACGATTGTTTTATGCGATTTTAACGACGAATGCTGTAATATTGAAATCTTTAGTGTATGTATACTGTATATATAATACAGCGTCTCTATTATTTATCGCTGAGGATTAGGCACCTATGGCACACCATAAACACATTCTCCATTTAATATAGATAAGAATTCAAGCACAGAAACAAACCATGTATTGCTTCTGAGTAGTACGTAACTTAATGACTCTCTAAAACTTGCTATATCGGAGCATCGAATCTGATACTTTAGGATAGCTTGATAATATGTCGAAAGGTTGTACCTTTGAGTTAAGTGAATTGACCAGCGATGTAATGGAAACAGGTAAATAATTTGTACCATTACTAATTATAGTTGCACCGCTAATTTAAAATTTTTTAGTTTATCGGATGAATGTAATTATATTATTTAATATAATTAAAACATTAGTTTCACACTAAAATAGTTATATAATATATTTTAAAAATATATAACGTGTATTTAAAATTACGTATTTCAACAATTGTTTCGCAAGTGAAGATGCGAAGGGAAAACATTGCTTCGAGGAATGTAATAACATGGAGTGTCACACTATAAGTTGTTTTACTTTATATAATGTATTACTCACATCATCCTCGGCGTAAGGCGGTGTGTTATAAGGAATGGGTTGCCAATCAAGATTAGGGTTCCACTTCTGAGCAGCCTGGGGTGGGTACATAGCTGACAGAGCCGTCAGCACCGTCATTTGAGTCCTCGCGTAGTCCGTAGTCCGAATTGCAATCTCATCAGGTAAGTACAATCGCGAGATGAACCCATCGTAAAGCTTTCTTAGATATTTGCCAACCAAGTAGCTACGCTGTTTGCCTTTCTGTAGATAAATAATTGAATTAAAAATACGTACATATATGTAACCTCTTCATCGACGAAGTCCTTGCATTTTTTCAGGCGTTATAATTTAGCAACGTAAACATACATTCTGGTATTATTGTACGTAGTACGTAATTATGCTACTTTTAGCGGATTTTACTGCTGTTTGTCTAATCTCAACATCAAATTACACGGAGCACTCCGTAGCGCTAAAGATAGACACATATGGCGAATCATCGTCAGAATACTATAATTACTGCAGGGCAAAAAAAGGTTCTTAATAATGAGAATAATCGCTTCAAGGGAGGAACATAGCTGTTTATTTCGTTCGTAACTTTTTATCTATACCTACTCTTTGAATGATTCGCGTACTTTTCAGGACCCTTAATTACGAGGATACCAAGGTGTTGACTGTTTCTGTGATTCAAAGTGCGAATTTATAATAAATAACTTAAAATCAATTAATTGTTGATGTTTATACATGCGCAGAATTAATTTAAAGTGTGCAGAAGTATTGCTGTTTTTAGCGGCGAATAAGCTTCGAGACAAAAAAAAACTTAATTAACCAATTACGATAATAAACCACGAAAAATCAGTTAAATGTAGCGTAATTTTGACAAAATTAATGGTTTGATAAAAGAACATGTAACATGAACATGAACATTTTACTGACCAATCAAATTCGAGTGATTAATTAATTCAATGATCTTTGGGTCATAAACTTGTCTGGTATGATAACTAGCAAAAACGACTCGAACTAGACCTAATTTGTCGCTTAACAGACGTATAATACTCTATCGCTTGACAAAGACGAAAACCTGGGGTCAGTGTTTGACCTTGCAGCATCCTTCGATTGCGATGCACACAAAAAACAAGTTCACACAATACGTATCATGGAGTTTAATCAAGTTGATGTGTGGTGTATGTACAGGGTATAACTGACAAATGTTTATTAAATCCAATAAGTGGCCAAACGCAGTTGTCCCGGAGTGCTTGTGTCCTTAAGGCGTTTCAAATACTATTTTCTGACATGTTTTCGCCAATAAAATATAATTTTTATGAAAATAAATATTATTAAAAGATATCTAAAATAGTAATGCTACAACTAATGTGAGTCAAGATTCAAACTCTCATGCAAGTAAAGAATAATCGTGTTATATAGAAAATACACAATGTGATTTAAATTTCCAATTTTAACGTATTATCGTCATTAATTTGCACGTGCGTATCTCGTTTTACGTATTTAGACTATGTAGCTCTAATAGGAGAGCATTTGCAAATAGATACTTAGTGGATTGTTTAAAATTAAAGATCGAACGTTTCTATGTTACTGAATTAATAAGTTATCTATTAATTGTATCGATGGTTAATCCTCCGGAAAGTTTTACTGCACGTTTATTGACTTATTTATATGGCTACGAACAACACAGGTCGCGTGGAGTAGTAATTTTATGACATTAGCTACTCTTCTTAACTCGTCTAATGTTTCAATGTTGCTCAAGGAGATCTATCCTTTAAATTTGATATCGAATTAGTATAAACTTACATTTGTAAGAGCCTTTTTTCCGTAGGGGAAGTATATGTTCGGATTTAAAGGATGCTCAGGTGAATATAACACCAACTCTTCGTCGTCAGGTGTGCGGTCGCCATGGCGGAATATCTGTTAATCATGTTTTATGATATATTATTATAGTGTTATGTAGCAATAAAACATCTGTTAGATACTAAGAGCCTATGATAGTATGCACTACAGTTACTTTACTACTGAAAAAGATTTAAAGTCTTTGTTCTCAACACTCGTAAACAGCTTTAATATTTAGATCATGGAGAAGGAAAATTCAGTTAATGCTACTAACATAAAACACGTGTCATTGTAAAGACATTCGTATGATGACCAGCGTTTTATCGAATGAATGAGATAGGAAGTTGGGGGCACGTATAGCAGTAGTGACCGGTTGAACGGTTGAATAACAAGAAATCGTACCGCAAAGGCGAGCACCAGCTCGGTGTTGGCCAGGCCATTGTCTGTCGCGTCATTGCTGGGCTGCACCACGCGGCTGGCCGGCGCCTCCTCCCCGCACACCGCCACCGTCCCCACTAACATAATCAACACTAGCACCAACCCCATTTTTCAATTGTAATTTCCCGCCTAACCGACAGAGCGGTCTCTTATCGGCGGTACGTACGCGCGATCGCGAGCAGTTTTCGACTGCAATACACAGAGCCTCTGCTCCATTTATATACAGATACATAGAATTATATATCAAGAGGGCCGCCACACAGCACTGCTTCAATAGCTGTGCAAATCTATAACAACGTCATCTTTCGTTAGATGATTATTAATGTAAAAAATCCGCGTTGCACTTTTTATTTAAATATTATGCACAATACCAAGTATTTATACAATATAAATAAATATTTCGTGTATAGAAATGCTACACAATGAACTGATTACTTTATAAAAAACACAGAGACTGTCTATAAACATTTCGGGTTCGATATTTTTTTATAAACATACAGAACATTATAATTTTTTTTAACCAAGGCGTACCGTTTTAGCGTCACGTTCATTGATGTTCGTATCAATTCTAATATTTGTTTTTGTATTTTCTTCTATGCAGATAAATTAAGTAGTCGTTATCAAGATAAAGTCTAGTCACATATTATTATGTAGGTAACAAATGCTTCGTAAAACTCGTAAAATATAAGGATATTGTGTAACAAATGTTCGTACATTACTGTCGTATAAACAAAAGAATACTCGGATAGCCTTAGAAAAATTATCGTGATGTCCTTAAAATATACTTCGAACGACTTTGTGTTGACTGTACCTAATTATATATTTACACATTATTAATACTTTGTTGTTTTTTGTTGTTTTTTATGTCGGGCAACATGCTCATATATACATACGTAAATAAACCAGTTTACCACTCTACAGAATCATCTTCAACAAATTAAATATGATTTGTGTGAACAGTTGGGATCAGGTATTTAAATAAAAAGAAAATATTATGCAAAGGTGTCCAAATTTAGTTATGTTATTAGGTTTCATTAAAAATACTTATAAATCTCAAAAGTTTGCAGATTACACCTTCATTGTCATCCATTTCTTGACATAAGTATTTCTTTTTATAATTTGCCATACAGAAATTATTCAATTATTAAAATTCAGAAACTTCATTTTATATTCTCTTTTTAATAATAATGTATTATTTGTTTTATGGGGTATTTTCCTATTACGTTAGAAAATATCCAGCCCTTTAGGGGGCTCACATGGGTCCAATAAGCAAAAGAGTATATACATTTTTGTATAAATAGTCTTTCTCTAAGCAGTTTACCATTAGGATAAACTCTTTCTATAAAATGTGTGTTTAATTGATCTTATCAGCACAGATTAATAAAAAACTCATCATACTATGAAGTTTTAGATTTGGTAATAAAATGCCATTTAGAGTAAAATGTTTAACCGGTTTGTTTTAAAAATTAAGTGATACCATTTTGAGCCGTCATTCTAAATATATAAACATATTTCATAACAATGTTAAAAATAATGCAGAATATGTAAAAACTATCACTAGTTATGTTATTTCAAAAGCGTTTTATTAACATACATATTTTTGATGATTTTAGTAATGATTCTTGTAATATTTGAACAGATACACGCTACACAATTTGGGCACGACTTAAAATGTAGTTCATGGAATATTAAATATTTAAGTTATCAATTTATAACTTTACAAATAACAATAACAATTTACCTAGTATTACGGGCTGGATTTCTGCACAAATAAATAATAATTGTTATATCTATAATAAAAGTAAAATGGACGTTTGAAGATTAATCCATTTATTAAAGCAATAAAAATCCTGACATTTTTAGAACCGTACTTTTTGAGATTTGGCCGTTTTGCGAATCGAACAAACTATTTTAGAAAAAAGACATACTTACTGCAGATTGGACATTTTTCAAATCAATCATACTACCGCGTCAAAACCTCATGCGGTACACTTGGCTGAAGCGAAAGGTGGTTGACCTCATATTCAGACGTAAATTAGGACAGGTTTATGTCTAACAGTGGACTCCCATGCCATACATTAGATACCTTTTTGTATAATATCTGATAGGTTGACAGATCGCTCCTTGCAATAATATGTAAAATCTTATAAAACTCATTGTTTTGAATTATTGTAATTACATCATCGATGTTTAAACTATAATCACTAGCCGCTACTAACTTGATAACACAATACAGGTTTGTATGTTATCGTATATCTATCTATATTAAGTTTTGCACGGGTTAACATTTTACAGTTAAAATGTTGTTGCTATATTTTCTAGCCTTTTTATGAAACTTACACATTTTACCATGTAAATTATATTACTAGATAAATTAGTCTCAATCTATACTAATATTATAAACCTGTAGTTTGTTTGGTTGAACGCGTTAATCTCAGGAACTACAGGTTGGAATTGAAAAATTATTTTAGTGATGGATAGCCTATTTATCGAGGAAGGTTATAGGCTTTATAACATCACGCTACGACCCATGGGGCGGCGCAGTAACTATAAACGCGGGTGACACCACGGGCGCATCTAGTCACTTATAAAATTATAAAGGTTGACAATAATATCAAAGTTGCTTGTACGATCCATCCCACCTGTACTCACCCCACTGTAACATGTACGTTCAGAAATGGTGGCTATGAAAATCTCCAAGTTAGTAGTCTTAAAGTCTAGGAGATAGTTAAGCTCTCTTGAAATTCGCTATGAATATAATTAGAAATATATAGAAGTTACTTCTCTCCTTAGCAAAGCGCAAGACTATGAACATCACGGGTACATTTCGGGTGAGCAATAGCTACCAATCCAATAATATTTATGGCAGAAACACTTAAACATAACAATATGTTGAAATGTGTTATACATTTTGTCTATCCGCTTTTTGCAGCACCGATGCTATGATAGTTTTCCATAATGCTTGTTCATCTAAAGAGCAGTAAGAGAAATGTTGTCCGTTTTCTTATTCAACCAATTTGTTGGCACACTTTGGTGTTAGGCGGATACGATACACACAATACCAAGAGGACACTCGCGCCGCGCGCGTAGCTTACCCTAAAAATGCATTGCTGCATTTGCAAAGGATAAAGATTATTGAACGACAGCTGACAGCAGAGCATACGTAGCCTGACGGCACACTTAACAAGGTTGTTTTGCAGGACTCTGCTATAGCATGGAGTTATTTCTTTAGGCAGGCTGCTGATTTCTAGTACTGCTAAACGAGGATTTAGATATACAAAGGAGCACTACCGCTCCTGTAAGTGGTATTTAAAGACAAACCGGTAATATTGAAAGGGTTTTAAAACCGCATCAAGATCCTTAGCGTAGTTTAGAAAAACTGTACGGATTTACAAACATATAGATTATTATCTTTTAATGTTGAATTAAAACATATCTCCCATATTTCTTATTCTATTCTATGTACTTGTCTGGGCAGCTTGTGATGTTCTAGATTACAATAAACTTAGGAGCGTCACAATTTTCAATGCATTTTAATTGCATTATATTGGCACAATGTTTGCTTCGTTGTATTTACATACTTATCGTGTATATTAAAATACTTTACACGTAGAGATAGTAACAATATACTACAAAAAGGACTAGGACATTATTTTTCATCTGACCTTAAACTAAATTTAGTTCACTTAGGCTCAGTAATAGTTTATGATTGCAGATTGTATACTACATTACAATGGTAGTTGTAAAAGTAATAAAAATACAAAACATGTAGACATATATATCTATTATACTTTAACATTATTTAAAACCGTTTTTTTAGCCAGATATAATACCAGATCCGCAGAGTCAAACTTACTTCATTTTAGTAGAGATGTAAGTTTTTTAATGGCAGGAAACAATCTATGTATTCTTGCGATATTGAAAGTCTGGCTAAGTTAGATAGAAGTTCCTAGGAGCTGGTTCGACGTCCAGATTAGTTGATCGACTTCCAAATGAGCTTAAATATTCACCTAAATAACATATTACTTATAACACAAGAAAGTGCAGCCTAACTGCTAAATATAATCAAAATCATCCTTGCCTCTATATAGAACCAAATGCAAATTTTATATTTTCTTCAGGTATGACTGACGTCCACTACAACGAACAGGCCCTCCTCGACCAACTGATGATTTGCACGGAGTTCGTGGACAAGGCGGAGAGATATGAACTCCTCGGTCCATTGTACCGGCTCATCATACCCATATACGAGCGACGGAAGGACTACCAAGCGTTACTCGCATGTTACCAACATTTAACCAAAGCATACGCCAAAGTTATAGAAGTAACAAATTCGGGGAAACGGCTGCTTGGTAGATTCTATCGTGTAGCTTTCTTTGGGAAGACGCATTTCGGTGACGATGAAGAAGGCATCCAGTTTATTTACAAGGAGCCAAAGTTGACGTCACTTAGTGAAATCTCGGAGAAATTACAAAATTTTTACGAGCAGAAATTTGGTGCCGGTAACGTCAAAATGATCATGGATTCGGCACCGGTGAGTATTAATTTATAATATTATCTAATTAAACTGCTTTACTTTACGATAATAGCAGATTAAGATAAGTTTAAATTTAGTGAAAAGAATGAGTAGGTAGGTGGCAGTGTAGAATAACAGCTGTAAAAATACCCTATTGTAATAAGCATAAAGCGGTGTTCCAAATTATGATTAATAAATCTAATTTTGGAACATCGCTTTATCCTTTAAATTACGCTTATTATTATATACATTTAAACAGATGCTATTAAATATACAGCGTTGGCCAAAAGTATGGAGTACCCTACTAATTTATTTATATTATATTTACACGGGAAATATAGCAAAAATCTTATTCATTGTTTACGAATTCTTTCGTTGGCTTCTCAAAAGGTTAAAAATAAGGACTCATGGCGCATCTAACAATATAAGTCCTAGATGCAATAAAATGTGTCATTTTACGATTTTGGTATTAATTTATCAGTTCGCTACTATCACTCATTGTGGACACGATGTGTGAGATTCAAGTGATATCGTTGTATTATGCCTAAAAGAACCGAATTTTCATTAGAACAACTTATGCCGATACAATTTCTACATGAGTAATAGATATCGTAGGTAGAGAATTCAAAATCTGTAAAATGGTCGATCGGATCATTGCAACATGCTATGGAGCGCATACATGATACTCTGTTACCGCATAACATCAAAATCAAGGAATATATTAATTTGTGTTAATCACGTGAGAATTACATACAACACTGCTAATAAAATTACTCTCTGGTTTTATTGATCATTTATGCACACGTCAACTGCACACTGTAACTTGTAGTTTGAGTTATGACAATATGTATATCTATATTTTCTCCTCATTTAAGTATTTTTCATCGTTATTATTATTCATCGTTTAAGTAAGTAAACAGATTTTTTTTCATTCTTAACCACTCTCGCTCCCTTGACGGCAATGGTCTAAAGCCCCTCTCCTCTTTCGTAGGCTTAGGTAAGCTTTGGAATAATTCCACAAAATTTCAGGAAATCCTCTACCATCCTTTTCATTCTCAAGCTTAGACAAAAAGGTGTTCAATTCAGAATCTGCAAAATGTAACGAAATGTATACTAAAACTAAATTAATAAATGTTGGTGACGTAATCGCCATTTAAACCCATCCCCCATAGCATCAAATAAGCAAAGTGAGGGCCTTTCCATCTTCTATTGGTGCTTAAATAATACTTGAACGACCATTTATGCAAATATATAAATATAATATATAACAAGATGGGTGTAAAATCCCAGCATTCAACCTGTTCATCTTCATGTGACCTTTTTTTTCCATCAGCTTTTTGTAATGTCCTACTGCTAGGCGAAAGCCTCTCCCTTAGACTTTCAAATCACTTTGTTGGTGGATATCCCCTGACCTTATGACCTTGTGACCCCTATATCTCGGGAGCCACAGGGCCCATATTCAAACTCGACCGAGGGACGACCTCAAGGTGTCTATACACAAGTTACAAGTCAATCGGTCCAGTGGCTCCGTAACTATGCCTGTCACTAACAGACAGACACACACACCCACATAGTGTTTTCATTAACCTCTTCGAAGAAGACTCAGAGTTTAATAAAGCCCATACTCATTAAAATTCAGTACAAAATTTCGCTATACGATTGATTAAATTATGGATTAATAGATTTTGCCCGTAGCTTCGCTCTCATAAATTAACTTTATGTTAGTAACAGTACTTTTTTTCTAAATGAAAGGTACCCTGTGTCCTTTTCTGTTCTCCTGACTACGTGTATGCGAAATTTCATGATGATCGGTTGAGTAGTTAAGCGTAAAAATGTTACAAACAAACTCACATTCGCATTTATAATATTAATTTCCTAATTAATATTATAAATGCGAATGTGAGTTTGTTTGTTACATTAAAAGCGACTATTGACATATCCGACCCGTAAGAATCTGGCCGCCTGCAATATAACAAGATACATACATTCCTACTCTCACATCTACATATATTCTCAAAAGTATAGGCAAAGGTGTCTCACATCCACATTTTGCCTGCTAGAATTTTAGGTGCCACGTAATCGGAGGCGAGCTTAATGCCGCCTACCGGCCTTAAGTCCAGAGTGCTTGCTGCTATCGAGAATTTTATTACATATCTACTACTTACATAGCCTCACGTCTATATTCCCGAAGGTACAGTGAGCTGCAAAAAAGTATACCCGTGTCAAAACTAAAATGGTATAAGCCAGTAATTGACGCATCTAACTGAAATCGATACAAGAACTGTTAAGTACTTTAGTTGTATAAAAGACGGCGGTACACCACTATAAGATAATTAAAAAGTAGATTTCTTAATAATGCAATTTACGTTAAACAATTTTTTTATCTCTATTCATAAAAGTTTATTCAAGTAAAAGTTTATACATTTCTTACATGAATGTAAAACTGACTATCGATACCTTAATTATATAGCAGTAATTTATAAAACAATGCCATCTAGTTCATTCATATTCATCCTAATTCGAGTGATCACACGATTTTAGACCTTAAGGTTTCCATGGAATATTACAGGTACATAGTTGGGACATTTATATTTCACCAGCGATTTTTTATATTACATACTTTTATAGTCTCATCTCTACCATACCATAGCTGGCAAAATGTGAATGTTATTACATTATAACATCCAGATTTCACCTATTATGTTTTGAGGTTCTACGATATAGAGGATAAGCCCTATGCCTACTACCAGAAAAATAACCAAACGCCGTGCTATTACTTAAATTTTCCAAACAGAGACACCCAATACAGTGTTAAGCTCTGCTTAGTTTGGGCTAGATGGTGTTGTGTGTATGTGATATATATATATATATATTACACAGTTACAGTGGTAACAGACTTAGAAAATGAATCGAAAACATCAAACACGATCAGCCATATCCAACAACATATTTCTGTCACGTGGCCAGCGAGGTAAACTGTCACTGAAAGCGTTAATTCTATTCATAATATTCCAAGTAATTAAAAATATTATATACCTAGCTATATAAAATACATAATTCGTTTGCAAATGCTACAATTGAAACAATGAATAAGTACATCAATAGAAGACAATTTGTGGTTTTCAATGCATATTACCTACCTTAATACTTTTATTTCATTGCCACAGACATTAAATAATACGTATTACCATAGATATTACTTTAAACGTTAATCAGTAAAATGAACTCATTATAGCGCGATTTGTTCCACATTACACCACAGTTAAAAATAAAACATAAGATTCATAAACTGTATTACTTTGTAGCCTACGTGTTAATCTTAATAATCACGCGATACATTGCGAAACAGTTGTTTACTGATAATAATGAGATAGATTTGAAAATGTACTATCAGTAATCAGGCGCAGGAACCGTGACAGAAATATAGACCATAACGAAATCGGTTGGGGTTTGTTAAAGTATTACGTAAGCAGGATTTTTGTCATATTAACCCTCTTCAAGTAAGCAAATCTTTTGACCCCTCCCACTCTTACGTAAGCATTAGTACAATTTCACAAGATTTCGGGCACTCTCCTATCCTTCCCGCTTTCGAGCGTAGACAAGTAGGGTTGCCTCATATTTATGATCAATTTAGAATCTACTAAGTTTTACAAAAAGTATTTGAAAAGTAAATGTTTAATATTCAAAAAGACAACTCCCTTAAACTAGGAATAAATCCTGTGTCGTAGTGGAACATTACATAGGTACATTTAAACAACCGACAAAGAACGCCCAGATTCGGGACGATTATTGGAGGATCACACATTTTTTCCCATATGGGGATCGAACTAGGCGCGGCGCCGTCGCAAGGCGACCACATAAACCCCTACTCCATCAGATATATGGACGATTGCAACAGTCTAGACTCTAAGAGTGTTGCCAATCCTAAAAATGGAGGCGGTATGCAATGGGAAAGAATCACACTGGCCACACTTATTCATCATACTAACACAACACAAGTTCGGCTGCAATTTTCTGTTGGGCGGCGGTAGTAGGTCTGCACTACCTTTGAGTGAACATACCCGGGCATCAAAAACGATGTTATTGATATTACCTCGGACCTTAATTATAGCTAGCTAAATGTGGGTGTAATACACATGTGTACATATATATACTATAAGGATATAAAAACAAGTTTAGTACATAATATTATTAATATTAATAATATATAATATCAGCCGTTTATTTAACTTTCCCACTGCTGCGCATGGGCCTCTTCTCAATGTGAAAAGGGTTAGGGCATAGTCCAACACAACACGCACATGCACGGCCCAGTACGGCTTAACAGACTTCATATATCTTCGAGAACATTATGGAGAACTCTCAGATATGCAGGTTTTCTCACAATGATGTCCTTCGCTGTTAAAGCGAGCGATAAATAACTATTTATTACGCACATAACTTCGAAAAGTCAGAGATTAGCCTTAGGATCTAACTCGAGACCTCGGCGCGGCAGTCCAACTGTTTCCCTCTAGGCTGTCGCTGCTAAGTTTAGTATTCCAAGTCAAAAATGTTTGTTTCCTTAAAATATGTGTATATAAACACTTCTGGAACACGTCAATTAACACCAGCTATGAGAATGTTGCACTGATAAAAGCCTGTTCAAAGAATAAGAGCTCTCATGAAGAAGAAGCAGACAAGAAACTGGGTGCCCAGTACGAGTTGTTTTGACGTTAACTCGATCGACACATTTATGGCGTTCGGCACTCCGATTGGCCCGCTCGAAGCTCTAAACCAATCAAAGAGCTAAACACGGTAAACGTTACGATCACGTTAACGTAACAACGATTCGCACTCGGCACATTGATGCCATGCTCTTTTCACTCGCCAGTTGTTTCCAATGTAATTCTTAACAATACAAATCTATACAAGGTGTTAATGATTAAACGCAAAACTAGAAACTAGTTTTCGCGGAATCGACAGTACAGTCGATTACGCTACTTTTTAATATAACATATTTTTTTCTAGAATATTATTGTTGCATAACGTCAATTTTAAAAGTATAGCGCGCTATTATTCCTTTACATTTCTCTAAAAACACGACGCAACTTGTTCGCTTAAACGAACGGGTGCAGGGGTGAGGGTGGTGCAAAAGCGGGGCATGCGCTCGGGAGACAATGAGACATCAACACGTGCTAGGCTGCGAGGTGCCGGCGCAAGCGAGCAAGTGATTGTTTACGTGTTGTTTACGTGTAGCGCGCGCGACTAGCCGAATTGCCGCGCCATGAGTTTTCGGTACACGAATATTCAATACAGTGAGATGGTGAGAATGTTAGCGCGATGTGACGATAACGTAAACCTAGCTGTGCGACGTTACCGAGAAGAGTTTGGTATTTTAGTGTCAAACAGGACTTCGTTGGCAGCGACACAACGCCTACGAGATTTAGACGTTTAGGCCTTCGATTGCCGTTGACAGAGGAACAGACAGATACGACACTCGGTTAGAAAGCGACATAATTAATTATTTCGAAGAAAATCCGACAGCCAGTACAAGATGCGCAGCTCGAGGATTTCATTGCAGTCATGTTTACGTTTGGAAAGTGTTAAGGGACGAAAACCTACACCCTTACCATTACAGATGATGTCAGAAACTTAACCCGCTAGATTACCAGCCTCGTGTCACATTTAGTGAATGGTTTCTCGAAGACTGGAATAGCAACATTATTTAGAGAGACGAATGTACATTAATAATAAGTATGATGGGTATAATAAGTTGCCAGTCCAAAGCCTGGATGAAGTGTGTGACAGAAAGTTTTAAGTAATTTTACTCTGTTAAAATTTTACCATAATGTAATCATATAATAATAATATTAGCCGGCTATTGTTATTACTAGCGTATTATTGCAAAACGACGCCGGCGCCGGCGTGCCATGAAGTTATCGCTGCGCTGTAGCGAACACAGTTATAAATCGTGCCAACGTTATACGAAATTAAAAATGCTAATATCTTCTGTAATAGTTAAGATAAAATATAACTCTTGCCTAAATCGATATCTTAATAAAATAGTAATTTGAGCTGTCGGAGGTTATGCGTTAATTTATTAACACGTTGTATACTTCTTTTCCTTATACAGGGTGTCCAAGAACCTGGCGTCCAACTGGATTCCCACGATGCCCCAAGTTCTAACAGTACTCAGAAAAATATTTTAAAAAATCCACCCCATGTACTTACAGAATTATACTGATTTCAAAAAAAAAGGGGAAATGAGCACCCTGTGACATACTTTTGAATGCTGTGACTGCTAATGCTGATAATTTCGATATTTCTTGGAGGTTTTGTAATCTAGGGTATTGCTGTGTCTAAATAGAATGTAAAAATAAAGTACTTATTGTACCATTTTAAAATAAAATATTATTTTAACTAAAGGTGATATGGAAAACTATTGAATTTCGCAACTTTGACCGACTGTAGTGTAAAAAAAATGTACCAAAATAGTATGGCAAGTGACGTCAAATTTTGACGCGTTTATTCCTCTTTTTAAAAAGGTATAATACTTACACATTAATTTGAAAAAAAAAAATTTTGATAATATTTTTACTCAACAACCCAATTTTTACGATGTCTTACAGAATTCTTAGAAAGAAAAATTTACGACGAATTGAATCTAACCTCTAAAGAATTACTGTTGTATGCTCATAAAAATAACAACAGGCCTCTCAAAAAACAGGTTAGACCGTAAGGGACGGTATGTGCATGCATCTCACCATAGTGATTCGTTATTACAACAGGAGGGAGCAAGACAGAAACTATCTTTGCGATTTGCTGGTTCTTCTTTATGGTACCCCATTATTCAGGTAAGAGTGAGGGAGAAAAAGGTTAGAGGTGCGAGTGAGATAGATAGTGACGCTATCTGGGATCGTGCTATTTAGGATAACAGTACGGTCAGTACGCGTCACTGCCTCCTGCCGTTACTACGCACCTCTCTCTTATTGTTACCATTGATCACGTACTACGATTTAAAGCTTTGTTTATTGGACTCGATTACTCTTTGTGCTCTGGACTTTGAAACGAACTCTTTACGACGACCTTTGCCTGTGTTTGGACAGTTTGTGTTTTGTGTGTGCTACCATGGCGACCTACACTCCGCAAGAATACGCAAATATGCACTACATTTATGGAGAATGTAGAGGTAATGGACGAGCTGCAGCGAGACTTTACAGAGAAAGGTATCCGAGGGCTACGCGATATCCCGACCATCGAGTTTTCATTAATGTGCACAGATCACTATGTGACGGGCGGTTCCCCAATCAAGTAGCTGGTGAAGGACGACCCGTAAATGACTTCATACGCGATGAAGTTTTAGAGGCGGTGTCGGCAAATCCAAGCATCTCTGTGCGAGGAATAGAAGCTGATACGGGGATACCGAAGAGCACAGCACACAGTATTCTCCAAAAAGAAGAATATCATCCGTACCACGTACAGCGAGTGCAAAGTCTTTTACCTCGAGACTATCCGAGCCGAGTCGCGTTTTGTGAAACAATCCTGCAAAAACATCGAGAAGACGAAAACTTTATCGACAAAATTTTGTGGTCAGATGAATCTACATTTAAGAAGGATGGCTACATGAACCTACACAACTTGCACGAGTGGCATGTGGAAAATCCGCACTTGATGCGAGGAGATAGATCCCAGTACCGGTTCAAAGTGAACATGTGGACCGGTATTCTCTGTGGGAATATTATTGGTCCATTTGAGATGCCCGAGAATTTGACTGGCGAATCATATTTAAATTTTCTTCAAAATGATTTGCCAAACTTACTAGAAGAGACCCCACCAGATATGTGGTTCCAACACGACGGCTGTCCAGCACATTTTCGCGTATCCGTTAGAGAGTTTTTGGACGAGCAATACCCGAACAGGTGGATTGGGCGATCAGGAACAATCCCGTGGCCAGCCCGCTCACCTGACTTAAATCCGCTGGATTTTTTTTTCTGGGGAACTATGAAGGAGCTCGTTTATGCGAAGCCCATTAATGACATCGCTGACCTTCGTGAGAAGATAACACAAGCAGTGCAGGTGATACGTCAAAAAAGTTACTCGCGAAACATAAAGCGGTCCTTTTTAAGGAGAGTGAGAGCTTGTATTGCCGCGGGTGGTCAACATTTTGAACATTTATTGTAATAAAATATCTTTAAACTAACATTCTTTGCTTTTATTCTACTGGGAACCCATCTACCTGTGTGTATTTCCTTCTTGCTCACTCTTGGAACCGAAGTAAATAATAGTAGTAACATAACAGTTTCTAAGATAAGAAAGGGTCCGACAGTTACCGTTAGTAGGTAGGCACTTCGTAAAAATTGGGTTGTTGAGTAAAAATATTATCAAAATTTTTTTTTTCAAATTAATGTGTAAGTATTATACCTTTTTAAAAAGAGGAATAAACGCGTCAAAATTTGACGTCACTTGCCATACTATTTTGGTACATTTTTTTTACACTACAGTCGGTCAAAGTTGCGAAATTCAATAGTTTTCCATATCACCTTTAGTTAAAATAATATTTTATTTTAAAATGGTACAATAAGTACTTTATTTTTACATTCTATTTAGACACAGCAATACCCTAGATTACAAAACCTCCAAGAAATATCGAAATTATCAGCATTAGCAGTCACAGCATTCAAAAGTATGTCACAGGGTGCTCATTTCCCCTTTTTTTTTGAAATCAGTATAATTCTGTAAGTACATGGGGTGGATTTTTTAAAATATTTTTCTGAGTACTGTTAGAACTTGGGGCATCGTGGGAATCCAGTTGGACGCCAGGTTCTTGGACACCCTGTATGAGCATGTAGTCACTGCATGAACGGCGTAGTGGTTTATGTGGTCGCCTCGCCACTGCCACAGCGCCAAGTGTTTTGGGTCCCCGATCCCCAAACGGGACCAATTGTGTGATCCACAAATGGTTGTTTCGCGTCTGGCTGTTCTTTGTGTCCATTGTTTAAATGTTAGTTAAGTCCCCCGCGACACAAAAATTATTCCTGAATGAGCTGGTTGAAAAAAAATAAAAGTATACTGGATTTTAATATATAAATATTTAGTCACTAAGGCTTTTAACAGAACTTACAATTGTATCGTTTTATTTTAAAACCAGGTAAACCGCGAGGAGCTGGACAGCAAACTAGCATACATCCAAGTGACGTGGGTCCGTGCGGCGCCGGAGGGCGTTTCCCCGGCCTCTAGCGGCGCCGAGGGCTCGTTCGAGCGCGCGCACGACATCCGACGCTTCGTGTTCGAGACTCCGTTCACACGAGACGGCGCTGCCCGCGGACCTGTGCATCATCAGCGATTGAGGCTCACGCATCTTACCGGTATATAGATACGTTTGCGTCTTGTAATGGCCCGCGTCTGTGGCATTCTACCAATTGACAGTTCAATAGAACAGTCCCCGATTATATTAAATTCTAAATATGGTTAATTTCTCATATATAGGAATATACCTACCTACGTATAATATTAATTATACCTATAGAAACTGGCAAAGATAGGGCAAAGTGAAGTCTTACTTAAACGGGTAAAAGATTTGTGTGTGTGAACGGTCAAGTACGGGTCAGATTCGTGTATCGAAAGTTCCAAAATAATATATTATACAGATAAGTATCACAAAAACTACATAAAACTCTATACATTACATAGTTTGCTAGATTTATTCATTTCATTCACCACTTACCATCGCGTGGGCCGAGTTGAAACTCTTGGCTATCGAGCAATCTAGTGATATGAACAAAAAAAACAATAGGCCTTGTGCAAAGCTAATTGAGAATCTCCTTTTATATAATTACGTTTATTTCGTGTGATCGTTACGGTGATTTACATATTTCAGTGATTGTTGTAAAATTTATCCTTACGCCTGTTACCTTATCGCTGAATCTTACAATAACTTTTACCACGCGGTAAAGATCATAACAGAGGAACCCTTGATTAAAATTGCTGATAGCCAAGCAATATATTGAATTGCATATGGCATTGTATTTATTATTAGCTGTCCATCGTAGTTTCACCCACATTTATGATGATAGCTCCGCTTCGTAGCGTGATGTTATAAAGCTTGTGTTTCTTGTGGAGGCACGTGGTCTGATGTATTCAACACAAAGAGAGGATACTCCGACCAGGCTGAGTGATAGTGCCTGGCGGCCCGCGGCCCGACTGTTGATGTCGGGAACTTGTATATATGTATACATAGTCGATGTGTAACATTCACTTGTGCGATTCAGAATTGTATTAGGAACGTAATTTTAAGCGCTTATTGTATACAGCGCATTGGTCGGTACTTCTTCGTCTGTGCGGATTCTCCACATTCCTGCTGGATTAAATAGCTTTCTAATGGTAACAGAATTTTAAAATTGGTCTTGTAGTCATTGAGTTTATTAAGTATAAACAAAAATTAATATCTCCTCTTTACGATATTATAATATATTAATATGTTTTATTATTCATTAACAGCTGAATATTGTTTCCCGTACGTGAAGCGTCGTGTACCAGTCATTGATACACAAGTTGAGGAGAAGAGTCCGATAGAGGTCGCCATGTCCGAGATGGAAAGCCAAGTGGCCGAGCTAGTCGAGATCGTCAACGCGAAAGCGCCTGATATAAAGAAATTGCAACTAAGGTTTGTTGATCATTGTCTTATATGCATATTTACAAAGACTCACATCTATATTGCCGAATAGAGTTAGTGTAATATATCTGGATGTAATATATCCCATATTACATCCAGATCACCAGCCAATCCATCAGCCTTTCATCCATACTCATTACTAACCCGGTACGGTTTAATGAACTTACACATCTTCAAAATATTAAAGAAAACTCAGATATGCAGATGTCGGCTTACGATATTTTCCGTGGTGGTTAAACCGAGCGATACTTACTATTAGGTACGCACATCAATTTCAGTTGTGTCGTCAGATCGATGTTGAGATTTTTCCGGTAAGCTGAATTTGGTGTAATTGTTGTCTGTTATTCCAGGTTACAGGGCAGCGTGTGTGTACAAGTGAACGCCGGCCCGCTCGCGTACGCCAACGCGTTTCTGGACCCCACACTCGCGCAGATGTATCCGGATGACTTGGTTGATAAACTCAAATCTATATTCAAGTAAGTTATATGTAGCTTTATATAAAGAAGGGTGGTGACAGAAGTGTAAAATAAAATCAATATCAATAATCGGAGCATATTCTTGTCTACCAGTTCTAGACTTTGTGCTGCTACTGAGAATGTTTCAATTTCTATTGAAACATTGAACTATAGCACTCGGCTGACTTGGAGATCAAACCATCAAACACTTTACGTCAAGTCCTTGCTTAATATGAATAAAAACTTTGATAATGCCGAGCCGATTTTCTCGTCTCGTAAATGAATTCATATGAAGGGAAAAATTTGGTTGAACATCCAATAAATATAATACTCTTCTATTTATCGCCAGCCTTACGACCCTAAAATACTGTTGCATTCTTTATACTTAGCCGTAAGTGTCAAACTTTGCCATTAGAGCAACCTAGTAGCCAAATATATACTTAAAAGTAAACTAGAAAATAATATAATATTTACTCATTTGTTTCCACACTAAACATGGCTCAAATATTTTCTTTTCCAGGGAGTTCCTAACAGTATGCCACTCGGCTCTGCAACTGAACGCAAAACTCATCAGTTCTGACCAAGTTACATACCATGAAGCTTTGGAGACAAACTACTACAAGCTGAGCCATTCATTGTCCGGCATGCTCGGCCAACCGCTGCACGACATTCTCGTGAATGGGAACCTTAGCACCACCGTCACTGGCGTCGAACTCGAGTCCAGTAATGCTTGAACTGACAATACGATGTATTTTGTCTATGAAAATTCTTCATACTCTATACTACATTTTGCTCTAGTGTCACCAATAGACGTTTTTAAAATCGCTAAAAGAGTTAGTCAAAGGAAATTTTGAATATTTTACTGAATAAAACAGCCGCTAACGCAGGAGGTTTAATTTGTAAAAATATTAAATTATGTTTAAAATATTTCTGGAAATCTGAGTGCCAAGCATTTACGACAATTATTACTAAAGGCTGAAGAATTCCTTAAATACATTTTTCAAATCAATCTCTATTTCTCTCGGCGAGATGGCGAGATGAACGGAGATACCATTAGAATTTTATTTTAAACTATTTTGTCTAAATCGGCGCCGACGGTGCAATTTTCAAATGAAACCCTTATTTATTTTAAGATATTTTTACCAATTAGTACGTTTAAGTAATAGAATTGGAATAAATAATTTTGAAGTATCACACAGGATAGCTTTATAAGTAAAAAATATTAGCAATCTATCACGTCTATAAGACCATCAGCCAGTAATTTAATTAAATTGATAAAATTTCTGGCTTCATCAAAATAGAAACACCATAAAAATAACGAGTACCATTACGTAGATATCGCTATATACATTTTATATCATTGAAACAACACCTATCAAGACTGGCATCATAGTATTGTAATATCTCTCTTGAATATAAAGTAGTTTCTGATATTTACTCAAATGTCTTAGGCAGTGACGTACTTTTGTAAGATTGCAAAGAATTGTCGAGGCGGCGTTGCCTTAAGGCCCCTTAATTTCTGAGTGACTTAACTTCTAAATTCTGGGTGATTAACTCATGACAAAAGTGTTGCCCACTTTTGTCATGAGTTAATCACCCAGAATGCAGAAATTTTAAATATGTCTCTGGTCGTGGCCTGTCTTATACTATGAAGTTACGCATACAAATACAGCTGATACAATTTATACACGTTTTCGATTAAGTATTTAGGAGGAACCATGACCGATGTTATAAACGGCTACTATAAGGGAGAACAGTCGTATAGTGAAATAGAATTAATATGTCAAGTCAATTACCAGTCCATGCTAGTGAGACAATTGATCAATTCCTTTCTAAATAAGATCTGAACAACTCTGTTTTAAAGTGCCATGACGGATGTTTCTCTCTTACCTTAACTAAGATCTTTTTATTCAGACTATTTATTGGTCTAATTTATATTATTACATAACCTCTACATTAAACGCCATCTCATTGGGCGGGCAAGGACCGCTAGCGCAGTATACTGATGTATTATTCTTCAATAAATATTGTAGTACATCCGATCGTATATACCATTACGCTGATGATGATCAGTATACCGCTCTAACAGCCTACGTGTAGGGTTCTTACGAGCACAAATACTTATTAAACGTAGCTAGAATTTATACCTTCAGTAGAACAACCTAAGAGTAACAAGTCATTAAGTAAACATCTGTTTGCTATCGCCATGCTTAACGTAATGTAGTTTTAAGGATATTCGTCCCAATTTAAATGTCCTAAAGACCAATTTTGTTGAAAACCCATAACTAAACGTATTATTACCAAACATATTTCCACTTTCAAATTCATTGTAGAATGATAATGATAGTGTTAAGTATGTAAGCGATTCAGGAAACGTAGTGTTATGCGTTTGATAATTTATGGATCGCTATAAAATAGTGTGTTTTGCCTAAATTATTATTAAAGGGTTTTCACAAATTCGGCCGTGAGTCTCGTAGTTCCTTATTTCTAATTTATGTACATGTCATACTAACATTTGTTGTATTGAAGTCGTTTATCGTGTAAGAAAATTATTGATCAAAAATATGTGTGATTCTTTTATTTTTTAAGTAAGCACAATTACTCGCTCATACCACCCATTTGTTATTTTTTATTTCAATCGGGACCTGAACTTGATTGTTGGTTTTATTTTTGTATAACTCAAACTGATATTGTGGTAACTGAGGTTAGATGTAGACGTACGTTTTTTATTTTTTATATCAGAATTTTAATGTTCAGTTGGGTACGTTTTCTATTAATTTGTGTAAACAAAGTTTATCACGCAAGGTTAATGTCTGTTTAATTTATTTCGTTGTTTATCGTATTAAGGTTTCATTTTATTGCTGTGGTTTGGTGAGTATACCGCGCACTTTGCTGAGCTACCACGGATATATACAAGAAGAGATTCGACAGTAGATCACACTGCATAATCATCAAGATATCGCAGTTTTTATATCATACATATTAAATAAAAAATTATTTTCGAATTATACATTAAAATTAAACTGCGTTTACGGATATTAATGCATTTTAAGCAAAAATGTTTTATTATTTAAACTTATTTAAACTTATTTAAACTTTTACGACGTCACTGGCAAATATGAATATGGAATTAACATGAAGTGTGAAAATTATATGTAGTTACTTTTATGCAATATACACACACACATCTCCTAATAGAACCTAGTTAAAATATACCAATTAACAAAAATTCATAAAACAGTTGGCATCATTTTTGCAAAACCAATATGATGTGGTTAAGTACATTTCAGCAATAGCTGGATCCGATTATGTCAGGCCTGCACTGATGCAGTGGCACATTGGTATATAAGTTAAATAAGCTTCATAATGCATATGAGTACTAGGCCTTATCCATTATAATCCTTCGCAAATAAATAAAATATACACACATCAAACTGCACGTTAACCGAGCTGAAAGTGTGAACCTTTCTACATATACTATAAATGTAAACTATTATCTTTATTATAAAGCATTTTCTCTATATTATGCCGTGGTAGTATCTTAGTTATTTAAATTTGTGTCATGGTCGTCAACTAGGAAATCCAGAATGAAATGAGATGTATATTTTGATTTATTCTTATAGGACAGCAACCTTTTGAGAATATGTCGGATCAGGAGTATTAACCACATCTCTAAAGTATTATCAGTGCGTGTACCAGAATGAGATAGCGCTTTACAGAATGTAAGCTTTGACTCATTCTGGCGCATGTAGTGACAACCCTTTAAGATAATTATAGTGGTGAGGCCCCTGTTATATTTCAGGATAATAAGTATGAATATCTCTACATATATTTAATAGAAAATGTTTTTAAAATCTGAACAATTTACTGTTTATATTTTGTGGTATATAAATGCTAAATTATATTATTTTATCATAATATATCTATAAACGTAAAATATATTAATTGGCTCTTACGTGCGCGTTGTTATAAAGATGTAGTTAGATTATTGGCAACATTTTCACGTCTGGATATTCCTAGTAAACCGTGCGCATTGAATCTTGTAACTCCTAATTATTCTTAATGACGCTTGATAAGAAAAATATAATTAACTAATTACATTAAGGCTCGTTAAAATTAATGTTCAATAAAAATTCTATCGTTCATTTCGTGCGAAATATTTTTCTTATCAGGCTACTTTCTACGATTAAGTCATAAACGCTCTTAATAATACTCCATTCCATTGCTTATTTATTTATTAATAAACTTTTGGGAGAAGGGTACAACATTTATTATACATTTATTTATATACTGACTTATGATAATACTGTATAATTAATCTCATACTCATTCGAATAATATAATTATTATCTTGCTTTATTCATTGTATTATCAAATATTTTAATAATAAACGTCTCATTTATTGTAACAGCCATTAAATTACACTCTATTTATAAAACGTTATAATGTTATCGTTTACAAAAGTACTTACTGAAATATTATCATACATTTCTAAATTAAAAAGTAGATGAAATATCTAGTAGTCAAAATTTACTTCTTATACATATATCAAAAATGGTCAATATTTTAAACTAGATATATTAAAAAATATTAGCAACGTCTAACACCAATCACGATTATAATTAATATTATAAAATGTGTATTTTCTTTTTATTTACTTATATGCGATTGACAATAGTAAAATACTAATTTATATTCGTTTTGATCTTTATATCTGGCTGTGTTGTTGTGGGTAGCTAATGTAATTTCAAGAACCCAATTTAATATAATATAAATACTGTGCGGAAACTTGATTTATTTTAACACTGGTTGTTATAAACTCGCTCGAAATTTGGAGCAAGACTTATTCTTGAATCTTACTGAAGTGTAATCTAAATTTCATGTTTTAATACATTTTATAAAAATAAGTCTGTTTTTTTCTTTCTTCCCTTAATTTAGTGATGAGCAAAATTCTATTCGAATGATTTTCGAATACAGGTCCTTATGGAAGTCAAGGCATTAAGATATACATATGGCCTCAGTCAAGGACGAAGCGCACGTAAGTTTATACTATTGTAGAATTGCAAACGCATTTGAATGCAAATGTGCACACCGCAACTTTAAAGATATCCATCAATTATGAATAGTTAGAATCGATGGATATGTGCCAATGCACCGTTGCTAAACATAAGAGGATGGCGCAACTACACAAGCCGCACCGAAATACTCGCGTCATCGCTGGTAAAGACAGGCCAATAAGGTTAGCACAGTAATAAAGTACCTAATACCTACCTACAGTGTATAACTATCTACAGTCATCGATAATTTTGTTAGTTAGAGCCACAGATAGAGAGCAAAAATTAAAATTAAATTAAATTTAAATGTGATTTAAATGAATTTACTGTCGTCACAACCTAAAAAAATGCAAAAAGTTTTCGCTGCGCCTAGCAGATAATATAAAAGTCCCTGGACAAGTTCTGCCATCTATTGGCATCTAATTAATATTCTATATATTCATTTTCACTAGAGGGCAGTCATGTGGTGGAATTTTTTGTGCTAAAAATATCACAACGTAGTAGATGATGACTATCTACGTGAAAATCCATCTGGCAAAATACATTAGCCCCACTAGTGCGGCGAGATTAATCCTACAGTTAATCTATGTAGGTGTGTGCCTACTCGGAGTAGAAACCCACATCTTTTTGTAGAAGCAAAGATAAATACAGATAATTATGTTGTACCTACTAGTTGACCCGCGCAACTTCGTCTGCTTCACATAAAAGAATGTTCCTCGTTTTGCCACATTTTTCATTGATGCTCCGCTCCTATTGGTTGTAGCTTGATGTTATATAGCCTATAGCCTTCCTCAATAAATATGCTATCCAACACTAAAATAATTTTTCAATTCGAACCAGTAGTTCCTGAGATTAGGGCGTTCAACCAAACAAACAAACTCTTCAGCTTTATAATATTAGTATAGATTTATCTACGAAAAAGACGTCCCGAGTGAGAGTGAACTGTAGTCCAGGCGAGCAAAGTACCTATACTTTACAAAAGAACAGGCAATTAACAAATACAAATCTGTTAACAAACTTAATTACTCTGGCTAGTATTATTTATACTGTAGGTATAATAATTAATTTCTAATTCTGAACGGTGTGGTACATGTATAATGGTGAGCTGGTGAATTATTAGCTTTGATTAAATGACTATAATTGCACATATTATGTTTTTAATGTATCTAATTGATAAATTTCATCAAAGATCCTACTTATTGGTGTAATAAAGAATTGTATTTGTTGCTAGTACGACATCAGCAGACATTTTCAGGATGCTTCTATATCTAGCTATCAATCGATTATCTCTGTTTTTAGACACCAACAAAAAAGTATAACTACGTACTTACCTACCTAATTATCTATACCAAACATCGAATCGATGATGTACATTCCCCCTGTCCATCTTTCTGTAAAGAAGGCGTACCTATTATATAAATATAATAAATTATATATGTAGATATTTTTATTTTACTTTATTTGTTCAGGATAAACAATAACGTAATAAAGCTTAAAGAATAGTATTTATTAAAAACTGCTAACGCCGTTCGTAAGATTTCATGCTTCATGAACGAGGACGGGTAGAGTTACTACGAAATTTTCAGTAGCAGCGCGGCAATTAGCGTAAGGAAATGTAACTAGTAGACAGCCAGGACCAGGACATAGTCAAAACACAGCTGCCGAGCTAAGGATGTATCATTAGTCATTACCTACCGCATTGAACACAGACCTATAGGTACGTATCAGTTGCATTTTAAACAATGTACAGTACCGTACCTAACTATGACTGTATGTGCAATAAAGACATTTTAATTATTCGCGTTTATTTATTATTATATAGTCTGATAAAGTAATTTGTGATAGCGCTGCACTCCAGTGCGGCGCTATCACCAATTACTTAAAGCCACGTCCTACATCATGTGTCTAACAGCATTTAGTTACTAAGCACCACTTGTATTGAAGTAATGGTCGCAGCAACATAACTTGGCTGTAGTTCACGGTAAGTACTTGGTCAGTGTACTTACAGTGTACTTAAGACTTAACAATTATTTTCTTTATACTTCCTTTGTGCCTTTGTGCTATTGACACTGTTGGGTACAAAATTGCCGAGCTGTAAAACTCATACATAGCTAAAACACACACTAAAACTACTACGCGCAATTTAGGATGCCGGCAAGATATACTAATTTAATTGACGCCAATCTATATACCGGAACAAATACATATGCCTCCGTTTAATCTGTCTAGCCTTATTATGCGATAAGTTCGTAAACACAATGTCAAAGGCAATGTTAGTTAAGGTATAAGTTTAATTTCGAGAACTCTGAGAGACGAGTTTTCTACAAAAAGATTTTAAATTATCAGTAGTAACTGTAGTAAGTGAAAAAGTCGTTAATTTGAATAAGACTTAAATTGACCTTGACTTATTTCATTGTAATAAAAATAGTCTGTCTGTATGACTAAAATCTTAGCTTTGCAATATTTATGAAAGACAAACACAATCTCTATGGAATCTCTTTTACCACACGGTCAATCCAAAGCCAACCGTATTTTGTAAGCAATAAAGTCTAGTACAACTGTACGGTCTCTCATTAGAATGACAGATATGTCACGCTTCTATATTGAATCTGCCTAAAAGTACATACAATTTACTGTAGGTATACAGAAAAAGATATTTCAGTACACTTTTGAGTGTATTATAAAATAAAACATTTTATTGTGCAAAATTTGCTATTTTCTAGCGAGGAGATGGAAGACGAGTTAGAAGACAGAGTGTTATACCAAACATATCTATCATTCATGAAAATCTTGTCACGTTTCACAAGTAGTGTACCTTTTGATACTCCCGTGAGCTATTTATGGAAGATGGTGCGACTTTATTTACTACGATCCGAAGTTGTAGTGTTCACATTAGGTTTAATAATATTCTTTATGTATTTGCAAACAATTGAGTTATGGAGTCGCACAATGTTGAGCAGATTGTCACAGGCTATGAGCCCTATCAGTGCAGTCCAACGTATTAAGCTATTAGAAGGATCTGATGCTGATAAGCAGAGTTGGGAGCTGAAAGGAACACTGAGTGCTGCTTATGCTATCAAAGGTAGACGAGCCCACATGGAAGACAGATTCATTATAAACGAAAATATAAACAACTCTGGGATTTCATTGTTTGCTATATTTGATGGTCACGGAGGAGAGTTTGCCGCCAATTATGCGAAAGACCATCTCATTCAAAATCTGCATAATAAAATAGTAGAGCTACAGGCATTTAAGGATGGTAAAGTAATCAGCACACCTCTCAGGGAGAGTCCAGAGGACACTAAGAAGGAAGAGAGTAATATTTCTGTTGATAGAAAAAGTAGCTTTAAGAAGTCTGTAAGTACAGCTGATGACACCTCTAAAAAAGAAATTACTGATCCTCAACTTTTGGCTCAGTTGTCCAAAGCTAGACCAATCACTAGAGAAGTTAGACCCACTGCTACTCCAGTGAAGAATGTGGCTATACCATTATCAAGTTACATGGAAAAAGGCAAAATAAACTATGGCAAATTATTGACAGATGAAGTTCTAGCGGCTGATAGGTTACTGGTGGAAGCCGCTAAGAGATCACTAAATGTTGCGGGTACCACTGCTCTTCTTGCTATCATGGAGGGCAACACTCTGATCGTTGCGAATGTTGGAGATTCAAGAGGAGTTATGTGTGATTCACGCGGCAATGCAATACCAGTCTCATTTGACCATAAACCACAGCAGGTAATACATAATAATTAAGTGTGTTACACTTAATATATCCATTAAATTATAATTAGTACATATCAATTTATAATAATATAATTGATCTAAATAAGATATTATGTTTTCGTAATTAGGTGATACTTCATTGGTCACACAGTAAATGTTTATTTATTTGTTTGTTCCTTATATTTGTGTTAGATCTTGAGGTCCTGGGTCCAATACCCAGTTCAGGCAACATAGTTGTCTGGCATATAGCAAAGCAAATTAGCTCTATTATGTGGGACTTTAAAACATAGCAAAGCAATATTTGAAGTAAATAACAAGATTTCTTTAAAGAAAGTCAAATTTGAATAATTTCTGTATTGAAGGAGCCTTAACAAACATAGAACAAAGGAGACAAATTTCAACTGCATATTTGCATATACAGGGATATACGGCATCTGCATGTCATCCTTGACACACCACAGTCTCAACAATAGATAAATGCAAAAAAAGCAGTAATAACTGTTTTCCATGTTTAGGGTACTCTGAACATTGCTCTTGCCCATAATATCTGTTACAGAATGTTCAATTGCTCAGTTAAATAATCCCTCAGTTGTACCAACACTTCCCTGGAACTATGCTTTCTTTTTATATTTGATCAATCTTGTTACTTTTAAATGTTAATTTTTGATTTTATAATATTATAAGTTATAATATTAATAAATTGTGTTTTGAAATAAAATTGTTTTAGACTACCATATTTAAAGAATACTAGAATTGACAGATAGCAATATTGCAATAAGTATTTTACCTCAATCTCTGAATAGTGCAAACATTAATCTAGCCCATAAATACTGCCGTGGTAATCGTGGTAGTCAGGATTATTCCACTTTGGTCCTTGGTTGTTTTCAACATTCGTTAAATATATATATTATACTATAAATCAGGTGATTAGAATAAACGTAATAAATAAATTGAAATCATGTGGAATTTGATCACCCAGGTGAATTGAAGAAACATAATAAATAAATTTAAATCATGTGTAATTTGATCACCCAGATGATTTGTTGGTAAGTGATTTTAGGACACAAAAGTGTGGAATTTGATCACCACTTTGGTTTCACCAAAGTGGAATAATCCATAAGTCAAAGGTGGCCATTTTTTAAATTACTGATTTGGAATGGTTCTCTACTGTAAACAACATATATTTTTCCTTTCTTTTGACATATATAGAACATAAAAATCGAGTATATAGTTTTATCACAAACACTAAAATTGTAACAAAATCTTTGCATGCTGTTTTCTAAAACTGCCTTTTCTGACTTACTGCCCTCTCGATTAACACGGCAGAATAGTTGTTCCAAGTTTTGTGTATGTTGTTTCAATATTTGGGCCAAGATTTTTACATCACAGAAAAAGGGTGAGGATTGCTTTTTAAAACCTGCTACATTTACTTACATAAATGTTATCTTAATATATTAGTATAAAGTCCTTTTTGAAAATGATTTTGCTGTACAACTTTCATATAGTTTTTATATTAATTGATAAGACTATTATTGTCATTATGAAATATTTATAAAAACATTTTTACAGGTTCGTGAACAAAAAAGAATTGAAGCAGCCGGTGGCTACATAGCCTTTAATGGAGTGTGGAGAGTAGCAGGTATATTAGCAACATCTCGTGCCATGGGCGACTATCCCTTAAAAGACAAGCGGTTTGTTATTGCAGATCCTGACATTTTAACATTTAACCTAGATGATCATAAGCCCATGTTTCTGGTACTTGCCTCTGATGGCTTGTGGGACACATTTTCCAATGAAGAAGCTGTTAAATTTATTAAAGAAAGACTTGATGAACCTGATTTTGGCGCCAAAAGTTTAACACTACAAGCATATTACAGGGGCTCTGTTGATAACATCACAGTTTTAGTAATCAATTTCTTGAATAATAAGATATCTGTAGCCGAATCACAGTAAAATTGTGAATAGCTGGTATATGAAGTTCTCAAGCCTTCGAATTTTTGAAAGGTTTACAAGAAATGTATTCTAACCATTGTAAGAGTTTTTACTAACTCTATCGAAGTTTTGTGCATGAAAGTTTCATTATAATTTTCATAGCATTTTCCTATGTGGTACCTAAAACTAATAAGTGTGGCAATAGCCATTGCCTAAGTACATTAGTAACTTCATAGTTCACAATATTTTCTAAAGTCAAATAAAGACAATATGTATGATGAGATGACATAATAATATATTTTTAAAATATTTAATTGCGATAAAGATCCGTATTTTTCCGTAAGTATATAACTAGAATGATAATTAAATATTTATCTATATTTTTTAAATAACTGTTGTATGAACATATAAGTTCTATATACCTGTACATATTTATGAACTCGTAAGGCGAAATTGCATTTCAATTGATTTATATTTTATACATATTTGATTAATCAAATTTTCAAATCTCAAATTTATGAAATATTTTGTACATTTTCTCATGTCCGATAAATAAAAAAATCCTTTGTGTAAATTTAACTTTCACTTTGTATATTGATGTCTTTGTTAAGATTACGAGATTTATGTAAATAGTTACGTCCAGTAGATGATATATTACTTAGACAAGAGTCATTTATATTTTTTAAATGTATAGTGTCATATTTTCGAATATCTAAAGTATTGAATTTATGGATGGTTGTGATGTGGATACAGTTTTAACTGTTTGGTCTTTAAGAGTAAAGTTATTGTTTACTCATCACATAATGTTACATCTGTCGCTTCTGTTAATTTACTTGAGTTACATATTCATATTGATCTTTGACGATGATTCTCAACATCACATCCCATCATTCGGCTATGGAGTGTTTTAACATTGTTGTTATAATTTTTTTGGTGTGACAGGAATGTTTACGTCGGATACGATTGGTAAAAACATCGCATACCAATTTTTATACCTGAAGTGATGCAGACATTTTTAATCTTTTTATATAACTATGATAAACTTTACGAGCCTCGCGACGTGGTGTATTTATTACTGCATTTGAATTTGGTTTGAGTAATACCTTGTGTGTTAAAAATTAGATGTGGGATTATATTTGCCAGTGGTGCTAGTCATATTAGTTTTATATATGTATCCTTTGCTCTCATGAACCATAATAATTTATAATTATGCATAATAGATAGTAGTTGAAAGTACAGATCATTAATTAATTTTTCATGTAGCTGGATATCATCGAAGGAGCCTGAATTATTTTTAACAAATCTATGTAGGTACCCAAAATATTTTTGTAAAACTATCTACAATCAGAATTCAAGTAAAAATGTTCGAGTTAAGTACAAAGATATTGTTTACAAATTATACCTATCGGCCTATGGCGTTTTACTATCTTTTTAACTTCATGTTGTCGGGGCCAAATGACGCTATGTTCTACTATTTGACCTAATTAATATGCCTACAATGTTATTGGTCACAACAGTACATAACTACTTTAATAAGTAAGGTGCCAAAATTTATTCAAATTTTATATGTATCTTGTTTTCTTGAATACTTGCATAATGACGCGTTTATGTTAAATCATATACAATTTAGCAGATAACTAGTAAGTATTATGAACTAAAACCCTTATTTGTGTTACCTAAAATGTAGTAATCCTAACAAATCGTAGTATTTTTGTACATAAACTGTGTAAATCTTTACCAAAGGTTAATATGTTGTCCAATTCTATTATCGCTTGCCTCAAAACTACCTACCAAAGTGAAGTATAACAATATTCTATGTAATACATAAATAAATGGTATTGTAAATTGGCTAGTTTTATTTAAAACCTTTCAAAATATTTCTTGCAACCTGGCATCATTAGTTTCGGTATTTACAAGTTTACCTATGCTTGTCGAGGCTGTGCTGACAGCACCCATGCCATGCTAAGGCAGTAATGCAACGGCCGAGCCCCTATGCGTCAGCCAGTAGCAAGCATGCTAGGGTTTTAGAACAGGTAAATATATTTTAACTATAAATTGGATGAACTTCATTTTCTGTCCCTCTTTATTCTGCAAGTTTCAAGTACAGAACGAAGGACATCTACATGTACTTCGTTCTGTTCGGCTCGAAACACACACCAAACGCGTGTTATTGATGATACATTAAACATATAACCGTTACTGGCGTCAGCTAGCATTCGGCAATGTTAAATTGCTTGGGCAACTAAATACCTACTATCAATTTATTATTTGTAATTGTGAAAACTCGTGATTACCAAGTAATTAATTGTTAGGTAAATAGGTAGCAATCAACGATTAACCAGTTATTCGTGAGTCACGTTTAACTAATCAACATTAATCTTTTTACGTTTAAAAATTATTATTGTATGTTGGAAAAGCACTAACGTGTTTTATGACATGTATAAAGCCGGCAATACACGTTGGCCCAACGTTGCCGAGTGACAGCCAATATTTTTTTTTCTACGTGTGGAAATATTCCTTATGCATACCCACTCGCCACAAGGGGAGGCGAGAGGGTTATGTCGGGCTCTCCCGAGACTGCGGGCCTACCGACTAAAACCACCACGGTGTACCAACTCGCTGCTTTGTATGATGGGTGGGTCGCTGGAACTGTACATCAGTGACCCACCCAGCAGTGCACAATGCAGAGATGTTGTGTCTGCGGGCGACGACTCCTGGACGACGCCCTGGCACAACAGAGAGCGTCGTTCCGACTCAACGGCTGGCGGGTGGGAGATCCCCATTCTCCCACTCGCGGCCTTCACTACGGCGGCATAAGGCGCGCAAAAGCGCTTTCGCCTCCCGGTACTCCTTCTGCGAGATGACGTCCTTGCAGGAGGATGCGACCACTACCCACTTCCTCTCGCTGTCGACCATGGCTTTAATCACAACCGGCAGCGAGAGGTCATATCCCACAACGTCCTGGAGTTCACGGCTCTGCACCGCCCAAGCAGGACATTGCTCAAGCGTGTGTTGCGCCGTGTCCTCCTTACACTCGCAGTGGTGGCAGATGGGACTTGCCGAGTGACAGCCAACGCCAACGTATAGACGGTGTATTTGATTTAGCTTGCCAGTACTTGGTAATTTGTATCACTCGCCTAGTTGGCCGAGTGAAGGCAAGCGCCAACGTGTATAGAGCTTGATTTGAGTAGCTTGTAACAACTTTCAGTTGCTCGCGACCACTTATCTCACTTCGGAGCAGTGTCGGTTTTTCTACACAAATCAAAGGCGTTGGTTTGTGCTCGGCCAATAGCGTCCACATGTTGGTCCGGCTGCCATTTCGCGCTTGGCGAACATCGTTGATATACGTACAAAATGTATTATTTTTATATATACTTCACTGATATAATAGTTATATGCGGTAAAATACCAGCAGCTGCAATAACTTTTACAACATCCTTAAGGTTAACGTAACGTAACGTACTAAATGCTCAATAAAGACTGAAAGCGCCCAACGTTGAACGTGTGGACAGCTCCACAAAGCTCGTTTGCATTGGTTTTCTTAAAACTTGCCCAACGTCTAGACGGTAGTATTTGCCTAGTATCAGTTTGCCTTCGCTCGCGTTGGCCTACGCTTGGCCAACATGTATTGCAGGCTTAACGAGTAGGAAATAAAATAGTAGGTAGGTACGTATGTCGCGACTTCCAGTAAGGGCCGGCGCACGTTAGAGTAGGTATGTTAGTTTGAGGATTCATACAAAGTAGGTACGAACTAAACTTTCATGAACTTGCGATCATCGCGTAGGCGTGTTCATAGATAAGACACTATTTATTTGAAAATAGATACGCCAGTCTCGTATCAGTATTGAAAACGATGTACCTACCATTTACACCAGATGGCATAATACTCGTTTTATTAAATGGGTGGATGTCAGTTGGCGTATTTATAATTTTTTTTTAATGTTTCTTACCAAATTATGCTTATTTACTTATAATATATTTAAGAATACAGTTTACAAAATAAAACATTAACGCTATTCACCAAGAAACTAAAGTAATTAAGCGTAATATGATAGAATATTTGCTGTAAAGTTTATATTAAGTACTAAGATTAATTATATTTAAGAAATAAATAAACCTTATGTGGCGTATGTATATACGCACAGGCAACATATAACTTTACGAGAAACCTGGAATCGAACGGAGCATCGTACAACTAGCCGCGCCGGAACCAAGCGACGCGCGAAGGCGAGCGAACGGAGCATCATACGTTTAGCCGCGACGATATCAACTTTAGAACTAGTGACGCGCGAAACTTCCCTCTGCTTTTTATACGTGGCACTATTTTATACTCGCGAACAGATTTCCAAGAAATCATTCGTAAATGTTAGATTTTTGTTTACTTGTCACTGATTGGTGTAAATAATTATTGTACATATTAGTGTTAGCGTTACTTGCATGACTAATACATGGGTAAAAGATAGGTGAAAAATTGTAAATATATTCTCAGTTGAATCAGTCTGCCTGTTTCAATATAACCCTAATGGTTACCAGCTACGGACCTGGCTTCTGCCCGCCGTCTGGTAACGCGTTAATCTTAGATAAATGAAATACTGATTTAATTTGTATAATTATTTTATTCTTTTACTTACATGATTTGTTGTAATACAAAATCATTATTTGTCAAAGGCGAAAAACTCAATAGTTGCAATTTATGACTTGTCCAGATGTTTTATTACGTTTGTAAACTAAATAGGTACTCAGCAGCACAACATAACGTCCTGTTTCTTTAATTTTGATTCACTTTTGCAAAGGCAATCTCAGATGTTTTGTTTGCTCTTTCTGATCATACAGCACAGCTAATAAAATGTCCGACGGACAAAGTATGCATAATTGACAAATATTACAGGTTTAAACGCAATTATTGTGAACAGAATATATCAAAGTTTAAAAATAGCTTAAAGTCTATGAAGTTTACCGAAGTATACAGAACCCTCAATCCCAATATTGCTTACAATAGTTTTATAGAAGACATTCAACTGTTTTATAATTTATGATTCCCAAATATTAGAGTCAAGGTTAATATCATTAACAAGTCAAAATGGGTATGAAGGGGTATTCAAAAATTTAATAAAAAGAAAAGAAATTTGCTGTGGTTACAAAGATTAAAACCTAACACAGAAAATATATCACATTTAATTCATACTCTAAATTATTAAAAAGAATTATGTTTCAAACACAACGTTCACAAAATAATTATAAAATTAATAATTCTAAGAATAAAAATAAGACAACATGGCAAATTATCAATCAGGCGAAATTTAATATACCAAAATCTCTGATAATTAGAATAAAAATTAATGACAATATTATTTCAAATCCAATACAAATATCGAATGAATTTAATAACTATTTTATCGACAAAATACAGCCCATAACAACATCTTTGAAAGACACCACAGGCATTTTAAGCACAAGTAAATCCATGTTTATGATGCCATGTGTCCCGCAACACATAGTCAATATTATTCATAAGCTTAAAAACACGAATAGCGTCGGATATGATGGCATAACTACCAAAGTAATTAAAGTTGTGGCAAAAGAAATAAGTTGTCATATATGCCACATTATAAATCTACATAGATTTATCCTCAGGCATTTTCCCTGATGCTCTCAAACAAACAATTGAAAAACCATTGTTTAAGAAACAGGATAGAGAACTCATGGAGTATTATAGACCTATCTCGCTAATTCCCATATTCTCCAAAATATTTGAGAAATTTATGCATACTCAATTATATCAATATCTCGACAAAAATAATCTAATATGCAATGAACAAAATGGATTTAAAAAAAACAGAACATTAAATTTAACTATTTACAACTTTCTCCACGAAGTTATGATGAAAGTAGGCAAAAGGACGCCTGTGTGCTCAATATTTTGTGATATGACACAGGCGTTTGACTATGTAAAACACGATGTATTAATAAAAAAACTAAACGCGTATGGAGTAAGAGGTAATGTCCTAAAATTAATTCTGTCGTATTTAGAAAATAGGAAACAGCGTACATAAATAGTTACAATAAACCCCACTACTAAACGAGAGGAAATATATCTTTCAGACCAGCGAAAAGTATTATACGGTGTACCTCAGGGGAGCGTGATGGGACCTCTACTGTTCACATTATACATTAATGACCTTCCAAAGTGTACTACCAATATTATGACTCTTTTCGCAGATGACAGCACGGTTACAATCTCTTGTGATAATGATTTAACTCAATATAAACATGACATTTCCAATACCTTGACGTCTACAATAAACTGGCTTGACATTAATAATCTGAAAATCAATTTAAATAAAACTAAAATTATACATTTTAGTCAACGTGTCGCCCCAAATAGTAATATATGCCAAAATATAACCATTGACCATAATAGTATAGAGAATGTTATGACTACTAAGTTCCTTGGATTAACGATAGATAAGAAACTGGACTGGAAATCACACATAGAAACACTTTGCAAAAAATTAAGTAGTTCTGCATATGCTTTACATACTTTACGAGCTGTCGTCAATACAGAAACCGTAATTACCGCTTTGTGATACTTTATTTATTTCTGACATTAAATCATTAAATGTATAAATTTATTATTAACTTAAAAAATTGTATTATATAATTGAAAATAGAATGCTGACTTAATATGTAACAAATAAGACCGAAATAATACCTTTTGTTAAAATTTTAATCTAATTGCATGCCTAATGGATATGGCAGAACTTCTATAAAATGTAACTCATGTTCGCAATAAATAAATGATTGCCTGATTGATTTATTGATAGATCAGTAAAAAATGCAAGATCGATCGTAAATAGCAAAAATCACATGCCCGACGGAAAACCAGTATTCTTGCAATCGTTAATCGTTATTATAGGAATATATAAGCAGAGTCCTGATTTTCGTCGTAAAATTATAGAATTTACGAATCGAAAATTATCCAATGTTAAAAGTTTCCATTTCAAATTAACTGTGATACAACATATCTTGACAATTCAAAGCAAAGACAGATATTAAAATCAATATTAAATTATTAAATTAACACAAGTAGGTTTCTTTATTGCAAAAAATACGTTGACGATTCGTAGGTACCTACCGTTTTCGTTTGATACCAGCACTGTCTAAGAGTTATTTTGTTAGCCATGAATATTCGGTAGTTTCCCCACCCTGGTCGTGTTCTCAGAACGATGCCTACGCCTACTAATTGTAATTGATCTACTTACTAATTTCAATCTGAACGTTAGTTATAGGTACTCGGTTTTTGTTATTTTTGAATACTAGGTACCGCCGCACTAGGATAATTCCTTAGGGAATAGGATTTTCGGGAAACGGTCTCGAAGAACATCCACACTCTGGACGACTATTTGTAGATCACATTGTCTCGTGTGAGATTCGAGCCCACAACAAGATTTTGTATCATCTGAGATATTTCGTGAAAGAGACTGAAACAAGCAGTGGGACCAAAAGACTCGGCTGCTTTAGTGTAGGTATTCAATCCGTTTGTGAGATTGGTATCATGGATGAGTCGACCAGCACCCCTTTGTAGGGAATCCGGTGGATCGAGCTGGTAGTTGAAGCTGTTGAAGTCTCTGACCAGAGATGTGAACAGTACCTACTTGACGTGTGGCTGGACCTGTGCTTTATAAAACACAGCTCTCCGCTCCTCTTTTCCGCGGAGAGGCATGCGTCAATGCATTCAGTCTTATTGACTTACGATTGACAATCAGACAATCGGACACTCACCGTGTCTATCCGATTGTAGATTTCGGACATATACACCGTGGTAGGTGGTGTAAATCCTTCATCATCTAACGCCGAGTTCGAGTGAGAGCTTTTTTACCCTATGGGCCATTCTGTCATCGGGCTTGCACTCTGTCTTCTCAGGATTATATAGTGTCTTATCTATGACTCTGTCATAGCTTCACACAGGCGATCCAAATGTGACACTTGTGTTCTTGAACTAAGCTAACCGCCTTTGTTCGACTCGGATTCGGTATAAATATTATTTTTAGTATGGGTCTTTATTAGAAATGCAATGCACACAAGGTCTCTGTATTAGCCACTGGGGATACATCAGTGGTTAGAATAGTGGCGAGAACTTAAAATTAGGTACTAAAAGAAATAAAAAACCTCATATAATTATTTTTAAAACTTTAATGATATAAAAATATCTGGATCGGCTGTTTCATCCAGCCAGTAATTTCGTAACAAAAACGTTAATCCTACTACACATAACATAAACTGTTATTTAAACACATGGTCGTTACAAAAAAACACAATGTTTAAATACATTAACATGATGCTTCTCATTATTAGGTAATCTAGAGCTTACTTAATTACAGCTAATGGCATATAATTGGCTCCAAATTAGAATTATAACCGACTACTAGCATTTAACTATTATGCAATTAATGTAAAACCTTGGACAAATATAAAGCAAAAAAACAAAGGACCTAGCACGAATATAAATACATAAACTATCTATGTGAAACTTTTTTATACCAATGAGGTAGATGTCAAGCATACGGCCTCTTTGATGGTGTGGTGGAACGTAGTGATCATGTCTCTGCAACACATAGATAGGATCCCACGATCAGACTGGGCGATCGTGGCTGGCGGGCCGCGGACCGACTGTTAATGTCGGGGACTCGTATATAGGTATACTTAGCCACTGTGTTAACTTTACCTGCGTGATTCAAGATTGTATGGAGATTGAGCTAATAAACGCCTATTATGAACAGCGCCATTTGCTGTCTGTCATCGTTCTTCGTCTGTGTGGTATCTTTTTCATGCTATGCTTATCATACCAGATGACACGTTGAAAACTTATTGCTTTTTCAGTAACTTACGTATTTTCTTGATATGCTATTTCTTATAAATACTTATTTCGTAATTTCTGAGTGAACACTTTAAAACAGCTACGTTATACAGTGTGACTGGTTAAACATTGTATGTAGTTAAGGACATGATAAATTATGGTCAGACGTAACGTAAGTATAAAAAATTAATAAAATAAAATCTGTGTAACCTGCAAAGAAAACCTTTATGAAAATTTGTATGAAGTGTCCATAAAATGTGGTGACCTGACATTTGCGCAGTTTGTTCTCGCTGGATAGGTGACCTGCCATCCTGATGTCAGAATGGCCGGTCACCTTTAAAAGAAGTATACTTTAAAAAAAACGGGGGTTGCAATTATATAACGATTAGTAGCAACTACAAGCAACTAGTAGGCAACTTTTTATATTTATTTCGATGTTAAATATGGGTAGTGACCCGCCATTCTGATGGTCACAAAATGTGGACACTGCGTGGGTCGCACACAGTCGAGCGCGCTACGCTACACGAGGCTAATGACCTTTGATAAGAAAAGGAGGGGCGGGGGTGCAAATACGGGAGAGTGCGGAGTGCGGTAGCAGGCGGCGGGAGCTGAGGTATTGAATAGCTACCGAGTCGTTTCGTATAATTACCAAGGCCGCACGGCCAATCGGCTCGTACCTCGCAAGAAAGTCCGCACATTAAGTTTTTATTGGATAACTAAGTCAAATTTTACGTAGGTACCTATTATTTTAGATATTCGGGTCCAGAATCGAGTACTGAATACCCTCCTTCAATATGTTCAGTCTTTTACCAATCACTCGGTATATGTAGACACAAATTTAAATCACAACATACTTCGTCTTATCAACGTTTGCATGTGTGTGTCAGTTCCAAATAAGGATAAATATTTATTTTAACTTGTCCTACCTGTAATATTTATTTTCATAAAAAACCTATTGAATCTAGACGCCGGTGTGCCGCTGCAACTTAATAGGTTTGCCGAAAATGCCACATTGTAAAACAGCAGATATCAGCCCTTTTCATTGTTTGAATTACAAATTTTAATCACTGCGTGCTAGGTCAGTAGTAACTCAGTTTATTAACGTAATACAAATTAATAATCCAAGTGTTTATTATCGAAGCTTATTATTCATTGTCTATCTAAATTATGACTAGATGATAGCTGAACTCTATCGAGTTGCCTATAAGATGCACTGATTATCACATGTTTTATCATAGGAATGTTAATCAGTGTGAACAGTTCACTTTTATTTACATAAATTGCACAATAAAATAGTAAAGGCACTGCAAAATATAATGTAGCCGCTTACTCTATTCCAGTCGTAGGCACTATCACGAATACACAAAAGACCGCTCTCCATTTTCCAAAAACGAATTTTTGTATAACGAATAATAACGAATAGTAGTAGAATAGTCAATTAAGCTTCTTCTATAACCTACACGTGAAATAACAGACGTATTTTATATGTAAATAACAATGAATATCAGTATTTGTATAATGCCATACGGGCTATCATAAATCCCAACTACGATACATCGTCTAGAACAACTTGACATACATTTTCTAACTTAATCAATAAACTAATCATGTATGAAATACGACCTTCATCGTAATGACAGTTATGATAACTCACTGGCACTGTTCGTAATTCAAATGTTCAAACGATTCGTATTTGGAACACGGAGAGCTGGCGAAAACAATAATATTCTTCACTTCGAGTAAAATAAAGGTAACTTAAAGAACAATTACATAAAGTTGTTACTGTACACGTAAGTACGAGTATCGTGGTAAGTCTAAGTTTTCATATAATATATTAAATTCTATCTACATAAACATGTTTGTGTGATAATTGCATTACAAGTAGTCTTACTGCGCGTTTACAGAATCTCAAATTCATCATCCGAGTCGTCGAACTGTCTGTCCACGGCTTCAAACTCTGTAACAAGCATTTCTTTCATTTATTAACTAGATTGCGCCTGCGGCTTCGCTTGCGTAAATGTAGGTTACGTTAGATTAGTAACAGTAATATTTCTGGATAACAGGTATTCTATGTATTTTTCTGTTCCGCTAACAATATGTATGCGAAAATTCATGAAGATCGGTCGAGTAGTTAAGGCGTGAAATTGTAACAAACAAAGAAACAAACAAACACACATTCGCTTTTATAATATTAGTTAGGATTACTTGGTGACGTAGTTGTAATGAATAAGACTGCCTTGTTCAAGCATAGCAGTCTTATAGACACTGCTTTACCTAGGCACCGATCCCGAGGCTATACCCTCGGGTATGCCAATGTTATTAAGAAGGCGTAGAACACCTCTGTATACCAATTTAATTTATAATATAAATTATCTAGTGGACCCGACAGACGTCCTGCCGGTACACGTGTCTAGAATAAAAACAAAAATCCTAGAATTCGATCACAACGCCACCGGGTCCAATTGTAAATCTTAACCATACAGGGGTTGCCGCAAAGACACAAACATATCAAAATCGGTCCAGCTTTTTAGGAGCTCAGTGACATAACACACATACAGAAGAATGGTATATACCTGTAAACAAGGAAGTATTCTGCAGATCAATGTCAGCGGTGCAGGGCCCCCAGTGCGACGGCCGCTTCTCACAAATCTCGAACAGCGGCTGAGTCTCGCACATCAACTTACTTTCTATAGTTGCACACATTTCTTCGAAATCAGTTTTTGTTCGGCACAGAAAACACTGCAATTGAAAATCACATTTTTCATCAATATAGCGATAGCCTAGTGGGAAACTGATGGACTGCCACTCAGAGGTTTTGAGTTTAATGGAATTGATTTTCGAAGTTATGTGCATATTAAACAGTTAATTAACGCTCGCTTTAACAGTGAAGAAAAACATCGTGAGGAAGCCTACACGTCAGAGACTTCTATAATGTTCTTGAAGACGTGTGAAGTCTGCCAACCTGTGCAGAGCCAGCGTGGTAGACTATGGCCTAACCCTTCAAGCGGTGGTACAATTTATAAACAGGGCTGATATGATTATTATATTCAATGTTTTTATTTCTGGTGGCCCAGCATTAGTGAATTCGACTGCAATGCATGACAACGCGGCTTCAATACCCGGGCAGTGATATTGGATTGTAGGTACTGTCAAGAAATTATCAGGATACGGCAATTGGCCCTCTGTCGGTGGAACTTAAAACTATAGCTGTCGAAATGTTAAATTATAATTATAAGTATTTGTTTTTCTGTGTCCACAATTTTCTATATTAAGTCGGCAATTAAGGATATAGCCAACTTGATAGTAAGCAGGCACCTTAGCTTACGAACGATTGCCAAGGGGGCATAACGCGTGTTGCCGATCCTCCAACATACAAATAATGGTATTAGATGGTCAACTAAATATATCGCGAAACATATACACACACAAAACGTACCGTGGCAAAACGTACACGAAAGTATCGCACCAAAACGTACAAATTGCAAATTGCCGTAAATCTTAAGAGATCACGAGACCTTGAGGTCACAGGTCATAGTAATTTCGGGGTATATCGACTATGCTGAGTCGAATGGCGTTGACTGCGAGTCTCTAGCTCTTACGGTTCTTGAGTTGAAAGTTGTATAACAGACAGACGAACGGACAAAGCTGTTGTATAAGAGTTTGTTCGAACTCTAAAAGTACCGCGTCAAAACGTATAAAAATGTACCGCGAAAAACCTTACCTACACATATGGACAGCGGGCGCTCTTACTTACTGAATGAAACGTAACAGTATGTATACTATTACTTTAAATCAATATTCTGTAAAAAAAAGTAGAGAAGTATTTCTCAGGTAGAGCCAGCCCATTCATGCCACAATCAGTAAGGCTCTTCAACTAAAAAAGGTATTGTAAATACGATACAGTCGATATACTTACTACAGCTACAGAAGGGTCCATGGCTAACATGGGTATTCGAGAGGCATATTTACAATGATATGAGCAGTCCATTTCTTTTTGTTCATCAGTCATCTTAGTCTGCAAATTAGTAAAACACACAAATTTAAATTATGAGTATAAATATTACAATACAAGTATCCAACTAGTTAACATCATCAATAACAGACGCAGGATCGATAGGCCAGGGTGGCCTATACTCAATAATGGATAAAAATAGGTTAAATAGTTGCCATACATAAATAATTCATCTACAAAGTCTGGCGCATTTGGAGATTGACCTATCTTTATATTTGGGAAAACATTCAAATCACGCAGCTTAAGCTCTTAAATACATCATATATGAATTGGCTCAACCTCTGTGGAGATTAGCATATACAAATGCACAATTAGGCAGGTGAAGCCTTTTGATTTTGTTATACCTATGTAAACAGATCTCACATAAATAAAATTTAAGCGGCGCAAACCTGACGGGTAAAGGTATGGTACCTGCAATCAAAAAGACGTGGGTTTGAACCCCAACCATTCTACTATGATGCGAACCAACAATTAGCTTTGCTTATAATCAAGAATGCCAGTGATTTGAAACACGAATAGAAATAAGGATAGAAACCTTTATTTTTGTCGTATATTAATTTGAATAAGAAATTCTACTGATTTTAAAAATGCGGAAGATCAGATAATTTTGCATATTAGGTATATAGTTTAAATAGTTACCTCAACTAATCCAGACCTTTGTGTAGTGTGAGGATCCAGATATATAACTTCGTCCTCCACACATCCGACCAGGTACAGAGCTTGGTTAGGCTTACCGCCTATCACACCAATAGATTGAGGACATTGGAAACATATCTGGAATATACATGGATTCTTGTTCATAGGCATTATTTTTATCAAATAAAAAGTCTTATAGAATGTGTTCTGGTTAATATGTAACTCAAAACTGAATCATTCCACACATAAAAGACAAGAAGAAGGGTTTCCTAAATAAATATAAATTAGATTAACTTAAGATGGTAAAACAGAAATGTTATATTTATTTTTATACATATGAAACAGATGAAAGTAGTATGTTGTCCAAATTTAAGCTAGCTGCTATGATAAACAATTTATTTTTCGGATTGAATTTAAAAGCAACAGATTTTGGATTCTGTTTATAAAAGGTCTTTGGAATTAACGAAACTCAGTGTGACTGTAACTATAAATACTGAAAGATTCAATAAGGCTTTCTTTAAGCAGGTACCTAATCTACAAAGAAATTTTTTCGATTATATCTTAAATAAAAAATTTACATGAGCTTATTACGTAATATTTACCTTCAGTCCTTCTATATACACAGGATTAATTTCACTAAGGCCCAATCTAAGAGGTACAATCAACAACAGTGGCATCCAATCTGAGGGCACATTGTCTGGCATGTCTGAAGAGTCACCTCTGTCATTGTTCACCACACATTGATGTACTGAAAATAATTTAATTAAAAGCTTAGTAGCAATAAAACAATAATTAAAACTTGCTATGGGAGTGTATTTAAGTATTTAATAAAACAATGTATAAAATGCTGCTTCGAATGGCTAGTAACCATGCAATACCCAAAAATATACATATATAATTAATTCTTTACATATAATTAGACTGTTCTAAAAATGTTTAATGTTGTTACAATATGGACAGCTGTGGGTGTATCATAAATGACAGTACATAAATTATTTATATTTAGTCATAAAACATATTTACTGAAGCACCATTTGTTTATACAGATGTCTAATAAGAAAAAGTAGTACTCTGTTTATGATTTCCAATATAATTTCAGTGTAGATTCCTGTCAGAGAATTTATAATAATAATAATTTATTTCTTAATTCGAATTATATTTTTAATGCGCATCTAATTTGATCTTTAGAGCAATGATTTTTAACTTTTTGATATCTTAATTTAAACAATACTCACATATATCCTCTTTTACAACAGTATTGTCTAGAGCAACATGAATAACCAAAGAACTCCACTTGTCATAAACAACTAACTTCCTGAAATAAAAAGACATGATTTTAAGCATTATGTATGAATTTTATTTAAAAGTGTTTAAGATAGAAATTATTTTATGAAATGAAGACACTTTATATGTGTAAGATCTATACAATGCCTTTTTTGTTGTATCTTAGGTTCTGGACACAGCCACAATGACAAAAGTTTAATGTTTGGGCCCTGTGGTCAGTGTTGACAAAGAGGTTAATCTGATGAAACTATAAACATTTCACATTGAATGTATCACTGCTTTTCTAACAAAATTAAATTATTTTATTGAGAAAGGCACTACATTATTTTCTCATAGATGATACCTACTTCAATACTTGTGCAACAGTATTTGGGCCAAACCACTGGCCCACTTCTTTGCCTTCAGAAGCTCCCATCAAAGCAACTTGATGGATAGAATATGGTGCTTGCTTTCTCTCTTCAAATCTTTGGATTATCTTCAAATATGTTGGATCCCTGAAAGAAATTGTAATATTTCATTAGATATAGTATTTCTAAGCTAATTTTAGTTGTATCTTTAATTATAAAAAATATGTGATATTTATTTCCAAAGTTAGCATAACATTTATTAATCACCTTTAAAGCTGATTAGTAATATCAATTTTTTGAAAGCAATATACATATATACTGTAGCATATAATTTGTTTGAGATGTGTTGTGTAGATTTTGCTTATATCTTGATAGTATAATAGGATATCTAGAGGTTTTTATAATTTAAAATCTAATCTTGAGATACTACATTAGTGAGCAAATAAAATTATATATAAGAAAGTAAGATATAATTGTGAATGTTACATTAAGACAACTATTACAAATAATAGAACATGATAAGCACAATTATATAATAATGGGTCATACAGGTCACAACTATGGGCTAATTAAATCAATACCAAAGAACCATTTGATAAAATCATTGCACAATTGGACCTATTTTTGCAAACAAGAACCAACCCACAGTTTGAGCGAAATTGAATTTAGTACATAGATAGCGCTCAAATCACATATTCTATCTTCCCAAAAAAAATGGTTCCAAGTGACAGTGTTGTGCCTCTATTGATAGTCGGTCGACTATCAATAGAGATACAACACTGTCACTTGCAGAACCAACCCACTATGGTTTGGCATATAACTTTAAAAAAACTGTAAAGAACTATACACCATGGACCCCTAAACATTTATTAAAATTAATTGTTAAACAGACCCCTTGGTACCTTTAGAACAGAAGCATTTTTATTATGCAAACAAGAACCAATGTTCTTTAGTTCCATCTAGCATAAAAAGTTACAATATTTTTATAACTAAATAGGGCCAGAAGCCTTTAGTTCTTGTTTGCATAATGCATATTAGTTAGTCTTGAAGGAACCATGTATCTTATTCTTAATAGTGTTAAAATTCAGCATTATTTCAACAAAAAAAGATACCTGTTAAGTTAAAAAAATCAAGAATCCAAGGAAGACCACTACAAAAAGCATATTGACAAAGCTAAACTGGCAAAAGATGGCCCAACTATAGAAACTATCACTTCTGATCTACAAGAGACATTGCTTCTTCTGACGATACCCACAAATATTGTTTGTCACAAGAGACAATAATAATAATTTATATTTGAAGTCTGAATTTTGAGCTAGGCATTAACTATCTGTGTTACAGAAGTCAGAAGGAGAGAAGTCGAAGAACAGCTTTTGATATATAATTTTGTTATCCATACAATAATGACCAAGCGCATTGTAATGTTTGGGTGGAAGGGAAGGCTGGCAGTGGGTCGCAGGAAGTTGGTTCGTGTTTGATAAAACATTTCACAAAACGACTAAAATATGGTGTTGAGAGTTTGTCTGAAGCAATATCTGTGGAGGTCAAAATAGAAACATTAAACTGATCGTAATGTTGAAAGCATTTTTGAATGAATATCCCACTCTAAAAGAAATACATCAGCAATTTTTAGAATCTGGCCATAGCTTTTTACCAAACGATACTTATTATGGCTGGATATAATGCATTCTAAAGTACCAACAACGATTGTATACCTCAGAAGATTACATAGAAATCATGAAATACTGTTGGAAAATTAAATCAATGATTGTATACAGGTTTATCAAATAATACTTTTCTTCGTCAAACAATTTAGAGACAAAAATCACAAACAGAAAGAAGGCAGAAGATGGATCTATAATAAATTGGTTGAATACCAAAGATATAAAGCTGAAGAATTAAAAAATTTACGCAAGAGGCTGACCCAGGCGAATGTTTTTTGATCAGATCAGATATGTTTTGGACAAAGGCCAGGTTAAGAGCACCTTAAACCAGCGAGCATATGAGGAATGTGATGAAAGTGAATGAAGCCAGAGAAGTGTGTCAGGATCGTAACAAATGTAAATCCGTAGTCTGACTACCCCTCTGGGAAACAGGCGTGATTCTATGTACATATGTATGTATTTTTATGAGAAACAATCTGGATGATGAATTTAAGGAAGTTAATATAAAGCAAAACATTAGAATCAGGACTGTGATAACCAAAAGTGATATTATGGACTTACTTATTGGCCTACAAGCAAAGCCATATCTGAGGCTAGAAACTAAAAGATATAAAACTGTTCTACACCTTATACTAAAAGATGCACAAGATTTCTACAAAACCCTGTAAACATAGAAGACGGACGATATCAAGGGCTTTACCGGGCCTATCGATTTTGAGGTAGAAGGTGAAGTTTAGTTCTAAGGGTTCTTGTTTCCATTTAATATTTTTTGTGTTAAATGTAAGAAAATGATTCGCTATCTAATAAATGGCATTAAAAAGTATCTTAATTATAAAAAAATATTTTTATTTTTAGAAATATCACAACAATGATATCTTCGTCCAGTTTGCAGAAAGGAACTAAGCAACAAAATATGTTTTTGCAAGAAAGAACCAACTGGGTTTCTAACAATTTACTTTGTGCTATAACTTTATAATAATATCCTTTCCCTACCTATCCTTTACATGTTGCTCGTGGGACCACCAATTATAGAAACAAATCGTCTTTTCGTAAGGTCTGCAAGCATTATCAACAAATTAGGCAACTCGCATGACTTAGACCTATTTAACACAAGTCCTTCTAGTTTTAAGCATTTTATTGCCGACCAGTGGTTTGAATCGGTTCTATAATTGCTCTAATTTTTGATTATTTATACAGTCCGTGTTCTTATTATGTAATTGTTATTAAGCACTAAATACTAAAATGTGAAAATGTCTAAATGGTTCAAAGATGTTTATATACTTGTTAATTAGTTTTAAGATACTGTTTGTTTTCCAAATAAAATAAAATAAAATAATATTTATAAAGGTATACATAAGGTAAACATGTATTCATCCATTAATATAATATGTATGCATTTTGCACACTGTTTACAAAAGACTTGTTTTCTCAAAACCAACTTGCTGCTGGTTCTTGTTTATTGTAAATGGGTCCAATTGCATAACAGTATTGGTCTACATTTAATTAAAACCAGTCAGTTCTGTGACTAATGATAATATAAATAATGAGGAAGTATTACAACATTGAGTTAGAAATTCAGGAAACTAATGATTCACATAACACAATACAACATAATTTTATAAGCACCTTGTTTCTGGAGTCCAAACCCAATCAGCTGATAGGTGAATCCTGACGAGTGCTACCCCGAGTACCATCTGACCGCAGCGCAGCATACAACCCCATCCTTTATCTGAGGTTAGACCCTCGTCTCCTATTGGAATGAAGCCCTTCCTATATGTACACCAGATGATCGAAGTGATGTCTCGTCTTATGCGATCTAGGTCTAAAATACATACTTTATTTAATAGCGACAATATTTATTTTCCACAATATCATGAAAACTGACTTACCCTGAACAGCGCTATATTTTTTTCCCAAGATCCACACGCTTTCCTTTGTCTGAGGAATATCATCAGGCTCAACATTGTTACCCTCAGAGGATAGGTAACATATATCAAACACGGCATCCATGTTCGAACATAATTTGTTATCAAGTACTGCTTATAAACAAGGAAATTTTAAAATATGTATTGTGAAATAATAAACACGAATACACCCGACAAATAAACACAAAATGTTGAATGAGTGAAAATTGAAAATCATTCACTCAATTCCATTGTCAAAGAAGGTAGCTTATTCTGTACTACATACATTAGCTATAAAAGTCAAAGTCAAATATTTTGAGTAATCAATATCTTTTATCAAAAAACTACACAATAAGCGAAGCTTAATGCAAGAACAAATGGTTGTAATCGAAGTTATTAGAATTAGCATCAGCCATATTATGGGTGAAGCCAACGCCAACGAAAAAAAAAGATGCTTTCCTGACTTTGTCATTACTGTCAAACCAATTGTGACATTGGCTTGACAGTAATGACAAAGTCAGTGTCATGTCTGGCAAATACCTAACTAACACAATCACACACGTAAAATAGTGCAAAGTTTATTATTTTAGAAATAAACATTGCTAACTATAAGCACATTTGTTAAAAATGGAGGCGAGTTGCTTAGATTTTGTTGCCCAGTCCTGTATGGATTTAACTGAGGCTATGAGTTCAGCGGAGAGTGAAGCTGATCGCGATACTCTTATCACAAACCATATTAAGAAAGTGTGGTCTACGGTTACTGCAGTAGAGGATTTCAAAAAAAGTACTCGTTTTTTATTTATTTTAATATTTAAAATGTTTTTCTTTATTTTCACTCTGTTTAAAGAAATGAGATGTTTTGAAGATTTGTACTACTGATAATTTTACAAGTAGCTTTCAATATATGATTCTACTTAAAATGTGATTAAAATATTTGTATGTATATTTACATTAGCACCTGCCTACTTTTAAGTGAAACTCACCTAAATTTGCATTAATTGGAGAAAGTTAGTACTATATAAATGTAACTGTACAAAACATTGTTCATGACTTAATATATGCGTATATATCTACAAGAATAATACATGATTGTCCCCCTAACTTTTCTTTTCTTTTATAAATATGTTTGATAGAAATCAAATCACATTTCATTTAATTTGTGAAATAACTAAAAGGCTTGCGGTCATTAATTCTAAATAATTGAAGAAGGTATCTACACTGCATATATTCAGTATACAGTAATACCTCGACTTATGCTACAAAGACTAATGTGAACCTGGAGTTATGCAATTTTCAAATGTCTTTAATTTGTCTTTTATTTGAGCGTCACACATCTCTCGATATTCATTTATAGATTTATTGCCCCTAAACTATTGTCCAGGAATTGACAAAATTTTGCAGGAGAAATAATCTTTAAGACGTCAAAGTGCTTTGTTAGATTTTATGAAGTCCTCTACATCAAAATAACTTCAGTTAGCGATTTTATATATGGGTAATCAAAGTTTCTTTGAAAAAATTGATTAAATTATTATATTCTTTAGTTTCTGGCCTAAATTAAAATAATTTATATTATATGTATTTATATGTGAAATTATACCCCAACTTACACGAATTCGACTTACACGGTTATCACTTAGTCCCACCTATCACATAAGTTCGAGGTATTACTGTATTTAAAATTGTATGTGTTCAAACTGCAAAATTAAATAAACAAATTAATTTATAATCATTTCTTGATTAGCTGACTATCTTTGTTTATTTTCCAGATCTAGAATGGGTCAATGTATCTGAACCGATATCATTATCTCAACACTGTTTTGATAAAATAGTGATATTAGACTTTTGGACATACTGTTGTATCAACTGCTACCATGTACTGCCAGACTTAGCACATGTAGAGAAACTGCACAAAGCTGAGAATGGTTTAGTAGTGGTAAGTTTTAATATCTACAGTAAAAACCTAAAGTAGTTGCTTAAATTCTTAGGAATGCTATAGAGATGTGTAAAACACATAAAATTGTTAAATAGCATAAAACAATAATAAATAATATCAGCTCTGTATGTTATTATAACTTATAACTGTCCCACTGTTGGGCACAGGCCTATGCTCATTGTGAGAAGGGTTAGACCAGAACAGTATAAATTAGCCACTAAGGTAACCTTAGGATGAACAGACACCCTGATGCTGGTATGTATGATGATTGATGATCATGTTAATGTTAAGTTTGGGCCTAAGACCAGTCATACCATTAGTAGAATAAGCATGCTGTGTGTTTGAACTTGAAATTCATTTCATATACAAAATATAAATTATAAGAAATATATCACATCATCTCATTGAGTGCAATGCCAGTCACATATATAATTATTTTATTTTTAGTTTGTGATGTGGTGTATCAATGTGTTTGAATTTGGAATTTCAAGTATTGAACTTATTATGTCATAATATTATAATACTTTTAGGATAAGAAATTTTATATGTGTTCTTAATTATATCATGCTGAAATATGAGAAAATTATTTTTGCAGATTGGAGTCCATTGTGCCAAATTTTCAAATGAAAAGAACTCTACCAATGTATTATCAGCGGTGCAGAGGTATAACATACATCATCCTGTAGTGAATGATGCTGACAGCTGCATGTGGGATGCTCTAGGAATAAGATGTTGGCCAACACTACTCATACTAGGTAATTTATTATATTATTTTGATTATAGATTAAAGATCATTAACACATGAATACAATTTTTTTTAGGATACTACCTTTTGCTTGCGACTTCAGGAACAGTTCTTTTTTTTCAGAATAAAAGGTATCCTTTGTCCTTTTTTAGTTAGTAGGTACAAAGTGAAAGTGTAATGAACAAACTCACAACCAAATTTATAATATTAGTTTGGATGGATTGGATATAGAATATTAAGTGTTGTTGATTATTGAGATGAGAGAATGATCATTTATACATAAAAATTGCATTTACAGAATGTTTAAAATTATACTTACAAAGTAGGTCTACATCATTGGTCATGGTGGTTGCCATTCCATGCCTTACATTTTATGCAATTTAATTATTAAAAATAATTAAGGGTCCTACTTTGTTATATGTGGTTTCAATAATAACTGCATTGCTTGAGTTAAAACTGTACTTATATGTTGTTTAAACATTCTACTGTCATGTTACAATACTATTTGACTGCCAGCTGTTCTTGTGTAACTAAAACATGTTAACTTTCACATGTGCTATATGAAAACTGTGATAAATGTAATGATGATTAATATATGTTATATTTGGAGTAATGGATAGATTCCAGACAGACATTATTCATATCCTGTTGTATCTTATTATGTCTATGTGTATATTAGAATAAAATAAACACAATCACAGCTACATAAATACTCATTTGAGAGATTATGTATTGTTTTAATACTTATACATATAATTGAACATATACTACATAATATTATAAAGCTAAAGAGTTTGTTTGTTTGGTTGATCGCGCTATACTCAGGAAATACTGGTTCCAATTGAAAAATATTTTTGTGTTGTATAAGCTATTTATCGAGAAAGCTTTTAGGCTATATAACATCACGCTACGACCTACGGAGGCGGCGCAGTAATCATAAACGCGGGCGAAACCGCGGGCACAGCTAGCAGTACTACAATCATTTTAAGTGACATTTTGTACAATTTCTTAAGACAATAAATATTCCGTAAATAAGTTAATGGCAATTTCATACAGAAAGAGTTATAATTTACTAAATAATAATTATTATTTCTAAGTACAAAATTACAATAAAAAAATCATTCATCAAACCCAAAACACAGTGCAGTGGGAATTGCCAGGCAACCACTTAAACCACTACGCTATCTGTATTTTCTAGTTTTTTTGCTCGTCGTAATGACCACCCTCCGCTTGATGGTTAGCAGTCGTGTGGTCCAAGAGCAGTGTCCTCCACGCCGTCCTCATAGCAGCCGAGGCGATGTTGAGATCTCTACTTTGACGGCTTGAGAAGGCCTTTTCACGCCCCGCTTAAAGGACCTAGGATTGAAGAAAGAAGGAAACACGTGCCTTGGAAGAGAATTCCATGCCGTGATCGTTCGGCAGAGATATGAGGGCCCAAACTTGTTGGTACGCGCTCTAGCTCTACCGTGTAAGGATGGCATCTGAGCCCAGCATGCGTTGTTCTGGATAGAAAAGGAGAGGGCGGGATAAGGTGGAATAACTCTTCAGAGCACGGTAAAGATCAATAGCTAAGATGGAAAGGCTGTTACGTATCACCAGTGTAGTGTTCTTCAGAGAAGGGAGGGGAAGGAACGGAGACTTTTTTATTGAGAACGCGCATTCCTGGACCTTCTTGGCGTTGAACTGGACCAAGTTCTTGGCATCCCATTCAGACAGATGCGATCCAAGGCCTGGTCAAGTCCAGCGACAAGATCCTGCCGTTTCCCCTCAACCTCAGTCTGTTTGGCCCCAGGATGTCCGAAATATCGCCCATGCACGGTACTGTCGTCTGCATAACAATGTATGTTGCCGAAATTCATCATATCATTGATATTATGCAGAAGAAAGAGCGTAGGGGATAAGACGGACCCCTGAGGCACTCCTGCATTGACCTGCATAAGTTTGGAAGTGCGACCGTCACAAGGATCTAAATAAGACGCTTCTGCAGGAAACTTGCAATCCAGGTGCACAGTTGAGATGGCAAGCCATAGGCCGGAAGCTTGGAAAGAAGAGACCGGTGCCAGACTCTATCGAAAACTTTGGCTATGTCTAGGCTGATAGCCAAAGACTCGCCGTTCTTGTCCATAGCCTCACCCCAGAGGTGCGTGACGAACGCTAGAAGAGCATCCGTTGATCGTTTAGCCCGAAAGCCGTATTGGCGATCATTGATCAACGAGTGATCCTCCAGGTAGCGGACAATTTGGGTGTTTATAATCTGCTTGAACACCTTGGAGAGCACCGATATGGGTCGATAGTTGCGTGGCTCGGAACGGTCAGATTTTAGGATTCGGTTGAACGATCGCCTCTTTCCAAGCCTCAGGCACAATGCCTGCGACGTCAGACGACCGGTATACATATACCACGTAAGTGTGGGAGACAACTCCGCTGCACATTTTTTGAGGACCACAGCTAGGATGCCGTCAGGTCCACTGGTTTTCCGAACATCGAGGGACTGCAGTATCGCACGAACGTCACGTTGCCTGATACGTATATCAGGCATGGTGTAGCCGCAGTTGGCAATGTTAGTTTATTTATATCTTTATCTTCAATTCTGCTTAGGAATTATTCATTCTATTATGCAATAGAATGAGGAAGTAAGTAGTATAACTTAAGTGGTGTATTTATCATAATTTCCTGTAGTAACTATGTCAATAGTAGGTATATATATTTACCTGCATGCTATGTAGTATGTAGATACATACAGCAAATAAGCATGACTGGTTTTATTTATTTTATTTAGACTCTTTGACTTGAACGCACGGATGAAGTAGTGGGTATGAGGTCGTCTCGACGCTGCCGCCACGCAAACCGCTGTGGGTTCGGATCACATACGGTAAAATAATTTGTATGGTGCACAAAAATTTAATGGAGGAGTTGCCTTGTTGTGTAATACGAAATCATAACTTACAGCATTCAAAATTATATAAAAGTGATTGACTATATTTTACCCGCAGTTTTGCTCCCTCAGGACCAGTATCTACTATGTATTTTTCTGTACCCCTGACACAGTGATTGCGATAAAACAAAACAAACAAACAAACTCACTCACGTTCGCATTTATAACATTAGTTATGATTGCTCGGTACCCTATGTATTTTATGAATATCGCTGCAAACCACTTGAAATGTCATTTATGCAATCTAGTTTTGCATGTTACATGTAACGACAAATATATCATCATAGTTAAATAGCATCTAAACGGTTAATTTATGATACACCAGCTACTCATTTTAGCCCCTTGACGTACGTTAGTCACCATAGGACTGTGCAAACATTTGCACGAAAACTGCGGCAATTAATATATTCAATATTGACATTGAATTGCATATACATTCAATTTTAAATGCTCGCAACGACTATCGATAATTTCTGAATACGAATTTTACGAACCACTACCTCGGTATCGCGGCAATAATAAATACAACTGCTGTGCATGACGTCTATGAATCGGCTCTGGGTCAAGTTTATTGGCAGTAGGTTCTCCTGTCACGTTTTCCTTTCAAGAAATTCTCAGGAGTCCTTTACTATGCCTGGTAGACGCTAATAGGGCGAGCCTATCAGCCCTATTTCGTGCAATCTGAATCCAAGTTAAAATGTGTCTGCAAGACACCCTGTGCCAATCTCTTAGTGGATACTGGCATGAGACTATGTATGTTCTACAATAAAAGTAACTAAGACAATGCCTTAGTTACTATTATTATAAAACATACATATAATTTAAAATCTATTGTGTCTGGCCACCAGTGTGACGCTGCGACTCAATAGGTTATTCAACTCAATCCTAACTAATATAAATGAGAAAGTGAGTTTGTTTGTTACGCTTTCACGCCTTAACTACTCGACCGATCATCATAAAATTTCGCATAAATGTTTTCAGGAAAACAGAAAAGGATAAAGGGCACCTTTTATCCAGAAAAAATAACTGTTACTAATCTAACATTTTTTGTTTGGGAATCCATTGAGGCATACCGGGGGCGGGTGGAGAGGTTATATCCGACTCACCCGGGGAAAGACGACGACGTCTCGGTCATACAGACTACCCGACTTGTCGGCCTCGATGGCGTAGTGGTTAGTGTAACCGACTACCACGTCTGAGGTCGCGGGTTCAATTCCCGCACAAGTCAAACATTTGTGTGCATGAACATGGATGTTTGACTTGGTCTGGCTGTTTCTATGTATAATATGTATGTATTTAGAAAAAAAAAGTATATCTGTATGTTTATCAATTGTTTAGTACCCATAGTACAAGCTCTGCTTAGTTTGGGCTAGATGGTGTTGTGTGTATGTGGTAGAATATTATTATTATTATAAACCTACCACGGTGTTCCTTAACATTACTTGAGTCGGCGTCATTTTCACATGCAATCGTGACCCCGCCGAGGTTTACTAATCTAACCTAACATAACCTACATTTACTCGAGCGACGCCGCGTGTAAAATCTAGTAGAAAATAAGGAGTTTATTCTTAACTAAACTTCATATTTTAATGTCATGTTTGTTCTGCAGGTCCGGGTAACAAACCAATATTTGTCCTCACCGGGGAGGGTCACAAGGATGAGCTGGTGTGGTACGTCGGAGCGGCCTTGCGACACTTTGGCGTGCGAATCTCATCATCTGCCCTTCCCATCACTCCCGCCAAACACTTGAAGGCTAAAGAGGAAGATGTTATGTATTTCCCCAGTAAGGTTTGTACTTGATTGTTTTAAAAGTAAGTTTTATGTACTAGCTTACCGATGTACACACATAGATAAACAGATGATAACTGTATACTGCCCATAAATATTATTAAAATTTGAGAAGAGAAAAAAATATTATAAATTAACATTTTCCAACAGGTAAAATCAAAAGTCAATAGTTTCCTAATTTCTATTTATTGATAACATTAAACCTCGTCGACAGCCACGAAACAAAAAAAAAACGGTTGTCATACAAAGAAGAAGAAAACACTGAATTATTATTTCTTTGCGTATATATGCACCTATTAGATACTTTTTCATAAACAATAATTATTAAATTTATAATAAACAAATTTATTTGTTCTTTCAACAGATTGCTCTGAACCCGTTCTACCGCGGTCGCTCGGACGAGCCTTTCCTCGCGATTTCTGACACCGGCCACCATCGAGTTCTGCTCACGGACTGCTCTGGCATCGTGCTGCGAATAGTCGGTGGCACCGAACCTGGATTTAAGGACGGCAGTTAGTACACATCTTTACATACTATAAAACAAAGTCTTCCGACACGTCTGTACGCGATAAACTTGAAAACTACTAAACAGATTTTTATGCGGTTGTCACCAATAGACGGAGTTATTCATAAGGGGGTTTAGGTGCATAATTTGTTAAGGTTTTGTACTACCCGTGCGAAGCGGGGGCGGGTCGCTACTTTATATATTTTACATTGTTCCTAAATCTACCTTCACTTTGATATACAGGTTTATAAAAGCGCTAACTAAAACACCAATATTTTTTTTAAATACAATATATTATTAACTTAAAAGTAGAAATAATCTTTAAATATAAAGCTGATTTTAAATTAAGTAAATTTTTGGGTAACATATAATGGAAGCTGCATATTACTGAGATTTTTATTACAAATAAAATCACGGAATTCCGAGATGGCTTAACTAGTCGGCTTTATGTATATTTACTTTACGAGTTAAAATTTAATAATTTTAACTTGCGATTCAAGTACTTATGTTTGTATGCAAGGTGTGAAGGAAAAGGTGGTGTGGTAAATAAAAAACATAATTTAATATAAATGTTTTTATTAAACTCAGTACTATTTATTTATTTGTTAGTATCTTGTAAAATATTTATTAATTTTGTACGAACAGACAAAAATAGTGTAACGTGCTGGGTTCGGCGGATAAGAATATAAAACAATATTACCGACCAAAACGTTTTATTCTGTCACACAATTAACTTTAAAACACAACAAACACTATACTACACTTTTTTACTGTAACTGCATCAAACTAAGCGAACGGAAGCGAATATACTACGATTTTCGCTTCCGTTCGCTTCGATGAACACTTGACCGCTTAAGTTTGTAAACTGACTCGGCGGTGCGCGTGCGCTCTATTTATACGCGGGCAAAGCGTTTCTAGGGTTTTCTTGAAAAGCCATACCCGGTGTGTAACAGTTCGATGATTCGAGAATGTGCGCGTTCTCTCCACTTTACTCGTATCGACAATTACGTAGTTCCGTAAGATGTCAATAGATGGTGCTGTAATAAATTATAAGAAGGGACTGCCGAGTCTTTTCCACAGTGCCGTCAGATGGCACTAGCCGTAACAATAGCAAAGGAAATTAAAGATAGTAGTAGTATTTGTCGATAAAAAGCGCTTTCCATAATAGCCAGCATCTAAACTTTAGGTTATACGATCACTTCTAATAACGTATCTCTGTAACGATCGTTGTGCAGAGCTGAACGAGGCGCAGTTCAACTCGCCGCAGGGCGTGTGCTGGCTGTCGAGCAACGTGCTGGCGGTGTGCGACACCAACAACCACGCCGTGCGCGCGCTGCACCTCGACGAGGGCACGGTGGAGCTGCTCGCCGGCACCGGCCACCAGGCCGCGCATGCCGATCTAGGTCACTACATCTATACTTATATTGTAAAGTGCTGGCGGTGTGCGACACCAACAACCACGCCGTGCGCACATTGAATTTAGGTCTCACGTAATACGTGGCCAGCTTATTACCGTCTACGGGGCAGAGTTGATAGACACCTCGGTGGCTCGGCAGGTCAGGTAAAGTTTAATTTTTTGTAGCAGCATGAAGTCAGGAACTCTACATACAAGAGTTTAATAGTGTATGTTCATCATCACAGGTGGCAAGTGCTTAGGAGTGCAGCCTCTAGCGTCCCCCTGGGACGTGCTGCTGTACACGACCCCTGACATGGACATGTCGGTGCGCCCCCTCCTGCCACCCCCTCCTCCGCCCCCCGCCGGCACACCGCCCACGCCTGACAAAGACACCGTTGTGTTGGATGACGTCAAAGGTTGGTTAATACTTTTGTTGCTATTTTTGACATTTCTATGGTAATATTGATGTTAAATTATCTTGTTCATATAAACGTTATTTTTATATTGAGAACTGGCTAATGCTTACGGCTAAATTATGTGTCTTTCTTGATTTAATGTACATAACAGTTAGTTGTACCAGTAGTATTGTAGTGAAAACTACGATTGCGTGTGCAAAATGAATCACTAGCGCCGACTCCATAAGGCCTAGGGTATCCAAGATTCCCAAAGACAGTATCAATAGAACTGGACCCAATAATTTCTCCAATGACCTGGGTAATAGGACCTCACTGTAATATAAGTGATAATCAATATTCGTTAGTTTTAGTTTACTATGCCATGGAAAATTATAGGAATCCAAAATATATTTTATATTATAGTAGGAGTAGTATACCTATATCCTTCTAGTGTGTAAAATAACAAGGAATTTACATTAAGGAGAAGTAAAATGAAAGGAAGAAAAGCAATTTATATTTGACTAGCTGACCCGCGCAACTTCGTCTGCTTCACATAGGAGAATTTTCTCCGTTTTTGCAACATTTTTCATTAATGCGCCGCTCCTATTGATCGCAGCGTGAATTTATATATAGCCTTTCTCGATAATTGGGTTATCCAACACTAAAATATTTTTCTTGAGATTAGCGCGTTCAACCAAACAAACAGACAAACTCTTCAGCTTTATAATATTAGTATAGTTTTTAAATTAAAAGATTGCATCAGAAATGTGTGTTGTAACAACGATCACGATTGTCATGCACGCACACCACGATATGATATTCTGTGACAGGCGCGTGCGCTTCATACAAGCAAATAAGCACTGCATACCCTAGTCCGCTGGCCTATGTAAATCTATATAATCGAAATCTATTTATTAAATACTACAAGCTGAATAATAATAAATACACTATAAAATTATCAGATACAATAAGAGCTTGTACCACTGCCATCTATTGGTCCGTGAGCGAACTACTAAACAAATAGCTTGTGCCACTGCCATCTATTGGTCCTTGAGAGAACTACTAAACAATTAGAATATATAATAGAGAGGTGTCTGGAAGCAAAAAGAATCGTGCTTATTAGCAGTACATTTAAACGTCAATCGATTACGCTGTCTACGAGACAAATATTTTGCTTGTGTGTGTAAAATGCACGTGTGTGCTCGCCGACTGAAGGCACTGCCTACAACGAAAACCCAACCAGTTTAAATAGTTGTCAAAAACATCATAATTGTTGTTTATTATAGGCCTATTATTTTAGCAATATAGCATCGTACGCCATTATTAATTATTTCACAGAGCTGTCGAGGGGATTCTGAGCGCTTTGTAATTGATAACTAAATAATTAGTGAAATTACCGGAATTACTGTAAATTTTGGAAAATTATACTTGTGAGATCTGTGTTGGTGATGTGTGTTTAAATAAATTAAAAATTGGTGATTTACCAACGTTGTCTTTTGATGACAAAAATAAAATAATTTCTCTTGGACGCTGTGTTCGCGATTAAGATCTAAAACAACAGAAAGGTTCTTGTAATAAAAAGTATTATGATATATATAGCTGGCTAGCGGGCTACACACATATAAACTTTTTTGTTTGTTAACCATATTGCGATCGACCGAAATGAAAACGAGGTGTTGACAATGTTCAACAATATTACAGGCGCGTTTTAACGAGATTATAATTGACAATGTCTTGAACGAGTGTCGTAGTCGTTATAAAAACTTAAAAGACTTTAAGTTTTTCAATCTACTTTCGTATGAATATTATACTTTGTATTGTAATAATTTTACAGAGCAATCGATCGTCGAACTCATTAATTCGCATGAACATTCCTATAACGCGGATCGCCTTAGGAATGAGCTCCGATGCGTTTATAAATCAGACGAATTAAAAACGTTGGGAATATTTGATCTTATTCAATATTTACATACAAACAATTTAACAGCTATATTTCCCGAAGTTTACAAATTAGCAAAATTAATAGGTAGTTACGATTCCAGTTAGTAGCGCATCGGCTGAACGATCATTTTCTTACTTAAAAAGAATCCATACATATCTACAAAACACACAGGGCCAAAGCAGACTCACTCATTTGTCTATGATTTCAATTGAAAAAGAACTTTTAATGATTTTAAAACGGTCTTGTAATTTTTACGACGACGTTTTACAGAATTATTTAAAAAAAGATATTTTTTTTATTGATGTGATTTATAAAAATTCAAATAATACATACAGTTAAGTATGTTAGTAATTTCGTTCATTTATTTTTGTTCATTTGCGCAAAATCACTCTTAACATCTCACGGCCTAGTAATACCTACAAGGCCACAATGGATATCATTTAGGTGACTTGTTCTCACCATCAGTCACTTATTTGGATATTCATGGTGGCCACACACACAATCATCAATGGTGCCATGTCGAAAAGTCGCTGAATTGAATTTGGTAAGACATTTTATTTATTTATTGTACACAGATATATATACACACAAAAACATTTATAAATGAAATGTAGTGCCCTCGCAGAGGTTTCGGGTAGGGCGTGCATACCCTACCAGAAATCTTTGTGCACGCCCCTGCTGTGATTGTTAAGAATCCAGCCTGCAGCTGCTTTTATTTTCTTTACAATAATATTTCTATCACTTCACACTATAAGAATTATCCTGACACAGTTACATACTTGAGCTGCCTGCTAGAAAGGTATATTTGATTTACTCAAAGAATGTTCATCTAGGATCCATTACCTTACTTGTTTAACTGCCTTTTTGCATAGCCTTATATTAAATTATTATTATTTCTAGAAAAAGAAAAGAAGGATGAGAAACGTCGAGTGCTACTAATCGCATGTGCTGGTTCACATCAGATATGGGCGTTGTTCCTCGACACCACTATTTGGTGGAAATACAAGACTTTTACTGAAGGTACCTTATATTATTTACACTAATATTGAAGAAATAAATCTTGTGTTTTTGTATGTTTGTTTGTAATGAAAAACCCTAATAATGATGGACCGAATTTAAATATTACATATTTCACCAGTAGAACGCTTCTTTATCTAGAAGTAACATAAGCTGTATCTAGCTACCACCATAGTCCATCACGCTGGCGCAGTGCGGGTTGGTAGATTTCACATATATATCTTCGTGAACATTATGGCGAACTTTCAGTTATGCAAATTTCCCCACAGTGTTTTCCTTTACCGGTAAAGCAAATGATAATTGACTTATTTAAAACGCGTATATCTTAGAAAAGTCAAAGCGTGCCTTGGAATCAACCTTGAGACTTCAGCGTGGCAGTCTAACAGTCTCTCACAAGGCTATCGTTACTTATTTTACATAATTTTACACTATGTATGACGTAATTTGTGTTTGTTTGTTTGTGTGTGTAGGCACGTGCGTGTGCGTGGCAGGATCGGGCGCAGAGGCGGCGCGCAACAGCGCCTACCCCAACACTGCGGCCTTCGCACAACCTTCTGGACTCGCGCTCAGGATGGGTAACTATCATATATTATTATTATATATATAGTGTGTATAATAAATCCTGTCCGATCCATTATGGGCTTGGCCGTCTCTCTTAACAAACATGCTAAGAAAAATAACGGAAAGAATCTGTATCGTCGTATAACGACTTCATAATATTTTTAAGTACAGTATTGATCAGCATTTTCACCCTTAAATTACTGAAATTTCGCTCAGTCTAGCAACACTCCACTAAACTTGACAAGAACGCGGAGCGTGGTATACCTTTGGCGGCATTTTTTTAAGGCGTAGGTAGGTAGGCGCGGCGTAGCGCGGCGCGGCATCGGTGAACCTTTATGAACTTTAGGTATTATGATTAATAAGTTGTCGGTGTTGCCATGGGTAATTTATTAATATATTATTTTAAATAAATTAAATTTACCGGAGTAATTTCTTTGATCGATTTTTATAAAAAGATGTCACTTACGTACTCATAATAAGCTACTGTATAAAACCTTTAAGGATCGGACAGGGTTTATTATACACACTATATAGGTATATGTATATTTGAAAAAGACACTAGGAATGAATTCTGTGTTGCGAGGGACTTTACTAAAATTCAAACAACAGACACAAAAAGCACCCAGATTTGGAACATCTACATATTTGTAGATCACACAAATTTTGTCCCATGCGGATTTAACCGACACATTTCAGGACAGTTAAAAAAAGCATAAAAAGAAAAGAAAAGAAGAAGTGGCCGTGGCGAAACGACCACATAGACCAGCGCGAAATTCACCACTGCATATTCTCGTTGCAAGCAGCTGCCAGGATCAGTAAACGTCCGAATTAACAACTAACCGCTTGTCTTTGCATATCTGGCTACCCTAATCTCGACATTGTAAACTGATAAATCAAGCACATCAAAATGTCATAAGTCAGAAATCAACCTTTTGATCCTCTAATTCGAGATAGTATTATATCGAAACAAGAGAACACTACTGGGCAAAGCTCTCCCTTGGACTTCCAAATCACTGTTGGTGGATATCTCCTGATTTCATTAACCTCTTCGAAAAAGACTCGGAGGTTAATAACTCATTTGGGAAAGAACGTACTGATGACCTTCTCAATACAAAGCGAAAGCAGACGCATTGATAAATTCATGCGTGCATGTAGCGATTTCGAATTTGAAGTCGGACTAATGCAATTATTGACATCCGACCGAATTGAAGTGAAATTGCTCGCGCAACGTCTACGTGTCGTCGGCGTTCTGTATCTAAATAATTTGTAGTACGGGTCTAAATTATTCTGTAATAGATCTATGTCGAATAAAAATAGAGGATAATATAATATAAGTTATACCCGATTTCTCAAATATTAACAACGTGTTTAATTAAAAATCATGTCAAGTGATATTATTGGCTTTTGCTAATAAAGTCTGTTAGGTCTTAGAATCTATTGAATCTGGCCACCGGTGTACCGATGCGACTTAATAGGGTAATCAGCCGATTCCAGCATTTCAATGTCAAATGCTGGAATCAGATCGACCGAATCGGCTGGAATAGCCAATTGTGGCTTATAGTCCTTGCAGAAGTTTTATAATTTTTTAAATTACAGGCTCAAGTCCAGAGGTCTTCATAGCAGATTCGGAGAGTTCCTCTATCCGTCGGTTAGCGCTCAGCACCGGGCAAGTTTCAACACTGTGTGGCGGTGACCGCAACCCTTTGGTATGCAACCATTCTTTATAATACCTATGACACCATACACATATACATAAACAATTATATTATTACCGAGCTTTAGTACATATTAGTATTTTATTACACCTGTTATACAATTATAATTGCTAATATATGATTACCGCTGAATGAAGTTATAGGCATTTTATGTGTTTACATATATGGCGATTCATTAGTGCTACGATGTTGTAATTTTAATTGCAATGGTATGCGTTATAATTTTACAAAGTATATTGGTAAATTACTCGGTATTATTTTGACGAATGACTTTCAAAATATTGTTTTAAATGATTGTGTCCGCTATGTATTCTGTTGTGCATAACGTCGCAGGTTCTATTCCCTGGTCGGGTGAAGCGATTTTAATTTTAATGTCAACTAGATTTTGCCCGCGGCTTGTGTAAATATGGGTTAGGTTAAAATAGTAATTGTCCGTTTTTCCAGATGAAAGGTCCTATGTCCTTTTCTGTTCTCCTGACAAAGTGTATGCGAAATTTCATAAATATCGCTCGATTAGTTAAGACTTAAAAGCGTAACAAACAAATAAATAATCAAAGAAACTCACATTCGCATTTATAATATTAAGTTAGGATTAATTCTAAGAAAGGCAGAGTTTAGAACGGAGTATAAAAAAAATTATGCAACATTTATGAAAATCACCGGCAATCTGGATAACAAATTACTAGTACCTATTCGTTAGGAGTGAGTTCACGCCAGTAGCGCAATAGGTGAGATTTGAATTCATGACCTCTCGCCCGCATGTCTGATACCTTATCCATTATACTGTCGTCGCTTCTGATGTATGTATTGTGGATATTAATTATACTTTATTTATTTCTAGAATTTATTCGCATTCGGAGACGTAGACGACACGGGTATTGACGCAAAGCTACAGCATCCCCTCGGTGTGGCCTACTGCGACTCTACGAAGACTCTTTACATAGCTGACACTTACAACCATAAAATAAAAAAAGTTGAAGTTGGGCCCCAAAAGGTCACCTCTCTATATCCAACCATGATCGAAACTACGGACCCCGCAAAGTTCAATGAACCCTCAGGCCTATCTATAACACAAGACTGCAAATATCTATACATTGCAGACACCAATAACCATTGTATCAAAATCCTTAACTTAGCCAAGAATGTATGTCAAGATTTCAAAGTACGTTTACCTGATCCCAAGTTTACTGAGCCGGACAACTTAATATTGTACAAAAACGATTTGTTTGTGAATAGGAAATGTGGTAACCTTATCATTTATTTTAATGTTAGTTTAGATGCGGATACAAAGAATGTTCAGTTCACTCCAGGAGCGCCTCAGAATTGGTTGGTATGCGTTAGGGATGAGAATAACAAAGATGTGACCTTAGAAGATTTTGAATTCATCACTTCTTCACATAAAGGTACGAAGCTACCAGGTCGTGTTGAAATGAAGCTGAAACAACGAACGGAGAAGTTTCATTATCGCTTATACCTAAGTTTCCATACTGCCTTATGTGACGCGGCTGTCTGCTTTTCGCATTCTTTTACTATTAGATCAACTATTTTAGTTAGGGATTCAGTTAAGATGGTCGAGTCGTACAAGATCACGTGTAAAGTGAACCCTGTGAATAGAACTGATCCAAAGGTGCAGGAACAAAAATCTTAGGGTAGCCACAGATAATACAGATATTTATGGTAATTGTCTAAGAACCGACACGTATGATATCAATTCTATAATGCCTTAAATTGATTTTATTTAAAGAATAAATCACTAGCTTTTGTGCATATAAAAAGTAGTAGCCTATGTCTTCCCCAGGCTTAAAACTATCTCTGTACCAAATTTCATTTGAATCGGTGGAGTGGTTTGTCCGTGAAGAGCTAACAGACGGACAGACAGAGTTACTTTCGAATTTATATTGGTAAGAATTATAATATGCCGGACACCACAGAATCTAGTGGTATTTTTAAAAGAATTTCGTTTCGGTTTTATTCGCCGTTACCGTATTAGGACGAATAAAATGTAGCAATTTATCTGATTGCTCATTTAATCCTTTGTTACAAATGTATATGGTGCTCAAGCGATCTATATCGCTGAATTTAATTTAAAGTCTAAAAAATGATGGAATTTTTCAAAGGTATGGTTTAACTGAAGTTTGTTTATTACATGTAAACGCTAAGTTATTACAAATACTTTTAATACACTGCGTATGAACGTTGCTTTTGTTTAATTATTTCCTTAAAAGGATAAGATTCTCGGGTATCAACCTATTGAGGCGCAGCGGCACACCGGCGCACCAGACACAATATGATTTTATTTATGACTGGTATTCTAAAACTTAACATAGGATTCCACAACTCAAATTTATTAGTTAATATTTTGACAAATTTCTTATTTACTTCACGGTACTGTCGGTTCATAGGCAAGCAATACAGGGCGGCTGAGCAATGTATTTTATTAATAGCACAACGCAAGCTTTATCAGCACATACTTAGATTTAAGTTAACCTGATTATTTTTAAGTAAAAAGTTACATTCTAATAACAAAAAGGTTGTTATCTTTAATTTAATTTTATTGTCTTATTAGTTTTGTTAACTGACATAAAGATATTTTTTATAACGACGTTGCTTTTTATTTCCTAATTTGTTATTAACAATGCCCTCCTTAAACTAAAGATAAGTAATTATAATTGAAGAATCTCCACTCAAACCTAAGATTTCGCTGAAACAACAACTATGAACAACTCCTTAATGGAGCTGTCCATAGTTTCATAGATTTCATAGTTTGGCTACAGTACCTATCTTTATATTGTCCAGTAAACCCTGAAAACAAATATTATTTCAGAGCTCTTCAAATGACCAAATTCTAATACAGCTATACGGACTAGCTTTCAATTTTAAATCAAGAATTTTAAACCGAAATATTTCAGATATTTCGGACTTTGACGAATATTAAATTTAATTTAATTGAACAGTACAGGAAGTTCCTGTAATGTTTCAATCAAATTAAATTAAAATGTCAATTTGGCAACGATTACCACAACCAAGTAAATAAATAATAACTAAGAACTATATAATCTTAATACTGAAGCGTAAAGCTATCGAGCGACATTGTGACCGTGTGTATTGTACTTAGAATATATCGTGCGGAAACCCTAAGACCGATTCATATCTAAGCCACGCAGGAATGTAGCAATGACATTTGCCACCTAACGGCAGGAAGTGCCGATCAAAACATTTAATTTCGATTCGCTATAAAATAGACCTCATGATTTTATTGACCTGACCTTATACAAGAATATTATCGATCAAATGATTCAATTAAGGAAACATGAGGCGGTCGTGACGTAATAATACAGCACGGTTGACTTGATGCAATGTTGTCAGTTGGGAAACTGTGTCCCCATTGTGGCGCAACTCCGAACTTGATATTTCATTCACGTCAGCACAAGATTCAAATCCAGTAAGTAATCTGTATAACATCGATGATGAACTTTAGGTTACTCTTTAGGCGATAGGAGAGTTTTTAATGGAAGATCAGCAATATAGACTTTTCCGAGGCAATAGGTGCCCTTTTACAGGCAACGGGTGTAAGAGAGATAAGTTTCTTTGCCGCACAATAAGTAACTGAGCTGAAGGCTTAGGTATACCTTACTCTCTTTCCCATATCTTTACTTTCATCTGAGCTTTTATATATCTATCACGCTCTCGGTGTGCAATTCGCGTGAACCCCTGGTATTGCACACGATTATAGGCCGCAGTGATCGCATACCATCAGATGAGCCTTGTGCTTGATTGTCACCAAGTTTCCATAAAATATCTTAGTATTAAATCATTACATTGCATAATTTAAATTTTAAGAAATCTTACCCGCACCATAATAATCTGCCTACCTTGTTTATATAATTTGGGGACCGGATACTTAATTACCTACTAATTAAATAATATTAGGTAACTAATAATTTACATTTAAAACTTAGATTTTTTAATATTATTTTAATACTTAGTTGGTATATAAGCAGCGATAGCCTAGTGGGAGACTGATGGTCTACCACGCAGAGATCCTGAGTCCGATCCCAAGGCGCGCATCTCTGACTTTTCGAAGTCATGTGCATATTAAATAGTTAATAATAGCTCTCTTTAACGGTGAAGGAAAACATCGTGAGTGAGGAAACCTGCATGTCTGAGAGTTCTCCATAATGTTCTCGAAGATATGTAAAGTCTGCCAACCCGCAGCCTGGTAGTCCACAACGCTGGCCTAACCCTTCACACACTGAGAAGAGGCCCGTGCCCAACAGTGTGACAGTTTAATATCGGACTGTTGTTATAAACATTAGATAATTGATTAATGTATTAGACTTATCGGGTGTGGATAGCGAAAGACTGGATGTTATATCGCGAATTAAAAAACGCGTATGTCCAACAGTAGGCTGCCTGCCGTAGGTAGGGCATGTGACATAAGTATGCGCTTATGTTTGTTCGTGATCGTAAGGTCTCGGATTTGATACCGAAGTCAAACAAAGTGATATTGGGTTTTTCTATTCGGAAATTGTAGATAGAGCATCTCGTAAGTTTAAATATGCCTGGTGTTTAATATATATAGGTATATGTTCTCTAGAATATCTACATCAAAGCTGCTAATTTCTTGACAGGAAAACGTAATAAAATGTTGTGTGGTCTAGGCATAACCAGGCAAACCCAATCGTACACAAGTCATCATGTACAGCAGTCATATTTACCACTGTTGCTCTACCTAGACAGTAGTTTAGATGTTTTTAAACATCTAATAATTATTATTGACTTACCTATAGAATAGCCAGGTTCGAAACGACTATTGCTGGATCACAAAGATTTTTTTTTCTGTGTCTGGATCGACTCCACAATATCTTGTTTATTATTTTCGGGAAGTTAAACGTGTGGTTCATCCACATTGCCAATGTGTCAAGTATCGTGGGTTTAATTCCTATACCAAACACATATTATTTATCACATTGTGTGATGCCCAAGTAGTTACTCCGCGTTGGGGTATTTATTCTGTTTGTTGTTTAAATGTTTGTGAAGTCATAACGTAAACTATGCGCAGTCCAGGAGTTATGTATTTATTTGAGCATAAAACAGAGAATTCTCAGTTAGAAGTGAATTTAATGTTTATTATATAGCAGCAGAAAACGAAATAACAATTTGCTCTGACCGATCACAATCTAAGATCATTCGTACTCAGTAGTTAACTTACTAAACTTATGCCACTGGATTCCAATATAAATATGAGGGTTTTAATTTAAAGATTTATGAATTGAAACTCAAAAGCAAGGTTTAGATACCAAGTTGCAAAACAAAGTATTTTACCCATGACAATATATTCACTATTTCAATAACAACGTAATAAACAAATAATCGTATAAAAATGGCAATGAAATTGTATAAACACACTATTTTGTTAACCACGCTTTCGACTTGCAATATTTTTCGTACCCACTGAATTTTCCTTAAATAGTGAATGACAAATACAAAAACTTAAATTAAACTATACTCATTACAAACAAAGCACGTTACAAATATGAAGGAGACCACGTTATAAGTATTGCAGCGAACACGAAGGTCGGCACGGAGTGACGGATGCGCCCGCGCATCCGATCATGAGAGCCTGCTTATTAATATGTAATGTATTCTACTGAGGTCTTAACTCATTTGCATTAGTAAGTGCCGCAAATTAGACCAGCGGCCTTACTATCTAATCACTACGTACACTATTATTATTAATTATACGCATCCCGATCATGTGACGATGCTAAACGTAGGGCTGGTATCAATCATTTCAAAAAACAGATGTTATTAATATTATAACTTCTAACTTGATTCTGTTTGATTAAACATATTGGGGTGAACCGCTGAACCAATTTTAATCAACTCTTTCGTAAACATAGCTTAAAATATGGGAGAACACACCTTTATCAAACATTGTCTTTATTATGAGTAACGGCAAGGACGACAAAAGTCTCAAAGGTTTAGACTTTGTTCGTCATCAGTCGGTAGTTTCATCGGGCATTTTTTACTACAATTATTAAGCTACTCGCGCATTGCCCAGCGCTTCAATAAGGATCGTTGTACTCGTTGTGTTATTGGAATAACAACTGAAATACACTGATCACCTTAATCACACCACATAATCTCCATAAGAAGCCTGGAAACCGTACTCGCCACAGGAACATAACGTAAAGTTGCCTGGTTACCATATTGTATAGGGCGGCACGGCGGCGGTCCGTCGGTCTATCGGCTGTACAGTTTGAGCGGAATCTCAAACTGAAATTGCCGCCATAGATACCTCTCTCTAACATCACCTAGAGTAAATAAAGAAAACTAAAAACCCCGATAGATGTTTAATTTGACAAATATTATGAATTAATGTTATTTTTTAGTCATCTATAGGTATATCATATATCTAACCTTAAACATATAAAATATTATGTAGGTGAGAAACCTCACCTATAAAGGCAGAGTCATCAACGAAGAGCAGTATACCTACTACCAATTTATAACTTTTTCATGAATCAAGCTATTTACATAATATTTTATATGTTTAAAATTACAGTTTGAGCGGAATCTCAAACTGAAATTGCCGCCATAGATACCTCTCTCTAACATCACATAAAGTAAATAAAGAAAACTAAAAACCCCGATAGATGTTTAATTTGACAAATATTATGAATTAATGTTATTTTTAGTCATCTATAGGTATATCATATATCTAACCTTAAACATATAAAATATTATGTAAATAGCTTGATTCTTGAAAAAGTTATAAATTGGTAGTAGGTATAGTGCTCTTCGTTGATGACTCTGCCTTTATAGGTGAGGTTTCTCACCTATAAAGGCAGAGCAGTAAAGGAAGGCAACTACACTTAATGAGCATTAGCTTAACAATAAGTAGAACTAAAACTGAATATATTAATACATATCTTCTGCGATTACGGCTGTCTATTCAACTGCACAGTCATGGCGCTAGAAAATGTACCTATCTTTACCATCTTGCTCTGAATTTCGATACGTCGGTTAACTTATGCAAAGCGAAGACGTATTAGATCAGGGCGTAAAGTATCGAAATAACTCAAGATACATTAAATAGCGGCAGGTTAGATATGGCTTCGATTTCCTTTTAGAAACGTGTTTACCATAGCATCATTAAGTTTGCCCGACCCGTGAATTGAACCCGACACCTCATGCATGACAACCGCATTAATTTTGGCTGCGTCACCGAGGCAGTATTAATACCTAAAATACCTATACCTATATATAGCTATGTACATAGAAACCGAATAACTGAGATACCAGATAAGTAGTAACCCTACTTTTTATTTATATTTATTGCCATATCCTATTCTATTTCTATCCATCATCTAATTTAGCGATGGCCTTACTTGAATGGCTGAGTTAATTAAAATTCAGATGAGTTGCAGTGTAATGAACGTATTTTAAGTTGAAGATTAAATAAATTTATTCATGAAATGAATGAACTACATCCTATTTGGCTAAGTACTTAGTAAATGTCTTCGATATAAGCAACAGACGGATGTTGTAAGTCGAGTTTTAGTTTAGTATTTGGTATAGTACAGAACAAATAATCTTTGCTGCAGCATTATAAAATACTAATCATATCACTACATTTTACTCCCTGTAAAATGTAGTGATGATAGTCCTTGAAAAAGATATTAATTTAATAAAGTTTTATATTAATCCAATCTTGTGAAATTGGAATTCTGATTAGGTGTCGCTGCAAAACCTACCTACTTGGGGATTCATCCTGATAGTGTATGCAATATTTGACATTTAATTTTGTTTAAAGTTGTTAAGTAACCCAGTTCCTGAGTTGAAATGAGACTCACAAGCGCTCAAGTCACCAGATTTTAATCATCGAACCGAAAACAAATCAGTGTAAACATTAAACGACATATTCGCATTTATAATATTAGTTAGGAAAGTAGTCGTATAGCAATATTACACAACATTAAAATTTTTAAACTGTCATCAGCATTTCAAATAATATTGATTAGCATTCCATCCACCTGCAGGCAGTATATCATTCTGCTAGTTAATAAGCGGCGATGGTGCGGTTGATAAGCGCTACGGACGTGGTTGTTGTTTACTACTACAGGAATAATGTCAAAGAAACACAATCAAGTCTAATCCCAGGACCCAGGACGCTATACTTACTATTCCTCTTACTTTAGAAGGATGAACGTAAACGACTATTCTACAACTAAAATCGAATCGAAGGCGGTACGCCACGAGACCAGCATCAACTGATACCTATAGTTTTAATATTATCATTGAAACCTAAGCTATCAGTTATATTAACGTACCGTTTGCTTGCTTGCAGATTTGCATACCGTTTTAATAATATATGACGGATCAAGAAACACTAATCCATGTGTTTATTTTCGTTGTACCTAAGTTACCTAGGCCTGTCAAATCAATCATGCCTTATTTAGAAATTAATATGACCTCTAGTGAAGCCGCTAACTTCGTGTAGTTTTAGCGCGTAGTCACAGTTCACGCTCAAACAAATAATACTGCACTCGAATTTGTTGAGCTCAAGCAACCAGGCTAAGGTCGTTACCGCCATTATGCATCAGGCCGCGTCCCAAAACAATTACGTCGTGGATACACAATTAGACCCTTCGAGTTTTTAGATTTCGAATTGTAAATGCGCCATTTTCTATAATTTTAAGCCACAATACCACAAATTATGTGAAGGTCATAAAGACAAGGATCCAGTTTTGTATTTTTTATATCGTCATATGATTTTAAAGCTACCCAGTTGTGTTTAAATGGTTTCCGTATAACAAATTATGTCTACGTTTTATAATAATATTGTTTTTAATGAATTTTAATTATTCTGTAACTAAGTGTTTTATTTTAAAAATACTTTGATAGAGTTCGTTGTACTTTTTTTACGAGTTTGTAATAGGATTTGCTAATAGGATTTGCGAGTATTTGTAATAGGATTTGCTTTTTGTTATCTTATCTACCTACAAGTATATGTATGTTATATAATTTTACTTTTTGTATGACCAGCTGCTGTAGGCTAATTTTGTTCATAGAAAATGATGTACTTACTTTCGTTATAAAGAATAATTTAAAATAAGTCTTTTTCTAGATTATATTTCTTTATAAATCATATCGGCTTAATTATTTTATAATTATCTCATGCTATAATAATAATAATAATCTGCACATACACACAACACCATCTAGCCCAGACTAAGCAGAGCTTGTACTATGGGTACTAGACAATGGATAAACATATCTATATACTATTTTTTTTGTAAATACATACATATTATATATAGAAACACCCAGACCAAGTCAAACATCCATGTTCATGCACACAAATGTTGACTTGTGTGGGAATAGAACCCGCGACCTCACGCGTGGCAGTCGGTTACACTAACCACTACGCCATCGAAGCCAATGTTTGTAAACCCGTGATACGTCTTATATTTATCAAGACCTAAGGTTTAAAGCTATTGGCGTACATAATGATGATTTAACTGAACGGATAGCGTTGTGGTGTAAGTGATCGTCTCGCCATCGCCACTGTCCTGAGTGTTGTGGGTTCGGTTACCACACGGAGCAAAAATTGTGTAGTTTACAAATAGTAGCTCCTAATTTGGGTGTAATTTGTGACCGTTGTTTGTATGTTTGCAAAGTCCCCGGGATACAGGGTTTAATTCTAAAGCGGGAGCTGTCTTATTATGAAAATGTTATTGATTTCTGCACAGCGATTGTAGTTGTGAAAATATAACAATTTGACAGAATAGCATAACTAATATGTAAATATTACAAAGTCTAACAAATTTAATGTTACCAAAAAAGAAATATTTAATGTATTTATTCAGAAATATATTTGTACAGCTGTATATACGAAAGTAGAGCTAGGTAGGTATGTAAATTAGATAATTACAAAAATAAGTACTACATTTATTTTAAAGTTGATAAGTTCCTATATACAAAATGTTACGAAAGTTGTAACTACGCAATTTATAACACGAAGTTAATTACTTAATCAACCAATTACGAACCGTTACTCTGTTCAATAAATGCTTATATAAGTACCTATTTAATATACTTATTATGTAGGTACTAGCGTCTCCTACCGTGGTCCAAAAGGAGATCTCAAGCCGTGAAGAAGTTTTAAAAAGTTCTTCGATCGGTAAACGATTAGCGAGGTTAAGCAACGTTGGGTGCGGTCAGTCTATAGATAGGTGACCGCTTAGTGGTATTTCATCTGAGCGTCTCCGTGCTTCGGAGGGCACGTAAAATGTCGGTCCCGGTTGTTGCCAAATTGACAGCAGTCGTTAAGCCATGTCAGAGGCCTACGGGCGGCTTGAACAACTCTTGACAACAGGTTGACCATTAACCACACGAAAAGAAGAAGAAGAAGATACTATTGTTAAACCATTTTTAGGACATAATGTTAACGGTGGAGAAGTTTCTAAAAAAGTAATTGTTTTCGAAAATTTGGAGGGAAATCTGACCGACAATCTGAATTAAAAACAATAGGTTTAAAAATTGTTTGTTCCAGCATTACGCGAGAACCACTGAACAGATCTTAATGCAATTAATTCATGGTTTATAAACTTGAAGCTTAGCTTAAAATTAATCCGTATATGAATGTGGTCTAGTTTTATTTTTGTTTAATTCAGGTAAATGAAATCGCGGTTGAACCATAATTCACGTGAACGAAGACTCAGGCAAATGCTAGTTATATATTACTGATGTGACCTATGTATATTAACCCATTGTATTTATTTAGCTTCTCGAAACTTGAAAGATGACTAAATAGGTATATAGACTTACAAGTATCTAATTCAACTAACAAACGTATCATGATTCTGATTTATCTCCGATGAAGATACCGATCTTTCTCTTTTATTATTGACAGGCCTTTCGAACGTTTGATTACCTTGAATGTTACTGTAATTAGTCTGAAAAAAATGGTGTAATATTGCCATTACACGACTACTATCCTAACTAATATTATAAATGCGAATGTCAGTTTGTTTGTTTGTTACGCTTTCACGCCTACAACTACTCGACCGATCATTATGAAATTTCGCATACACTTGTCAGGGGTAGAAAAAAAAGAGATAGAGTACCTTTCATCCAGAAAAAAGTACTGTTACTTACAAAACCTAACCTACAGATATGCGAGCGAAGCCGCGGGCAAAATTTAGTTGTACACACAGCGACACATCAACCCGGACTGTTTGGACTTTGAACTATTAGAAGTTGAACACTGCGAATTGTGCTAGAGAGTGCGTTATAATTTCTTTACGCTCTATCCTTACCATTACATCGACACCACTATGCATTGTCCCTTTCCGACAATGCTCTATTTTGTATGTAGCGTAGTTATGCTTATATAGGGTGTCAAACTTGATGTGTAGCCGTGTGTACATAAGTAGATTAATAGGTATTTAGTGCAAAGAACAACCTTAGCTTGCTCGGCTGCGATAAAAATGTATGGCACAAACTCGTGATTAATTAAACGAAGATATGCATTTATATAGCCGATGCAAGCGTGCTTAGTGAATAAATGTTGGATATATTTAGTCTGTAGTCAAGGGCCATTTTTGTATTAGGTATTCGCTCGGCATTCATTGCTCGCTACCGATATGTGCATATTATAATACGCCGATTTAATCACATTGGGAATTCTTTACAAAGTGATGTAAACGCAAGTGCCTTTACAATCTAGCACCGTATTTTAAAAATAAACTTAATTGATCTCGGTGTTCTCACGTGGTGGTATAGAGAAACGGATTTGGGGCTAGATCGTGACTACTTCACCCGGATTCGCCGCAGCCTCTTGTCTTATAATTATGATCATAATAATAGAGGTAAAGACTGTTCACTGATTCATTTTGGTGGTTCTTTGATCCGTTTTTTGGTAATAGATTTGACAATGGGGAAATTTTCTTAAGATCATCGGTATCCGGGTGGTGTAATCGAGCAATTTTTTTTTGTTATCGCTTTATTGGAGTTTGGTAGTTTATCTCCACAGAGTACGACACAACCTAGTGGTAACTTTAGAAATCATAGGAGTATTCTCGGTTTCTGTACAAGGTCTCAATATGTTAGCTTCATTAAGTGAAAGTCTTTTAGGAAAACATAATGACTTGCCTTTACGTCTTTGTACGACAAAATGGACAACTTGTTACGACAAAATGGGTTGTGCCCATACCCATTTTGTCTTGATTGATATTTCACATCCTAGCCAAGCGTAGGTACTAATTGACGCTTTAATCGCCTGAATGCCGAACAAGTTATAGAAGATACTTAATACTATGTTTTATGATCAATATATATTAATTATTAGTTTACTTATACGCATAGCAGTTTTAAAATAATATAATAACATTAATCATGGTAAAAAACTATCTTATGCATAAATTACTTCACCTGTAGGTAAAGGTCAACATTCATATGTATGTTCTCAATTTCGATCAATTTGAATGTTTACGACAACTTAGGATTGATTTAAGATTCCGAACGTGGGTTGATATTTGCATTCTAGATCATTGTTCATATAATGAAGAGATACGTAAACTTAATACCTATAACTTCCTCGTTGGATTTGTCGCTGTGTGACGGTGTGAGCGCAAAATCACGGACCCGCCAAAATGCTTTTAGGTTATTATGTCAGGAAATGCTATTCTGTTGCAGACGACAATAAAGTTAGTATATAAAAAAAAAAGCACAAATATTTATAAGTAGAACCTAATTGGCGAAAAGTGAGTGTAGGTATCTGTCACTTCTGCCTTAGCAAACTTATTATAGCAAATAAGGGATGGAGTAATACTATATTAAGAACAGTTAATTATTCCTCGTCTGATAGTTCTCGTACCTTGTCCTTACTATAGCAATAAACAATACTATATGAACTCATCATTATTTTAAATATTCATGCTTGTTCATGGTCTTATTGCACAGATAATTATTACTGTAGTCCAATAAATATGTGTTTTGCTATTCAAATGCGAATTGGGCATCATGATCGTAACGAAGGCTGAACTGATCATCACAAGATGAACTAAATATGTATCCGGTTAAAAGAACATTATTAATAATTAATAGATACGTTAATAGTCTCAACGTGTATTGCTTTAATAGACCTTGGGATAAAATTGAATATCTATACTTGTACGGGTCATAGAATCCTTTGATATCTTATATTATCTTCCCCATCACATATCACCCGCGCTTACTGAGCTGAAAGAAATACAATTTTTCAGCGTGACATGGGATTATTTGATTGTGGTCAACGGGGTACAGAGTGATATATAATACACCTGCAATGTTAGTTTGCCACATTGTGGAATGCAATTAATGAAAATATAAGAAATATATTGATAGCTGACCCAGATTGAGCTGGGTTTTACTGACTGCAAATTTCTCAGCAGTCTTGCTACAACCAAACTATCTACTATACCTATCTACCATAAACCATATAGGTGACAATCAGTGCATGTCTGCGGGTAAACAGTTACCGCAGTCTATGTCTACTTACAATGCCGGGAGCATCACTCGCACATTGCTACCTAAGATGAAGCATGAGAAGGGAAGAAGGAGAGGGGGAGAAACAAGAAGAACGAGTCGTGATTGGAAGGCTGGCCGTCTTAGTGAACGAAACGCAACAGTATGGATATTGCTACTTTATTTGATATTCTGTAAGAGAGTGGTACTTCGTTCGTCACTGAAGAGGTAGACAGGAAAGAAGGGTACAGGAGGTAACGCAAAACAAACGAGAGGATGGTTGGAACTACGGTCCTCTCACCAAACAAAACGCAATTGTAATTATAGATAATGTGTGACAAGGTTGTAATACCCAGATGAAACCGTCCCCCCATTCAAGCTGAACTAGCAAGGCCGTAATTAAAAGTTGGCGAAATGTGGATGCAATACATTGCTGTCACTACAATTGGGGATACAGACATGATGCTATGGGTTTGTACAATGTATGTAGTACATGTGTTCATAGGCCATTAATATTCTAGCGTCGGATTGTGACATGCAGGATTGTTTTTGTTTCAAGTCGAGGTGCATTTTCGCTATGCGAGACAATGGCTTTCCCACGACGAAACATTTTTTTAACATATAAACACAATAGATGCGTTGGGCAATTGTTTAAAGTAAATGAGTATGCGCTCAAAGATGTTGATCGGCATAATTAAGTTTTGCTCATTGGGTTTGCTTTAAGAATAAGTTAAATCCAAAGTTGATAGTAATCTTTATAGTTATATGTAATTATTCTATACGTGTGTGTGTCACTAAACTCCTCTTAAATGTCTAGACCATCATGACGAATTTTTTTGTGCGTGTTTGCGTGAGTCCCGGTGATTTAGATTCACAATTTGACCCAAGGAGAATATCTGTCGCGTCAGCTAGTATATGTATAAGTACTAAAACTAACGACCAATATGTTTAAATAATCTTAATGATTATTTAAACATATTGGTCGTTAGCTACCTGTAAGGGTGTCCTTATATGTTTTATAGCTGATGGAAGTTACTGGCGGTTATAGCTAAGGAATATGTCACCTAGCCGAATTGCTGGTTTTCTTGTACATACATAAATTGCCACTTATCCAAATTTTAAAACATTAGATTTTAAAACTAACTTAGTCTTGGATTAATATTATTCAATAAACATTATTTGTTCTTATTGTACTTATGCCATTTATTTAATTATAACGGTTGTACACCAATTACAATAATTAAAGATAGGAAAACAAAACAAATACAAAATTAAAACAAAGATATAAAACAAATAAATAATTATATGGATCTTGGTATCCACACAAACAATTATTCCTTCCTCTCACAAAATCGCTGACATACTAACAATATATTCGGCCATCTATCCGCAAATAAGTCACAGTCAGGATTGACGTACAAGAGAGCGTTGAGAGCAGAAAGCAAGCGTGGTATGGGTGCCATGTTACAGTAATATTTAAAATCTTGTAATACCTTTTTATCTAATACTATAAATAGGCGGCAACTTCAGTACAGATTACAATTTTCCCACAAAGTTATTAACACATATCACTATTTACCTTAACTCTGGTTAGATAAAACCATCATATATTATATAAGCTGACCCGTGCAATTTCGTCTGCTTCATATAAGAGAATTTTCCACGTTTCTGCAACATTTTTCATTACTGCCGCTAAATTTAGGAGACTATACGGCCAGGCAGATTCACAGGTTCACCGGCACCTGTGTATCTGGTCGCCGTGATGGAATATCTAGCCGCTAAGGTTCTCGTTCAGCGTTACCGGCCAACTGGCCGGTAATGCTGCGAGGGACAACAAGAAGACCAGAATCATACCACGTCATCTTCAATTGGCGATCCACAACGACGAGTTGAACAAACTGCTATCGGGCGTCACGATCGCTCAAGGTGGTGTATTGCCCAACATCCAGGCGGTGCTCCTGCCCAAGAAGACCGAGAAGAAGGCTCAAATTTCTCTCAAGTACGCAAAAGCACGTCGCAATTGCACCAACATCACATCATTCAACACACGCACGCATACCATATTATGTATACCTACCTACCTAGGTACCTAATTTTATGTAGGGGTGTGTGTGTTCGTGTCGCGATTATAATTAAGCAAAAAAACGGCCCTTTTCAGGGCCACAATATGTATCTTGGTCACGTCATGTTTATGTACATGATATGACTGTTTCTATATTGAACATTGATCAGAAAGCCTATAATTACACACAACTATTATCTCTTATATTTAATGCTAAATGCCGCTCTTCTTGGTCGTAGCGTGATCTTATATAGCCTAGTCTTCCTCGATAAATGTTCCTTGTTTTGATAATATAATTGATAATAGTTTCTGAGATTAGCGCGTTCAAACAAACAAACTCTTCAGCTTTATAATATTAGTATAGATTATTATAGAACTTATAGAAGCTAACACGTATTAGCTATGTAGCTTAAATATATTGGTATCTAATTAGCTGTTCAAGGATCATCAATTATGTAGATGACCCAATTACGGCAACGTAGTGCAATATTACTGAAATTTCTTATATTTTAGTTTTTTGTTTTAAACGACATTTTACTTAGAATAATGCCTGTGTGGACTATAAAAACATTCAAACAACAGACAGAAAGTACATCTAGATTCGGAACTACTATTTGTAAATGAGATTAAATATAATGACCATCAAAAATACTAATTGCACAGCAAATATTACACAGCATCACACAGCCGTCTCGGAAGGGTTAGGCTATTCTAGGTTCCTTCTTAAACCCACCCAAAAATAGGAGCCCTGCGGGGTTCCGTATATATATTTTGCTGTGCAATTAGTATTTTTTTGCTATGCAGATGAATACTACACTTTGTAAATCGCACAATTGTTTGTCCCGTGTGGGGATCGAGCTCATAACAATCGTTGCAGTAGCAGTATCGAGGTAAACACTTAAACCACTACGCCGTCTGTGCAGTCAGTTTCGTAATCACTCCTTTTAGAGTTCAAAAAAACTCTTATACAACAACTCTGTCCGTCCGTATGTCTGTTATACAACTTTCAACTCAAGAACCGTAAGAGCTAGAGACTCGCGGTCAACGCTATTCGACTCAGCATAGTCTATATACCCCCGAAATAACTATGACCTTTGTCTTCTGACCTCACGTGGTATCACGTGACCTTTGCATATTACTTGAACCATTTTTTCGAACTCTAAGATTTACGGCAATTCATTGCCGTTTCTCACTTGTTTCACATATAAATCTGATCTGATTTGACATTGTCTTTGAAACAAACCATTTCTCAAGTAAACTTTATTCATTATTCTGAGACACTAACTAAAGACAAAATAAAGAATTAGATACAATGACTTTTAAATACAATATCATTGCTTAGGCATCATTCAGTAATAAAAGATTGTTAATTTATTATATCGATTACTAGTAATTCGGTTACAAGTAAAATAATGACGTGTTGTGGCATCTCGTTTAAAGATGAACTATTGTGATTTATGTGTTTACTTTCGAAGAGCGTTTAAATCAATAATCGTGCATCAAATCTCATGGCCATTACTCTTATATTTTAGCATAAATATACAAGAGAATTTTGTTATAATGTGATACTTACATTCTTTTTAAAACATATAAATCGTAGCTTTTACAATATAATACAAACAGACACAACACTTGTAATTTAACCGCGAAAATGAGAATGCGCAGACACGTATATTCTAATTTTCGCGGTTTCGCTTCGGAACAGTATTTTTTCCTGGATGAAATATACGTATGTCCTTTTTTATTCTCCTGACAAGGTTTATTGTCAGGAGAACAAAATTCTATTATGATCGGTCGAGTAGTTAAGGCGTAACAAATAAACAAACTTACATTTGAATTTATAATATTAGTTAGGATTAATTTATCATGAGTTTTTAGTTGCTTATCGCCTAGTTTTTGAAAGCAAAAGATCATAACAAAATTGTTTTAACCTACGTTCACATACATGTATCGACTGGTACATATATTATTACTAGATGTGGCCGCGGTTTCACCCGCATTTATGATTACTGCGCCGCCCCCGTGGGTCGTAGCGTGATGTTATATAGCCTTCCTCGATAAATAAGCTACCAACACTAAGAATTTTTCAATTCGGATCAGTAGTTCCTGAGATTTTTTTTGCTCGTCAAAATGACCACACTCCGCCTGATGGTAAGCAGTCGTGTGGTCTAAGAGCAGTGGCCTCCACATCGTCCTCATAGCAGCCGAGGCGATGTTGAGGTCTCTACTTTGACGGCCTGAGAAGGTGCTTTTTCACGCCCCGCTTAAAGGACCCAAGATTGAAGGAAGAAGGAAACATGTGCCTTGGCAGAGAATTCCATGCCTTGATCGTTCGGCAGAGGTATGAGGACCCAAACTTGGTGGTACGCACTCTAGTCGACTCCACCGTGTAAGGATGGCATCTGAGCCCAGCACGCGTTGTTCTGGATAGGAAAGGGGAGGGCGGGATAAGGTGGAATAACTCTTCAGAGCACTCCCCGTGGTATATTCTGTAGAAACATGCCAAAGAGGCAATATCCCTACGGAGTTGCAGTGGTTCCAGTGAACTCGTGACCTCTGGATCTCCGATGATACGGACAGCCCGCCGCTGTAACCTGTCAAGAGCGTCTAGCAAGTACTGCGCGGAGCCATCCCAAAGATGAGAACAGTACTCCACGCAAGGGCGCACTTGTGCCTTTATACAATAGGCACAGCTGCCCAGGCGCGAAGAACCGCCTCACCCTGTTCAGAACTCCGAGTTTTCGCGAAGCTTGCCTAATGACGCTCTCGATGTAGGTTTTAGGATTAAGGGAGCGGCAAAGATCCATACCTAAGATGGAGAGGCTGTCACGTATCACCAGTGGAGTGTTCTTCAGAGAAGGGAGGGGAAGGAACGGAGACTTTTTTGTTGAGAACGCGCATGCCTGGGTCTTCTTGGCGTTGAACTGGACCAAGTTCTTGGCACCCCATTCAGAGATGCGGTTCAAGGTCTGGTCAAGTTCAACGACAAGATCCTGCCTTTTCCCCACAACCTCAGCCTGTTTGGCTCCAGGACGTCCGAGATATCGCCCATGCACGGTACTGTCGTCTGCATAACAATGTATGTTGCCGAGATTCAACATATCATTGATATGCAGAAGAAAGAGCGTAGGGGATAAGGGTCCGCCCCTGAGGCACTCCTGCATTGACCTGCATAAATTTGGAAGCGCGACCGTCGCAAAGGACCCGAATACGACGCTTCTGCAGGAAATTTGCAATCCAGGTGCACAGTTGAGGGGGCAAGCCATAGGCCGGAAGCTTGGAAAGAAGAGACCGGTGCCAGACTCTATCGAAAGCTTTGGCTATGTCTAGGCTGACAGCCAAAGACTCGCCGTGCTTGTCTATAGCCTCACCCCAGCGCGTTCAAGCAAACAAACAAACAAACTCTTCAGCTTTATTATATAGATGTAGTGGTTTAAGTGGTCATCTCGCCAATGCAACTATTCTACTATCCTACTATCACATGTACACACAACACCATCTAGCCCAAACTAAGCAGAGCTTGTACACTATGGGTACTAGACAATGGATAAACATACATATATACTTTTTTTTGTAAATACATACATATTATACATAGAAACACCCAGACCAAGACAAACATCCGTGTTCATGCACACAAATATTTGACTTGTGCGGGAATCGAACCCGCGACCTCAGGCGTGGCAGTCGGTTACACGTACCACTACGCCATCGAGTCCGACCAACTGAATCGAGTGTTGTGGACTCGATCATCACACGAGATAAAAATCGATGTTATCCACAAACAGTTGTGCTAAGTCAAGGTGTTCTCTGCGTCCGTTATGTTAATGTTTGTAAAGTTTTCATCGGCGCAGGCATTATTCCTAGGGCGGTAGTTAACCTCATAAAAATGAAAAAAGGAAGAAATGTCATTTGCTGTGATTGGCTGACTGAATTAGTAATAGCTAATCAAATTACTTGGCATACAGTCACTGCCCTTTAGAAACTAAAGAAACTGAGGTGTAAGATTTTTTTTAATCCTTTCCTTTCATAATATCTTAAATTAAATTCATGTTAGGTACCTAGGTTTGATAAGCACTCGATCGTTTGATTGATACCTCTAGTATTCCAAGCGATCTAGGTTACGGTAACCACTTACCATCGGGCAGGCCGTATGCATGTTTATCAGCAAGGATGTATAAAAACCAAGGATTCTATAGAACTTTTTTGTAAAGTACCTAACTACAAATTTACGGTTCTCGGTACCCTATATACATAATTATGTATTTTGCTGCCCTTGCAATATGCGGTATAAACGACATTGTCTTGTGATTGCGTTGATTAAGAAGTATGTTTTTTAGAACTCCAAGGAATTGCAGTATCGAGTATTTCATATTGTTTTCAACTTGAGGTGCGGTGGTGTAGGTTCTGCCGCGCGACCTTTCCCGTTCCTGATGAGATAAACGGTCTTGACAGACAGACGGACAACTAAGTAATTCTATAAAGGGTCCTTTTTTCTTTTGAGGTACGGAACTCCAAAAAGACTGTTACAACGTAAAATATTTTAAAATTTATCACATTAAAACATGATAAACGATCAACATTTATCTTTTCTTTGCCATTTAAAAAGATAATTATGTTAGTGTTACGTAATAACTCCCTTCAAACTCTTTTAGTGTTTTTAACCTCAAAACGAGAACGTGATTGACTCCACGAAGGCATTTTTGATCGCTTCCCTTTCAATCGGTTGCCTAACTGCGCAAGAAACCTTCACGAGCATATCCTTTTTAACTTGTACTATGGATATGATTCTTGTACTTATTTGCACACAATTCAATAATGGCGGTTTGGAGCATTGGTTAATAAAGACGTCCCGCCAATACTAATTCGAGTATCGTGAGTTCGATACCTGATCTCTACATGCAACAAACATTAGGTACGTATTAGCTGTCGCCCGCAGGTTTGGGCGTGTTTAACATTTAAAACCCATGCAGCATTGTCTACCGCTAAGTTATCGTTATATTTTTATATTAGACGTGGTGCAAATCATAGGATATGTTTGTATTTCAAATGATTAAATATTATCATTTTTTTGAAATTTGAATTTTTTGTAAATTAAATATTATTCTATATTTTTAAGTTGTTATTGGTGCCAGCTAAGTTAAAGTAAATACAATTGGCATATTAATGAATGTTGATTGTTCTCGAAATACTATTCTAATTCCTGGTAAGCGATTCTCAACAGCAGCATATCTACAGCTAATAAGCACAGCAGACAGCTAGAAACTCGCCATCCAAAACCTATATTGGAACTAGAAACATCGCTGATAAAATTGCCTGTAGATTATTTGCCTATACCTTCGTGGATCATAAGTCATACTCATACTTATAATATATTTTGTGAAGCCTAACCAGCTTTATGTATGGTCAGTAAAAATAAAATTTTATCTTGTCTCACATCATCAATAGAGTGACCTAGCTGAAGCTAGATGTTTGTAAATAAAACTGTTGCAACATTCATACAATCACTTAGTTATGCTTAACATTTAGTATTATATTGCACGCGCAAAGGGAACATCGAATTCGTTTTAGTAGGTATTTCTGTTAACATAAAACCGATCACGCTTGCTGATCAGAAATACCGCGCCTATAAATTTGCGATGACACTTAGTCTGTGCTACAACCTACAGAAATAGTAGTAATCCAATTAGTTATGTACTACCACCCACATAATTATTTGAATACCAAATTGTCACTTAAACAATTTTGTGAATGCTCGACGGCTCACAGTGGAATACATCTTTGCGGTTGCCTGATATTACCATCGAGGCTTGCCACACAACTATTAAAATCGGGGTACACTATGTAAAATGTTATGCATGTTTATACATAAAGTAATAATACGTGTCAACTAAGTAACCTCATTATTTGTCGTCGATTGATAAAATAATGCGTTGTGAAGCCTGCGCAAGGTGCAATCACGCTGGTTCTTTACGGAGCCTTAAACTCTACTTACCGCAGGAACACAATACTAGGTTGTTTGGCTACGAACATTTATGTGGTAGAGGTCCTTCTTTGGTTAAACTGACCCAGTTTTTAGAAATCAGACCTCTTATGTAACACTTTTCTTGGGATTTGTTAAGAGGAAGTCTTACAGCTGCTTTAAATATAATACTGATGCTACATTTCTGTCTCTACATTCCTATAGACGTAGTATATAACCTAATAAAATCAATTTTAACGTAGACTTTGAGTAGCTCATCCTTAGAATACCTACCATCTTTAATTATAACTTGCCACGCCTTTTGCCATTCATTTTGTATAGAGTTTATTCGGAACTTTGGATAGGTGCATGTAATTATGCAAACTGACCAACTAAGACCTAAAGTATCTATGAGGTTATCTTGCTGAGATTGGTGATATGCCGAATTGCAATGTCTTACCCGTTGTAGTTACTTGTTACGATGAAGATTTACGACGGATGGATACTAGATATTAACCTCATTTGAATGATTCTAACATATAATAGATGGCGTAGTGGTTAGTAGGTTTAAGCGGTTGCCTAGCTACTGCCTGTGAGTGAAGTGTTGTGGGCTGGTACCACACGGGATAGTACTTTGTGCGATCCACAAATGGTTGCTCCATGTCTGGGTGTTCTTTGTGTCCGTTGTTTGAATGTTTGTGACGTCCCCCGCGATACAGGAATTATTGCCATGCCGGATATTGCGTTTTTTTAAAAAGACTGCCCTATATACAAACTGTTGCACTGCTAGGCATGGGCTGCTTCTCAGTGTGAGAAGGGTAAGCCATAGCTTACCGCGCTGTCCCAGAGCGGGTTGGTAGACTTTACATATCTTCAAGAAAACTATAGAGAACTCTAAGACCTGAAGGTTTTCTTCCTTCACCGTTAAAGCGAGCGTACGAACCCACGTCGCGCACCTCTGACTTTCGGAAGTTATATGACTTTTCGAAATTATATGCGTATTGATTGACAATTATCGCCTGCTCCATGCCTCGGAAAGCACGTTAAGCCCTCGATCCCGGCTGCCATGAACATCTATGGCAGTCGTTATTGGGAAAGCCTCAATGGCGTAGTGGTTAGTGTAACCAACTGCCACGCCTGAGGTCGCGGGTTCGATTCCCGCTCAAGTCAAACATTTGTGCGCATGAACATGGATGTTTGTCTTGGTCTGGGTGTTTCTATGTATAATATGTAAGTATTTACAAAAAAAATAGTATATACGTATGTTTATCCATTGCCTAGTACCTATAGTACAAGCTCAGCTTAGTTTGGGCTAGATGGTGTTGTGTGTATGTGATAGAATATTATAGAATATTATTATAGTGCCCTATAATATCCTGACACTGGTCTAGCCTTAGGGTATCGTTAGCCGTCGGGTTGCGGAGGTCAGGTGACAGCCGCTCCGTGTAAAAACTGATAACCAGTCAAATTCGGTTAGACCAGAAAAGCCGACCCCAAGTGACTTGGGAATAATAAAGGCTAGGGAGAAGAAGACCGTTAAAGCGAGCGATAAATAACTATTAAATACACACATAACTCTAAAATGTTGGCCGTGCGTGCCTTAGGATCGATCTCGAGTCTTCTGCGTGGAAATCCAATGGTCTTGAGTTAATTGCAATAGGTATTAATATTAATTCAGCTAGTGGTCACCCAGCAGTCGTTTTACAATTTGACCGTAAATGCTTTAATTCTGATAAATGATATCTTTCTGCATTGCTTCTCCGTATAAATTTTAACTACGCTAAATACGACACTTCTACATGCACGCAGTATCCTCAAAAAGGAGTTTCAAAGTTTTATCTTCAAGCTTTAATATATAGATTACCTTTATAAGCTCTAATGGCTTTGTCCTTTTTATATTTACTACAGTTCTGTGTGATCTTGGATGTGGATTGCCTCGACGAGGCGAGGGTCGTGTGATGGTAGGATGAGTTAATAGACCTCCATAAAGGTGTAACTGTGTCAATATTTATTTTTATGTTTGTGCAATACTTTTAATAGATCCCTCACGGTTGTCAATTATTGCTCGGATAGAGTAGGTACTCGTATAAGCGGTCGCATCAACGCGCTAGTTCGTGTTCTCAGACTCGCAATTAGTTTCCATAAGATGAAACTATGGAGTTATTCCGGTCTGATCCCCAAATTGGATCCACTTAGGTATAATAGTATTATTATTACATTAATATTATTACTACATTTTCATAATATTATTATTACTACATACATACTTATTATTATTACTACATTTTCCTACTGATCCACATTGTATATTTTGAACGGATCCCCAAATTTTTAAGAAACGTACTGTCTAGGGGAAATGATAAAATATCCAAATATAACAAAACATTCGTCATCAACGAACAGATTTTTAGTCTCAGGTACTGTTTTTACTTGTCGGTATTGCCTCTGTCTGTAAGTAGATAAACTATTAAAACAAAACAATTTTCTGGCTAAGTGTACCAAAATGTGTTTGTAAAGTAACTTATGTATGCAATCTTAGTAAAATATTTAAGTTTATTTCTGATCCCTTACGCAGGGGATCCGATCGGAATAAAAATAATATATAACAAATCTGATCCACTAGTGGATCAGATTTAGGGGATCGGAACGGAATAATAGTGTATATCAAACCGCCTACACAGCGAGATGATCTCTAGTGCAGTTATAGACTAATACATACGTCGTACGTCTATATACCCGACGGCGTAGGTATCGCTGTTTGAAATCCAAGCTTAGACAGCAAAATTTGAACTCCTATAACGTCGTAAGTACCATGTAATTGGGAGCGAGCATATTGCCGTTTCGAGGACAGTTCGAAATGCCTTGCAGTTGAGACTTTCTTGACAAAAAGCCCCATTGAGACAACCCCACCCGGGAATCGAAACGGAGATGAGAGAGTTGGAGTCGCATTAATTACACATATTCAATCCGCACTCTAACATCAAAAGCCTTAAAGTAAATTTACGTAATAGTACTGCCTCGTGAATCTAAAGTAGATTTATTTATAACATTATTATGCACCTTATATTTATTTGAATACAATAAGTCTTGTATTACAATATACCTAATGCTACTGCATCAATGATACTTCATACTATACATCAGATATGTTACTTTGATTGTAATTGATGTGGAAAATCTGATGGCTGTGGTATTTTATTATTAATGATCACACATTGTTTTAATAATTTAAACTAATAAGTAGTGTAATAAATATATAATGAAGTGACGTGACACACATATATCATTCGAACGCTTGCACTTAAAATGCTTAGAAAAGGATTTTTTTTAACCAACTTTGTTTTGGGACCTGTCAGTTGAGACGTTTTTGAGTCTTCGCTTTCCGTGCGGTACTTATATATCTATATAAAAAAACAAGTCATGAAAAAAAATTATAATTAAATGAAAAAAAAGAATAATATTTTAAAGAACAAGCGTTACAAGTCATTTCTACTGACCAAAACAAAAGCGTAACAGTGAACTTAAATCAGTAGATAAGCTATTAGATGAAACGGATTCTTTGCAGACAATGATTGTGTGAATGAGTCAGCATTACATAATACGTTCGTAAGTATTTTATAGTATAAACATTAAAAACCACAACAGTAACAGCGTTTTAACAGTCTAGTTATCAAGATTAACGTTAAAACCGTTCGTTTTATAAACTATGATTGATCTTACAGGCCTTAGAACGCGCGCAATTTTTAGACTGCAATGCAAAGCATCCAATTTCTGCTACAAAGTCAGTCTTGATTAGTCCGCACTTCGTAACCGACAACATTTGAAACATACACGAATAATAAGTATTCTGACTAATATTATAAATGCGGAGGTGGGTTTGTTTGTTACGCTTTCATGCCTCAACTACACGACCGATCATCAGGAAATTTCGCATACACATTGTCATTATCTTTCATCCAGAAAAAAGGTCCTGTTCCCAAGAAATATAAATTTATTGACTTTAGTTAGATAAATACGAGCAAAGCCGCTGGCAAAATGTAGTAGTATATAATTACTAATTAAAATACTTTTTGCTTATTAATTTTGATGCACGCATGATCTAGTGTAAGTACTTGACTGACATTTTACATTAAGAGCAAGATAGACGGATTGGCACAGAGTTATCACATGTTTAACAAGAAATCCTTGTTATTTGGCGTGGATACCGTGTCTATTTGCTAATGGTTGAATGCAATATTGTGACACCTAGGGCTTACGCTACATTGTGGCGTTTTTAGGATTTGATTCTGAGGTATTTTTCTTGCTAAATTATAAGAAAACTCTGTCAACGATGTTTGTCTGTATATCCGTTTACATATTTGTTGGCAAGTTATGCATAAGCCGTTGAATGAATTAACTAGGCAACCATTAACGTATAGGCTATTGTTAGTCCTATATGTGCTCACGTAGAATTCACGCAGGCGAAGCCACTGGTTTAATCTAATATTGGAAATATGAATATTGGGGAATTGTTTGGATGTTTGTTACTCGAATACGCGTGAACCGTTGATCCAATTATGATGTAATTGGGCATGCAGATAGAGTCCTAAATAAATACATAGGTAATATAATATTTTTATTATGACTTGCCTTCCACTTGGACTCACACAATCCAAGCAGTGCAGTGATTAGAAAATTAAAATATTGGTAATGTAAACTGACTTTTTCAATTATCTTAATTTTATGGATAAACTAGCTTTTGCGCGCAGCTCCGCCCGCGTGTTACCTACGTCAATAAATAGTAGCCTATGTCTTTCCTCAGGTTTTAACCAATATCCGTACAAAATGTCATCTAAATCGGTTGAGTGGTATAGCTGTGAAAAAATAATAGACAGACAAAGTTACTTTCGAATTTATAATATTAAGTAAGGATAAGAAGATAAAATAGGCTCTGGATTCTTTTATTGTATTAGTACCTACCTTATAATGTTACCAACAAGTTTTCAGTAGCAACAGTTAACTAAAGCTTTATCTGCCGAATAGATGGTAATGAGCCTGAAATGATACACGTGTGGTCCTTGAGCTGAGCCAAGTACCACTCGTGTATTGATTTTGCTACCAGTACATGAGGGCGCGACACCTACGCCTCTGACCTTCAAGATGATACAAGCGGATACTGAGGGAAGACGCAAGCGTGATGGATCTCTTTTGCGTGGATTGAAAACCACATGGAATGGAACACCTACCGTGGCACTAGCCGCAGCAGGTGTAGGACTATTTCTACGTATGGATTCTAATGTATCGGCTATGGGTATGGGTGTTTGGTGGACCGGTATATTGGTTTATTATTATTAAGAGCCCGTACCTATGTTCAAGTAACGAGTCGTTTCAGCTACGGATTTTAGTTAAATGTTGACATATATTTCATATACAAAATTTAACTGCCCTTAGGTAAAACGACTCTTCTTATGACATAGAAACCAAGCCTATGTTAACAATATTATTTCAGTCAATAACGGGGTATTCCGGCAAAGATTCTTGCCATTTTACGATTTAAATTTATATTATATAATTAAGTACACACAACCTGAATTGCATTTAAGTTTCTACTTTTACACTTTATTAACCGATTAAAATAATATATCTGTTTTAGGAGCCTTTTTGACATAAGATTTTTAATTCAGAATTTTAGATTTTTGTTTTAGCCGCGGTCTTTACAAAAATTAACAAGGTATACAATGAACGAAGTGGATTTAACTTTTTTGATGCGCGTATCGAATATGCTATTCTTGGTATATTGCTTGTACTAAACTAGTGACAAAATGATAATATCTGCTTCAACAAAAATAAGATAATATTTCGATAATACGAGTATTAGGTTCGAACTTTGGGCAAAAGATGAACCATAAAGTTCACATAGGGATTAATTAGACTAAAATGTTAACCTAGACTGCCTTTAACACTACTACCCTTGGATAAAAAGAGTCTACACCGGTTTTAAGTAAGATATGCAATCCTAGAATAGGCTAATTTAGAGAGCGCCTGCATCATAAAGAAGTAGGCAGCCAAAGGGACTAGTTGTTCTTGTGTTTACTTCTTGCAGTTTGCAGTGACAGTTCAGTTACACATTTTCCTACATACCAAACATTATAAATTAAAATATCGAAGAATAAGATGGTTGCATTACTGCGTAAGTCTTTTAGATGGCAGTGCGCCGTTTATAAGACTTCTGACTTCTGGCATCCCCACTTATCTTAAAAACAACACAAGGTTATTTGACTGTGATCTTCCGTAGAGAGGTACTTCCGTATTCGGACTGTTTAAGAAGAATCAGTTCATACAAAGAAAATAAAAACCGCGATATTCCATCCATCACAATAAAGAAGGTGACATGTTTGCTATGTCAGGTAATCATTAAAGTCACGAAGAAACAAAACATGACGCGACAATGTTATTTATTACCTCGATTGCGTCACCATTATGCATTAATTTTATAATGTCAAGAGGATTACATTAAAATTATGTATGAGTATTGTACATCCTTACTGAGAACAGTACAGTACTGTGAGCCGGAGATCCGTGTGTTGAGCGCCGACACTTCGCGCCGTCCGCGTCATCTCGACGCCTCACTTTATGAACAATCACACGTTCAAGAACTTGGCACGTATTAAATTCACTCAATACTCACATTGACATTACGGATTTCATCATTTAAGTCCTTCTAAGCACAAATTGAACGTATTCTCATTGTTTAGAAGCCTTAAAAAGATAACACATTATTTGAGCCACAAATAGTTCATCCTTGTCTGGATTTTCGTTGTTTGAATGTTTGTAAATTCACCTGCGACACAGGAATTATACCCAGTACAAGAGATACCTCAAAAAAATAACTTGAAATTATACTTCGAGACAATGAGTAACTGAGTCACCAAGGGCACCCAAAAGTATTCGAAACGTTAAGATAACTTATAAGAGACACGCAAGACGATATTCTACATACAAGTTATAGGAGGCTCAATTATATTCGTATTCACGTAAGAAGTCCAATGCCGCCAATAATTCAACTGTGTATTGGAATGGTTCAATTGAATTGATGCTTGGAGAGTTTATCTAAAGCTGGTATGATTTTGCCCGTTTAACATACTAGGTTAAGTCAAACGAGCGACATCCTTAATTATGATCTGAGTTTATATTATGATGGACCTGTGTAGCTAGATCAGTGACGTAAGTGTTAATGCATGAGCAGCCAGTAGCGAGGGATGGGTATTCGATAACACGACTCAGCAAAGGGGTTTTGTGTCGTCGTTCTTTCAAGTGAAGTGAGTCTTAACTGTGCTTGATGAGACTTCACATAGACACTTAAATTGCGATTTTTCATGATGTGATGATACAACTAAGCTACAACTCTATCACGAAATTACATAGAAAGATATAAAATTATATACGCTCAACAGGTAAAAAATTAGCGAAGGTTAACTGTTAGAGAATGCATACTGACCAATAACTCACACATTATGCGTGCGTGAAACTTAATAAATAAAAATGTTTTAAGTGCACTTGTTTAGATATAATTAAGGGTCTATGGCCTAATTGTGTTCAACTGTGTGCTAGTCGATTGGTCGACGCCTCGTTATCGATTACTCTGCGTTCGACCCCGCCCGCATGACCCGTAAGGAGATCCTTTTCTCGCTCATCTTACCCTATATGCTTGAGAGAATTCAAGTTAAGTCGTTGTTCATAACTCCTAGTAGAAACTGTTTATTTCAAGGTTGGTGTCATCGGCACAAATTTCAAGAAAGATGTAAACCTAGTACTCCACATAGTTAAATGAGGCAATCTTCGCTCTTAAACACACATATGTACATAAAACTGTAAAACCTCTAAATCCAAAAAGATAGGCTTTTAGAAACATTGTCTGTCAGTTTTTGCAGTATCACGTACCTATGGACTATTGAGCAGATATTGTAGCGGTTTTTTATTTAGTATCTTGCGTTTTAACTTAAACTTCAGGCAAGTATTATATACTTCCGTTCAAGAACTCTAGAGATATGGTACCTACCGTGATCTATACAGACAAAATCGAGATAAAAAGGCTAGTTAATACTCAGTATTAATTCGGTTGGGGATGTGGCTGCGCATTTGTTATGAAGAAATGATTATAATTGATTTCGTACTAACTGTGCAATTATTTTCTCACAAAGCTTTAGAATAATAGAGTTCGGCGAATACGAAAATTTTATTCATAAACGTCAAGGAGAATGACGAATAAAAATAACATCATTAAATCAATTTATGTTAAATTAGTTCAACCTTTGTACTTCGTGTTTGCATGTCAATTCCAATTATTATGATTTTCATAAGAAAATCTAATGAGGACAATAGCATCAAAATGTACGATGGTGATACCAAATGTTTGACCTGATGACGTCATTAGATATACTACGACCTTATTATGAATATTATGATTATTGCAAAAAGTTAATACTTACGTATTTAATTTATGATGTTCCATAACCCAAAAGGTCATTTGCATGGAGCGACATGGCAACAACTGAATTTCGCGTGTTTAGGTTGCCGTAGTCGTCTTATTATTACCTAATAGTTATTACAACAGAAGTTGCTTGAAACCTCCTTATAAACATAAGCCATTTAATTAATAAAAGCCGGATCGGCGTCGCAGGCATTAATTCGCCATTACACTACGTCAAACACCATTTCTGTTCAATAGTGTAAAAAACGATTTTTATTACAACTATACACTACGGCAGTTTATGACTTGAATTCCGAATAGGTTAAGTTTCATACAAAAACAATAATTATAGGTTCTTTTGCGGGATTTGCTTTTCTTAAATACTCAATTATTTCCTAGGTTCCATCACTTTTTTTGTTGCCCTGTCTCTGTGAGGTGTTAGTTACGTGATATGTTCAATTATTCGAAGCAAGAAGGAACTTCATCAAACTATTTAGTATTTGCGTTTTATCTAAATTTCCATAAATAGAGCCTATAATAAAGCCTTTTAGTTAGTAGTAATGTTAGTTGTTAGTTGCCTTCCAAATAATGATAATGGTGTTCTATGGTAAATACACTTTAACAGATAGCTTAAGTTAGATGCAATTATCTTCATCACACTTATTAAACAGGAAGGCATACAAGATCCGATGTTAGCGGCCTATATTTATACATAAAATCTCATATTTACTCGGTTCCTTGATTGACAATTGACATACTAGGCCTAAACAGAAGAAGTAATTGACGACATGCGAACATATCCTCATGCAATCTTTAGCGACGAATAAAAAAGTTTATCACATGACGGTTATTAGCTACAGCCATTGATTGTACAATTCCACTAAGTGGTACAAAACCTACCGACGAAATTGAATATTAAAAATTCTTCGTTATCTTTAAGGTTAAGGTCGTAAATATACTTAAAATACACAAAAATGCGTACAAAATTATTGATATTATAATACATTTATTGTAGCTAAAATAGCCACAAAAATATAAATGCACGTTGCACTTACATGAACTTCCATGAACCTAAACAATCTCTTCCTCAAAATTAAAAGGTTGAAAGTTTGCATTTTTGAACAAAGAACAATGAACTCTTCATGTTTATGATAATCAATATAGGTATTGAACATGCGTATAATTAATACATATAACAGTGGTAGTTTCACAATGATCCTTTGTAAAAATCTGTATAATTTAGGAATTTGTGCATAATAAAAAAAAAGGAGTAGATGGCAATAGTAAAAATATCATTAATCTATTAATATCTTTTAAGTCCATCTTATCCCTGAAAACGATTTAATTCGTGGACTTCCTAATGGGATGGCATCATAAGATTTTTAAGCGATAAGTGCCGCCTCATATATAAATATAGATTTATAAGACTTGTGTACAATATGTAGTAATCTAACTTCTTAGTTATCCATTGTTCCTTTTTTTTTAAATAATACAACTGCCTCATTTGGTATAACTCCTGTGTGACAAAGAACTTTACGAAATTTCAAATAACGGACTGAAAGAACACCCATACTATCAACAACTATGTATATGTGGATCACACAATGTTTTGTCTTGTGTCGGAGTCACAACACTTGAGCGTTGCGAGTTCGATCCTCGATGGCAGTGGTGTGGTGACCACTTAAATCTCTACACTATCCGCGCAGTCAAATTTCAAATCTATCTAGAGTCTATCATTACCTTCTCAAATACTTTTGTTTACGACTCTAGCCTGCTATGATTAATTCATTGGTATATTTGAATTCGATTCGAACCCTTTCAATACCTATCGTGTATGACATAATATACTGTCCTCATAAGACCTGTTTAACCGTTTAGAGTGCATTTAGAATTCAAACCTAGAGCTATTAATACCGAAACATATAAAAATGTACCCATACATATGTTTATTTGTGTACAACTAATACCTATTTTATACATCGCATCATTAATAATTTTAGTTTTTTTTACCATGCTTACTTGCCATTTCTTTGCCACGCACCATCTGAAATATTCGCTACAATAATAAAGTTCTATGCAACGCCATCTATTTAGAAAAATAAATGTTGTTCTTTTTTCTTAATACAACAAAGGTGACAAACTAGCATACGCTTGCCTGGTAAGCTGTTATCGACGCCTATGATCACTTACAATACGAGACAGTCTTGCGCGATGTCTAGATCGTTAATGTGAGTGATAGGAATTTGAGCTTTTAAAACTCCTGCTAGAGTAAACACAGTAACAGTTGCTGTGTTAAATACGTCGAGTTACTGTTAGAGGGTGATACTTCCCCAGATGGACCGGTTTATTCGTACCAATACCAAACTATTGGCAACTCAATAGAGCCCTCGATCATTCCATTCATGGTAAGCAGATATATTTTGTTGTGTTTAATACCTAACAAATATTAATGAAATGGAGAATATTAAACAATAGATATTTTAATTAAAATTTTCTAGATCTCTGAAAAGATGTTAAACGAAATTCGCCAAAACGACACAAGTACGTATTAATTAAGGTTGAGTAGTATTCTATTGTCACCCAGGCATGACAGAAGTATTCGCTTCTATCAGTATATAGTGTCTTATCTATGATCATATTCATACAAGTACAGGTTCACTATACTTTGGACAACACATAATGCCACCTTGTTTTCTAAAGCAAGGAGAACCTTTATTTCTAATCTCTGTTTTTCTTATTAGAGTATCCTGATCTGAGACTAAGCCTGATCTTAGCATTGAGTCTAGATTTAACTGATCTGTGGTAAACTTAATGCCTGTCTGTAACTCACGCCTAAGCTATTGGTCCGATGCGGTCGTCTTTGATTACATAGTAATAAAAACTTGTAACTCTAATGAGTAACAAGTTTAAAGGTAATCCTCGTCAATATGGACAAACCGATCGAAGTGATTGCTACCGAAACTTAATCCGCCTTCGCATCGTTAGCCTTGCCCGTCTTTATGACTCTTATATCGATGACTCGACAAATTGCAACCTAGAGAATGTACTCCTACTACTTATTAATATAGATTTAAGTGAGGCAAAGGATATCAAAGGTGATTGTAGTCCATTAACAACATGCACTATCTAGATTGTTGCCGCGAGAGAAAAGAACCAGCGCGAATAGCGGCCCGGTTTCAATTCAAACAGTTGTGAACAGTCTTGCAGTGATATCTCAATTACAATAATCACAATAATAACTAGTTTCGTCATTGATGATTATATTATAATAGTTTCTACCTACTTAGATCCTATCAGGAATTTAAATAAAATGTACATAGTTTAATCATTATCCTCTTTGGGGTAGAGGTATTGTTATCTATTATTTATGTTTGTAGTTTAAAAGCCTTTTCGCGATTACATACATGGAATCACGTTTGTAAATTTCTAAGTATGTATAAAGGCAGAAGTGTTTTACCCCTATATAACGCCAGCTATATTTAAAGTCCTATGAATCTGCCGGCCACATTCCATTCTGCCTAGCAAGCACCGAACCCGAAACTCAGCTCGAGCGTCGACATAAGTGCAATCTTATTACATACCTTTTTTACACTATTATAAAGTCAATTTATTGTCTCTAACATTATTATTATAGACAATAAAGGAACTAACAGCCTGGACTTGGGACTTTATGAAGCAGACAACAAATGGCGGGTTTCAGTGTAAGCATGTTGTCCAAAACTTCAATGTTATGTTATAGAATATATAATAAAACACATATGCCACTGATACCTGCATATTGATATCTATAGGTCATCTTCATGGAATCTCCTACACTTCACTAGAATTGGTGTAGCAGTTGTTAATGTTAAATATAAATATTTATAGTGGATGAGGTGATAAATGTCAGTCTTTGTTTAATTTCCTTAAGATTAATAAATTATAGTTTTTTTACTTTCAGGGTCCATTGACGGTTAATGGCAACCGCAGCTCATGGACGTGGCTATGTTTTCCTGGAATCACAGAAACGTAATTCCAAAGAAACTCAACTAAGCCGCTGCCTATCGTAAACCATAAGGGTGGTAAGCTAGCACACCGTCTGCTAGATGATAAGCAATTTCTGCAGTATGTGTGAAGAGGGAGAGGGGATTGCGGTCATAGGAGGAGGTTGGAAAGCAAGTAAGGGATCGACGGGGTCATATCTCACTTACTGAACAAAACGAATCTCATTAAGGCGGATGTCTCTTAATGCCCTTTTTTTCAAAATACTGTTGATATGCGATAAGATGCGTACACGACGGAAACAGCTGGCGTGGGCTACATGTGCAGGTTACTCGAGCGGACTGTCCGTACGAGTTATTACTGCAGGTTACAAGAGCGGGCACTTTCGTTTCTCGTTGACATGACGGATTGTACCTGCACAAGTAGTAACTTGCAGGTACAATGCATAACTACATATGCATGGTATGAGTACATACGGGTGGCTTGCATCGATCTTTTATACTATGCATATTACCTGCACAAGTGCATCATCTTCTGCATGCTAACCGCGGCGTGTAGTGCCATAAGTAACAGCAGCGTCAGTAGCGGTTTTACATCTATTCTTAGAATGTTATGTAACACGTTTAGTGTTCATTATTACGAGTTGTTTTCCTCGCGATCATTTCCTTAGCGGTTTGAATCCGGTTATGGATTTAAATTGCTTTTGTAATACAAATATTGAGAACAGGATTTTTATTGTCTTACGTTTTCATGATCATCACTGGTGTTGGAATTCCGTTTTATAGTTATTAACAGGAAATCATCTTCCTTTTTTAAAAAGGTGACTCCATTTGTCGCTTGTCTTCGTGCCGCGAGGAACTTTACAAACGTATAATTAACAGACACAAAATACATCCAAAATCAGTTCCGAATAATGCCATAGCCATTTATTCTGATTGTCTGATAGATGGAAGGGTAGTTACTAAAAGCTAAGCTGCTCTGTGTTAATACTGGGAATTTCCTACCAGAAATACCTAATAACAATTTGTCTCTCCCAGAACCAAATCCAAGGTTGCAACGGCATTCAAACATATGTATGTATAAATCAATAGTTTTCTAATTGTATTTGATATTAAAGTATTTAATTGTTTTGATAGTTCAGTGGCATACGCGTCGCTGCTGATCGTGAGTTCGACATTCGATTACTGGGTCAAATAAACTGTTCGGTAAAAAGCACGAAACACTGCGCTACGTATCTGCAGCAAGCATGGTTTGGTTTCATGCTCTAAAGGTTTATTTATAGAGAAAGTATAATGAACTATAAAGTCTAAAACGTGAGAACACCACCCGTAGCTGGAAGTAAACCCATCAGATCGACTGTCTTGCAATCTGATGAAGATAAATCAATCAATAAATTCTTTCTAAATATGATTTCGTAAACAAAGGTTAAGGAACTCTGTCAACTTTGACATAAGGATTTCTTTTTCCCGCGCTAAGAAACAAAAACACATATATTTGTTTAGATTAGGATGTGTACGGCTCGCCTTTGCCAATCATTTAGAGACCTTCTGCTCTTTTCTTTTGTCCTGAAGCACGATTTATATTCTTGATGTTGCAAGTGATCATAGTCTATGGTAATCGCTAATTATGATTCGAAAGCGTATTGAAAAGAAAATACATACCCAAAAAGAGAAAAAATTGTATCAACAGTAAATCAAAACTGTATATGTAACATACAGTTTAGTGAGCTATGAAGTAAGTACAATAAAGTTATTCCTAACCTAACTATATTATCATACGTTTAGGGTCATAACATTTTTTATATTATAATATTGTGTGCAACGTTAAAAGCGCAATTATTCCATAACATAATATAACGCAATTGCGTCGGCGGTGCGTGATCAGATGATCAGTTTAATAGATCATAAAATTAAATTAATTGTTGCCATGTGCAGGGTCACTTAATTAAATAATCTTATTGCGTCAGTAATACGTATCGAAGGAAGTCGTTTCTTTCTTTTTGTGTGGCTAATATTTAACCTAGTTTTTAAACCGTCCACTGACAGGGCTTAGTGAGTTGATTGATCGACGAGATGGTTCGGGGTTAAAATGTACTGTATTTCGATATACGATGTATGGAGTGCTCGTAATAATCGAGAATGTTTAGATATTTACTAAATGGCAAGTAGTAGATTTGCCTGCTTTTCGGACTAGATAGATCAGTAGTATGGCTCGGTTCTAGAATCGAATTTGTGTCCAAATGATTAAAGTGAACGATAATCAATTAAGTAAGAATAGATTCGCGAATTTACTCAATAAAGTGATTTAAGCCACGTTATTTATAATTCAAGGATTTATTATCATTATCGATAATTTAAATATTTATTTTGCCTCAAAACAGCAAATATTTGAAAATATTTTACCGAATAATGATTGTGTTTGCAATCTTCTTCATTGATAGACTTTAAGACTAGGTAGATGTCACTTAGAAGAGGATGATATTTAAATACCATATAAAAGAAGTACAATTACAACACTGTGTCCGCAGACAAACTGTTTAAAACAGTTTTGTGAACCATTGCAACACTTGTGTCACTTGAATATTTTCTTGTTCTTTCTTGAATATTTATTTTTTATTACAAATAAATAAATAATAAAAATAACTCCTGTTTCAGCGATATATCGTGTCTCTAGGACATGCCAAACATTGAAACAACCCATTCAAAGACAAACCAATTAGGACACAAGTGTTTATGTAAACATATTTTTGTTTTGTGTATCGATCAAACCCGTAACAACCGGTGTGTTAGTAACAGATACCTACCCAAGTTACTACTGTAAACATTGTGCCATCGGCATCGTAGCGATCCATATTATTTATACTTGTGGTTGTCAAGTGGTGGAAATTAGGCCACGTATAACTATTTTTATAAAACTTTTTGCATAAAAATGCCATGTCTCTGACTCTTTTATGCCAGCAAGAAATTTTAGTCTTCATGTACAGAGATCAAATCTTTGTACATATTATAAATGTATATCTTTGTATATATAGATAAGAATTGTATTTGATAATTCCAAAATAAAGGCTTTAGACGGATTTAATATATTTACTTACATATTTAAAATAAAACTACTATTTAATCAATATTTTGGCTCCAATTAATTTTATAGATATCTAGCCTGAAAGCTTTCCTTTGAACAAATATAAAAAAAAGAAAATAAATTCATGTCACTAACCCATAAAGTGCTTTTATGGGTCCAATCTAGACCTTATAAGGATTCCTAAAAAGCTCATACAACAAAGTTGCAGTAAAGTTGAGTAGATAAAGCAGAAGATTGATAAGTGAGGTGTGAGGTCACCTCTAGTTGGACAGTCATGTGCTCGTACGTGTTTGTCGGCGGTGTCCCCCCATGCGAGCGCGCACGCGGCTCATCCCCGCTACGACTACTATAAAAGACATCGCCCAAACCTGCCTCGCGCTATTACAACAGTGCCTCTGTGATTTTTCCCGCCGCGATATTTTTTTATCGACAAATAAAGGTAAGTGAACTTGGGATATTAAGGATATAAAGGGATGATTTTAAAAACCTAGAATTAAGGGATAACTCTAGCAATAGGATTTTTAAAATAACATTTACGCTTAGTTTTTAGAAAAACAGAAGCTTAGGTCTGCCGTACAAATAAGTTTTTAATGTGAATAAAATTAAAGAAGCTTTAAGCTACAGTGAATTGAAAAAAAAGAATTATTATAACGCAATGGCAGCAATAATGTTTTATAAAATAACGCTCATAAGTAATCATTAATCAAATTCAGTAACTGTCATATCAATTTATAATTTGTATTATAAAGTGTTGCTCAAGCGCGAGCTTAAAGTTAATTTATAGGCGCAAGCGAAGCCTGCGGTCGTTGACGAAGTTGCGTTAATTCATTCATGCGATGATTGTTCTTGTCTAAAGTGACACAAAAATTTCCAAGTACGACATAGTGTCCTTAGAATTTGTACATGCTTGTCTGTCGTGGATTACAGCCAACGTATGTATGTCAAGCCGCAGTTGCGACACTCGCTGGTGCTGAGAATATGTCTGAGAGCCCTTTTCTATGAGGTTTCAACATGTGATAGACTTACAACGGCTATGTCTTCTCGGTTAGTGCATACAGTACACTCACGATCACAACGTTCTACTTAAAATTCGGCAACGCGAATAAACTTACCTCGGATTAACATTGAGATAATATTTGTGTATTCACATCATAATCTATTGACGTTTAGTATCAACATAGTGTTTCAAAATATAACATTACCGAAGGTCAACGGCTGAAAGATGTGGACTTTCAAATATTTATAACATGCGACACAAAATATGTGTGTTAAGTAAGATTCGGTTGGTGTCAATGGAACCAGTTCTTGATCATATGTATTAACATTAAGTACTGATAAACGATCAGCACCTGGCGTCGTCTGCGCAACACCTTTATTATAAATCACTTGAAAGGTAGGCAAAACTAAATATTCAACTGTGTACGCAACTAATTAAAAATATCGCCTTTAAACAAGAAGAGAAAATAACATAGAGTATTTGCTATTATTTATGTTGGTAAAATAAATATATTGGTACTAATATATAATATATATACCTAAGGAAATTTAATTTAGTGACGAGATATAGGTACGTAAATAATTATGGCTTTGTGGTTTTATATATCTTATGCTACCAACAGTGTTACGGCGGAATATACTTAATTAATATAATATTGATTTTCGAAAAATCTAGATTCATATAACATTTCCAATCAATGTTTTCAATACAAATTTGGAACAAACTGTTCTTCTTATGTTAATATATCATATTGTTGAATAATTCTAGCATTATACAAATCTCTTTATGTATGAATCTAGGTTTATTGAATGAGTGCAGATCAAAATTTTAATATGAACGTTATCATATAATTATGTTAATAAGACAAGTTTATTCTTGTAATAGGTGATATAGTTTATATTGCGTCAAACTGAAACATAATAGTCGCCTATTGTTTTATTCATAGTTAACCAAAATTCAAATGTAACTGCTCTCCTTTTGGTTATATAATTTATTTAAAATACGAACATAATACCATAGACAGCTAATATAAAACAAGAAATAAAAATACGCGCGCAACTTGCAACTTCTAAGTTTAAATATTTCTTTAGTGAGTGATTGTACTAAGTTCGGTTCAAACTAAAACGGTTTAATCATTAAATACAATCATTATTTTAATTCTAATTGCTTGAAACAATAGGATGAAAAGGCATAAACTATCAAACGAAACTTATAATTTCCATATTAACCTTAGCTGACATAATGAGATACAGTTAAGAACAATGCTGTGGTGGCGCGTATCCGAGGTTATCTCACCAAATTATTTCCGCTGCGAACTAAAATTATTGAAGACAGTGTTTTAACCTAAAGAAATTAATTAACCAGCGAACATTGTTATGAGATGTATTTCAAGATGTGCGTTTCGTTATTTATAATGCCCATTGTGTTAATATGTTGACACAGATTCAAATTCCATAGTAAAATCTGCAGTATTTTAGTATCTCCATTCAGGAAAAACAAGTTGTATAGTCGAAACACTTAGAACACACATTCATTTTATTAAAGTACAAATCGTACAAATTTATTCAGCTTACGCGATGCATAATTTTTTGACGGCCTGTTCTTGTCATAAGATAAGTATGTTGAAAATAATGTTGCAATCTGGTCTAATAAGCGTTAAATGTGATCCAAAAAGCAAATACATACATAAAAAGCTAGTACATATATGACGTTTATTTTAATTTATAATAATACCATTTATGATATTTATGATCGGAATCCTATTTAGAAGTTTTTTTAATCAAGAAATGATAACCTAAATTGCTCTGCTAAATTCTGTGATGGGATTGTTACGTTACGTTACGATTTTCAAAATGATGATCTATCAAGTGACAAAACAATATATAACATTCACTAACAAAAGTCAGTTTTGTTCAAAAACGAACTATTTTTTTTTACTTCTGGTAATAAAAGACAAAATATACAACATGTAACATAATAAATGCACATCCTGAAAGTAGTTTGTTCAAAATCGGCTACTGAATCGATTCCAGCAATTTTTAATATAGGTAATTTTTATCCCTAAAATAATTAAAACAAATTAAATTATAGTCACTCATTTATTAAACAGCTGAAATAAACGAAAATGTATCATAATTTAAGGCAATAAGGTTTTTGATGCAATAGAGGCAATAATGGTAGATTTATTGTAATATACCCATACTATCCGTGCACAATAAGGAGAACTAATTCGTTAAATTAAAATATTTAATTACATAAAACTAACATTTTAATGATTATATTATTATTACGATTTAATAATCTAATTGGGGTGTTTGAGGTTGTGCGTTATATCTGTGACATATGTGACACAGTATATACATATATCTTGTCACAAAAGCCTTCGCTAGACATAGTCTTTAAGTGCATCGTTTGAGATCTTGTTTTTGTTGCTGTTTAAAGTCTAAACTGCTACTAGAATTGTGGAATAGATGATCTCTGTGGTTAGGCAATGTCTATGCGTAATTAGTAAATACAAAAAGACTAGGTATCATTACAGACGGTTAGGTAATACACATGTTTAAGTCCAGTTGGAAATACAATAATGATGATGTCCCGATTTTCACAAAATACTTATGTTGTGAGTAATATATTACTTGTATATATTTTGTAACTCATGTATTTAAGCGATTTTGTGATACGATTTAGTTTCACCGGTAAAATGATCTCAATTTAACTAAAAAATATTTCTTGTATCCAATTACGATATTTTAAAACCAAATAATATTGTAATTCATAAAAAAATAAGTTTTCTTTATTGTTACGAAGTACGATTACTATGTATATAGAACGATTATGCTCGATTGCTCATATTAAACATGTCTGATATGACTTACAAAAGAAAAATAAACGTATTACATAGAATAGCGATGTAGAGTTTTAAATATTTGGAGTAGTGACCAGTAATCTAAATTCAAGGTTTATTTTTATTACATAGTATAATATTCTGTGTTAATAGGGCGTTTGTCTAATAATTAATTATGGTTAAACACACCTGTACCATTATTATCTGCATTATCTCTTCATTATTGTAACATTTGTAGTGCATTTAATAAAAAGTTCCATAGATGATTAAAAAGCTTGCTTTATGCAATTTTGTGGTGGTTAAATGTCGACAGTCAATTGTAAAACGTTTAAATTTTATGAATTAATCTATTAAAATTCATAAAGTTTAAATAATTTATTATATACCTAGTAAAACAGCATAACATATTTATTCAGCAACGAATCACATAGAGGCCGATATTACCTACCATATCATGTTTTTTTAAATTTGTTTAGTGTACTTCCAAACTTAATAAACATTAGGGCTAAATATAATAGTTGTTTGTTAGTAATAGAGGCTCATCTCTGTAACTAGTAAATTGATTCGGAAAATTCTTTCATTAGTAGAAAGGAACTCTATTTAATATTGTCTTCTGTTTACGCTAATGTTATTCATTGAAATTAAACTACTATATACTTAGCTTATAAATTAGTAAAATTCAATAGTAGTAGTAGTAGTGTAATAGTTTCAAAATTATGTAATACAGTGATCAATAAACGACGCGATAAAATCCGTATATAGTAGTTTAATTTCAAGGAACTCTATTACTGTATAACGAAAACTATTCCTAATGATATACTATATGAATGAAAGTACAGGTAGTTAGTGGCTTTTAAAGACACAAGTTTTTCGTCATACAGGGTTTATTCGATATATCGGCTATTAAAATATTCTAATGTTCTATAGTGTTATCAAAAATTTGTACCGTTTTATTTAACATGCAGGTTTGTATATTAAATTATAGTTATGTTAATAAGAAATATCAATATTTTCTTCACGAAACGTTACTTACGTACAACCTACATTGCCCGGTCATGGACTTGACATTTGACTTGAGAAATAAAATATATAAAAATATCTGTATGTCGAAGCGTTTAATAACAATTCACAATAATGTGTAGTATTTTTGTGTAATACATAATTTAATACGCCGTATCCAATAGCCAATTTACTCGATGTATAATTAAAATAATTATAATTAAGTATAGGCTTGAAGGAGAAACAAACGTTTTGACACAGTCGATAGGTCCATGTGCGCGCAATCAGGTAAAAACTTATCCCACGTAGCGAGGGTAACAATGCATCGGATTCTGTGTCGCACAATTAAGCGCCGCAGTCACTCGATCACATGAACCGAAGGACGACTTGAGCAATACGAAGAATTAGTTCGACCGAGTGATATTATCGCGACGCATCGGACAACTGTACTTCAATCTATTATTACCTGTCGTAATCTCTCAAATCGGATGCCCGAACTATTTCGAAAGGCACTTGGACCCTCGGTAAGTAACAATTGACGCGTTAGGACAAATGCCAGACGGTTGCGCAACGGTTCAAGGCTAATACTCCGATGTTTTATAAGCGAAACGACAATCTGCCTTATGAATATTCACGACTGTCATTATGTTACTTTTTAGTTTAATAGTCCCGCGAAGCAGGAACTTTTGCGGCTTCGTTTGTACTGGCGGGAATGGCAATGATCATTTTAGTTCCTTATTTTCTGTAATGAATGATATTAAATAATTATATTTATGCTCGAAGCTTTTATAATATAAGCGCGTTTATGTCTATTGCACGGCGGTATTTCTGAACGCTCATTAGTGTCGTCGGATGAACGTAAGTTTCGTAACTCGATATAATCAATCAAGTAATCTATTGCAGAGGGTTTCCTCATCGATAAAAGCCTCCGGTTTGTCACCGAACACACTTATACAAATGACTGCGGCATATTGAGTGCGTGTACAAACATTTTGTAAGGTTACACTATGTCGATACAGATAAGATGTACAAACACGGTTTTTATGTGAGGTCGATTCATCTTTAGGGCTATTTTATTGCGGTTGCATTAATTACCATTAAAAATGTGTTGCGTCATGCCGATTCTGAAAGCATTTTAAAATATAGATGCGTAATATTTTTTATTTTCGAAGGGCTAAGCAGAAGTTTTGTAAGCGTATTGTTGTCCCATTTTATAACCGGCAATATCTTTACAGAAAAATAACATCGCTATATCTATTCTATTCTATTAAAAAAAGACAAATTTCGCGCTTGGTATAATTCCTATGTCCTTTAGAAACATCCAAACAATGGATACCAGAACATCCAGACTCGGAACAACCATCATCCAATCCAAAGGACACACAACATTGCATCGATAAAACGGCGCATGCAGCCTCTATGATCAACTCGCGCAAGATGAGCAAGCTACTTATAAAGCCTACGCGAATTATTTAAAACTACAGGCTCGTAAATAGTGAAGCGATATTGCGGAGGTTGCACAACAGATGCACATGCATTTATTGATGAAGTAGTGTTGATGTCAGTAGAGGCAAGGTCGCGATGTAACTGTTCATACTAATGTTATCTACATCCGAGGCCGAACGTATTAGCGCATCAAGCTTAACAGATAAAAATAAACAGGAGTGTTGCTAGTTAGATTTTATATTTCGAACAGGAGATTTATATTTTAAACATAAGATTTATATATTTGGAACATGTTTACATTTAAGTACGGCATCAAAATGAGAAGATGCGTTAAGCGCCTTCTTTAATTTTTATATTATTTCTTTATGTAAACAATTTTGAGTTATTTGCCCGAGCACATCAGTAAAGTAAATTAGAATTAGGTACTTATTAGGAAATTTACTACGTTTACGTATGTAGAAATATGTATTTCATAATAAAATTATCCAATCTCGTATATTTTTATAGCTTAAGAGATAGAAATATTATTAAATTGGTAGTATGTAAAGATGATCTTAATTAATTATATAATATTGTAGTATAATATATATTATGTTATTTCTGATATAATACGTAGTGATATATTATAATTTGATCAATTTATTTTATGATTAAACCAGTTTCATATTATACAATCGGTTGTTTATTTTAAAAGTAGACGATTTAATTAATATTGAAATGAGAAGTTTAAAACAACAATTAATTAGATTCTTTTACTTTCGAAACAATCAGTTTTCTGATATCAGTTATAGGAACATACAACTCGACGAACGAACGAACTCTTTACACAACTATTCGTGGATATCACAATTTTTTTTTCTTTGTGAGTTCGCTATTACTGATTGCCCGACCTAGAAATCGAACTTGGATTCTCACGATTATCTTGCAATAGTATTGCACATACATAGAACGAATGTAATAATTAAAAATGATTGTTGATTCTTGAATACGTTATCGCTCGAATGTACACGAAACAAGTAGCTAGCGTATGCTACATACGTAAACGATTGGTACAGGCTTCATGCATGAGTAACATGTATGTACGTGCACGAGGTGTCGGGTTCGAATCCCGGGTCGGAACAACAAAAGGAAATTTGTTTTTTTCTGTTAAGAAATCTCAATACCAGCTCGGCGTTAAAGTTAGAAAATTGGTGGTGTTATACACCCCGTGCCTCGGAAAGCACGTAAAGCCGTTGGTTCTGCGCCTTATCTCTTTCCGGTCGTGTCAGATTGCCGTCCTATCGGAGCATGAGAGTTGAGGAACAGAGAGTGCATTTCTGCTTACGCACATACTTCTGCACTATAATATCTCCTGCGCAGATGGTCAGTCTCTGTTAAGATTGGCCGCCGTGACCGAAATTCGGTCTGAAGGACATTACATGTTGACGTATATAACTCACACAAGTGCCTCAACTTGCGCATTTAACCAGCATCATACAAGAATACCACGACATTGAACTTGAATGTATGTATGTGTTGAATGACAGGGAAGTTAGCGAATATTTCGCTCCACCTGACCTTTCACAAAAGTTCATAAATCTCCATTCAAACTCACATTGAGACTCATTGCGCAAGCTTCAAACGTTTAGCTATTCATATTTCTATACGCTTGTATGATAAATCAGTCATACATTTTAAACATATGTATATAAATTGAATATCTAGTTTGTGCTAATATTGTTTATATTATATTAGCCGTAGAGTTTATCTTCGTTAGTAAAATACGGTCGTTTTATACTTACTGTATATTGTTTCGATATTTTGGTTCTTATTATTTATCAGTTTTATATTGAAAAGTTTTCTCTCAGTACGGTACGCTTGAATTATCGGCAAGTAAGTGTATTACATATGGAAAAGTTCTCCCCCATTTCGGCACGGTTGAATTTTCTGCAAGTAAGTGCAAGCTATGTAATGAACTATCTGCCACTGTGTTTGCCGTCACACCACAATTAAACGGTAGGTGGTAGATTGGCTTTTTGAAATGTCTCCGTGTGAAATGTAGTAGAGGAAATTATTGCTTACCAATTAGTGAACCACTGAATTGTTTCGCCGACAGGATCAGCGCAATATTAATCTATTAGATGATGCTATGTTAACTAGATGTTATAAAGCATTACTTGTGTGCGTCAAAATATTTGAATATAAGTTTTTGCGAGCCTTCTCTTGTTATAAAATCTACCAAAAATAATGTCGAGTCTCAGGCTTTCCTTACTTATCCTTCCTATATCAGCATTATTTCTAGCATAAATTAAAGGATATCTAGAATACTTGTGGTGTGTGACCTTCACCTTGCTTTTTATTTTTAGCTAGCATAATTCAATGGAGAATGACGGCATCACAATTGCGAATTTTGCGATTCCTTACTTTGACAGCTGTTTGAGTATTACTTATCTCAAACTACAAGCTTGGCCTAAATTTTCTTGTAGTCATATGTTGTTATCGTTTGTTTATGTAAAGATCATAATATTACTTATCTAATTAGTAACAAGCTGTGAATTCTATAGTTATTTATCATTGATCTTTATTCCATATTTGTATACCGTCACCTCATTTTAATAGCAAACAAGGCTTCGAAATACCTTGAATTCTTACCAAGAAAAGATCACTATGTTAGGTATTAAGGCTGAATATGAATCGAAATAAAAAATGTGGAACTTCAATAACAGACGAAGCGAAACTTTAAGGTAAATACTAACAGGCATACAAAAGAAAATAAAAGGTTTACACCTATATTTTGGTATGTTTAGGTAGAGATAGCCGTCCATATTTTGTCTGATATGTTTAGATTTACGTAATAACTATTAACAGAGCATAGCAGTCTTGCTAAGCTGGCAATTTGTTTAAATGAAGTTAGATATCGTCTTTCGCATTCATGGACTATTCAACTTCCTCTTAATAACCCCACTGACATGATCAACCTTTAAAATTAAAATAAAAGAATACCATAAACATTGCTATGTAAAAAAGAAAACAAAATGTATATCATAAAGCTAGTTTATGACAAAACTGGTCTGTATTGTGTTCCAAATTAGCGATAAAAATAAGAATGAAAAGTAGCGAGACCGAAACAAGTCAGTAATGGTTACGTTACAGGCTGAACTTAGCATGTTACTTAGGTATAATGTATGTAAGCACTTGTGACATTCAGACACTGGGCACATGTCAACGAAGTTTCTTAGTGAATACATTAACATATTAAGTTATAGTATTACTAAATGCGATACTAATTACACTGAAATGTAGCGCAGAAAGTATGTCAGTGTAAGGGAATAATTACACTTATTCAGCTCCATTCGCGTTTTGCTGAACGATTTTGGTCACACTTATGCAGTTCTGCTTCTATCAGCCGCGTACAGCGTCGTAAGAATGAGAAAAGCCGTCGACAAGTTGCGACCGCGTACAGTGCCGTACAGCCCTGAACTCTGTCTATAGCATTCGCATGATAAAAACACACTTGTCCTCATTTTATGCCTATTTGTTGCGAAAGCTGAATACACGCAGAAAGCTGAACGGATGCGTACGCATCTTCGTACAAAATCATGTTTTCGATGGACAAAAGCTGAACAGAGCAGAATAAGTGTAATTAGTCCCTACTAGGTCATTTATTGTTCTTCATTATAAGAAAGTTAAATTTCTAAATTGTCTATTTAGATATTAATTTTGGAATTTTATATAACACCAGCTGTCCCGCCGTTTTCACCTTCATTTATATAATTACTGCTCCAATTCTGTAATAAGTAGTAACTAGTATGCTGTTACTTATTCTAAGTTTCCTCAATAAACGGACTATTTTCGTATTAGGGAAATACCAAAAAAAATGGTACTGGTAGTTCTTGAGATTGGCGCGTTCAAACAAACAAACTTTAGCATATTAATATTAGTATAGATATATGAAATCATGATTATACATAATTCAACTCATACATATATCATTATTTTGTTACCATAGAATTTCTTGCCTTAATGTTTATCGATTATTATTTTATGAGAGAGAAAGATAAACAATCGTGTCTATTCTTTGAATGTGTATAGCTCATCTCTCTTAATAATAATTAATATCCGTAAGCAACGCATACATCAATCAAAAACGGCTCTATTTTGTACACTGTGCGTTCAATTCCCACTGAAAAGCTGAAGCGTACGGGAGCGCCCACCCTACATGTGTAACGGCTAGTCGGAAATTGCCTTCATGTATCTTTAGTAGCAGCGCTATTGTTAACTTTTCAGTTGCTTTTCCGATTATAGAATGACAGTCCAATATATTCTTAGCTTATACAAAGTAATATGGGATTATTCTGTAAACTGTATTCTGTAACACGGAGTAGAAAGGCTAAATAGGAAAACCTAATATTATAATCCAGGATCTTTCTATTTTGTGCCTTTGTCAATGAACTAATGAGGCAACCGTACTTACAAGGAAAATATCAAGAAAGGGCCAGTACATTGTCTTTATACGCGTTCAGTCTAGTAATCAATTATTAAACCAATGATAGATATAAATTACTCAGTGTGCAAGCTTTTCTACGAACCATCATGTATAGACTTGCAAAAGTCTGTATATGAGTTGGTTGGATAGATACAATTACATATATACATAAATACACATACATATTTACAGGAACGAACAGCATACTTTATTTAAAAAAATATCTTTATTTTTTGTTCCTAAAAACAATAAAATTCTTTAAAACTAACTTTTTCCTAAAATATTATAAAACAGAAATAAGAATGAAAAGAAAACTAAAACCCTTTAATAGACGTCATAGAATGCCTCATATTCGACTGGTAGTGTGCTCAGAAGACTGGCAGCATTGCCACGTTTTGTTCTTCGTTGTTATCTTATTATTTTGTTGCAATTATTAAAGCCTTCGACCAAATTGTGTCTCGAGTACCTTTACAAACATCAAAATAACGGACATAAAGAACACTTAGTCTCGGAACAACTATTTTTATCTGATGATGATGATGATACAAATTGTTATCTGATGTGGGGATCGAACTCACAACACTAAGCACATTGGCAGAAACGAGGTGACCACATAAACCACTACTCCATCCAAATAGTTAAGGATTTGTTACTTGTAGATAGCTGTACATAGTCTAGACGGCTGCCTTTGGTAACGTTATACGCTACCTTACAATGAAGTCAATGAAACATCTTGGAGTAGCAGTAGTATAATAGCTGATCATAGGTGAAGGACTATGCACTAACGACTCGCGCGATTTTGTAAGCTTAACCTCTACAGGTCCTGTGTTAAACCTTTAGCTTAAAATACAACATTGTATGCAGTCGTTCGTCTCAGTACAAATCAGCGGTACTCGCTACTTACCAAACATTTGATTCTTTCATCGTCTTATAGTGAAGACTCAACAAGTAACATTACTCGTTGTATATCTGGTAGCTAAGCTTCTCGTGCCGTCTTTCATAGCTAACTCGTTTCTGTTGCTACGCCAGCGTGATTCCTCCGGGAGTTGGCACACTGGGATAAAATATATCCTATGTTAATCCAAGATCTATGGTCTCTCTGTGTAGTAATTGCTTAAAATATCTGGGTGGCAAGCATACAAACGTTCATATTTATAATATTAATAGGATTTGTTCTAAACGAGGTATGCCCGTAACTTAGTTTTTATGGGATATTGTATACGAGGTTTTTAAATTTATATAAGAATAAAAACACTAAGAATCAAATCTAAGTCGCGAGACTTTAAAACCGTAAAATTAACAGACATTAATAACATCTAGACTGACAATAATTGGTGATCCATCAAACATGGTTCGTGTGCCATCCATGCACTCAGCGTATAAAAAACATTAGAAGAATTATTAATATGGCTAAGACCTTAGGCATTTACACTGGTGGCAATAGACAGGGTTTCATTGCTTTTCAGACCAGTTGTAGAATATTAATTAAGAAAATATTATTATCTTTATATATACCGTCATATAACTTTGATAACTCGCCAAAGGATACTATTACGCATTTAAATAAAAAAAATCAAGTCACAGTTCTTTCATGTAAAATTTACCTTCAGCTAGCTATGAATAGAAGCCTGACGCATTTAGCAATAAATATTTAGGATACGATATTGGAATTGTAACTGATATATACGGTCATAAACGTCATAAACGGGTCAGTTAATGACTTAATTATATTGTTTAGGTTTACATATCGTAGACAGTTACGTATAAAGTAATAAAATTTCCACCTTTCAAATAACAACACCAAGACAAACCATGACATGGCATTACAAGACAAATCATGTCGCCAAGAAGACATAGCTTGCATACCAAATTGATGCATAAACTTTCACCAATCGTCCTGGATTTTGTTTCACCTGATTTAAATTTAAGTCAGAATACATTTGTGATTTTAAACAAAACTAATGTGGCTTACATATTTAGAAAACTCTAAGGAAACTGACGGGCCTGAATACCTAACAATGACGGAGCGAATTTGAAGGCACGTTCAAATCCATTGCAAGTTTTAAAGCACTTATTTTAAAATGGTTTCTATTTTACTTAACGTAATTACCACAAAACAATACTTCCATTATTGCTTCGAGGCAATTTCGCATTCGGAAATACAACATTCAAAGCGAGTTTAACCACAGATATTTACACAATGCTTTTAACATTTACCGCAGACTAACTCCTTACACCTGTCTTTGTCGAACATATTCACAGTTTATAAAACATTTGTGGCCAAATTATTATAATTTGATTGTACGATCGTAAAGTTGTGGCTCATCTTTTGCAAGTTAGATCTCATTATTTCGCATTACTTGTCATTAAGCAAATTAAGTCAGTGTGAGTACAAAACGATAATGGCGGTGAGTGAAGGACGCCAGTGTGTTTAGCAAGGCGCTAGACGAGTACTCGACTCGGTGCACGAAGCAGCAGGATCGTGACCGAAACTGACGGACGACCGGCCTCGGGCCGTTGCAACACATCTCGTAGAAACATTGTGGCTGAGAGACTCGCACTAAATTCGCGATTGGGACACAGATTCGCGAAGAATACCATTCAACTGTTATACAGTGCGGGTATTGTTTAACATTCATACGCGAACACCTTCGGCGCATTGTGAGGTCCCCATTCATCCTATTATTCTGTGGAATAATGGCATTACACACGAGTCTCTTGCCGATAAGTGTGTTGCCTCACTGAGGTCAGGTCTCTGATATTTATCTAATATCACTTTAGACGTTTATTTAGCCATAATGATACGCTATTAGTATAATGTACATGTAGCAACATTTCTAAAGAATTTGAAAATAAATAGCCTTTTTGTCATTCTACGAAAATATTAATGTGATATTCAGACTCGTATTTGAATTTAACGACTGTAGAATATGAGCACGTCTTGAGGTTTTTAATACGATTGTAATGTACTCCTTGAGCAAATTAATTTTAAATGCATTTTATGTTCGAGTACTGACGTAATTTTATTTAAAATAGCTTCATTTACAAGGTACGTGAACATTTCGGGCACTTGTAAATGCTATTACGAGTTAAAACACTTACATAATTATAATTATAGATGGCCCATTATAGGCTAAGGAAGTTAATTATAGGGGACCCTGGAACGAATGACGGTTCTTGCCTTAAAGCGCTCGTGATGACATGCCTTATGCTTTATTGATGAGGTGAGATCGCAATTACTGCTTACGGTCATCGGAGCAGTGAGCACAACCGTGTCAAGGTTCCCTCACACTAAGTGTAGAACTGTGTGTACTTTTCATGCTTTGCCTGACGACAGACACTTCCGGGTACACAGCACGACCGCTCCTCAATAATGTTGACTGTTTTTATCGCGTCAATTCTCGTATACGGTGACGCCTCCTTCAATAATCATTAAAGTAAGCAATTATATTTGCGTACATGAATTAGTCATAAGGAAGATGAGTTCCTGGTTGAGAAAAAATATGCGTATGCAAAATATGTTGAAGGTGCGACCGAATCACGTGTACGCGTTTACTAGGGCGCAGTTTCTTTATGCGTACAGCGACATTGGTGGCATGTCGCGATGTTGCCCGGGGCGTTGTCATCACGATGGCGACGGTTCAGACAGACTTGACCGGCAACATTCTTGTTCTTACGTAAGGGTTTTTATTGCGCCGGTTGACCAATGCGACATGTATGACAATCCTAACGTATGGGGACAATCGATCTTAGAAACAGTTTTCATGACGACCACGTGGAATATTCGACAGTAACTTGTTAGACGAAGTTTCAACTTGATGCAGCGGCAGCTTAAATAACGTTTCCCGTGTGCGGCTCAACTTGTACACACCGACACCGAAGTTGTAACTAGTCGATTAAGATGTTGAATTGATTGAGCAAATCGAAGTCTCTCTGCATAACTATCTATGTACGCATATAATAAAGATAACTGGAAAATATCAGACACAAATAAGTTCAGCTTTTGTAAACAAGAAATGTTTTATTATATTATAAAAGATTTTTAGAAGAATACAAATTATAATAATTTGTAAAATCAATTCAGTATAAAAACACCTATTATGTGCAAACACCGTTATGTGAATAGATCTGGTTCAATCAATATCTGAAAAACAGAATAGAATATTTAAAGAAAAATTTGGTTTTGAATTCATTATTCAATCTTGTCGTATAGATATTATTAAAATATATTACGTAAAGAAATGAAAATTAGATTAATTAATTGGTAATCTTTACTGCCGGAAATTTATGCGGAAGTTTTTTCATGTTAGTGGAATTAATTTCTAGAAGAATTGTAAAGAATTCGGTTACGTTGACGAATGACATCATAGCGAAGCTGCATTCGTTACAAGATCGCAGTAACACACTCGTATGTGTTGACTTGACACACTGACCGACGGCGACAAGGATACCTGATATAAAGATTTTGTTTACTGAGCAGGCGCAGGTTATTGAACGGTTAATATGTCGTTGCATCGGAAAAGGTAAAATTGCTCAACACGACACGCAACTCGGTCCAGTGCCCCGGTCACTCACTGTCACATGCTTGAATTGCAAGCTTTACGATTTGGGATACAACATCTTATGTAACGATGTATTTTTACATTACTGCATCGCAAGGGAAATATGTTTTGTTTTTCAAAATTGCTATCTTTCTGTTTTGTTTTAACTAGTAGGTACTTCGCTTAACTCTTATACGATAAATGGTTTGTTCGTTATACATTAAATAGATTTTATACCTACATTGATTCGACTTAAGAGCAATTTCGAATTGGGTAACTACGGACATTAAGAGAATCAATTTCCGGTCCTTCATTTTATAATGTTTAACTTAACATTTTAAGTTATATTGGTCGATTAAAACGGTATAATCTAGTGTTACAAATATTTTGAAATCTTCCAAAGTTGCGACATAATTAACATGGAGATTTAAAAATATAATTCAGACTGACCGAGAACGTTCGAAGGTCCTATCAAAGGCTAATCAGAGTTATTTGACGTAATACGTTCTGGCGTTTCAAGTACGAAACTTAGTTCTGAACGTACCACAAGTCAGTCACGAGATTAATTTGCCTGTCCTGTCTCGACTAAGATGTCTACAACTTAAAGTTGGTAGTTGAGGAATGTTGAGGGAGCATGTGCTAACTCTCGCCGGTGGCGGTGAGCTTGCTGACGATAGTATTTGTGCAATAAATTCTTTGCAACTGGTGTCTTTCCACTTGTCATACAAGTTTCTAGCATTTCTGTTTCTTAACGTGTCATATACATCATACGTTAATGAAGTTATGCATAGTTTTGGTCATAATCAGATAAATTATGTCTTGTAATTAACTGCGGATGAATAGACTATTGTTCGGTGATTCGATGGGTTCTTTTGGTATTTGCGAAACTTTATAAGGGAACAAGTATGTTGCACAAAACAGCGTTCTTCTTGTTTGTTCTTGTGACAGTTGCACAATAAGTTGCACTACTAGCCTTATATTAAAAGTTTCATTGCAGGGATTAAGGCTTTCTTATGTACGCAACCGGATGTTTCTTAAGCTAAATTAAATTATACTTACACAGTGTGTAAACACATAAGCACCTTCAAAATTATTTAATATACATATATAGTTTATCAGAATGTGTAATCGTATGCAATATAACTAATTAATTAATCAAACGTAAACAACATTCCTGTAATTATATGTTTATTAACAATAATAGTATGTTATGCAGAACTTTGCATATGAAAATAACATTGTAACATAAACGATGAGTACCTACCTACATATAATTAATTTTTAACCAATGAAAAACCCTGGAAATTTTTAATATATAAAGACAAAATAATGCCGTATTTTAAAATAAATTCGAATATGCGCTATTCCATATTCTAGTGATTATATCATAGCGTTTACAAGTTTTCAAGTTTACACCATATCATAACAAGAAAGACGCAGAGAGGTGGATATAGTCTCCAATATTAGACTTAATACTAGAAAACGTGTAATTTACTACATTATAATTGCACATACCCAAACCATTTAACAAGAATATTTAAGGCTAGAAGGCTGTTTAGTAATTGTTTATTTAATATAATTAATTTATTATTTACAGATGCAGGCGTGGTTACTGGTGGCATGCGCGGCTGCGCTTGCGACTCTCACAATGGCGCAGAAGCCGGGTCGCTTCCTCTCACTCCCCAACCCGCAGAAGTGCGCTAACAGTAAGTTCATTTTGAAATGTTTGTCGATGTAGCATTACAATACATCTATTTTATAAAAACGATAATACGGCTGGTGACATGTCATTTATGGAATATGTATCATAAAATAACTAACTGTCCGTTAAAACGGCTCGTTTCTTGAATATAATCCGGGCCTAAGCAATGAATTAAGGTAAATTATTAAGGTAAATTTAACAAATTTAATCTGATAGCTTGTAAGCGTATTCAGATGAAACTAAAGTCCACCAACGCATGTTTAATGCGGTTGCGTGTGTGTGCCATAGCTAACATTTATTCAAGCAAGCGGCCGACTGGTTAAATTATAGACGGAATTATATTAAAATCACACACTTCCAAGTCCTACATTACATATAGTAAAGAATTGGCAATAAGCCAATTGACAATGATTACTTGCTGCTAGTGGCTTCATCCGTGTGGTATGTTGAAAATATAAGTCGGAGAATACTCGCCGTCTTAAAATCTTTACATTTAATTCGTAAATACTAAGAGGGACTTGGATATATTTTTAGTGTTATAAAATCACATTGTCAAATATTGTGAACAGTGAAGAACGAACTTTGGTATCTTTATAAATTCTTCAATTAAAATAAAAAAAGATCCACTACATTCCCAAGGCGCCAAAATATAGCTAGTCGTTTAAAGACAAATTTATGTGATATTTAGATTAATATTACATATCATTAGCATATTAATGTAAATTTATTATTTTTGAACTATTTATCGATTCGAAAAACAGATAAGCTGTCTTTATGAATTAATTAATAATAACGTGTATCATTTCGACTTGTACGATGCATTAATCAAAACTTTAAGTCTATTGAAGGTGTTTTATTTTTTAGAAGATGGATCTGCTTTGCTTATGTATAGTCGTAGAAATAATACGACCAGTATTTCATGGTAATAATGAATAAGCAAGATATTAATATGTACATGTATATCGTATAATTACTCATCAAAGATGAATCAAACAAGTTTATAAGTGTCAATGTTGTTTCAAGGTAGCTTTATGGATTATAATTTATATAGCGAAGCATCTGATGGCTTACAATCGTATCGAATCGCACTTGGCATTTTATGTTGCGAAAAGCTACGTATTTAATTTTAATACTTATTGTTTTAGTCTAAATATTCTTTTTAAAATTAATATTACAATTATGAAGATGTTACTTTTATTATTTGTATGAAGCTTTCATCACTAAAACGAGTTTTGTTTTTGATTTTCAAATAGGTACGCTTTATCACAATCGTAATTAGCCATTCTATATGATCTCCTGTATCTGCTATCAGTTTTTATTTTTAATTGAACTCAAAGTTTGATTTGTATTTCGAATATATAAATATATAACCTTAAACTCAAATGATGTTGCGGACAAATAGATTCACTTCATTTGATATGTTCTAAACACACATGAAATCGGACGAAAAACTATTATTAAATTCTTATTATTAAAGTATGTAATGTAAATATCAGACTTAGATAACCTACAGGAAAAATATACGCATTCAAATCGTCCTCGTTATTGCGGTAGCTCTTCTGATGATCGTTAATGATGAGAGATTTACAAATCTGCAAAAATACGAGAAAGCCGGCTTCATTATCGTGAAATAAAAACTGCGTGGATACTTGCAACATCTATTCTGTTAGCAAGCAAATGCAGACGAAGTTGAATATTCTATTTATTGCAAGACTAATATATAATCGATTGTCGAGAACATAAAAATGGAACTCTCCTTTAAAATAAGATCTCAAATTTAGATGAGCATGATTAGCATTTTTTCTGTTAAGTGTATTTGATATAGTACGTAAGCATAGAAACTTAGGAAATCTTGTTGTGGTTCCCAGTAATGCTTTTTAACTAAACTGAAACCAATAAAGATTGCCCTGACAGCGTATTGAGTGGCGAAGCGGTCTCTACTTCAGAAGTGGTGATTACTTCCCAGCCTGTTATCACTTATCAGAGATTTTGCATGACTAGAATACATCAAATAAATCTCAGGATCCAAAGAATGTTCTCATGTCACGAGGCCTCTTTTCTATAACATATTTTTGCGCTACCTTATAATCTTTTCGACCAAGCAATTTCGTCTCCCTGAAATCAAACTGCTAAACCAAGATTAAATAAAAACCTTATTGTAATAAAAATTTTATCATATGAAATATGGTAACCATTTTATGTGTAAGTATTGTTGAAATTTAATTTAATCTCTTAATTATTAATATATTATATTGACCTCACAATGGCATGCAAGATGACCAGGAACTCAGAAATCCTTGAACTTATTTAGTTTATCTGCCTTAATCGTGTTAAACTGGCTTTATTCGTATTAATTTATAACGTATCGAACGACGTTGTAAATTATATTATCTATGCATTGTAAAATAGTAATAAAAAATAAAGAACTGGCACGTTTCGGATTTTTAATAGCAACTAGAAAAAATAAATTCAACTTAGGCTTTACAAGCATTATAATAGGCGGAACATAACATTTATTATGTAATAATATATTATATTAATATCTATAGCAGTGAGAGAACCCGGACAAATCTCACGCATTTGTTGCTAACTTTCAATGTAGTATGATAAAAGATCCTATCAGAGTTCACACTTTTTTGTTCATTTTATAATGTTCTCTGGTAGCCAGCTTAGGTCTTAGGTCATTGTACAAAATAATAAAATGTCAGCTACAATTTTGTTTACTATACAGTACTTAAAGCAGCAGCACCTAGATACTTTAAGTACCAAGCATTTTATTTCACACTTTCGAAAGAAAATAAGGACTAAAACGTCTTTATGAAAAATATACGAGTTTTGATACTAAGTTGTAGTAATAAACTTTAATATTGTGAAGTATATTAACATCGGTGAGAAGAAATCTGTATAAAATAATAAAATTATGTAATATTAGTTTTGAAAGATCCGGTAATATTATTAAATTGTTATTTTTAGTACAAACTATAAATATTTATTATTTTTACTTTCGTTCATAATATTGTATTGAAATAAATAATGTTTAATGGGGTTTGTTATCTCTTGATATACTACAAATTAATAATTTATAAAAATGACAATTTACCCAAGCGGTCTCAAATATTTTCGAGGTATCTATGAAAAGCTTGAAATGTGGAAGTAAAACTTCTTATAACACTAGTAGTAATATTTATGTACAATAGTATTTATCATATATAATCTTCTTAAAACATCCTTAGATGCATTCATTTCTATACTTTTGAAAGTGCGTTAAATATGCTCCGAAATATACCCATCATTGCGCACAGTAAAATACCGGCAAGTCAATCACATATTTTATGAATAACATATGAAAATGAAACATCTACGATTTTAGTCAAATGGCGTGCATACTTAATCATAATTGTATATTACGTAATAATATAACAAACCAGGTATTTAACATTTCTTACATTAAAGTTACGTAACATTACAACAATAGCTATTACTATTACCTACATATCGTAAATATTACCGTAAGAAAGTAAAAGCTACCGGAGGTCATTGACCTGCCAAGGTCGCGGACGCGATGGAGGACGCGACCGACTCCCCCTCCCCCTGCCTCCCCACGTCCCCCTACAACGTCCGGCGCTACTCAAGTACGGTCGGGTAATTGGGAAAAGCACTTTTCCGTTTCCTTGCAAAGAGGCTTTTTCTTTTAAACTTATATAACGATTGCGAAGTTATTTTAACTTTATAGTAGGTACTTACTCGGTTTATCTTTAGTAAATAATATACAGTTTATCTTTAATATCCATTTAAAAGAGACGCTCTATTGTATGTATACAACAAACAACGAACGGTAACAGAAAAACGGTATATAACCTCGTAATATCAATTGTTTTATAGAATTTAACAATAAAATGCGAATCCCTTAAAGGATATTATTCCCCATTGTAGTGTACATCGGCATATTTTCGGTTTACTTATGTTATACTCGAACAATGCTTTAAAATTGAATGACGCTACATTAAATATAACATTTTTTGGACTCACAATAAAGCTATATTAAATAAGTTGTATTAGAATCAAGATGTGTATTTATTTATAGATTATGGATTTGTTAAAATAGAAGGATACAATTTATAGCATCAATTTGATGCCTCGTTTTAATATATTAAACGTATTAAAATATTACATATAGTTTATGATATAGAATATATAATATTACTCTATTTATACTAATAAAGAACATCTAAAAAACAAAATGACGTGGTGGCACACTTATTACCATACAAAATAAGTGTAATAATGGGCAAATTAATTAATACTTTGTAACAAGTTCACAAGAAAAAAACAACCTAATAAAACAGCTTATTATTCTTCTAAATTGCTCCACAGACCTACAATTGAAGAAGAGTTGCGATAATTAACCATGTTTCAATGTCTTGCGTACAATCGTAAAAAATACAGCCATTACAAATTGTTCACTTAATTGAAATAGCCTTAATTCATAATCGTTGCCTATACTTTTTATAAACATGATGACTTAATGGGTGTGTCTTAAACGATTTACATAAGTTAAGTAAAAAAAAATTAGCTGTTGAAAACACACAACGGAACATCGGATCAATAGGTCTGTTACTAAAACAGATCATTAGTATAATAGGACCGGTAGATATCTCTAGAACAAACACCTATAATTAAAAAAAAGTACAATTGCACAACTTAGGTAAATCAAAAGAAAGTCCTATATAGGTAAATCATATAATTTAAAAAACAGATTTCGTTATTTGATATCTACGAACCTTTGTGTAGCAAGCAAACAAGCCACCGAATTCGGTGTTAATTAATTCAAATGACACACTATTAATATTATCCAACGTTTTATGCAACATATCTCGTCCATTAAGCTATGCTGTAAGAGCATAACTATATCATGCTCTCATATCTATGACAATAAAAATGTTAAAAGGTATAATTTTCTCACATATTTTACGCTTTCAAAACAATCTAAAAGCTAATAAAAACACCTTAGTTTTAAATCCATTGGCACTTAAGTTAAGACTCTATGATTTTATTTTCTACTTTTACTTTCTTAATAAAATCTAAGGAAGACTTGGCGCGTATTTACCACAGACAATAATTGAAGAGCAAAAATAGGAAGTCAAGCGCTATGATCATGCCCTATCAAATGTGATTGAAAAACATTTCACTTAAATAGAAGAATTTCTCCATTGTAAAACCTAGCAATACTTGCCCCGTCCCGGGTTTCGATGCATGTCTTACATTACAACTGTTCTAGCTTACGATAATAAACAAAGGTGTCAGTCTGAATCTAGTTATTATTATGTATATTATTATGAAGCGGTCGCTCGATGGAAAATTAATTGTCAAACGAATCTGCTTAAACTAGAGGTTGATCCCAAAACATAAGACTACGACTAGCAATGTATTGATATGTCTAATTTATGGCATTGAGAAGGATTTAGTGATTATCAATAATATTATTGATTAAAAAGACGTAGAAATGTAACACGTACACAAGAACAAGAAACTAAAAAAGTGCTTTAGTTTTAACACAGTTATCCCTTATATTAACATATGTTTTTTTGTATTTTATTATATTTGTTTCTTACTACATAAATACATCAGTGTTTTATACAGCGAGACTGAATTATACGCGCCATTTAATAAGTCAATGGCATCGATAAAACTATATTAATATCTATGGTATATATGTAATCTCGCTGGTAGTAAGTATAAGCGCTAGTTTAGAGAGAGCGTATTTAAAGTGGCCATCTCTTAGTATTTGTGCAGGCACTTCAGGTGTCTAGTGATAATTGTTTCAGACTTTTCGTTAACATGTGAAAGTAATAGTCTGTCGTACATATAAATAAACTCTAACAACACTTTTCACTTTTTGCTAGTGTATCATAATGATATTTGGAAACGAATTATTCTAACAAGACACATTATATTTAATGTGTATGGTGCAGTCCATCATTTTTATACGATTTAAATAATTTAAACAGTAGAAATTATTCGGAATACTTTTGCCGAAAAATATCGTTTATTGTTTTTGTATTATTAAATAAAGTAATATATAAATATATGTGAAAGAAGCACTGTCTATTTGTTACATTTCCATGGGTTAAACAATAAACGAATTTTGATGGATTTTAGTATGAAGAGGTTTGAATTGACATGAAATCTTTTTAACTAGCGTTCATTATGTCGCTTGTAACTATTTAGTCTGAGGCATCACATTCTGTACATAGCTGTACGGAATGTGATGCCTCTTTGTCCTTTTCTTCCTCATGACGATAAATTATTGATGATAGCTTTTAAAAATGTACCTACTTATCTTTATATTGTTCTACTCACAACTTCATTAGCTTTTCTACAAAACATAATTTATGTCTTAATTCGAGTCTCAAGCTCAATCCTCACAGTAATATTAAAAAACTGTTTTACTGTTCGCGCTCGTTTGAGTAAACTAACATCCAAACATACAAACCTTATACTTAGCAGAACTATTTTTAAGTAACTTACCTACATTTAGATATTAATAAACTTCAATAAAATTTATATTCGAACATCTTGTGTGGCCAAGGTATTGTCGATGACGTCGAATAATTTATTGGCAATAGATAAACAATTTGGTGATAATGATGTGGTCTGACCGCATAAATAATCGCATTCTAGTATAATAAATATTTGTGTAACTATTTCTAACCTGTCACAAATTTATGGATTATGTCAATCGTAAGTACATACATAGTATTTACGTCACTATATTTCGCGCCATTTTACTTTAAATTTAATCCACAGATAACCTATACCCTTATCATAAGAAATAGATGTTTGTGAGACAAACTATATTTATATTAAAAGGAGGAAACATTTGAATTTTTGTTTATGATGAATTAACTCAAGCGCTTTTACACCGATTTTATTAACACCTTAAGAAAATTACATTGTCCAGAAGTAATATAGGCTATATAACATCATCATCCTACGAGGCACAGACACGCTAAAGTTATTATAAACGGAGATGAAACCGCAGGGAAATAATCTAGTAACTATGCGATAAATAATAATTAAATATGAAGTGATAATATAAGTAATATATGAATATATATCTATTATAGATTTGTGTCGACCAATGTATATTTTCAATGTAATTGCATAAAATAAATACGAGGCTTTTTATATATTTTGGTTTCCTAGGTCTGTATGTCGTATGAAGTATTTACCGACAATAAATAAATATTGTACCTACTATCTACTACAAGTGCGATGAGTAAATGCATTTGTAAACAAACACGCAACTTATTTATCTTCCACTTTAGTAATATAATGCCTTGTCAACGTACGACATGTTTAATACACGGCTTCTGTTCATAGCTTGTGCTCATAATGGGTTCTTCATTAAGTTGGAATTAATTATTGTGTTACTTATAAATATATGAATATGGTGGTCACTTTGAGCTCACGGTCGACCACAGCATAGTTTCTGCTGTTGTAGGTATGTGCTACATCTTTGTTTTTTATCTACATTTTTAGCCTTATTACTTATTCTGTGATCGTAAGCGCCACAGATTAAGTAATAGCACAGATAATATACGAGTATAATACTAAAACACCAGCTACCACCAATGCTGGCTTTATGTATTAAAAAAATAACTACTTGATTAAGGCTAAACTTACCTACCGATAGTAGGCTGGCTGCTGTCTGATCTCTGTTTATATAAAACATAAAATATATCAAGCTGATAATACGTATGGTAATATGGCAGACAGATGATATGTTATGCATATTGTTGTTTACTTTGTTCATAATATAATAGTATAATAATATCAGCCCTGTATTAAACTGTCCCACTGCTGGGCACGGGCCTCTTCTCAATGTGAGAAGGGTTAGGCCACAGTCCACCAAGCTGGCCTAGTGCGGGTTGGCAGACTTCACATATCTCGAGAACATTATGGAGAACTCTCAGACATGCAGGTTTCCTCACGATGTTTTTCCTTCACCGTTAAAGCAAGCGATAATTAACTATTTAATACGCATATAACTTTGAAAAGTCAGAGATGCACGCCTTGGATTCGAACTCGAGACCTCTGCGTGGCAGTCCAACGGTTTTCCACTAGGTTATCGCTATTGCTATAATATAATATTGTTCATAATAACTAATAATAATATCAGCCCTTTTTAATAAATGTCACACCACCTGCTTTTCCTTTCTTGGTCTCTTTTCGGTATAAGAAGGGATGTTAAGTCACAGCCCACCACAGTGCTGGCTCATTGTAGGTTAGTAGACTTCAGACATCTTCGAGAACATTATACTCACGATTTTTTCCTTCTCCGTTAAAGCTATCTTACTAAAGGTTCAACATTGCATTATGTTGGGGAAAATAATTAAATCAATAGCATTTTTCTGACAATTAATATCATCTCACGTTGAAAGGAATAATATTACGGCCAATTGTTGGCCACTATTTCGCGTCAGATGAGCGATGTGACGCATTACATACATGGTTGAAAACGAATCGTGCGATGCATAGGGGAGAAGGGCGCTCCTTTCAAACAAAATTAAGACTTATTAAAAATATAAATGGTTTAATATTGCTTGGCTTATTTTAGTGAATCTCTCGCTCCCTTTTCCGTACAACGTTGCGGTAGAAAGTATTGCAGCAATGCAGCTGGCAAATGAATGCGCCGACTCAACTCCAACGGCCCGAAATGTGATGCCGCATGTTTCCATTAGTAATACATATAAAAAATTGCCGTCTACAAAACAGTTCCAAGTAATACTGATGCCTCATTGTTGATTTTAGCACATTTTTTCGGCAAATAATCGTTCTTACCAATCGCTAAATATTCATAAACCTGTTTATTTTTAATTTTATCATAACTATATCCATAGAGCAATGATTCCGGCTCGCAACCACTATAGATACTCAATTATTTTTGTTTTAATCTGAAGTAATATTTTTATCATGTTATATTCTATTTTGGGACATATTTAGTTATTCTTTATACAAATATGGCGTCATATACTAAGCACGTATAAGTACGAATATTAAAAATCATCTGTATGCCATCGTGAGTTCATAGATTAAAATTACGCAGGTCAAGGGCGCGGGTCACGGGTATTATCAAATAAAACGGCTCGTTATTAAAATACACATTCATATTTTACTACACAATTACTCGCAATTACTTTATACTATTGAATCCCTGGCATATATAAAGGTAAAATACAACCGCTAATGTAAGAAGTGGCGAAATCAGCTTAACGAGATTCGAGAGGCGCTAGCAATGTATATTGTAGTTTAGCTATACTAATATATACATACATAGACTCTTGCTTGAATATCCACAAAGGTATAGGCAGAAATGTAAGACACCCACATTTCGCTAGCTATTTAACATACAAACGTATACATCTTATAATAGAGGGCAATTCTATTGCCATCTTCCGGTCTAGTATAGAGTCCGTGCTATTACAAAAATCCCAATGTCACTATGCCCGACCGTGCATTGCTCTAGAGACTACCCAATCGCATACAAAGCATAAACTTACACCACGGAACCAAAGAGGAATTCCGATAAACATGCAAATGTTTACCAATGCTTTATTCAATTAGGATAGTGTGGACGAATAATATTATGCACACCAAATTGGATGTTGCAAAAGGGTCCTGCATCTCGGATGTCTATAGCAGCAATAAATACTTAAAATTTTGCAACATAGCCTTCATTATAGTAGCATACCTTTTTACGTTTTAATACAATACAACATTTCTCTCTGACTTAATATACTTTAGAAATACAATAGCAAGGTCTGGGTATTTAAAAAAAATGTATCTTAGTTACACTAGCAGCACATCGCCAGTTTAAACTAATACACATATATATACACATATGCACACATAGTCTCACGTAAGCAGAGTTGCAATACACCTACATTTTGCCAGCTATGCTTTTGGGTCCTACGTAACTGGAGGTAACCGGGCACAATAGCTGACTACTAGCTGCTCCTTAGAAGTTCTTACCAAACAAACCTGATGATTCTTACCCAGATTCGAATCCAAGATCTCATGCATAGCGGTCGGATATACTGGCGCCGCTGCGCCATGTAATATTACATAAAGTGTAAGCATTCTATTAGAGGCGTAACTTGTATGTCTAGTTTAATTTATTAAATGTTACTGAATAAGATCAAACAGGTGATAACTGGGTGTAGTTTAACATTCGAAGTGTGTATTGAGGCTGTTGAAGATCTTATAGTTTTCATTTGTTCATTTATGTTTTAAAGAACTTTGGTAGCCTTATTTAGTTTGTAACTATAAGAAACGACCACATAAATAGCAGTATTGTTAGTCTTTAGAATACTTATGATGAGAACATGAATATTGGATAAGTAATAGTCAATACTGCAACCAAGGTAGAGATTACATCTAGTTTCTGAAAGGCAGATTAATGCAAAAATTAGTAAGGTAGTCAAAAGCATGTCGATTGGCGTGATTGACTGACTGTATTAGCAATGACTTATCAAACCTCTTGATATGATTTTTCATTTTGACACTTCGTTAAATAGCCTTTTAGAAACCTGGTATAGTTACAATAACACCAGATAAACTGATTTTTTCTTCCGATCCGATTAGATCTAATAATATTCTATTTAAAAGTATCAGAGCTTAGATGCCAAACATTCGAAAACGATTGCAGAAGTTTCTTATGATACAGTGACTAAAGATGTTGAACATTAATAAGTCTGATCACCTACCGTTTACGATGAATATAAACGTTTATTGATGCAGTATTAATATATTTCTTAATGCTAATAAGTCATCCGCTATAATTGCGGATACCATTTTAATTGATCACTAGGAATTATATTGCGCAGATATACTATGTAAATACAGAACAGAAATGCAACTTTAACTATTGCCAATCGCCGACTGAATATTTGGCAATTAAATTTTAAGATTGAATTTAATTTCGGTCTTTTATTAATATCTCGACAAAATGTGATTGTGTTTCGATACTACCATTAGATGCAAAGAGTAACCCGGTTACTTTATTCAGAAGCGAATTGTTTTACCTACTAACATTTACGACTCGTTTCTGAGTATAAGAACCGGGCCGTATCGGCATTAGGTGGTTTTACAACTGCTTCAATTTTTAAAATCACCGATAATCGATAAAAGATTGCATAAAGCAGCATGTCTTGTCTGCCTCACTAAAATCGTAATGTTTACCAATGCTTTATTTACATAATATAATAGTATAATAATATCAGCCCTGTATTAAACTGTCTCACTGCTGGGCACGGGCCTCTTCTCAGTGTGAGAAGGGTTAGGCCACAGTCCACCACGCTGGCCTAGTGCGGGTTGGCAGACTTCACATATCTTCGAGAACTTTATGGAGAACTCTCAGACATGCAGGTTTCCTCACGATGATCCTAAATTATTATTTCTTGTGTGTCCTTATCAATTTGTTTTCTCAACCTAGAATATGTTCGTGTAGCAATAACACAGAGCGCTATACCTACAGATACCAAAAAGCTAAATACTACTTTTCAAACCAATTGCATTTTAGAATATGTTTATTCGTCACAAACATAAGTAACACAACATAAAATGCGTGGTGTTCAAAGAAATATACGCTCATGTTTTGCCTTTAAGGCATACAAATATTAGGTTATGTTAAAAACTGTATTACATATAAAAATTATGTAATACAAATAATTTAACTAATATCCAATATTTCAAAGATAAAAATTTCTATAATGTTTAAAATAAAAATAATAAAAGTATGTCAATATACATATGTACATCATCGTATTTTAATATCTGGTAACTAAACTATTGGATTAAATACTTGTTAAGTAGACGTTACAACTTAAGTCTTATTGTAATGTATTATACCTTCATAGACTTATTTACACCATTTCATAATGAAGCATTCGTACGCAAATACCAACTGGTATTTAAAGGAACTGAATTAGCTAAGAGCGGCAATAGGCTCGCCCTTTATTATGTAATATTATCTATTAGTATTTAGAGAAAAACGGTTTTCTACAAATAAGAAAAGTGGGACGATCTGCTTTTACGAGCGACGAACTAACATCGTCGTAAACACGCGAGCCTAAAAAGTGATTAGTTGATTACTTAGTAGTAATTTATTTGTGGTTACTTCTTTACGATGCGTGTAACCTCTTTGCCGAATTTTCAGCAGACAATCGCACATTCGTCAGTCTGTCACCGTGCAAGGTCTAAGCCATAATTATCCGGCGTCGTGCGAACCTTAACACATTGTAATCAAAACTCATTACTGATATTGCAATTGACTATAATTATCATCTAAAGAGGACAAGCTTACAAAAAACTGAGAACTATCACAACTTTTTAACATGTAACTTTACAAATATGCTGTTAATATACAACATGGTGTATTATAGTAATTACAAATTTCTTAGTCGATTGAGTCATTATAATCTGGATAATCAAACGTTTCTTATGAAATCGATAATTATATACTTAAGCATAGATATACATATAAATTGGTAATATGGCATCTAAATGCATTTATAATAATGCAGTACGGTGACAATAGGCGATGACCGGTTGTTTAAATATAAAAATCGCATCCGGTAGCGATCCTTGGCCCAGTTGGCGCAGCGCGTGACCGACGCATCTGTGCGCGCCGCGGCGCCGCCTGCAGCCACAAACCGCGTTGCGACACCGTCTGCCAAAATCATTCCGCACATACCTAATACAGTCTTAGAACAAACAGCTTTACGCTCTGCATATATTTGATTTAATGATCAAACAGAATTAAAACAAACTAGCTAACTACAAGGTAGGTACGCCGCGCCGCGCGCCGGAATGTAGGTCGCGGATGTTTTTGAGCGTACTTGCATTCTGCAAGCCCTTTGTATGAAGACGTAACGCTTGATGTGACTATAGCCGGTACTTACAAGTAATGCGTTTTATTTATGTATTTAGGTAATTGAACCTTATCAAGACACGTACACGCTGGAAAATTATTAAGACACGTACACAAAAGAGTATTTCAAAATTTTACGCTGAGAGATGTAGTTTCGATGCGAATCATTATAAGAAGCTACGTATGAGTTAGATACTGCCACAACTAATGAAGGCTGTTCGTGGCAGGTAGATACTGAATAACCACAAATATTAGTTTGAAATTTTGTTTATAGGTTTGCGAAGCGAGTTTATTACTAGGGCAACTAACTTATATTGCTCAATAAACGACAGCAAATGATATTCATAGTTCTATTCAACAGGTATAATAAAATTGAATATTGTATTTCGTTGACGAGTAATTCAAAATGATATAATAGAAGTAAATAAATACAAAAGTCCAAAATACAAATTAAATACAGATTAATAAACAAGTACTAATACTTTAACAACGATCCACATATTATGCAAACTGGTCTCAATTTGAATATGTTGCATTTATGTTATTTGACTTTATAAAACTTGAAATATGTTGTTTGTTTTTACACACGGAAAGGTCGTATCGTGGCCGGTTAAAGTTATGTAATGGCGTGGCACATTGCGACACAGAATCATGATAATTAACACAATTGTTTCTTCGAAGGAATCTTCAATGTCACGACCATGGTACAACAATTTGACGTGTAGGTACATGACCTGTCTATCTGAGGGTCGTTTGTCACCTATTAACGCCTCGCCAAAGAAAAACAGTATCGTTTATTATTTATTCATTCTATGCAATTGTTACGATTGGCCTTGCGCCATCCATCTTCATATGCTGATAATGCATTATTACGTATCACATCGGAATTCAAGTCACATGTGGGACCCTTGAAGACGATCAGCGAGGTTAAGTTTAGTTGCCACGGTAAAAGACGAATTTAAAAAACACGCTGCTTACCTCAGTCTGTATGAGGGGTTACCAGCTTACAATGTTTGTTTACTGGTTATATCCTTAGTTCTCGGATACACGGAGGGATGATTTACGAAGAGTGGCTGTCACACGTAGGGAAAGGAAAACCAAACGTTGAGTTCGAGGGTATAATTTTGGATGGTCTACTTCTAGCAGTGGGCTACCATAGGCTGATAATGTTGGTGATAGAATCTTTATAATATACGCCTTCAGAGCTACTCATGGCAGTCACAAAATAGCAAAACTAGAATTTAGTCAGGCGATTTATATTGAGTGAATGCGACTGATATTTTATTGATTTTTTTGTCATGAAATTCTTAGTATGCACGAAGTCCAGTACAGTCCCGGTAACCGACAATAGACTGGCCCCCTGGCCCCCTATTATGTTGACCTTAAAAACTTAACTGGTTACGTGTTGGTGTTATACACCTCTACCTCACCTTCGGGTTTACTAATTAAGTATTTGTTTTGAATAATAATCGATCCCCATGTGACTAAAAATAACGATCTATGCTAATGCATGATAAAAACTATAACAATACCATTTTGTTTCCAGGACCAAAAGAGTTCTTCTACAAAGGACGCAACTACTTCTTCAGTGGACACGTACCTGCTCTTCGTGACAAGAAATTCGACTGGTTGGACGGCCGCAACTTGTGTCGCGAGTACTGTATGGACCTCGTTTCAATGGAAACACAAGAAGAGAATAATCTAATCTTCAAACTCATCCAGCAAAGTAAGTATTCCAGGTAATTCTTCATGAGGTTTGTACAAGGAATACAGAGAGAAAAAGGGGCTGTCCCTAAACAATATTAAGTATTTTAAATGTCATGTAAAGGTAATCAGAATTAATGGAAACCTTCACATTTCACTAGCGTCATTAAATATTTCTTCATAAATCGAGAAAAGATGACTCTGATGATTGCTTCTTTAATGATGACACTGACCTTAACACTCATAGACCAGAACTAATATAACTGTTTGTTTAATTACAGACGATGTACCATACATATGGACGTCGGGTCGTCTTTGCGACTTCAAGGGATGCGAAGGCCGCAAGGATCTTGAACCCAAGAACATCTTCGGTTGGTTCTGGTCTGCCAACCGTGAAAAGCTGTCTCCTACCAACCAGGTATGTATTTTATTTTTAAGGAGCAGCTAAGTCAATATAAGTGTTATAGTCTTCTTCTTCTCCTTTTATATCTTCCTTTAATAGAAGGAGAAGGATTCGCCAATTATTCTTTACATATTATACCATACAAATTGAAGTATTAGTGCTGACTAATACATATATTAGGGCTAGCTAATTAAGTCACACAATCACCCACCCAAAAATTAACCTTCTTCATGTTGCTGCAATTACGTCACAAGAAAATATGGGCGTGGAAGTACAAATATGCTTTAGTGTCGTTGCGTTTCATCATAGTACTACAACATCCGTATGTCTTTGCTATATTTCCATGGACAAGAATGTATGCCGAAATTTGTCGCTCGTTTGTATCTCTCGTATCTTTTAAGAGATCGTGAAGTTCCTTTGTTTCGTATGGAACGAATGCGTTTCATATGGTCGTCGACGTAATGGGGAAACTCCCCATTACCGTGACGTGTTTATTTACTGAATCAGAACTTTCAAAGGCGCACCTGTGCGAACAATGTGTTTTGTGAAAGTGGTGTTATTGCGTATTTTCGTTACAATACTAAAATAACAGTATTGTGTGACATAATTATGGGTATATTGCAAAGAATTAAAGACTGTGATACCTATTTCTTGTTTATTAATGGTTTTGTGGGGCTAATGTTACCAGAATTCGTATCACTGTAACGCAACCCGATCAGTCAGGGGAATAAAAACAAGTTTTAGACACGTTAAATTTATTAAAGGTTTTTGATTAAACCAAGCGCAGCGCTCTACAGTCCTTCCCACCCTCCGGTAAACAGGCGGACGTCTAAATATGTATCTTTAAATTATAAAAGGATAAATGTGTTAATTATTAAACCCTATACCATTAAATAACATAAAAACGTCATACTTATAGACATGACTACTTGCTTCCGTATCAGAGACAGAAATATGGAATTTCGTATCATGTCGGAAATTTCCTCATCCAATCCTCACAAATCTTAACAACAATGACTAGAGACGAGTCTACCAGATTACAATAACGTATTGTTCCTTCCAGATCCCCAACGGCTGGGGCTACAACCCTTGGTCTCAGACTGGTCACAAGAAGCAGCGTCAGCCTGACAACGCTGAATTCGACATCAACGGCACCAGCGAGTCCTGCCTCAGCGTACTTAACAACGTGTACAACGACGGTATCGCGTGGCACGACGTCGCCTGCTACCACGAGAAGCCAGTCGTCTGCGAAGACTCTGACGAGCTCCTCAATTACGTCGCCAGCACCAATCCTGGCCTGCGTCTGTGATCTGCCTCACATTAAATTATTCTACACAAATCATTTACACATACCCACACAGAAAATAATCATGACGTCATTTTAGTACTGGCTGTAAAGTAGCCAGTGTTCTCAATTTAAAAATAAAACATTTTACGTTTTATTTAGCTATAGGCAGGCTCGTTAACAAAGTACACGTTTCCATAGAGGACAGCACTACATGGTATTTATTTAGCACCAGCACATTTTAAACTTGCCATAAGTTTGATTCATCGGGATCTCTTCACACTGCCCGTATTCCGTCGTACAAACTATGTACAGTATAATAATTTAAGTTTTAATTAAGTTTATGTACCTAAGGGAATTTCTATTTGTATATAAAAATAAAAAATAAGTAAAATATGGTCATTTTATTTATAGTGTCGATGTAATTTTATTATTGTAGCGCCATTATGTATGTAATAATATGCTGATATATTGACGATTTAAATGACTGTACGTGAAGTAATAATAATGTGTATTGACCCAGTGGCACAGCACACCTTGCGAAACAACAAGGAACTTAAAGAAAAACATAGGTACTTAGCACGAGTAAATCAGCTTAGCCAAGCACAGCACATCGCTATGTAGCCTAATGTTGTGTGTCACCTGAAGTGTGTGTGTGTGTGTGTGTGTGTGGGAGAGAAAATGTATGTGTGATCGTAATGACAAGGTAAAATATATTATTATATAAATGCAAATTCACACTATATTAATTACATACCTAGTGTGAATTTGCAGACGCCAAAGAGATTAAATATGTGTTTAACGACTAACTTATTGACTGTATGTACTCAATGGCGTAGTGGTTAGTGTAACGGACTGCCACGCCTGAGGTCGCGGGTTCGATTCCCGCACAAGTCAAACATTTGTGTGCACGAACATGTATGTTTGTCTTGGTCTGGGTGTTTCCATGTATAATTTGTATGAATTTACAAAAAGAACAGTATATTGTATGTTTATCCATTGTCTAGTACCCATAGTACAAGTTCTGCTTAGTCTGGGCTAGATGGTGTTGTGTCTAGGTGATAGAATATTGACCTGGGGGTGGCGGGCTTTGTGGGCCTGCCCGCCATCCGTTCAGCACCAGGTCCGAGAGGCGGCGTGCGTGTTCCTACGCGGGCCTCTGTTTCGAGTCCGTCTCCCCTCTATGGGGGAGACAGTAGGGTTTTATAATGTGAGAAGTGCCTATTTTGGGTAGGTCTCTTTGTGTAGGGGCCTGCCGTTTCATACGGCGGGCCGTAACCTTGGCGGGGTCGCGACCGCATGCGAAAGCGATTCGCGCGGCCCCGTCGATAGTGGTTTTGTCGAGGAACACCGTGATAGGTTTAGTCGGTATTCCGGGAGGTACATTATCTTTTCAACATCTTTCTGTTACCCCGGTGAGTCCGACATAATCCGTCGGCCCGCCCCCGCGGAGGGATATGCGTCAATGCATTACTCCAAGTAAAAAAAAAATAGTTGATAGGATATTACTATTATTATTATTTAGGATCACAAAAAGGAGTACTCCGATGACATAGTAGTTCAAGTTGCCAATTGGCCTTTACTATTGTGACGACTTTACCGGGTGCAAAGAACAAAAAATTGTACATTCAACAAATATTTGTTCGGAGTCTAAGTATATTTTGTGTCCATCGTGTTATTAAAAACACTGAAACAGCTTCTAAAAAAGGCATTAAGTACAGTTAGGATTTCTAGTGTCACAGTTACATTATCACGGAAGGTTTATACAAACTTTTAATATCTACCACGCTATTTCGTCAGTTTCAATCAATTCCTGCATTGTTTTTGAATTAAGAATAAAATATATCAGTTTCATAATAACTAGTTAATTGTCGTTTTATGTTGTAAGTGGACCATATCACGCGTCAAATATTAAGCAGTCCCCGTAACAGTTTCCTAAAATGTCCAGGCTCAATAACGCACGATAATAGATATTTACATTATTCAGCCAATACCAATACATAAACTTAAAAATATTAACAAGTACGCTAGGTATCTACTTACAATTGAACAGCTATAGCGTCGTGAGTTGACTGGTGGACTTCCACGCAGAAGTCTCGAATGTTATCCTAAAAGAAATAAAACATGCTACTTTCATCGGACTTCAAAAATCGTGGAAGTTCTCAATTTAAAACGTTTAAATATACGTACTTATATTTAAATATATAATATAACTACTTACTTCTATTTTTCCAATCGAAACTAACCAATTTGGAATCGGTGCTAAGCAAATAACAATCAAAGACTTAGTACCAACAATATAGCTAGAGGTTTTAATTTTTTATATAAATGTTATTGTATATTTAACTAGACCGAACAGACGTTGTCCTGTGTTAGACGAGCTGTCAAACTCGTAAGGTTAAAATAGTCGTTAAGCATTTTAAATAAATCAAATTTTTTGTGCCATTTTCTAAGGGACCTTTTACAAAATATTAGAAAACTTAAAAAAGAAAGTTGACTGAAATCGGTAAAGTCGTGCTCAAGTTATGGCGTGACCAAGGGAAACAGGGATACATTTTTTTATATACCTATAGATTACTTAATTAAAGCTAAACCTGCATATTTAAGAGCTCTTCATAACGTTCTTGAAAATATGTGTAGGTACGTAGTCTGCTCACACGTACTAACCCAGGACGGTGAATGATTCCTGTACCTACCTGCCTGCATAGAGTTTCGTGCCGCAGAGTGGAACTGTTTGGAAACGTTTCGTTAACACAATACAGTTGTGTACCTACTTCGCTAGAGCAGGTACCTATACCACTGCGTGAAGACACCTACAATTTAGCTCCCGTAGAAATAAAAAGCAAGTTGTCTTGCTGAAGATTGGATTACTGGATTCTCAATACACATGCATGTATAAATGACTTGGCAGACATATACACACGACGCACAAACACAAATATAAATGCAACAAACTTATACCAACACACTTCATGCGTTGTTAGTTAAAAATAACATCTTTGTCAGACACAACAATTAACACCACATCCTCTTATTCACATTTTGTTCATTTTCCTCACTCTGTCATAATCAATTGTGTTTTTAATCGGGTCGACTTCTAGACAAAAAATAATAAATCCTATTTATTGTTGGTAAGCATGTAGTAACCTATATCTAAATTGAACACGATTAATCAATCATGCCATATATGGCAACACTTAATATCAGTTTTCACGAACAACTATCTCATCGCTCACCTCAGCCTCAAGGGATTTGCAATATAATAAATATAGGTACGTAGATACCCATACCATATCATATTAGAGATAGGAATCCTTATACCTTGTCGAGGACAACGATCCCTGCAGGCATCCTTTTAAGTACATGAATACCCATATCTACATTTAACATGATCACGAAACGTTTATTACGTCACAATATAGAAGTTTATAGGTAGATTTGAATGGATCAACAAAACGTTAACTAAGTATTATTTTTCCTTTGAATATAGACATATGTATGAGTACGATACGTGCTTTTATGTCTTTATGCCTTTAAACGTAGGGAAACACGGCAAACGTAAATATAATTTGCCTAAGGATTAAATAGAATTGCAAATCATTGGTATGGACCAGGTCTTAAATATTTAGTAGATCAAAATAACTGATAAAATTACCTATATATTTTTTACCTAATGATTATTATGAATACAACTATGTATAAATGATTATAAAATCTTGATATAAATATGCAGGGATAAAGCATCTTCGTATTGGAAACAAAAATAATATACCGAAGCTTTTTCTGAATTTTCGGACATTCCCTGAAAACCGCAATAATAAGAAATTAAATTAAACTCACTGCCATCTAGCGGAACCACCCAGAACTATGTAAGAAGTGTAAACGCTTTTGTTGTTTGCCCGAACAGATGGCCTTATGATCAACAAATGCGATTTTATTTTTAGATTTTCTCAAAATACACATTTATAAGATCTAAAATTGGATTTGAATAATTAAAACAGATCGTATCTAAACTGTTTGTTGAATTAGAATTAATATTATAATATTAATTCTAATTCAACAATTGTAACTCGTCAAGCTGTGATTACTACGCGTGTTATCCAACTGCACGAACGGCACACAGGCTCGAGTCATTTCTTCGCCATTAAGGCGCCGAGTAATGGGGTTCGATTCCGGCACTAAAAATGGAATGTGTCGCTAATATGATATATTAAGCATATCTTAATAAAATCTTAAGATAAAGTACTTTGTGGTTTCCTCATATACTGCCTTCTTCTGATAACAGAATGTATATCATGTATTCTGTGCAAGAACGTACACTTTCATAAATTAAAATTTAATTTGTATAGTTCTAAGTAGCAATAAGCGTGCAGTGCGATAATTATGAGACGCGATTTAGTGAATAACACCACTGCTTAGCCCTTCTGGTATATATGGATGTGAGTAAACATATCATTCAACAATTATTTAGAAAGACAGAAATTATTAGCTACTACATTTTACCCACGGCTTCGCTAGGTTAGGGTATGTAGGTTATTACTTTTTCTCTATGAGAGATACCCTATATCTTTTTCTGTCCCCCTGACGTGTATGCGAAATTTCATTGTGATCGGTCGAGGAGTTAAGGCGTGAAAGCGTAACAAACAAACAAACTCACTTGCGCCTTTATAATAGTACCAGATTTTGCACTCAGCTACGCTCGCTTAAATGTAGGTTAGGTTGGTAGCAGCTTTTTTTTCTGGATGAAAGGTACCAGTCCTTTCCTGTACCGCTGACAAGGTATATATAAAATTTCATAATGATCGGTCAAGTAGTTAAGACGTGAAAGCGTAACAAACAAGTAAACTCACATTCACATTTATAATATTAGTTAGGTTAAGGATTAGCATAGTTAGGATAGTAAGTGAGAATGAAAACCTAGTATTACGACATTGTATCAAACCAGAAAGTTCTTGCCACCACAACAAGGCAAGGCGCTTCGCGTGCTTAGCGAATATGGAAACTTAAAGTACTTAAACTCATGTTTTTTATAAATGAATAGGACAATGAACTTTAAAGGTAGGTAAATGTTTTAAGTTTTATTATACTTTCCATTGTACGAAAGTAAAATATATATGTGATATAGCCCCGTTTAGCTATTATAGAATGTACAGATAAACCGACCTCGCTACGCTGGCACAATCGAATATAAATTATAAAAAAAATTGGCGGGATATCATTTGACATTTAACGCGTTACCAGCCGGCGGGCAGAAGCCAGGTCCGTAGCTGGTAACCGTTAGGGTTATAATGAAACACGCAGACTGATTCAACTGAGAATATATTTACAATTTTTCACCTATCTTATATCCCATTTATTAGTCATGCAAGTAACGCTAACACTAATGTGTACAATTAACATTTTCACCAATCAGCGACAAGTAAACAAAAATCTAACATTTACGAATGATTTCTTAGAAATCTGTTCGCGAGTATAAAAGTAGTGCCACGTATAAAAAGCAGAGGGAAGCTTCGCGCGTCACCAGTTAAAAACTTGATATCGTCGCGGCTAGACGTATGATGCTCCGTTCGATCGCCTTCGCGCGTCGCTTGGTTTCGGCGCGGCTAGTTGTACGATGCTCCGTTCGATTCCAGGTTTAAAGTTATATGTTGCCTGTGCGTATATACATACGCTACATCACTCCCGCCTAAGCGAAGCGTACGTTTTGTTTCACCGCGCGGCCGGATCTGGTGACGTACGAATTTCGCGGTGAAGGTGATGACTGTGATGAGGCTGTCCGCATTGGTGTGGTCGATGTGTCCGGGGCTGGCGTGTTTGTTAATGTTGTGTTTTCTAGCGAGTCTTCCTCGTTGAGTAGATGGGCTGGCTTTAATCTATCGATTGAAATTACTGCGGTGCGAAGCGGAAGTTGCACTGTGAAGTGCTTGCCGTCGGTACTGCGTTGAAGTACTTGATATGGTCCGTTGTATGGTGGTACGAGAGGTCTGCGCACGATGTCGTTGCGCACAAACACATGCGTACATGTCCCGAGGTCTTTGTATATGAATGTATTTGACCTTGACGCTTGCCTTGTTGATGTTGGTGATAATGACGACATTGTTTCAGTCAGCTGACGGACAAATTCCGCATCTTCAATGTTCGGCTTGGTAGGCGCGAAGAAATCAGATGGGACGCGTAACGTAGATCCGTATGTCATCAGGGCCGGGCTGATGGTTGAGTCTTCACGTAGGGCGGTGCGAAGTCCTAGTAATACTGTAGGTAATTCATTGATCCATCTGTTATTGGTTGCTCTTGCCATCAGTGCCGCTTTCAGAGATCGATGCCATCGTTCGATTTTTCCATTAGCTTGCGGGTGAAATGCAGTACGTATTCGAGTGACGCCTATTTTTTTCATTAAAGCTTGAAATAAAGACGATTCGAACTGTCTCCCTTGGTCTGTAGTAAGTCGTAGAGGACATCCAAACCGCGATATCCATCCCTCGTACACGGCCTTCGCGACCGTTTCGGCGGTAACGTCACGAGTAGGTATTACCTCTGGCCAGTTATTGCAGCGATCAATCATAGTAACTAAGTATCTATAGTCAGTGCAGGTGTTCAAAACGAGATGATTGTTGAAACTCACCGAGCGGGCCAATGACGTGTCGATGAACTTTCGCTCGTTGACAGCTGATGCACGCCTTGGCCCATATACCTACGTCTTTGTTTATAGATGGCCAGAAAAACTTTGTCGTCCTTATTCTTCTTGTTGTACGAACGCCGGGGTGACTTAGTTCGTGTTGTGCTTTGAAGGCTGCGACACGATAAGGCAATGGTAGGTATGGTCGAATGTTCGCTGTCAATGTTTCGCACCAAATAGGCCGTTTGACTCCCGGCAGGTTTACGCGGGAAAACTTCAGTCTGGGGTTATTCATGCAAACACGTAGCTCGGCGTCCGTTTCTTGTTCTTGAGATAACTTATCGTAGTCCATCGTTGCGTTGAGTAGTTCGATTTCTGAGATACGTGATAACGCGTCAGCGGCTTCGTTCTTATCACCGTGAATGTATTTGATGTTAGTGCAGTATTGGCTTATGAAATGCAATTGTCGTTCTCGACGCGGTGTGTCATTATTACTCGGCGTTCTTGTTAGAGCGTACGTCAATGGTTTGTGATCCGTACATATGGTGAGTTCGTTGCCCTCTATCAGTCGGCGTAGGTTTTTAACAGCTGTATACATTGCTAGAAGTTCGCGATCGTATACACTGTATCTTCTCTGCGTCTCGCTCATTGTTTTTGAGTAAAAGGCGAGTGGTTTCCACACGTTGTCTATTTTTTGTTGTAGGACTGCGCCGAGGCTAGTGTCAGACGCGTCGGTGAGTAAGCATAACGGAGCGTTAGGTATCGGGTGCGATAATATAGTAGCCTCGAGAATGCTTTGTCGGCATTGTTCGAAGGCTGTTTCAGCTTCATGTGTCCATTGTATAAGTGTTTTGTCGTTTTTCTTGCTATTGTGTAGATACTTGTTAAGTAAATTTTGGTATTCGGCTTGATGGGGTAGGCAGCTACGGTAGAAGTTGATCATGCCTAAAAATCTTCTTAACTCTTGTACTGTAGTTGGTTTGGGAAACGTAAGTATGGCTTGAATGCGTTCTTCTGTGGGTTTGATTCCGTCCGGTGTAACTTCATAACCGAGGAACTGTATCTTGTCTTTGCCGAACTCACATTTATCGATGTTTAGAGTGACGCTGTAGTTGTCGAGTCGTTCGAGAACTTTTTGTAAGTGACGCTTGTGATCCTCTGGGTTTTCTGAGTGCACTAGTAAATCATCGACGAAACAGAATACGTTGTCGTCGAGCCCTCGTAGTACTTCGTGCATGAAGCGTTGAAATGTTTGGCCAGAGTTGCGTAAGCCGAACGTCATACAGTTGAACTCGAAGAGGCTGAAGGGAGTTATTATGGCAGTCTTCGCAGCATCTTCTTTTTCAATAGGTATCCAGAAGTACGCCATTTTGAGATCTAGCTTAGAAAAGATTTTTTTCTATGTAGCTGGTACGTAAAATCTTAAATTCTCGGAATAGGGTAGCGATCGGGTACTGTAACGGCGTTCAATCTTCTATAGTCGCCACACACGCGTAGCGAACCATCCTTTTTCTTAACGACGTGAAGCGGGCTGGCCCATGGACTGTTTGACGGTTTACAGATTTCCATCTCCATCATTTTCTCAAATTCTAGCTTCGCAGCTTTGTATTTATCGGGCGGCAGGGGGCGCGGCCTTGAATAGATTGGTTGGCCTGTTGTTTCTATGCGATGAGTTACGTTGTGCTTAGTCGGAGTTTTGAGTGACATGGGTCGCAGTACGTCGGGATATTGTTTCAAGATGTCGTGATAGGGGTGATGGCGGCTGATAACGTATACGGCTTCCTCGGTGCTATGTATTTTGATGGTGTGAACGCTAAGGTCGGTAATGCGGTCGATGAGTTTTCTTTGATGTAGATCGACAAGTAATTTGTGCTTCGCTAAGAAATCTGCGCCTAGTATTGATGTTTTCACGTCGGCCACGGTAAATGTCCATTTAAAGCTTCTGCGTAGACCTAGGTTGAGTTCGAGTGTGCGCTCACCGTAGGTACGTATCTCTGTACCGTTCGCAGCAAACAGTTTGTAGGTACTTTCAATCGGCTTCACGTGTTTCTTATTTCTTGCGGCTAATACGGATATGTCGGCACCCGTGTCGACTAGAAACTTCTCTCTGTTGTTAAGATCGATAACGCAGAGGCGGTAGCTTGGTTTGCTAACATCGACGCCCGCCATAGTCGATGTATTTTCTAGTTTTCCTGCTTCTTTTTTGCGCACGGTAATTCGCATCTACAGGCTTCATCTCCATAGCGCAGGTGGTAATAACACAGCCAGTCGGGATCACGGTATCTCGAGTTCGATCGCGATCGGTTGTTGCTATGCGAACGAGTGGCGCCATAGCGATACGACGCATGTTGTTGATTGGTTCGAATCTCGGCGATCTCCAGCGTTAGTTTTTCTATTTGTTTATACAGTGCGAGTCTTTATAAAGTGCACATATTAAAAAGGGTGAAAATATAAACAATTTTAACGACGGAAAAAATGTTTAAAAAATCTAAAAAAGATTTATGTACTTTTAATTTTTTTTACTCTCGTCTTGGTACCCCATGCAAACAAAGTGTTACTACTTTTAAACTAAATGTGACATTAAAACAAAACAAAATTAATAATAATCTCGAATAATAGGCCGAGCTAATAAAGCCATAATTTTTTGAAAAATAAACCTCATAAATTAGTTATTAATGATTTTTTTAAGAAAATTTTTGCAATAAATGTATGTTTTTGTGTTTACAACAGCGTGGCGGACATTTTGAGCAATTAATGCATTAGTTTTAAGTTTCATGTGAAATAATAAATGATTTTGATTAACCTAACCTACGCTTCTTTGTTTTATGAATCACATAGCCTTCATAAGAAAGTAATTTATCCTTTCGAATTAATAACACACCCGGTGAGCCTCTTTTTTAGCCTCTGATAGCAAATGTTGTGTTTTAGCTATAACCATGGGATTTTTACCAAAAACTAGCTAATACGATGTAGAATAACATAAAATAAGAAAAAAGTAGAGTAAACAAACATTTTTTTGATAAATTTTACATTTATTGCAAAAATTGGTAGACAAATGGTAAATTTTCTTCAAAAAATCATTGATAACTAATTTATGAGGTTTATTTTTAGATAAATTATGGCTTTATTAGCTTGGTCTATTATTAGAGATCATTATTAATTTTGTTTTGTTTTAATATCACACGTAGTTTAAAAGTAGTAAGACTTTGTTTGCATGGGGTACCAAGACGAGAGTAAAAAAAATAAAAAGCCCATAAAAAATTAAAAAATTTCTTTAGTTTTTTTTTAACATTTTTTCCGGCGATAAAATTGTTTATATTTTCACCCTTTTTAATATGTGCACTTTATAAAGACTCACACTGTATAATAGGTTGAACTGTAGATTTTCTGTAGTTGGGCAATGTAAACACGACGGGCTTGATGTGTGCGCCGGCGTAGAGGTTGTAGTGTGGACTGCGGCGACTGTTGCGGGTTCGAAATGTTCAACCATTTTGTCAGCCATCACAGCTAAACATTCTAGCGACGATTCGGTGTTCACGGAGAGTACGGCGCGGACTTGTGTGGGTAATTGGTTGAGCCACATAACTTTTAGAGCTTCGTCGGTTGGTAATTTACCGCTCAAATCGCGCATCTTACGTAATAACTGGCTAGGTTTCATGTCGCCGAGGTCTAGGCCGCTGAGTAATTTCTATAGCTGACGATGGTCTGATTCTTGGTACGTCGATATCAGTCTGTTCTTTAGCGTAATGTACTTGTTGGTCGATGGCGGGTTTAATATGATGTCGCCGATTTGTTCGAGGTCACTACAGCCTAGCAACGGTACGACGAGATTAAATTTCTGTTCTTCTCCCATCTTGCTGGCGGCGACGCCGGCTTCAAACTGTGCGAACCACAGTCGTGGGTTTTGCGCCAGAATGGAGGTAGACGTGCAGGCAGTGAGATTGTAGCGACATCACCGTGGAGAGGGGTCGTTACTTGCTTGTCGGTGAATTCTTCAGCTTTTTCTTGTGCCATGACGATAAGGTAGCGTGTTCGTACGTCTAGATTTGACCGAAAACCAACAGATGTTGGGTGTCGGTTCAGTGAACCGATATTACAACAGCACTAGAACGATGAGAGGTCAGGGGTCACCAATTTAACGCGTTACCAGCCGGCGGGCAGAAGCCAGGTCCGTAGCTGGTAACCGTTAGGGTTATAATGAAACACGTAGACTGATTCAACTGAGAATATATTTACAATTTTTCACCTATCTTATATCCCATTTATTAGTCATGCAAGTAACGCTAACACTAATGTGTACAATTAACATTTTCACCAATCAGCGACAAGTAAACAAAAATCTAACATTTACGAATGATTTCTTAGAAATCTGTTCGCGAGTATAAAAGTAGTGCCACATATAAAAAGCAGAGGGAAGCTTCGCGCGTCACCAGTTAGAAACTTGATATCGTCGCGGCTAGACGTATGATGCTCCGTTCGATCGCCTTCGCGCGTCGCTTGGTTTCGGCGCGGCTAGTTGTACGATGCTCCGTTCGATTCCAGGTTTAAAGTTATATGTTGCCTGTGCGTATATACATACGCCACAGACAATTATTTTTTATCACACAATAAAGTCCTCCGTACGCAAATAAAATGAAATTAACTCGAAAAGATTTTAGAGCGATGATTTTTTATGATTTTAAAAGTGCTCTCTCTCTCTGCAAGATTGTGCCGCTCATCTTCAAATGCTTTTTGGAGGGTAGCACCTCATTTAAGCACCATGAGGCGATGGTTCGATGAATTTGAGAGACGTCGAATTTCTTAGAATGACGAGGAATTTCGTGAAGGCCGACCTTTAACTGCCACCAACGATAATAATGCGGCTAATTGAAGAAAACCGACAGATGAGACGATTCGAGGACTATTGGGAATTGGCATGAGCCAAATTCAGAAAATTTTACGAAAATAATTAAAAGTTACGAAACTTTGTTGTCTCTGGATCCCTCATGAACTAACGGCGGAGCAGAAGCGGACTCGCATCGAATGGTGTTCACAGATGTTACTGAAGTACGACCACAGACATTCAAATGCTGTTTATGACATTGTCACAGGAGACGAAATCTGGATTTATTGTTTTGAATCCGATAAAAAACAGCAATCTTGTGAATGGATGTTTAAAAGTAAGATCAGACCAACAAAATTGAGGCAGGCGACGTGGGTAAAAAAATGAACGCGTTTTTCTCGGCTACGGGTCCCATCTGCACAATGACCATCCACTTGAGAATGATAAGAGTGTTAATGCCGAGTGGTACCTACTCTGCCATTTGTTTACCCAGGATGTTGGGAAAAGTTCGCGAAGGACGACCAAGAAGCCGCATTCTCTTACACCATGACAACGCTTCTTCGCACACGGCCAACAAAACAATGTCATTTTCAGCTTTCGAAAAGGTAGAACTGGTCACCAATCCTGCACATAGCCCGGACCTAGCACCCTGTGATTTCAGATTTTCCCTAAAATCAAGGATTTGATGAGAGGTTTCACTTTTACCAACTCCGAAGAGGCAGTGATGGCGTTCAATCAGCACGTAGAAAACAAGCCACAGATCTGTGGTCCTCGTGTTTTCAAAACTGGTTCGATCGAATGAAAAAATATATTCTATATTCTACTATATAGGTTGTACTATGGGTACTAGATAATGGATAAATATACATATTATATACTTTTTTTTGTAAATACATACATATTATACATAGAAACACCCAGACCAAGACAAACATCCATGTTCATGCACACAAATGTCTGACTTGGGCGGGAATTGAACCCGCGACCTCAGGCATGGCAGTCAGTTACACTAACCACTACGCCACCGAGGCCGTAAATGTAAAGTAGAGTACTTTGAAAAACAATAAACATAATTAATACATAATAATTTTGCTTGTAACGTGTTTTTTTTATAAGGTACGCAAAACTTTCATTGCAACCTACGTATACACAATGATGCATTTCTATAAATGAAAAATTGTGTCTTCTTCTCCCTAGCCTTTATTATTCACAAGTCACTTGAGGTCGGCTTTCTAGTCTAACCGGATTTGACTGGATATCAGTTTTTACACGGAGCAACTGCCATCTGACCTCCGCAATCCGAAGGCTAACGATACCCTAAGGCTAGACCAGTGTCAGGATATTAGAGGGCACTGACTTCCCAATAACGACTGCCATAGATTTTTATGGCAGCCGGGACCGACGGCTTAACGTTCTCTTCGAGGCACGGAGCAGGCGATAATTGTTAATCAATACGCACATAATTTCGAAAAGTCATATAACTTCCGAAAGTCAGAGCTGCGCGACGTGGGTTCGAATCCGAGACCCTCTGCATTGCAGTCTGTTGGTCTCTCCACTGAGCTATCGCTGCTCTCTGCATTGCAGTCTGTTGGTCTCCGCACTGAGTTCTATATATGCAACAGCTCAGCTGGAGAGAGGTTAACAAATACACTAAGCAATCAGTCACCTCTAGTAACCTACTTTATAGATAAAACTATCAGAAGCACGTCCTACTGTAAAGAGGTTAATGTTTTACTAAGCTAAGCCATAATAAAAATGAATTGCACTGATGGCATAACGGGCAAGCGTGCGCTCAGCCGCTGCCGCGTTGAGTGTTGTAGGTTCGATTCCACGCGGGACAATTATTTATGTATTGCTCAGATATATACTTATATTCCTGTATTTCAAACATACAACTAATGAATACGAAGTACACCGAAAGTTCGTATTCATTAGTTGTATGCTTGATAAGTCCCTAAGATTCTGGAATCCTAGCCGTGCTGACAGCACAGCTAGCAGCACCTTTACTGTGCATGAGGTCCCGGGTTTAATTCCCCGGTCGGGTGAACTGTTATTGAGTTTTAAACAAGAAATTCTCAGCAGCGGCACTAGGCTAGATTAGAATTACGTTTACACTTAATCTAGATAGTTTAATTATTTAAATAGTAGTTCATTTTGATAGTTTCAAAATATGTAATAATAGTGTTATTATTAATAAACATAAATTCCGTATAAAGTAGTTTAATTTCAATACTAATTTGTAGTTCTACTTGTTTATTTATTATTTCAATTGCAAATACAAATACATGGGATGTTAAATACTTAGTCCTATCGGATACAATAATCACAGTTTGCAGACTCATGCCGAACTGGTATGTATACCAGATTGGTATGTAGTGTATTCTGCAGATAAAAACTACACTAAAGGTGTTTGTGGAAACAAGAGGTGAACTAAACTCCAGAATAAAATATACCAACCATGTTAGTGGAGAGGGCCCTAAGCCGAACGTGGCCCGGTTTTATAGTATCATTGACGGAGCAGGGCACCGAATCACGGTCGTTTCCTTTCGGCGCGTGGAAATGCGCGACGCTCAAATTCTAAGGTATGTGATAGCATCGTAACTAATATTACCCTAACTGATATTATAAATGAATGACTGCGCGGATGGCGATGTGGTTTAAGTGGTCGCCTCGCCACTGCTACTACGCCAAGTGTTAGTCAAAGTCAAAGTCAAAGTCATGTATTCGAATCCCACACGGGACAAAAAATTGTGCCACCCACAAATAGTTGTTTCGAGTCTGAATGTTCTTTATGTCCGTTGTTTGAATGTTTGTAAAGCACCCCGCCACACAGGATTTATACAGAGCTGGAGCTGACTTTCTAAAAAACATAATTAAAAAGTGAGTTTTTTTGTTTGTGTAACGCTTTCACGCCTTAACTACTCGACGGAATATCATGAAATTTCGCATGCACGTTGTCAGGGATACAGGATATGATATACGCGTTTCATCCAGAAAAGAGGTCTGTTATTAATCTAACCTAACCTGATCTACATGTACAGGCATAATCTAGAGTATAATAATTAAGAACTTTATATAGTATTCGAAAATCAGCCGAGTCAATGCATTTGTATAAAAAGCAAATTTCATATCCTAATTAATATTATAAATGCAAAATTGTGACTTTGTTTGTTTGTTAGTTGCGCTTTAACGCCTTAACTACTCGACCGATCATCGTGAAATTTCGTACCTTTCACAAGGAAAAAATTACTTTACCTGATAGATAGTTTATCGACATAACCTAGACTAACGCAAGCGAAGCCGCTTGCATAATCTAGTAAGTACTAATTCATTATTATTAATAGCAATTATTCGAAAATCAGCTGCTTGAACGATTCGTATAGGCAGTCAATATAATATTAATTTTTTTATTAAGGATGGAGAGTACTTCAATACTTTTACAATTTAGTAGTTCCTCTATTGGATTAACTTTGCGTAAATTGTGGAAAAGTAGCCGCGGTGCAGTCTTTTAGTAATCTGACATTACCTAAGTAATTGTTAAGCATTGACATTAATTATAACTTGGAAATAATTATCTTTATATATTATATATGTAATTGTTTTGGTATCTAGACTTAAGTAGGTATTTTGTACGCTAATCATTGGCAAAACATAAAGATCTTTATTGTACCTATTCCTACCATCTTACTATGTACCTATGTTTTACAAAATAAATGATGAATATTATGATTTAGCTTATAATAAGTTTTGACAATAGCTATATTTAATCTAGATGTAAATTATATACCTAATACTTATCTTTTTAAACGTATAAAACCAACACACAACACTCGACAGGTTTATCTTTAGGTCACATAAATACCTACATATTCTCGCCTTGCTGGAATCGAACTGGTTATCTATCTACCGTACGGACGGCGCAATGATTTTAGTGCTCTTCTCGCCATTATCCATGCGTCACGTTGAATAACTCCCAACAGAGTTTTTTTTTCATCTACAAGTAACACTAATATATATTTTCGCTTGAAATGAAAATGTTCTCTGCAAATTCATGTATTTACTTAACTTCATATAATTTTATACAAAATCCAGTCAAGGTCCGCCAGAGACAACTAGGCTCTAAATTTGGCAGGAAGAAGTTCCTCCACCAATCGACTATTTAAAAGTTAGCGACAACCTACCACCTGGGTCGAAATTACCATGGCCAATATGGAAATCCCTAAATCGACTTCGTACTCAAGTCGGCCGCTGTGGTTGCAACCTGGTTAAATGGGGAATCAGGGAGTCTCACAAAGCACAGTGTGAGTGTGGTGTCCCAATCAAACCATGTCACATCTGTTAAAATGTAGGTGCCCCTCCCCCCCCCATAGGTGATCCATGGAGGACTTGATGGACGCAACTGTTGATGCGATTGCCGTAACTACAAATTGGGCAGGACACATTTAAAATGGTTTGTGCCGCATTTGCCCCTACATTACGTCCCACATTCCAAAATGTTCCTCATTCGCCCCTCTTTTTAGATTATTCCTTTTTCGCCCTACATTTTTGTGCATATATTTTTAATCTTTTGTTGTCAGGTTCGTAATGTCATGCAATCATAAGCCCAAAGTTTTACTGAGAGATCAACGAGGTACCTATTTTAAAAATATTTTTCGGCAGACGGTACAACAAAAACTCCATACAAAAAAAAAGGGTCAAAAAGGAACATAATCTGGAACGAAATACGAATTACATTAAGAAATTAATATTTATTTAAATTTAGGGGCATATAAGGAAAATTTTTTTGGGCGAATGCTTATTTCAATGCTTGGGTCGAAACATCAGGGACGAATGCGGAACAAACCTTTAAAATAATTGTACCATCGACTCGAGAAGAAGAAAAAGATATAATTTTATTTTGCAGTGATTTAATTGTTGTCCTGTTACATTGGCTCCATAGCTGAAAGTGCGTGCGGTTGGGAAGACTTGGGCTTGATCAGGCATCAAGCCCAAGTCCTATCGGGGTCGGGACAAATGTTAATAATAATAATATAATATAATATTCTATCACATACACACAACACCATCTAGCCCAAACTAAGCAGAGCTTGTACTATGGGTACTAGACAATGGATAAACATACATATATGCTTTTTTTGTAAATACATACATATTATACATAGAAACACCCAGACCAAGACATACATCCATGTTCATGCACACAAATGTTTGACTTGTGCGGGAATCGAACCCGCGACCTCAGGCGTGGCAGTCGGTTACACTAACCACTACAACATCGAGGCCGCCAAAGATGTTAATAAGTTGTTTGTTAAGGTATTCTAAGCAGCTGCATGGCATTGGCAATTGTCTCGCCCCCTAATTACGTAGTATATAAGACATATCTTGTGAAATGTGGGTGCAAAGTCTATGTACCTACGTTTGTAATTACTACTTACGTCACCTAGTAACCAATATTCAGTATTTTAGCAAAAACCTTGCTAGTTTCATCATGTACAGCCCAGCCCGGCTGCGACAGTACTCTCTAAGTATATTTTATATAGGTATTCCTGTTGTACAGTATATCAACGTAAAGTAGCCGTAGAAATACTTTTATTGTCGACTGATGTGTTAGAACGCCACCGAAGCAACCGCTCAGTTCCTTTCTTACCTAACTTCCACATAGGCATTACCTTCCTTCTCTTCTCCCTTGACCACCGTCCCATTCTCACTGGCTATGGAAGCTGCTTACCATCAGGCAGACCGTGTCTCTGTTTGCCACCTATGTAGTTAACGGCAGATAGTGGCTTGGTTGTGATTTTTTAGAGTTGCTTTTTTGATACCAGAAGAACTTTGCCCTGCCTATGGCCAACAGTTATCGTTACTTACCATCGGGTGGGCATCGGCCACAAGCAATAATATAAAAAAATGTTAAACCGTTTAGAAATTTAAATAAAGGTTGACGTGTATAGTTTTGCCAACCCCTTCGGCGATATAGAGATACTTTTCACTACAACCATGATTTTCGGTCTTAAATTAAAAGGGCCGAGACTATTGTCATCTACGGGTATTAATGCAGTCTTCGTGCCGCTATTAAGAATTTCTAGGTAGAAATACTAAATACAATAATAATAAATAATTTATTCATATTAAGTGAACGTCATAAATGCTTATTGCTAATTTACGTCTTAATAACTTACATGATACAATATTGCCTGACCCGGAAATCGATCCCGAGACCTCACGCACGCACAACGCACAGCGGTCGCATTCAGTACCGTTATGTCACTAGGCATAACTGCCTAGTGCACAACGGTACTAAATGCATGCATCTGGGCACATATTAAATAATATGATGAATCGAACAGTGCTGAATATAATACTCCTACGACATCTTCCACATTAGGTACAATTCCTGTGTCTCGCGGAACTTTACAAACGTTACAACCACGGACACAAAACCACCCAGACTCGTAACAACTACATATTTGCGAATCGTACGAATCTTCGTCACGTGTGGGAATCGAACCCACATCACTCAGCGCAATGTGTAGCAGCAAGGTTGCCACCTAAACTATTGAGACATCCGTCTAATTAAATTACCATTTAAAGGTTCAAAGGTCGACACGGATACGCCTAGATGTATCAGTCAAGCAATCTGACGGTTTGTTGCAGTCTATTATTAGACATTTAGGCACCATCTAGCGTATAAAGATACTAGTCTATAAATAGGTACCATAATCTATAACCTACATTTCCGAAGGGTTAGGCAGAGGCTAGCTAAGTAAACCTCCGTCTATTCTTCGGGAATGTACCACTCAAATATATTAGGGATTAAAGTATGAAATAGCACTGAAAAATTTGTACTGAAAAATTGAAATTCTTTTTTTCTAAGATGTACCATAATTATTTAATCGAAATATTTACCCTCATTATCTATACATTGCTGCCATCTAAACGGAAGTCCATTAGTCCATTCATGCCTTTACGATAGGACTCCGGGATCTAGATTCGATAAACTGTGTGAAAGCATTTTGTACTGCCTCCCGGGAAGAATTGTTTTTATCACGTTGAAAATTTTCCAATTTGTGAAAGTCTGGTAGTCCGTCGAAGCAAGGTCTGGCAAGTACGGAGGATGACGTATGGTTTCTAACTACAGCTCCTGTAGAGTTACAACGGTTTCTCGTGCAGTGTGAGGTCTTGTGTTATCATGGAGCAATAATGGTGAAGATCGATTCACGAGTCGGGGCTTTTTCACTGCCAGTTTCGCCATCATTGTTCGAAATTCGGCACAGTAAACATCTGCTGTTATTGCTTGACCAGACCTGAGAAAGCTATAGTGAATAAGGTTAAGTAAGGTAACTGTTTGGTGTCTGGTCTCTTCATCACCATGAAGAGACCACCAAACAGTTACCATTACCTTTTTATTTAAGCTTTGTTTTAGGGCATTGTTGCGGCGTTTGACCTGGGGTCAACCATTGCATTTTCGCTTACAGTTATCGTAAAGAATCCACTTTTTGTCACATGTCACAATTCGATCCAATATTCCTTCGTTTCTGTACCGATTCAAAAAGGCAACACAAGTTTCAACACGCATTTCTTCCTGCAGATCAGCCAAATCATGAGGTATCTATTTTTTTTATTTTTATCTTGTCGATTTGATGCAAATGAGCCAATATTGTTGTTAGGGTAACGTTAAAACATGCAAACTCGTATTAAAAAATGACTCGGATTTTCGAAGTATCCATTTTTCCCGTCTAAGCTGAATAAAATGACAACAATTGAAAGTTGAAATTCGAATGTTGCACATATATCATGTGAAAAAGTTTCACTCGAAAATCTCACACCATGAAGGTTTTGTGTCAATTGAAATTATCTATTACTATACAACGGCAACTTCATACTTTAACCTCTATTACTCACCCATATTTTATCTACTGTTTAAGGATTCACGAAATAGAAGGAGCGACCGATTTTATGCCGATTTTATGCTATTAGTAGATAGCAACTAAGAATTTCTTGACATAATAAATCCAATAACACTTTGCCCGACCCGGGAATAACGCAAATATTTTTGTTGATATGTTATCATTGAATAATTGTGACTTAAAGATTAGATAAGCTGTGAGATGAAAGTAGGCTAGGCTACATTTTTAAGTTACAAATCGTAACAAAGATATTAAATCGATACTAACAAAATCACAGGTAAAAAGTAGACGACCATAGATTTCACATTAAAAACAGGATACACAAATCGTAAGAAAGATATTACATAAATCCATACAAACGAAATCGCTGGTAAAAACAACAAATATAGACAATAAGTTAACTTTTTCGAAATTAGAACTTGGAACTATGATGTATATCGAGATAAAAATTATACATATGGTAAAGTGTAGTCACTTGTATTAAACAAAAAGTGCCTATAAAATTGGTACAGATTTTATCGCCGCGCTGCTATGTTCAAGGGAAGACTCCCAGTGACCACGGCTGCTGAAAACGACCGAAAAGTTGAGGAAATAAGGTAAAGAATAAAGAGATATTTAAAAAAAGAGCCTATCACAAAACTAAGTTGGTACTTAGGTACTGATTATATCGCGGTGGTGCCATGGTCACGGGCAGGAGTCTACCAGTAACCACGGCTGCGGAAAGCAATCGAAACTTTAGGAAACTGTGAATTTAAATAGTTTAACTTCTTGAACTGCAATGGTGGCCTTTTATGAACGCGTATATAATATTAATAGTACATTTTAATAGACGCGTTTTTCTATTATGTCTAGCATTCCAGTGGTTGACAGACGAAAATTATTTATAAATAAACAGTAATAAAATCCTGATTAAAGTTGTTTAATGTACTGCCACGTATGTACACGGATGACGTGGCATTGACGCAGCACTAAGTGGTGTGGGTTCGATTCCCACACGGAACAGAAATTTGTGCGTTCCTCCAATAGTTGTTCCGAGCCTGAACGTTCTTTGTGTTTTTTTCCTATTTTTAATAACAACTCCCGCAGTAGGAGTAATTTATTTGTTTCTTTCTTTCTTTATACACATTTAAATAACTGACGCTATGAAAACCCAGACTCGGAACAATATTACGGCAAAGAATTGTGGATTATACTAATTTTAGTTCCGTGTGGGAATCGAACCCAAATCAATCGACACAGTTGCAGCGCTAAGGCAAACACTTAAACCAACGCGCCATCCGCGCAGTCGAATGTTTTAAAATCCCCAAGGACACAGAAATTATACCCTGTGCAATTTTTTTTGCAAATATTAATATAATTGTAAAATATTCGCGTAAATGTAATGCAAATTCGTAAAAAATAACTACCTGCACTTTTATTTATAACTAACTACTAACCGCATATTTGAATCAATTTTTCCTTCCTCAAACTTCAAGCTATCTCCATAACAAATTTCATCAAAATCAGTTCAGCAATATACACATGGCGACATTACCAACAAACAGAAATACATACATTCACATTATTAATTAAGGGCTATACCCCAAAGGCAAAGGTATTTGAGTACTAACACATTCTTGGTAGGTACCTACACTTCAAACAGTAAACACTCATGCTTGCGTGTAAACAATTTTACCTACCTTTAGCTTAGTTGTAGTTAATGCATGAATTTGAACGTAATTAAATAATTCAACACGTCGACACTGCTATACCTGCTACGCACCTTTATACTATATACATATATTGAATGTTTGCAAAGTCCCCCGCGACACAGGAATTGTTCATAGCGCGTGAGTAGTATTTTAAAGGACAAATAATTTAAAAATATGTACAGGTTTCAGTGGGGTGTATATACCGCCCTATGGTTCAAATGGCCTCCGCGCTACAACCAGTACGGCGAGAGTTGCGTGTTCGATTTTCATCCTAAACTAACATTTTTGAGATGCATAGTTCAGTTCCGTGTTTGAATGTTGTGGCCGTAGTTTCAATGTTTTTAATGTCGTTTGCCATTTTAAGGTTAAGTGGTATAGCAGGAAGCTTTTAAAAGTATTGAGATTCATATTATGTATAGGGATAAGCAGAAATGTACCATTACGTATTACATCCACATTTCTTCAGTTGTGGGTGTAATTTTTGTTACTTTTTGTGTGCTGTTCTTAAAACTAATGTGTCTATTCTTACATAGACAAGTGTCCCATTAATTTGTGTAATGGTAAGTTGACTAACACTACGGAAAAGTTGTCGAAAGAACAGCTGATATAGTTGAGTTAACTTTATGTTCATTAAATCATTCGGATATTGCCTTAAAAGTCCAAGAAAATGATAAATAAACAAACTATAAAGTTAATATGGGATTTGCGGATACTTTGTTCAGATTTATGTAAATATTTGCATTTCAGAGAGAGGCGACTTTTTATTTCTTGTACGGTAACTTTTAAACTTCAATATTACAACACAGTTACAATAATACAGCGAGAGTAAGAGCGACTACGAGCCATGGGACGGCGGGCGGCGGCGATCCAACGGCGTTACACGTCAACCTTGAAGTGAAAAACAATGACATGTTGTCGGGTCACTTAGCAGGTACCTACATTGTGGTTTTACGCCAATTACTATTTTTATTATTGCTTGAGGATCTGTAGGTAATGCAATTAGTATTGTCGACGATTGTTATAGTATTAGGTAGGTACAGTTAAACGAATAAACATAGCGAGGTCGGTGCGGCTAGGCGGTCGCGAGGGTCACGCAGAGGTGACAGGCGTTGCGTGCGTGCGAGATATGGGGAGGTGTCAGGCGCTGATGTCAGTGGAAGCGGCGAGCGGCGGCTCTCCCGACGGCGGCGGGCGCACGCACAGAATGCAGCGGGGGGCGCGCGGGGCGCGGGCGGGCGCCGCTGCTGCCGCGGCGACCCGTGCTGCCGCCCGCCAGTCCGCCGCGCGCCACCGACCCGAGTGTTGTTCGAGCTGCGCGTCCCAACACCTCCGCCCCACGCAGGTACGTACTTATCGCACGTGACTCGCGGCTTGCTTGCGCTTCCTTCGACGGCCGCGCGGACGACAACCGCAGGACGTCCCCGACCGCCTATTTCGGCTCGGTACCGCTGCCGGCCGGCTAGAAATAGCCGGTATGGACGTATACCGGCATCGTCCACTTCGAACCTGGCGGCCTCGGAGCGGCGCCGTGGGCACGATGACCCGTCGTGTTTGCCAAACGAGAATCCCTAAATACTTGCCGGTCATCACTTCTGCGGCTTTTATCAGTGTTACATATTTATTATTTGCCGGCGGTGCGGTGAGGTCAGCGAGCGCGCGCGGCGATGTGCGCCTTATCGCGTGGGCCGTAGGGTCGCAGCGGGAGCCGCTCGCGGCGCGACACACTCGCGGCGGCGCCGACGCGGGCGCGCCCGACCTCGCCTCTGCTCTGTCTTTGCTCTGCTCTTGCGTCGTTCTTATTAGCTATTGATACCTACACTCGCGACGTCAACTACAAACAACAACTAACTTTATCGACAACTTCATCAGTGCCGACTATCGTGCACTGCCACTTATCTGTCAATCTATGTTTAACATCAATGCCTAACACTTAAGATTTGAGTTGTTACAATTCATAATTATAGTACACAAACACACATACATGGGCGCACTTACATTTTTCATTACTTTTCCAATATTTGAACAACATTTTTGTTGCCTAACTATGTATTAATACTAGGCACCTATACATATGGTCATTGTTGTTTACGAAGTGTCAGCTAATATAGTACACGTAAAGTAGGCTATTGTTGACATCTTCTGCGTTCCGGCACAACATGCCAACCCTATCGAACATTCCTTGAACTAATTGTATTAGTTTCTATGAGACACCACAAGTAGCGTTACAAACAGAAACTAAAGCTTGATCCATTGGAAATGACGTCAGAGGTAATGCGATGATACGGTGTGCCTACAATGTTATAAGTCCAAAGCGATTACAATTACAGACTACTAAAGACGGTATGTAAATGATCTTATAGCAATCTTAACAGAACACGTCTACTTGCTACATTTTCTTATGTTCCGTCTTACTTTGTTTTTCATATTTCGGTACCTACGTACCTATAATACCTAACGATCTTTGTTATTGTTTATCAAACGAACAGGCGTGTACGCAATCTTGTCACCCGCGACTCCCACGACCCTTGGTTTTATTACGCGCTTCAGAATATAACCATTATTATATTCTATAATCAGCACTTAAATCAGGCACAGGCATATGAAATATTTGTGAAATGTGCGCGGGTTGCCCAGTGACGAGGGATCCGGTACTCGGCCGGTGTTGTCTTCAGCAGCAGCGCACAGTGCGTGTAACACTTCTTACCGCACACGGACTTCGCCCTTATGTGACTCGCCGCACGGCCTAGTATTCCCTGACGACGTGTCAACACTTATTACGCCCTAGACGCATCGCTCAAATGTTCTCGACCTCGCACTACCATCGTCCAAGCAATTTTCGTCTTTATAACCAGCACCAGTGGTGCGACAACGGCGCACAATACCGCCGGCGGTAACAATTTTTCGTACTCGTGGTGAGGTCGAGATCCCCAACGCACAAGAGAGTGAAAGTTGGAGGGTGGGTGAATGCCGGGGTGGCGGCTCCCTGCAGGAGTAGTCGACCCGGGACTTCCAACTAGGATTTGCTAAATCTGCTTCTTTTACACCGGCTCTGCCGAAAAAGCAAATTACATTTTAGATCGGACGTTTATTACCCTAATTAGAATTTAAGCTTACGATTTAACAATGTAGTTGTATTACCTCTGACTCGCATTAAAACATCTCTGTAGTGTCAATTTTCCAACACATTTCTGAAGAACTTATGACGCTACAGTTTATAACTGACACTTAAGTCATCGCTGCTATTTCTAGTAAATAAAACAGTCGAGTTCAAGAAACTAATTAGTGCATCTCTCGCGGTGGTGCGCAGATAGGAATACTGTTTCATGTCAGTGCACATTGGAACTCTCGTGTTGGCATTGGCATACGCCCCTGACACGCCAAACGGTATAGGTACGAAATAACAACACGTGGATAAGTAGCTTATACTTTGTAGGTATGTGATTGTGTAGTACCAAACCCAACTTAATATTCTTACGCGGTCAGTTTGATTGCTGCCTAGCATCAGAAGGTTAGATCCGCATCCATATGTAATTGAAAATACAGTTGTCCGCTGTAATTGAATCTGGACGACAAAACGAGTGCGCTAAATGTGTGTTTGTCTCTAACATAAATCAACAGCTGATTCTCGTCGATACCGACATAAATTCCTCTAAGGAACTAAAGACGTTGGAAATAAGGAAAATCATTCGTTTACGCATACAAACGAGTACTATAATAGTCATTGAGAACTACGGATCATAACGAAAGCTATTTAACTAACCTAACTTATAGTTTTAATAATTAATACCGTGTGGATAAAACCGTAATTACTATCACTTCATCATTACACGAACTCACGCTGAAAACTTTACGAAACTGAATTACATAGTTATAAATAGTAGGGATTTGATACTCCTATCTATAGTCACAACTTGTTTTACCAGTAATTGTATGATTGTCATGATAATGGATATTATAGTACTTACTAAACGAATCCGAAAATAATATGTCTAAACCGCCAAACTGTTTTGTTAGACAACTATTATTTTTACATTAATGTTTTTTCAAATCTCACCTAAACTTTTATTTACACTTGATTAAGCAACTTAATCAAGTATAAATTATCGTTATAAAATGTTGGACATTATCTTTAATGTTATGAGACTACCTCGTTCCTAATTGACAAACCACTAAATGCATAATAGGTGTAACAACTATTATACATACATATATTCACTTCCAAAAGCGATATGACAGGAATTAATTTTACTGTTTCGCAGTCGATGTTAAACTCATTGAAACAAGTACAAAAGCGAAGTATATAATTATTTTTATACTATAATTAAAGAGCCAAGTTTAACAAAACAACATTTCAGGCTGGTTATGAAACCTTGGTCAGTTTTACAATGTTAACTTTAGTGGTTCTTTCTGTTCTGTACGAAATTATATTTGTTCTGGCAATCCTAATAAATAGCATCGAAAAATCGTGATGCTATGCTCATTTTACTTTATCTAACCAATAATTAAGCGTGCACATTACTGAAATGCCTATCAATAAAATATATCCTACACATTTGATCGATGCCTACACATAATAATATGTATCTCGAAGTCAAAGAACGGATAGAAATGTCGTGTCGTTGTAGAACACTTCTTCGAAAAAGTAATTTCTTCACCATTTAGTTGCGTGCCGCCTGCAAGAACTTATTAACGCGATAAAAGTAACATTTCACTGAAAATCAGTTCATGCGGAAGAAACCGAAGCTTAAATACATACGATTCGACTAACATTCTTTGGAACCGGAGACGTGCGGATGTAAAATTAAATAATAACGGCGGTGATGGCTTGAACCATTAAGTAAAATCTGAAAGTCCTTTTGCACGTGCATTAGTCGGTTGAATAATTCGCTTAGTTGTTATGTGGTGAGGTCGTTGAAGCGCACCTCTGGCTGCGTCAGGCGGCTTCGAGCGCGGGCAGCTGCATTGCAGCTGGCGTGTGCTTTTGCTCGTTTTACTGCACCGACAGACTCCTGTGTACTGGATATGTATCAGTATATGTGCGAACCTACATCAACTACACACATTACATGACCGATCAGATTTTGTAAAGCTCTAACCTTCAAATATTCGTAACACCAAAACATGAACTAAGACTTTTTATTTCTGATCTTGTTATGCCTAGATTAGCTTGCGTGATAACATAATACCCCAACGTTTTATGTAATTCTGCTATCTCGACAGCCTTACGACGTATTTGACTCAATAACTCAACAAAAATGGTTTTGATAACTATCCATTGTATGGTCGTAGATGATTCTTGTAGCGCCCAATTTAGATTGTCAGATTTTTTAGTATGGTAAACTGTTTTCGTCATAAAACGTACAGTTCTAGACATGGTTTGGTTGGCATACTTCTTATGTAACAGGAATATAGGTCAGTGCGTGTCGGGACTCTACCCATTTACTTTGAGTTTAAAAAGAATATACTAAACCATTAAAATACGTGATATACAAAACATAATATACATAGGTATAATCGGTGTCTGTTTTCGTGGAACGTTTTCAAGTAAAGCAAAGTAATCCATAATACTTAAAAAAATTGCATTACAATTACTTAAATTAAGTTGCGTAAATTATTCCAAATAATGTTAGTCTATTACTAGGTAAGGGGTTGAAATGAAAACTTGGTGCAATTACAAAAAAGCCCATGAATGGGATGTAAAATTACATTCGTTGAAGGAGTATTTTACTCTGAAATAATCTTCATGTTTCACGTTGCCGGTGTAGAGATTCGCCGTTTGCGAGGTAATGTTAGACACGGCTAGGGATGGCTCTCATAGTTGTCTATACGTATACGTAGCTTTAGATAGCCCAAGAGCAGAGGTCGGGCGACCTCCCGTCGTTGTACCCCGCAGGTTTAGGGCGCGGCAGGGGGCTGCTTTGCAGATTCTCCTTGTACTTGCGCCTACCTATCATAGACCTAACGTTTCGTCCTTGAGAAGCCGCCATCGGAACCTAAACCTTAAAGCCCGCTATGATATACAAAATACATTTTGGTTTCAACCTAAATTTTGTTTTACAAGATTTCGTATAACGGGATTCAATTTGCGTTCCTAAATCAAAATTGGTTTCCTTCAATCTCTTTGCATACCCGTTACAATCATGAATTTCAGATATAATTTTGTTTACATGTCTTTCTTTAGACACAGTTTGATTTATACAGTACCCTAAGGAAATAGTCACGTCGGTAGCGAATAATAGATTCGGAAATTTGTCTGCGAATCAGGCACGTCTGTTACGTTCATTGTTTTGACGCTACTTACGTAATCAACAGACGTATACGTATATTACTGCAACCAAAAGACAATTATATTGTTGATCTGTACGCATTTGGAGCATACAATAACAATAAAACGTACCTACAACACCAGTCCTTCTAAATATTGTGGTCTGCTTGCCACCGCAGTCGCCGCCACTTCCAGATAACGTTATCAGTGATAGCCTTGCCGAGGATTCTGTGAAGCTACAAGCCTAACGTGCATGCACGTATGTACATACATTGCACGTACTTACCTATCGTTCACTCGAACGGGACTGTAGGTATGCTTCCACAACCACACTATAACAATGATTATAGATTCGTCGAACTTCTACAGAGTTTAATTACGGAACTGCTAAATAAATTGGCTCAGAGAACTATCTCGAAATCTAAAGAAACTTGTTACATTCTTTTTAGCGTTTTATCGAATAAACTAAACAGAAAATATAACTGAATCTTTGTTATTTACATCAAAACCCGTATACCCAAGCTAACTGGTCTAAAGGAAATTAATACGTTGTGGCTTTTTGGTCGATGAGTCTGCCCTTGTGATCACAAATCCTCGGCTGTTGTACGGATTCTTAGTACTACATATATGTTTGACTCTCATCTCTGGATAAAATAAAAATGTATACCTACTGACCGTAACTAATGCCGTGTTTATTACTCTCCGTTATTACTTTTTAATTATGGTACATATTGATGGAATTGTTGTTGATACATTTTGTTTAAGTCTTTGTTTTCGCATTTTCTTTGTAGAAGACATCGTATTTCTGTGTAGTGGCGTGTAATAAAGCAGGGTTTAGGAGGATGCGTTCATTTTCAACGCGTCCCCTCTGGAGTCGTGTCCGCGATGTCACTGAAACGAAAAGAGGTCGGTCGTGTGCGCGCCAGCCATCGAGCATCCAGCCAACAATGAAGGCGCGCGGCGCGCTGTGCCAGTGCTATATCGAACACACTACACACGTAATAATCGCAGATAGGCAGCGCTGTTGTAGGCGGCATCGTACCGCACATAGCACGAAGTATATGCGTGCTCGCTGCGGCTGACTCCATTCCATATCGTCGACTCGTCGTGTTGTCGACTTGGTGCCGCCGGACGGGCGTCGCACTCGCCTCACAGTGACCTCACTGCGCAAGCGCCGACTACACCACCTAAATATGACCTAAGCGCGAACACATTGTTTCTTTTGTTTATACAAAATCAAACTTATTTGATTTGATTATTTACTGCTTTTGTAAGTGCTCTATTGAATCTCGGTTAACGATTACTTGTAAATAATCACCCTCGCTAAGTACCTATCATGGTGCTAATGAATCTAAAGTTAACAATAAAGAAATCATATCAGCATAGACCGTGACTGATATGAGCGTGAAGATAGATGCGTCATTAAAGTTAATTTAAGTGCTTACTAATGGCAATGTTGCACCGATTAAACTTAATATTATAATAAACATTTTAAAGTACAATACTTATAATAAACGTATGGTTCAAATTGATATGATGATATTCGTGACTCGGTGTCACAGTGGGCAGCGGCTGTCACCATCGTTAACAATCGTGCCGTCACCTAATTGACTCTGCTCTATACCTTAATTAGTACTCGTCTGCGATCGCGTCGAGTAGTTATAGCAACTGAAACACGAAGTGCCAGTAGTACCTAGTTCTTATGTCGAGTGTGCGAGGCCACGCACCACCTGACACGAGAGCAGCTGGCAGCCGGCTGCCTGCTTGCGCTTGCGCACAACAAAACTCGTTTCGAAGCAGACGCCTCAATATGGCGGACCACCGACGGCCACCGTGTCGCATTATGATTACCAACACAGATTTCAATGCGTCTAATTTTGTACCTAATGTAAATGATCATTTCGTATATGTACCTACATACATACTGCATTATATTATGCAGACGAGTTGAAAACAATATTAACAATATTCTTCAGTTCCGAGCGACCGTTTCTGGGAAGTGTCCGCGTGAGTTGGATGGCTTTGTTGTCGGGTCGTATTGTTGGCTGTCCTTTTGCCGTGCCCGTGATCGTATTTTTCCGTCGCCGTCTTGTTGCGCAGACAACGTGCGGTGTAGCTGTTTACACGAACACCAAGTAGGTATATAGGTTTAGACATTTAGATAGGTAGGCGCGTAGGCAGCGACGGTCGTGCAGCCCGCGGCGGCTGCGTCGTCGCACGACCCTGATAATTTGCTGCGCTTATGTTACTTCAACGGCTTCTTGCGACACGTTGCGACCGCTTTCCTACGTTTCTACTCACTACACCATGCTCTCGATGTGTACTTATACGTGGTAACCGACTGAACGTATTACGCTCTCTCGTCGACCAACTCGACAACTGCAAAAATCGTAACTCGTCCTATAAATAGTACAGATAGCTGTACCACGTGTATACGCGATTGTTGTTATCAATTAATTATGTAACATTGTATTTGCCTTACGATGAATCTACATCTGCAGAGTTACCCTATCGTTGCGATATTAACATTGTTTTTATGGATGTATTGAATACGTAATCAGATCTCAATATATAATGTCATATTTACGAATATACTAGGTACTTGTTTTCACTTATGATCGCATGTACTACTTATTACAAATCATCAATATACAATTATTATTTAGTATGTTGTTTAATGTTTTCTGTATTTAGTAAATTCGGGATAAGCGCGTGTAATGTAAAACGAAACCTCATAAGGCGCAGGGCCTGACTAAAGACATTTGCGTCATTTAGGTGTTTCACAACATGTGGCCTGGACTGTTAGAATGTTGGATATTTATTGACTAAGATGCGCATTACATTCGCTTCAGCATTTCGATACAAGAAATGAGTGTAAATGTGAACCGCAGTGGTGGAAGCAAACAGTCTTGCCACTCTATACCTACGCAATGAATAATGGTACGATCTAGAGTGTAAAATGCTTTTATATTGGGTGTTTGCTATTGAACAGTAGCTATTGATTCATAATGAGTAAATCGCTAAGTAACACAAACAAGTCGCCGTGACTGTACATGCACGAGGCGGTCGACATCGATGATCGCGCCGTCCGTGACACCTAAACGAGCGAGCAGCACCTCTGCTATCTGGTGGCTTGATAAGGCGCATTTATCAGCGGGCCTCAGCGCGGGAGGACCGACATGAGAGCGGCTGCGGTCGGCTGTTGGTGGCGTATGGCGGACAGAGGCAGGCAGGGCAGAGTCGCCGCCGCACATGTTGCGGAACGTGCAGCGGCGGGGCGCGGGGCGGGACCGCCAGGGACGGCGTCGGCACACCGGCACGCCGCACGCACACACCCGCAGCGCCCACACGACGCCCGCGCCCGAGGAGCGTCACTACGCCTTATCGCAGCCATCTTTAAACGAGCACAGTGCACGCCACCCGCCACTCGGTACGAATTCCATTCGAGAACGCTGTTGTTACGATGGCCGTCGACGACCGACCGCACCAATCCTTTCATTATATGCGACGCGAGCGCTGTGCACCGCGCACCAGTGTTTCAAGGTCGTGTTAATTACCAGTCGGACCGGTGACAGTCATGCTCGTTAGCGAGACTCATCGCATTACTATCTATCTTCACATAAACAAGTCGGTTATCGCTTTTAGCGTTTGAATGACTGCAAGGCGTCGGCTGTTAAGCGCTCGTGGACGACGCGACGCCGGCAACGAGACACCTATGACAATTCGTATTGCATCACGTTGTATTAACATACGGCGACATCGCTCCACATTCACTTCACCTACAATGTCGCACCCTATAAAGTTTACCCTATTTAGGATCGTCTACGGTTTATACATCTCCACACTAGGGTGTTCTTGCGGCGACCATCTGTATTGATCTCGGGAGGGTGGTGTGGGTCGGCATCCCGTCGCCTACGTCTCTGTAGAGGCGGCGGCTCTGGCAAAGCTTCCGTAAAATCCAGGCTAGAGGCTGTCGGGTGGGTGATAAAGGAAAACTGCCTACGTAGCCGGCCCCTGGCGGGTGTTCGCTCGGCGTGGCGTGTTGTCGCGCACCTATATATAGCACGTGTTGAACGAGCCGGTGCGACCGCGCCCGCCACCGCCGCCGTCGCCGCACTGCTCCAACGACGACGTCCGACGAAAGGTCAATTGGCGCGCAAATTATTTGCGTCGCAAAATCCGCAGCGTCGCTGCACCATCCCGACGCTATAAAATAACATAATTTAAAGCTATCTCCTGTCCTGCAGTTTTATGGAGGACGGCCGTACGTCGCCGCATAATTATGGGTCGCTCAGTGATCACTTATTTACCACTCGCGCTCTTTAAGGCAAGAACGCGGCACGCATTCTTATCGAACCTTATAATAGGTGTTGTAGCTAGGTACTTAAGTATGTATGTATATCTACATCCTCACACGTAGCACTGGGCTACAAATATATCTAGATACGACGATTGATTACACGCTGTCGGCGCACTGGTCAACAGATTTACAGATGCGTCGTGGTAATATCACAACACGATCATAGCGTGCATTGTTGTGCTTCACACATGTAGTTTGTTGACAATAACGATGTACAAAAAAGTGATTATAATATCATTAATTCATTATACAGAGACGTAACCCCTTAACAACGCACGTCTTCAACAACTGAGGTCATGTTTCAGTAGGGAGAGTATTCTTTCGATCTAGTTACTGAGGACAAAAACGGGTTTGAATTCAAGAAGTGGTCAGTGGAGGCCGCGCCAAGGTGAGCGCTTCGCAGCACCAAGGTACTCGCGACGTGGTTAGTCACGCTTGGAATGAACGACTCAGCTCACTTCAACTCCTACAAGAACGTTGCAAACAAGTGACGCCACAGGCCGATACTCCGACACATAACTATATCTATAGCTACGTACGTCGTACACTACAGTCGGCACGTGTACATAGGCACATTACACTTGTGTACGAATCATCTTTGTGGTTACGGACTAATTCAGAGCGGTGCGGCGCAGCGTTGCTCTTCAATTTGTCGAAAAAGTAAATTGCTAATGGCTAAGTACCCATACCACATACATCCCAAAATATGTTTCTCTGCGTTGTTTTACACATTGAAGAACAATAACACAGTATAGTATAACTAGATAGAGATTGTATAAGTACAGCGAGATAAACTAATTCCCATCTAATTACCATTCTTATAGCAACTAAAGTTGACAGATTGCTCCACTTACTAAGCATTCAAGTAATTTTATCACTCACACACGTATCATGACAAATCTTTACTCTTGTCTCTATGACGCGTTTTTATTAAAACAACGACTTGGGGACCTGCTGGTACCACGGCGGCAGTACAGCTTAATGAAACAACGGCCACAAAGCACCCGGACTCTTTACAACTATCTGCAGAACATGTAATTTTTGGCCCCTGCGGGTACCGAACCCACAAAACATGCGCGTATCGCTTTTAGAAATAATTGTAGAGATCGATATCTATTGTATATGAAATGTGTTACTTATAACCTGATCAGTGTTAGGTTATCTGTCAAATACATCATAAATAATATAATTAAAAATAGATTAATAAAACAAATAAAATATTGCCACTTTATAACCTCACTAAGATATATGTCAAATCATTCACTTGGTTTAATACTCAAAGATCACTCATATTAGTTCTGTACCATTTAACGTCCAAGTGTGTCCAGTCACATCGATCAACATAATTCGTGCTTAGCGATGGATATTGAATCGTTTATAGTGGTCACTTGTAATTGTAAAATATATTTGGACTTTACAACATTATTGTATACCTACAAACATTATAGATTAAAGTTAGTTAACAAACTGTAAGTTGCGATTCCTATGGCAAGCATTCAACTTGTAACTTATTTAAAAACTATAAAATAAGTAATTACTGCTAGACTCGTGACTAAGTAGGTATATGACCCTCGACATATGGATTTATTTTCTTGGAAAGATAATTTGCTAGTTTTTATTACATATGGCTATGATCACTCCAGCTGAACCCTAATGCTTATGTTAGATGTGAGTTTTCGTCGTTATTACGGATACGATTCGAACGGACGACCTACCATCGATCATCGTTGGCGCGGTGCTTTATCCTTTGGACTATCACTCAATCTAATTTCAATAAATACTTACCTACATTATTAAAAGTCAGGTAATTATTTATTTTTAATATTGTCCAAGTGCCAAGAAGCTATTACAAACTTATCAATCACAGAAAGTGTGTCGTACCGGTACAAGATGCGATTCTACATAACGATTATGTTAAATTATTCTTAATCGTATTAACACCGCTGCTATTAGGTAATAAAGTTTGCGTTTAACAGTAATTTTACGTTTCTATCCTCAAAGTTAAACTATAGAATTCTGCTCTATGTAGAGATCAGTTTGTATCAAACGTGTAATCTTTATTCGCTACATTAGGACATGATTTGTAACCTAAAAAAATATTTCATAATGAGTCTAACAACAAATATTTGTTTACAAACAACAACAAACTTTTCTATTTTTACTACAAGCAATAAAAGTTTAGATTACAAATTTCACGAATAGAATGACTCAATATTTATAATAGGTGTTAGATGAGAAAAAATACGGTAGGTGCACGACCATCAAATGAAAGCAAAAGCGTCCTCGATAACACCAAATGACTTGTCTCTGGAATCGAACGAGACCGAGACGAGAGTGAAAGGAATGAGATGTTATTAACATAACGATTATAATATTATACGTTTACGACTCGGAGCTATTTCCACGTTAAATTGTATTTAATAATATTATTTACAATATTATCGCAACGTTCGGGTAACATAGCCAAGTTTACACTTGAAAAGTGTACTGCATACATAATAGAAAAGTTATGTGGGTGCGTTTATATTCTTTTTGATGTAGGTACCTGTGTCAGGTACTCAAGGGTACTTGCGCAGTTTTATATGTATACGTGTGTGGCAGGAACTTGAACACACTTTTAAACGAATTAACAGTGAGTTCACAGAGCCATTACGCGTTATATTTATCTACCTATTTGAATGGTTCTAATTCGTGTAGCAGGGTAATTAGTGAAGTGTTGCGCTGGTTATATTGCTGCGAGAACCGCGAGCCAGTCTAATCCGTTAATGCGTATTATTCGTATGAAACGTTGCAAACGGTATTCAGCATGCTACTTAACGAACGGGTGCTATTTTTATGTTCATTGTGACAAATAATAAACAGTCGGGCGTCACCCGGGCGCGCGGCGCGGCGGCGGTGCGGCGGCGGCGTGCGTGCGAACGTTGCGTGCGTGCCTACATCGCATAGGTAGGTAGACGTCGACGCCCGTGGTAGACTCGACATCCCTGCATCCCCGGACTGCGCCGGCTGTGCCGCTCTATAAATACACAGCAGGTGTGGTGAGCGCGCGGGGTGCGGGGCGCGCGGGCCGAGGGGCATCCGCCTCTGCAGCGCTCCAAACCGCTCGCAGCGGCCATCGGACCTTAGCGACGCCATATCGATTGCGAGGGCTCCCCCTGCGGCGCGCCGCCGCCTCCATTGTGCTCGGGCTGGGATGCCTTCTCCGGCCGCTTCCTGCCGCGGCCTGTCGCCTGTCTGTGGCGAAGCCCGCGCCTGCCCGGCCTCCAGGACGCGTCCGGCAGCTGCCGACGACTTGCATAACTGCCACGCGAACCGCTTTTGATAACACGTTCCCACACATTCGTATGTTGATTGCGTTAACCACCGTTCAGTTGGGCGAGTTGTCGACCACGTTTTCGCCACACTAAATCTTAAAGTTAACGGCCGTGGTATAGCCGCTTATAAATAGATCACAATACAATGTTAACACGTTTGTCCATGAATGTTTGTTACCATGCATAAATATGGATGCTGAGAATATCTCTACATGGCCAATTTGGTGCTATGGTCTTATAAGACACTGTATGTGATTAGTCGGTCTTTAAATAGATATAATATGATACGCCCTTGTTAACTTCACTGACGTTTGCGACTATCAAGCCTAATAACAGACAACAGACTATACTGACAACGTGCGAAATAAATATATCATAGTAATAAGTTGAGTATTTTTAGCTTATACAAGCCCGGTATTAATTTGACAAAGTTAACACAACTTTTTATGACGGTTAATCATATTCTATTTAAATTACGAACAACATTCAATTGCATCTCAATAATAAGTACTCTATCATTAGCGCGACAAATTAACAAAAAGATGTTTATCAAATCACTGTTTATTTAATCATATAATTATTATTGAATTATAGATTAGGACAGACTACAGAGACTCTACCAACGCAACTTTGACAAACGGAGAACTAAATTATCAGCGTATCATGCCAATTTTATCCAGCTGTTATCATGCACAATAGCAGTTCTATACGTCATGTTCAATGCCACCTGATGCATCTGAATTATTATTCTAAGCGAGCACTTTTTCCTTAAATGTTTGAGACCTTATGATGAATCTCAAAGATAAACAATAAATCATGCTCGGATCATGGCTCATTTCTCATACAAATACACTACATTATAAATACATCATTGAACTGATACTCGTGGGCACGACAGACAGTAATAAATTTTGACAAAAATTTATGCGATTTTCAACTTTACAACTTTGTGTGAAGACCTAGTATCGATAAACACACGCTGTCAAATGTTACAGCTGTTGGTATGCCGACGTACGTATAGCTTCATAGACACATTTTATAAAATCTGTATCGTTATATTTTTAACTTTATCTCACGTGTATAAAGTTGATAATGGTGTTTCAATAATGTTGTCATGATTTTATCCTACTTCGGTAAGTTGAAGGAAGGGTTTTGAGTATGTAGGGTGTTTTGGCGGTTGATAAAGCCGGCTCTACCAGCTCTCTGTCTGACCGATGACAGTGTAGTCATTTGAATAAGAAGGAAAATACATTAAAACTGTACCTATTCTTTATTACGCTTGCTCTCTTTCCAAACATTGACTTCACAATCTAGTACTTGTGCGATTCTATCCGCTATTTGAATCTGGCTGGCTACTCTATGCCTTGTATATTTGAACGCTCGCTAAACTAAACTCTACCTAACTCACAAGCAGCCAACACTAGAATAGATCTCTATGTTATCACACACACAATTCCTTAACGCGAAAACATTTGACAACAAATACTTTTGCAAAATATTATACTCCAGTCTAAAGTTAAACTTAATTTGAAGTTATATTTCTTTTGAAAAAGACATCAACGCTTGTAGTTATTAATAAATTCTTTGTATCTACACATAACGTGTTTCTATTAACAGCTTTATTTACTAATACTTTTAGATTATCATGTTGTTTATAAGCATCACTTATATCATGCATTTACTGACGACATAAGTAGGTACATATGTATATATGTTATAGGTACAACCAAGATCTATTTCATCATTATAGTAAACAATAGACAGACATAACCCCTATTTCACGATCTCGTAGTGCTCAGTAGGTATATAAATTACGTAGTCTGCATCGTGCCCTACATGAAAAAAATATTGTCGACAACATCTAAGAGTGCGGTGTCATTAGACCGTTGCCGAGTGGAGGTCGCTCGCCGCACCGGCTCCCCTTGCCGTCCGCCGTCGAGGATGAAAAACATAGGAACATGACAACGGAGGGAGCCTCCGCCGCCCGGCCCGCGCCCACGCGCCCTCGGGCCCGGCCGCCAGCCGCCACGCCGCCGCTTGTCGGCTGCTTGCCTGAGTGCCGGCCGAGGCCGCCTCGCGCGTCGCGCCTCATTCAGCCGGCGACGCTCTCGCGCACCGCACACGTGTCCGCTGCACCGCGCCGCGCGGCACTGTGCACCCCCCGCGCACCGCCCGCACCCCGCGCCTCGCCTCCCCCGACGTTTAACCGACAACGAACATTGTTCTGTTGCAGCGGAGTATGCTACAGCAGATGTCCTCGCCGCCGAGCGCACAAGTCGGCGAGGTCGCGACTGTCTTCGGCCGCTATCTCGAAGGCCGCGTCTGCGGCGACGTGTCTTCGGAGGCCTCCTCGGATGCCGCGGAAGAATCCGAGTTACCACAGTGCAAGATAAAAAGGAACTATAACTGCACTAAGTGCACGTTCTATACACAGAACCCGCGCGCTTATCTCGTCCACACGCGCGACGCTCACTTTGTTAAACTTAAGATTTTCGACTGCCCACATTGTGTTTACGCATCAAAACATCATCAGAAACTTATACGACATATAAAAATGGTTCACGAAGACTCAGAAACACAGTCGCGGAGTTCGAAGTCGGCACCATCGGTTAAGTTGGAAGCCGACTTAACAACCACTGCACATGAAGCTATGGATCAACCTATGCGAATAGAAGATTTACTCGAAGAGGTTGAGGACTGTGAGGATATGATGATGGAAGTCGAGGAAGGCCCTGACTACTCCATGGAGCACGGCGACGACATCGACGTCGTCGGCGACCCAACTAATGAACAAGCAGCGCCCTCAAACTTAACAAAAACAAAGAGTAAAGTTAAATTTTTTACGTGTGATAAGTGCACTTATGTCACCCACATAAGAGCTAGATTCACAAAACACGTCAAGTACCATTCGATGCCTATGATAAAGTGTACCATGTGTGATTTCCGGACCCCGTATAAGTGGAACTTGGACCGTCACATGAAGAACCACGGCGGCAGTGGAAGTTTTCATTGTTTCATGTGCAACTTCACTGCGGACATCAAGCAGAGTTTGACGGTGCACGAAATGAATCATCACACACCGCCAGTGGGCCAATCGCTGGCGAGTCGTCGTCGCAACCGGGTGGGCGCCAGCGACACGGTTATCGCCGACTGCGACGCAGCGACCGCGTCGCTCCCCAAGGAGGAAGAAGGGAGCGGCGACTCGCGGTCCTCACACTCGGTCTCGGTGAGTCGCCGTCGTGTATGTATACGTGTTGCGTGGCGAGGGGCCGCGCCCGCTCGCCAGCCGCCAGCCGCCAGTCGCCGGTAGCGCCCGCTGACGTCATTCACTTGTCACTGTTATCACGAGCGACTCCGTCGCACATGCATTGCACATAACATCCTATCGCTTCTCGCAACCTTATACCTACTCATCTTGTTTACTTTACTGCACGCATGTTTCACTCTGCTTATACTTGTTTCCTTCGCATGGTTAAGTAGTCCCTACTCATGCTAAACACCCACAGGTACCTTTGAATTAAAATAATATGCCTAGGCGAAAACTTTGTACCTACTTATGCAGAGCACCATAGAAAATATCGATAAAACTCAATAGAAAATTGTCCGACTTTGACATTGAACCTGATTACGTAATTAATACTTAGAAAACTTCAATACGTCTCTTATTAACTGTTCAACCAAAAGCTGTACTTTCATATATAGTAATAAAAGCATTATACACGTGCTAATTAGAAAAGTAAACAAAACAATTAAAAAACAAACGTTGCGGCTATTATTAAATTTTGTCAAAATATCCAAATGAATTATAACCAAAGCTTGAACTAACGATAATTTGTGTAATTACCATAAAGACTTTACACTGATATCTGTAAAAGATCGTATAAACCGCAATAACAGTTTATTGGCAAGTAGTCTGTAAGCGCGTACAGTTAACGACTGCAATATAAGTTACTTTACCGTCGCGCATCTAACTCTACATAAAGTAATCTCTTTCTTCTTTTACAAGTGCTACGGTGATGTTATTATCAATGTTAATTATTAATGTAAGAAGCTTTACAAGTATTAATAATAGTAATTAATCTATTTAAAAATGTAGTTGGTATATACGTTTAGCATACAAGATATTTTATAATCTTTACTTTTTTACTTAAACATTGTTGATGTTTTAAATTACCTATATTTTTCAAACGATTTTGCAAACACTGCTCTTTCATTGAAAATGAAAGTAGTAAGTACAAAAATTAAATAGGTTACATCATTTAGCACCTTAAAGCACCACTATTATTCTTGTAAAACGTTTATTGATAAAATTAAACTTTGTATAAGTACTGATTGCTTTTCGTTTAAGTGCAGCCGTGTAAAGTAAACGCGTAATGTAGGTATACGAGGTACAGGCGAGTGCAAAGATCGTTTAACATAACTACCTATTATTGTACCAAAATGGGTCTGTTTCCTCGCGTATGCACTGCTCTGGTCGTACATTATTTATTTTAACTATAACTTCTCCATATGGAGTAGTTATCTCCATCAATATTGATATCTAATGAAAACTAAATGTTTTCAATCTCTCAAATCTACATTTAAGTGTATTATGTATATAATTATGTATTCGTAATTCAACATTATGCACCTAATTGTTGTGTTGCTTTAAATGTTTGTACTTTCCTTTATTATGTAAACATAGTACCATGAAATGATTCGAATACAAAATTATTTGATCATTATTTTATTCTTCTTAATGTTACGATTATAAACTTGGTGTTCATTCTTAATGCGTGTTATGGTCAAATTTCTATAATAATAAAAAAATCCATGTTACCGAGTAACAACAGTACGAGTTAGTGAAATAGTAAGATGATTAAAAAAATAATTTAAGTAGACGTATACGTATTAGTCATGATACAATTAAGTACTATTTCACTTGTAAGGTATAATATTTGATATTAAGTTAATGAAATTAATACAAAATCTATTAATTGTAAAATTAAATACGTATTTAATAACTAACTTCTATAAAATAGTAAAGCTCAACGGAAATCAACTTTTAAATTAATATCTTGGATAGTGTGGTGGTTTAAATGGTCGCTTCACGACTACCAATGCGCCGAGTTTTGTAGGTTCAATCCCTACACGGGACAAATAATTGTGTAATCCACAGATTGTTGTTCCGAGGCTGGGTGCTTTGTGTCTGTTGTATGAAAGTTTGAAAAGCCCCCGTGACACGAGAACTTTTTTTATATAATTATGTGATTGTAATCAATTGTACTGTTTCTATTACAGGACATGGGGCTACAATACGCAGAAAGAGAACTTGTCAGTTGCAAAAGCGACTCAAATGATGGGATGCCTTCTGATGGTATTAACAAAAAAGACAGTCTAGGCTCACCTAACCACAGCTCAGATGAATCAAAACAAAAACAATGTAGGAAAATACCAAGACCAATACCACAACTCATACCGTTGAATTCCTCCACCCCCAACCAAAAACAAACAGCCAGTGGTGAACCGCCACAGAAAAAGTTTAAGGAATCTTCACCAGTAGATTTAACCGATTCCAATTCAGGAAGCAGAATAGAGCATTTAGCCGGCGATATCACATTAATTCCTGTTAACAGCAATCCCTCTGCAAAAGAACCCGGTCGTAAGAAAAATGAATCATTTTTTGACAGATTAAAAGAAAGATTATTAACTGAAACTGGAGAAGAAGGATCACTTATATGTAAAAATTGCGGATTTGAAAGTAAATGTTTATCAGAACATTCTGTGCATGAGAAAAACTGCACGCCTCAATCCAACCGAATCACTACAAATACGTCGCATTCAAGTTTGAGTTCGACTCGATGCCAGAATTGCAGACATAGATGTAAATCAAGTGCAGACTTATACATTCACATGCAAACTTGCGGTAAGAGCGAAAAGGCTGACGACAATAGCGCAGAAACTAAAAATGATGACAGTAACGACACATCCATTCCAAGTCAAGAAAAAGAGAGTGAGCGGCATCCCATGGAAAACGTTGTTTTCGTGTGGAACAACATAAACCAAGATACTAACAAATTCGATATACCACTAGACATCAACATAAACGATGACTCCACTCTACCAGAAACAAATAGAAACTTCGATATCGAGATTGTTGATGAGAATGAAACTATGAATCTATCACCAAGTCAAGCAATCGGAAGAAAAGTATTTAAATGTCCACATTGTCCATTTTTCTCAACAACCGCATCCAGATTTCATGTTCATATAGTTGGTCACTTAAATAAGAAGCCGTTTGAATGTTCCCTTTGCAAATATAAATCGAATTGGAGGTGGGATATCACCAAACACATTAAACTGAAATCCGCTAGAGATCCAGAACATAATGAAGCTAAGGTACTAATGACTGATGAGACAGGAAGAAGAAATTATAGCAAGTATAACAAATTCTTGGCTATGCCAGTATTGAATGAGTACGGAGAAAACGAATTTCACTATCTGGATTCTAGCACAGTTGAGGGGACAATGGAACTAGATGATTCTTTTCATGACATGTCAGATGTTATGAATACGCAATATGAAATGCAACCACTCAATCTACAGACTCAACACAGTGATGATAAGTACGACATGCTTGACAGCAGAGGTTTGCATCTAAATGATATGAAGAAACCTAAGAAAACGCTATGGAAATGTAAAAAATGCAATTACAAGTAAGTTATGAATTATTTTGTTTAATGTTTGTCAGCATTAATCAGACTGCACAAATGGTGCCGTGTTGAATAGATCAAAGTATAATAATATCAGCCCTGTATTAAATTGTCCCACTGCTGGACACGGGCCTTTTCTCAGTGCGATGAGTTAGTATATCAAAGTATATTAGAATTAAAAATAAACTATATAGAATAGATTAAAACATTATTTAGACACCTCCAATATATTATTTAGACATGTAAATCAACGTCGATAACATTGCAATAGTCAATGTACCATCCAGTGATTTATATTCTCGCACGAAGCAAATCTACAGAAATCTTTTTAAGTTGATATAGCAGCCTTTTTATTTGATAAGTTTTATATTATACTATAATTATAATTTATGATTTCAGAGATCCATCAAAAGAAGCTCTCCTGGAACACGTTCGTGAACACTCAAAGGATGGTGTCCATGAAGAACCGCACAAGCCTGCTGTTGCAAAGAAGTCAGAAAACGCTCCTGACCCAGCAGATTTGGCATACCGTTGTGGTCACTGCCATCAATTATCTAATTGGAAACATGTGATCCAGGTAGGTTCATCATATACCTACTTATAGAAAATTCACATCCTGTAAATTTAAAAAAATAATCTATATTTTTCTTCGGAAGCCCTAAAGGTTCACCTAAATTTATACGATAGAATGCAATAAAGCTAGATGACGTAAAATAAATTTGAAATTTTCTTTTCATTTCAGCGACACTGCCGTTTGAAACATGATGGAATAATAAAAGTGATAACAACAGTGAAACCCAAACCTGACCCGGTGAACATAAACGATATCAACGACATGTGTAACAAATGTCCATTCAGAACAAGTGACAAGAAACTGCTCATCGCTCACTTGCAGCAACATCAACCTTCACCACAATCTATATTCAAATGCTACTTCTGTCCATTCTTCGTGAAAGATGAACAGGAGTTAGCCCAACATCTCCTCGTTCACGGCATAACCGAACCCGAAGATTATATTTCTAAAGCAATGGGTGGTAAATCCCCATTACGAGAGCAGCAAGCGATTACATCTATATGTACAACCAAACGTCATAGATGCACCGAATGCCCGTACGAAACAAATAGTAAGTCACAATTTATGTACCACGAGCAATTTCACCGCACGCCGGCGGACACGCCATACAAATGTCCAGAATGCAACTATAGTGTTTCTAAGAGACATCTCCTGCACCAACATTTAAGAGTTCATGGTATAATCACGAAAAGACTAGACGCGGAATACGGAATAGAACAACCATCAACATCATCTCAGAACAAAATCGACATTAAAACCGAATCTCAAACACACTTCTTGGAGGAGATACCTTTTGTTTGGGTCTCTGCAAAAAACGAGTTCCATAAAATGTATAAATGTAGATATTGTTCATATGTTAACTCTCAAAAATGTAAAATTCCAAATCACGAGAAAATTCATTGTATCTTTTTTGAAAATAATGAAACTACAATTTACAAGTGTCTTGAATGTAAATTCACATGTGATAATGCTGGCAGACTTGCTGAGCATTCTAAAACACACGGTGAAATATATGGTCGTATTTACTGCCCCGTTGAAGACGACGTTCCAGATGAGGAGCAAATATCTAAACTAAGGAAAGTTATAGAAATGGATAAGTCTACTAATGCAGAAAATATATCTAAAGAAGAAGGTTCAGTTAACGAAAGCAGAGAGATAAAGCTCCTTTATTTTTGTCATAAGTGTCCAGCAAGATTTCTCGAAGATAATGAATTACAGAGTCACGACAAATTCCATGATTTAACATTTTCGAATAAATGTAAAAGTTGTGAGTTTTCGGTCCCGGAAGAAAATGAATTAGCGGCACATGCAATGGTTCATACGGATGAATATCACACAAAAACTAAAATGCTTAAATTTATACATAACTCACATCCATCTCATAGAGAACCTAGATTGGAACTCGCACATTGCGCAACTAGTTCTGAAATCACTTGGATAGTTGGAGAACCAAGTATAATCGAGAACGTTGAGAGTCGTATGAAAAAGTCAATTGAATCGAAACACGTGCCAAAGCAATATTATTGTAGATTGTGCCCAGCGAAGTTTTTCAAAAGTTCAGCACTTAGTTATCACATGGGATTGCATGGAGGAGAAGGAGAACATAAATGCAAGAAATGTAATTATGCCGTAAAGAACGTAGGGAACTTGGCTAAACATGAATTATTACATGAAAATGATAACAAATCAACAAATTGTGATTATGAGTCTGGAGAAGATATGGACTATAAAAATATTCCACTATCAGGTACAGACTTGTTCCAGAGAAAGACTGAGGCACAGAAAAGAGTATTAACTGATAAAGATAAATTAGTTAAGCCAAATGATCATTTTCCGCCTGTTTTACAAGCTGATCCACAATTCGGATATTTAATGCACGGTAATCCTGAATTTATATATCCTACTTATTTAAAAAATGGACGCCAGAAAGAAAAACGTTATAAATGCCACAAGTGCCCTTCAGCGTTTGAGAAAAGAGAACAATATAAAATCCATTTATCGTTACATGGTTCGAAACAAAGATATAAGTGTGAATTATGTGATTATTCTGTTAAATATTATGCTAATTACGTCCAACATATGAGGAAACATCAAATGAATGATGAAGCACAAGCAGAAAGAAAGAAAGGTAACAACGGTTTTATACTATCAGAAAACCCAGAGGACGTGAAACATGAAGATAGTACAGATAACATTAAACTAGCAATCAAGACAATGCCAAGAGGACCCCCGAAAAGCGATTTCCAGCAATTCTCAATCAGTGATCAGCAAACCCTTCGCCTGCTACAACGAAGGCGCTCGATAAACAACTGTGGGAAGGACATGGGCACGTCTGAAACTTCGCCGACGAAAGAGCGCAAAGTGCATATGTGTGTATTGTGTCCTTATACAAATCAACGTCAGGATTCCTTGATTAACCACTACAGGAGACATGGCAACACTGATGTAATTAATGGCGGTAATCACAAATGTACTCATTGCGATCTAGTAGTTGTACAGTCACATTTCCTTCGGGAACATTTGAAAACACACTTTAATTATCATAAGACTCTTACACCCGATTGTTTCGTTGCGAATGAAGACGTTAGCTTTACTGTAACTAAGTTGGAAGATGAAAGTAGTGAGCCTGTTGATCTCAAATTAGACATGCAAAACAAGGGTTTCGTATGTAACGACAGCAAAATATTTGTTAAAATTAAGACAGGAGAACTGTTGGTAGAGTGAATATGTTTACGGTAATGATAGTTATAGATAATTTAGAATAGTTATGTTTATAACGAACTGTTTATGAGAATAGTTTTAGTATAAGCCAAATGAAAAATGTTGATGTTCACCAAAGCATAGCTTGCCATATTAGATTATATGTAGCAATTCTGGCCATTTTGGATATTATTTTGGAAATAAACAAAAAGGCAAAATTAATGAAAAATGTTATATTATTGGGCTGCTATTATATACACAATGTTACTAATCAGATAATAAATTTGAGAAGAAATGTATCTATGTTACCAAGAAAATACAATAACCCAGAGTGATAAAAGTAGCTTCCATTCTTGCTCGAGCTCTTATGTTATTATACCATATCATCCAAAACCAAACACATTGTTATTTATTTGCATTCAGCATATTTAAATTTTTCAGCAGTTGAAAATGTCAGTTAACAGTTTTTATTATGATCATTTATCCACAATATCAGACAATACTAGCAAATGGTAGAAATATATACATATTATGTAAAAATATTTTTTATCCACAATTGCTGAATAAAGGCATGTAAGAGTAATTTATACCATATTGTAATAATTATTGTAATCATGGTTTGTATAGTGCCAGTTTTATAAACTTTAGGTTTTGTCCTAAAGGACACATTCCTGTTGTGCAAAATATTTTATAAATATATGATTATTCAATGATAATTGTAGTTTCACTGTTCAATTATAACCATAATTATTATATTTAGGTTTTATTGGAAATAAAAGTGACTTTTCACTTAAAGCAGATTCATTTATTTATGTTTAAACTAAGTTCACCTTATCTACTAAACATGATTTCATAGTCAAGAACAGTAGTAAGGTGTAATTATTATAATAGCGAAAACAGAAACCATAATTCATATTAAAATGTAATATTATACTTGATACAATACAGTATCATACAGTATAGGGAACACTAGTCACCTTGGGATAGATAAAAGCAGTCTTAACAGAATTTCCAGCGGTTTCCACATTCATTACAGAGCACAAAAGTGGTCATCGGTTCATCTGAACTTCTGGTCTGCAGCTGGTTGTAAGTGCAGTTCTTCTTTTTGCACTTGCCACATTTGAGCATTTCAGTTTTAGTGCCTTGTACAGTGGCAAGCTGAGCATCATCAATAGCCTCCTTGATGAATTTCTCTCTAAGTTTCTTCATTTCATCGCTGGCCATCTCTTCTGGTGTCATTTTAGCGAGGCGTGAAGCCGAAACCACACCATTAAGGTAATTTGTGCGCAGTGTTGGATTTTTAGGATCTTTGAGATTTGCCACTCTCGATCGAACTCTATTCTTGTACCTCATGTCGGTGTTCTTAAACTCAGCATAAATACATTCTTCCAATTCTTCAGCAAGCTCCTCAGGGCTTGCACAAGCACTTGGGTGCTCACCATCCACTTTAAGAGCTTGCATAAGCAGCTCACGGCATTTAAGTCTTACAGCATCAGTAGTATTTGACTGGGGTGGGAATGATTGGGGCAGTTTCTTATCCTTTTCTTTGTCATCCTTCTTATCTTTATCTTTGCCGTCTTTTTTGGATTTGGATGTGCTACCATTATCTTTACCGGGTGTACCTGGTGTTGAGAGGAACTTTTTCCAATTTTTTATCAAAGTTTTGCACAAAGATATTACCTCTTCATCCTTGCTGGATTTACGGAGAGCATTCACTGTCATACCTATCCTTGTTTTGGTCAACACATCCAAATTAATCGCCATTGTTTGTAAAGTCTTCAACAGCTCTAAGGCTTCTTCTTGACCCTAAAACAAATAACCAAATACTAAAATTACTTTACATCAACGCCGCTATAGATAGCGTCCCGCGGTATTACATGAAGTATACCGAAATATGTACACAGAAATAGAAAATACGAACTAGGGGTAGTAAATACACATTTTTAATTGATAGGCAGTCTTTAATAGATATGATACGGCTATAGGAAGTTCGACTAGCGGAAAATGTCTCAATCTCCATTAAATTTCTTTCATATAATAATAGACCCACCGTGCCATCATCGGAAGTCATCTTGGTCAATTTCTTTTGTATTTTCATTACATCTTCTTCCACACTCATTGTTGATGTATTTTATTGAAGACAACCGATTCCCGCGTATATTCCGAAAACAAATTAGAAAAAATATTGATAAATCGGCCACCACACCGAAAATATAACTAAAGCATAGACAAACAAGCAGGACGATTGAAGTCAATCGCGGTATTATGGTATGAGAGAATAAATAAAAACATTCGACGCGTTCCAAGATCTAGACGCATATTACAAGCATTAGAGAAAAATATTTGATAATTTTTTATTAGTTACAGTTTACATTATGAAAGCATAATTAGGCAACTGAGAGAAATATATAGAATAAATATTTTCCTTAATTTTAACTGTTACAATGTTAGTTTAAAATATTCTTTATGAAGAAGGACTAAAACTGCAATGCTCAAAATTGTTTAACATGGTCTGTGTACGAACTGGAACAACGGAGTAACGGTGTCCTTTTTTTTATCAGGCAAGCTACCGTAGCTTACAAAAAATAAATCGTTATTAACGGATTCTTGTATGATAGGTGATAAATTTACTGTTCGTAAATAATTATTTTATTAATTTTGACCCAAAAACATAAGTGCAATTTTTTTAAATAACTGAATTAATAAGTTGCCTCCTTCCCGCCAATTATTATAACCTTAAAATAAGTACATTGTGAGCTAAAATATAACATTCACGAAGCAAGCTTATTAGTTTGTATAATTAGTACTTATACAAAAAAATAAAGGTATATTTAAGCAGACATTTATAAATAAAATAACTAAAGTAAAAGAAATCTTACCACAAACAAATTATATTTAGTCTGTGTAAATCGGTGGATGACACTGGTTGAATGTCCGACGTATATAGTGTCTTATCTATGTGTCCGAAGCCCACCTATGAGAGGGAAATTTAAATTTGATTTATTTTTACACAGTAAATACATTTATGGCATTGCATGTAAAAAAGGTTATTATTCATTCTCAATGCACTAACTTTTACCTGTAATTTGAAGATACCATTATAAAATTTTCATAATGTTTTTATTCAAAACATGACCGCTGTCTAATATTATATTAAGTATGCATTGACATTTATATAATGGAGTCTAAAAATTTTAAGATCATTTTTTAACTAAGTAGTTATTACGAACCGATTGATATATGCAGGCAAAATTTTGATTGTCGGCGAACGAGCAGTCCCAGGTTGAATCTAGGGTCAGACTCAGATTGCTTGTTTTTCTTCAATAACTTTTTGTACTTTAACACGCGTTAACGTATAATCAAGTTATTGATTATACTTTAACGGGTTATTTGCGGTCGGCACTTTTACAAGATTGGGTAAATTTTACCAATTTTAATGCCAGTCAGAAATATTTAGTAGGTACTAGAAGCAACCGAACATTGGCCAAGGCCAAGGCCAAGCTGCTGCTGGACCCGACAATTTGCGAAACGCTCGAACTGATAAGCCACCCATATGGCACAGAGTAATTTATTTTGTACCTCTAAAATTATAATTTGATGACGCAGACGCGTTGTGCGATTTCTAAATAAGACTGGCAAGAGGTTCCGCCGCGGACATCACTTCATCGAGAATTGCCGTTGCGTGCGCCGCCGCGATAAACGCCGCGTAATACGCGTCGATGCCATCCGCGGCATCTGCCACAAAAAACGCTCCATTTCAAGCAAACGCGTGTAAAATCGCTTCTCCGTAAATGCACTTGCGCATTTGCACCGCCACGCTGCCCGCCACGCTGCCCATCCCGCATCTCTCTAAACGACATCGTATATTGCCCTATGTTTGTGTTTACACGTGCGATAATGCGTGCCGTTGCACGCGTCGCCACTCCGTAAACAGAAAAAACGTCCGACGCGCCGAGAGACGCCACGCCGCACGCGAAGCGCAACGCTCCGCGTCTCCGTAAATGAGGCCTTAGGTGTGAGCGTAGCTCCCGCCGACTTATGAGTTAACCTACCCGAGTCGGACATTTCGCCACCTATAATTAAAATAGGTCCAAAGTACGTACGTACGTGCGAACTTATTGGAGCCCGGACAGATTCACATATTGCATATTGCTATTAACATTTGCCGAATCATAAAACCCTATTATTATGTCGTCCACTAACTAAAATACGTTTACTACGTTTAACCATATGCATTAAATAGGAATGAACGTCCTTTTGGTTAGTGCACGCCAGAATACTGCCGGGCCCTAGCATTGAACCTGGTACATTACGATCGCCCGCACTCGCTTATTACGATACAAATTTATACAAGTATTTGATTATTTTTAATTTATTTATTTATTTATTACTATGATATACTTATATATTCTCTGCGTCGATTTGCAAATGCGAATGTTGTAGCTACATGTGGTATTAGGTAATACTGTCTTATGCAATATTATAACGAATCTGCTGTATAATATTTTGACGTCGCTCTGATAGCAAAAGTGATTTGAGCTCTAGGCAAAAACGAGACATAAAAGATTAGCCCCACAGCTACCTACCTGGGACCAAGCGTTCCAGGATTACTTATTACGTCGGTGGTAGGTACTGCATCTTTTACACCCGCATGAATAGAGCGCTGGTATCCAGCTTGATACTATTGAGCAAAGGTATTGAGTATTGAGTGTGCGTTTCGTTTATCTATAACTGATTCAGTGATTTCGAAATCCGCGCGACACACCACAATTATACATCGACACAGAATACCTTTTTTTACCACTAATTGAGGACCACCGTAACTACTGTTATTTATTAACATACCAATTAATATTTCTTACCTTATTTTATCTCGTTTTTCTAATAAATAATTACGGATCACGATAGGAACTAGCGCCATCTACCTACATGATATAATATTAATCATAAGTAAAAGAATATAACATTTGTGGAATTGTTCTCAATGAATTTTATTTCAAGCATGTTTGTAAGGTGTTGTGCGCTCGGTCACACTCGTGACCGTGTAAACTATTCAGCCAAACCATACAGAGTTTAAATTCATACTTATTGCGAAGATACCAGCGCTACGCTGTTGATGTGGCTGTTTTATGAATCACAACTATTTCGTAGACATCAGTTTAGTTTCGTACAAGATAGTTTCGTACAAAATAATGTCAAGAGATGGCGCGGATCTCAAAACCGTATGTAGAGGTACCAAGAAGAGAATTTGAAGTGCATTACGGAGAGCACTTGTGACACTAATTGCCCAACTAAATAAGTGCTGCAGGAATTTTATAGTATACTTTTGTTCCGTGGACAAAACAGGGTCTAATTATTTATTTAGTTTTTAAAAAGACTGCTCTTGAAACAATAAGGGCTCTGTTACTTCAAGTGATACCTAAACTTTGTTTCAAATTAGCATGGCTGTATTAGGAACCTATTCATATATCTAGATAGATGACGACAATAAATGTTTCTCTGTAGAGCCTAAACATGACTAGCAAAACGTAGTCATACTTCTGCAATTGACTGTGAAATCGTAACCGCGACGGCAATAATAATAATATCAGCCCTCAATATGAACTGCCTAACTGTGTCAGACATCCCTCAGACAGGCCTCCATGTAAGCCATTGTCAACCACGCTAGCCCAATGCAGGTTGCTAGACTTCACATATGTATATTTTGTTTAGCTGCGCCCCGAGGTTGCACCCGCTAAGGGCTGGGCTGGATGTCCTTTGTGTCCGTTGTTTGAATGTTTGTAAAGTACACAGGAATTACTTCTAGTGCGAAAGGTGTCACTTCAAAAAAGGAAAAACATACCGGTCATTCGTATTTACATATAAATAATTTATTTAATAGATATTCTCTAGCAGACTGATATCTAACTCGTCTTTGTCGCTATTCAATTAAGTCTATGACATTTTCTACAGCACATATCTTCGAGAACATTATGCTGAAGTCTTAGACACGTAAGTAGGCCATGGAAAAGATAATCTCTTCTGTGGTTGAAGTTTCCATAACTATTAATACGCACATAACTTCGAAAATACAGAGGAGCGTACAATGTATATTTGAATAAAATTGAATATTACAATGGACCTTAAAATATAAAACAGTTGTACTGTTTTGTAATATTTTAAGGTCCATTTCTCCAAACAAACGCTAAAAGTTTTACGTTTATTGGCTGTTCTTGTCTTCCCAACTTCTCCGGCTTATGGTAGTTATTGTGGTTCAATAAATGTTCGGTGTATTAGTGACTCTTTGTTACTAAACGGACTTGTAAGAATCACAGTTACAAAGGTTTAGGTACTCTTTCTGACTGGGTTTTAAAGATTGGTATGCTTAAGTATGCTGTATTTATTACTACTACTACTGCCAAACATAACAAAATAGTAAGTTAGTTGACGCAATAGTTAAAGCTCTTAACACGTTGACAGCGGCAATCATTTTTGTATTCTTTCTATTCCTGCGGTACGAGGCGTTTAAGACCTCGTTTGAAAACTGTCATTATGGCGGTAAGGGGTTTATTAGATCCCGTAACGTTTAAAAAACTAAAAGCTTTATTTTGGCTTTTATAACAATGAAAATAATGTTTATTGACGACTTACCTGTAATTGTAGATATGTCACCTTATCTTCTTTGGTTTCTAACACAATTATTTTTCGGCAAAAACTACTTACTTACTTACTGTAGATAAGCTTAATACGTGTTCTGGTGGCCTGCGCTTGCACAACACTGGTCGCGTGTGACTAACGCAGTGTCTGCGCGGTACGGGCCGTTTTAAGCGCCGTTTCGCACTGGGATAAAATTTTATTTCTTCAGTGCGGTACGAGGTCGAAGTGACCCCGTAGTAAAATAGATGCATCTTAGATATATATTCATCTCTTTCCTAAACCAAATTAAATTGAAGTTACGGCCTCCGCACGGCAGAGAAGACTATGTTTTCTTAGCCGCACCGCAAGAAAGACACGTACGAGGCGTATTAGACCTCGTTCCGCACTGAACGTGTAAGAAATACTGATGACTTATTTATTTTAAATGGATAATGCCATAACGTACTAGCTCGTCAATTGTCCACGGAGTCTAAAAATCTTTCATGTCGCTGTTTAGTACACCAGGAATAATACCAATGCCCCAGGGGATTGGGGAATTGCCAACCATTGAAACAATGGACACAAAGAACATCAAGCCCAGGACAACCATTTCGTGGATCTGCCGAATCTGGGCAGATTCGACACAACTATTTGTGGAACACATAATTTTTAAACCAACTGAAACCAACCACACTCGACGCAGTCTCAGTAACGAGGCGACCATTACACCATTCTTGCAGTTAATTCAGTGCTAATTTGCAGACAGATGTTACTTATACAAATCTAATTCCCTTTGGCTGGATTGGCTAAGTAATGTATAATATCAAGAACTTAGTAAAGGACTTAATTGGACAATCTTTAGATCCTTGACTACATAAAACCCATGAGCAAAGACAAAAGCAAATAACCCTCTAAATGTCAAATAATCATCTCCAAAACTCACAGTAAAATTGGCATTGAACTATACAACAAGAATCGCCCTATGTGAAGAGGACAATAAAAAGTGAACAAACACGAAATAATATTAAACCGCTTGAAGCATATTGAGGTGGTTACAACATCGGTTCAGCATTTGTATTATAAGAGAGAGCCAGTCAAGAATTAGTTATCAAGTAAAAAATCTAGAGTTGTATGTAAGCCATCGGTGTTAAGGGGCTGAGGTACTGAGATATAACCCTAGATACGCTAATGACAAGCAGTTACTATAAGCCTGTGTGCACTGACAATACTGGATGCATCATTTGCGCATTCCCTACTGAGATAAAATTGAAAATGCAGACAAAAGAGAAGGAAGGTATCAGGGGTATGTATAGGTCAGCACTCTTGTCTACCGAATAAAACGCAACAATATGGACAATGCTAGTTTATTTCGATATTCTGCGAGTGTTTAGTATTTAGTGACCTACTCGAGCCGGTCCATTAATTCCGAAACCAGCAAGACTCTACTACTTATTCTGATGTGCTGTCAGTTGCCAACACAATAAAACACGTCTTGGTTAGACAAATACATAAACGGCAAACCGCCGTGATACATTAAAAGGGGACGAGCATGTTATATTTTCATTTAATATTTTATCAACCAGGTATACAGGCCAATCCCAGTTACAACTATTGAGAATTGCAATTTATGTATAAAATTTATTATGGTACGTCAATGTGGCTCTTTAAATCTATGTTTTAGCTCCAATACAGTAAAATCTAATAAGTCATATTACATTCAAGAATGCGATGGTGTCTAAGTAAAACCCTTGCAAGAATTAATCACATACAGAAAATGTTTTGAGTAGTCGATCGAGCATCGTCTTCGGCATGATTGACCGAGCCCATTGGTGTGCATGAAGTCTCGGAAACAATTAACAGGTCGGGCACAGTGTAATTAAGCTTTTTGTCAATGTAGCGAGACATATTTTGGAACTATGTTTGGTAGACGACAGTGTTCACTCCCTAAAGGACTTAAAACCATAATTAGCTAAATATGGTTGTATTAAACCTCTGTTTATTGCTTCGTTAATACAGTGAGGGTATCTACGTACGTATCTTTCCATACGTTGTCTTCTAAGGTACTTCCGTTCTTCTCGATTCACAAGTGCGACTCGTAATTGACCAGTTTTTTTTTTAAAAACAAGGCGAATGTAGTTTGCACATACAATAATAAAATAAATATTTTATACAGGGTGATTTTGAAATCGTGTAATTCCTTTTAACCACGCATTCTACTGGTGATATAGAATAACCCTGACCATATTTTTATTTAATTAGAATAATTTTTTCGAAAAATTATTGTTCCGTTTTTTTTCGTGAAATGGTGTCAGATAGTCATATGTTAACCAACCGAGGCAATTTTAATTTTTTACTAATTAAAATAAAAAAACATATTAATAATTAATGTCGTAAATAATAACGGGCGGTCCTTTTTATTACCCCTTATTATTTACGACATCAGTTATTGTTATGTTATTATTTTTAAATTAGTAAAATATTAAGATTGTGTCAGGTGGTTAAAATATGACTATTTGAAATCATTTCATGAAAAAAATCTGTACTCTAATTTTGCCGAAACCATTATTCTAATTAAGAAAAAATATGGTCAGGGTTATTCTATATCACCAGTAGAATGCGTGGTTAAAAGGAATTACACGATTTCAAAATCATCCTGTATATTATATTTCTATTTAGCACGGCTTTGTTACAAAAGTTATTTGATTTTAGGATTGTGTAAAAATCTAAAGTAAATTAATGTTAAATTTACTTCATAAAAATATCATAATTATTAACCTCTTGCGACGTTTTTTAAGCGTTAATATTTTGTAACAGTAACTTTAGTAGAGCCACCTGCCCCGGTTTCGCACGGGTATTAAAAAACCTTAACAAATTATACTTACATTATTTAATATATAATATATAATTATACTTACTTACTTTCTCATGAATTATTCTGTCTATTAGTGAAATCTGCATAAGAATCCGTTCAGTACTTTTTAAGTTTATCGCGAACAGACAGACAGATACGGCGGGGGACTTTGTTTTATAATATGTAGTGTGACGTGCAACAGTCACACGTATTTTAAAAAATGTTGCGAGTTAATTACATAAATATTTTCTGTTTGTTTCTGTAGTTTAATTGTTTTTCCCGTGACGTATTGAATCATAATTTTAACGAAGCTTACCACAGGCATACTCTTAGATAGGTTACTTATTAATAATGATTATTCTTTAAAGGAATGACCGGGCACAAAATATATACCTACCACCTTACCTCGGAGAGCAAACTGAGCCAGTTTCAATCTTCGGTCCGGTGTCAGCAACTTCAAATATTATGCCACCTGGTTTATTTTACCTCACAATATTGTGATCCATTTGGGTTGCGGCTTCTTGGTATGATCTATATACAGTCTAAGTAGCCGTCATCAACCACTAAGGCATAACAGACTAAGATTAAAACAATTAGTTTTTATGTACTTATTAGTTTTTCCTAGTAGGTAAATGCTATAGAAATGCATCTCATTTGATCTGATTCTGTCATGAGGTATTTACCGGGCGTGACACATATCGTGCTGTATCACGCCTGCATTTTCAAGCCTTACGCATACAATTTGTTGTTTAAAACACTGTTTTCCTGGACATCGTAAAAGGAAAAATATTGCGTTTCAATTAATTACTATAAAATAATAGATATGTAACCACATTGGAGCTTATTCACGTCCTTCGGGAAAATCCTGAGATGATGAACACAAGTCATAAAATCATAACAACAAGAACGATTTATAGGTACTTATGAGTGCATCAGTTGAACGTATAGGTATTTTTTATTTTCCTTATCACGCTTGATGTTAAGTATACTGAGATGAACAATGGGCCTGTCATGTGTCGTTACAACATCATTCCAAAGGATAAACAACTACAACTAATATCTTCCTGGTTACAACTCGTTACGTATATGCTTAATTGCTTTGCTCTGATTAGTCGTGAACTCAATAGTTTTTTGGGTGAACTGCTGCTCTATGTAAATATACTAATTATAAATTAGAACAGATGAATAAGATAATCCATTAAGCAGGACTTGAACATGCAGCCTTGACAAACCGTGTCATCGCTTCGCTTACTAAGCTATTCATAGTCCTACGTTAGGGACAGAAATGTTCCATTTAGTCTTAACTAATTAGGTAATCGTAGCGCAGATATGGCAAAATCGAAGAAGCTTTAAATATTTTGGTGAAGACAAAACACATGTATACTTACTTACATAGCCATTTATTCCATAATCATAAAATCATAGACTTAATTATTATAATGTAGAGGCACTTGCCCTGACACATACATATATATAGGTAATATGTATGTGTCTTGTCACGAGCAAAGTATTGTTAAGTTTTTTTATACCATCAAGCTGTACTAGATACCTTGCTTTGTGGCAAGTAGATGTGTGCTGTAGATGATCCCTGCAACACCGCAAGTATCTCGCCGGTGAGAGTCCTAAAAAGGATTGAACGCTAAAAAGAAATGAACGAAACGATCCCAGGAAAGGTATAGGAGAGGTATGCGAGCGAATCCTGTAACACCTTAGTTCCCAAAGTGGTCCAGGTGGACCCTCAGGGGTCCACGGGAGACTCGATAGAGATCTACATTGGCGTGACAAAAAAATAGGAGTTCACAATTCGTAAGCGGGGTCCGCGATAATTTATTTGCTTTCGATAGTAAAGAACTAAAATGTTAGCTTGACTTCACCTATCAATGTAGGCAGATAATATTTTAAGAAACTCAGCGACTGTTACTTGTTTAAACGTCGGTCGACGGATATTTTGAGGAATACCACTCACTGAAGACCCGAGTATTATGAAACGGATTCACCAGCACCAGCTAAATTTTGGAAATGCTCTATGACAAAAATGTCTGGGAATCTCTGCTGTAACAGTAGTAACAATACCTACTATTTTTATGCTGAATTCCTGTTAGAGACTGGTACTTGCCCGAGATGCTTATTACTAAATAATTAGCAGAGCTGCACTTTATAATGCATTTTTTTTAAGTACTCATAACAGTAATAACCCAGCAACCTTTAGTTGGGAACTGTGCCTGATAACCAGTGGATAACATACAGTTCGTCCCTTTTTATGTTGGGCTTATACATACATGGCCGAAATTTTGGTATAATGCATGACGGCCTCGAATTTCTAGCATAACTAACGTGAACATAATTTTATGTAAATACACAAACGAAAAGAGTTATTAAATTAAAAACGTTAGGAATTCCCGGATACACAATAGAATGATAGAAAAGGACATGCAAATAAAATGTACAATTAAATTAGATATGTTTTCGTATTCTGTTATTACTTATTATGAATGCTTCAGAGGGCACGTAAAGAGTCGGTTACTATCATAACAGTAGTTGTTAGGTCAAGTCAGAGGCCACCAGGCAACTTGAACAACTCTGACGCAAGGTTAACACCATTAAACACACGAAAGAAGATTAAAACTACGACTACGAAGATTACGTAGGTACTATTTGAGGTCAATAAACCGAAATTAAATTTGTTAACTACATAGAACAAGAATATCTATTTAAGCGTTACAACTTGCATACTAGTTATTATACGATAAACATACTGATTAATAGAAAAACAAATCGGCTGTGTGATTGTGATGTTATAATGCAATTACTTTATTAACTATGTACATAATATAAACACAATTCTTTAAAACTTATACTTACCTAAAATATTATAAAACAGAAATAAAAAAGAAAAAGAAATAAAAGGCATCATAGAATTCCTCCACATCACAATCGACTGGTAGTGTGCCCAGAAGACATGCCAGTCTTCTGCCGCATTGCCACGTTGAATGGCAATGCTTATTCTTTACGCGTAATAAAGGCCAGCCCTCTTGTCACGGGAAGCGTCGATTAACCTTTTTGCTATGTCTCTATAGAGAGCACAAGCACTGGGATCTCATGACCCTAGCGTTTCGACCCCAAACCGCTCAAAAACATAATCCCCTGCCAGGTTTTTGTATTTGCTCCATTTGAGAGTCTCCGCGGATGCAGCAGCAGCGCCAGCACAACCCGCCGTGTTGGGAAGATGTGATGGCGCAAGGGTATCTACACACGTTGCGTCCCACACCAAGGGCCTACCCATCTTCCAAGGCTTCAATGACATACTGTCCGGTTTCTACCCGTCACGTGCCAAACCATTAGGTTCAAGAAAAGCTGGCACGCCGGCGGTGACAAGAGCACGACGGATAATGTATATATGCGAAAAACGACCGGCACTCCTGCTATACGATAGGCCATGTTGGCCAAGGCCATCGACGGCTTCACCACAGTGATATGATATATCGATGTGGAGAAACACATGGAGCACCTAATCGAAGGCAAGAAGCGATGCGGAACGTTGTGTCATTTAACATAGTGCCTATGTTGGACGATGAAAGTGCTTGGAGCTGATTCCCACTCCCCCACAGGCAACAAACGGGCACGCTCAGCAACATTAGGAGATGTGTTCGTGAGATGTTCTCTCATCATGTTGCAGAGCGGCCCGTCCCACCGACTCTGAGAGAATAGATCGGATGGCTAATCAGAGCTTGGATAGATCATTTTCCAAGCGTTCACTGCGTCAAACTTGCACGACACTTCAGAATTAACCAGTGTGGGAGCTAAAATGGAAGCTAAGGAACGCCGGTAAACTGAAATCACTAATTTTGCGAACGCCGAAGCCACCCAAGCGAACTGGTAGGGTTGCCTGAAGTAACACTCGGTCGTTCATGGCCAAATTTAAAATTTTGTTATGTGTATGCCGAGTAGTATCGTCGATTTTATCCAAAAGTATTGAATGCTTCCCAAATTGAGAGGATCGGAGGGCATGTGTGAATTAAGGAACGAAGGGGCATAACGAATGATTGTATAAGCAGAATGAATATTAATTTTGAGTAGTCGGTCTGAAATTTCACAAAAATTTTGGAGATATTCATCTAAGAACGACTCGAATGCCTCCTCCAATACGGGAGACCCAAGAAGGCAAAAATAAACTTTCTTAATAATTTTGATAAATCCAAAGATTTATCTATTTTATCGTTTATAAAAATTTCATATTTGTTTGAATTTAGTTCTAAACCAATTGAATTAAATTAATTTAGAAAAATTTCAAATCTTGTAATACCGTTTCTATGTCGCCTCCTAGGGTCCCATCATTCAGAAATTACAAATTGAATGTATTTTTTGAACTTCTAAAGCTTCCACTTCATGCTGCTACAGAGAATTTACGAACATCAATAATAAACAACAAAACAAAATCTAATAATATTTTAACTGACCAGGGAATCGCACCACGGACCTCGTAATAGTACACCTTAGGTGCACTACGGCATTAACAAGGTAGTCCAAGACAAGCTTAGCTTAAATGACCTTTGTATTATACATATATTTAGTTTATTATTTTTAGTGTCGGACTGTATATTATTATTATGATAAATTATTATATGCTTTTTCTAACACCTGTGAACATTAAATTGGTTGATTGATAAAAAATATAGAGACATAGGTAATAATAATAATAATATGCATTTATTTATCAGAATATTGTTACAGTGATGTTACAGACAGTATAGTCCAAAATACATATTCTGCCATTGCTGGCGTACAAATATTTTTCAGTTTATAAATAATAATAATAATTTATAATTTATATTAGATTACAAGTTAGGAATATCAAAAATTATTGATACATTAACTATAAATTATTATTACACAAACCAAATTAAAATTAGCAATTAAAAAAATATAATTCAGATAATCGTTAGTTGAGTAGCAGCACTTGTCTATAAGAAATAGAAACAATTTATCTTTAAACATATTAAGATTAAGGGATTTAAAAACATCTGGAAGCTTATCATAAATACGGATTGCCATACAGTAGACATTATTGTAAAATAAATTAATAGTTTGCTTGGGTATAAATAACTTAAACAGTTTTCGGCTAGGTTTGGCTACTACATCGTTATGCCTTTCAATCTTTTTGCCTGGCAGCGGTAATATGTTTATTTTTTTAAATAATGCAATACAACTAAATAATTAAGAAGGACTTTAGACAACAATTTTAAAACCTATAGATAACTTGTAGGCGCGTAGTCCTTAGAGGCGCATTTGTTACCTGATATGTGAATAATAGTCAATAAGTAAGTAAAGGTTTGCAACAAACTAATCTAAATCCAGGTTTTCCAAAAAATCGTCAAAATTGTTCAACGTCTTAATAAACATAATATGAGAATTTAGGCTACACCTGTTACTTGCCAATTTTGTTATATAAAAGTATTCACAGCAAATATAAAGATCTCAATTATTATAACCGTCTAAGGCAATTAATTGTGATGGAGAAGATGTGCTTGAAAACATGTTAGTGTATGATGAAGAAGCGGGTTATTAAATATACATTTTAGGCCTTTGGGTAAGCTGCATTTGGTCGGCTTGTTGCACTCGAGCCAGACCAAATGCAACTTGCCCAATTCAAAAACAATTTCAGAAACATGACTACAAACATATCGTCTATACAGAATGTCCGGTAATTAATGGATAACCTGGAAATGTCTTATAGTGCAACTGATGGAAGTTCAGAAAAAAATATGAAAAAAAATCTATCCTAACTACTACCTGAGATATGTTTTTTTTAATTACCATGTATAACTTTCTTGTATACTACGACCATAAATGAATGAAATCCATCAGTTTTTTGTTGTTTTATTATTAAACACTAATTATGCTAATAGATAGACAGTCAAAAGTATGCTATGCTATAATAGCTTGCACTTTTTAATATATATATATATATATATTTCTTTCTTTTTTTTTCTTTTTTCTGAACGGCGTTCAGTTCTACTATAAGACATTTCAAGGTTATCCATTAATTACCGGACACCTGTATAAATGTATTCGTCTCGTTTGAGCATTACCGGCCGGCGTACCTAACATAGGTATATCACTATATAAGTTGGTTATATGTAAGACCGCGAGGTAAATAAAGAAGTTACCACTGATATAATTTGAGATACGTAAAAGGTAGACAAGGAATTGTAAGAAATTTATTCAATTTTAGTTATACAGAAGTACAACCTAGCGAACAAGGCTACTCCATTCCTTGCACTATAGAGCAGCGACTCTTTTTCGTATGTTCAATCTTTAAAGGTACTGGGTACCCCTATTGGATACCTCTATGTCGTACGCCAGGTAGGCTTTTATCATCCGGAACTAGTAGACGTGCACAAACTGTAGTCGAACAGCAATAGAATGCAATCATGCGCACCATCATCAGGCATTGCTTATACAGCTTTGGAACCTCGGGTGGAAGTTAAAATATATCTGCACAAAAATAAATCAGGTCATGTTTTATAAAATAGCAAAACAAACCAGGTTGTACTTCTACGGATGATGAATTGACAGCAAACATAATATAATCTATATTGGTTGATATGAAAAACAATCTATACATGTAATAATATTGACGTCTACAATGGTTACATTAGGCTACAACAATTTGTATTTGATTTTCAGTGATGTGTCTAAGAGGAACTAAATAAAATAAAATGTATATGGTACTGGATATTGCCCGCGGCCACGCTCGCGTAAATTTAGGTTAGGTAGATGAGTTGTTGGTTGAGTGGCACCTCATATGGAATTCTCGAACTGCTCGCAGTGAGTTCGATCTCGAGTGACATTGGAACTTTTGGGGGGACCTGCTATGGATGAATCTTTTCAGACTCCCAACTGCCCCCCTCCCCATTGGGTGAGAGAGGGAAAACCCCAGGTTTTTAGTGGGTATACCAGCACACGGCTGGTGAGTCCCACACGCCCCGTCGGTGCCGTCCCTTAGCCGGCGGGTAGTGCATCAAGCATTTTTCCTGGGTATAAAAACAAACAAAAAACAAAAAAAAGGTTAGATTAATAATCGATCCGGCCAGTACTTAACAACTGGCTTGGGAGAAGGCACGTCTCCCTGTCGTTTAGGGTGACGCAGGTGCTGTCGGGGCACGGCTGCTTCGGCAAGTACCTGTGCCGCATAGACAGGGAGCCGGACGCTAGGTGCCACCACTGCGTCCATTGCGGGGAGGACGGCGCAACACACGCTCGCCGAGTGTGTAGCTTGGGAGGAGCAGCGCCGTGTCCTCACGAATGAAGTAGGAGGCGATCTGTCGCTGCCGACCGTAGTGCGGAGGATGGTCGGTAGCGCAGAGTCATGGGACGCGGTGGTGTCCTTCTGCGAGGACGTGAAGTCGCAGAAGGAAACTGCGGAATGGGAGAGGGAGATCTTGACTCCCTTCCCCGGCCGCAGAAGGCGCACCGGGCGCAGGAAAAGGGCGGACAACGCCCTTTTCTGGTCCAGGGGCGAGGGACTTGGGGAAGTCCCCGCCCCCTATTCGATGGACCCGAGGCGGAGGCGCGCGCGGGTGTCGGCGCGCGCCTCTGAGGCGATGCACGGGGTAGTTGAACACCTCACTACCCCGTGCAGGAGACGAGACCGGGCACCGGGACCCGGACAGACCGGGCCAGCACTAGTGTGGGGCTGCGGAAGAATTTGGATTCCCGCGGCCCCGCGCGTACGTGCGAGGAGACGCCGGGGTGGTTTTAGCCGGTAGTCTATGAGGATTTCAACCCGTAAAAAAAAAGGTTAATTTAGTAATAGTAGGTACTTTTTTCTGGATGAAAGGTGCGAAATTGCATGATGATTAGTCAAGTAGTTCAGGTGTGAAGCGTACCAAACAAACTCACATTCACATTTATAATATTATTTAAGATCAATATAAATCAGATAACAAATAAAACATATTAAACATATTTCAATATTCTTATACGTAAGGGATCCGCGGGCACAGCTGTTCTGGGCCAAAACAAGACAGTTTATTTTGATCATTTTAATTTAAATTAGTTGATGAATGAGTATGGTGATTTGGGTAAATCTTGTGCAATAAATCCATACATATTTGATCTCCAAACGGATATATTATTTAAAGTATCATGCAGGTATAGGCATGTTTTAAAGGAAAATGATTAATATGCACGTATTAAACATTAAGGTTTTAGGAAAAAAAAGCAGCTGTCATAAAACTGAAACGACAACAGGATACATAAGAATTTATTACGATGTGGGTGTTATCATGGACCATATTGTATAATTTATTATTTTGTGCATTTTAGTTATATTAGGTCTTTACCTATGAAATTGCCGTTTTTCATGAAATAAATTAAGCGGTTTTTTTTTCTATATTTTTTACTTCTATTAATCAAAGTAATCACCCATGCAATCAATGCATCATTTCCAACGCATTGGTAGCCATTGCCCTTCTTGAAGATCAGCTGGACGGGAGGCAACAAATCCTTCAAAGGCATTTTGTACTAACTCTCGGGTATTGAATTTTTTTCCGCCAAGAAGTTATCCAAATTCTGGAAAAAGTAGAAGTCTGTAGGTGCAAGGTCTGGTGAGTATGGCGGATGACGGAGAACTTCCAATCCCAGCTCTTGTAGCTTGGAGACCGTCTGCTGTGCAGTATGAGGTCGTGCGTTGTCGTGCAGGAGCAGTGGAGCCGAACGATTGACCAAAGCTGATTGGAGACGTGTGAGCTTCTCGATCATTGTGTTCAGTTCTTCACAGTGCACATCTGCAGTAATGCTCGTCCCGTTTGGTAAGAAGCTGTGATGAATTACACCGGCGTTAGACCACCAAACAGTGACCATCACTTTTCTAGGGGTAAGTTTTCGTTTAGAGCATTTTTGTGTGCTGAACCAAGGTCCAACCAACTTGCTGAGCGCTTACGATTGTCGAACAGGATCCATTTCTCGTCACAAGTAACAATGCGGTTCAAAATTCCTTCATTTGTATGCCTGTTGAGCAGTGCAAGTCATGTATCGACGCGTACTTCGCACTGGCGATCATTGAGTTCGTGGGGTACCCATTTGTCAAGCTTTTTTACGTTGCCAATTTGACGCAAATGGACCAATATTGTTTTGATGCTAACGTAGAAAGCTGCTGCTAATTCAGCCGTAGATTAAGTATCATCAGCTTCCACAATCGCCTTTAATTCGTCATTGTCGACCAAAGTTTTCGGAGGACCACCGGGTTCATTTTCCAGGTCAAAATTTCCAGAACGGAAGCGGGCAAACCAATAACGGAAGGTGCGTTCGTTTGTAGTGTTCGCTCCGTAAACATCGTTGATGTTGCGTGCCGCTTGTGCCGCTTTGCTGCCACGATGGTACTCATACTCCATAATTACTCGAATTTTTAACGTATCCATAATGACGAAAAATGTTCGAATGGGATGAAAACAAAACACTAACTATTAAACAAATGACGATTTTAGAAAAAAGAATTTCATGTTTTAAAATGAAATCACATTGAAATTAGAAAAAAATCAGCCATAAAAAAAAATTTTGCTTTGAAATGACCAGTACGGCAGAACGGCAATTTCATAGGTAAAGACCTATTATTTTGAATACATACCTTAAATTTATCATAAATTTACAGGTGTTATACACGTGTGGATGCACCTACGGTGCACTTATTCCTGCACTTATTTTTTATATAAACATGTCTTTATATTAAGCCCTGCGATTAGTTAATCTCGCGGTAATTACCTAACGTTTATAGTTATAGCACCGCTTCTTTAGGTTCTAACGAGATATTATATAGTCTAATCTTCCTTAATAAAATATTTATCTAACGGAACAATATTCATCATATCGCATTCGGTCTAGAAGTTCCTGATGTTAGCACAAACCAATATACAAATTCTTTAACTATACATTATTAGTATACCTAGACTATTGGTAGCTAATCATATAAATGACAAGCTATTTTACTTTGAATTTCAAACGTGAGATTGTTCACAATAAAAGTTAAACTTGGACATTTCTCTCATCTTTATTAAATTAGCTTTTCTGTATGTAAACTAGTATGAATGTTTACCATACTATATTATTTATATTTAAGGAAAATGCTTTTAGTATTCTACATAAACAATATGCTATAGTCATAAGGGGACCGGGACTTACCTACATAATCTCAGTTGAATGTAAGCATTGTAAGCCTTCAAAGAGTAAACAAAAGAATCGGCACACCATACTGTTAAGAAACTGTATAACATTTTAAACTTAGTCTCGACTATATAATGGTTGGACTAAAGCATCATGGTATCTAAAATGTTCTATCATTAAATCGATAATGATTTGGACAACTTCTTCCAATTTCATATTACACTAGAATTTGCCAGTGACTTCGCACTTACAGTTCCTCCAACATTTACTTTACGTGAATGACATTATGCGCCAAATCTTCGGTCCCATTTATTCGTCTTCTCTTTAAGTTACTAAACTGTGACGCTGAAACAAACAGCAACTTCAACAATATCTAATACAGAAATGCAACTGAAGATTAAATCACTTTTTAAATGCGAATGATTAAAAGTGTTATATTACATATTGTTATTAACATTTTGCCGAATAAATATTGTGAGCACAATTTATTTTAATATGTTGTTTTATCTATTTGATTTACTATGTTATGTAGTTTAAGTTTATTAGATTATTTAAATCTATAAAGCAGATGTTGCTGTGCTCTGACAGGTTTTATATTTGAAACGCTGTTATATAACAACCTGTATAATACATAAGTAAGTAATAAATGACTATCCTTGCTCTAGCTTGCTCTACTTTTATAGATTCATGCTCAGTAGCCACGTTTAGCCAAGTCTATTACTGTATTAGGTACTCTATTACTAAGATTTTTCTAAAACTACGTACCATTTTATCCATCCTGGTTGATTTCAAATTTTACAGTCGGCAATCAGAATAAGGGTAAGCATGCATTATTAGGCTCACTTGCTCTTAGTAGGCCACGATTAATTTATAAAAGTAATAATGAAATCTCTATACAAATATTCGGATGATTTAATGTGATGTCGCATCTGTTACGAATCTACAATATATATTCAAGCGGCTGCGCAATTTCAGCTTATCGACGCAAAATCCTATTAGTTAAGGAGTCACTGATTGACTGAGCTTTAAAAATGATTTAATCGGATGAAAAATTAATGTTGCTTTATTTTAAGCACTGTAATAAAATATTGTTGGCACTTTTTCTTATCGTTGCATTATCCATCCAACTCTCTGAACGTTATTTAATTCATCTACCTTTCAACTAAAAAAATAAAACACAAAGCGAATGTGATTTATTTTTTTCATGTTTTTGACAGGTGTAAAATTATTTAACCTATGGGTTATGCAGTTTGATTAGATTTTATGACTTCTATAAAACAGAAATAAACTTTATATTTTTATTTTCTTCATGAATTTATTTTTATTATATTATTTAATGACATTGCAATTTTATTTAGACATGATTTTAATAATGTAGGTATGCTTAATAATTAGGATCCGCTTATCACTTAAAAATGATCTTATTACATACCTATATTACTAATGATTTAATTACAAATTCTTTGCATGCCGGGTAAATCGCCGAAATATGTGATCTCAATTATTTTTTGTAATTTTACCAAATATTCCAGCGTATTTCATGACTATATAGAATCATTTCATTTTATTTCAAAGTGAGGTATTTTGTTTAGAAAGTAAGAATCTCAATAACAACTAGAATATTTTTGGTGGATATTGTATAAAAAGACGCTTTTTGTTATTTAGTTTCAATAAGTTAGAGGCGAGCTTGCGTTCCGCCGCATATCGAGAGCGTCGCGTACCCTCTGTCGTATAATCTTTGGCCTTCTGCCCTTCCATGTCGAGTACGGTTGCGAGATATATAGCTTGCAAGAAGCCAGGTTCACTATTTGTAACCGTTCACACATAAGCCGAAGCACACTGCGCGCGCTCATTTCAAATAAATCAAAGGTAATTAATACTAAATTACACAATATTTATAACAATGAATTAAATATATAAAAATATGTGAATAATAAACCTTATTAACATAGTTAATTACTTCTAATTCCTAATACAATAATAAGTAATTATATTAATATTATGCTAATTTATAGTTATGCGTTCGTTTTGTAATATTATTTCGAAATTTGTCTGTTAGCTGTCAATAATGTGAAGTTCGTTATTATTAATCAGGTCGTGTATCTAATTATACAAATAAAATATCATTAATATGTTAAATATACTAATGCGTTGAGTTAAATCCCATAATTAACTGCATAATTATATAAATTATAGTTGCAATAAAAATAATAACAACTACTGCATCCCTAATGAAGCCTTGTAAAATAATTTTGTATAAATATAATAAATCATGCCTACTACACATACAAACGAGTTAGCAACTATCGTAATAAACCGACAAAGTATGCAAGTTTCCAAATTAGCTATTATGTAGGCACGAGTGTGTTTGTTTGTTTTTGTGTCAGTATCTCGTAACATTAGTATCGTGTGTGCAATTACAATACGAGGGTACCTCGCTCGATGTCCTTTTCTATGTTGTTTAACCTAGGCCTTCTTGTAAATGGCACGACAGGTCAATTCTAATTGGATTAGCTCGTACATCTATCTAAAGGGTAAACTGTCACTAGGCATGGCTACTGCGTCGAAACGTTACATGTTTTGATTTTATAAGTTTTACGATATTATGTTCAAGCGCTCGTCGAAAACGTTTGTCGATCGTTACGTCACATTGTACGTGGGGAACCTGTCCTCGAGAGTCGTAGCTTTGCAAGAGCTTGAGATCTGAAGAACAGTAAGGACCATGACCCGCTTTCATTTAGTTTGCATTTATTTCGGTTCGGTATAGGATGATATTCAGCTTTATGTATATGACCATCGAATAACAAATCGTTATTAATTATGGCATCATTCTTTGTCGTGGAAAAAAGTCATGTATGCCCACGTGAGGTTAAATTAGCCAATAAAATTGTAAATACAAGCTTCTGATATTTAAATGAATCGGCGATTTACCTAACGTTTGTTGTGAAAGACATCCATGACATTCAGAATAATATTTCAGATTTCAAAATGTGGTCCACATACGTCGTCGTCGCTGTGTCGTTGGCTTGTGCCAATGCCTACTCTTCAGGAGCCCCTGAGAGCGTGTGCCAAGACATGGTACCGAAGCACCCTGTACCCGCGCAGAAGACCCCACCACCCTACACCATCACCACCAGCACTAAGGTACAGTGGACTAAATCATAAAGTAAAAATTTCTCTATGAAATTGTCTCCAAAAAAATTCCGCATTTGTTTTCGGAAGGATACCGAGGTGTATGTTTTTGTTTCAACTTTCCTATTGATAACAACATAATTTAAGTATTATAAAAACAAGACTAGATAGATGTTATTACTAAACATACCTTTGTATTGAGGACGCAAGAACGTTTGGCAATTGCAAACTTACGTTTAATGCAAACATAACAAAATTCTATGTATGTAATCGCCACAGGACCGAATCTGGTTAAAGAAGAAACGTGCATTTTTGCATAGAATTGGAGTCCTTCTATATGACATTTATATGCAACTAGTCAATTATTGATTTAAGTTGTAATACGTAAATAATATGCAAGTTGAAAGACCACCGGCGGCGCGGCGCGTCCCAGCTGACCTCGCTGCGAATCTATCGATTTTTGTTGCCAAAATAGCTGAGCCTCTTACTATGTGAATAATCTATCTTCTATGCTTCGAATGGATTCCCTGATACCCATTCATTTTATAACCCAAACTGAATATTTATAAGCGCTATTTTTGACTTGGAGATATTATGTTGGCAATTTTTGACCTTTTTTATCTAAATTCAAATTCAAATCTTTGTTGCTATTACTGTAGCTTGCAACACGGTTTTTATTTAAACTGAAATATTAGTCAGTAATTGACTAAGACTTCAATTTAAAAAAAGCTATATCATCATAGATATAACCGTGTAAAAGGTCTCGCAATGCCCGGCGATTTATGGGTTCAAGCCCCATACGAGAAAATTATCAAATCCATCATTCCGAATCTGGGTAACATTTGGATCCGTCTTCTTAATTTTTAGAAAGACCGCCGCGGTACAGGCAACTTTTCTTTTTTTTGAATAACATCAATAGATTTAAAACGTAGAAGAAGTTCGTTTCATGTTGCTGCCACGAGCCTCCTCTTGTTAAGAGAAGGTTTGGACGAATGTTCATCCCTCTGAGACAATTAAGACGACTATTACCCACTAGGAATAATCCTGTGTCACGGGGGACTTTACAAACATTAAAACAACAGATACAACGAACACCCAGACTCGGAACAATCATTTGCGAACCTACGACACTCGGCGTGTGGCCGTGGCGAGGCAACCCTTTAAACAGTCGCACTTAGCCGCACTCTAGGTTGTCAGCTTATAAATAAGGCGCACTTAATATAGGTTAAATAAAAATACATTATTTGTATGATCAACAGACCGTGAAAGCCGGTACTCCCATGGAGGTGGTGATCTCCGGCAAGGCTCCTGAGAATACCATCCGTGGACTGCTGCTGCAGGCGCGTCAGGGTGACAAAATAGTGGGCAAATTCACATTGGCACCAAACGACCCCTTCGCCAAGCTTCTCAACTGCGGCGAGCCCGGTGTAAGTAAACTCTAATATTATTTTTATCATATAGGTACTACAGTTTAATTTCATTACAGTAAGTAGGTAGATAATATTCTTAAATAAACTTGAGAAAGTGTCTGCGAATTCCTAAGTTTTTGGAAGGTATGAGTAATTAGAATGTAAGCAAGAAAGTGTAGACTGATTAATTTTGACTCTTGGATTAAACCGTTAAGGCCAGGACAACAAACACATAAGAATGCAATTAAACTTAAATTCAAAAGCCGTAAACTCCAATCGATAACCGATTGCTTATAATACCTAAGATAAGGCGAGATATAAGGATTACTTAGTAATAAATACGAGTAAAAGCGTGCTCGAGGAGTGAAGTTTTCATGAGAAGGAGGAGCCAGAAACTCATGGCTCTCTTCTCAATTGGCAATTGTTTACAACAATTCTTAACAATTAACATTAACAATACAATTCATTTTGTTATATGAGCTTATATGTGTGGTTAGCAAATTAATTTGTTACAGGATAAGATTAGACTGAAATTATATTACTTACAAGATGTGCCCGCGGTTTCAGCCGCGTTTATGATTACTGCGCCGCCCCCATGGGTCGTAACGTGATGTTATATAGCCTTCCTCGATAAATGGGCTATCCAACACAAAAAGATTTTTCAATTCGAACCAGTAGTTCCTGAGACTAGCGCGTTCAATCAAACAAACAAACTCTTCAGCTTTTTATTATCCGTACCTATATATTATAGAATTTAAAATTTAAAACTTATATTTCTTACTTACCTACTTACATTGCAAAAATTTTATTCAGTTCCTAAGTTACATTGTTCATCAAAGTAATATTTCATTGTAACGCAAAATAAATCGCAATAGCAAATTTTTTACATCTAACCTAGCTTTTGCATGCGAATTCGCTCACTCGGGAACACTTCTTTTTCTAGATGTAAGGAACTTCTGCATCCCCGTCAACAAGTTTGTTAAATTTTATGATGATCGGTTGAGTAGGTAGTTAAGTCGTGAAAGCGTAACAAACAAACATACGCATTAATATTATTTATAATATTAGTTAGATTAGTTAGAATAGTTGTATAATTGTCACAAGTTACACGATATGTCATAAGTTACTCGACAGTATATGACATTGAAGATAAAGATTAATAATAAACATTTATTTCCGGTAAGAACAAAGCGATTGATTGATGACGGACATAGGCAAATCTAAGGTTATGTTTCAGGGTAAGTCACTTTAGTTTTTCGAGACCTCACACCTTGGGGTGGGCACCATACACTCTATGATGAACATGGGCCATAAATGATAGCATTTAAAATGACACCCAATAAGTAGGCACACAAATATTGACGAATATTTCCCTTTTTTCAATTCCAGATCAATGCTGAATACAAAGCATACAAGACACAAAATATCATTAAATGATTTAAATTCTTGAACAGGTATCGGTCAGTATTATACTCGCATGGGTACTTACCTGATTGATGTCTTGCAGCTATGTTTTTGCCAATGAAAGCCTTGACAAAAAATCTTTCTTTTCCGCAATATTTGTTTAGCTTGTCATGCGTAACATTCAGCATGACAAGCAAAATGTATAACCGATATCAAAACTTACATCCGTATGACATAATTTCAAGGCTGGTTAAAGTGGCATTAGCTATAAGGCGAAACAGGACCTTTTAACTACATCTTCATACTACAATAGTTTATACGATTAACGAAGCAAAAAGAAAATGTAATAACATAAATTAGAAAAGAAAATTGTATGAGCTATATAAAATTTGATCATTGGTCTAATTGACTGTAATAGTCGTTGTATAGATAATATTATGTCTATGTCTATGGAGGTCTAACGTCACAAGCTGCTTTTCGCCTAGATACCATTAAATTCCCGGGTTCGGTAGTGTTGTTAACTTTTTATCGTGGCAATCTGAGTGAAACTCTTACCTGGAACCGTATTAGGAACTATGCGATACGCGCATAGACCCTTTAAAATATTAACGTACTGTCTATATGTGGGTATAAAACTCCCTTAGCTACCTTTCAAGGAGTCACGAGCGTGATGTTATGACTGAATGATCTTGTAACAGCTGCTCTGGTTTAATAACATTTAACGAAATGCGGCAGCAAATATTTACCCAAACTGAGAAGGCAATCTCGGTATTATTACTACTTATGGCCTTACGTCATGTACTGTAATAATTGTCCCCTTTCTACTGAATGACGTCAACAGTGTCAAGCAAGCTTTTGACCACATAACACAATCCCAACTAATATTATAAATGCGAGTTGGTTTATTAGGTACGCTTTCACGCCCTAACTACTTGACGAATCATCATGAAATATCGCATACGTTAGGGTACCATTCGACCAGAAAAAAGTACTGCCACTAACTTAACCTATCCTATATACCTAAGTATTTACGCGAACGGATCCGCGGGCAAAATCTAGTTTGATATATATTTTTACATGAAATAACGTTTAATAGACATGTCACGTACAAGTGACGCATCTAAACGTACATGAACCAAATGACAAACTTCCTTAAAACTTATTATTTAAATAGTAGTACTATAAAAAATGTTTCCTATTGTTAATAAGACCTTCATTGCGAATAGGTTGTGTTTTTTACCACTGTAGCATTCGAAAAAGCAATTACATACTTCATGAACAGTAAGTAATTGCACCCACCAGATTATCAGCATCTTCATTTAAAATAACGACGGCATTTCATACGTAGGTGGGTACATCATCCCTACCTACAATTATTCGAATATGGAACATCAATGTACTCTAACTAATTGGACCTAGTGATCGTAGGCGGATTATTTTACAAAAGCCTTTTGGAGATCTCATCTGATAATACAGTTAGGGCTTGTACTACCACCTCCAGGTAGAATTTATCTATAAGATAAAAGTCTCACCATCTCATCATCAAGATTTATTCTTCGCATAACTTTTACTTGTTAGTGGTAGGAGTGGCCATTAATATTTTATAAATTTTATTAGTAGTAGGTACCCGTCCTTACTTGTCTTTGTCCTTGCCTTGTCCGGGATAGTACCACCTCCTTACATGAGACCGGTGTAAAAGTAGTAACAAAGCATTTCGGTAAGTGAGAGTTCTGGAGCCTCACATAGTCTCGCATTCCATTCCTTTGAACCCCTCCTTCGTTACCTATTCCTAGGATGATGGTATTGTTAGTCGATTATAGATTATGGTAACAACCGCTTACCATCAGACTAAATGTGTCGAAACTTTGTCACTTGAGTAGCATATTTAAAAAAAGCAATAATCTGTCAGATCTTAATGAATAAAAATATATTTTATTTTTATAGCATGACCTCTAATTTTATGAATAATTATTGTGTTAAATAAATACACTTAGAATATTCTAGAATTCTCGCTGTATTTACAAATGGTTCATTAAGTTTATGAAGCTTAGCACCATATAAACAAAACAGTAGTTATCTATAATTCACAGTCGTTTTGTAACGGCGAATATTCCAATTCGTGACTACAGTTTCTATTGACTAGTCAGAAAAGTTGTAGACGTGCACAGTTGTTCGCTACATGGTCATCGGTTACCGCATTCGGACTATGCCTACTTAAACATAAACAGATATAATATTATGATAGGTTTCTCAAACCAAAGTTGCATCATTCAAGGCTATTGTGCGGTGCAAGAGGTCGCATAATTTCGTAGGTTCAGAATAAAACGGCTATTTGAGATGGTGCTTTGGATTAATATTTAAATGATGCCATTTGCAGCGCCCGCCATACCTATTATAGTCAAAAACCTTAATATTAAAAATTCTTTTGCTCGTTGATGGTAAAGATACAGAAATGTTTCACACATTATGAAGGATTAATTATTTAAAATATGCGTATTCATTAGCTTTTTATTGGCGTCAATTTAACTAAGAATACCTCATTTATTTTTTATTAGCATTTGATAGCTTGGCTCGCTGTCGAAAAATCAAATAAAATTGTTTACATCCGAGGACATAAGACATATCCCTTCACTCGCGTAAAATAGAATTATTGCCTAACATCAGTAACTATGGCTATACGTCCTTTGTTGGTAAACCAATGACAAAAACTTAATCTAAAGACTTGTGTCATTGAAATACGTGAATGATATATTGCATGGCTTCTAATAGCCTAAAAAATAGCGCTGTTTAGCCATTAATATATTATATTATGTGCCAATAATATACTTGCCACCTTTATATCATAAAGTAAGACTAAAATAATAGTGAATGAATCGTAATTGCCTTGACCAGTTAAGGTGTTTAAAATCTATAGATACATAAGCCTTTCAAGTTACTACAAAAATGGAGCGTATTTTTTTTAAGTGCAAAGTCTGCCAGTCTATCACGAAGGAGGTTGATTTCACTTTCATTTTAATTTATTTTAGGCCTGAATTAAATTAGTATAGAATTATAATTTGCTATTGTCAACCACTCAGGAAATGAGCGGTGAAGGTAAACTGGCAAGGTGCTTGGCTGGGCGGGTCGCACAGCAAATATTTCTATGAATGATTGCAAGTCAAGGAGCCTGGTTTTGTCCCAGATTGCCATAATTACGTGCGTGTGTGATTAGTGTAGATACGAGCCTGTAATTATGGTATCAAATTAAGCATCTGTAACAATATAGTGAACGTAGACACATTGCTTCATGTCTAGGACTTTGCTGACTATTAAAATTAATACCTTAGTGTAAAACATAATGTGTGTTTGCGGAGTAATAAAAACATCTATACTTAAAATTATAAATGTAAAAGTTTATGAAGATGTATATATGTTTGTTACTCTTTCACGTTAAATCTACTGAACCGATTGCGATGAAACATAGTATGTAAATAGCTGGAGACCTGGATTCACACATAGGCTAGGCTACATAGGCTTTTTATCCCGATATTCCCACGGAAACGGGACTTACGCGGGTGAAACCGCGGGCAAAATCTAGTACTTATATAATTATACGATACTAGCTGTTGACCGCGACTTTGGGAACTCGGTTAAATCGGAAATCCCTGCTTACATTAACGTCAAGTGACTTTTTAATATAATTTTATAGTGGATGATACCGCTAAGTAGGATAGTAAGGAGTGGCGTAAGTAACCTTTGTGCTATATTTAAAACTTCCTGGCTCAATTGTTACCTGTGCCTTGATCGATATATCAAAATTCGAACACATTTTTCGCCCAATAGGCATCGAATTTAAAAAATCCATTATACTCGCCTAAATTGTATAAAGAACCTCTGTATGAAATTTAAAGTACAAACCCAAGGCTTTGACTGTGCATTGGTATATCAATCAGTTAGTCAGTCAGATTATCCTTTCATATATTTAGACAAACTAAAACCTTTCTATCTATTTTGATATTTAAGATTAAAGTTGACCTTGTTAACCAATTGTATAGACTGTACGTACTTGTAATACTTGACAATAAATATCTATCGGTTAATGCTCCGCGATAGTAATGGTACATTGTTAGAGTGACACTGGGTACGAATGCAATGTTGTCTATTATATCTAATAACTTTATAATGTATATTTGGGGCTGCCTAGGTATGTGCTATGACTGTGTAGGTAATATTGTGCTAAATATTTTAGCTATAGGTATCTTATATTGTAGTGGCGCAGCGGTTTTGAAAACGACTGCAGTGGATGAGGTCTCAAGTTTGATTCCCAAGCGAAGTGTTCTCGTATTTTTCTAAAGAAATTTTCAGTAGCCATATAGAATTTGTAAATCTGACCGGTAAACGCCAATGGCGCCAACAAAAATAGCTACCTGTTTGTGTTTATTACGCAAAGCATACTTTTTGGATTTTAAAAGCGACTGTAGTGGATGACGTCTCAAGTTTGATTCCCAAGCGAAGTGTTGTTGTATTTTTCTAAAGAAATTTTCAGTAGCCATATAGAATTTATAAATCTGACCGGTAAACGCCAATGGCGCCAACAAAAATAGCTACCTGTTTGTGTTTATTACGCAAAGCAAACTTTTTGGATTTTATTTATTTATTTAATAAAGCACACAAAACAAACATAGTGGCATACAGTATAAAGTTTATAGACTATGAAACAGTTTTAGAATATAGACATAAGTTTACTATTATATTAATTTTTACTACAAACAGACAACACCATCTAGCCCAAACTAAGCAGAGCTTGTATTATGGGTACTAGACAACGGATAGACACACAAATATACTTTTTTTTTGTAAATACATACATATTAGGTATACATACATATATATATATTAATCATTCTACAGAAGTATAGACTGCCTCAGTGTAAGACTTGGGTTTGATTCCCGAGCAGGCAAAGTGTGAGGTTTTACTATTAATCTATAGAAAAAGTCTAGCAGCTGCCAGTTATTAAATAGCAACAGCCTTCGCTCTCTGTTAGGTTTGTGAGGCTAAAAACGAACGACGAAATGTAAATGTAAAATCCCTCTGTCTACCTTTTGGAAATATAGGAGTGCGACTATGTACATACACTCGGCCAAGAAAGTAGTCTACCAGTTTTGACAAAAAATTCTGTGAGATCTAATTATTGCTAAGGTTGTTTTTCTAGCTTGCCACATGGCATGACGTCATTATAATACATGATAAAGAGAGCAATCGTCACTGTCTAATATTACTGCAAGGGCAATCGACCTTGTTGTTTCATGACGTTCAAATGAACCTCAACCGTAGGGTGGTAGACCACATTTTTGGCCGACTGTACCTACTCTTAATGCCTGAATGATTCAAATCTTTAATTATATCTCTTGTATAAATTCCAGAACGCGGTGACCCACAAGAAGCACGATGAGAAATTCGACAAGCAGACTGTCGCCTTCACATGGACGCCACCTGCTGGCTTCAATGATGAAATTAAATTTAGGTAAGCTGTCTGTGTATCTATCTATCTGTAAGGAGCAGCAATATCCTAGTGGGAGACCATTGGACTGCCACGAATAGATCTCTGGTTCGATCTGAAGGCACGCAAGTTCGGGGTTTTGCGAAGTTATGTGCGTATGAATTAGTTAATTGCCTATGGCTTGCTTTAACAATAAAGGAAAACATCGTAAAGAAACCAGCACGTTTTTCTTTTTATCACCTGTGGTGGCAGATGAGCAAGTGGCCCACCTGATGGAAAGTGGTAACCACTGGTCATGGACTACAGCAATGTCAGGACATAGCAAAGCCGCTGCCTACCGTGAAAGAAGAACTCTCTTTAAACCTCGTTTGAAGAAGGACATATCATAGCGCTCGGGCAACACCGAAGCAGGCAGTTCATTCCAGAGCTTGCACGTACGTGGGAGAAATGATCGCTGAAAGCGTACCGTCTTGGATTTTAACGCTTCCATGTGATATGGATGAATCCTGCTTCGTTGTCGAGTGGTACGGTGATAGAAAGGGGCCGCTGGTACCAAATCAAACAGTCCTTTAGAGCACTCCCCGTGAACGAGTCGGTAGAAGACGCAGAGAGACCCAAAGTCTCTCCGTTGCTCCAATGACTCCAATTTATCTGTGAGATTGGGATCATCGACGATTCGAACTGCCTATCTTTGTAGGGAGTAAAGTGGGTCGAGCTGATATTTAGGTGCCCCTGCCCAGAGATGTGAGCAGTACTCCACGTGCGGCCGGATCTGTGCTTTGTAAGGCACAACACGTTGACCTGGTGTGAAATACTGCCTCGCCCTGTTCAGTACACCCACCTTTTTGCTCGCTAATTTAGCTTTTTCCTCCAAGTGACTCCCAAACTGGACTTTATTCGAGATTTCCACGCTGAGGATCCCAATACTTTCGGAGATACGGAGAGCAACTCCTTGGAACTGTGGCGCCATGATAAAAGGGTCCTTGGTCTTTGGGTCCGATGCCCAGGTTAGAGAGTGTTACTGGCCTTTCTGATAAGAAATTCTACGTAGCTGCACGGAGTCTGTAACTGTCTTGTAGATGGCAACAAGCCATATTACGGACTTCAATATGTACCTGACGAAATGTGGATTTAATACATCTCTGCCTACCTCTTTAGGAATGTACCTACAAACATAAATCTATGTTATAATTTATAAATATACATATTTGTTAATGTCATATATAGCGATCTGAAGTTACATTGATTTTCAGTTACCAAATGTTAAAGTTATTAAAAAAATACAGTACTAACTTTAATGAGAATGAGCGTATATTGGGAAAAATTACTAGCTATAGGTACTAGAACTACTAAAATAAAATCATTTTAAATGTAATAAAATGCGTAAGTGAGTCTATGTATACAGTAACACAAACTTGCCTAAAATGCAATTCTATATAATTATGAGAAATATGGATGCGAAAGGACAGCTTAGAAACATCGTACTGTAAAGGTCAGAAGTATATAACCCTTCAAAGTCACAAGTACGTCTGGGTTCTCTACAAAGTGCACAACAGATGTACATTCAATTTAGAAGCTTAATGCGAAAATTATTGCTCATTGCTGTTATTAAATACAATATCTGTAAAGTTTTCAAAACATATGTATTTCGTTTTGTGTTATATATTATGTTTATCTTATCAACTGACTGTACATAGCTTTCTCATATAAAGACATTGAAGGAAAATCAATATCCATAATAATATAATAAACCCGAAGAGTATTTTGTATTATAGTTTGAACGCGCTAATCTTTGGAACTACTGGTGGAATTTAAGAAAATATTTCTGCTATCGATGGCCCTTTTCTTGAGGCAGGTTAAAGGCTATATTAATATCAAGCTAGGAGACACGGGAGCGGAGCAATACCTAATAATGAAGTTAGTTGAAACCACAGGAGACAGCTAGTGATTAGATAAAGTAGTGACGCGTGTAATTCCTTTCGAACGATATTCGAATGTAGTTGTGAACAATGCTATACTTGTCTTATACTTATGTTGAATATATAATTACTATTGTGATATTTTACTTATTAGGTATATGTAGGTACATATTGATGCCAATTCTGTTGTCACAAAATTCTCTTATCTTAGCTAAAAATCTCTAAAATTTATTTTAGTCCTGTCACTTTTAGCGATTTCAGAATACGAAATGTCGTATGACGGGACTAAACTAAATTTTAGAGATTTTTAGCTAAGATAAGAGAATTTTGTGACAACAGAATTGGCACCATTATATGTTTCACGCTATTGTATGCACCTACTTTTTTTTATCTCCGCATCCCCCTTAGATTGACTGGTAGATAACGCCCTTGGCATTAAGTCCACCATTGTACCATATTGTGCATAGTTAAAAAAAAAATCGTATTATGCTACTCGGAATAATTATACAGGCGATTCATAGACGCGACAAAACGTTATACGAGTAGGTACATACGTATGCTGACGTCCTAAGCGTAGCTTAGCAACACCCCGACCGATAATAGAATTTAACCGATTTAACCATGTCGATAACGACATGGACAGCCTCTCATGGTCACCAAACCCAATATTAAACTACACAATGTACAATATAATGCAACAAATCTAATCGAACATTTCACAAATATTGATAGAACCTGTACGTATAATAGTGTCAAATTGTAGGTATATAATCTGTTTTTGAAAATAAATATTTTAAAAAACCTCTTTATAGGTGGCATGTTCTGTATTTCATTCTTTGCCTCATTTTTCTCATTACAAAGTTGACTTAAATAGATATTAGATATTAGTAATAATAAGCTTTCGTCAGAATTAAGCAGTGATCCTTTTTTGCCCATCACTCCTTTCTGCACAAAGTCAAAGTCAAAGTCAAGTCAAAGTCAAAAATAATTATTTATTCACTTAGGTCACAAAGTAACACTTATGAACATCAAATGGGTTAGTGAGTTTATTATATTTACTGAATTTACATTTATGTTAGTTGCAAGGTTCAGGCAAAAGGTTGAGCGGTGAGCCTATGAGAAGATACCTGCAAGAAACTCAAGGCCACTCTTTTAAATCGCCATCAACTTATAATTTCAGTATTTTACAACTCATTTATGTACCAGGTGTTGCAGTCATTATGCCATATGTCACTGTCCATATAAAACTAAATTCTAAAATAAAGAAAAGTTGGTAATATTATGTAAAAAGCATTTACGATTTGAAATAATATTTATCAGTACGTAGCCATTTGTAATAGACAGTAGTATGGCATGAGGACGCATACACTTACACTTTGTGACATGAAAAGGTAGTTCGTGACTAAATGTAGTTAAAACAAAATTTACGTTAATACTTATAAAGTTTGTGTAAAAGAAAAGAAAGATACTTTAACACCACCAAATAAACACGAAGTACCTTCACATAACTAAATTGACTTATATAATACATACATTGTTTGAATCCTGTATGAAACAAGCAACTAGTTACAAATAAAGATAAATATATAATACAATAATAAGACGGATTTAGCTGTTTGGCAGTTGGTACACTGCACAGTTGTGTACAAATTATTACATTTATAACTTCTGCAGGCTTTATTTTTTATTATTTATAAATTCCACGGTTGTCTGTAAACTTGAGATTGGAGATTAGATTTAAGTAAATATATATTCTGTATCGAAATTCTAGTACGGTGGTATCAAGCCATTGTTTGATTTTTAAAGGGTAATCAGCATCGTTCCTATAGGTTAAGGCCAAAACTCAATTATACATATTTTTATAACATGGTTAATGGCACTTTTATTTTGCGTGCATTATAAAGGTCTAACAAAGCACCCAGTCGCACTTGAAAAAAAGGACCTGTTAAGAAATTGTCGTCTGATAGCGAGGGCTACGAAATTAATCATCTAATGTGTGAGGAACTTCTGGCGTGATTCGTTAACCAGGTTCTCTTTTAGAGAGCCGCCTGCTTGATTATACACGTGACTATCTTAATAATTAACGTTATATTGTAGGTCTGTACGCGATGACAGCTAAAAACGCATTGCAGACCCGTTTTATTCTTAATATATCTTAGCAATACGTTCCGTAGACGCAACTCACACTTAACACATAAGAGAGTTATAATAAAGGTAAAGGTTAAACTAATTACTTATATTTTATTTCTATTTTCAGAGCGACCATCGCTTACAACGGTGCTGTGTTCTGGGTGGGCGTTGAGTCGGCTCCCGTCAAAGTGAGCAGTTAACTTAGTTAAATCCAGAGAGTATTCGTAATTTAAGTCTTTCATACTTTTCTGCTTTATAATTAAAATGCATTAAATAGATGTTTTATACAATAAATATTTTTAACTAATTGTGTATTTCCTTTATTCTAAACGAGTTTAAAAACGATGAGTGTTTTAACATACATTGACATAAATGTATATGCAAAATTTACATATTCTAGACATTTTTAAACTCTCTACTATGGTTTAACTTTAATTGTTATCACGGACATAGTACCTACTCTAAGTTTGTGATTCTAGGCCATGGACACATACCTTAGCATTTATCGTTGGATACATAATATATAAAATTATAGGTACACATAATGTGGAATAAAACACAGTATTAAATTTTAACAAATACTTTATTTTAAACATAGCACCTAGAATTTTTGTCTTCGAGATCCATTTACAAAATTCAAGTATCAATAAATAGGGATAGAGTAGGAACTAATGACGTGTATCTACAGCAGAGTCTATATTATAAATTATATTAAATAGCTTTCAATATCGTATGTAAGTATGCCTCTATACTTTATATTTTTAATCTCTATGTATGATAATAGGACGATTTGATTACACTGTTTTATAATTACCTAATTAATTATTTAGGTAATAATATGTATGGACGGTATTCTTATCCAAACGTGTAACATTATGAGGCCTAGACATCGACGAGATCAATTCATGGTTATTATCATAATACCCTTGAGGCATGATCACAAATCTATATTGCACTTTGATCATGTTATCGTAAATAGAACTTAGTTCTCAGCTTACTGCCAATATACACACAATAAATAAAATGTATTCTTAAACAATTTTATTTCAAAGCCATTTTAATACATTGCTATACTTATATTAATTAAATCTCTTCATCATATGAGTACATACTTAGTTAATTACTGAGCTTGCGTAAATTAAATTATTATACGAAATAAAATTATTTTATATGTATGGAAAATGTGTATCGATCTAGCGGGGCCACTCGAGTTAGACCGAAAAAACTAGTGGCAATGCTTTGTTTGTTCAATGTACTTCACGAATTTATTAACAAGATCCAATGTACCTCAATTATTATGATAGAAATTACAATAAATCGTCGCATCCATCCAGCGGAGCCCGTGGTTGTATTACGCTCGGAATACATAAAAATAATTCTGATCGTAACTTTTGCCAATGTACCTCTCGATTCATGTATTAACTCCCAGGGATCTTTAACAGAACAGGAGAAATTCAGCAAGAAAATTTTGTCTGACCGGCAGGGCCCTTTGTGATTTGAATTCATACGTGCAAAAAAGCACAATTCGTGAGGTACATTGGACAAACAAAGCATTGCCACTAGTTTTTTCGGTCTAGCTTGAGTGGCCCCGCTAGATCGATACACATGTATGGAAATGTCATAAATTTCACTATTCCCAGAAAATCCACGATAAATGGCCTCCAAGACTTACTTATTAGGCAAGGTATGCCCTGGAGGTACATTTTGTTATTAAATTAAACAATTAATATTGGTTTTATTGATGCTTTGTTCATTCCTAAACGTACATGCTAAGTAGGTACGTGTGTAAACGGTAAGAAATTACAAAGACTTATGAATCATTTAACATGATTCAGATCATAACCATTAGTTCTTTGTTATTATTTCGAATGAAAACTCTTTTGTGAAGTACTTATGCTCCTGGCAAGTTGAGTTACAATTATAAATAAATTAGGCCAAATATTAAATAGAACTTCTCATACTGTAGATACACGCGTGAAGCTTTCAAAGACTTATAAATTCAATCCGTGTAGCTCAAGTGGTGGGTTGCTATGAGAAAGTGATCGTACAAGATATGCATAGATATTCGAATATGAGTTATATGCGTAATTTTAAATGGAAGGGGTTTAGGTGGAGTGTCAAGTACACCGCATGTAATATGACTTATTAATAGCTCATATTTGATGTTATTTCAGGGTCATGAATAGGAACTAAGATATAGGTAACACATTTCAGAATTTTCAACACAATTACATTTACCGATTCATGATTTGTGGTTTTTAACGTAATTGAGCCTCTTTCTTTATTCAACTTTCTTATTATAAATTTAAAATCGCCAATGTTCTATGCTTTGCGGTACGGGTTCCAAGCCCAAAACAGTTGATATCAGTTATTTTATGCAGCAATTTTACGTATTGAATATATTGCAAAAATGTAATCAGCCGATTGCATTTGTATGTAATGTCGAATCCTTCACAAAAGAGTATTTTTATACTCTTTCAACATAGCCTTGCCGACTAACCTTGCAGATAACGTAAATTCTGAACAAACTTCGTAAAAAATATGTATGCTTCAATTTACTTTCATTGAATTAAAAAATAACATGAATACGAACACTACGCTTGTGTAGTGTAGGACGCCCTCCGGCCAGATGGACCGACGACCTGAAAAAAGTGGCTGGTGGTGACTGGATGGCGAAAACGGGAGATCGGGCCTTGTGGCGCACCCTGGGGGAGGCTTATGTCCAGCAGTGGACTGCAATAGGCTGAAATGATGATGATGATGATGATGAATACGAAGAGACGCATACATCAGAAAACAGTGTAAATACCTATAAATCAGAAAATAAATTTGGTGCCTATTAATAAAACTCATGAGAACCGGCACCATGAGCTAGTTTTTATAGCATCGGTTAGCTAGGAACACTTATAACAGCTGCCTACACTAAATAACGCTATTTATCAACTATAAATATTGGTTAATAGAACCTCCACTCCCCTCAACTCACAGTATTATTACGCCCACATCTCGGGACTTCAGTTTTAAGTCTTTGAGCAAGCTTAGTTTAAGAGTAAAGCTCGAATCCTATTCACAATGAAGCAATTCCAATACAAACCTCTACACACTTCGATAAACACCTATTGTTACAATCACTCTCACAACACTTCAAGTCTCAGTTACGCAAATGTCTTCAATTCCTTGAAAGTGCAGTGCTAAGTAAATCTAGAAAGTTCTTTAATGAGCAAAATATTTTCTTTCTCTTGCAAACAAAGCTGCAATAAAGTAAGCCAAATGATTGCACATGACATTTTTATTTGAAAATTGCCATTCATCTGCAGTAATTCGAATTGAGATCAAACTGCAACTCAATTGGATAAGTACATTTAAGGACTTGACACTAAATTGAAAACACTTTTGATAGATACTGAGACTTGCAAGCACGAAAATTCTACAACATTGGTACATATTTATATTCTAGCGACTATGGAAGATGATATTTGATGCATATCTATGAATATTCAATGAGCATATGTAAATGTTTAGAAAACAGTAATTGACAACTACTTTATACACATAATTCCAGTATTACAGCCGTAAAATTAAGTATTTATTGTGGATAAGTATTCTATGTTGTAAGGTTTAAATTGCACAAAATCATTAAAGTTTAAAATAGATATATGTGACATCTCATTACTGTATGGAGATAGGCAATGCCACTGGTCAATTACATTACATCTAATGTGTATATCCTGGTGTGATACAAACATTTAATACATGCTATAAATTGGCAAGACAAGTTTATATAAAATCCTAAGTGTTTGTGTGTGTGTTACTTATAAAAGGCAATATTGGTGATTGTTAACATTATGTTGTTACATCATAATTTCCCCTTGTGCAGACATGTTGACACACACAACAATCTGACTCAATCTCTTTTCCTGTTCTGATGTAAATATTTAGAATGGGTCATCACTATTTGTTATTGATCATTTCAATATCCTGTGGTATTTTATTGTTTTGACAGCCATTTCTTTGTACAGATGCATTGTTAAATAATCGAAAATTTACACCTCATGACATCTTGGAAGAAATAAATACTTAAAAAATAAATATACCTACCTCATAGATAACACTTTAAAATTGTAATCAGAAATTAAATTGTCATTTGGTCTAAATTAAATGCACTTCAATTTAAAAGTCTTACACCTAAATATAAAACATCACAGTTAATACTGAATAAGTAGTAAATAAATACATAGAAATAAATAGTTCAATAAATAGGCTATCATTGGTTCTGTATGAAATAGCTTTGCCTTTTGAGTTGTCTGTAAAGAGAGATGTACTTCCCTGCAGCGGATGTTCTCGGAACAACATACTGTTTACAGAAAAGCTTGGGGTCTCTGGCCTTCTCTGAAAGCTCTCCACAGTCGAGTGCTCGCAAGAATGCGAGTACAAATGTGAAGCAATTATGTCTCTCTTCATTGTACCTGTCTGCCTCCCAGAGTGGGCTTGAACTCACCTGAAATAGTAAAAGAATTAGTTAATTTTGTGTCTTGTAGATTCCTTTAGATTTAATTTCTTATAAGACTGAAGATGGCCTACTAATATACCTTGAGAAGCACACTATCCCATATCTCATTCCACAATTCATCAAACTGTTCTAACAGGAGACACTGATCCCATTCAGCACGTGAATCACAGCTACTCCACTTCTTGGTCATAGGATCTACACCACGGATCCCCTCTTCACTAAACTCCACCACACAACCTTGGGAGTTGGTTACACCTATGTGCAAGTCTTTGGAATTATAATAGTCACTGCAATGAACAAAATTTCATCACATAAGTATAAACAATTTTATAAAACCTGTGAATCACTTTTATTGCAATCATGTTTCAAACTGTTGGGCAAAATCTGGTACAAGTTTCAACACAAATTGTATCTTATTGTACACTTACTTGAGAAAATCGCCATGAGTTGGCTTCATAACGATCGCACGAGGATGCTGAGATGCTTTGACGAACGGGTAAGGCACCCTAGACCAAAAAATAGGGCACTTAGCAACAACCTTCATTAGTCACCATAATCAGAAAATTCGTTATATAAAAGTACTCTTACCTGAAGGGCAGCAAGTTATAATCATATCTATCCAGGTTTTGTTGGCAAACTGGACATTTCTCGGGTATTATGGTGCAAAATACTTTGTGGTCACAATGGTGGAAACAAAGAATACCCGGATCCATTCTTACACAAAAAAATCTACTTATTCTTCAATTAAACCTACACTTTTTATAGCATTAACACAAACATTAACTTGTCTAGATGCTTTGAGCAAAATACAATGGTGATATATAGCAGAAAAACTTATTGACCAAGCAAAAGCCTAATGAGAACCTCATACGAACTACACCATTGTCCACCTTTCACAATTCATAACTCGACTCTCGCTTGAATTGAAACCTTTTCACAAAGCAAATAACGTTCGAAAGCGTTTAATAAATAATAAAAGCTTTTGACACTTGTATTTTACTCTCCAGAAATTTCAATACTTCAATGGTTTTCTGTGATCAATTTCTTATATTTTAATATTAGTACATAGGAACAATATAATAAAAACATGTTATTATCTAGAATTATTACAATTAGTAAATTATTTGTTAACAGACTGCCTGACTGCAATCAAATTCTGTGTATTATAAGGTTTCGAACGCACGCACCGACATAAACTGCAAAAATGTGATTGGGCGAATTAACAGCTGTGAACAGATGTTAGAATCATCTATATCTATTGGTCAGAGTGTCAGATTCCAGCATACATGATTGGAAGATAAATAATACACTGAACGCGGTAATTTTGAAAGTTTGATGAAATTATTAAACTAATGAAATCCACTATTTTACATATCAACCTAATCAGCTGGGCCAACAGTATCATATAAAATGTTCGTTGATTTGGACATTATCTGCTATAGGTCTGCTAAACATATTTTATATGCTATAATATCACAGCTAATTGTGATATAATACTTATCACAGCTTCTATCTAAGTTTGTTTCTACTATAAATAATATGATTACCTAAAGATAGACCAGAAAAGCCGACCCCAAGTGATTTGGGAATAATAATGGCTAAGGAGAAGAAGATGTTTAAAAATTCTGAGCTCGTATAGGAATTAATATCTTATTACATAAAATAATAATTAATATCTTATGACATAAAATAATATTTTATTTTCTAATAGAGGAATAATAAACATTATTTCGATTAAATCAAATTATTTTTACAAATCTATAGGAAATAAAAATAATTAAAGTTTGTTTCAAACTGCGTCATACAAACCCTTTGAGTTATTAGCTACCTACTGCGTATTGTCATACGTACGAGTATCAATGTCGTCTAACTTATACAATCTGAACCAAGCGATTCCGAAAATCGCAGAAAATACTTGGGTACTATACACCTTTTTACTATTTTACTCTTATGAGTTTGACAGCTCTCTCTTTTATTCTTTTTTTACGTGGGGGAATGCAATGATGCATATCCCTCCGCGGGGGCGGGCGGAGGGATTATGTCGGACTCGCCGGGGTAAAAGAAAGATGGAATAATAGGAAAGTACCTCCAGGAATACCGACTAAACCTACCACGGTGTTCCTCGACAAAACCACTATCGACGGGGCCGCGCGAATCGCTTTCGCATGCGGTCGCGACCCCGCCGAGGTTACGGCCTGCCGTCTGAAACGGCAGGCCACTACACAAGAGACCTACCCAAAGGACTCACTCGAAAAAATTCCCTACTGTCTCCCCCCTAGAGGGGAGACGGACTCGACACAGAGGCGCGCGTGGGAACACGCACGCCGCCTCTCGGACCTGGTGCTGAACGGATGGCGGGCAGGCCCACAAAGCCCGCCACCCCCAGGTCCAACCTCAGGGTGGCTGGAGGTCATCGCGCGCCCTCCGGCGCCCGGCTCTGCGGTTGGGGAGAGGGTTCAAACGCTCCCTCTCCCGCTCCGCCGCCTCCTTGATGGAGATTACTTCCTCACAAAAGGAGGCGACGGCGTTCCACGACCTCTCACTCCGGAACATAGACTGAACTACGGCCGGGAAAGAGAGGGCAACCGATCCGACTGCCGCGATCAAATCACGGCGCTGCGATGCCCATGCGGGGCAAACTGCCAAAGTGTGCAGCGCCGTGTCCTCTACAACGTCGCGGCAGTCGCCGCAGTGGTGACAACCGGGCGTCTCTTGCCGGCGTATACGACACAGGAACCGGCCAAAACAACCGTGGCCAGTCAAAACCTGTGTCAGCCGGAAGGTGAGGGCGCCATGCCGCCTCTCCAGCCACTCCTCAAACACGGGACTTACCGCCACGATCGTGGCGTGCCCGGCACTGGGGTGCACAAGTCGATTCCTCCATTCTTCCACCAGGACCTGGTGGAGCTCGGACCGTGCCGCCTCTAGAGCGGGAGGAGGTGGTCCTTCGCCTCGAGCTAGCGCCTCCTGGCGCCAACGGTAGAGCGACGCCAGAAGTGCCGCTTCCAGGTCCCAGGGCATGGATCCGGCGAGGAGGCTCGCTGCCTCGAACGAGATCGTGCGGCAGCCTCTAATTAACCTGACGGCCATTGCACGCTGAGGCGCACGAAGCGCTGAAATATTACGGGCCGTCAGGTTTTCTCCCCAAACTGGGGCCCCATAAAGGGCCATGGACCGCACGACCCCTTCGTAGAGCCTCCGGCAGGAGGTGCCTGGCCCCCGTAGGTTGGGCAGCAGACGCGCGAGCGCACCTGCAGCGCCCAGAAGACGGGGGGCCAGTCGACGAAAGTGGACTACAAAGTCCCATCGGCTGTCGAGCAGGAGACCCAGATACTTCAGGGTTGGCTCGACTGCGATGTGGACCCCTCCTACCATAATGTGGGACCCTGGAGGTGGCCGTTTCCGAGGACCGTGGAAACAGACGGCCTCGGACTTGGACAGGGCCACCTCGAGTCCCAGTCGCCGGATACGACTCACGACTTGTGCAACCCCAGCGCACGCCAATATGGCCGCCGCCTGGTGCGACTTACCCCTCGCCGTGACAAGAGTGTCATCGGCGTAACAAATAACGCCAACGCCACAGGGGAGCGCACCTCGCAGCACCCAGTCGTAACCGATGTTCCACAGGACCGGACCCAGAACCGATCCCTGTGGAACACCGCACGACATCTCTCGCCGACTCCAACCGTAGTGACTCGGGTAGATCACTACCCTTTCCGATAAATATGCCCCGACAATGCGGCGGAGGTAGGTCGGCACTTGGTGATATATAAGTGCCTCCCTAATACAACTCCAGGGCAAGGTGTTAAAGGCATTCGCGATGTCCAGGGACACCGCGAAGACGACCTCACCCCGGGACACCGCATCCTCCGCCAGGCTCCTCACGCGCAGAATAGCGTCGATAGTAGAGCGCCCGCGGCGGAAACCATATTGGTTGTCCGCCAGATCCGGGCCCACTGAAGACAAACGCTGGACGAGGCGCTCCGCAATGATGAATTCGAATAATTTAGCGACCTCGTCCAGCAACACGATGGGCCGGTAGGCGGACGGAGAGTCCGCCGGGCGCCCTTCCTTCCTGATCAGGACCAGTTTCCCCAGCTTCCACTGACGTGGAAACTGGCCCTGCTCTAAGCACATGCTGAGGAGCCCTCCTAGTCGGGGCGCGAGCTCTTCTAAGGCCAGGGCCCACGCACGTCCTGGAATGCCGTCGGGCCCTGGGGCGGTGTTCTTGGAGTGAAGTCTTGCCACCGCCGCTCGCAACTCTACTTGAGTCACTACGGGGACAACGTCGTCGTCTAAGTCCGCGTTGGATGCCATGGAAGGTGGAACCATCGGTGGAGGAGTGTACTCCACCCGTGAAGGGAAAAGAGCGGCCACCACTTCCTCAACTAATTGGGGCTGGAGACTGTGGGACAAGGGGGGCGCCCAGGGGCGAAGCTTGCCCCTAACCATAAGATATGGACGCCCACAGGGATTACGGTCCAGAGTCCCCAGAAACTCTTGGCGGGCCTGATCTTTGGCCCGCTTAATAGCAATTTTGAGCCGGTTTTTGGCCGCTCTATAGGCCTCATACAGTTCCGCCTCCCTGGCAACAAAATCGGGAGGGCGGCGACGCCTCCTGCGAAGCCGGATGTACTGGCGTCGGGCTACCACGCAAGAATGGCGTAGTTGGCCGATGTGATCCGACCACCAATACACCCGGCGCCCGGCTGGAAAATGGCGAGGTACTCTAGGCATCGCCGCATCACAGATTTGAGTCATGGCCTCCCGGAACCACTCGGCCTCCATTTGGATATTGTCAGGCCTAGCCGGTGCTGGCACCCAGGCCTGAACGATGGAGGCTTCCATGAGGACCTCCCGATTTAGCTTTTTTAAAGCCCAACGCGGACCGCCCCCAATCGGGGCTCTTGAGGCTGGGGGGTCGGAGTTCTGGGCGGAGACGTCGAACCGGATGTAAAGGTGGTCCGACAACGTCTCCACCTCCTCGACGACGCGCCAGCCTTGGACACGGCGTGCTAGGGCGGGGCTAGCAAAAGAGACATCAACGATGGAACCGCCCCGCTGACGCACGCACGTGAGCACTGACCCACGGTTGAGGACTTGTAGGCCGTTTTCTACGGCCCACTCCTCGAGCGGTTCACCTCTCGCGTCTGTGGTCACTGAACCCCACGCCGCAGATTTAGCGTTAAGGTCCCCGACAACGACCACAGGCCGAGGGTGGCTACGAGCGACGACGACGTTAAGTTCGAGGAGATACTCCTCAAAGTCGGCGAGAGGTCGGTTGGGTGAGAAGTAACCACCCACCACAACCGCTTCTCCTACGAGTGCTGCGACATAGCCCCGTCCTCGGATGACGTTCTCTAAGGACGGAGTACCGGCAGCGGCCATTGACATTATTGCCACCAACCCATCGAGGTCCCCTGCCCAGTCAGCCCTGGGAGGGACAAAATAAGGTTCGGCGACAATAGCCACATTGATTGACCACTGTGCCATGCTCTGGAGGAGAAGGTCCTGAGCTCTGGCACAGTGGTTTAAATTGCATTGGAGGAGGCAGAGGTATGGAGCCATTACGTCTCCATACAGACCTCCGCCCTCTCGACCGCGGGAGCGGCGACCCTGGGTAATGCCGGCTGGCTTAGCGACGATGAGGGTAGGGGGAGCCTTGGGAAACTTTTATGGCTGGTGGCGCACTCTTTGCCACCCGCCCGGTGCTGCGCAGGTTTGCCGGCCGCCGCACACAGAATACAGTGCTGTGGGGCTTCGCAAGTGGCGGCCAAGTGACCAGGCTGACCGCAGCGAAAACAGCGGCCAGTGCAATCAACGCGCGAGTTGCACTTCACGCCTACGTGGCCGCTGGACAGACAGCGGTAACACCGGGCAGGCCTGGGCTTCAGAACTTTAATATGCGCCGACACCCACCCCACTAAAATACGTCGGCTATCAACCAACTTTTTGCCGACAGTAACAGGACAGCTAATAGTTGCTGTCCCCATTCCGGCGCGGCCCGTCTTTATTTCGCCTCCCTTAACTTGCTCCTCGGAGCAGCCTCCGGATTTGGCGATAGCAGCGATGTCTTCTTCCTTTGCGACAGAGTCATCCAGGCCGCTAATGCGTATGTCGACGCACTTTTGTGGCCTGGAGACGCGGACCTCGTCTGCCGCCAAAGGTTGACGGAGGCTTTCCGCCAGACGGTCCGCTTGGTCGCCGCTAGCGACCCCTGGTACTTCTATGAGGCGGGCACCGGTCTGGGTTGTCCGGCATCGCAATCCCGATGTAATCCCCAGCTTGCTGGGGTCGATTGCAGACCGCGCCTTCTTAAGCAGCTCCGCATACGTAGTCCCTCGCTCGATGGCGGCCGGCTGCAAAGTTAAGACCACTGCAGTGGAACGAGGGGCTAGGAGGTTTTTAGCTGCCTTTTTAGCCCGTTTCGCCTTTTTTGCCGCCTGCCTTTTCATATTTGCAGCCTCCTTCTTCTTACCCACAACCTCCCACCTGTCGGCTTCACAGTTGGGCGCTGCGGGGCGCTCCTTGGGAGCTGTAGGCATGGCCATAGTTTTCGGCTTTCTATTGCCCTTTGCATTGGCCGGGGTCGTTGTGACGGCTGGTGGAGTGGTTGGAGGGGGCCGCGGAGTCCTCAGCTTTGCCGCGTATGATGCTGAAGGCGACTTAGGCGACGGGGAGGCAGATAGCTGAATCTCCCCCTAATTTGTCGGTCTGCTGCCAACGGAGGGCGCAGCAGCCGACCCTCCATCACTGAGAGTTTGGCGCGGAATTCACCGAGTTTCTTTCAAACTAGCGCTACTAACTCGGATTCGGTATTTTGCGTCTGGTCCTTCCGCTTTTCCAGCTCCTCTTGCCTTCTTTTTAGGTCAGCTATTTCCGAAGCTAGGCGTGCATTCTCTGCCTGTAGTTTACGCGCTTCGTCACTAGCTGACCGGCTGAAGGCGGCCTCCGCAATCTCTTTGATGGCCTCAATGGCCACCTTCAGGGACTTTTGGCACGTCCCTTTGAGGCCCTTTGATTTCTTGGATACCAAGCGGATGGCCTCTAAGGCATCGTCAAGCCGGGTCTGCAGGTACGAAGTTGGCAGATCTTCGACATCCGGCGCCGCCGCTGGTTGATGCCTTCCAGCAATTACCCGACGGGTCGCTTCGGCGATCAGGGTGTCCTCCCCGGACGAGCGCTCCACCTTGTCGGCCTGCCGGAGTTTGGCAACCAGCTCGGCCTTCGCCTGGGCCAGGCCCACGTATCTACCGTGAGTTGGGGGGCGACCGCGTCCTCGTCGCGCTGTTGGCACTTTGGGAGACGGTACGGCATCCTCGCTGGAGCCGTCTGACTCCGATCCTTGCACGGAGGTACGCGAGCGTTTCCGCGAAGCTTCCGCGTGTGTTGATTGCGAGATAACCTCAACAACTTCACTTTCGTGCTCATGCTGCACGCTTGCTTCCATTTCAGATTGCGCAGGACTAGGCGTGCGCGAACCGCTCACTCTGACAAACGTCGTTTTATTTAAAATTGATTTATTTATTGAATCCATATTGAATCCCACGAGTACGGGAGAAGGGGTGGTCAACCCGGGCAGAGATCCCGATACCCGAGCAAGCCTACTACACTCAGGGGGTCGGCCGGTGCCCTGAGGGGGCCGCACTAATGACTGAACTACCCATCAGCCATGCATCTCCTCGCCGTGCGGCAGCAACTTGAGATTCGGGGTGGTTATTATAGAGGGCCACTTCCTCGCAGTCCGGGCGGTGAAGCCAAGACCCTCGCTCCCGTCAGCAGCCGCGAGACGTGATCCACGACACTGCACAATACGGGGTTACGATATGCTCTAGACGGTGACAACGGGGACAAAAGTCAGAAGAAAGGGGGGGACAACGACGGACAACAAAAGGGGACAAAAAACAAATTTGGACGCAGAACCAAAACGGGGGGAACATAACCAAAACAGGGGACAAAACAAAAGGGGGACAAAGAGAGGGAAAGAATCGTCAGAATGACGAGAAGAGACCCCGTCTGTTCAGCGGCAGGGTGAGTGCACGCCGAACCCGTCAAAGGGGCTCTCCCATGTCCACTCTAAGACAGAGCGGTACTGGGAGAGCCGGGCCCAAGGATAGGGCCTCCGGCTTGGGGATGGGACTCACGTCCATCCCCCCGCCTCCGGTGCCAAACGCGACAAATGGCACCGGTTGTCAGAATATTAGCCACCAGCAACAATGAAAAGCATTGTTGCTGGTGCCCAGGGTGCACCACGAGGAGGTTTTCTGACACGCACCCCAAAATATTTCTTGCTCAAACAACGTAGGCCAACATGGCTATCATTTAAATCATATAAAGAAGCGTTCAAAATGTTTCGACAAAAATTTAAATACTTACACTTATATTAATGTAGAAAAATTATATAGGCCTTTATATCACAATACCTTTACTTTTCAAATGGTCATGCTACATAGATACATCTATTCATAGGATGTTTTGAGAACGAGAGTGTTGAAATTTTGTCAATAATCGTATGTCATAGACCCATGGCATTGTATGTTTATTCGTTGCCATGACAACAGGCGGTGGCGGTAAACCACACCTCGCCCATGAGACCCAGTTTTGGTGACAGTGTGCTCTGAATAGTGTGTGATCTTTTGTTAGTAGCTACTTCCGAATAAATACGTGCTATGTAGTGTAGTGCAATAGATTTAGTAGACAAATTTTATGTTCTTAATTTAAATTAAAAACGTTTTTGAATTTAGTTTCTAACGTGCAAGAGTGGGTATTCTACAGTAACAGTACTATCGTGTCATTGACCTTAACTTTTATGTTTCGACTAATAACTTTGTAAAGTGATTATTACATACTATGAAATTGTAACTATATTTATTCAATAAAAATGTATCGTGCGAGGGGTCGAGCTATATTCCAAACAGCTTGGTGGTTGCTAGCAGCAGCTCGCGTGGTAACCGCCGGGCTATCCTGCCTCAGCAACCCCTGTTTACACGGCATATGTATTGACGATGTCAACACGTAAGTACCCATTACTTAGGAGTTTAATACCCCTGATTGCATATCACTTTAGAATAGCAAGCAATCCTTAATATATAAGAGTGATTTCCAAACTATAGTTCACGTGAGTCAAGTCCCAGTGAGTTATCTACTCAACATCTATTTGTGGCTGTTTTTATTGAAATATATTAATGTCTAAAATCGCCACTTTACAGGCACGCTAGAGAGGGTATGATGAATTTTTACACGGATATGTGAATTCTATCATTACTTTTCTTAAAACGTGTCACGGTATTAATCGGTATATATGTAATAGTAGCAGTAGTTTAACCATAATATAGTATTATTACTATGGTACTTATAATATATATGTATAAATACAAGGCTTGGCTTACAAGTTCTAAAAACCTTACTACCTATTTCGACCTTAATCTATCCAATCAATTAGGATTTTACTTTTCTGGACATATCCTGCTGTACCCACTTGTTAATATTTTAAAGTGTAATTAAAAATTCGTAATTTCTAGAATTAAACTAGATTACTAGGTAGAGACCCGTGCTTATATGTCTTCGAATTTTGTAATCAAAGTCCATCATTCGATAAAAAAACAATTTTTGGGCGATGAACGATCAATTCAGGATTTCCCTGCCACTAAAAGATACCTAAATATGTAAATATTCTTTTTAGGCAACTTTTTTATAACCAATGGGTGTAGTTAGGGAATCAATGATCATAATAACATGCGGCTGCTCCTTTGAGACTGCTCATAAAAATGATGGAGTGGTCTGGCCGGGATCGCTAACAGCAGTATTATTTATTATACTTTTATTAATTCGCATAAAAAGTGCAACGACCACATTGACATGCAACATTTAATTATAAGACTATACAAAAGAATTTTAAGACGGTTTTTACCAACGATTTATTTTCAGGACATACTCTTGCTATTGTGTCGATGGATATACAGGTGTCCAGTGCCAAACTAACTGGGATGAGTGCTGGTCAAGCCCTTGTCAGAATGGCGGCACCTGCATCGATGGTATCGCCTCGTATAACTGCTCTTGTCCTGAGGGATTTATTGGTGAGTTAATTATTTCTAACTTACTAGCTTTTCCGATAGCCTAGTGGGAGACCTATGGAGACTGCAACACAGAGGTCTGGAGTTCGATCCCAAGGCGTGCATCTCTTACTGCACGAAGTTATGTCCGTATTAAATAATTAATTATCGTTCGCTAAAGCGAACGGTGAAGAAAAACATCATAAAGAAACCTGCATGTCTGAGAGTTTCACATAATGTTTTTGAAGATATGTGTAGTCTGCCGACTCGCCAAGTCCGCCACGCTAGCCCAGTGCTAGCGTGGTGGACTATGGCCTAACTCTTCTCGCACTGAGAAGGGGCCCGTGCGCAGCAGTGCGACAGTTTAATACAAGGCGGATATTATTATTAGATTCTGAAGACAGCATCTCGTAAATACTACGGAATGGGATAATAAGTATTATTCCAAGACTTGATATATCTGTGTGCTAAGTTTTAGTCACATCGATTAAACGTTTTGAGCATAATTGAGTAACATATGTACATTCAAGTATCTGCATAAACTTTCACATATATAATATCAGTAGGATTTGGGAGAAAGTATATGAAAGTCTATTTATGCATGTTTTCATATATCAACATAAATTAATGCTAAATCTATGCCAAGTCTGGATGAGTAAAATATCAGTTAGGTATTACAAAAATAATTTGCTTTCTTTTGCTTTGCTGCTAATGCTTTTAATTAAACAAAGACCTCACTAATAAGTTTTGACGACGAAATTTAATTGCCTTGCCAAACAAATATCAAATGTTTATTTATTACCTAAGTCGAAGTTTGAAATAAAATTAATTCAATTTACAATGAATTGGATAACTTTTTACATTTAACGTTACTTGGTGGATATCCATGGTTATAAAATAATTGCGAAACCCACAATAGGGGAACCCACCAAGCACTCGCAAATAGCCCATCCTAATCATTGCAATAAATAAAGGTTGATATTTATACCAAATCACTCTGATAAAGGGCAAAGGTATAGGCGATACTCTTTCGTAGATAAACTATCCTGAGGATGCCTCGCACATCGAATTGTAGAAGTGGGATACTACAAGTTACACTCGGATCCCATTCCGTAGTTGTAGTCCATCATTAAAGGAATTTGGAGTTATCAATATTTATATTGTAATAGTTGGGGTAAGCAACGTGAACTTGTGTGATGGGTTCGTCGTTGTCGACAGAACAATTCACAATTATTTTACCTACTTACATAGAGATAGATTGGAGACACCCAAACAGTGGCGTAGCTTACGGAGCTTACCTTAGAAGGGCCCTATATCAAAATGTGTTGGGAGGCCTAAAGGAACGGTAAAGTTTCTATAAAAGAAACAAAAAATTCTTAAATTGAATTAAAACAATGGAATTAATTTTCTGAATTTTAGATTTCAAGCATATTTTCAAAGCAATTAATTGTTCATACAGATCAACTGATGTCTTAATTGTATTTAGCAATAGTTTACCGGCTTCCTTCTTTATTATTTCGTTTAAAAAAGACAAGAGTTTCTCTGGTTGTAATACTTCGAAGGTATATTACTCAGGTCACAGAGGCTCTGAAATCTTTGTTATGGCCCAGTAGTTATTCTCAAAAATATTATTAATCTATAAAAGATTATGGATATCATTTTAGGATTTTTGCTTACACACTTTTGGGGCCTCTATAACCTGGGTGCGTATCATTGATACGTTAGATATAGCGGTAGATACGCCTCTGCACGCGAACAACGAAGGACTTTTACTCCTCATAAGATAAGGCACCAGCAAGTAAACTATAAAAAAGTGTTGTTTATCTGCCTCCGGTATGTTAGCAATTATACGACTTCTAGTTTCGCTGTAAGAGCTGTCGAGCCAATTGCTCATAGAAGGCACACTGTAGCCCTTTAAATAAAGTGGTAAATAGCCAGAAAATATACCACTGTAGTCGGGTAAACTAAGCTATTCGTAATAAAATTATATGTAATAAGAAGGTTTGCTGCGATAATAATCTTTAATAGGCTTTCTTGCCTTCAAAACGGGTCTGCATGTAAGCTCCGTGCGAGTTACCTATAAACGTGCGTGTCAAAAAACTACGGGAAATAAAGCTTATCTTTCACCTGCGTTACCGTTTCACTTTTACTTGCAGGCTAATTAAAGAACCTTTTTGAATTATTTTGTCACGAAGTTGTATTATTTTTAAGTTTCAAACCTTTTTAAGCAATTTTTATATCTACCTGTGGACTAGTACTGGGGCCTTGCTACTATCTGAAGAATTCGTTTGTTTCTTTGGTTGAACGCGTTAATCTCAGAAGCTCCTGGTTCAGATTGAAAAATTATTTTAGTCTTGGATAGCCCATTCACCGAGGAAGGCTATAGGCTATATATTATCACGGAGAATCAAAAATAAAAATTGAATATGTAATATAATAGCTAGGCAAATGCTCATCATATATGTAGGTATGTGTAGATCTTTACCGCCTATATCAGATCTTTATAACCTACTCCACTTATTTGAGGGCGTGATAGTAAAATATATTGAACAAAAACGTAGGTAAATATATAGGTACCAACAATTTATATGTATTTGATTGACGGAATAGGGCTATTATGTAGTTAGTTTAATACATTAGGTACGTCCACAAACATTAGGGTGCCCTTAGTGACATAGGCATAGGCACTAATGTTCGATAGTACCTATAGGTCATTACGACCTCATTTGACATTAAAATGTATTGATCGTGTTACATATTGACGCTTAGTTAGTCCCTACGGGGTGAATTGTAACTTGCATAATAAGATCTATTGCTGCATGCAATAGGTAATCCTGTGTCTGCTTCTGATATTTTAAAAAGTGTTCGGTTGTAGAACATATAGCCATATTAATGTGAAGAAAATCTCTTGCACTAAGGATCAAGCTCACTGTCCTACATAAGGGACTTCAGAAACATACAATAATGAACAGTAACACAAAGTACACACAGACTCAGACCAGTTATACAGGTAATATATAGGTAATTGTCGTGTTTAAGATCCGTGCAGTCTGAGTGTCAAATGTTACATTTAAGTTTAGTTTAGTATTGACTACGCAATTACAATTTTTATTTGGGACTTATTCCACCCACACTCCCTCCAAAGTAGCGCCTTTGTAGCCAGCCAGCCAGTCAGTGGTGATCATAAGAAACACCAAGCCTTAACACTCGTGAAGTCCCGGGGAAAGATAAACTGTCTTGGGACCCGCAACGAATTTAAACAGAAGTATACAGGAGAGGCTGGGTAAAAGAAACACTTCGAAACGACCACAGCTTTTGTAATACATGCAAATATTATATAAAATTACATGACCTGACTGATTGGCTCTTTTGTCAACTGAGGCCGCTCGAACTTATCCCGCGGGATCAGTTGACCCAACGAATGTTTTGAATCGGACTACTGATCCCATTGATACATTTTATGACTTATACAGACACGAAAAAAAGTGTTACGACTTTGATTTATAGATAGTATTTAACTGCACCGCAAAAAAATACTAATTGCACAGCAAAATATGCTTACCAAAAATACTAATTGCACAGTAAAATATACATAAAGAGATCAAACAAAGTCGACGAAGCCCCGCTACGCGGGTCTCCTATTTTTGGATGGGTTTAAGAAGGAACCTAACATAACCTAACCCTTATTGAGACGGAATGCAGTGATTTGAGGCGTATAGGTACTCGTTATAAAAAATTTAGTAAGCATATTTTGCTATGCAATTAGTATTTTTTATAGTCATTATATTTAATCCCTTAATATCTTCCAAATGATTGAAAAAAGTACTAATAAAATATCTGTTAATTAAGGTACAGATTTTTTAATTTTTGTATCGATTTTCCTTATTTTACCATAATATAGTTGTAGCATGCAATTACTCGAGATTTTTAACAGACTCAAAGCTAGGAAATAAGGTTTTGGTACCTACTATGTTCTTTCTTTTAGCTCCTTTCCTTTCTGTTGACAAGTGGCAGCTTAATACATCAGCTTAATACATCATTGGATCTTTAAAACTAATGATGAAAACCTTTTCAGGCGATAATTGCGAGACCAATTACAACGAGTGCGAATCGAACCCCTGCATGAACAACGGCACATGCATAGACATGAACAATGGCTACCTGTGCTCGTGTGTGCCGGGCTACTCAGGCGAACACTGCGAAGTTGACGTGGCTGTATGTAACTCTACGGAAGAAGTACGATGCTACAACGGAGGACAGTGCATCGAAGGACCCGGGTTCAAGTTCTACTGTAAATGTATGCCAGGTAAGTGACAGTTTATGCGTATAACCGTATCGAGTAATAGAGCGTACACACTTACAGTTTACACCGAAAGGTTTTACTGATACGGTAACTAAACTGTAACAGAAAACAAATTTTAGTTTATCCCTATAAGTACATCTTTACACGTGATAACAAAAACTTTTGTATGCATGCATGTACCTAATAATTTTCTATTAGATAGATGTACGCGAAAATCCGAAACGGTCGCAGCCGTCCGTACATCGCTATCGGCTTTTAGTAACAGACTCAACAGTAAAAATAAACGCTTAGATGATATAATTTAATAAGTTTTGAAAACAAACTTAAAATTAACTACGAGTTACAGACACAATAAAGAGCAGCGATAGCTCAGTGGGGAACCAATAGACTGCAATGCAGAGGGTCTCGGGTTCGAACCCATGTCGCGCACCTCTGACTTTTGGAAGTTATATGACTTTTCGAAATTAACTGCGTATTGATTGACAATTATCGCCTGCTCCGTGCCTCGGAGAGCACGTTAAGCCGTCGGTCCCGGCTGCCATGAACATCTATGGCAGTCGTTATTGGGGAAGTTGACACAAAAGATCCCACTGGGTCGAAGTGTCGCCGGTCTGTACTGACAAGATACTATAAGACTACACAAGATAAGATACAGACACAATACATAGTAAAAGCATTTTAAAGATAGAATATATTTATAATATAATACAGTGTACTTTAGAGTTAAATGTAACGATATAGATAGAATAATATACAGCATTTATATTAAAAAGAAATATATAATATTATTTATATGTTTACTAAAACTTTTAGTCGTGTAAAATCGCCAGAACAGTATAAAATACTGTTGTGACAAAGCCCTTATTGTAACGGTTACCGGTTACATGATTATATTTTGCGATATTTCATTTCCGTATCGAGATATATTGGATGTCGACTCTTGCCCGAGTTTTAGGATACAGGTTCATAGATAGCTGAAAATTTGGCAATAACTAAGTACGTGTAACTTTAGACTTAGTGTATTTTTGTAGGGTGGGCTGGACCTAAATGTGAAGACCAAATAGATGAATGTCAGTCTAACCCATGCCTGAACGGCGGCATATGTATAGACGTTCACGCGGACTACATGTGCGCTTGCACATTTGGTAAGACTCTTTAGGACAGAATTATTTGCATTGCATTTTCTTTTAAAAGTTTTAAGCCTCACAGTTCTGTTTACTGAGGTATTTCTGAGTATCAGTTTTGGCGGTCCGTAGGCGTGAGTCTATGCTTTGTTATTAAAATATATTAGATCTGCTTATTAAAGTAAGGTTACTTAATGAATATAAATACTAAATGTCCTATTAATATTTTAGGGTATACTGGTAAAAGCTGTGAAGTTCAAATTGAGTTTTGTGACGAAAACTCCTGCAGTAACGATGCTCTTTGCGTCGTTGAAGACGGGGCTAGAGTGTGTTATTGCGTGCCTGATTACCATGGAGAGAGGTGTGAACTGCAGTATGACGAGTGTCTATTAGGACCCAGGTAACATATACATTTCGACAAGCTCACTTGAAAAGTAATTTATTTAACTTCAGTTGTCTTATGAACACATAATCCTACAAATACCCTAATTTATATTACAGATGTATGAACGGAGGAACTTGTATTGACGGTGTAGACAATTTCACATGTTCCTGTCCGCCCAAACTTACCGGACCGCTATGTGAATGTCTCATTCTTGATGATCAAAACTACGATTGTGAATATGTCAGCCCAACGCCTTTAACTAGCTCAACACTGTCAGTTGTTTTCACCATGCTAGAAGGAACTACTACTGAGAAAAGTGGCTTTACTGAATTTTCATCCACTTACACCTCTCCCAATGACAGCACAGCAGTACTAACTACAGCGGGTGAAACTACATCAACGAGTGTAGTAGGATTAAGTACTCCAACTGACACAATGCTAACTATATCAACTGGACTTACCACTTGGAAAGAAACTGACATTACTCATGTTACTGGTGAAGTACCAGCGCACGAAACGACAACTAAAAGTGGAATAACCGAACGAAGCGAACACGAAGAAACGAGAGCTACAATAGAGTCAGATAATGCTAAAACAGAAGCAACCACTGAGTGTCATGGCGTTTGTGCCGAAATGACTAAAACGCCGTCTGCTGAAACAGATGTAACTGTTGGTCCTACAGAAAGTACTAAACCAATACCAACTTTTGAAGTCACTGAACAAATAGCTTCATCAACATCTACTACAACTACGACTTCAATTAGCATAACAACGGAAGAAATAACAACAACTCCCAAAGTAGATGTCAGTACAGATAAAATGTTTACAGATATACCAACTGATCGTCCTGTTACTGAACATCCGGTAACTGATATTCCACCATCGTATTCAACTACAGAAGCAATAGAGGTCACCAGTGCGACTGATACAGAAACTCACTATACGACGGTGCAATCTCAGTGTACTGATTCAATTTGCAATGATCATGGCAGCTGCATTAATACTCCTCATGGGATTCGAGTAAGCTCTATTCAATATTCTGTTATATTGAAATATTTCTTATTATCGAATGCCAAAACTGCTACGACTACGACTTTTATCTTTACAACAGAATTAATTTTAAGAGTCTCTTGATCACGCAATATTCTGGAACAAGTAAATCTATAAAAACACCTTACGTCTATAGACTGCAAGTTTCAATGATCTGATAATAATGTCTATATAATTTCACTGTGCAAAGAAGCTTATGACAATATCATCAATAACGACAATAGCGATCTACCAAATTATATGTTATGGATTCTTTTGTAATCTTCTAAGCCCATTGCACGAATGGCGCCATGGCACTATCTATCTAAAATGTCGTGCTAAGGGTTTATTTAGAAGTATAGCTGCCAAGTTCTTACTCGTCCATATATTTGAAAACTTTTACCGCACTTTTTGAATGATAGAAATTGAACACAACTCAACTTGTTTACTTTTAGTGCCATTGCAACTTCAACTATGCAGGAAGATTTTGCGACGAGAAAATATCAGTCACGTCAGCTGCTTTCGGAGGCAATTCATTCATATCTCATAAATTAAAAAATGCCACATCAATTGATATAGAATTTAATGCGAAAACACTTATTACTGATGGACAAATGATGCAAGCGGACATAGCTAAAGGAGTATACATGCAACTTTATATGAACTCTGGTCTACTCAAATTCAAGTTCTCCTGCGGATATCAAACAATGCTTCTAAGTGAACTGAAAACTTTCGTCAATAAAGGTTATCCAATGAAAATTGAAACGAGGTAAATGTTTGTAAAATATTTATATCAATTTACACGAGTCGTTGTTATACTTTGCGACCTTCGCGCTTGTATTAGAAGGGACACGAGCACATTAAAATTTATTACTTGGAAATGGGTTCCGAGCAAAATAACAGTATATTGCCGCTATGTATTTCCTCAATGAACATATTTCATACTATTGTATGAGGTTAAAATATATATATTTTGATACAATTTTAGCTTGTAATTATAGTTTGTCATACATACTTAGTACTCAAATATTCTTCGTATTCAGTGCATTGCGAGATCGAAATTTGAGGGCATTTCGTTGAGTCAACCAATAACTAAATCGATGATGGTGTCGACGTACTTCTCCAAATATAGACAAAGTAATACTATTATTTTATAACGTTTATGGAAGCAAAGTATCATCCAAATCTGTAATAATTAATTTATACAGTTTACTAACGATCGACAGAGCAGAGCGACAGGCCACTACATACATATAAGGTATACCTACATGTTTGTTAACATTCAAATGAACGTGAACTGTTGTATTCCAGTATTTTAATTTCGGTTTTTGTAGTTATAAAGTTCATGTACAAGATCAACAATAATCCTCGTTTCACTGCTGTAGAAAGTATCTATAAATTCATAACGTGTTGAACGCCCTAATTACACAACGTACACATTACCTAGCATTGGACTCGTATTAGACAAGTGAATTATAAGAACAAGCAAAAAAAGATTGCGTCCAAAATTCCTAAACGATGGTTGCACACAGACATTGAGGATGATTTATTAAACGTTGCGATTTTCTTGGAATTTTAGTATAATTGAGTTCTAATTAACCTCTTAGATTTGAGTGGGTAATTTGTGAGGATTCTATGAGTATATTGCGTCAGTTACTAAGCGACTACTTAGTCGGTCAACACCTTTTTTTTTTTTTTTTTTTTTTTTGATTCCCAGGAAAAAATGCTTGATGCACTACCCGCCGGCTAGGGGACGGCACCGGCGGGGCGTGTGGGACTCACCAGCCTAGTGCTGGGATACCCACTAAAAAAACCTGGGGTGTTCCCTCTCCCACCCAATGGGGGGGGCCAGTTGGGAGTCTAAAAAGATTCATCCATAGCAGGCCCCCCCGTGTGGGTGCCGGCCGGGTCAATCGGACCCGACCTCCTCTCGTCCCCGGGGGAGAGCATTTCACTGCTCTCCCCTTTCGACGTTAGAAGGCGCGCGGAAACACCGCGCGCGCCCTCTGTGGGTTCTTACTCACGGGTGGCAGGGTCCCCTGAGGCCTTGCCACCCAGAACCCTTAGGTGGGGGGCAGGAGAGCGACATAAGCGCGTCTCCTGCGCCCTCTCCTCCGGCGGCGGATGTCCGGGGCGTAAGGATCTTCCTCACGCCCCCGCTCCGCCGCCTCCTTCTGCGAGATGACAGCCTCGCAGAAGGACCTCATTGCACCCCAGCACCTGTCGTCGCCGACCATCATGGATACGACGGTCGGCAACGAGAGGTCGGGGCCAATCACGGCGACCAGGGCACAGCGCTCCTCGGCCCACGCCGGACACTCCTCCAGCGAGTCGGTCAACACCTGGGTCAAGTGTTATTGGCCTTATCTGCTATCAACATCTCTTTTTAGTACTTGCTGTACTATAAAAGCATTCTCGTATTAGGACCTCAAAGCGGACTGTTATACCATGACAATATACTATAACAATAATTGAAACGAAGGTTTTATAGTAGCGTGCTTAGAATTTCAGAAAAGCTTGATATTATTTGTTCTCCCTATAAGCTTAGCTTCAATTGCATATCGTAGCTTTATAAAGCATACTGATGACAAGCTCTAACTAAAATCAATAACCACTAAAATATATTATTTTGATTTGAGCATTTTAATAGAGCATGACAAGCTCTAACTAAAATCAATAACCACTAAAACACATTATTTTGATTTGAGCATTTTAATAGGGCAGGCTGAACTTTTGGGTTATGGTATATGAAAGTACCACTACTGTGGCTATTTAATTCCAGTAACTCTAGACCATCACTAGTCGGTAGGAAGAAGCTTGGCACCTGCTATTTTCTCCATTAAACTATCTCGTCAATAAATACTAAATCGATACATGCAATTGTACGGATGGTGTAAGGTAGTTGAGTTGGAGAGTAATTGATGCAGCGGATGCTCATATATCTGCCTTTATTATAAAAAAGCACGATTATATAGCTACTCCCTCACACTATTATACTCATTCCCTACGACATCGGATTAAAATATAACTGAGGGTTTAATACCCTTGTCAATCTTCTGAAATGTGAAGTGTCATGTTATGTTTGCAGGCTAGATCTGTACATAAAAGAGCAACACTGCAATGCTACGTTACGTTTGAACGACACAGTGGCTATGAGTGGTGGCCAAGTAGCTAATATCAGTTCGCTCGATCATAATTCTACGTTGTATTTGGGAAATGCGCAAGATGTCAAGGATTCTGAGAGCAGACCGTTTATCGGATGCATCAGAGATTTAATAGTAAGTACATTTTCAGTGTTGAAACATATAACAATGGTCAAATCTTATCAAAATTAAGTTGATAGGATCTAGTTGGTGATAGTATGTATATTTGATTGGATGATATGTGTCATTTAACTTCAAACAAAGGTAGATCCATTGTACGTATACTGGATTTACCTTTATTTGAAGTTGAGCGACACATATACCTAATATCTACATATATATATTTGGTAGCCTTTAATCCTGCAAGAAATACGTAGAGTTACCAGTAACCCTGTGTAAGCAGTAGGTATGTTGATTATAGTTAAAAGTCTCAATAACAGTATAAATGACTTCTTTAATATTTATATTGTTCCATTATCTTATATTCAATTAGTGAATTGAATAAAGCGAATTCTGGATGTTTTAATTAAATTGATTATGCATCTGTAAGAAGAACAGGTTCCTCAGTTGACAACTCGACGAAAATATAAGCAGTCCTAGAAACTCTATCAAAAACACAATATAACGTTGCGATCTTTTGTATGGTCAAGATTTTTCACGAGATTCACCGTCTGTTTTTTAGATTTAAAAGTACACGTTCCTTTCCCATCTGGAGAGACAAACAAACGCGTGATTACATTAATACAAACATAACTAACAATTTGTAATAATTACGCATGTTATTTTGATGTAATAGGTGAACGGTGAGAAACGCGAGATATATGGGGATGCCATTGACGCGGGAGAAGTAACCGAGTGCTTGTCGTTGTCGTGTCTCTCTGGACCTTGTCTTAACGGAGGCTCCTGCAGTGACCATCATGATGGAGGGTACACCTGCTCTTGTGCCAATGGGTAAGAAAACAACAAGAAAACACAACAGATAAAAGATCTTTCTAAAGTTTTTCTTGATTCCTCTATATAAAATGATAATTTAACAATATACTAGACACTTGCTGAACATAAGTCACTCACCAAGAAAAATAATTGCATCAAACGCGTCAAATTTAATTGGTTCCATCAGAATTTTGGATGTTACAGCTTTACAATATCAATTGCTTTTATGTACAGGTGGCTTGGTGATCATTGCAATGAATCCGTATGCGACAACAACCCTTGTCAATCAGGCGGCAGCTGTGTCCGACATCCTGGCAGTGGTTTCCTCTGCCTCTGTCCCTATGGAAAGCATGGCATATTCTGCGAGTACAGTAAGTTGTAAACTTTTATTTTGTACAGGTAAATTACAAGTTAGGTGGAAATGCAATTTAGTGAGCAATCATTCAATTCCTCTATTACGGAAAGGGCATGGTATAATTGTCTTTTACTTTTTTGAAACTTTATATTGTGTTTCTGCGATTAGTATGATTACCAGTTTCCTTGTGGAGTGGCGTCATCAATACATAGCTACTCTTTTTTAAAGGGTCTAGATCGAACGTACGACTTTTCTGTTGTTGCGTTCATATGCTAAGATAACCGTTTACAAAAAAGCAACGATAACTGTGAAGGAAAAACATCGTGAGAAAACCTGCATATCTAAGAGTTCTCTATAATGTTCTCAAAGATATGTGAAATCTGCCAACCCGCACTGGGCCACCGTAATAGACTATGGCCTAACCCGTCTCACACTGAAAAGAGGCACGCGCCCAGCAGTTGGACCGTTTATACACAGAGCTGATATTTTCTATACTAATATTATAAAGAGAAAAGATTTGATTCTATGTTTGTTTGTAAAATATGCGTACCTATATATGCCACATTAGTAATTTAAATATTCTTTATTTTAGACAACTCCCGCGCTTGAAAGAACTTCTGTGTCGCGGGAGACTTTACAAACATTCAAACAACGGACACAAGAAAAACCCAGAGTCGGAACAACCATTTGTGGATCACACAAAGTTTTGTCCCGTGTGGTATTCAAATCCTACCACTTAAATCACTAAACCATCCGTGCCGTCAAAATAATAAAATATCGGGCGAGACAACCTTTAAAATATAAGTACAATCTTACCATTGACTTATATATTTGAATCTTACCTTTTCTTTTTTGGGCCAGTATCATAGCCCGAAATACGTAGAGCAGTGCATAGTTGATGAAGTGATCATAATATACAATACCAGGCCATTTTTAGAAGCATTTATACCTTGAAGGAATTGTACTGTATAGGTACGAAGTATAATTTATGCAGTTGTGGTTAAAATGTGATGTGAATGATTAATGTTGCGGCCGCTCGAACACTTTCGGTGCCATTTGTTAAAGGTTACATATAATGGTAAAGGTTATATCGCTGTTAGTTTTGTAATCACACGCGTGATTGCTATCCTCATCTATTTAATAGCTTGATGGTGCAGCGACTCACGATTTAATTATTGAAAGGTTTTCAAATTTTCGTAGGACCATAATAACATAATAATTATTGTTTCGTAATCATAAAATATCCATATTGCAAGAATATTATATTGTCTTACGTTTATGCGAATGTTATTCCGTGTAATTAAACTACGTTATACGGATTTTATCGCGGTGTTTATTTAAAAAACCACAGATACTCGATAAAGAACACGTTTCCTACCAAGGATGCTTCGCGAGGCTATTAAAAATAAAAAACGTCCTAATTTCAATAGAGAAGATCCTCTAATTCAAATAGTCAAGCCCAATAGGAAGCAAAACACAGCTAGACTTCATGATACTTTGAGCTCATTCTGCTTAAATAGAAACACCATTGATTAAATTATGTTCGGGTACTTTGAAATAACTACATTTCAGAACATTGAGACAACTACCATCTTAGTCTCCCCGTGAACGTGGCTGCTGAAAAGCAACCGAAACGTCGGGAAAAGTGTAAATTAAAAATAGTTTTAATAATTTAATCAGCTTAAAAATTATTTATTAAAGTGTTAAATAAACAACTCGATAAAAGCCGTATAAAGTAGTCGAATTGCAAGAATATTAATTAATAATGTAGGTACTTATACTATATTTCATCACCTAATAAAACTGCAGGCACAAACACTATTCCATATATACATATATCGCCAGGATGACAAACAAGCATACTTACCTACAACCTGCCTTATAGTAAACGATTACCGTAGCCATTATCGTAGTATTAACAAATCATTTTGACTATGTGAGATACGGTTGCTGTGGCATATCAAATTGGCCCTTATGGTTTGATTGATACGGTCGGATTTCAAATACATTTTACAGTAATTCATCCTTGCCGTTGTCAATATTCGTGTCATAACCAAGTCACAAAGAGGTCATAATATTGTAAAATATTGAAAAATTAAAAATGAAAATTTATTTATTACCAAAGAAAACAACATCCTTTGTTCGTATCCAGTGGCCCCACACTAGGCAAGCCTGTCCTGTGGGTGCCTACTACGTTTACCAAAACGCTTACAAAATATGCTCGGTCGACATCATGAATCTTAAATTAAAGTAAATAAATAGCTTAAGATAAGTATTTAAGATAGGTATTTATTTGTATGATATTTGTGTTATAAATGTATACATATTTATATATAAATAATATATTTATAAACTTATAATACAAATATATATATTTTTTTGTTGGAAGTATCTAGCTTGTGAAAACAAAATCTCTCATCATTCTCAACTTGCTGATCCTAAAAAAAACCGTCATTACATTGTTAGGTTATAGCACAGATAATATAATACTATACTAGTAGTATACACATCACTCTTATTACTGGTTAGCCCTAACCCTAGTCATGATGCAAACATATGTCAAGGTTAATAATAATAAGGCTATAATCACGTCTTGTCTTGATTATTTATGTACATGTAAGTGAATGCTCCTATTTACCATACTGCTGCTTTAGAGGCTACCATCAATTTTTATCGAATGCTTGAGTATGTTGAGTAGTAGTTCATGGAGAAATGGTTGCAGCAACTTACAGTTATGATTTGTAAACGAAATATTATTGTACACTTGGCGATTAAAGTGGCTATGAGTTTGCCTTGCTTTGCTGAACGTGGCAGTAAAAGTAAATTCACAGAAAAAAAAATTTACTTGTAACTTTGACATTCATAAGTGTTACCTTGTAACCTAATTTGAATAAATTTATTTTGATTTTGATTTTGATTTTGGTTATTTGGCTGCGTTCTTCCATATCCCCACACCTCTTTGTGCTGTTCCATTATCAAAGAATTGACTGCATCATCTATAATCTTTCACAGATGTGGAAATAACCCGTCCATCCCTCGCGCCGATCAGTACGGGCATATCATCTTACATAATGTACGCACTGTCCCCCGCCGCGATGAACTCGGACCGGTTCGACTTGCGACTACGATTCCAGACTACCGACATGGACCAAATCGCATTGCTCGCATTTGTCGGACAAACTGGACGACACGACTCGCGGAGTCAGCACATTGCACTGACGTTTGTTAAAGGATATATTATGCTGACGTGGAATATGGGAAGTGGTGAGTATGATTTCACTCTTCATCTTCTAGCATAAGGAAGGAATTAGACTATAGTGACGTCTATTGATGGTAGCCCAATGGTTAACGTGTGGGAATTGCGAACGAGGGTCCTCCGGCGTTTCTCAAGTTTAATGGCACTACCAATGAAACCTGGTTTATTTGTTTTTAACGTGGTAGAATGCATTAGCCCCTCCCTCTCCGCGAAAAAAGGGGAGCGGAGAGGGTGTCAGGCTCATCCGGGAAAAGATGGAAAGTCCCGGGTACTACCAACTAAACCGACCACGGTGTGCCTATTCCTGCCTTAAATAATGACTTAGACCCGCTGCTAACATAAGTATTTGGCTTAGCTGCAGCTGAAAAGGAAGAAGCTTGCGTCCTTTCGCAAACAGTCTAAACATAGCTGAGGTAATGCTAGTGATTCATCGTTGCTTATTGCGGTATTGTATTGCCTATACTGCTGTTTATTGTCTGACTTTGACTTTTAAAGTGAAATCAGATTGCATGTTGCTGCCAACGATAAATATATGCCACAGATATCAGTAGTAGGGTAACTTGCATTATATAAATGACTCATGTATAATATGTGCCGAAAATGGTGATGACCTAAGTGCTAATAAATAGATTTTATGCAATTTCGTTTACTGCCATTTTGAATTAACTTACGAAAGTTAATTTGGAAAAACGAAATGCCATACGAACGAAAAGACATGGGTGTTAGGTAAAAGGCAAATTTTACGAAACTGTATCGGTATTGAAATTAAACTACTTTAAAGGGATTTATCACGGTTTATTCTAAAAACTTGTTACTATTGACGTTTAAACACGTGTAACAGTGAACTATCTATGGTATGTCAAATCAAAGACAATGGCTACTATAGGATAGAGCATCCATCGATGGAGCATCCTGTATTAGCCACTGCCTTTGAAGTATACTACTCTTTTTGTGATAGGAATGGTGGGGTACAATAAGTTGGAAGCTAGGAGAGACTTGGCACTAGCCAAATACACGTTTTTAGTGTATCGTGGGAAACTAAATAACCCTCAAATATTAGAATCAATTAAATTAGTGGTTCCTAAAACGAGGCTGCGGCAGGCGCCGCGAGGAAAATTGTTCGATGTTCCAGTGGCTCGCACTAACCTGTTAAAATACTCACCAGTCGGGCGCGCACTTAATATTTTAAATAACGTCTCTCAGCGTATCTATACATTTAATTGTACATTGGCGGAATTTATAAGAGTAACTCTAATGTATTTGTCACTTATGTAGCTACATTGTCGTATTGGGTAGATACCTGTAAAGGCAATTGTATGTTGATATAAATAAATAAATAAAATAAATAAATAAAAATATTGAAATTAAGAATCATTCAAATTTCAAATAGAGGAGTTGACTGGAATGTACCTACCACCAGTTTCTAAAAACTTGTTACTATTGACGTTGAGCAGCGATAGCTCAGTGGGGAGACCAACAGACTGCAATGCAGAGGGTCTCGGGTTCGAACCCACGTCGCGCACCTCTGACTTTCGAAAGTTATATGACTTTTCGAAATTATGTGCGTATTGATTGACAATTATCGCCTGCTCCGTGCCTCGGAGAGCACGTTAAGCTGTCAGTCCCAGCTGCTATAAACATCTATGGCAGTCGGTATTGGGGAAGTTGACACAAAAGATCCCACTGGGTCGAAGTGTCGCCGGTCTGTACTGACTGGCCCCCACACAAGATAAGATAAGATACTATTGACGTTTAAACACGTGCAACAGTGGACTATCTATGGTCTGTCAAATCAAAGACAATGGCTACTATAGGATAGAGCATCCATCGATGGAGCACCTATATTAGCCACTGCCTTTGATTATATTGAAATTAAGAATTACTCAAATTTCAAATAGAGAAGTTTACTGGAATGTACCTGCCACCAGTTTGGAAACCAACTAATTAAACCCATGAAGAAGCAAATCATAGCAAGAATTTATATTACTTTGGGCTCATTCTACGAGGAATAATAAATAGGAACACAGCCTTATTGTTTTTATACTAATTTCTTAGATCAAATAGATTCTTGCTAAATGTATGTAATTGTATGACAATTACATGAACTTGTGGCAACCTTATTTTTGTTATAATAATTCTTTAGATCGAATAGAGTCTTGCCAAATTCCAATTGTATGACAATTGCATGAACTTATGGCAAATTTTTCAACACAAATTGGTGGTAAATGTTCACCCAATATTTATGTCGAAACTTCTTAAATTTTGTACTTTAAATTACTTGCAGTTTTTCTTAAACAAATTAGTTATATTGTGTGGCAGGTCCCCGGCGAGTGTTCACGTCACGCGCGTTGAGTCCGCGGCGCGGCGGCCACGCTGTGCGCGTGTGGCGGCGCGGGCGCAGCGCCGGGCTAAGCGTCGACGGGCGACACAACGTGTCTGGCAACGCGCCTGCGCACACCAACAAGATGACGCTGCTGCCTTATATTTATATTGGTAGGGATTTTATAACTGACAGGATCAAGCTCCTCCTCTCTAAAGAAGATCGCAGCTAAACAAGTTTGTCTTATCTTCCAACGGTGAATAGATACCTTTACCAGGCGATACATAAATGCTTCCTCTGAATCATTCTGTATTTCCTTGACTTGATTAAGAAAATAAGAAGTGTTCTCTTATTATTATATGGATATGAAGGTAAAACAAAATTTTGAACATGTATAAGCTGTCGTCGATTTGATGATTTAATCAGCTTGATATCCTTAGATTTCTCTTCGACAAGAAGGAACCAAAGCAAAAGGAAAATTACTCGAAAATATAGTAATATCCACAGCGCCGGCACTAGTCCTTGGTCAGAGTAGAGTGAGATTGCCCTTCGGCGTCCTTTGGTCGACGCTTTTACTTTACTTAGATTCTAAGTCGGTTTTATGTTAAACTAGTTGACCCGCGCAACTTCGTCTGCTTTACATAAGAGAATTTTCCCCGTTATTGCAACATTTTTCATTTATGCTCTGCTCCTATTGGTCGCAGCGTGATGTTATACAGCCTATAGCCTTTCCCAATAAATGGGCTATCCAACACTGAAAGAATTTTCAATTTGAACCAGAAGTTCTTGAGATTAGCGCGTTTAACCAAAAAAACAAACAAACAAACTCTGCAGCTTTATTATATTAGTATAGATAAATAATAATGCCAAAACTTTTTACTTTTTCGCGTTTAGTTTTTAAGCGCCCCTTACCAACAGGGAGCTGCCGCTCCACACACTGCCCCAGGGCCGCTAACCATCCATTCAGATATATATCTACCATTGTAATCAACGTTACACTGTATGTATGTGTTGTCGAAGGTTTGATCTTGTAACAAACCTTCTACTACGACTACAAATACACTGCGACGTCTTATAGACGTTATTTGTTTTGCCTTTTCCAGGCCATGATAGCTTTTAGAGAACCATTCAATGTCACTTGTAAGAAGACTTGTATCCTAAACTCCTGCTTGTTACACAGGCGGTCATCCCTCACCAGGCTTCGCCAACCTACCCCACGACCTACCTCTTCACTCTGGATGGCGCGGCTGCCTGTGGGAGGTGGGTGGAGGAGCGGCCGGCTCAGGCGCGCGAGCCATCGGCGGCCGAGGCCTCGGCCAGTGTGGCGTGGCGCAGTGCACTGCCAAGTCTTGTAATGCACCTCGAGGAGTCTGTATCCATTCACCTGCTACTTACGGGTATGTTATTGAGCTGGTTTTGTTTAACAGTGATCAATTTATGCAACTGGTTTTAAAAAGCAATGGTTTGAGTAGTCATCTGCACAGTATGCATCAAATTTTACAAAAGGGGGAACGTGTGCTGGTGTCCCTCCAACGCAAAGGGAGGATCCCCGACAAGGCTGGGTGATCTTGTCTGGCGGGCCGCGGCCCAATGGTTGATGTCGGGAACTTGTATACATACTTGGTCGCTGTGTAAACTTCACCTGCGTGATTCAGGCTTGTAAGGCGAGCGACATTATAAACGCCTATTGTGTACAGGGGCATCTGTTGTCTGTCATCGAAACGTCTTCGTCAGTGTGTTGTCGGTACATGCTCTTTGAGGCAGTTGTTTTAATGTTCGAAACGCAGTCAGTACGTGCATCTATTATACTACTGAAATGATTTAGGTGCATATGCAACGACGGTTGGTTCGGCGCAACATGCGCGAGCGCACACAACCCGTGCGACCGCGCGCACTCGCGTTGCCGCGGACACTGCGTCATCACGCCCGATACCGATACAGACTGCGACTGTCCCTACGGCAAGACTGGCGCCTACTGCGATCAAGGTGATTTTGCAATAATACATCTTATTGTATGGTCAAGAGCCGGCGGATGTACTGACTGTCGGCATTTGTACAGACAGCACAAGAAGTAGCTGAACATTTAAAAAATTATAACCTTATTTTATGCATGAAAATATACTTATTTATTTTCTATGGTAACAAATTGTGATTAAAGTAACTATCCATTAACTGTTGAAAATGAGAAATTACCATTATTGTCTATGATAATTCAATGCAAAATATAGCAAATACTTATCGATTTATGTCGTTGACTGTACATTGTGAATATAGAGCTTAAACGCGGATTAAAGGAAATGTTTCTACCTAATATTGTCTTTTGTTTACGCGAATGTTATTCATTGAAATTAAACTACTATATACTTTTACTAATTTATAAGCTAATAAAATTATTTAAACTATTAAAACTATTTACATACTTCTAAATCAAATATCAATATTGAGCTACCGAGAGATTTCTGTTTCCGACCTGATAAAATAAAACCTGTTTGATGCGTCTTGAGATTGATCCTCAGAATTACGAAATCCATCAGACATTTCCCTTCTCATTCCAGTCAATTGTATTCTTTACCACAATTACAGAATTGTTTCCAACGGACGTGCTGTTTACTGGCATCAGGTCGTACTTGCAGCTACACCCTCGTTCCATATCGAGTGTCAGCCTCGCCTTCGAGGCAGAGATCAAACCGACCAAGGAACGAGGACTGATACTGTATGCTGAGACTCCACATTTCTATACTGTACTGTCTATGCAAGGTGGTTTACTGGAATACCGTTGGACTGGTAAGAATATGTACTTACTTGACGTTTTATCATTTAATTTAATAACGGCTGATTAAAATTATTTTGGAAATTATGAATCAGTCAGACTGCATTAATGGAGTTGTGGTTTGAGTGGTCCCCGCCGCTGCTACTGCGGCAAGTGTTGTGGGTTCGAATCCCACACGGGACAAAACTTTGTGTGATCCACAAATGGTTGTCCCGATTCTGGATGTTCTTTGTGTCCGTTGTTTGAATGTTGGTAAAGTCCCCGCAACACAGGAATTATTTCTAGAGAGGGAGATTTTATAAAAAAAAACCTATATCGTCTGAATCTTTTGATGGGTCAAATGTTTGACACAATCAGACTATTCATAACAGCACTCTTCTGCGCAAAAGTAGCCAAGATGGATTCGGGACAATAAAAATTTGGTTTTGATGGGATATGGCAGGGCAGGGTAGGAGGACTTACAGTAAACATATGGCGTTCCTTTTTTAATATTTGAGAAATATAAGCTGTTTTGCCTTACCTGTATCATAGGCGACACCCATGTAAAGTAGTGGTCCTTACTTAAAATCTTATGAACTCGCTGCTTAAGCAGTAGGTAGTATAATTTGTATACTACCATTAGATAGACTGCATACTTATCAGCCCTCTTAGTAAGAAGTCAAATAAATATATCGTTTATACCATTGTATAAAGGATATGTGTATACAATTTGCCATGCATATAAATATACGATTTGCTATTGGCAAATGGCAATACTGTGCAAAACTATGACTATTGTTGACCCGATGAACTGTTCAGTTGAGAATAAATTGTTGCTGGAACAAGACTTGGTTATAAGAATTGAGATAACTACACTTGGGTGCAATGAAATCGCACAAGCGAATATTTTTTAAAAAATATTGTTTATTTCTTTTTATTTAAAGAAATACATGTATTTTTTTAATATGGGTTTAAAGGTTAACCAAAGTCACCAGAGAAACTGTGTGTTATGTTTATCTTACTGCGGAAAAGAAAAGACAACAACAAACCCCAAAATTGCTCACTTAGCTCACTGCAGTTTGTGAGACTAATAGCAGGTACAAAAAGGCATGATTTGAGTAAAACGTCATCATTTACATTTCAACGCTCAACCTGAAAGAACGTCTCCTGACTACAATTGCATTCATCTGAAGAAAATGGATACTACTCCGGAAAAAGCCGTTCAAGTCGTTGCTCTAATTGAAGCGGGCCAGAACCAGAGTGCTGTTGTTCGACAGCTGAATATCAGCCAATATTCAGTTCGTCGTGTACACCAGCGCTATCGGGAGACTAGTGACTATGAACGACGTCGAGGATCTGGTCAAACCAGAGCTACAACACAGCGCGACAACCGCTTTCTCGTAACGACGGCATTGCGAAATCGTCGTCTGACTGCCGTTGATCTTGCACATCATCTTCATGAGGTGCGTGAAGTGGACGTCAGCCGGTGGACAGTCAGAAGAAGACTTGCTGAAGAAGGTCTGAATGCGCATAGGCCAGCAAATGGCCCTAAACTGACCCCAACTCATCGCCGGGCGCGTCTTCGATTTGCACAAGAACATGTACACAGGACAGTCGACCAATGGAGAGCAGTCCTGTTCTCAGATGAGCGCAGAATGTGTCTTCATGCCAATGATGGACGAGGAAGGGTCTACGGAAGGCATATAGAGAGATTTTCTCAGTGTTGCATTAGGGAACGTGTGGCTTACGGCGTGGTTGATGTATGTTCTGGGGAGGTATCTCACTCGAAGCTAAGACTGAGCTTGTCTTCATCGCTGTGGCCAATATTGGAGGACAAGCAAGAGGATTATCATATCAGCGGTACATAGAGGAAGTTCTCCAAGAACATGTCGTACCATTTGATGGTTTTATTGGAGAGAATTTACTCTTTATGCATGACAATGCCAGACACCATACCGCTGCTATAGTAAGACAATCCTTATAAGTGGTGGGTATCCCCGTGATGGATTGGCCAGCTCGGAGCCCGGACCTTAATCCGATCGAGCACTTGTGGGACGAGTTAAAAAGAAGAATAAGAAGCTGAAATATTGCTCCAGCCAATCTTCAGCACCTACAAAACGCGCTCAAGGAGGAATGGGATGCTATGGCACAAGACTTTATCAAACACTTGATAGAATCTATGGAAAACCAATATCAAGCTGTTATTCGGGCAAGAGGGGGCAACACTTCTAATTAATATTTTTTTTATGCCAGTAAATTGTGTTTTTTTTAATTAACCCCATATTTTCGTACTTTGTTAGTTAAGCAAAAATCTTTCAATAAAGATGAATTTGTATTTGTCTTTTTTTCGACAGTAATGTAAACTTATTATCGCTTATGTGGTATCACTAAAACTATAGGTATTGAAATAACCTTTAATCTCATATTAAAAAATATATGTATTTCCTTAAATGAAATAAATAATATTTTTAAAATATGTTCACATGTGCGATTTCATTGCACCCAAGTGTATATTAAAATGATATGGCCATATGACAAGAATGACCGACATGTGCAAATGGGACCATCGACAGGGGATGGTCTAGGTAATTAGACCAGAGGCCGTGAAAAAAGGCTGGCTTAAAGTCTCATAAAGCGAAGCGGGCATAAAGTACCTATGTGATAAAATTAAGATAAGCAATAGAAGTAAGATAAGTCAGGAATTGGTAATCCATAGCGTTTGTGTATCTCCTTGGGAAGAAGAGTATTATTGGTTTTAGACCGGCTGTCCGGCGTGACGTCACTGGTCCGCAGCGGCGTGGTAGTATCCCTGTCGCAGTGGCACGGCGTGAAGGCGGGCCGCTACGGCAGCCGCCTCTACGTGTGGGTGGATGGCGCACTCAGCACTGAGGCTATGCTGGCGCACGCTTACCCACATACAGCTAGCAACGCTTCTATATTGCTGGGTAAGGAAACTTGATGCCATCACTTTGTACAGTATCTCAGAAGCACAACAATATTTTTTATGTAATAATTTATTTATTTTGGTATAAATTCTTAATTTTACATTTGAAGCTTAACAATAACATAAACATCCTAACAATAATTGGTTACGAAGTCTGTCATCTTATAAGGTACATATACCATAGATAAGACACTATATATACAATAGACTGATATCGGACTTGTCAAAAATCCATAGAAATAGGTGTCTTTGCTCTACGTCGACAATACCGAATCCCTTTATTGTTGATCAAAGGCGTAATTTATAACGAAAATTTACTAAACAGGGAAGGTATCTCACGCCATACAAACGCCAATATCATCATAGCCATAATTGACACTGAATACGTTACAGTATATACAAAATAGAGTGCACTTTTCGAAATATAAACTGTAAGCAGCTTAACGCAGATGAAACCATTATAAACACTTTATATATCCAATAATACCTACAGAATTAGATAATTTTAATTTCAGCAAAGTATCCAAACATGTGAAATAGTGTATCAAAATAGGTTTTTAGAAGCAAAATAAACAGGATAGTTACTTTTCTTATATTGCGCCGTTGCAAAAGCTGCACACGGTCGATGTTTTATATATACTCTAGACTTAGGTTATATATATTGTTACACCCAGTGCCATCTTTCGCATTGTGAGGAAGACTTGGCAGTTCCGTCTAATAATTTATTACAGCACCATCTATTTATTGAAGTCTTACGGAACTACGTAGTTCGCCGGTACGAGTCTCTACTCTAGAGAGAACGCTGACACATTCTCGAATCTTCGAACTGTTTACATACCGGGTTTGACGTTTCTAGAAAACTCCGGAAACGCTTTAAGCGCGTATAAAAGGAGAAGGCCAGCGCTCACCGAGTCAGTTTACAATCGTAAGCGGTCAAGTACCTATTCATCGAAGCGAACGGTAGCGAAAATAAGTACTACGAAGTTTGAGCAGTTACAGTGGAAAAGTGTAGTATAGTGTTTGTTGTGTTTTAAATTTAATAGTGTGCTGGAATAAAACTTGTTTTAGTCGATAATATTGTTTACATTCTTATCCCTTGAACCCAGCACGTAACATAATTCTAAGGATGTCTTCACATTTTGTAGGAGGTGCTAAAGATTTATCTACGTTACCCTTCGATGCGATGTCGGGACCTCCAGAGTTTTTCACGGGATGCATCAAAAATCTTCACATCAATAATTTAATGCTGCCTCTGGAACAGCAAAACATAGAAGGTAATTGTCACTAGGTTTACAATAGTTGTCTAAACTATTCTATAATATTGAAGTACTATATACGTTGGCAAAGTCTGCATATTCATTGGTTCCTTAATGAATATGGATACATGTACATATTTTAGTATTTTAGATTTAAAAGAAGAAGAAAATATATGATTAGGCAAGATGTGTGTGGATGTAGGTATAATTACATAACTGTTAGTTACCTTTTCAATACTCTATGAACTATGAGGTCTTCTATTCTAGAGGGTCGAAACCTAGCTGACTGCGATGGCACCGCGTGTGGTTCAGAAACGTGCGGCGGTGCGGCCTGTATCGTGGAGCGGGGGAGCGCGCGGTGTGCGTGCGGCGCGGGGGGCGGGGTGGGGTCGCGCTGCCGCCGCCACCACGCGACCTGTACCGCGGCGCAGTGCGCGCCGCCTGGCGGTGCGTGCCGGCGACAGCGCTGCGTCTGTGCCGCGGGGTACGCGGGGGACTACTGCCAGACTAGTGAGTACTGCTTGTAGCGTGGAGCGCGGGGTCACGCTGCCGCCGCCACCACGCGACCTGTACCGCGGCGCAGTGCGCGCCGCCTGGCGGTGCGTGCCGGCGACAGCGCTGCGTCTGTGCCGCGGGGTACGCGGGGGACTACTGCCAGACTAGTGAGTACTGCTTGTAGCGTGGAGCGCGAGGTCACGCTGCCGCCGCCACCACGCGACCTGTACCGCGGCGCAGTGCGCGCCGCCTGGCGGTGCGTGCCGGCGACAGCGCTGCGTCTGTGCCGCGGGGTACGCGGGGGACTACTGCCAGACTAGTGAGTACTGCTTGTAGCGTGGAGCGCGGGGTCACGCTGCCGCCGCCACCACGCGACCTGTACCGCGGCGCAGTGGGCGCCGCCTGGCGGTGCGTGCCGGCGACAGCGCTGCGTCTGTGCCGCGGGGTACGCGGGGGACTACTGCCAGACTAGTGAGTACTGCTTGTAGCGTGGAGCGCGGGGTCACGCTGCCGCCGCCACCACGCGACCTGTACCGCGGCGCAGTGCGCGCCGCCTGGCGGTGCGTGCCGGCGACAGCGCTGCGTCTGTGCCGCGGGGTACGCGGGGGACTACTGCCAGACTAGTGAGTACTGCTTGTAGCGTGGAGCGCGGGGTCACGCTGCCGCCGCCACCACGCGACCTGTACCGCGGCGCAGTGCGCGCCGCCTGGCGGTGCGTGCCGGCGACAGCGCTGCGTCTGTGCCGCGGGGTACGCGGGGGACTACTGCCAGACTAGTGAGTACTGCTTGTAGCGTGGAGCGCGGGGTCACGCTGCCGCCGCCACCACGCGACCTGTACCGCGGCGCAGTGCGCGCCGCCTGGCGGTGCGTGCCGGCGACAGCGCTGCGTCTGTGCCGCGGGGTACGCGGGGGACTACTGCCAGACTAGTGAGTACTGCTTGTAGCGTGGAGCGCGGGGTCACGCTGCCGCCGCCACCACGCGACCTGTACCGCGGCGCAGTGCGCGCCGCCTGGCGGTGCGTGCCGGCGACAGCGCTGCGTCTGTGCCGCGGGGTACGCGGTGGACTACTGCCAGACTAGTGAGTACTGCTTGTAGCGTGGAGCGCGGGGTCACGCTGCCGCCGCCACCACGCGACCTGTACCGCGGCGCAGTGCGCGCCGCCTGGCGGTGCGTGCCGGCGACAGCGCTGCGTCTGTGCCGCGGGGTACGCGGGGGACTACTGCCAGACTAGTGAGTACTGCTTGTAGCGTGGAGCGCGGGGTCACGCTGCCGCCGCCACCACGCGACCTGTACCGCGGCGCAGTGCGCGCCGCCTGGCGGTGCGTGCCGGCGACAGCGCTGCGTCTGTGCCGCGGGGTACGCGGGGGACTACTGCCAGACTAGTGAGTACTGCTTGTAGCGTGGAGCGCGGGGTCACGCTGCCGCCGCCACCACGCGACCTGTACCGCGGCGCAGTGCGCGCCGCCTGGCGGTGCGTGCCGGCGACAGCGCTGCGTCTGTGCCGCGGGGTACGCGGGGGACTACTGCCAGACTAGTGAGTACTGCTTGTAGCGTGGAGCGCGGGGTCACGCTGCCGCCGCCACCACGCGACCTGTACCGCGGCGCAGTGCGCGCCGCCTGGCGGTGCGTGCCGGCGACAGCGCTGCGTCTGTGCCGCGGGGTACGCGGGGGACTACTGCCAGACTAGTGAGTACTGCTTGTAGCGTGGAGCGCGGGGTCACGCTGCCGCCGCCACCACGCGACCTGTACCGCGGCGCAGTGCGCGCCGCCTGGCGGTGCGTGCCGGCGACAGCGCTGCGTCTGTGCCGCGGGGTACGCGGGGGACTACTGCCAGACTAGTGAGTACTGCTTGTAGCGTGGAGCGCGGGGTCACGCTGTCGCCGCCACCACGCGACCTGTACCGCGGCGCAGTGCGCGCCGCCTGGCGGTGCGTGCCGGCGACAGCGCTGCGTCTGTGCCGCGGGGTACGCGGGGGACTACTGCCAGACTAGTGAGTACTGCTTGTAGCGTGGAGCGCGGGGTCACGCTGCCGCCGCCACCACGCGACCTGTACCGCGGCGCAGTGCGCGCCGCCTGGCGGTGCGTGCCGGCGACAGCGCTGCGTCTGTGCCGCGGGGTACGCGGGGGACTACTGCCAGACTAGTGAGTACTGCTTGTAGCGTGGAGCGCGGGGTCACGCTGCCGCCGCCACCACGCGACCTGTACCGCGGCGCAGTGCGCGCCGCCTGGCGGTGCGTGCCGGCGACAGCGCTGCGTCTGTGCCGCGGGGTACGCGGGGGACTACTGCCAGACTAGTGAGTACTGCTTGTAGCGTGGAGCGCGGGGTCACGCTGCCGCCGCCACCACGCGACCTGTACCGCGGCGCAGTGCGCGCCGCCTGGCGGTGCGTGCCGGCGACAGCGCTGCGTCTGTGCCGCGGGGTACGCGGGGGACTACTGCCAGACTAGTGAGTACTGCTTGTAGCGTGGAGCGCGGGGTCACGCTGCCGCCGCCACCACGCGACCTGTACCGCGGCGCAGTGCGCGCCGCCTGGCGGTGCGTGCCGGCGACAGCGCTGCGTCTGTGCCGCGGGGTACGCGGGGGACTACTGCCAGACTAGTGAGTACTGCTTGTAGCGTGGAGCGCGGGGTCACGCTGCCGCCGCCACCACGCGACCTGTACCGCGGCGCAGTGCGCGCCGCCTGGCGGTGCGTGCCGGCGACAGCGCTGCGTCTGTGCCGCGGGGTACGCGGGGGACTACTGCCAGACTAGTGAGTACTGCTTGTAGCGTGGAGCGCGGGGTCACGCTGCCGCCGCCACCACGCGACCTGTACCGCGGCGCAGTGCGCGCCGCCTGGCGGTGCGTGCCGGCGACAGCGCTGCGTCTGTGCCGCGGGGTACGCGGGGGACTACTGCCAGACTAGTGAGTACTGCTTGTAGCGTGGAGCGCGGGGTCACGCTGCCGCCGCCACCACGCGACCTGTACCGCGGCGCAGTGCGCGCCGCCTGGCGGTGCGTGCCGGCGACAGCGCTGCGTCTGTGCCGCGGGGTACGCGGGGGACTACTGCCAGACTAGTGAGTACTGCTTGTAGCGTGGAGCGCGGGGTCACGCTGCCGCCGCCACCACGCGACCTGTACCGCGGCGCAGTGCGCGCCGCCTGGCGGTGCGTGCCGGCGACAGCGCTGCGTCTGTGCCGCGGGGTACGCGGGGGACTACTGCCAGACTAGTGAGTACTGCTTGTAGCGTGGAGCGCGGGGTCACGCTGCCGCCGCCACCACGCGACCTGTACCGCGGCGCAGTGCGCGCCGCCTGGCGGTGCGTGCCGGCGACAGCGCTGCGTCTGTGCCGCGGGGTACGCGGTGGACTACTGCCAGACTAGTGAGTACTGCTTGTAGCGTGGAGCGCGGGGTCACGCTGCCGCCGCCACCACGCGACCTGTACCGCGGCGCAGTGCGCGCCGCCTGGCGGTGCGTGCCGGCGACAGCGCTGCGTCTGTGCCGGGGGGTACGCGGGGGACTACTGCCAGACTAGTGAGTACTGCTTGTAGCGTGGAGCGCGGGGTCACGCTGCCGCCGCCACCACGCGACCTGTACCGCGGCGCAGTGCGCGCCGCCTGGCGGTGCGTGCCGGCGACAGCGCTGCGTCTGTGCCGCGGGGTACGCGGGGGACTACTGCCAGACTAGTGAGTACTGCTTGTAGCGTGGAGCGCGGGGTCACGCTGCCGCCGCCACCACGCGACCTGTACCGCGGCGCAGTGCGCGCCGCCTGGCGGTGCGTGCCGGCGACAGCACTGCGTCTGTGCCGCGGGGTACGCGGGGGACTACTGCCAGACTAGTGAGTACTGCTTGTAGCGTGGAGCGCGGGGTCACGCTGCCGCCGCCACCACGCGACCTGTACCGCGGCGCAGTGCGCGCCGCCTGGCGGTGCGTGCCGGCGACAGCGCTGCGTCTGTGCCGCGGGGTACGCGGGGGACTACTGCCAGACTAGTGAGTACTGCTTGTAGCGTGGAGCGCGGGGTCACGCTGCCGCCGCCACCACGCGACCTGTACCGCGGCGCAGTGCGCGCCGCCTGGCGGTGCGTGCCGGCGACAGCGCTGCGTCTGTGCCGCGGGGTACGCGGGGGACTACTGCCAGACTAGTGAGTACTGCTTGTAGCGTGGAGCGCGGGGTCACGCTGCCGCCGCCACCACGCGACCTGTACCGCGGCGCAGTGCGCGCCGCCTGGCGGTGCGTGCCGGCGACAGCGCTGCGTCTGTGCCGCGGGGTACGCGGGGGACTACTGCCAGACTAGTGAGTACTGCTTGTAGCGTGGAGCGCGGGGTCACGCTGCCGCCGCCACCACGCGACCTGTACCGCGGCGCAGTGCGCGCCGCCTGGCGGTGCGTGCCGGCGACAGCGCTGCGTCTGTGCCGGGGGGTACGCGGGGGACTACTGCCAGACTAGTGAGTACTGCTTGTAGCGTGGAGCGCGGGGTCACGCTGCCGCCGCCACCACGCGACCTGTACCGCGGCGCAGTGCGCGCCGCCTGGCGGTGCGTGCCGGCGACAGCGCTGCGTCTGTGCCGCGGGGTACGCGGGGGACTACTGCCAGACTAGTGAGTACTGCTTGTAGCGTGGAGCGCGGGGTCACGCTGCCGCCGCCACCACGCGACCTGTACCGCGGCGCAGTGCGCGCCGCCTGGCGGTGCGTGCCGGCGACAGCACTGCGTCTGTGCCGCGGGGTACGCGGGGGACTACTGCCAGACTAGTGAGTACTGCTTGTAGCGTGGAGCGCGGGGTCACGCTGCCGCCGCCACCACGCGACCTGTACCGCGGCGCAGTGCGCGCCGCCTGGCGGTGCGTGCCGGCGACAGCGCTGCGTCTGTGCCGCGGGGTACGCGGGGGACTACTGCCAGACTAGTGAGTACTGCTTGTAGCGTGGAGCGCGGGGTCACGCTGCCGCCGCCACCACGCGACCTGTACCGCGGCGCAGTGCGCGCCGCCTGGCGGTGCGTGCCGGCGACAGCGCTGCGTCTGTGCCGCGGGGTACGCGGGGGACTACTGCCAGACTAGTGAGTACTGCTTGTAGCGTGGAGCGCGGGGTCACGCCGCCGCCGCCACCACGCGACCTGTACCGCGGCGCAGTGCGCGCCGCCTGGCGGTGCGTGCCGGCGACAGCGCTGCGTCTGTGCCGCGGGGTACGCGGGGGACTACTGCCAGACTAGTGAGTACTGCTTGTAGCGTGGAGCGCGGGGTCACGCTGCCGCCGCCACCACGCGACCTGTACCGCGGCGCAGTGCGCGCCGCCTGGCGGTGCGTGCCGGCGACAGCGCTGCGTCTGTGCCGCGGGGTACGCGGGGGACTACTGCCAGACTAGTGAGTACTGCTTGTAGCGTGGAGCGCGGGGTCACGCTGCCGCCGCCACCACGCGACCTGTACCGCGGCGCAGTGCGCGCCGCCTGGCGGTGCGTGCCGGCGACAGCGCTGCGTCTGTGCCGCGGGGTACGCGGGGGACTACTGCCAGACTAGTGAGTACTGCTTGTAGCGTGGAGCGCGGGGTCACGCTGCCGCCGCCACCACGCGACCTGTACCGCGGCGCAGTGCGCGCCGCCTGGCGGTGCGTGCCGGCGACAGCGCTGCGTCTGTGCCGCGGGGTACGCGGGGGACTACTGCCAGACTAGTGAGTACTGCTTGTAGCGTGGAGCGCGGGGTCACGCTGCCGCCGCCACCACGCGACCTGTACCGCGGCGCAGTGCGCGCCGCCTGGCGGTGCGTGCCGGCGACAGCGCTGCGTCTGTGCCGCGGGGTACGCGGGGGACTACTGCCAGACTAGTGAGTACTGCTTGTAGCGTGGAGCGCGGGGTCACGCTGCCGCCGCCACCACGCGACCTGTACCGCGGCGCAGTGCGCGCCGCCTGGCGGTGCGTGCCGGCGACAGCGCTGCGTCTGTGCCGCGGGGTACGCGGGGGACTACTGCCAGACTAGTGAGTACTGCTTGTAGCGTGGAGCGCGGGGTCACGCTGCCGCCGCCACCACGCGACCTGTACCGCGGCGCAGTGCGCGCCGCCTGGCGGTGCGTGCCGGCGACAGCGCTGCGTCTGTGCCGCGGGGTACGCGGGGGACTACTGCCAGACTAGTGAGTACTGCTTGTAGCGTGGAGCGCGGGGTCACGCTGCCGCCGCCACCACGCGACCTGTACCGCGGCGCAGTGCGCGCCGCCTGGCGGTGCGTGCCGGCGACAGCGCTGCGTCTGTGCCGGGGGGTACGCGGGGGACTACTGCCAGACTAGTGAGTACTGCTTGTAGCGTGGAGCGCGGGGTCACGCTGCCGCCGCCACCACGCGACCTGTACCGCGGCGCAGTGCGCGCCGCCTGGCGGTGCGTGCCGGCGACAGCGCTGCGTCTGTGCCGCGGGGTACGCGGGGGACTACTGCCAGACTAGTGAGTACTGCTTGTAGCGTGGAGCGCGGGGTCACGCTGCCGCCGCCACCACGCGACCTGTACCGCGGCGCAGTGCGCGCCGCCTGGCGGTGCGTGCCGGCGACAGCACTGCGTCTGTGCCGCGGGGTACGCGGGGGACTACTGCCAGACTAGTGAGTACTGCTTGTAGCGTGGAGCGCGGGGTCACGCTGCCGCCGCCACCACGCGACCTGTACCGCGGCGCAGTGCGCGCCGCCTGGCGGTGCGTGCCGGCGACAGCGCTGCGTCTGTGCCGCGGGGTACGCGGGGGACTACTGCCAGACTAGTGAGTACTGCTTGTAGCGTGGAGCGCGGGGTCACGCTGCCGCCGCCACCACGCGACCTGTACCGCGGCGCAGTGCGCGCCGCCTGGCGGTGCGTGCCGGCGACAGCGCTGCGTCTGTGCCGCGGGGTACGCGGGGGACTACTGCCAGACTAGTGAGTACTGCTTGTAGCGTGGAGCGCGGGGTCACGCCGCCGCCGCCACCACGCGACCTGTACCGCGGCGCAGTGCGCGCCGCCTGGCGGTGCGTGCCGGCGACAGCGCTGCGTCTGTGCCGCGGGGTACGCGGGGGACTACTGCCAGACTAGTGAGTACTGCTTGTAGCGTGGAGCGCGGGGTCACGCTGCCGCCGCCACCACGCGACCTGTACCGCGGCGCAGTGCGCGCCGCCTGGCGGTGCGTGCCGGCGACAGCGCTGCGTCTGTGCCGCGGGGTACGCGGGGGACTACTGCCAGACTAGTGAGTACTGCTTGTAGCGTGGAGCGCGGGGTCACGCTGCCGCCGCCACCACGCGACCTGTACCGCGGCGCAGTGCGCGCCGCCTGGCGGTGCGTGCCGGCGACAGCGCTGCGTCTGTGCCGCGGGGTACGCGGGGGACTACTGCCAGACTAGTGAGTACTGCTTGTAGCGTGGAGCGCGGGGTCACGCTGCCGCCGCCACCACGCGACCTGTACCGCGGCGCAGTGCGCGCCGCCTGGCGGTGCGTGCCGGCGACAGCGCTGCGTCTGTGCCGCGGGGTACGCGGGGGACTACTGCCAGACTAGTGAGTACTGCTTGTAGCGTGGAGCGCGGGGTCACGCTGCCGCCGCCACCACGCGACCTGTACCGCGGCGCAGTGCGCGCCGCCTGGCGGTGCGTGCCGGCGACAGCGCTGCGTCTGTGCCGCGGGGTACGCGGGGGACTACTGCCAGACTAGTGAGTACTGCTTGTAGCGTGGAGCGCGGGGTCACGCTGCCGCCGCCACCACGCGACCTGTACCGCGGCGCAGTGCGCGCCGCCTGGCGGTGCGTGCCGGCGACAGCGCTGCGTCTGTGCCGCGGGGTACGCGGGGGACTACTGCCAGACTAGTGAGTACTGCTTGTAGCGTGGAGCGCGGGGTCACGCTGCCGCCGCCACCACGCGACCTGTACCGCGGCGCAGTGCGCGCCGCCTGGCGGTGCGTGCCGGCGACAGCGCTGCGTCTGTGCCGCGGGGTACGCGGGGGACTACTGCCAGACTAGTGAGTACTGCTTGTAGCGTGGAGCGCGGGGTCACGCTGCCGCCGCCACCACGGGACCTGTACCGCGGCGCAGTGCGCGTCTCCTGGCGGTGCGTGCCGGCGACAAAAAAGAAATTACGTTTAATCCTTATCCTTTCGAGTGTGTATATTATACCCATGTTATTTCTATGTTCTAATTTCAGAAATAAATATCACAATTCCACAATTTGACGGTTCCTCACTGGTGTCTTTAACCCGAGCATCAGCAAGCCATACGAATCAACAGAAGTTGGCACCGACACTCGTCAGACCCAGTCACCTCGCGCTGAACTTCACCACAGCTGAACCCAACGGACTATTGCTGTGGATTGTTATGGTAAGGCCCTTCATAGTCATGTAAAGATTCCTCACTATACTAACATACAAATTCCCTTAACTTCCTAAATGTCCTGGCCGATTAGTAACTGATAATTACTATTACTATTACTATTAAAATTGAGAGTACAAGCAATTGTACCAAAACAATTACACCATAACAAATAATAAGGGTTCCAGTAAGTAACACTGCGAAACACTTCATCTTATAAAATTTGTTGTTGACTACGGTAGACATTTAACCTAATCCAGAACTTATGCCTAAAAGATGTAGTAGGTATGTATGTAATGGTAGTGATCAAGAAACAAGATGCCCAATTATTTATGATACATGTAGATTAAATCTGTGCCCGTAGATATCAAAAGATTTCTTCCTCTAGACAACAAAGTTAACTTTCTGGGAATTTGCAATTCTACATGTACTATTTGACATTTGTATATTAAATGTATATAGATAGGTACACTTAATTACTTACGTAACTATAGACATATAATGAATATACACCTTAATAAAACCTCACCTTGTTCACAGGATATAGATTACCTAGGCTTGGGTCTAGAAAACGGATACCTCCGAATCGTCTGGCTCTTCCAGCATCATAACTCCACGAACAAACTTCCTGATACCAAGTACGAAAGCTTGACAAAAGCTTCGAGAACCTTCTCCAGGTCACTTCCCCACGCTGGGTACTTATCCGATGCTGAGTGGCATACTGTTGTGTTGCAAATGGAGAAGACTAATGTGACTTTAATAGTCGATAAAGCTTTGACGTATTCTGCAGAGTTGGAGTTCAAAAATGAAACTGATTATGCAGATGTGGACGTGTATATTGGTAAGTCCGATCAATCAATACGTTTAATCAATCCAAATGTTGTAATATAAGTCACTTTACATAGACAGATCTTTGCAGGCAGTAATGACAAATCTGCTTTGAATTTAACAGTAATGTAGTTTTTGAATGATACCAACTTGATAACGTTTGCAATTGAATACCAACAAAGTTTGATATATTTGTTTAATAATACGATATATATAGGTACAATAGGAATACCATATTCAAAAATCGGATGTGGTAATTTCGCCCAGGTAGGAAGTAATTTCAGGAGAATGCAAATCTTATTCTTAGACATATTTAAAAGCAGCCAGCTTTGATTTTTTACATCTACCATTTTACACGTTGTCAATCTTACAGGAGGAATAACCGAACAAGAAAACACAATAGCCAAGAAAGTATTCCCGTTTAACTTCAAAGGTTGTATCGACCACATATCTACGAATGAGAAGTCCTACATAACGAACTACACCGAAGTATACAGCGAAAACGTCAAATCGTGCCAACTGTTCCCTCCGACGTAACCGTTATAAAAATCTAGGCAATATAGGTAAGTGTGAAAATACTCATAGTACAAAACTCTCTAGTCTTCTTATAGGACCAAGGTGGTGGTTTGATATTACCAGTGTTTGTAGAAGTTGTGGATTCCGTAGCTGAATTTTAAGTATACATTATTCCTGTAACAAATACAGCTGTATACTTAATGCTAATAAAGCCTAAAGCAACTTCGGATCCCTAATATATCCTCTACTCCAAGTCTGGTGGTTTTCTTCCAAAATGTAATGGTTTTAGTTATGTAAAAGGCGCAACTTAGTACCGTTTTACTTAACTATGTACAGAGAACTGTAATATTACGTAAACTGGTAATCTTCAAGCAGCAATATTCAGCAGCAAGAAAAATCAGCTTCAAACTTCGAACTTTTACTACCCCATTATGATATTACACAGTTCTTGACTATGTTCGACGTGGTTGTTTCGAGCGACGTTTATCCATAAATATACTGTATAGGTACTGGGATTTTAATGAACTAGTCAAAATCCATGGCCGTACATATGACACAGAAACAAGTCAGTCAGAAATAAATCGCATATGAGTTAAATTGTTATTTAAAACTATTACATTCTGGAACGTGGAAACAAAGCCCGATCGCCGGTTTCTCTCATATAAAACGAGACGGAATATGTTGAACTTGACTGTGTAGATAATTAATATTCGACTCTTTCATTATTTATAGTAATTAATTATATACGCATAATTATGTAAGGTCAAATGAGTGATTGATGAACCTTAACGACTTACTCAACTAAAAAATAACCTTTAGTCTCAATATATCATAATATATCATATCATTAGTAAACCTTTGTTTAAATTTTAGAATATTAATATTGTATGGAGAATACGTCAAACGTTCTCGAAGCTTCTAGGGACGTAATAATATCAAGTGTTGAGTTAAGCACGGCGCTTGTCACAAACAGTTCTGTCAGATCAGTTTCCTCCAGGTATCTTTTATGCTCAACCGTTTGCCTGAACCTAACACCTAATAGAAAAGTAAAATGACAAGCGAGGCTTTTCTAGCCACAGTTAACGCTGTTCCAAGCTCTGTGGAGCACAATATTGCAAATGACTTCTGATCTTAACTTATCTTTTAGTTGACGTAGTCATATTCAAGGTTCATTGTTAACTAGTTTGGCTTAGTCTAAATATAAAATGTAAATCAAGTGTTGTGGTATGTTTTGTATGGTATGTAGAAAGAAAATTAAACATTCAATGTACACAAAATATAGTTTTATTGATATATTCATGTTTAATAAATTGTATACATAACATCATCAAATATTATATTAAAACATATACATTTTCGTTATACGTTACATACTCAAACACAAATACAATATGAGATGTTATCCCCGTTAAACATATTATATCTCATTAATTTAAAACGTTTAGTCTCAACACAATGCAGTAATTTCAATTGGCATACATGTTCAGCATCTAAACATGCCCTTACACGAAGCTCATCAACATCAGATTTATTTACATTTCATTATTAAAGCATGTACATTTATAAAAGTCGTAGAATTCATTAGGCCTATTTACAAGTGGAATAAAGTTGGAATGCTTGACCGTGGTACACAATTTAGCTTGCAATCGGTGTATTGTACAACAGTATAAAACTCACTTAGGAACATCGATTCCTTCACTTGATAAGACATACATTTAGATATAATTTCTAAAAAATAAATATTATATTAAGCAATAAAGAATAAATAATTGTTAATTGCACATCCTCATTATAATAAAATTTCGAAAATTAAATATATTATAACAGCTGTAAGCTGCGCTTACTATTTCAATTATGCCGTACGGAAATAGGCACAAAGTGAATTTCATCTCTACTACAGAATTATTTTATTAACAAATTCAAAAAGTTCTTTGAAATCCAAAAGTAGCACGTACCTTAGGAATGTTTCGGACCATAATTATAAAGATACTATAGAAAAATAGAATAAGCTAATCACAGTACAAGTAAATATTACATATTTACGATACATATCTCAACCATAAATAAAAATAATTAATAAATAAATACGCCGCCGTCCGTCCGACCGTCCGGCGCGGCGCGGCTGTAAACTCCAATACAATACGAAGCTACGTAACAATGATAATATTCAATGTTATTTATTATGTACGACATTACCTCCACGAAACAACATTAAATCTGAATAATGATACTAAGAAACATCAAGTTCAATGCTTTATTTAATCTAATTCTGAATATAAGTAATAGTTAAGGGTCTCGGGGCGGCGCTCTGCGATTACCACACTCACACATAATTACGATTTTATTCAAAAACTATATCCAAAAATAATTATTTATTCTGGATACAAAAAGTCGTTTTGTATTTTAAAAATCGTATTACTGTATAGCGCGAGCAGGATGGTTCTTTATATGGCTAAAATATATTTAGATTGATTTAGTACCAAATACATTACAAAATAGTGAATATATTGTAAGCACTAACGAGTTTGCTAAGTGGTACTAGTAGCGAACACATGCAGGCCCGCCGCGCGCCGTCCCGGCTACACTTAACTCCATCTTGGCTTATCTACAAGAAATTCGTTTATTAAACTTATATTTATATATGAACATCAGTTAACAATTTTCCTAATAATGTTATTAAAGTAACAGACACCAGTATAGAAATTACATTTTAAATATTATATTTGGAACATAATTTCTTATAATTGAATTCCAGTTCTTACTTTTATACCGGGTGGTAACAATCTCAATAATTCGTAATCTCTAAATTTATAAACAAATTAATCTATATCATATAATGTCATCAATAAAAGGTCATGTTCAGTGAATAAAAACAACGATATTATGAAGTTATCGACAATACAATATAATTAGGTACATCGATATTATAAAGTAAGCATTGGGAGTATATAAAATCGGATTGTTTGTGTGTCCGCGGGTCGCGTCGCTGGCACAAGTCAGTGGATACGGCTGTGGCGCGGACACGGTAAGTCATCAAAAGTTAAGCATTTGATTCATTTCTATAAACAAAGCATTTACTTGTAAAATCAGTCTCATTCGCATAAGGAAGTGATCACAGCATACACACTGGAAACTCGTTGCAGAGCGAGGGGCCACGTCCCTCTTTAACAAAACTTTAATAATAATAGAGCACCTCGATTGCTAACCTCTTACAATTATATCTGATAAAGTCATGCAACAGATCTTCAAATATTTATAAAAATATCAAATGTATGGAAAAAGTACAAAGAGAAAAGACTAAATATTGGAAGTACGTGTCGCATCGCCGTTAAAACAAAATATTACGATCGGATCCAAATATAGCAGACGAGCAGGCGGTGGTCCGCTGATACAGTAAATAAAATAATAAGTTACAAGCATAGACTAGATTATGAAAATTTGTGAAAGTTTAGATACAACACATAGGAGACACGACAGACCGCGAGCTCGCTCGCCTGTAAAAATATACACTCTCTGAATGGCAACCACACTAGTGCAAAAAATGCAAAGCCGGTAATATTCTCGGAGATACCTAACGTTAACACCATTTCCTTCGGCGGACGCGACGGGCGGGGCGCGGCGCCGCCCCCCGCCCGTCCGGGTACGTTTATAAAAAGGGACAGCACGACCTCGCCCGGGGCGGGCGGGCGCGCGCGCGGCCGGCTCGGGGCGGAGTCTCAGAGGCGGGCGAGCGCGCGCGGCCGCGCCGCCTGCAGCGCGCGTCACGGCCGCGGCTCCACCAGGCGCTGCAGCAGCACGGCCACGCCCACCGCCAGCAGCAGGAACAGCGCCGCCATGATCAGCGCCACGTGCCGCGCCTGCAGCGCGCGCGGCGCGCGGGCGCGGCGCGCGCGCGGCGGGGCCGCCGGCGCCGGCAGCGCCAGCCGCGCCGCGCCCGACCACGCGCCCGCCAGCCCGCCGCGCACGGCGCACACGCGCACGGCGTACTCCGCGCCCGCCTCCAGCTCCTCCAGCTGGAACTGCGCCGCGCTGCCCGCGTACACCTGCGCACGCGCGACGACACACACGTCAATATACACTCGCTAACGTTTTTTTTTTTTAACCCAACTTTACTATCGCCCATTCCACTGTTCATTTAATATTACTGAAAAATATATGAGTCATTATCGAACATTTGAATGCAAGTACGAACCAAATTTAAACTCGAAATGAGGTTACCTTTTTTATTGTTACTAATATTCGAATGAAATACACACTGTACACACGATGATATACATGCGACAACCCTATTACGAATGCATTCTAATATTTCGAAAGTATAATCGCACATTGCTTATTCATACTTACTAAATTGCCATCAGTCGATTAAGTCAATAACTGATTTATCTACGTAAATAGTATTTATTTAAAAACCAAGTAACGAAGAAGGAATCGCTATTATAGAATATTATATTATTCTGTGACCATGATCCTTACCCAATAAGTCCTCAATAGAAAAATTATATGATCCGCAATTAAAAAATAGTATGAAATAATATTACATCTGGCATAATATAAAAGAAGCGATAAGCTTTGCGATAGTATATAGAGTAATGAATATTCACCTGTTTGAAGACGCTGTCCTTCCCGCGCGCGCACTGCAGCACGTACTCGGCGTCGTCGAGCGCGTCCCACGCCACGAGCGCGGCGCGCGGCGCCGACACGCTGAGCGTGGGCGCGCGCGGGGCGGGGGGCGGAGCCGCCACCGTCGCCGCCTCCAGCGGCGCCGACCACACGCCGCGCCCGCCCCGCTCGTCGCTGGCTCGTATCCGGAACGCGTACGTGGTGGCCTCGCGCAGCTTCTTCACCTTGCAGGAGCGCGCGGAGCCGCGGTACACCGGGCGGAAGTCGCGCGCCTCGAACGTGCGCATCTCCACGCAGTACTGCGCGCCCTCGCCGCCGGCGGCCGGCCACTCCAGGCGCAGGTAGTTGTGCGCCGCCTGCACGCAGCGCAGCGCCGGCGGCGCCGGCGGCATGGGCCGGGTCGAGGCGCGCGCCTCCTCCGACCACTCGCCGAGCCCGAGCTCGTTGAAGGCCGCCACGCGCACGCGGTACACGGTGTCCGGCGTGAGGCCCTCGACGAGGCGCTCCAGCGTGGGCCCGTCCGTCTCGAACTCGGCGTCGTCCACCTCCACGCGGTAGCGCAGCACCTCGGCGCCGTGCGCCGCGGGCGCGCGCCACGTCAGGCGCAGGCTGTCGGCCGCGGCCTCGTGGCGCAGTGCGCCCGGCGGCCCTGGCGGCGCGCGCGGCGTCAGCAGGTCGCGCACGCCCGACCACGCGCCGTGCCCCGCCGCGTTGGTCGCGCACACACGGAAGAAGTAAGGAGAGAACGGCGTGAGGCGGCTGACGAGGCAGCTGCTCTCGATGCCGCGGTACACCTCGGCGAAGGCGTCGTCGACGTTGGTAGCGCTCATCTCGAGGCGGTAGTCAAGTACGGGCGCGCCGTTGTCCCGCGGCGCCTCCCACTCGAGGCGCGCGGCACGCCCGCCCTCGAGGCGCGCCACCGGCGGCTCGGGCGCATCCGGCGGCGCCGCCGACGAGGTAAACACCAGCACGGCCGAGCTGGGACCTGCGCCCACCCTGTTGCACGCCGTGACCCAGGCGCGGTACTGGTTACCGGGCATGAGCTCGCGTACGACGCACTCGTTTTCTGGGCCCTGATAGGCGAGTCGGGCATCGCCTCCCTCCTCGGCGACCTCGACGCGATACTCGGTGATGGGCGCGCCGCCGGTACAGTCGGGTGGGCGCCAGCGTAGCGCCAGCAGCGTGGCGCGGGGCTCGGCGGCGGGCTCGGGGGCGTTGCACGCGCCTGGACACGTCGCCTCCGTAGTCACAGTCTCGGTGGCGGACCACTCGCCGTCACCGGTCTCGTTGGCGCACCGCACGCGAGCGCGATACGGAGTGCCGGGCTGGAGTCGATCGCAGTGCGCCTCGCGGTCGGGTCCGCGATACGCGGGCCGATATCCCTCGCCGGCGTCTAACTCTAGCGTGTAACTCTCTATGGGGGCGCCGCCGTCGTCAGTCGGTGGATCCCATCGGAGGCGGAAGTTCCGCGCGAGAACGCGGCCGCGGGCGGCGGGGCGGCCGGGCGGGCCGGGCCGCTCCGACAACGTGCGGAACGTGACCTCGCCGGACCAGGGTCCCTGGCCGTACACAGTCTCGCACCGCAGGCGGAAGCGATAGTCGGTGGCGCGGCGCAGGCCGGTGCACTTGTAGGACTGGTCGGTGCCGGTGTAGACGGGCAGGAAGCCGTGGCCGCGCGACGGGTCGTCCATCTGCAACGTGAACTCCTCGTCGGCGCGGCGCTCCCAGGCGAGCGCGAGCGCGTCGCCGGCGGCGGCCTGCAGCGCGGGGGGCGCGGGCGCGGGCGGCGGCGCGCCGGTGGTCCAGGCGACGGTCTCCTCGCTCCAGTCGCCCTGGCCGCACTCGTTGACGGCCGCGAGGCGGAAGCGGTAGCAGGTCTGCGGGCGCAGGCCGTGCACGGTGTGGTTGCGCGCGCGCGGGCGCGCCACCTCGGCGAAGCCGTCGCCCGCGTCCATGTCCAGCACGTAGTGCAGCAGGCGCGCGCCGCAGTCGGCGGCGGCGGGCCAGCGCAGCGCCAGCGAGGCGCGCGCCTGCTGCGTGACGCGCGGCGGGGCGGCGCGCTCGGGCGCGGCGGGCGGCGCGCGGAACGTCGTGGCCTCGCTGGCGGCGCCCGTCAGCGAGCCCGAGCGGATCTGCAGGCACACCGAGTACTCGCAGCCCGGCCGCAGGTCGCGCACCCTGCCGGGACCAGCGCACGTTACCCACTGTCGCACACCTCACTCGTCTTGTACTAAACTCGATCTGTGCCGAGAGCGATACTCACCGACAGGATAGGGAAGGTCCCCTGTAGATGGCCTTGTATCGTCCGCGGTCACCCAGTAGCAGTTCGTACGTTAGCTCGATGTTGGGAATCGTCACGCCCTCTGGCAGTTGTGAGTTCCATTGTATTAGCGCGCTGGTCGCTGTCATGTCCTTAGCCTGAAATTAGTGATCACGATTATAAATCTTATATGAATATGAGCAATCACCTAACCATAAACATTCTAAAATTTATATCACGAAATAATTAGGTCGGATAAAATAAAATTCATACTTTGTATAAGAATAAAGTTCTAAATGTCATCATTGTCACGTAAAACCATATACCTAGGGTAGGGTGGTATAAGATTGCGCGGTCGATAAAATTGCGCACACGTCATAACGTGACAACGGAGTGATCTTCGTAGCCAACTTCAGTTGTGTTTTGTTTGCCGTCGCAACTACCACATGCTCCCAAAAAAATTTTGTAATTAAGTGGAGAACACACGAGATACGTAAGTACAAAGTTTTTATTCGCTTTTTATCTAATTTTTCGATGAAATGAATGTGTTACTATACAAAATATCTTAATAATTTTAGTAATTCGTTAATGTTTTGTCGCGGCAGTATCATTCAAGTTTCAACCTCATAGGAAGTAGTTCGATCATTTTCTAAGAGATGGCAGTAATATCGAAATGCTTAGAGTGGTATTGGAATGTGTAAAATTGCGCACTTTGAGTGCATGTAAGATTGCGCGCGCAATCTTACACGTCCCTTTTTTGTAGTTAAATATAAAAAGTATTTTTTGGATAATTTAGCCATAGTTTATATAATATAATTATAATAGATTTTAAATTTTGTTTTTAATTTTGATTGATTAATTATTGATTTATTGCTTTTGTTTTGTTTCGCAATATATTGTTCTTTTTTTTTCAGAATGTCCAGAAGAGAAAGGAAAACCGCTCGCCAGGTTTGTTCTGATGAGGCTATCGAGGCGGCTCCGTAATCACCCAGGGAGAGCTATAACCGTCTATCAGATAGCTTCAATCTTTACACCCGCTTTTTATCAGGCTGCAACAACTGGCCGTGGAGTAGAACTCTTTAAGTGCACTGGTATTGAGCCATGGAATCCTGACATTTTTAGTGACGCTGATTTCCTGTCAAGCGATGTTACTGAAAGGGAAAATCCAGAAGAGAATCAAAATACTCAATCTGTTCATCAGATGTCGTCAGTTTCTAGAGCGAGTGAGTATACATCAACGATTGTTTCACCAGTACAACTAGTAGGCGTGTTTAATGAAACCGTTGAAATTGATCCAACACAGCCTGGGCCTTCTCACGCTGAACCAGTCTTGTTTCCTCCTTCAAAAACTTTTATAGCAGCCAAACCGATATCTGAGACGCCATCACCTGTTGTGGGAGCGAGGTATAGTCTTCAAATAAGTTCAGCACCATTGTCAGAACTAATTCCATTTCCAAAATCTATAGAAAAGAGGAGTTCTAATCGTAAGCACAAAAAATCAGACGTGATTAGCAGTTCACCATATAAAAGTCAACTAGAGATAGAAAATGTACAGAAAAATAAACCGAAATGTGAAACAAATCCAAAAAAGAAAATAGTAGCGAAACCAAATACTGATAACAAAAGGAAGATTTGGAGATGTGGAGGATGCAACGAATTATATAAGGAGCCAATAGAAGAAGACTGGATCGGTTGCAATACATGTAAGGAGTGGTGGCATGAAAAATGCTCAGATTATAATGGCGCCGGCGCTTTTATTTGCGATTGCTGCAAATAATATAGTTGCGCAATCTTATCGATCTCAACGCGCAATTTTACACACTAGGGTGTACAAAATTGCGCAATTCCCGATTTGTGATTTTAGTTTAATTGCTAAGAAGATTATATATTTTTTGTTACAGTTCTTTTAATAATATGTTGCTATAATAATAAGGTAAAATAAATAAATGATTGATCTCAGATTTGATTGATGATTTTTATTTTATGTGCTGTTGATTGTAAATTGCGCAATCTTACACCACCCTACCCTACATATTTAGTGACTCAGCTAAAATTTCATGAGCTTAGCTAGGCAGTGTCAATGCGTACCCTATATACACCTGACCACCTGCCATTGCTTCGAACTCTTAAAGTAGTGCAAGTAAACGCAAAACAAACAAGACATTTGATATTGATTAGATCGCACCTGTATAAATGATACTTCAGGTCTTCGAGTGGCAGATAATAAGTCGAGGATGGCCTGCGTTTCGTTATCTTCATCGCCCTGCAGGGAGGCGCCGGCGGACGAGCCCTCGCCCTCGGACCACACGCCCGAGGAGGCGCCGCCGCCGCCGCCACTACCGCCACTGCCGCCACTGCCGCCACTGCCGCCACTGCCGCCGCTGCTCGCGCCGCTGCTGGTGCCGCTACTGGCGCCGCTACTGGCGCCGCTGCTGCTGGCGCGGCCATTCACCTCCTTGCGCGGTGACAGGGACGGTGTACTCGCGCCTGAGCTCGCTTCAGCTAAATAGTTATGAACATTTTGTAAATCATTATAATGTTGAAGCCGATGATATAGAGAACAAAACTTACTCAAGATTTAAAGAAAAATAAATACATGAGCACCAACAAAAACAACATTGATTTTCATAAAAATTATTAAAATTGGAAAACCTGGCGTTCACTTAGAAAATTGCAATGACTTAATCGAAATCAATCAATTAACCACTGTTTATTATAAGTACTTGTAAAATTATTAAGTAAGTATTAAAAGAGTTTACATTTCCATAAGCTATGCCTGTGCTAAATAATTCATATGTACCATGCAAGAAGATGATCATAATATTTCCTATGATTTTATTTTACTTTTATTATTACAAGTAAACCAAACAATATAGCTTGAATTTATTGATTGTCTTTGATTGGGCTCTTATTGATTGAGAGTATACAATATGTAATTAATAGTATTCTGTCAAACAAATATAATTACGTAATAACATTCTTATACAGACATTCTGTAATAAAATTCTAAAGTAGGTACATTTCTAAATGGCAGCTGAATAAACAACCAATAACAAAATGTTGTAATATATTTGGAACAATTATTGTAATCCAATGGGTGTGATATAAGTAAGTTATAATATTAGACCAGACCATAATAATGATACAAGGCAAAACAATATATAAAAGAGTATTTGACTATAAATTCCCTATGCTCTAGTTCATTTTATGGCACTAAAATTGTACACTTTGAGTTAGCATTATACAGAAATTACACTACTGTATATAGATTTTATTGCAGTTTACTTTACAGAACACTCTTAGTATTTAAGAATTATTTAAACTAAGTTAATTTACACTTTCCCAAAGAAAACCAACCTGGTGCTATAAATAAACCAAAATGGTTTTTCAGCAGCAATGGCTTATTTTATAATTTTATAATATCAAAGACATGACTTTATATATAATCCACTTTAAAAACAGTATACCCCAATTTAATTTTAATGTATAATATTTGCATAGACAAAAGATCATATTATAGGGTGCATACTTCCAGTGCAACTTTGATGTTAATAAGTGTTACTTTGTAAACTACATGAATAAACATATTTTATAATTTTGATTTTGTTCTTATTAAAACTATGCCAATCCTTAATAATTTAAACATATAAAAATAATTTAATTAGATGGAGATGAGGGATTCAAGAATAACAATCCTATTTTACATTACAATATCAAAGAAAATAAGAACTTATCATTGGTTAATGCCAATTATTGCTATGTAATACTTACCTATGCCATTATTTCTATTGTTGTCATTTCTGCTTGCCAGTTTCCTTTTCATTTTAGTGTACTGTCGCTGCGCCCTCTCATCTTTTTGGTAGACAGGAGGCGGTGGGGAAGGTTGCATGTGGTGTGGAGGTACATGATAATACCCAGTGCCGTAAAAATGTTGTGGACCCCCTGTACCATTAGTTGGTGCCTGAAAGTGTTGAAACATATATTTAGATTAATATTTTATAAATACATACACACACATATCTTCTCTAAATCTTCCATTGATATTTCTTGCTATCTTGCAAATTAAATAAATACTTCGGAAAATATTTTGATTGTATGTTTTCTTTTACTTATTAAAAAGAAATATAAGTAAACAGACTTACTACATTACATTTTAAATTTGTCTAATAAAATTATCATTGTAATGTTACTAATGAATTATTATGATGATATTGCTGTGAGTACTGTAAAACTATACCTGATAAATACTTTTATTTTAATCTTATACAAAAAGAAATACTGCTTATATTTCTGCGCTAATTTGAATATCCTTTCATATTTTTCCAATTTCAAGCCTTTGATCAAATCTTATTGAAAACACAGAATCTGTTCAAAAGGCTTACATTCAATACTACAATTACAATATTATTTTACTACAAATGACCTAATCACATTAGCATGTATGTACCTTTATTTAAGAGAACAACAACTAAGAGTTGGGGAATTCCCACAACTCATTTCCTCACAAAATTGTATGCAATTTGGCTGCCAGTAATATATTTACTGTAGCTAATTGTCTATAAATTGCAAACAATTGATGATTAACCTAATTAAATAAATAAACAGTAATAGTTTATATATATTTAAATTATATCTGTTTTTACATCATGACACAGTACCAAGGAATACTATTATTATTATCATATTGAACTGGCTTCAATATGATAATAATAATGAGCAATAGACTTGATAGATCTTTATATGATTAACACTATAATGTGTAGTAGTGGTTACTCTAGAATATTACCACAGTAAATAAGTCTGCAAAACCAGTGAAGTTATTTGTAATTTTATGTTTGCATAAAATTACACCTATAAAGAAGGTAAGGAAATTAAAATATAGACCTAAAACAATAGATTTAAAAGTTTATAAATTTCAATTACAATATAATAAACATAAAATAAATATTGAATTTTTTTTTATGGTATGTCAGCTAATTTTAATCCATATTCTTTGATTACATAATTTAATGACTATATATTTGTGAGGAATAATTAATGATAAATTTTACATGTATTTTACAATAAGCTAATAATAAATAACAAATGAAAATTATAAATAACTACAATATGTTTACTTGCTACCCATACAAAACCATTTATATTTACAAATATACAGTAACAGAAGTTGCTTATCCACAAATAAATCAATGATATAAAAAAATACGAAACTTAGATTACATTTATTAGGTATTAAATAGTTAAGATTGTTTTGCCATATTGTTGCAAACATTTTAAATAACACATTTATCAAAAACAGAAAATTAGTAAACAAACCTGAGCACGTCCCGTTTTTTGAGAACTAGCTTTAATTTGGTCAGAGTCACTCATTTTTCTCCAGCAATTTCCAATATGTAATTTAAAATATATTTCGATTTGTTTAGTAGACGTCACTGCCACGTACTTCTGAGCGCCAACTGTTTTTCATGATAACACTCACAGTCACATGCGACCGGTATAACGTCGCCATGATTAGATTAACGTTGAGCACTGCATAACTTTATTTAATCACCTACTCACTGAAAATAGTCGGGTAGCTCGATACGCTTGTGCACAATTTTGAAGCGGAATGTCTATGAATGTTGCTAAATTTACAAGCGAAACAATCGATATAATCAAAGGAAATGTTTATACAGGTTTACGCAAATTCGTCCATTTAATAATACATTGTAACACAGAAACTTCACACTTTTGTGACAGAATTTATAAGACACGTAAGACTTCAAAACGTTACATGATAATATTATTAAAACGCAACGGTTTTTTATCATCCTATAATATAAACAAAACAGAACTTCTTACAATTTATTTTCTTATCGTTCGTCCTCTGCTTTGTTTGACATAAACATATGAAAGTTGACAGTTGACAGTTAGCATCGAGTCGCGTAATCAATCATTGACAAAAAGTTATAATGCTGTAATTTTTTTTATTTGTAGGTATACTCCTTTGTATTGAATTACCACACATATGCGATAAAAATGGTCCTGAACTTCATAAATACGCAAACATGTTTCGACTGAAATACATTTAATATTAAGGAATTCGAGATTTAATTTCAATTTTGTTATTCTCAATGGATATCGCAATCGACTCTGTTTTGTACACAGACAGATATATATACACATACAGTGTCCGGTAAGTAATGGATAACCTTGAAAAGTCTTACAGTAGAACTGAAGGCTGTCCAGAAAAAATGAAAAAAAAATAATAATTACATTAAAAAGTGCAAACTATATTAGCATAGCATACTTTTTGTCAAGAAAGTTATACATGGTAATTAAAAAAAACACATATCTCAGGTAGTAGTTAGGATAGATTTCACTATAAGACATTTCCAGGTTATCCATTAATTACCGGACACCCTGTATATATATGTATATATATATTATTATCTTGGTCTAAAAACAAAGCTTCTTCAGCTTTTATAATTTGTGAATGCCGATATATTCACACCTACTTACTACATATTTGCATATAAACTGAAGTTTACAAAGCTGGTCATGTAAAGAGATCGACTTTAACGCAAGTGCAAGGCAGGTACCTATGTGCTAATAACTTCACCCTCCATTTTTCATAAAAAAGCAGTAGGAAAATGTAAAGTGTTCGCGTTTTGCATTACGAAATCACAACTCGAGATACAGAGGATAAATAGCTTTGACCACATTCAATATAAATCGATTAAAACATGCACAGCATTACTACACACTACTTATAAATTTATGAATATCTAATAATTTATGACTAGCGGTTGCCAAGTGATCAAAATTCGCCCATAATTTATTTAAATTTTAAATTTGATCGTTATTAAAGTTATATTATGCATCTATAACTATACCCTTATTCACATTTCATTTAGTCACCTTAGTCACCTACTCCACATACATATGTGTGTATGTAACCATAGTTACGAAGCATTCTACGAAATCAACCGAACAATGCCGAAATACTACGAACGCGATTCGACTGCTTGTGTCAAATGTATGGTTGTAAGTATTTATAATGCATATTTTATAAAAATATTAGGATTCGCCCCTCCTCCTCCATAACAACTTACTTTTTAGAGATATCGAAATCAGCCGGTAAACAATTCTGGCCGGAACATCAATCTTTTATTTGATTAACTCTAAACTATAATGGCAATAGGTACAATCAATAAGTAATGAAAAACTGATAGACAAATAAAAAGAATGAACATAATAACATCTTCGTTTTATACATAAGCAACAGCGTTAAAAGAATATATGCAACAGGTGGAATGTAATATCCCATGCTTACGTTCCTACCTATGAGGATATTATAATTGTGTATCTGTAACATTCACGTCATCACGTGAGTATCAATGGTGACCATATAACATCAATAGAGTATATGCGCTTTATTATATCCTATCAGTTTACACAATTATCTAATAATAGCAACGAACTGATAGCCAATGATAGTTTAAAATATTATTTGTATGTTTTGGCCTTGATGGGGCAATGAACTGGGTAAGGTATGCTGTGAACAATACGACAAGGCGGCGAGTGTAACGACAATGTTCACGCTAACTTTGTTAAACTTTGTAGGAAATAATCTTTCAGATGAATATGTTGCAAAACGTAGAAAACAAAGAAACTGCTATAAAAAGAAGCCCAAACAGTAACCGCAATTTTAAAATTATAAATAAATTTTACTTAACGCTATAAATGCAACCGCGCAAACAACAAGCACGGTGAATTTTGCGACATTTTGCAGATTACAAGCCTGTTTCAAAATTTTCTTTAATCAATTTTCTTAAAATTTAAGTGTTAATCCAACAAATGTGGAACTACATCCTTGGATCGACTATACCCTACTACCCTACTATTAGTATGAAATCATAAGTATCGATACCGCAAAGTACAGAATTATCGAATAAACAAGCCCAAACGTACCGTTTTAGTCGAATTCATTACTAAAACTTAGATATCAAGAATGTTCGATATTGTATTTGTATCTCTATCATAAGTCCTTAGTTATGATCAAATTTCGTGTTATAATCGTAGTTTTATATTACAATTACACGCTTCTTACTACAGACTATCCTCGCCCAAGGAAAGTAGAATAAATACTATAATTCTGTAACCTCAGTTCAACTTAGCACTAAAATAACACAATTCATTAAAAAAGCACATGAATACTTAGGTATTACCTATTTAAAAAATCCGACTGTGATGATGACCTTTTCCGTCGTTTTATTTACTTGCCCATCGTCGGTCGCTATATAATGATTTCTTTTGCAAGTATTTGCAGGTTTTAAGTTACATACTTAAGTCTATATTAGAATACCTATATGCTAAAATGTTATCTCAGTTAAGTACTACTTTCCTTTTTTTATTGATTTAATGGTACCTAAAAACAGTCCAGTACACACTACAAGATATCAAGTCATACGATATCAGTGACCATGCAAATATCATGCACAACTGTATTCGAAAATTATTCGAATAATGGTGCGCGTCACTAATTAGTAACTTAGTACTCACATAATGGTGTGGCGGTTGATGGTGCGGTGGCGGCTGGTGGTGGGGCTGGTGATGTGGCGGCTGGTGATGCGGCGCGTGGTGCGGGTGTGGCTGCGCGTGGACCAGGTAGTGGCGCATACTGTCGTCCATTACTGGCGGCATCATGGGCGGCATCATCGTGCCTGACGTCACTACTGGCATTCCACCTGGAATTATCAAATGACGATATAAATGTCATGCAGATTGATCTGGCTGTACGGGTAGCAGGTTTATGCGAACGCCTCGCCACTGCGACTGTGCAGAATATAATACCGACAAAAATCTGTGTGAACACACATAGTTGCTCCAAGTCTGGTTGTTCTTATTGTCCGTTGTTTTAATTATTCCTACAGCTGTTAAAATATACTGTAACGGCGTGGTGTGTCTATCTGAACGGGACTAGTCATCTACGCAAAAGGTATTATACTCAAGCATGTGCACAAACACACTTGCACTCTCTATTTCTTTACTCTCAAAGACCGATAGAACGGCAATTCGAGACGACCGGAAAGATCAGGCGCAGGACCAATGGCTTCACATGATTTGCGAAGCACGGGGTTAAAACCTCGCCAAATTATGAACTCCAAGTTATTATGAAATTTCCTTAACAGTAAATCACGATAACTTTTCTTTTGTATAACTAGGTCTTCAAAAGTAGGTATTCATGATCAGCAGCTCACACATCCTTAATTACTGTGTAATATACGAATGCTTAAGCATCTCTTATATGTTTCGCAATATAAATTACTGCGTTGCACGCTTCCTGTCTAAGAAGGAACTACCTACATAAAATTCCCGACCTATAATGATGTTGATTGTGCAAAATGTTTCTGCAATAACACTAAACTTTCGCGGTTGGGATTGCCCAACTCGTTAGATTTTTTCCTCAAAGTTCAAAAATCTATATTTAGATAAGCAAGCGACTTATCGCTTAGTAGCTGTAGTAGCAATTAAGATATTTGTTAACCCCTTCGTTCCTGGTGTCCAACTCAATGGATATTTATTTATAATTCGTGTAACATGTATGAAACATTGTTAATAAAAACAAAATCTAAACTTTAAATTATACGCGGCTCTTATATAAATATGTTGTTTAGAAACAAAATACAATCGGTCTTAAGTAGGTCATAATATCAAGTCAAGTAACGACATTCGCCGTGGCTCAGCGCAAGGCCAGTAAGGCTTCAGGTTTGATTTAGTTTTTAAAGAAATATACTGCATTTTCAGTTTACTCACTACTTATTTAAATAACTATTTTGGGCAACGGTTATGGCTCAAAACTACGAAGGTGGCAAATTCCAAGTTTGCAATTTGAGCATAAAATCTTAAAAGCAATAGCCAAATAAAAGAGTTTAGATGATTGGTTTGTTATTAATTAATTATTATACTTGACATATTAAAAAGGAGAGCACAGAGATTTCTTAATTTTTAAAATTACAGCTCCTTTAAGGCAACTCGTCAGCAAAAATCTTAATTTCGGGCACGTAATTACATTTTTATTTTAAAATATAATATCACCTTATATGTAATTTTAATTATTTATTATTTTAACAGCATTTTACTATATTTACTAAGTGCTAATGGAAATTTTGTGAATAGATATATGTATTTATAAAAATCAAACTGAAAATTAAAATGAAGCTACGTTTCAAATTACAAGCATAATATTTATACTCGAATTAATTAAGTATGACATAAATAATTAGAAAAACAACTCAAACATTTTTCTGACGCGTTTTATAAATTCGGGTTCGGGTTAAGACAATTCTGCTTCTGTTAGAGCTTAGATTAAGTACTTCTAGATGTAGCCATCATTACCTACAGTAGGCATAGTGTAAGTAAATGGGATATATACAAACTCGATAAGAAAACTGAGGCAAAGTATGGCATCTTCTGTCTCTTACGGCGTGTGGGTTTATGGCTTAGAGTTTTTAAAATTCACCAAACACTCGTTGGCATTTTCGGATTATTTTAACTTTTTTATTATTTGCAAATAGCTTGTCCACGTCTTCGTTCGCTTAAAAGTAGTTTAGGTTAAGTTATGTTAGTAGGGATAGTTTTTTATATAAAACTAGTGGACCCAACAGAAATTGTCCTGTACACACGAAAAATAAAATAAAGAAAAACCAAATCTAAACCATTCTCGAATCCACTTGAACACACACAAAAAATTTCATAGAAATCGGTCCAGCCCTTTAGGAGGAGTTTAATCACAAACACGCACAGAAGATTTATATATATATATATATATATATATAAAGATAAAGATATAGACTATGTTACTCGGTGATATTATAATAGGTTTCCAATGATGAAAGAATTTTTTAAATCGGCTGAATTATTTTTGAGTAAACCTTTACAAACAAACAAAAAATTATTATAGTAAAATCAGTCTAATCATCAAATAATCGCTACTCAAGTATTTACTAATAAGTGATAACAGATTTCCTTTTGTTTTATTTAATTTAGATCAAAAGTAACGATTAAGTAGCTGCACCTTAATGGCTCATAATTAAAGATTGTGCATTGCAAATCTAGATTAGCCACTGAATACTTACACATTATACAGAACGAAAGTCACGCCTTAAAAGAGATAACCCATTTATACTGGCACTTCAAACATAATATTTGGGTAATTCATAACAAAAAACTCGAGAGTACTAGAGACCTTTGACAAAACAAAGACTTGTTTTGAATTTTTGTCCTATACATTGTACAAAAAAGAATTAAATAAAATGTAGACACGACTACGATCTCATTAGTCAAGATTAATGACGAGTCTCAAAAAAAAGTTTGTGACGTGCAAGGGTATTTCACATTATATATTAGTTACTATTTATCAGGCCAGAAAACAGAATAAATTATAACATTATTTTGTATATCTTTCTAGAAATCTGATCTCGCCTATCTATTAAAAGAATACAATGCATGCTAGAATTATTAAACTTAAGATTATAAAAATGTTAAAAGATCCTAACTAACATTTTAAATGCAAATGTGAGTTTCTTTGTTACGCTTTCACGCCTTACCTACCTTACCGAGTATCATGAAAGGGAATAAGCTTCTTTCGGCTTTGTGTAGACAAATTGCTCAGTAAAAATCTATTTACAAATAATTATAATTAATTAATTAAAAAATATTAAACCTCGTTGCAGGAAATATTACGGCAAAAAAGGACGCATAAATAAATATTTATACTGATAACAATCATAGGCACCGCCATTTTTCTTCTTTTGCGCTCCATTCTGGGTTACCATATAAATAAACGTGCATTTCTAATAAGATACAGTTTGTTTTTCTTAACATGTTATTTTTTATTACATAAATAATGTATCGTTTTTATAATAAATATAGATATCAATCAATGAAATGCTCATTTTCAGACAATACTGCAATACTGTTTATGTGACAATACTGCAATGTTATGTATATCAAGAAAAGACATATTTTAACAACTTGCTGCAGCTTTATTATCATATTTAGTTTGTTTTGGGTATAAGATATTAAAAAAGGCAATGCATTTATTACTATAATTAATGTCCACGCCAAGCCGAAGCACCCTAACAAACTGAGCAATTGCTTTTCAACAGAAAAGAACATAGAGTAGCTTTTATCCAGTAAGTAATACTGTGATTAACCTACCTACATTTAGCGAAGCCTGGGACATAATCTAGTAGTACCTTAGTACAATTAAGCAGACCCAACATCAACCATCAAATTTGTGAAAATGTTTGGTTTGTTACTCAATCACGAGTTAACTGTTAAACAGATTTGGACGAATCTTGGCGCATCGATGGACCATGTCCTGGTTCCTCACATAGACTTCATTTTGAGCCGATATGCGTTCCCGTGGGATTCACGCGGCCGCAAAACCGCGGACAGAAACTATAGCCTAATACAAAGTCTTACGTGTACATGAATGTTACACGTTTTAAAGATAAACTTCTCTATACTGTGTTATTGCGGTTTATTTGTAAAAACATCTTGCAGTTAATTTTGAAACTATTAAACCGCTACTACTATTTAACTATTAAAATTATTAATCTATTTTTATGTATACACTTTCCCCGACGGATGTTTCGATTGCTTTTCAACAGCTAAGGTCATGAGGAAACTAAGATGTTGGTCGTCTCATTGTCATCAAGTGTTCTTATTTCAAAGTACCCGATCATAATTTTATTATTAATACAATAAACCGCGATAAAATCAGTATAAAATTTAACTTCAATAGTAGTCTACAAGATCGAAAACTGCTATTATATACCCATTAAAGATTAAGGATTTGGTTCAAAATGCGAATCTCGATATCTTTACGTTATGGCACCTTTGAATGTGTGTGATTGATATGTGATGTTATTATTGGGGTTTTCTAGCTTCATCTGCCGCTGGGTCGACTATTATAAATGACCAGGATAATTTATGAGACAAATTGTTATTTCTATAATAAATAATTAATCCTTTGTCAGTGGCAGTAGCATGCACGACGGAACCAATAAGCGCCGTGAAAATGTATTTAAAAGTTAAAATATTAATTGTACCGTGAAAAGTATTCAGTCCAACTATACATATAACTGAATATACCTACATACCTATATATAGATTAGGCGTTAATTATTTATTCAATGAAAATCTTATCAGGCCATATTGTAAAGAATATATCACAATTCCAAATACATATTAATTTTATAATAATCCCTGATTAGAGAACTGACACTACCTTAAATCTAATCATAATCAAAAATTACACCTAATGATTATATATGGCCTATAGTGAGACGTTAGGATTTTGTTTAATGTTTACATTTTTCTAGATAAGTAAATAAAGTTAAATAAGTCAGCGGTTGGAGATGATTATGTAGGTTTTTAGTATATATGCACAGCTGATAATGATTTGGAGGCGGGTCGCGTGCTGTCCGTGTCCGGTGTCGGTAGCGGTGCGGTGGCGGAGCCGTGGCGGGCAGCGGGCGGCGGGCGACGCGACGCGCCACGTCATGGGTGAGTTAGTTTCGCATTATTTTGACATCGACGCCGTCCGTTCCGTCCCGTAACTTTGCGGTTATGAATGAACGTGTTTTGGGTGTTCGTAGAAGTTGTTCTTTGTCGGATGATCCGCTTTTGTACAAACCGCCCGCGGCGGAAACGTGCCGCATAGCTGAGACTGTGAGCGCGACCCGCGATGCAACGCGACCGCAGTCTTGAGCAATGCCGTGCACTAGGAATCCCACGAGAGCCTTCAAGCTCTTTGTTTCGACTCACGGTAAAAGGGTTTTTCCCAGTTTTAATTCGCTACGGTTACTTAACTCTGACACAACCATTAATTGAATGTGGTTTGCAGAGCTGCTATTTTTACCCAGCCCTAATTACCCACTGATTTAAACAACAATAACGTTGTAATGTTCTAATTCCATAAATAATTACAAATTGGATTAGTTACTTTACTTAGATTTCGTCAGAACCGACAGCGTTAGTCAGGCGTTCTATAAATGCAACGTTAGTATCAGCAGTTCTATTTAGGACTTATTTCCAAAGCTTTACTAAATAGAGTGTGATAATACAAGTACGTAACATTATATTTCTATAAATGTACAGAAAGAATCGAATTTATAATGATAAAATGTAAATTAAACATGCAGCGATCGAAAGAACCTGTTAGAGTTACATTTAAAATTAAAGGTACCAGTTTTCAACTTAATAAACCCATAAAAGTCCTGAATAATGTTCGACTTTAGTGAGTAAAAAGAAACATTAGCGCTTACCAAAGTAATAAAACATTATCGTATACAATAAAATATACATTGTATTTTATACAAGAATCGTTATCATAGTTTTAAGCGGTTTAGTAGGGTGAGTTAATTTAGTTATCGTACCACCTAATTAGTAATGTAATAAACTAGCTGATCCGCTAAACATTTTCTTGGCCAAATTACATGGAAGAAAGCATTTTTAATTTTTCATTGAACCTTTTAAAGTTTTCGTAAATACCATATTCAGACTATATTAAATAAAAGGAAACTATCAACCCTGATTATAAACTGTTCTACTGCTGGGCATGGGCCTTTTCTCAGTGTAAGAAAGGTTAGGCAATTAAATGGTAAAGGAAAATTACTTTATCAGTCTAGCCTTTCTAGCACAGCATTTATTTTTTATATACCTATATAGATAAACAATGCTACATCGTACCCTTCTGAGGCCATTAAAATGTATAGAAATATACATATATTAGGACATCTTCGGAGCCCGCGCTAAATGCCGGTAATATAACCTTAATTACTCAACTAACCATCATGAAATTTGGCATACACATTGTCAGGGGTACAGAAAAGAACATTAAGTACCAAGCAAAGCCGTGGGCATAAGCTAGTATAAAATAAATAAGACTTGTAAACATAGTTGCCATCTTTCATGATTTTCGTACCCATAATCATTTAATTTCTGGTTGAATTGGGGGAATAGGTTAAGGTAGGTAGAGAAAAAGCGACTAACCATATTCGGGAAGCACGGTGCACATATGTGTGTGCTGTGGATGCTGCGATGGGTGCGGACACATCTCCTGTGGCACGTAGTACTGTTCTGGAGGGTAGTACTCTCCGTAGTAGCCGTCGCCGGGGCCTGCGCTGCCCCCTCCTCCTTCCGCGACCCCCACGCCCACCATGGCGGACTCTAACACAACATGGCACACATGCGCACGCGCCGCATCCGCTGCGTACACAAACACGCAGCCGCGACACGCACGTCAATCTGTAACAATACATATCAAACTGTCAAACTTTTTGTATTATATTATACCGTTACAAGTTCACCGTCCAACAGTGTCTTCGTCACGCTTTTTTACCTTAATGGGTGAACAGAACTTCGATTGGGACCGATGGTACCTCGCGTTCGGCGCTAGCGCCCATCGTATACATAATTTATTTGTATAACGAACGGTACCGACACTGGTTACTATTGGCGAGCCAGTCGCAGTTAGAGGTGTCTCGGTTGCAAACTAAATAATAAAACCTGCATCATCGCATAAAAAGTGCCAATTTAAAACGTGTATAATACCTATGTAGGTACTTGGTGAGAACAGCAACTTAGTATGCGACTAGTTTCGCAATATACTTGTGTATTTTTGAAGCATAGTTTAGTTTTATCGTGCACATATTACTGCCGTTTATTCATTATAGTAAGATATAAAGTCACAAGCGTCTACTGCACCTCAGACAACCGACCATGAACTGTTTACAAACATTTCGAATTCTATTTTCTTTGTTTTTTTGTACAAGGCATCAAGTTTTAATTCTTTATATAGCCTATCAGCTTATATAATGTTTAAATAAAATGATCATCTATACTAACCCTAACTTATATTTAAAATGCGACTATGAGTTTGTTTGTTACGCTTTCACGGCTTAACTAATCGGCCGATCACTATTTCGCATATATACGTTGTCAGGGGTACAGAAAATGATATAGGGTACCTTTTATCCAGAAAAAGGGCTACGAGCCCGTACGCCCCTTTCATAGAAAGACAAGCCCCGCGAAGCGGTGCTCCTATTTTTGGATGGATTTAATTAATTTATCTAAACTGCGGAATGAACTGTCGCCTGCGGTATTTCCGGACCAATACGACCTTCAAGAAAAGAGCGTACTTCTTTTTAAAAGGTTGGCAACGCATTTGTAACTCCTCTGGTGTTGCGGGTGTCCATGGGCGGCGGTAATCGCTTACCATCAGACGATCCGTCTGCTCGTTTGCCTCCTATCGCATGACAAAAGAAAAAAAAATAAGAAGAAACCTGACGAATACCTACTCGCGGGCGAAACTTGAGGGGCGGTGGCGACGGGCTCGTAACTACTAAAAGATATTAACGGAGCTAGCGAATCCGCGGGCAATAGTTAGTACATAATATAATAAAGCAAAAGGGTTTGTTTAGATTTTTGTATGAACTAGCTAATATCTGGAACACAAAAGTCTATTGTCATTTGATAAACCGAATCTTGAGGTTGAGCACAATATATAACATCACGCAACGAGCCACGGGAGCGGCGCAGTAATCATAAATATGGATGAAACTGCGGGAGACAGCTAATAAGTATATTTTGTGCATAGAAACTGTAGTTGGCAAAAAAAAAAGAATTGTGTATGATACAGAGAGGCAGCGAAATACACATACTAGGTATGTCATGAGCCCTATGAAACATCGAACACAGAACATATCAGCGCGCCAGATGCTGAGTAGATGCCAGGTACTTGTCTTTTAAAAACAAAAAAGTAATATTTGGAGATAAAAATTCCAGCTGAAATGAATGAAATCCTAGTTGGTGGTCTTAAAGCCTACCGAACAACAAAGTTGCACGGTCAAGTCAAGTAGATGGAGAGTCCCTGTTTATTTACATATCGTGACTGTCGCCTCTTGTTGTCATGCACACATCAATGACAATCATTACAAATCAACCACTTAGCGCCCGCTTGCATGACATTTTAATGATCAATATCTACCCACCCATTAACTATCAATCTGTCAAATTTAATGGAAAATCATATGTTAAGCAATTTATCATTGTATTTGATAAAGCAAGTCTCTCACTGTAAGCTCGCGTGCAATATTCTTTATTTACTTGGAATATTTTGTTACTTGGCATTCACACAGCATACAGATAAACTAAAAACGTTCGTGTCAAAGATCAGTAGGTATCTTAAATATTGGCAAATAATTTACGTCTAGCTTCAGAAACTGATAACATTTGAAAAATATCTAACCGTTTCATAGAATCTTTACTAGTGTGTATTTACTAGTATTATTAAGAAGAAAAGGTTTTTTGTTTGTAATTGTTAAACTCTGAAACTACTGAACCGATTTTAATAATTCTTTGACCATTAGAAAAGTACCTTATCTAGAAGTATCATACATAACATCTTGCATATAACACTGTTAGTTAAGAAGCTATAAGCTACACCCTTTAATTAACAAATTCCCTAATAGAAATAAATTCATTAATTTTATTACTTAATACATGCACATGAGGATAAAACTCGACGTGCAAAGTATAGTCAGCAGATAATTACGTACGATATAATAACTCATATAATTACATTTTATAGAAAAAGCTATGAAATATGAGGCGCGATCATATTTGACAAAAAATTTAATGCCACGGAAAAAGTCAGCGCAAAATTTCGGTGTAATTAAATATATCATGATTTCTTTACATTTTGAACGACTCAACCATTAATTTTAATATAACGTTCAAACTTTACATCATTAACTACTTGGTCGTTTTGTGTTGTTTAATGGAAGTCTTCTGCCATGTTGGCAACACATCAGTTAGCTATTTTAAGTACTTAGTACTTACTTCTTTTATAAAAAATATATACTGGTACAATCACTGATACAATTAATAGTGGCTTTGGATCAATACATCCATATGTACATATTTAACAGAAGTGTGAGAGTTAATCCTCAATAAATCTACTTGATAATATTATTATAAAATTAGAACTAACTCCGGCTAGATTTTGGCGAAAGAACTACTATGCCACCTTAGAGACTCTACTGTAGAAGATTCTGCTTTTATAATAACTTACGGTAAGATTGTTAAATTTTATTACTCCCACGCTTTCTAGAACGTGTCTAGGTACTGCGAGAGTATTTTATGTGAACCACCAGGATCAAACGAGGAGATAACGCCTAAATTGCGTCATATTTCTAAAGCTGATTTTCTCTAGTGGATGCATTAGTGCGGTGAGTTGCACAAGGCGTATCGTAACGATATCGACACATCCGTGTGTGCACGTCGTGACCGTATTTGCCTTTTAAATGGGGTGCTGTCATGGCACCTCACGAGTTCTGCGTGGATGAGCCCGCAATCTGTGTCAGTGATTGTGGCTCGAGCAGAGCGGAGCTCCTTGAAACCGCGATGCGATCAGTCTATTCGTATCAAACTATTTGGTAAAAAAGTTCTTGTATTTAGTTAGCACAGTTTGTTTTACTGCTAATTTGCACGTAATCTACTTAGCATTATTTATTAACGAGTTAATAGTGTTCTACCTAAATAAAATTAAATATTTCACCAAAACATTTAAGTATTCAATATTTATAAAATGTACAACTAAAACTTATTATTATACAATAGATATTGCGAATACAAAAATATATAAATATAAAACAGTATATTAACAACTTAAAGTATAACGAACAAAATGCAATACATTATTAACTGATGGTAATAACAGCCAGGAAATAGATTAAGTGCAAAAAATGCAGTTTTATCTCCTATCGATGATTGCGTCATATGAAATGTTAATGATATTTTTTAGATGTTTATCAATACATTATATTCAATAATAAGAATATCAGTCCTGTATTAAACTGTCTTACTGCTAGGCACGGGCCAGTGTGTGTTGGCAGACTTCACATATCTTCGAGAACATTATGGACAGCTCTCGAACATGCAGGTTTCCTGACGATGCTTTTCCTTCATCGTTAAAGCGAACGAAAATTAAATTTGCCTTGGGATCGAACTTTAGACCTCTGCGGGCTAATCCAACGGTCTCCCACTAGACTATCGCTGGTTTTATTCAAGTAAGACTAATATTATAATACAGCAAAAATATACATGCAACACGAAGTCTCATTAAAGGTCTCTATCAACATGATGATAAATGTGGTAACCTCCAAACATTCATAAATCAGTAGACATTGCTTAGCATACATATATGTGTATACAATAAGAGTTAGATAGGTATCCTAAGTAATATTATGAATACATATTATGTGAGTTTGTTTGTTACGCTTTCACGCCTTCATTACTCGACTGATCATCATAAAATTTCGGGTACAAAAATACATCCAGAAAAAATACTACATTTACGCAAGGCGGTCAAAAGCTAGTAATTCTGAATTATTATTTGAATTCAAGGATCTAAATATCTTTGACAGCATTTGAAAGTAGTTTGACACACAAAATTATTTAAATAATAGTGATCAGCCAAATGAGCATGTTGATCTAAATTCGACCGAGGATTGAGCTTTCTGCGCTGCTACTCCTTAAAAACTTTAATTTACTAAATCTCACACTTCTCCTAGTGCGCAATATGCTTAAAAAGGTGTACAAGATTTATCTTTAGTTAGATTTTAGGAAACACTAACAGACCCGACACAGACGTTGTCTTTTCTAAATCTCTATACATTTGTTTGATTGTCACTTTATAAATTTGTGAAAATCTAGTGAAAATGTGCCAATAAAGTAATAATGAGGAAAGTTATTTCTGAGAGAGTTTTATTCAATATCCAATTTCCCAAGCAACTCGTTCAATCTTCTCTCCGTTGAAATCTTTTTCGGAATAACCACATAACAGTCAATGCCTAATCAACGCAGCTGATTTAAAATGACGTACATATGTACGTACCATCAAACGGCATTCATTTTTATTCATATAGATAACAAGTAACTACTCAAATTTTAGCCTTTGTGTCTACAACATGACTCACAAAAACAACAAATGTTAACAATATTGCAATACTATAATTGCACACGACTCGCAAGTAATGCCTCCATGCAATTCCCACACATACACGTACTTATTTAATGTTATTTAATCCTTTTTATTATGTTTAACTAATTGTTAAGTTTTGTGTGAGTATGAATGAGTCGGCGACAGAATACGGTGAGTCAGACCAACAATACGTGCAGTCATTCATGTGCGTGGAAGGGCACATTGTAGTTCTGCACTGCGCTCGGTAAAACTGTTACATTATACATATTTACTAACATAAAAACCTAAAGCGATAATGAAGCTGTGTCACTACCCTGAAACTACGTCACTGGCAGGAGGACTATTTGTGTCAATGATTCATTCAACTGTGTATAATAATTGCGTCAATGGCTAAAATATTACGTCAAAGTTTGTTTAATCTTAGCCTGCTTTTAGAACGTGTGCTTGTTTAAGTATATCCATACTAGTATTTTAAAGGCTTTAGAGTCCGTTTGTCATATGTTGATGTGTTAAGAGGAAACACATGGGCCGTTTTCCATAGAAACGTAGTACCCTGTTTCCTCCCTGGATAATACCAGTAGAGCAATAATGTTTTTCCAAAAAATGTATGGCCTATATTGGCACGTCCCTACGTTTTCCTTTTTTTTCATAAATTAATTATTAAAAGAGACATCAGCCATCGAAAACTTCAAAAATTGGCCAGATTTTTCGCTATGTTCAAACACCCAGAAAACAAATTTGACTAGATTATATAAAATAAGGAAAACATAGGAACACGGCCAGACTTTCTTTAATTTTTAATGAAAAATGTAGTTAATTCGGTCAAGTTTTGGAGAAGGAAGCAGGGGACTACGAAACGTTGATTTTGTGTACTTTTAATAAGTATTTTCGGTCCAAGCTGCAGTTGTCTCTATCGCGCTCTGCGGGCACTGCGCGGCAGCAATAGATTTTACAAATAGGTACCTATTTTCAATTCTCTCACCCTCAGTGTTTCCTCTTAACCTCTTTAACCATACACGTCTCACGCCTATATCTCTGAAGAGATGGGTAGAGATATATTATGCCCATCCCCTGTTACTTGGAATCTAAAGCCATAGTTGTAGGTTGAAAGTACTTATATAGTTATTGTATAGTAAGGGGCCTATTGCCAACTATCGAGCACAGTTCCATACTTCGCACTACTACTGAGAACTTCTTTACAGACAAACCCAATTACAAAGAAATTTCGTATAGAAATAACTAAAACCTTGGAGTCGGTATAATAAAGTATTAATGTCACACTAACAATTTCACGGTTAATACCTCATGTAAATTTTGCCTAATCTAAACCACTAACTAAAATGTAAATTCAGTAACTTCAGTAAACTCATTAGCTCATAAACTTTGACGTTCATAAGTGTTACTTTGTGACCTAAATAAATAAATAATTTTTGACTTGGACTTTGAACAGGCGCTAGCATTCTTGTCGACGGCAAAGTTAACGTCCATCCTATGGTAAGGGTTTAATATAGATTATAGACGCCTTCAACCAAAGAAATATCACCTGTGCCTTTTTTTCAAAAAGCATTAGCTGTGTTGTCAGCGCCAAAAAAAAGGATTGCTGGTCCGCTGAAAACTGATATTTTTGCACAGAGCTTCCTTTTGATGTAAATCTGATACAGGCAAACATTATGACATGTTCTATGAAACAATAATAAACTAACCTCGTACAACAATTTCCAGTCTCCATACTTCACAATTAATAGGACAAGTCAGTTAATTTAATGTGGATAATAATAAGGAAACATACACATAGCACGCCATTCCACATTGCTGACTATTAATACAGAGATATGCAATTTTATTCATAACTACCTTAACTTATCTATGCATATCTCGAATACATACGTAATCAACATTTTGATGGTTACAGCAATACGGTGATTGATTGCTGTAATAAAGTCTTGTGGCCTCTACATATCTAGACGAATTAATGAATCATGCATTATGCACAATGTCTGCAAAATAATGTTCTATGTGGCAGAATATAGAGCTGAGAATATTTTACAGCGTGAAACAGAAAGGCATAGAAGCTTTGTAATAATGCTTATATAAAGAAAACCCTGAAAATTAGTGATGCGCATAATGCATTCGAAAGATATTCGAATACATTTGTACACGACGCGACGCGGTTTCTGCTTGGCATGGTCAAGGACGCAACGCTCGTATCTATCTACTGCGTGCTGCAATTTGCACATCGCTAATAACTCGTAATCAGCGTAAAATAAATAAAAAGAAATTGATAGTTACTCCCTATATTTTGTTATTTTCTTTATTTCGCAAAAAGAACATCTAAATTATTTTAGAATTGAACTGAAAGGATAATCCGACTTGTGACCTAACCTGGTAGAACAGATGTATCCAGTATGGGTTTTATACTGTACAGGAAGTACGACCCTGATTCTATTTCTACGCATCTCCTTTTGAGTTCGTAAATTAATTAGGATTGTACTTCATGCGTAGCGGGTAGTACGGCTATATTCTGTATTTTCACGTTCGCTGTCCCAAAGAAAAAAGCAAAATTGAGCCGCAAGATCAATAGCTTTTTTACAAAATACTGTTTTTATGTTGTCAGTAGAAAACACAACTAAATATAAAAATATAAAATATAAAACTGATGTAGGTATTATTATATACTGAAACACATATGGCTCAGGAACTTAGTAGTGCTTTCTAAGCGCAAGTTTCCTGAGCCGTATGTGGTTCAGTAGACAGGAAACGTGTCGTCATGATAATTTGCGTTTTTTTTTTTTATGGCTTTTGTTGGCTAACGAGCAAACGGATCGCCTGATGGTAAGCGATTACCGCCGCCCATGGACACCCGCAACCCCAAAGGAGTTAAAGTGCGTTGGCAGCCCTTTAAAAAGGAATGAAGGAGGGAAAGGATAAAGGAAATGATAGGAAAAGTATCCGGGTAACTGGGTCTCCGGCTCTCTCACTCACCGATACGAAACGCAACAGTACGGGTACCGTTACTTTACGGCGGTATTCTGTGAGGGGTAGTACTACCCCGGTCGATCCGGCCCATTCATGTTGAAACCAGCGAGGATCTACTACCTTAAAAGTTTCAGTTTAAGTTCTGGCTGAAGAATGCAAAACCGGTCCAGTTTTCATTTTACATAGCTATTTGGTAGTATAGCTTCTGTAATGTTAAGGGAACACAACACACTATGTTCATGAGCAACGGTTATAATTTACCAATACATAGTCTGCTAGCTTTTCTACCACACATCTAGTAATAATAAAATAGACTTATTAATTTATCCGGCTTTCTACAAACATTACAGACTTTATCACAAACTTTAAAATTTTCATGAGTACTTTATAAGCCTAACTACAATAGCAGCAGCTATTTTAGTTGACGAGCTTAAAAAAGAATTGGCTACGTTGCAACCGAGTAATAATAAGTCTCCTAAAGGTGGAAAAGTAATAAGAAAAAATACTCTATTGAAGTTTTAATTCAATTTTCATTGAAGTTTCTATTAGACATTCAATAAAAACCAATCAAATTATATCAGGCAAAGAAAGGAAACGATCGTCAGTTTTTCAATTTATATTGAAGAGTTACCTGTGCAAAGCGAATAAAGTAAAAATAAGTACTAAGGTAGGTACATCCCCGTGTTTACAACAGCGGATACAGATGATTATACGATAACAAACATTTTATTTCTTATCACTTGTAACGACATGACATGCAACTCAACAGCCATTTATGTCTGTTTGATAACTGTGTAATAGAAACCTTAGCATTTCCGCTAGAGAATTACACGCTAGCTAACTTTATTGTATGCACCAACTAGTAGCCACGAGTAGACTGAACGATTTTTATAACTACCTTAGTCATCCAGACTGATAGCTTTACATAACATCGAGATTTATATTGCAAGCGTACATTGAAGACACAGGAAATGTCGAATAAAGTTCACGACTTTATTATTTTCCTTATACAAAACCGAATCTGTGATCTTGTATACAGTAAAGGTTAGACAGATTACAATGATAACGAGTTCGATCTTTGGTTAGGGTCGACAGAATACTGTGACAGTATCGCCGAATCGTATACGATATACGAGTATGTTTGGCTACAACAGACAACAAAGAAGCAACAGTTGGGTATTTTTAGAACAATGCCCTCTTCAACATTGCGTTTTTCCATATTGTTAGTGTCGTGTATGTGTTATGGTGGCTCACTGACGTCACCGTCGAAAATCCATTTTTATTTTACCAGAAACTTGGCTATAAGAGAAGCAAGCATTAGCGGCGCGTAATAAAATGTTTTTGTTGTATTCGTGGCCCAGTTTATTCGCGTAAATAAGCGTTATGTGATACTAGGCAAGCAACCAGATCCTTGGGTTTTGCTGAATATCGCATATTTATTATCTAGGGGAATACCCTAGTAACATAACACCTCCTCGAGTAGTCAACTTTGAAATCATTTTTATTTCTACACGAGTGTGCAAAAGCTATGAAGTCATTTTTAGTGTTTCAAATCAGCGTATTATTTAGTGCTCTGTTTACATTTTATACGTTACCTATAATAGTATTATAAATATTTGATAGAACTGATATACTTGAGAAACACAGTCGTTAATTGATCGTTTGCATTAATAGAGTCAGCCTTGACTACAGCCCGCGATGAAACCACATCCTTATGATTTTAATAAGTAAGTATGACTACAATACCCAGCCAAATCGTGTGCATAAATATTATAGCGATAACGTTCTCAGAAACACACTGCTTTTAGTTCTTTTACGGATAGGAATGATAGGATGGCAAGCATCTGAGTCATACTCATCTATCAACAAAATGGCATACAAACGAACAAGCAACAAGCACATTTCCCAACGTTCAAAGTTTAAAACAAACTTCTTGGAAGTCATGAACGTGACTTGGTCCAAACTTTTGATTTCATATCTATACAAATAAATAAAATTGAAGTGTCTGTTTGTAATAAAGTAAATAAGGTACGTACAACAAAACATCTATTTTAAAAATTTTGTTTGTCTGTCTATCTGTCTGTTTGTTCCGGCTAATCTCCAAAACGGCTGAACCGATTTTGACGGGACTTTCACTGGCAAATAGCTGATGTTATAAGAAGTAACTAAGGCTGGTTTGATTTTAGAAAAAGAATAGGGTTCCGCGGAAAGTTATTAAAATCAATGAAATAGTGAACAATATCCGATTCATCTTTACATCTACACAAATAAGTAAAATTGAAATGTCTGTTTGTAATGTCAAAGTAACAGCTTTTTACTTAATGCATATGAAAGTATATAAGGTACCTATAACAAAAAACCTATTTTATTTTTTTTATAAAATCGATTTTGACGAGACTTTCACTGGCAGATAGCTGATGTTATAAGGAGTACCTGAGGCTACTATTATTTTAGAAAAAAATTCAGGCTTATGAAATAGTGAACAATTTCCTTTTCAAATAGGGATAGGTATGTATATAAAATTATAATAATAATTTTAATATATACATCCAATATAAATCCTTATATAATATATTAAAATCGACCTACAAAGTAGAAGAATGACATTAATTTTAGCATAGGTCATTTCTATACGAGGAAAACAGAAATATTAAGTTTTTGTAAATTTTGCAAACTTAACAAACACTTTTTAGTTAAAATCCACGCGGACGAAGTCGCAGGTAACAGCTAGTAAACAAATAAAATAACGCAAGCAAGTCCTTAGTTTAACAATAAAAACAACAACACACGATCAATCTATCATTCAGAACAAATAATGCGGCAGACGACAATTTTCCCGTCCCCCTGAATTCTCAAGACGTTCATCTATTGCTCTCGATCTTGTTCAATTGAATAAATGCAAGGAGGTGATGGCGTGGCGTTCGCCATTAACGCCGGATCCTACGTGCGTTGTTATGTAAATAGGGTCGTGCCTACAGATGAGCGCTCGCCTCGACAGAGGAGCTCTGCCAGGGTCACGGCCGAACGTACGCTCGATGCCCTCAGCCCTCGCTTATTGTGCCACGTCATAACTTGTTATAATTATGTATTAGTAGCAACCTTAGCACCTATACTTAGCGCCACTCATGGGCGTAAGGCGTATGCAAAAGCTATTTGACAACAACACTGATAATGAAACCTGCGAAATGGGAACTCAAATATGTACAGATATGCTACTGGCTTCTGCCGAAAATAAATTACGGATGGCTGGTACCATTGATTTCACGTTAGCTAAGAGCCAATTTGGCGAATACATTTTTATGATTTTCCTATCGGTGTGTGGGTAATTGAAACGAAGCGTAATCTCGCTGCTGACGCACGTGCACTCACGTCGACTATCGATCCAACAACAATTATAATTTACGATAAAAACCAGCCACGCCAAAGAACCAACACAACAACATGAGATTTTCCTCTTAGCATACCTACGGAGAATAAGTTTATCTGTATACTATAATATCTTATATTGTCGGTAATTGTTTAATGATTTATTAATTAGTGGTTTTCCTGGTACAATACGTAACGTAGGACATTTACCTACTAGCGGAATTCTGTAACCAACGTGTGGAATAATTTTTAGCGTCCGACAACATGGCTCTGTATATTCGTTCAGATTGCACTTTTGATTAGTGTCTGAAAAGTTATACGAACTAAATCAAAAATTCGTCTTTAATTGAAAAGATCTAGTAGCAATAATGAAGATGGCTACGTAACACATTTACTTTAGTTTGTACTCTTCCTCTGAGAATTTCTAAAAGTACATAAATAACAAAACTGTTCTGAGCGACGCTGTGCATCTTCTAAATCGTTTTCCATATAATTACGCATAATATCGATACTGTAATTTGAAATTACGCCTGGTTGGATTTAAATTTAGTAAATCGGTTTTAAAGCTCAAAATTACCAATTTTGTAACAATAACGATCACTTCGGCTTAATTAATGAACGCATCAGGTAATAAGTAATAATTGTGGCTGTTCGTCCCACATGTGGTATATTATCAAACTGTTATAACGTACCGGTGGGATAACATGCGCATCGGTTATCTGTTTGCCGAGTGACTTGGCCAACATGGATAACAAATCAGTCAATGAATCGCCAGTGTTAACGTACACAATAAAATGCACGTCCAGTGAACACAATAAAAATGCGCTGTTAGTGACCGACTGACTGACTGAATGTCAAGTTATTATTTCATGATATTTTAACCAACTTTTCCTCTGGTTCATTATTATGAACTAAAAGAGGTACGATCCTCAGTACTTTTCCATTTATTAGCCCGTATTGTTGCAATATCTTCATTGCCCGTATTGTTCCAATGCAAAAAGCCGGCGAAATTTTTGTGTAAAAATTATGCTTTTTTACCGAAGGATGAAACCAATAGAGATAATGTCGCGCATTTAGTACCTTCATTCATTCTATCATTCATTTTATTATCATTTTCTATTACAGATTTATGTCAAGATCTCTCCAACAGACGGTCATAACTAGAACGAAGAAAAAGAATAGCTACGAAAATTGGCTGAGTATAAAAACATAGTGATTTAGTAAAACATGTCCATACGATACACCTTTCCGTAGTTCTTCGGCGAAACACGAGGCATGATGCTATGCCATGGAACAAATATACTGTAGAATACGTAATCATCATTTATCATTTAATTTTAGTCGCTTTTTCCGGAACTGAACCACATATAGGAACAATGGAGAGACCAAAAGTGAACGCAGTACTTAAGTTAGAATACGGTATTACTGCACCATTGGTATTCAGTTCTGTTTCCTGCAACTGAAACGGAAAACATAAGGTAGGCAATCTTTACGTCAGATATAAAAAAAACAATTTGTTTCAAAATAAAACGTTACTTTCGAGAAAATGTTATATACCGATTCCGAAAGTATTTTCTTCAAATCAATCCGACTGCCTGGTAAAGGCCGCGGGGAGCGGTTGGATGCGGCCGGCTCAAAATCAGTGTGGTAAACCTTGGGGGAGGCCTATGTTCACCAGTCGACGTCTTAAAATGATGATGACAAATGTTGGTGTAAAAATAATAATAAAAATAAGACAACATTGACATGTTGAAGTACAAGTCATCATTTTGACTTGACCTTGTCAATGTTGTCTTATTTTTGCATTATTGTATGTATGTAACATACAATCACGCCCAAATAAAACAAACGAAAATGAAAACCACGAAAAAACATTATTTCTCTCACTCACTCCACGTTGTACGATCAGTTAGTCTTCGAACAGCACAACATCAAAAAATATATAAAACCATTGTTGAAATACAGTCAGGTATAAAACTCAAAGTGAGCTCTGAACTGTGTCGATCGATAACGAATAATATATCGATTCAATATCGAATGCAGATTCACAGTCTAGCTGAATTTGTCAATTTAGTTCATTAATGCTATCGTGGGCAGGTGACGTATCGTCGTATTGTGGTTAGCCGGTAATTACCTCGGCCATCTTGCGATTGCCGCGCCATCTCACGTGCGATTACTTTAGTGCGATCATAAGGAGACTAGTTGATCGTTAGGCTGTGGCAGAACCCTGTGCTGGTTACATATGTTCTGGCAAAAGGTTAACCAAATCCCGGTAGATAAATAAATAAAATGCAAACAGTAAGTTTATATCAGACGCGTTTTACGGTATTTTGCTTTTACAAAAGACCAAATTTACAGCATATAATTAATAATTGTTTATAGTTATGATCACTTATGATTATGAATCAACTGCAAAATTTATTTTTTAGTCCGTTATTCACAACATTTAGGGCCGGTTTTTCCATCGTCAGATAACTTTTATCTGAAGAATAAATATGGCGGTATGACATATTTTCTATACAAAAGCTGTCAAAACGTCAAACATATTCCCTAGATAAAAGTTATCTGACGATTGAAAAACCGGCCCTAAAACTAGTAGATACAACTATTGTCAGCCCTTTTATATCAACACAATCTTATAATAATGCAGGCCACGTAAATTTGTATGCATGTAATAATACTATATAATATTTTGTTCAAGCATCAAATCGTCGTTCATTATAAAGACTTTTTCTACTCGATTTCAGGTTAAAATGTAAAGCGGATTTGGCATACAGATAAACCATGTTCTGAATTATCACATAGAATGTATCTTAATCTGGTTTACGATGACGCGAAATTCATGCAAAATCACGCAGACGAATCCAAGGACGAAAACTAGCCAGATTTATAATATAAATAGTATACATATGTAAGTATAGGAAGGAAAAGCTGTCTTTTCTAAAGAATTATTAAGGATATCAGCTAGCAAATTAAGTTTCACATATGAATCGACTTGATAGAATGTGTATACGATACGGATGCATGAGTCACAAGAAGAACTAAATACAACTTTACATAGTTATATTACAAGGGGAACATAAACAACAATTAATTATGGCTCTTCAATGCCAATTATTTTTGTTTAAGGGTGATATTAAATGACAATTAGTCTGTTGCTTCGTTATTCCCAAGTTAATTTATGCTCATAATGGTATTGGTGTGACTATATGAACCAAATAACATAGATACTTTATGATCATGGCTAGGTAAGATGACGTGGTCTTTGAATTTATAACATACCTACCTATAATATGGGGTATAAAATATATAGTTGGCGAAGTGCATATCTCATAGAACAACTCTACCTACCCTTTGATGAACTATAGACTTAAGTCGATGTGTGTCTAATAACAAACGTAGATTTAAGGCTGTAATCATTTCTTGAAAATGTCTGCTTTTATTTGCCTAATAACAACATAAATAATATTTTCCTTTTTATGCCTTGCTTTAACTCTAAAGAGAACAAGGGAAGAATTTGATAATTTCACTACTATTATAGGAATAACATTGAGCAATTTATGTAGATATGTTAGTTATTTTCCCTTGCGATATTACAAGACAAGACTACTACAGACATAAGCAGCAAACAAGATGGCATTACGTGTAAGATCTAATATTATTTATAACCCAGCTAACAAACTCAAAGTCAAATCATTTATCTATGAAACACGGGTTATTTTATTCTTACTTGTCTTATTTAAATAAAATACAGTGTACTGATAGCTAGAGACAATACATCTTTATCTATTAACTTTATTTTTTCTGTCGTCTCTAGAACATCTGTCATTAAAGAACGAATACTCGTATAGTGTGAAAGCAGTAACTGAATAGTTTTATAATAAATTGTTTGAAAAATGGACTATAATCTTATGATACGGTGTCAGGCTTCTTAAGGCAAGGAAATTACACAAGAAGGCGATATACCGCTGTCCTTGTGAGCTGCACCTAAGCCTCGTTGACACCCAGTCCCCAGTGCACAGTGCATGACCCTTAAACTTGATGACTGTCATCGACTCATACTCAAGTGTATATACTTCTATTCAAAAGGGTAATCGAACGGTATAAGTGATATTTCAAGCGTTTAATACAGTCTAGTAGGTATAAATGTCACATCTGAATTGCAAAATCGTCCTTTACGAAACACAAAACGGTTTCTAATCAAGTTTTGATGTTAACGGTAACACAAAACTTTATCCCACCGGTTGTGTAGTTTTCGTATCAAATTTAAACGAATGGAGAATAGGTTAAAATAAAATATGGATATTCGGCAGCCAATACCGGACCTTTAAAACGTGAGTGTTGAAATGAAAATGTCAACATGTTGCATTTATTCAGAAACGATTCAATTAAATACATACATACGTTGTTTCGCGTTGTTGTTATCACGCCTATATCGCTGAATGGATGAGCAGAGCTGTATTACATCTCCATTTATGTAATAGGAGCGAGCCTATTGTCGTCTACCGGGTATTTATTCCAGAAAACCTTCCAGACTCCGCGGTGCTACTAAAAATTTATTGACAGGAAAACGATAGTGATAATACTTTGCCCAACACGGAAAACGAACCTGACACCTTATACAGCAGTCGCATAGAGTAACGCTGCAACATCAAGACAGTCTAAAAAGAAAAAGATAGATATACAGGTTGTCCGGTAATTAATAGATAACCTCGAAATGTCTTATAGTAGAACTAATGGTAGATCAGATAAAAAAATAAATTAAAAAAATATATTAAAAGTGCAATAGCTAGTCGTACTTTTGACTGACTATCTATAAGCATAATTAGTGTTCAATAATAAAACAACAAAAACCGATGAAATTCATTCATCTATGGTCGTTGTGTACAAGAAAGTTAAAAATGGGAATTAAAAAGAAACATATCTCAGGTAGTAGTTAGGATAGATTATTTTTCATATTTTTTTCTGATGGGCCATCAGTTCTACTATAAGACATTTCAAGTTTATCCATTAATTACCGGACACACTGTATATAGAAAGAAAATATTCATTTCAAATAAAATTTACGGTTGTTAAACATATTGCTTTAATAATAATGGAATCTTTTTCAATCCATCATCGGTTAGATACAGCATCAGCTGCGAGTGATGTGTTCTGGAGGTAACAATTCGCGAGACCGTTAAACATTCCCAGTCGGGAATCCCAAATATCGTGTATTGCAAAAGGAAGATACGAGTGTGTCTCGGACGAACGCCAGAGACGTTCCGAGAATTCATTTACATAGTAAATGCGATGAGCGACGGGCTCGACTCGCCAGTAACAAACGTTATTATGATTGATCCACATGCTACCAGAACATGCTTTTGATATATTTCAAATATTATATTTTATCTTTTAAATAAGAGGAATATTCCCTGTATTGCAGGCGTTCTTCATAAAAGATATGTGAAGTCTGCCAATCGACACTGAGCCAACGTGATGGATGGACTATGGCAAAACCTTTCTCACACTGAGAAGAGGCATATATGCATATAAGCATATTATATGCAGGGCTTATATTATTTATTTAAAGCTTGTTTTGCATAAAGCAATTATGCCTGATAGGTCGCGTCGTTAAATTTTGAACATAAACTAGTTAATTATTTATAATTTATCGTACTTCGTTCTAGCTTCGTTCACATGACTTTGTTTCGTTGGCTTACGAGTATTAGCAAGATAAACAGGCAATTCCATAAAATAGGTTCTTAGCCCTTACATGGGTTCCTAAGTGCACTACCATTAAAATTTTGGAATTTATCGTGATACATTTTTTGGGAACAAATTATGTTATTGTCAACTGTTTTATGATGAATTTAAAAGCGGTTTATTCTAGAAAAATCAGTGTCCACGTTGCTAAAATTCAAATTCAAATAGTTTATTGCGAATATAGATTGATATAAGTAGTGGTGTTGACATTGTTTTAAAAAGCAACCAAAACGTCGAGATAAAATTCAATGCAAATTGTAATAATTAAAATTTTAAATAGTAGTTTAATTTCAATGTACCCTCATATGTAAATTCGTAAAGAATCCAATTAATAAAATAAATGAAACGTCACACGCAATTATATCTACTAGGCGACTGTCCAATTAAATGAAAGAAAAAGAGGAACCGACCAATTCGACTTGTCAATCAACAATTGCATTGTAATGCAATCGAGACTTCGTAAGAGGACGTGTACGCCTCTACCTCTCCATACACATCTATTCTGTGTAAAAACAACTTGAATTTTATTGTCACTTCAGTTTAAATCTTTGATAGTAACGGATAGCGTTGTGGTTTGAGTTGTCACCACACACTGCCACTGCGCCGAAAGTTGTAGGTTCAATCCCTTCTCGTAATAAAAATTGTGTGATCTACAAATAGTTGATACGTGTCTGAGTGTTCTTTGTGTCCGATGTTTGAATGTTTGTGAAGTCCTTTGCGACACAAGTTTAATTCCCAGTAGGAAAGGTCGTTTTAAAAAACCTCATTGACATAGTTATCTTATCTTATATACGGGGGCCAGTCAGTGCAGACCGGCGACACTTCGACCCAGTGGGATCTTTTGTGTCGACCCTAAGATCTATCCTTTAGCTATCTTCGTATGAATGTACTGCATCAGTCGCAGCGTACACTTCAGAGGGAGAAGCCTGAAGTCTTCGGGGTTTGGATATGCCAATCCCATCAGACCCATTCTCAATCCAGCCTGTTCACCACAGGCTCTGCAGATCAAATTGTTTGCCAATCTTAATCTGCTCAGGAAGTCGTTGGTGCCAAAATGGCCAGTGAACGCTACTGTGAGTTTTTAGTATTTGGCCCTTGTTGTACCCGCAGAGCTTCCGGGTGAAGACCGTGGCTCTGTTTGCAAGAATTTTTTTGGACTGTTCCAGACCCCTGAGGGCCATCCATTCTAGCCTGTGTTTATCATTGCCATGTGCATTCAAAGCTGCCTTGACGGTGCTCTTAGAGAGTCCTACGAATAGCTCGGGGCCCACAAACAGTTAACCCGAACCATTTGACATAGTTACTATTGGCAGATAAGCTTTAAGTTTCACTATTGGTTATTCAATTATTGGTTATTATATTACCTACTGGTTAATCACCTTTAGCGTTTTAGTTAGTTTTCATACTAAAAAGGTTATATTTCGTGACTGATTGATCAAATAAACGTAACTTGTAAGTACAATTCATAAAGATAGATTGGTTAGACGTTGGCGATCAATATTGTCGGTCCTTCAATTTATCAATCCACAGCGTTCCGTCCGGCGCATACATAATTTGGTCGAGTGTGACAACTTTCTAAGAAACGTACATAATATTGTATGACTGTTGAAGATTGTTATTTGTCATTCATCACTACATAATTTCAACAGACGGGAACGGTCACATCATGCTGTCACTTAATGTCGGGGCGTATTATACTTAGAACAAAAAGCCTTTGGCATCGGCATACGTACGGTAATTTTTTGCACAACTGAGTGCCTACGCGTCACCTCCCACTCAATGTGAAATAGCCGTCACAAAGCTTTTAGAACTATTATTTTGTCTATACATCAATATCATAACAATAGTTTAGTTTAGTCATAATATTATAACTAAATACTATTACTGGCATTTGTCCGTGACTAGGTTCGCAAGTTACTACTCACCCGTGAAACGCGATTTTGATAAAATGTGGCTTAGAAACGAAGTTAAACATTAAGCCACCGAGCTGTGAAAACCGCATCAAAATCTGTTCAATGGTTTTAGAGTGAAACCGACACAAATAAACAGACAGATATAAATTCGAAAAGACTTTGTTTCAAATTCATAAAACTCAATTACTTTTCATAAATATCTTTAATATACAGAGATTATATAATATATAACAAGATTGTTTCTGGCAACATAATAAAATTAATTCACACCTTTATAAAATTGTTTTATAATAGTACAACGTAATTTTATTATAATATATCTATAATCAAATTACGTTGTTAACTGAAGAGGAGTAATGTCAGATTTGTATAAAACTGTAATTATTATAAGTGATCGTTATTAATAGTCAACTATTACTTCACCTTAAAAAAAAGTTGTTGACAAGACAAGACTAAGTGACATGCCATAGCAAAATAATAATCTTATAATAATTATACTGCGGTAGGTACTTATCTCATTATTGACATTGCAGAACTCGTTAACATAAACATTATTTGTTATATCAATGTCCTACAACATTTTCTAAGAAAACAAAGCCACCCACTTTTTGCATTGATTTCTTTTTAATTCCTAGTTATTGGACGACACTGGCAACTTGACACTTTAAAAGGAGTTATTAAGCTCAGAGGGCTTTAACAGCTTTATTGCAGAGTAATGAGAAATAAGCTTATTTAGTCTGTAGTAATGGCAGATTACATACTTCGTGATTTTCTTTCGTACCCTATCAGACAAGCTAATGCGTTTAAAGGAGTCTGCCCACTACCCCGTCTCATACCATGACCGTGCTAGGAACGTGTCAGACAAAAAAATATTCTTTGTGAGGAAATTTATAAGACCATACCCACTAGACCGTTCCGTCACCGACCAGCAGTTCCTATAGCAGGGCGTATCGTGTTGCTTTTCGTGTCTGATACGTTCCTAACACGGTATGAGACAGTGTAGTGGGCAGACTCCTTAAATGGTAAAAGTCAACAAGCGATAAATAGTTTTTATTAAATCTTTACCGTCGCTGTCCATTAAAAGTAATGATAAGTTCTGCCTTGTTGGTCTCTTGGTGCAAGTTTGCACTTATGATTGCGTGGGAGTTACCAGATTCTATTTTCCGTGCCAGACAAGGTACTATTGAGATTTTCTGTTGGAAAATTCTCAGTAGCAGTACGGGATCTGACAATGTGTCCAGTAAACGGCCATAAGCTAGCTCTATTTTACGTGGGACCTAACAACATATCCGGCAAAACGTGGATGTAATACACCTTTGTCTATTCCTTATACCACATACACACCTAGACTGTACAACATAATATTTAAGCATGTAACTGTATAACATATTTGAAATAATATATGCACGCCTGTATAACATATCTGAGCAAGAATCTAGATATGTATATGTATAGGCAACGTATAAGTTAAAGGTCACACATAAGAGAAGTCGCAGCTGATGTTGATTTGAATGGACGTCACACTATTACCAGTGTTCTCATTCTGTTCCAAAGATATCCATTGTTTAGTGGGATGGATAAGGGCGGATTACACGTAGACATTGGGTTAACCGCCCACGGCGTGCTGCCGGGCGGCGGCACGACGGCACCCACGCACTGACGCACAACGCCATCAGCCTTCATGAAAAATTATGTTACCACCAATCATCCCGATACTCCTACGTGTGAAAATATTATCAAAGGAAACAGAATTTGAATACTTTCAACATTTTCCTATAACCTTAATAATATCAGTAAAAAGGGATAGGCCATAGTCCACCACGCTGGTTCAGTGCGGATTGGCAAACCTAACCTAACCCTATTTTTACCGATATTCGTCTTTAATAATTAAATTTTAACTACCAATCCTTGATAGTTATTCCCACATACCTTATTATTTTGAGAAATACAACTAAAAAGTCAGCTAATTAGATACCAACAATGCTGAGACAACCACGGGAAGAGTTTAGTCATTTGCGAGCCGGAAAACACGGCATATTTATCACCTGTTAGTCACAAACACAACAAACGCTCGAGTGGCAATATACAAGTACAAACAAGAATACCATTTAGATACGAAATTAATAACAGAGAAGAGCTTCACTGCAGCTCAAAATAGACTTAAATGTTCTACAACTGCATTTACAATTGTGGCGCCGACAAACGGTCGGGCGTAAAATTATATACCGGAAATGGCGTACACTTGAACTGTGGATAGCCTATTCCTGGATCGAGGCCAATGCTAGACGACTCCAGAGAATATACCATTCATTGTATCTACTACGTTACTCCATACTCCACACGGAGGGAAAACATTAACTTGCCGGCCAGAGTTAATTTTGGTTCGCAGAAAAGATAATGCTTTACGGAAAACGTTTATTTGCTCGAAAATGAGACCGTATACGAAAACCGCACAGATTACAATGCTTTATACTCATTCAGAAACTACAGGAATTTATGGATTTAGGTACTTACCTGCTTGTGTGGTTTTACAGTCCTCAAACTCAGAATAGCCGAAATGATTCAACAATGTCTTAAAGTAACAGGAAAACGAGTTAATAATCCGACTGCTATAGACCTAAAATTGTGTCTGCAGATCGTTATTCCAATGCAATCTGTTATGTCTCAAGATAAATAAATAACACAAGATGTCGGGTCCAAGGTTGTCCTCGAACCGCCAGATTTTTATTTACGACTACCGTTGTCCGATTCCTTTGAGGTATTATGGATGAAACGTAGGTCACTTAGAGCATACATGATAAGGAAATTTTATTAAAACGTATTCCGACGGTTGCCATGACATTCAAATTGTGTAATTTAAATAACACACACGACTCAATGACATGTAGCAGGAAAACTAAGGTCTCCTGATCAACATAATTAGGTACGCAGACCGGCCGATATTCTACGAATTCTAAAAATATTATTAAAATTTGCTTAACAAAATGGACATAATGACGTTCATACAGAAAGTTGCTTTGGCGGCTAACAATCAAGGCAGACGAGTGATATGAGTCATGTATGTGTAATTTAGAAGGCACAACTAAGAGAGGCCGGCGACACGGTGACGTGCTCTTTTGTCTCGTCTAGCATACTTTTTGGGAGACGCCATTGTCATAGCGCTTTAAACAAAAGATTTAAAGGTTTACAAGTAAAATACAGTTAATAAAATGTATAAAACGATATTATTTTGAAGAAATATGTCATAATAAGTCATAACAATATCTGTATCTTAAAACAGACAGAAACGTTTCAAAACATCGATAGAACGAGTTAATGATCGTTAAGGTTAAAGTTCAGAATTGTTCCAAAACGCAACAACCCAAATCTCTCAAAAGTGACACGAATAATCACAAATTGTTTTGATAATAATTGTTATATTAGGTTAACTGAGTTGACGCAAGCAGAAACTAGATTAAACCGCTAAACGTAACAGCAGCATATTTAATTTTCGCGTAGCGTGCGAGCGCTAGCGGCGCGCGGCGCGGCCCTGTGTGGGCGAGCGGCGAGCGGCGACTCAACGCAACGCGATATAACTCCAGTAGTAAAGTGCCAAATGTCAACAGCTTTGCACATTTCTTCAATTCCAGCATTATTAATGGACTGTTTCGCGGAAATCACAATAAAACTTAAGTACAATTTGATTTCAGTGACACAGTTTGTTTTGAGTCTTTGTAATGGACACCTTATCTAAGTATACAATCAAATACGAGTGTGTCGTAAGTTATAGTAAGTAAATGATGAATGAATGCAGAACACGTTGCCATTCACGCATATAATGACGGTTGTGTAATTGAGTCTATTTTCATATTATTAATGTAAAGATCTGTCTATTAATAGAAATGATAACATTTTGATAATGCGTTCAGCAGTGAATGAGCAAATTGCGTTCTGATTTCTGACATACAATGGAGCGCGAGAGATATGTGCATAATAATGACTGTCGATAACTTTGAAAATAGGTACTTACATAGAATCTATTTAAAGTGCTGTGAGAAACATCACTAGGAAATGCGTTTATTTATACGCACGCTATTAAGTGCTTGGAAACGTCAATATTTTGACCCGTTTGTTTTAGCCTCATGTATTTTTAACTTATTATCTTTCTAATAATATGATAGTTGCTTTGTGTCTACATATGTGAGATAGTTTAAAAATAAATTAAAACTGCCCCAATGACAAAAGCAGATGATTTCGTCATCGTAAAAATAGTGTTTCTCGCTAGTTATGGACAAAGCAAGACAATCGCCTTGTTGGGAGGGGTCGTACATCGACCTCCGAATCATTCGTGCACTAGAAGCCACGATTCGATCGTCGCCGTCGCCGAGTAACGTCGCCCGGCATCATGTCTCGCTCCACAGCTGAACCGAATAACAATCAACCAATGTTCACACTAACTTTGTACACACACATACACACATATACCTACACGCATAACGGTCGTTTGCACAGAATCATTCCAGATTTGAAACAATCAATGACGCATGATGTCGCCGTGGGATAGCTAATAGCTTTATTATCATGCTGTTGGTTATGTAAGGTATATTATTGCGAAATTTGCCGTCTGGGAAATCCATATAAACAAGATAATTAAAGGTCTCCGAGACAAGAATGTTTTACCGATAATAATTTGACCTAAGAGCGTTTACAATATGGTCACATATGGTGGTAATAAAGCAATGATGTGAAGTAATAATATGTTTGACATACACGTAGTTTACGTATCTATTGGCAATCTCACACATATCGTAAATAACAAGCATAATTTTAATTTACCGCCGTGATAACGTAAATGGAGCACGAACTATGCCGCATACATTATTTACAATGTGCAGTATGGTATGCGCACACGCAATCACATACGCGGCCAATGCGAAAAAATGTCATTAGCATCGTACGTACCAGTTTTATGTATTACTGTCAGTATAGAAGTTTTGAAATTGTTTTCTATTCCATATAATGAGCTCAATAAAGCAATGACATAACAATAGAATTTGCAGCCCAATCATGCCCCGGCGCATTCAGAATAGATTATATTTGATGTTTTCTCTGCGCCTTATGCTAACTAACATTATAAACGCGAATGTAAGTTTATTTGTTTGTTACGGTTTCACGCATTAACTACTCGACCAATCATCATGAAATTTCGCATACTCTATCAGGGATCCTGAAAAAGACATAAAGTACCTTCTATTCAGAAAAATAGAAACTATTTTCGAGTGAAGCTCTATATTTATCTTTGCCCGCAAAGACAAACATGACATGCGTTTATGATTACTACGCCGCCCCACTGGGTCGTAGCGTGATGTTATGTAGCCTATAACCTTCCTCGGTAAATAGGCTGAACAACAATAAAATAATTTTCAAATCGAACTAGTAGTTCCTGAGATTAGCGCGTTCAACCAAACAAACAAACAAATTCTTCAGCTTTATATATTAGTATAGATATGATCGTGTTAAATTGCGAGGCAAATCAGGGTAGACACAAATTCTTCTATAACACAGTCATGCCGGTGATGCATTCTTTATCACGATGGCAACACCATAATATGCTAACTGTCAAGAAATAATCGTTGTCATCACTAACTAATTTTAAACTCTCGTAACTTAGAATAAGGCAATGAACTGATAAGCTAAAGTAGGTAAGTTTATATAGAAATATGAACTTTATCTCTTACACATTCTCATATCGACATGGAAACACGCTATACTAAAATTTTCTTTTTTCGTTTGTCTGTTTTCACATATCGAATTTTAGCTATCACAAACTGGAGTTATGGAGCCGAAAAATGTGCATTTCAAATTGATGTCCCGTGCATTTTTTAACGTTAGTTTTGAAACACTATTGTTTAACACTATTTATCCAGAATATGACTTGAAATATCTTATTTCAAGTCATATTCTGGAAAAATAGTGTTAAACAAAATCTATGCTTACATATAAGATTGAAGTATTTGACCAGGATTACATAATTAATAATTAGACAAAATTTACATATCGCTTTTAAAACTATAACAAAATTGCTTATAGTAATAGGAAGTTACAATTGTTTTAATATAATTAGATAAGGATAGCACTACCGGGCTATGACGTAATTGCTTCGTAACACTGTTGTAATCGACAGAACCTACCATTCACTATACCGTCTAGCGGAAAAGGGACAAAACATACCAACTTAAAACTACGAAAGATTATATAACTTCTTTTCTAATATATATTTTCTTTATGATATTTATATCTGGTCTACTTTCTAGGTAATCTTTGTTTTTATTAATATTTCCCTGTTACTTGGGTCAGGAACTTCAGGTAAAAATAATATTTCAAAAAATGGCAGCGCTCTTTATTTTATTTCACATCAGTCACTGGCGACATCCTGTTGGCTCATTATTATTTTTGACACTAAAATCAAATTAGCTCATATCCGGTATGGAATCTGTCAGAACTAAATGGAACGTAAATCATATTCTAAATGTTACAATCAATTAACTTAATTAATTTCTGATTATGAGACTATTAAATTAAATAATGTATTATATATCATATAATCGATTCAGTTCTTCAATAATAATTAAATTGCTAATTTAGAAAATGAGTTATTCATAGTTTAGCTAGTGGGAGTCAGTGCATATGCAGAGTATGCGAATTAAAACTAATATGGCACACTCCGCATATGCGCAGAGTATTGAGATTTTGACAATCGATGCCTATTCAATAACCTTGAAGCGACACTTTGTGTGGCGCGTTATCCAATATCGGCAATGTTTTAATAAAAAGTCAGTTAGCTTCATTTGTATTAAAAAACACGACATGAATGTCTACACGCAGTTTCGTAAAAACAAAGCGCGTCGCTCATTGAGCGATCGCAGATGAGGCTCGCGCTTATCTTCCGCAGGATACGGCGCCTTTTCCGTCGGCCAGATAGCGCCTACGCCTCCCCCTTACCCCTCGCCATCCTCCTCCTCTCAATCCTCTCCCGCCAGTGCCCACCGTCTATTGTAATACCACAAAAATACTCGCTACACAATTCGTATCCTACTCTGATCTATACCAGCCCTTTTTTAGATTACTACCCGACTGAGGAAATTTGTTGCAATTTCCATTATAGTATTATTATATTAATGGGTTTATTATTATGCGTATCAAACTGCTAAAGACATAGCACTAATCTATGACATTTTATACGAATAATTTTACGAATTGAGTCATACATGGCTCCACCACACCTTATTCCGTTACTCTGTTAGACTCTAAAAAACCTTAGTTTACAGCCAAGCAACTCATAATGTGTCGTGTTTCACAAAGCTAGTCATTCGAGCAGATTTGTTAATTTTCTATTCATGCATATTCATTAGTCAGTAAATAAATGGAGTAATTTTATTATTAAACAGCAACAAAATTAGAGACTTATTCTATTTTTTACATTGGGACAATTTAATAGAGTATCATCTCAATATTTGTAACAAAAGGCTTGGTATCGGTTTTACTGTTTAGTAATATATTTTTGTTGACATACATTGCTACGATCAATGCCACTTTAATTGGATCTCACCCGTGTTTTTTGCTAAATAAATACTTTTTTGTCGAATTCGTTTTCAAATCACACAATCTTTTTATTTCATTTAATTGGATTTGCATGACGATAGCCAATGTTTAAACGAACAACATAACCAATTCAATATAATAAAATTTTAGATGCAATCGTTACGTGTGGATACATTTACGTCATTTAACCATCTGTAGAATAGGGCAGCTGATGTAACAGCCGACGTAAACAAGTTATGCGCAATCAAATGTCAAAATATACGTAAGCATTACAAATCACATATTCTACGGCCACAATCCGCGTACGGCTCACAATGACGTGCTTGCGTGACCACCTCATTGTGTCAGTGCTGGTCAATTAGCTTAGCAGCCCTTAATGGAGCCCATTCACGCGACCGACCTGAATGAACTACGACTTCATGAGGAATTATTAACACATTGTTGCACTGGAGAAGTAATCCGCCATTCATAAGCCGAGTATCGAACGAGCCGTGTGGGCGGCGGAATAAAACGCTTACTCTATTACAAGTGCCTCAAGATAAACAAGCATAGTTGCAAAAACTAATAATGCTGTGAAAAAATATGTAAGTCTATTGCTGATGCGTAATATTATAGTACTGTATTACTCACGGTCCATTTTGTTCTCGGCTCCAAACATTAAGTACTATTAAGGATACGTATGAAGTATTGCTAAAAGTCACGTACAGCAATTCCATAATAAAAGTGGTACAATTAGCTTTTGTTCGATAGCCAGTAAACGAAGGCATCTTTGCCAAAAAACTCCATAATAAGAACTTTATTAATTTAGCTATTAAATCCAATGTTCGAGCGTAGTAGGTGCATATTCTAACAGTAACCTTGCTAACGTACTATTGAACGAGTTACCGTTATCAAATACAGTCACAATACAAGCGTACATGTTATATTACGGTGGCACTTGGTTAAAGTTTAATTTAGTTCTATTTCCGGGTGGGTGTAAAAGCTCAAAGCCAACGCACGCGCTGCGGTTACGCTCAAGAGTGGAGTCCACACCGCAGAGATAAAGTGCGGTCGGAGATATTCTACCTCACTTCATATCCTCCCGTGCCCGCGTTTTGATATCGATACCGATACCTGTACGCTGTCATTGTTACCTTAAGATATTGGTAACAAAGGTATATTTTCTATAAAGAACCAGTTATGTTTTCCTTACCCAATTTACGCCAATGTTAAGATTGATATTAACCTACAATTATGAAAAGAGTCTCACCGTGTTAAGTTTATCTAGTTGGCATTGTTAGAGTAAAAGTCAAATGGCTCAAAGGTTTAAACATTCTAAACATTAAAATTAACACTTGCGCAAATTAAGACCTTTCGATGCAACACTCAATGGTTTGAAGTCGTGAGGAGATAGGTCTGAGAATGCGCAATAAGCAAAAACACATAAGCATGTTAATTTATCGTAATTGTAGGTACGTCGTCTAAATAGAGACGAGGGCAGGTGCAGCTCCCACGCGAAAGCAGCCACGGATTACACGTCACTCCCCCTCCCCCCACCGTGCGCCGGCGCCGATGTCTTTAACTCAGCACTCGCAATGCGCCAACATAATTGCCAATGTAATGTCCCCATTACAGTGCCTAATTGGTTTCATATCCACTCAACCAATACCTAACCAAATAAACGCATAAACAATAATTTTAGAAGGCATAAAAACTAAAACGCGTTTGGTCATTAAAATCAGCGTGAATAGGTTTCTTTATTGATGACAGCGTAGGGTATTTTTCTGAAGTGTGTATGATGTGGTAACGGTGGAGGTAATTAGGGCCATACTAGTGAGGGCCGAGCCCGCAGCGGGAAACACGGCCCGGCGGCAATGACCTTCGACACAGTGCCTGTTACTCCTGGGCTCACGCACCAGCCAGAAAGTTGAGCTTTAAACTCTCGTTACTTATGTATAATAAGTGTGTAGTCGTACTTTGTTTTCGAGGACGCTCATTTGAGCCATTTGTGCTTTTTAAACATACGTTTAAAAGGATGTATGTCAGTAACGTAGATAAATTTGATATAAACCTTTAAATTCTTTGTTCGATTATATATTATTCAGATCGTTTGTGAGATCTATAATTAAATCTATAAACGAGGATGTGTTAAAGATAAGTTAAGGAGAACCGTTGGGAACATCTCGGCTAATGCATGTCGCCGCCGACCGTGTGGCCAAAGCTGATTTAAATTTCACACATAGTTATATCCAAGTCGCCTTCTGTTTTATTCATCCGGTCAAAGAGCATGACGTAATCAGTGAGGCCTCCACGGCGAGAGGAAAATCATGCTTTTTATGCGTATTCAGTTTTGACTTCGAACCTACTAAGTCAGATGTAAATTTTGGCACACATATTGTTTTGCTAGGCTAATCACAGCTATAACATTATACAGAAACATCCGATAATAGAGAATTAGGATTCATTTGAGTGCGCTGTAGCTGGTCTGAATAATAATAAAGCAGTTGCGAACGGTTCGCACCATGGATGACCGGTGGGCCGATCACGTTGATTTAGAACTGTACGTAGACAATTAATTACGAGTATGTCTACTCAAAACGTACTACCGCTCATTAACTATTTCGTGCGGCAGGAAATATTTAGCGAGTCATTACTATTTACATTCAATAGTCCAGTCTCGCCAATTTTGTAGCTCATTTATTTATTACAAGCGGTGGTACACGTGATTTAACTGTGTCTATAGCTATTGCACAATATAGTATAGGTCAAAAGGCTGTAACGATTATAAAGATTTAGAGAGAAGACTTAGAAAACTATGGCCAACTTTAAAGTATCAGGGTACTTATGAACGTACTTGATATGGTGAAACCGTAGGTGTCAATGTGAAGATGTCCAAGTTCACCGCCAACTTGCCACGACATAGAGCACTCCCTGAAGCAAGAAAAATACCGAATCAGTATCTGTATAAATACATACGGCGTCATAAACATCTTACTATAAACACACTTTCACCAAGTACTCAGCAATTATAGACGGTACAAGTTTGGTTATGTAATAACAAACCGTTATATTTAACTGAACGTTAGCCGCGGACATCTTGTAAGAGCTCGCCAAGTCACCTGACACATAATGTGTGAATTTCGCTCATTGTTGTTCAGCACCTCCACACAACAATGCCCTATCGATGAGACAATTTAAAAGCTTTTTAGAGTGTCAGTAGCGTTACGAAATGAGTTACCTGTTAGATTTATTCGTAACCAAGAATGTAATCTCTAATTTGTATTACGTGGGACGTTAATTACCATACGTGATGTGTTTATTTATCGTGCGTGTAAACTCTTACCGACAGACGATTATTCGTTTATGTAATTATGGTGGAGGTACAATCAAATAACAATTTGGTTTTGCGTCAATACAACTTATTGATTGATTGTCATTTATACCTGGAAATAATATTTGGGCGGAGATGTCTTAAACGTGTGGTATTGTTTTAAAACAGCTTCGGTATGTTAGAGTATACAAAGTAAAGTATTATATTAGAAGCAGCGATAGCCTAGTGGAAGGCCGTTGAACTGTCACGCAGAGGTCTCGAGTTTGATCCCAAGGCGTGCATCTCTGACTTTTCGAAGCTGTGTGCGTACTACATAGTTAATTATTGCTCGCTTTAACGGTAAAGAAAAAACATCGTAAGGAAACCTGCATGACTGAGCTTCCATAATGTTCTCGAAGATATGTGAAGTCTGCCAACCCGCACTGGGCCAGCGTGCTGGAAGTAAAATAATATTTGGACGGATGTTTTAAACGTGTGGTACTGTTTTAAAACAGCTTCGATATCTTAAAGCATACAAAGTAAAGTAAATACCTACTCTTAAAAGCGGTATAGTGAGGAGATATCGTAAAGTATCAAGTAGGTATCGTTAGGTTGCTACAAAGTATTCGCCACGATCATGTGGAGCGAACGTGTCAGTGCGCTGGCACCGTAGCATGCAGGCCTATTGCGACATTATTACCTACTCGAGATAAACCCGCTTATTTCTAAACGTTTTATTTACATAAAAATCAATAAATTAAATAAACTTGTTGCTATCGTACACTAACATTATAGCTTGCAATATTATTGTTTAAGTGTTTTAAACAGCAAAGGAACACTTTGTGGTAAATACTCGTTTATATGATCTACATCGCGTAATGTTACAATGTAGTTGGTACTTTACAAGTTTCTAAAGCAATTAGTATGATTGAGGTTTTTGTGCTCTTACCAATTAATCACTCATTTGTCATATTTGATTATCGTAGATTATTTCGATTTGATACATGTCGTAAAAAGTCAAAGTACACATGTTTCATTAATTCAAAATAGGAATATCAAGTATAGAATATTCATTGAATCATATTATTAATAGATTAGATATTAATAGTTTAATATTGTTCTGCTATTTTAATCTAACGGTTATGTTATGTATGTGTCATAACTTCTTTTGCTGAACATAGACTCCTAAAGCCTCAAGCAGCCTTTTCTGCGACATGTGGTTTTATACTTGCCTGCGACAATTTAAAAGACGTTGTTAATTTGCACTATTTTATTTTAATTTCTATTATTTAGTAATAACATTAATGTGAATACTTTAAATTTGGAAACTGATTCGCTATCCTGAAACAAAACACAATACCTGGACCAAAAGTCTGTTGTATAAATGAAACTATGTTACATATTTTTTTTGATTTCAAGTAATCTTATCAGCGTTTATCAAATAGGTCCCAGATTATACGTTAATACCTAAGTTTATGTTTTCGTTATCGCTATTATTGTTAAGAATGTTTTGATTCTGTTTTTCCGTATCAATATTAAAAGTTTGATTAATTACTGATTTATCTAGTTTTACTGCTATGATAAAATTATGTCATCCATTTTAATATCTGCATGGTACACCAATGTCCTATTCTGTACCCCTGAAAACGTGTAATGCAAAATTAATTGATGATCGGTCAAGTAGTCAAGGCGTGCAATTGTAACATACAACCAAAAAAACAAACTCACATTCACATTTATAATATTAATTAGGATTATGAATATACTAGCTGACTTGCACAACTTCGTCACATAAGAGAATTTAAATTGCAAGATTTTTCGTTTATAGTCCGCTCCTTTTAGTCGTAGCGTGATGTTATATAACTTATAGCCTTCATCGATAAATGGGCTATCCAACACCAATATAATTTTAAAATTCAAACTAGTAGTTCCTGAGATTAGCGAGTTTGTTTGTTTGGTACAAACAAATTCTTAAGTTTTACAATATTACTAGCTATCCTGACAGACGTTGTCCTGAACAGGCGAGAAAAAAAAGTACCAAATCTAAACCATCCTCGAATCCACTTGAACACACACAAAAAATTCATTCAAATCGGTCCAGCCGTTTAGGAGGAGTTCACTGTCAACACACGTACAGAAGAATTATACAGGTTGTCCGGTAATTAATGGATAACCTGGAAATGTCTTACAGTGGAACTGATGGCCGTACAGAAAAAAATGTGAAAGAAAAAATCCTAACTACTACATGAGATATGTGTTTTTTTTTAAACTACTATGTCTAACTTTCTTGTATACTACGACCATAAATGAATGAAATCCATCGGTTTTTTGTTGTTTTATTATTAAACACTAATTATGCTAATAGATAGACAGTCAAAAGTATGCTATGCTATAATAGCTTGCACTTTTAATATATATATATATATATATATATATATACTTCTTTCTTTTTTTCTGAACGGTTTTCAGTTCTACTATAAGACATTTCAAGGTTATCAATTAATTACCGGACATCCTGTTTATATAAAGAATAGTAGAAGTATAGATTTTTTTAATAATATTATAGACATAAAAGATCCCACTGGGTCGAAGTGTCGCCGGTCTGTACTGACTGGCCCCCACACAAGATAAGATAAGATAGATTGTTTACATGGATCTCTTTGAAATAAAATGGCTACATACATGTTTCATTTAATAATAAGCTCGGCGGTCATAGGTGTGCGTGTGTAATTAGCCCGTGTAATTCATGTTCGTAATTAACTATAAATCAAACTAATTAATGATGAATCCGGATTTATTACAAAGATCAACGCAACGAGGAATCTAACAAGCAACTTTGTATTTTAATATATTCTTTATTTTCAAAACCTGACGCCTTTTTACAGCTCCATATTTTAAGTACTTCCTAACTAATTTAAAATTTATAAATTATAAATGCAAAAGTGACTTTGTTTGTTTATTTGTTTGTTACGCTTTCACGCCTTAACTTATAGACCGATCATCATAAAAATGCGCATACACGTTGTCTGCGGTACAGAAACATAGGATACCTTTCTTTCAGAATACCTAATGAAAGTTACTAACTTAACCTAACGTACATTTATGCTAGCGAAAGCGCGAACAAAATATAGTACTATTACAAAAAAAACTAGATTATAACCACGGCTTTGCTCGCATAAATGTAGGTTGGGTAAGATAAGTAACAGCGCTTTTTCCTGGATAAAATGCTTTTCATCCAGTAAAAAGTACTGTTACTTATCTATACCTATGTCCATTTCAGTTCTCCTGACAACGTGTATGCGAAACAGCAAACTCACATTCGCATTTATAATATTAGTTAGAATGTTTTCTTTTATATGTAAATTTTACTTGTTCTGTATTTACTAGAGACAAAAAAAAACACACCAGATTTCTAATCAGGCATCTAATGTATATCCGCTCTAGTGCGCCATCTTGTTAATTATGTTTGGTACTTCCCCTAAAATTAGTTAACAAAATTCATAGTAATCTATAATATGTAATTAAAATATCAGTGATCAATCAAATTATATAAATAAATTAATGTAGATATGTTTCTCTTGATATAAATCGACGATACGCGTTATCTATCCTGATATTATAAAGAGGGAAGTTTGTAAGGATTTCCCTCAAAAACAAAACAGCCGATTTTAAAAATTATTTCACAATTAGATGCTATATTATCAAGTAGGTTTCGTTTGTGTAGTCACATAGGCTATATTTTATTTTAAAAAGATCTGTTACTAACATAACCTTATCTAACCTCACCTACTTTTAGGCGAGCACTTTTAACCTACCTAATATAATATCCTATAATACAATATCAGTGAACCTTGCAATGAACAGGCACTGACAAGTTAGGGTATAATCATAACATGGACCAGTATATTCCCAAAGGGATTAAGTGGTGTTTACATCCACATTTTGCCAACTACGAGAATGTTCCAGATCATACGTAATAAAGAACAAGGATATAACCGTCTACAACACATTTCCAGGGTCTGTGGTGCTACTAAAGAGATGATATCTTCTAATTAACAACAAATTAGATATGTGCTTCTCAATGTAAATGTAAACAATTGTTACTACTGAAATATAATATTGCAGTTAGCCGAAATTCAATGCTTACATGAAAGCATTCATGTAAGCATTGTATACACAGGCGTAGTAAAAGTTGTTTTGAAAGAATGATTATTTGGAATTAGTTTACATTACCCATATCATGTAGGACAACTTAAAATATGTTGTGATTTTAAGCGATTGCAGACGGTTTGTATTTTCATTTAAACTACACATACTTAAAACATTTTCTTGTCTTTAATGCGAATATGTGATCCCCTTATCAAAAATATGTTATTACTCGTATAGTATTTGAAATAACAATAAAAAAAACAACAAATGCGTACTGCATTTGGTTTAATGGAAAACCTTAACGTTTTATTCCTACTTTACTGAAAGCCGCATCAGAAGTCCGATTCGTAAAACTGTAGAAAAGTGAACGCGCTGTAATAATGGTTTATACCCACCACTGAGCAATGAATTATGTCGCAGTGACAAATTACGCAATTACATAAATTGTAACCACAATATTTAATTATAAGTAACAGTTTTCTTTAGGGAATATTAATCTAAAGTTTTCACACTTCAGCGATTGCTTGTCGGTATTAAAAACTTGATTCAATTATAAATATATTGCGGCTATGCCTATAAAATGAATATGATAAGGCCTATATTAGGGCCGTTGTGGCTCATTTATTGTAATAAATTCCTTAATATGAATCTATTAAAAATAAAAACGCCCAAAAATGTATAAAGACTGGCTCGGTGACGCAGCGGTAAGTGAAAACAACTGCTGTGCTCTCAAGTTCGTATTTTCTAACAACAGGGATACAGGGACTGTGCCTGGTAAACGGTATTAAGATCGCACCCTATTGTAAGCGATCTAAAACTCTAGTTGCCGAAGTATGGATGTAATGTGCTAAATTTGGAAGAAATTTAGCACACGGATAGGCTATGTCTTAGATTATCACATAGGATATCGCCGCAGGATTCCCAAAAGCGCAGCCGCGAACACAATCTACGACCATAAATGGCAAAATCGCCAAAAAACAAACATTATTTAAACCTTTCTAGAAATATCTGTTTCAAAGTGCACTGCGATCGATAGGTCAAATGAGGTAAATTAGCATAACAGTTTGTAGCCAGCGGGCGGCGCGCGGCGAGAGGTGCGATGTGCGATGTGCGTGGGCGGGTGCATGTGTTCGTCACCTGTCGCGCGGCTGTTGTTACGTGACGTGACCCCGGAAGTGTGCCACCATCGTCCGGATCATTGGCTCGAAACAATCGAGAGCCGCTCTATACGCCCTTTATTAACTTCTTTATTTGAACCAATTATATCAATGCATGAAAAGTTTTGGTACGGTACGGTTGACACACACCCTTACTGTGATCTATCGATTTGAGTTTCGAGTCGACGAGTGCTCTTATAAGAAAATTCGTTTTTGAACTGACAAGTAATCCTATAAGAAAATCACTTACAAATCATGGCCCGCGTGATTACTACGGAAATTATTTTCAACCCACGGCTGTGTTTGCGTATCACTACGGGAACGCTTATCGAGTTGAAAACTAAAATATGTATTTTTTGTGTAAATTCAGGACTTGATCTATTTGTGTGCCAATGTTACTCACAAATCCGTTTAACAGCTAAGCATGATTAAGTAACAAACATAGGTACAAATCTTCAAACACCTTAACAAACTTTCACATTCATTTAAAAAGTATGCCGTAGTTTATACATCAATTTTATATTGAAATTAAACACCTTATAAGGATTTTGTCGCATTGTTTATTTTACTTTAAAACACTTTTATTACATAATTTTGAAAACTCTAACACTAGTATTATTGAACTTTACTACTATTAAGCTATTTAATTTAATTAAAACTATTTATATTTAAGTTTACACTTTGACCCGACGTTTCGGTTGCTTTACAGCAGCCATGTTCACGGGGAGACTAAGATGGTAGTTGTCCCAATGTACTGAAGTGTAGCTAGTTATTTCAAAGTACCCGAACATAATTTAATCTTTGGTGTTTCCATTTGAATGAGCTCAAATTATCATGAAGTCTAGCTATGTTTTGCTTTTTCTTGGGTTTGACTATTTGAATTACTGGATCCCAAGCTGGTGGTACATTCCAACCATCTTCTCTATTGAAATTAGGATGTTTTTTAATTTCAATAGCCTCGCGAAGCATTCTTGGTAGGAATCGGTGTTCTTTTGCGAGTATCTGTGGTTTGTCAAATCGTTGGTAGTGGTTGGTCCCCTGTTGCACGTGTTCACACACAGCAGACTTCAACGAGTGTTGGTGTTTAACATCAGCTATATGTTCTTTTATGCGGGTGCCTATGCTTCTCTTGGTTTGACCGATGTATGAGATTCTTCCAGTCCATCTTGTAAAGGTAATTGGCACTTGACGGATGATAAAAATTGACTTATCTTCGTTGGCGGATTGAAGTATGTGTTGATTGAAGCTCGCTTCAAGATGTAGCCAATCTTGTCAGTGACACCCCTTACATATGGTAGTATGGCAGGCTGGCGCTCGACTGTGGCTGGCTTTTCTCGGGATCTGTGACGGCAGCGCGGCTGTTGGAGCTTGTTGTCTTGCAGTACTTGCTTAACATCTTGAAGCTCAGCGTCCAGGTGTTTCTAGTCCCAGATCCCGTGGGCTCTCTGAAACAAAGACATTCCCACGGTAGCTAACTATTTAGGATTCAGATCAATTTCATATTATTTTGGACCCCTGGTATCTCATAGATACGACAAAAATTAGCTAACAGACGGTCAAACGCATGTCAGCTTCTATGATCACCTGACTAAATTAGCAACAGCCAATCTCATCACTTGACATGAATTAAATTTTGACACGACTTTGATAAGTCTTTCAGAGATCAAGTGAAAAAATCTGCCCGGGACTGTTCTGAAGAATATCCATGAAGACTTAGTAATAAAAAGTTGTAAACAAAATAATCCATAATTCCAATGTGATGTGCGTCGAGTAAAAGTGGCAAAATCTCAGAAAATGTGAGTGTATTAGCATCAAGAATATGGTAAAGTTGGTGTATCATGTATAATGTGTTTAAGAAAGGATAAATAAGATGTCTCGCGACGCAACTAGTGGTGGAATAAAGAGATCGATCACGTTCTTCGCTGCGCGCCGCGCCGGTGAGCGCTGCATTGTTACATCACGCGTACTTTCTAACTGCCGACGATGTGCCATAGGATTTATATCGCCATACACTTTAATTAAAGTTCCCCAACGACGGGAGTCGAGAATAGCGAATGAATAACATTGATAACACCACTGAGATGAGGACAATAGAATTGTGCAACAATGTACACTTTCGATTTCGTTTAAATAATGATAGGTATTCTTTCGTTCGACCATTTATCATTCTTGCAAAATGCAATTCGACGATCGTTATAACTGTTCCGATGTTACAAAACTGCATCTAGAACAAAGGGGTTCGGTGTAGTCAGCTTGAATCCTAAATACCTAACGCATCGGAGCACAATCGAGGATGACGCGCCGCTATTGGAATGCTGATGTAGAATGCATGCGCAGCACACACATTACTAGATAACTGGACCGCGCCGCGGTGCGACCAGAGAGAGAGGGACCGTGTCCACATACAATACTCCTAATGAACACAATTTCGCATTGCAACCCGATAATCCGAGCAGTAAGATGAGACTGACGGAAAAGCGTGAAGGTAAAACGAAGCTCGGAAGCGACGCGAGTGTGTATGATATAGAAAGCACTTTAGAAAGGAATCGAAGGTACGCCGTGACCCGCAGACGGCGAGGTGAGCGGCCTGCGCTGCGCCTGCGCCGGTGCGCCGCGCCGCCGAGCGAGCGACGCGCTTACGACACCACACGGAACTGGCGGCCTTCGGTGTCAACCTTTTAATTACTCGGTTTTTAGCATACTTCGGACCGGGTGTCTGCATACTTACAACGTGAATGTACCATTACACACCGGCCACGTTAGCTTCTCAGAAGGAACGCAGCTGTATGTGTATTAGCCGATTAGATAAAACATATTATACAAACATAGTATAATGCGCAATTATCGTTAGGCAATCGGTGCGATTTGTAAGATGATTACTGCCATCTATGCATTGCGAATGAAAAGAAATTATTTGAAATGAGTGACTCGTAATTGCAACAGGCAGTTATTGAGATGAAACGTACGTAGAATTTCATTAGATTGTGCGCTTCATACGCTCTAAAGACGATCTCCAATCGGCGTGGCCCCTCAATTGTCGTGAGCGCACGTCTGCTCGGCGGCCCGTGGCCGGGAGCTTCAATAGCCCAGTCTATAATATGCGTTGTAGCTACACAACGTGGATAGTTTAAGCGATGAACTCAGCCAACAGGCCGATATTTAGTTAAACGTTGCTAGAGCGAGGCCGCGGCGGCGCGTCGCTTCGCCAGCTGATGCTCAGCTGTTTCGCTCATCAGGGTAAGCTCGTGTTTTGACACTAGCATAAACTGTCGAACAAACGTTGGCAACACTACCATTATACAATCTGAGAAACAGTTTAAACTAGGGCATATATACAAGCATACCATTACAGATTCGTACTGTATATCTACGCAACGAGTAGTAAGTAGTACGTTTATATTTTTAGAAAGTGGTAGACGTATTGAAGTATCACGTGGGCGGTGGGATGGCAACTGGTTACAATCAGTGGATACTTATAAATGATCGTTCATTCACCGAACAAGGCTAATAAAAGTAACAATGAAGTCTGGCGCCGACATCACGTCGCAAACTCATCAAACTCTCATCTAAATACTTTAGGTATAATTGTAAATGAATTATTTTGAATTGTACTGTTGGATTTGCATCACTTCTATGATGATTACCGTTACGTACTTACATGAACTACAACGCCATCATATATTAAACATTCCGAATTGATCATTGGCTACACAAATAATAAAATGTGTTATGTAAATAAGTATATGGTAAAATAAATCGTCTTGAATAATAACGCATTCAGTCTTACGGCCTAAGGCAAAAATTGAACAATGGTATTATAGACTATACATGTCAGTGATCTGTGGATACAAGAAAGGCCTTTGCCCTGCAATGGCACACCACAGGCCGAAATAAAAAAATGAACCTTTTGAAATGCAAAATGTGATATTTATGATAGATTAAACCGAACATTCTTTGTAAACGTAATAAAAATCGTCTATTCACGAATCAGCTGCGTTCATATTGAATTAAGCTATAAAAAACAAAGTTGCGGTTCAATTTTCTTTTGGCCAGTCCACCAGTAGTAAACTATCAGTAAGTATACATTCGCAGTGCTTTGATCTCTTCAGCCATTCATAAAAACAAACGATTTACTTTTTTTACATACTTATACCACCTAAGGTGGAATGTCGAAAGTGTTTTTTTTTAACTATGTAGCATAATAATATAAAAAAATATTTCGGGAATCAATGAAATGTCGTATCAGAAACATATCATAAACCATATTTTGTACTGCAATATATTGGAATTATCTCGAAAACACAACGACAACCCTATTTATGTGCCTTTAATTTTATCAATATTTAACTGCTCTTAATTTTGTATGTCCATTAATTTTCCTAGATCAGTATCACTATTTGTAGATAATTGTACGTTCATTCTTTTATTGCAACTAATATTTTATCACACTTCTCTGAAATTCATAATATAATCACTACAAATATTAACTGCAAAATATTTATTCAGTCTATGTAAATGAGCTTTAATAACAAAATAGCATCTATTACATAATTATGGAACAATTACAATATTTTGAATACCGAGAGATGACTGGCCATCAAAGTCTTCAAATGATTTTAGCTATGGCACCAGAAAAGAAAAGAAATGCCCAATTATTATTCTTAAACATATATTTTAAACATCATTCACTTTTAATAATATCACAGTAGGTAAGCGTCATTGTACGAGTTCTATTCTTGTCTGTCGTGTGATTTAACACTGTATGATGCCAGTAACTAATTCATTAAATACACTGACCTATATGATTCACCTCAACTCTGCCCTGCAAGTACTGTACGTAACCTATTTTCGCTAAAAGTGTTATAACTCAAATGCACAAGGCACGTAAACCAACTTTCATTACTTTTGGACAACTGTAGAATAGATTATTAGTAAACTAAAATATATACGTTAGTAATCGTGCTTTTAAAGACCACTCTTGTGCTAGAGTTTAATGCTTACATCGTAGGATAATTGATAAACAACGGAGAAAAATAATACCCTAAATGGAAACAACATATGAGTCTTAAATAATTTTTGTCCTAAATAAAAATCAAATTTTCACTTCGGCCTTGCAGCATTGAGGAAATATCGAAATGACCAAAGTAGGCTAACAGTTTATTTAATAAGATTTTTGTGGTCTGGAAAAATAGCTACTAAATTGCCAAATAATTATTCAAATCGGATGAGTAGTTTCGGAGATAACGTCCTATATCTTACACACCTTACCTTACACCACTACCTTTATAATATTAGTATAGAGAAACAAAAACGAAGGCATATACAATTAATATTAATATATTGCTTTTCTATTCTTTAGATGTAAAGTTAAACCATTCATAGCGTTCGACGTAATAATCATAACGTCTATTGATGGATACCTTACATTGCCAAACGGTTTTACAATATTGGCAACAATGAATAAAGCTATGAAATCTCTACATCCATTCAAGTAAATTATAACTACAGTTAAACGCAACTTCGTGCATAAACGTGTAGATACATTTCGCTTGCGATGTAGCTTTTGAAACCTACCATAAGTATTCAAATGCATTTAAAAGCTTTTATTTAGAAATAGGTATTTGGCTTTGTTAGTCTGTTTGGGTCAAATCTTGCAATCAGTTCTTACGAACCGATTGAGTCTAAAATTTGCAAGCACTGGATCCTCATGAGGACAACTCCTTAACGGTCAATAGAATGGACATACAATTTAAACATTAGACTTTGAAAACTACACAGCCATTAAAGCTAAAACCAATGATAAAGTTAGTTTTCTCGTTACGAGGAAACTCCTTGACGTTAAATAGCACGAACACGAAACGTTCATAATTAATGAAAAAGAACAAAATAAAATTACAGTATTAAATTAGATTAATAAAGTTTTGAAAATAAGCTTTGTAAAAATAGGTTGTCGCGCGTCACCAATACCAATTATTTTTCATAGGGCAGTGATTGGTTAGTAAATAAGTACACCCACGTTTGGCCAGCTATGTTTTTGGTTATAATGTAATGGTGGATGAGAAAAGATTTCCCTGATTTTAATAGCCCTTTCATTTCGAAATCATGGCGGTTTGGGAATTTAGGACTATATAGATTTTAGGCTGATATATTATAACATTTTGACGGCACGGATAGCGGCCCAAAAACTTGTGTGATTTTCAAATCATTGTTATCTGTTTGGGAGTTCGTTGTGTCCGTTGTTTGGTTGACTGTAAGGTCTCCTGCGACACAGGAATAAAAATAAGTACGCGAATTGTACTTTTTTAAAAATATATTAAAGCAATCCCGATCATAATTAAAAAGTTTCCTCGAAAAAGAGCGTTGTCTTTATTCATGCTACAGTTTTGCACTTCAATGACAAATACGTACGTAGTGATTAACTAGCGACTCGCCTCGGGTAGTACAAAACCTTAAGAAATTTTCTAGTTACCTTTATCTTCCTTATAAATCACTCTGTCTATTGGTGAAAACCGCATGAAAATCCGTTTAGTAGTTTTCGAGTTTATCGCGAACAGACAGACAGACGCGGCGGGGACTTTGTTTTATATTATGCAGTGATATACATACATTGCTAAATACATGCGATGTATGTTATTTGTTAACAAAATGGCTATTAATCTAGATGTTACTGCGTACAAGCATATTTTTTGATATTAGCATTTATTATCTACAGTTTTATACCACGTGGAGCACACATGTGGCTTATCTACGCATCATAAATAGCAAAATGCACTGGATTATATGTATGTAAATGGCGTTTATTAAATGATCACACATTTCTGACTAACATGTTTTATTCATAAATATTACATTGTTTGCAACGTGGCCACACATTCCCAGTCTGTTTTAAACGGATCATTGGATTTAATTCTACTCTTTATACATTTAGCATTTCACCGTAGTAAATGTGTTTCATTTATATTTTTGTATTTCAAAATGTGAGCGCAATGCTTATGCTACAGGGCAACAAAGGAACCTAATGTTATAGGACGAACACTATGGCACTAGGTTCCCTTTTTGCTCTCTGAAATAAATGGCCACCTATTGCAATCATGAAGTCTTGGATTCGATTTTCAGATCAGATAAAGTTTTGTCAGGCAGTTCTATTTTGAGAATTTGTTGAAACTAACGATAATTTACTCTTCTCAGTTGCACAGTACGGAGTTAGGATTTAGATTAGTAGAAGGTGATTGGCTCCGGCCCCTTTTAGCGTGAAACCCAGAGCATACTTGGCATAAGGTATCTGTAATATACTCCTGCCTACTCCTTCGAGTATATAAGTATAGGCTTCAAGTATGAAAAAAAAAACAATATTGCCATGCCTTGCACTACACTATTCCAGATTCGCGCTCAGTCTATCTATCCATTCGCAATAAGCAAAACACACTACAGCGTACTAAAAATAGACGATAGTTTTTTTTTGTTTTTTTTTATTTTCCTCGTCAAAATGACTATACTCCGCCTGATGGTAAGCAGTCGTGTGGTCTAAGAGCAGCGGCCTCCACACCGTCCTCATAGCAGCCGAGGCAATGTTGACGTCTCTATTTTGACGGCCTGAGAAAATGCTTTTCGCGCCCAGCTTAAAGGACCCAGTATTGAAGGTAGAAGGAAACACGTGCCTTGGCAGGGAATTCCATGCCTTGATCGTTCGGCAGAGGTATGAGGACCCAAACTTGTTAGTACGCGCTCTAGTCGACTCTACCGTGTAAGGATGGCATCTGAGCCCAGCACGCATTGTTCTGGATAGGAAAGGGGAGTGCGGGATAAGGTGGAACAACTTTTCAGAGCACTCCCCGTGGTATATTCTGTAGAAACATGCCAATGACGCAAGGTCCCTACGGAGTTGCAGAGGTTCCAGTGAACTCGTGACCTCTAGATCTCCGATGATACGGACAGCCCGCCGCTGTAACCTGTCGTGAGCGTCCAGCAAGTACTCCGCGGAGCCATCCCAAACATGAGAATAGTACTCCACGCAAGGGCGCACTTGGGCCTTATACATACAATAGGCACAGCTGTCCAGGCGCGAAGAACCGCCTCACCCTGTTCAGAACTCCGAGTTTTCGCGAAGCTTGCTTAATATGACGCTCTCGATATAGGTTTTCGGATTAAGGGAGCGGCAAAGATCCATACCTAAGATGGAGAGGCTGTCAAGTATCCAATGGAGTGCTCTTCAGAGTTCTAAGCATGAAGTTTGGTAAGAAACCACACAATGTTATGAATAAATATTATATCAGATAAGAACGACGACACAATAGCGTTAATGAAAACAATACTTGGATTAAAATATAACTATCGCGAGTTTCCTCGCTATTATAGAAGATATTTATATGAGAGATATCAATCAGCGGCTTTTCGTATGTATATAATAACGTACGTATATAATTTATATGTAGAGAGCTCGATAAGCACGCAATGTTGACTGTATCGTGTCGTCCATATAGAAGTAATGTCCGATAGTTGTTTGTAGCATTGTCACCGACACAGGAAAACATGAGCGGAGCATGATGCGACACACTGCTAACAATGAGAAGTTTTTTTAAACACCGCGAGACATTTCTATTGTAGGTAGGTACACGACGTACTTACGTTACCATATAACGAGCACCCAATACTCGGCTGTCCTTTGTACGTACCTGCAAATGATAAAAGCATGCGTGAATCATTCGGTCAAATGCTTGTTATGTTTTATTTTTGCGCAGTCGATATAATCAGACGACCTTTTGATGTACCTACATCCTCTTTACTGCATAATGTTTATTATTATTAATGCTGCTGCCCCGTTGGTTGGATAAGTTGGTTATGTTATCGTGAGGACTCGAGTTTAGTTCTCGAGTCAGGCTAAGTGTTATAATGTTAGGAAATTCGGAGTAGCTGCAGTTGGGCAAGGATAATGATAATATGCTCCTAATACGTGGGCCTACTCGCCTACATTTATCAATGCTGAAGAAATATAGGTCTGTGCGATACATCACTGCCTGTCCACTCCTTATACAAAATTTTATAGTTACAAAACTGTTACAGTTCTAATAACTTTATTAATGGAAGCAAAATATTTATTACGTATCTTAATGATACTTGACATTACCATAATGTAATTATCACAGATTTAAATTAAATTAGGCATCGATACAAAATCCTCTTTGGTAAATAAATAAACAAGTAGGTAGATATTAAAGGCAAAGGTTTGGAATGTCTTGGTTAGCTACAACACACTTTGGCACAGATTTTTAAATTGTTGTTGGTTTCGAGTGCACACTCCTTCCGAGAAACAACTCCGCAGATAAGATCAGATAAACAAACAATTTAAAAATAACCTAATGAATGTTATTTTGTACACATTCGTATATCATCGTCACTACGCAAAACAACTGCAGTAGGGGTGACAGGATGTCGTGAAAATATCGATGCTAAAGTAAATCTATGGTGTCACGTCGATATTAAAGGCTGAGCGATATTTCGAAAATAATCATCGCAAAGATTAGATTATAAATGATTGCCCGTCATTTATAGCTTCTGTTTACTTTTCTATAGGTACAATTGTTAAATAGATAAAAAAGTTTGAAGTAGGTTTGAACTTTGAAACTACGACTCCAATTCTAAGAATTGCTATCCCTGATTAATATAATAATGGCATGTTTTAATAACATACCACACGAACAAAGCCGTGGGCGGAAGCTAGCTAATTTATAAACGAACAACATAGATTATATCGATAAGATATACCTACTCTATAAATCTAAATCATATAAGTATGCAAAAACGAATTCCTGTACACAAAACGCCATATTATCCTTACTATTTAAATTGATGTTATTGCGATAAAAATCTCAAATCAGCTTCGCTAAAAAAGTTATTCGATGGAGTGTGGATCGTGTGTCCCAGCCCTAAAGTTCAATTCAACGCAGCCGTTTCTCATAATCAGTGTTGGCATAACAATAATTCAGAGAATGGCTATCACACACACAACACAGACTGTTCTGTATAAATTACGTCAGAGACACAAATCTCGAGCATTACTCATTCAAATTGGCGCTAGTTATATCAAGTGTGCGAACTGGCAAAAGAATAGAAAATATGGATATGTAGGAGTTCCCCGACTTGTTGACATAAACATTTCGTGAAAAACAAGTCGATTAAATTATTGTGACTGCCAACTTTCATCTTATCTCTCGACTGAATTTCAAGATTCAAAATAAAAACGACTTTAGTTTCTTGAATTGCATTTATTGCACAGACTTACTATTGTATAGACAGATAGTCACTCGAGTGCATATTGAATAGGGTAACACATGTGCTGTGTTGTTTACCGAGGACTGTTTTGATTGATATTGTTTGTGTAGAAATAAATACACTGGCGTGCGAGGTTACTTCGCTTTCGTTAGAACTCAGACCTAACATCCGTCTAGCTATAAATAGTTATCGTTAACTTATTAGTCACCAGGTTGCGCCTCATTTAATTAATATTTTGTTTATCAACACTTTAATTATATTTCCTTGTAAAGCTTATAATTAATGAACTGTAAAATGGCGACAAGACAGCAGTTTAATTTAATTACTTGAGAAAATTGAACACAAGTGGCAACAAAATTATTACTATAATAACAATATAATAAATTCACTTGCTGTGCACATTTGTTTAAATTACCATAAATTTCATGCTGAATGCAGCATGATACCAGTTGTTTTGACTTAAGTGCCTAATTAATATATAATTATAACATCCACCAGTGGGACCTTTGTATATCAGAGATAATGATTAGTTAGAACTAATTATTAGGCACTATAAAAAACCATACAATAACAACGTAAGCGGCGTGCAAGTAATTTATAAACACAGCAACAACATTGAACAACAGCGAGATTTAAATAAATGCTACCTTTGATTTGAGGGATCCATATTTAATGTTGTTATTAGTGATAAACGTACGGAGCGGTTGTGCGCGGTGCTATGTAAGCAGTGATAGGTATCGCAGCCGGTGCTATTTATGTCAGGACTGGAGGTAGCCTGGCCGAGCTCCAGCTGACGTGGGAGACGGCCGCCCCGCCGAGCGCCCCCGGCACACGCCCACCAGCCCCTATCGATCGTCCCCCCCGGTCGCATCCCCGATGCACCACTTGTTACATCTCATGCTAATCATCGCGCGATTACCGACACCTATTTAGTGCGAAATGAGCGATTATCATTAGTTCATAGCTAACACAAATATGTGTACGACCCCATATAACATCGAAAAAGTTCAAGCAAGTGTAAGTGAAGTGTTGACGGAAAAGTTGTTTATATAATAAGCTGTATATAAGCTGACAACACCATCATACCTTAAAATTGAAGTATTTTCAGCGAAGAGATAACTCGTATAGAAAGTGTAAGGGGCTTGGCACTCGCCCAATCGTTTAAAAATAGCTGATTGTTTACGTCGATAAAGAAAGTATGTATTTGTAATATAAATTTGTGATTGTTAGTGATGACAATTGTAGTTTCTAGATTGTTGTTGTTCAGGTTATCTGTGGTACGATCGTACGACACGACATTTGTAAATTGCGTAATGGGAATTGTTTGTAAAAGTGCGGCCACGGGGAAACATCAGCATTGAGCACGTGTCCCGATACTTAGGTAAGTCCTTATTAACTTTTACAGCTTTATATTGGGTTTCATAAAAATATATTACTCGCGTTGTTGGAAGAGGATCTCATTTTTGTTATGCTCGAGGTAACAAGTATGAAAGGTAAATCTATGTGCCAGTAGTATCTGCTTATTGAAACAAATGAGAAATTGCGAATTGAATTAGTAATGCCTTAACACCATTACGCTATGATCAACACAACTACATACATTGCTGAACTGATGAAAAATACTTATGTTATAATAATACCTTTCTTTAATTTCAGAATAGGTAGATGACCCGGTAAACATTGGAATTTACGAAAGGCAATTGATTTTAATAACATGTATTTTGAAAACAAATAATGTTTTTATACATATAGAATAGACTAGTTTCTGCCCGGCTTCACCAGGATGCCAGCATAAAAATCTAAAGCTATCTATTCTACGGATTACCTGATATTAATAATAAACATGTCAACGTCCAAATATCTTCTCAAACATTCAAATTTATAATAATGATTAGATAGTATGATTAGGAGCCTAGCGCATACTGATACGAAAACTGCAACGTATTTCTCTATACATAATGTATGAAGTCAATTCTCAAGTTTAAGAATCAATCATAATTGAAATGAGCATAATTTGCTAAGTTCTACTTGTATATTTTAACCTTCCTTCTCTAGTGACTAGTTCAAAATTTATGTACAGACATATGTATTCTATTAAAATAACGATATTTAGTTGTGTCTTCGCATCATGGTAAAATAATATAGCCAACATGCTCAGCTCGTAAAATTTTAATTAAAACACGATTGCGTCAGGGTGCCTTGCGTAAAAGTGAGGTACATTCGTACACTATTTGATTGGCGAGCTAACAAAAGGTATATGTAAACAGGATTTGATGGTATTTTAGATAATTGCTTCAATAATAAAACGTGGAAAGCCACTCTTTTATTCGCTGCATGCGGTGAAAGTGTGATGTTGCGCCTCGCGAGCTACGCGCATGGCTCCGCACTACCACACATTACATAGAAATAGATGGGCTCACTCAATGCTATAACGCGCAAAAGCAGATACACGCACACATAGACACGTGCCTACAGCGGACTAGGATAATGTCTAGCCAATTTAAGAGGAAGAACCCGCCGTTGACGAATATAAGTTGGAACGAACGAGCCGGCTCGCTCTTGAAAATGCAACCCTCAATTTCAATTTCAGACTTTATTGCCGTTCATAATGTTATGTAAAGAACTTAAAGATAGGTTTGGTATCAATTATGGAATCTGTCGCGCAATAATAGGAGAGAGGAAGAGCAGATGCTTTATATAAAATGTTTATATCACATAAATGTATAGTTTATGAATTGGTTTTTATTTACAGTTTTTTCATATTCTCTAATAGGTAGTTGGGGTAAGAGTAGCAAGTAAGTTTTGTATGATATACATACATATGTCGCATATTCCTTTCCTTTCATCCCATTTTGAATTCCTTTTTCGTAAGGTTGGTAGAGTGCAAGTGAAATGCCTGGTATTGCAAACGATCATAGGCAGTAGGCTACGATCATAGGCAGTACTTATATCCATCAGGCTTGAGGTATGCTAGTTGACCCCTATTGTACCTATATAATGAGAGCCACAAAAATCGTTTCATTTTTACCTTGCTCGCTGAACACACTTACTTATATATCGTGTTTTGGCACGTGAGACTTTAATTAAATGGGAATAAGACAGCGCTTTACAGAGAGTATAGTTTCATCTCATTCTCGCGCATCAATAACAATGATTTAAGATGATAAGTAAGGCCTTGGCCATCTACGCCTAAGTAATTTGTGTCACCGTGGAGATCGCAATCACTCAGTGTGCATTCACGTCAAATGTGACGCCCGCGCATGAATTATACCAAACACTATTGATGATTACGTCTCGTATCACATGACAAACGAGATATTTCTGTGAAACTAATTTCATTTTCTTTCTCAAGTTATAAACTCTCACAATGTGCACAGTTTCTACTTGTTTATTTACTTCGGAGTTTCAAAGGCTGCCGAATACATAGAAATACTTTTCCCTCTTTTTATATGACTACCTATATAGATTTAATATTAGTTATGTTGTTTGAAGTGCCTTTGGACTGCCTCGGTGAGTTGGTCACGTGGCTAAGTTTGCGTTTATGTACGCGTGCTTATAATTGTCAGGTCTTGGGTTTGATGCTCGGATCGTGCAAAGTGTGATTGGATCTTTCAGTCAGGACATATTCAGACAACAATAGGCTCGAGGGCATAAACTCGTATGTAAAATGTGGTAGTAACATAACTCTGCTCCGAGCACATAGAGGCGTGATTCTATGTATATGTATTTATAATCAGCAATAATTAGTAGGCATACAATAGGTTAACTAGACGTTAACATATTGTATCTTAGACTTGTATACTCACTCTCTAATTATAAAATACGAACACTTAATATAAGTTATGTTTTTAAATTTCTAGCAATCGTCTACCATAACCATACCAAACGTAATATTTAATATCACGCCTATATCGCTAAAGGATAAGATAGAAGCATAGAGTAACAATATATCACTAATCTGTGAGGTCACATAGGAATATACAGTGTCAAACTTCATGCTGCTATTTGGTTTTCTTATAAGAAACCTCAATGAGATTTTACTTAGTTTAAGTGTGGAAGCCGGCTTCGCGATTGGCAGTAAACCCCATTCTTATGCGGTTTATGCCACCGAGCCATTGTGAAACCAAACAGAAATATTATTAAAAAATAAAGTTTTAAATTAAACGGTTGGTTTTGTAAATGAGTCAATGCATGCATGGCATATAACATTTCTAGTGATGCCGCGCAATGTTTAAAGATTTCTTTAACAACAGTTCTATATTTGAAAAGAAATTGTCGAACTAAAAGAAACTAAAATAAAAAGAAGAATTATAAGATTCTTTTTTTAAACCGGCTTTAAAACACTTTTTCAACTTTTCACCTTCCCAATATCAGTAGGTATAGATTTTTCAACAGCTGGCGTACCTCTGTCCAGAAATAAACCTGGCATTATTTTTAGTCTGTAATGTCTGTATTTTAAGATTGCATTCGGTAAAATTCGCGCGTATATTTTTTATATTAGCAGTTGTATGTAATCAATGAACGTGCATGTTTATTTAGCACGCAAGTAAATAAACACACATGATATCTTGTATAGTAAACATTTATCTGATAGGTACAACGGCTCTTACTAAGTAATAAATTAATATAATAGATTATATTACATACAAAAATCAGCTTAAAATTATGTACGGTCAGTAGCGACATAGTATTTATTTTAAAGAATGTCACCTAAATTTTTTATGAATATTTGTTTAGATACATATGCTCTTGCTTTTAATTTACCCCTTGCATAGTTTTAAGGATAGGCAAATTGTTGTTGGATTTTCTAGCGGAAAATTGTCTTAAGACAATAAACGCCCGTTTAAAAGAAAGAAACCAAACTAAGTAACGTTTTACAGAATTGCAAGTGTTACGATTTGTCATGATGTGTAGAAAGAATTAAAAAAAAACATCGTAAAGTACTTAGTTTAATTTTAATGTATAACAATCATTTGTAAACACATTGAAATTAAACTTATTTATGTAACGAAGCAAAGAAAATACTTCGATTGGTGGCACGTGTGACACAAATTAAAATGTAATACAATAAATACAAATAGAGAAGTACAATACGTTTAAGTGCCAGTTGGCTAGTTATATTTGTTGCAGGATCCATGAGCATTGGGCTATATATGTATGTACTTAATAAGCGACTAGGAAAGCGTGGCAAAAGTAGCCTAGATTGTTCTGCGACTTGGTAAAGCAACGTAAGAAGCTTAAAGTAACAGCCAATGTAGAATACCAGTGTTTTAAGACAGGCCATGATCAGCAGTGATAACTTGTTACAAAATCTTGTTTTTTAAAAACATATTAAATCGCCTCATTACTCCAATCAGCAACAGCAAGCAAATGGATAATATTAAATGTTAGGTACGGCAGTGAAAGTAAGTTTATTTTGTAATGCTTTGAGAGTACGCTGTTATAATCTCTGATAACGGATATTTCACGATGATTGGTCAAGTAGTTAAGAGGTAACAAACAAACTCTTATTCGCATTTAAAATATTAGTTGGGGTACGTGTTAGGTATATGTATAATCTAATTAGCAAGACTGTTAAAACATTGTGTCTATTTATGCTGAGGACAAAATTATTAAACGCGCTATCAGTCCGTTAAATAATGTCTACCACAATTTTAGTTAAATGTCACGTTAACATTCTGGAACCAGACACATTAAGTTTTTGTTAGAAACAATAAATCAAACCGGTACTGTACCACAGTAACATATATACTAGACGCAGTATTTGCTGTTAGATATATTACTTTTTACCAAGTAGTTTCTTGGTATGATTTTTTTTAAATTTATTCTGGCGAGGTGGCAAACACGCATGTGGTCTACCTATATGGTAAAAAACATTTACCTCAGTCTATGAGCACTTGCAGTACTAGGAGATCCGCTCATGCGTGCTCACCCATAGAAAAATGGAGTTGCTGTTCTGCCAGGACAATATATAAAGTTTAATGGCTCTCTGATAACAGCACAGCGCCTCCTTAAATTGCTTGAGAACGCTATTTATCGCAGTAACCACAACGCCATGTCGCAATTTTTTAAAGGATGGTCTTCGAGGCAGTTTCTATGTAAACCCAGGTCAAAACGCCGATCATGCTATGTCTTACCTTTCTTAAAGATGAAATGAGTTTAGTATTACTAACAAAGCCGGCGTTCAAATATCTGCTTAGCATTATTATTATTAACTAAGAGCGGAAATGTTTTGAAGGTTCAAGGCTATAATAATAACAAGTTTCTCATCATATCTTTACAATCAACAGGAAAGTAATGTCGGTAGGTATAATAACGCACCAGAACCCGTCAGACATGTCGCAACTGAACAGCCGACGAGGAAAATCCTCCAATATCCTGTTCGTATGCACGAATGCAGTTTATATTTCTGTTTAAAGGTAGGCTCAAGATTACTCCGCCAACCACAAGTCCTAGATTAAGTCATCATATTATAAGTTATAACGATAAATAAGCCACGCCAAGGTTTTATTTCTTCACATGCGCAGAATTATAAACTAATACATTGTTGCCCTTACGCATAATATGCAGCAACGATAATACACCGACACTTATACTTCAAACGAAGAGCGCACAACGTGACATTCGTAGAAACCTGTATTTTTAGTCGATCTCGTCATTTGCAACTTGCTATTTTGAGGACCTATGATTCTAATAAAACATTAACCCAGATTCGGTTTAACCCACAATTTTAGTAGCGTATTATATATAATCCTTTTATTTACACACTTACTTTCAGTTTTGTTAAAACAATGACGAACTGTAGGTACCAACCTGTATAAACATTTTGATTAGTCATAAAGTGTGTATACCACACTTTATGACTAATCAAAATGTTTACTATAAGGAGCTTTATAACCTGTCCATAGTTGGAATAACAAATATAATTGAAAATCTATTGTGTTTGGCCGCCAGTGTGCTGCTGCGACTCTATTGGTTAATACAGAATCGTTATTACCTGAACGCGGTGCTATATTACCTCCTCTGATTAACAACAGATCAAACGGCAAATAAATCAATATGACATATGTGCAACATAAACCAGAATACAGATTATTGAATACTAAAACAGCGTATCTAAATAAAAAAGATAATGTTAAAATGTGCAATTGTTGATGTGGTTTTATTTGCTGGCCGTACGGCGCGGTCAATGTTCGCGGTGGCCAGTGCCGCGCCGCGCCGCGCCGCCGCGCCGCCGCGCCCGCGCGGGCCCCACGCACCCACTATTGCGAAAATAATGCAGTACAACACTACGTCACGCACTTGTTTTGGCTATTTTCATAAACTATTATGTTCGTATGCGTGTTACTTGCACCGCTTTTGTTTTGGACATTTTCTGTAGGCTTTTATTGCGAGTTTTACACGTTATGCGATGTCAGCGTAACGTAATATCTCCATACATGTAATATTTATAAAAATATTGACAGATGACACGCAGTTGTACAATAGGTAAATTAAAATACGATTAGCGTATAAATAAAAGCGCAATTTTCTATAAAACTTCTTGTTGTTCGAGAATACAACTGCAGATATACTTAAATAACAATAAGTGTATCAACACGAACTGGTATCTGATGAGATAAGACATCATGGATCGGGGATATAAGAGAAAGCTATTTTTAAAATGCTAACTTCTAAATTTATTTTTTGAGTAATCGTGTCGCAAACGAGTTGTGGTTGTGGTGGCTACGTGTGAGGGGGAGGCGCGGTGCGGCGGCGGGGCGCGGGCGACGGGTGCGCGGGGGGCGGGCGGCGCGTTCAACGAACGTCCGCGGGCCGGCACGGGCCCAAGGTCGCCGCGTTCACTCGCCCGCCACACCACACTCCACCATCAACCGGCTGCCAACTAAGGGTTTTATTTTACCCAAGATTTTGCATTATTTTTAGCAGAACAACCTTGTATGATTGGCCTGCGCTACTTGTCTTTAATCCTGAACGTGCATGCCAGCCGACATTCCACCACACTCTACTATTATTATTTTTAAACGTAAACAGTTCGTGGTATCGTCAATTATGCTATTCGTGTGAAGTATAAATAAAAACAATTCTAAGTTTTGCTGCATACAATTCACACGAACCGCAGTTAATGCCAAATCTTACTTGGAAGACTGCAACGAACTGTTGATGGTAGTAAGGACATTATTTATACCAATTTATTGGCGCTACTGGCAATGACATCGTTACTTTGTCGCATAAGCCTGGTTCGATTCCCAGGGCCGACAAAATTTTATAACATTTTTCTATTAAGAAATTATTTAGAAACTTACTTATGTGGCAGGCAGTAAAAGGCTCGCCCTTAGCACCTAAATCATATCTGGAAATATGTAGGTGGTAAACACTTCTGCTTAACCCTGATAGATAGTTTTAACTTTACGTAGGTATAGACACGATCGGTTTGATAGATTAGTTTAGCAGCTGACCGCTGACCTATCGAAAATATCAATTGTCTTTCATGTCTCGGTGTCAGTGTTTTGAGCCGGATGTTTGTGCAACGTGCAACTTATGCATAGTTTCGAAACATTAAAAGTGAAGGCTGAATGACGCAACCTTTTATTAGCAAGTTACGAACGAATGTTACGTTCAAAAGTATAGCCATCTTAATATTAATACGATGTAATTAAAGTATAGCTGTTGTATCTCCAAACTGTTATATAAGCACATAACAAAGGAGAATAAATATATTCTAGACCAGCGTCTAGAATATATACGGAGTCAGCACTCCGTCTATTAGTTATTGGAGAAATTTATGAATTACTGTCTACTGAGCTTCCTTCCAGACTTGACAGACAAACTTCCATGTACTGCATCTGAGAATTTAAACCCATGCAATCAAACACGGGACCTTGCGATCAACAGCTGCACTCACTAACGTAACCAAAGTAATATAAATAAAAATTGCGTACAATCAAGTTATTCAACAAAACGTCAATAGATTAACGGGGCAATCAATACATAACAAGTTTGTACAATCGCATTTACACTTATCAACAAGTTAAACAGTGAATTCATTTTAACGCAGCATTTACTAACATTAGCGTCTGCATCTAAACTGCTAACTAAGCTGCTTTAACAAGAACATTAACAGATCTCACAACAGATAGCAGCCGACAGCGGTTTGAGCAGCGAAAGTTTGTTGCGATTGGAAAATCGTACATAATTATGATTATTTACGACTTAAACTTTCATATAGGTATTTGAAGTACTATTGTGAAACAGCACGTTTGATTTAATGCCTTCTCGTTCCATATTTAGTTTATACATTTCGTGTCGGACAATAGGTGAGGTCGACGGTTGAAATTAAACAATCAGTTATAATTGTTATAACAGAGCTATAATTAGTGTTTAATTAGAGATGTGCAATGGTATTCTGAAGTAGGAATTGAAGAGGAAAACTAGGGTTATCAACTTGTCAGTGCGCAAATAGTAATTATACAAGGGAAACGTAAATGCGACGCTCGTCACCTGCGCGTACCGCATTAACCGCACACCTGAGGTAATCTAATGCACAATTACTTATTTAATTCATAGACCAATTAGATGTGGCTACTGGGTACGGATAACCACACATATTGTACATACATATCTCCATACTTATATTATAAACATAAAGGTAGTTCTGTCCATTTAGGCCCAGGCCATTTATGTTTTACTTATTTTTCTTGGAATATAATAAATTTAACTGTCCGTAGCTAAAGCGACTTGTTTCTAAACCTATAGGAACAGAACCTTAGTAAGTTTTCAGGGGTAGTTCGCTAAACCGATAGTGATAAAAATGGCATGAAGATAGTATGAAATCTTGGGCGGCGTAGATTACTTTTAAAACGAGATGGTATTAAAGGGTAAGTCAGTTAGGTACAAAATAAAATCAAGAAAATCAGCAGCACTTCTAACGCGATAACGTCATTTACAGACACAATAGAAAAACAATTGGTTAGTCACCAATAACCCAGACGATTCGAAGTGTTAACTATAAAAGTGTGTGGTTTTATTAACTACAAGTTTGAAGAAATAAGTTCTACGAATAAGGAAAACAAATACATAATTTTAAAAGGCAAAAGAACTTGTCACTATCTATTAATTTTTACAACATCTCTAAATATAAACGTACGTATTTATTTGTTCATAATAGTAGACTTGCTAGTGCCGCTATATTTATTACATTTTAATTAAGTGACGTTATTCACGACGTTGTATAAAAAGCTCGTTGCTGGTGTGAGCCAAAGTAGACATACTCCCAAATTAAAATATGGAATATCATCACGCATTATTTATACAACAGTTCATTCATATCCGACGCTCTTCAAAAGTTTTCAAAAATATACTTATAGAAGGTGTTTTTTTTAATAATATAAATAAACTTTGTCATATTTTGGATGCTGTATGATTTTAAGATTATTTTTATGCGAGTTAAAGCTTCTTGCTGCGGCCTCGCTTGTGTGAATCCCATTAGTATGAATACCATGATAATATTTCATTCAAAACATATTTATATTGTGTAACAAAACGGTTTACTTGGAAAATAGCAAGATTCCAATAATTATAAACCTGTCTAAAGATCATTAGACTAACTTTACAATAAGATTACTTAATTATTGTCAACTTTCAAGGTATCCTTTCGTATATTCATTAAAACATCCTAAGTATCAGTTAGTGTTGAGACACATAGTACGTTTATAACAAAACGTCGAGTCAAATTAAGTAAGTTTAAACTTTAAAGGGTCCACTTTTTAAAGTTTAAACTGTAACATAAAATATGTGTCACATGAAATTTATTCGCGTTCCGAGAACCATTGGCAGACCGCGCCCTGGCCCGGTATGCCGGCTATTGCGAGACACTCCAACACTCGCACACGTGTCCCAGACAAATTGATACTTACACCGACACCTAAATTGAGACAATAACAATACGACAGCTGCGTCATGCCCAAATCTTCTATTGGTCCACTTCAAAGCAGATTTATTGATACTTGGAACACGCGCCATGAAAACCGTCCTACAAGGATTACGTACCTACCTACTTGTGTAAAGGATTAGAAATCGAATGACTCGTTCAATCGTAAACCTATATTCAAGGTAGTGAGAACCTCGAATATTCTGCTTAAACATACTAAATGTAACATTTCTATTCGAACGAGCCTACCACCTGTGATAATTTTCTTCTTCTGCAAAGCAAAGCGACTGCGGCGTTGGAGAAATTCCTCAAGTATACGGTTCAACGGCCGCGCTACGCCGCGCCGTGAGCGCCGCGCGCCTGTGTGACTGAGTGAGCGGCGCGAACGCACACACGGGCCCACACCCGTGCCTCTGCAAACATGACAGAACCGTTACCCGGTATCCTCTACCTACATCATCTAGCAAGGCCTAAGTTCCCATCATCTTATTTTATTTGGTAACTAGTCTGCTATAAAACCAAATTTAAAAAATAAGTATATGTTAATAAAACAAGACCACTACGGTTATTAAGATATAACAACATTGTAGTCGATGGAGGTGAATATTGAAATGATGACAGCAATAACAATAAAACTTAGCGACGCTCCACAGCAGCATCGGTAGTAAAGTGCAACACAGCCCACGTAAGAGTACTCAGTGCGGCGACGACGTCGGTATGCAACACCGCCTGAGAGGGGAGGCTCGCCGCGGAATGCGATTATATCTCCTCAAGATTTCATCACTAACACTGACGATCATATCTTCATTCACCTTACAAAATTTAGCACAACGCTATTAGCAGCGGCGTTGATGAAATGCATTATGAAAGTTACAACGTTAAATTTTACTTTTGAATAATCTAAAATTGAAAGGATACTCAAGGTTATCTGGTACAACAGGAAGGACTGCATCTACCGTCGTAAGATGACATCCTAACCGATTTACTCGGTAATTGAATGTAATTCAATTTAGAATGGGTGTTTATTGCGTCTAATAGTGTTGTCCGGTAAAACGAAAGGCGTCCGTTGCACAGTGTTTTAAAAAACCTATTTTACGAACACCTCATTTTTATTAGAAAAACTGCTAGATAATTATAATCATTTAAATACAAGATTTGGAATCCCCATTAAGATAACATGAATAGTTTTTGAGTCAATAATATTTGAATATCATATGTTCAGCCGGATATTTAGAAAAGGAAATATTATATCTCAGAAACTTAGCAGACGAATCTCGTAACTTTATTAGATGCATTTATATACGCGTTTCTTTGTTTTTAGACTTTTTTATTTTTGTCCAGTATTCTGCCGTATAATAAGCCGCGCAATACTTCATAAAAATAAAAACGTCGAATAACAAAGAAATGCGTATATAAATGAATCTAATAAAGCTACAAGATTCGTTTAAGCTCTAAAAGACGCAGCATGAAAGACGTCGTCAATGTCCTTAACATTGCTTTTGCGTATATTGCTAAGTTTCAGAGATATGTAATTTTTCTAAATATCTGGTTAAAATATTATGATTTTCAAATATATTTCTCAATATCTATTCATGCTATTTAAATGGGGATACGAAATCTTGCATAATAAAATCTAGCAGATTTTTTAATAGAAATGCGATGTCCGAAAAATTGGTTTCATAAAACACTGTGCGTTGCTACAACTTGACATCGTTATGAATAGCTATGTTTGTTGGAATTGTAAAAAATCAGCCAGCTCTAGATTAGTCTGTGTAGACCAGAACTGCCTAACAAAGAAGCTCACCTCGCCAAGGTAAACACTGTAATAGAGCTAAATATTTTTCACATACATACTACGGATAAAAAATCCCAGGTACGTCTCCCACACAGAAGTACCTTAGTTATTTAAAAACAATGTTTAGCATGCCTACAATTCTAAGAAGAGGAGGTTATCCTTTTCAAGTGTAGAAAGTATTGGCACATTCAAAAATTGCTAGGTTAGGTCATTGTTTTCCCATATCACAGTTTGAACTTTCTACTCTATAGGAAAATGTATTATTACCTCTTTATTGACTGCGTGCAGCAGTTCTTTAAGCTCTTTACCACAACTTTGATTTCGGATGCGTATTTACTGCCCACGTAGAAAAACAATTGCAGATTATTTCTATTAAGACATAATTAAACAAACAAGTTATAACCGCATTGGATTATTTCTTGAACTTTAGAGAAACATTTTGAGACATGTTTTAGTCCTATATTAAAAGTTAAATAAAATATACATATATTATTAGCGTACAGCGTAGCATTGATATAATATCAGTGATTTGTTACGACTTTTCGACATATTTATGTGAGACACGTATTTGAGCTTTCGTTACTACCTTATAAAACCAAATAGCACACGTGAAAAATCTGATATAGATAGACGAGCTGATTTTAAACTAAATAAGCTCCGATTGGAATATTCAACTAATAATGAAATAGTTAAGGATAGCACAATCTTATAAATTAGACTATTTGTTATTTTATAAGACAGCAGTGTGTTCTGATACATAAATATCACTTAAAATATGTATTCACATTTATTTTCACACCAGTGGATAATAAAATGGGGCGCATAAAATTCTATTTACTAGCTCCTGCCCATCGCTTTTTCATCGTAGTTTTAAGGAAATATAACTATCACACAGGAACCGCGCATGCTTCAGGGATTAACAGCTTATGTAACTCTTCAGCCAATATACCTTCTATAAATCAACATAATTAGCGTTTGCCATTGTATGTCATTTCAGGGAGCGACAAACTCATTATGCTTTAAAAATGTTTAAGAAATAATCAAGCGGGATGGGTGAGAAGATTTATGTTTATAGGTCTTCTTATCTCAAATATTTATGTCATATATGCTGTACCATGGCATACCGTTGAAAACTTACAATGTAATGATCACCATCATCCAGCAACATAAAGTATTTAATAATGTTCGTATTTAATCAGCAGGTTACTTTACCTCTGACTTTTTAAAGTTATGCCAGCATTAAAAATGTAATCATCAGTCGTTTTAACGGCGAAGGAGACATCTTAAATAAACTTGCGAGCCTCTTGTTCTTTTTTTGTTTCTGAAGACGTAAAAAATTGCTGCATTTGCCGACGTGGCGGTTTATGGCTAAAACCTCTAAACAACACGATTTAAAAGCACAACTACATAATATTAATATTATTGACTGATTATTGCTTATTTTAATAGTCTGATGAAGAAAGACACAATTCTTGAAATCACAATTCACAAGTGTTCGACGTCTAAAAATATTCGAAAAGTGCATTTAAAACAAGCTAAATACCTACATCATAATGAATTTCTATTCTCTTGCAGCTTGGCATTTAAATCAGAAAATTAGTGGTCTATAATGTCAAGGAGCCGGTTAACTACATAGACGCGGCCTGGTTTATTAATCGATTCCAAAAGGTTGAAAAGTCGGCGTAACACGCCTAGAAACCTAACATTTTTATACCGCCAGCATAAACTATCTGTCAGTATTCAAAATGATTTTAGCATAAAAAGGTTTAGTAAGCAATTATCGCTGCCGTTTATAAACAATAAGACATGATACCATTTCTGAGAATTGACACAAAGGAACGCGTTTTAGCTATCTGAAACGAGATTAAAGGTCGCCAAGATTGTGTGAATTTGACCCAAGAACCGGACACTGACGATAATGAATTTGGTGACTTAGGTACTGCGTTAGATACGATCTGACGTCAATTGTTGGAATTAAATGATACTGAAATATCTTTATTTAAAATTGGTATTTAGCTGGTGGAGTTCGATGAATTATACTTAAATGCAAGACGCGGCGCATTTAAAAGCCCAAAACGTGCTGCCCGACGAGAAAATCTATACTAATATAATAAAGCTGAAGAGTTTGTTTGTTTGTTTGCTTGAACGCGCTAACCTCAAAAAATACTGATCCGGATTGAAAAATATTTTAGTGTTGGATAGCTCATTTATCGAGGAAAGCTATAGGCTATATAAGATCACGCTACGACTAAAAGGAGCGGAGCATCAATGAATTTTTTGCAGAAACGTGGAATATTCTCTTATGTGAAGCAGACGAAGTTGCGCAGGTCAGCTAGTTTTAAATAAAGTTGTATGCATATTAAGTACCGCAGTTCAGAAATCAACACTACAAATTGTCACTGTATAATTTAATTCTGAATTATCAAAGTATCGTGAGAGTAACACAACGACAATAAAAAGAAATCTCTCGTTGGATGATCCGAGTTAGAATATGGATATCATTTTTGTACATGTTCGTTAAGGTCTGACAATGCCATGGAAGTATTATGTCTAGTAGACGGTCTGATTCATAAACAAACTAGCAAGTTAATTCCGCGTAGTAGTGGTTCCGTAGAATTTGTAAGTACGTGTAAGTTTATAAATATGTAATACTCATTCTATTGAGTAAAAGTTATTAATATTTTTATATAGAAAAGAAGAATAGGATGCAGCACCGTGGTGTAACCTGTTCGGCATCACGATGGTGGGCTAGTACCTACCATCGAAATGCCATGGATAAGGCATTGCACTTGCGAACAAAAGGTTCTGATTTCGAACTCACCTATTGCACTACCAACCTGAATCCACTGGTAACACAATAAATAGCAGCAGGACGGATGACAAGTAATCTCTATATTTGAAACATAAATTCCTAGTAATCTTATAACCAAAAAGTTACGATTTCAATGGTAAATCTAAGTAGATAATTAGCACAGAACAGCGAGACTAGTTTCCTCATTTTTTTGTGATGACTTTTGCTATGACTGTTGTGTGTAGTAAGATAACTCTGCAGCAGCTTAACCATCTATTACCTATAATTATAACTACATTTTCTAACACTAGAGTTTCTAGACTCAATACTAGCGTCCGCCCATGAAGCTACGAGTTACTCGTTAATCCTACCGTTTCAATAGTTTACTTTGATATTATTTCTGCTGTCATATCCACTGATGACACAAGATAATTGGATTTCCTTGATTTCTCTTGCAGCTCTTGCGCCGCTCGGTAGCTTAAACATGTCTAAAGTAAAGAATAGATTAGTCCTGAAAACTAATCGTGGCAAGTATTGAGCATCATACCTAAACGAACATTTTTATAAGAAATGCACCCTTTGTGGAGGCATTTTTTTGTTTGTGCCTCTCTCTACATACATACATGTCCATTATTTATTTTATCCCAATAGTCTTACTTACTGTAGGATTTTTAATCATTATAAAGTTTGTAAACCTGATGTTATTAATCCATCTAGACTAATGATAATTAAGCCGATTGCATATTGTGTCTGCTATAGAAAGCTTGTCGGACCCATTGAGTTATTACCTAAGTACTACGAAGGTACAGGAGATACCTCAAGTAATTTTTTTGTAACACGACAGAGTGCATCCTTTAACACACTTAATCTGAGCCAAGCGATTACTTGAAAGACGTTTGATTTCAATATTAATTAAGCAGTAGCGTAATACACATGATGGCATGATTTAAATATCGAAATTTTGCACTTAAACGTGTCATTGTAATATACGGCTAAGTGAATTAGAAAGCAAAAACAGATTCGTTTTACTAAAAATTACTTGAGCTACCTACCTCCTGTGGTACGTAGTACTTAATAATTCAATGGTCAATATGTCAAAACCCATGTTTAAATTACGTTATAGATACACCTAAAGTTAAGTTGTTGTAGATTGTGGGTCACAGAGCGGAAGCGAGGACGGACGTGTTTCGAAATATAGCACGCACTATCGAACTCATTATATTCATTATGTGAGATCACGAGTAATGTCACACAGATAATAATTTTATCAAGGGTTTACGGGGCCCCTTACTGATGCCTTGTTACTGAATGCTGGCTTATCAATATGTCATACTTATAAATATTTCGTTATTGTGGCATATTGACAGTTTCTACAAAGTATGGTCAGCATCTTACTACAAGAAGAGTAAGTCCAAGGATAAAATAAAATAGGTAAGTACAGACATAATATATCTACATACAAACAAGCAGGCGAACAAGCGTTGTAAAGTGGCAATTCGTACCTAGCCTTTACCCAGCTTTCCGTAAAACAGTAAGCCGAAGTTTTGGAATGATGATTCATGCTATTCGTACAACGAAACACGTGAACTCAAGTTTCGTTCGTCTTAAAGTCTACCATGAAGTAGTCTTGACAACAAAGTAATGTCACTTTAAAAAGAAAAGAAAATTCATGGTAGGTGAGGTAGGTACTTCTTCATAATATTTCTTTCGTCCAGAAGTTTCGGAAAGGCATGAACTTAGTGCCGTGATTAAGGAAAACCATGCCATAAAAGCTAAGTAAGAAAAATAGCAAAGCTTTCGCAACAAGCCTATAATAACTATGCTAAACACTTCTAACATACATAATACCTACATAGTAAATTGAAAGATGCTGGTTAAACTTATTTACGTGTGGGATTTATGAGACTTGCGCCGTTATGTCACTCAGCGGCGCAATTCATACTTTATAACATGGAATCAGCGTATTCTGATGTACAAAATGTAGTGGCCCCACTAGTAGTCATTATTGCGAATGTGCAATGGTCAGTGCAGCGGAGGCAGCAAGCTTCGAGTCACACTGACATTGCGTATAATCCGGCATTCCATATGGAATGCGGTCGCTCGACCGGCCGCGCACCGCCCCGCGCCGCTCACCTCCATGATTTCTTACCCATTCGCTTCCGTTTACCATATGGTATAGTGGGATAGGACCGAATCCAACAAGATTCTAATAAGTAACAAAGCTTAGCAAAAAGCAACAAATCTTCAAAAGTTGTATCAAACTTCGTTTAGCTACATGTTATTGTAAAAGCCGAAAACGTGACATCTACGAAAGTAATTTTTGAAACAACAGGTTTAGTAACGTGACTGGAAAGTGTATATCCAGAAATAGGTATGTAACTGATTAGTCGTAGTTCCAGAGTAAAGTTTGTTTGGTGTTAGTTAGTACTTCAATTATTTCTAGTATGGTATAGGAACTAACAGCTAAAATCAGCGGTATTCCAGAGCGTATCGACGAGAGGATCGCCACGTAGCGGCAATTCAAAAGTGCCGTGATTTGAACAATATTCGCAGATACGAAAATTTCACTCACCTTTGCGAGAAACCGTCGATCGTTAAAAATATCCACTCGACTCGATCGCACAGATAATACGGTTATCGTCCGTACAACACAAATATTCACCACACCAAAACGACAACATAAATAAACGCGGGAGGAGCCACCGACACCGGCACGGATCGCTCGCAGCCAACGTACTCTTCGCACTGATCGAAATGCAACTCGGAAAAATGCACAGGGCGGGGTTGTCGAATGTCATAAACGGTCGGTTACAGAGGTCGGACACTCGCCGTTCAAGCTCGGGAACATACAATACACCAGCGCATAACGCGACGCCGCGAAGCGGACTGACAGAGAGCTTGGAACGGGCGAGAGGCGCGGCGAGGAGCGGAGCGGGCGGCGCGCGCCGACGACTACGTGGCCGGCCGTCGCCTGCCCGCTCCGGCTCCCGCCGCCCGCCGCCCGTCGCCCGCCGCTTAGCAACGCGACGTCGGCGACGCCGTCGACGCTGCCGCGACACCCGTCGCCGACCTCATGTCACATACCTCCTTCAATGACAGACACGTCTCATCTCACCAGACTCATGTTATTACAAAAGCCTCATACGGTAGAATCATCAATGTGCAAAACATTAACCGAGACGTAAGAACTTTGTTGATGTTTCTATAACTTCTAGCATAAACCGTTGTTAGATTGCAACTAAGTAAAATATCTAGATATGTAAAGTAGGTACAGTTTATGTCTAGACAGATAGACCAGGGCTGAAGCCTTTGAAAATAGTAAAAATGAAAAAAATAATAGTAGGATGAAACCCATTGGAAAAGGAAGAAAATATAACTATAATGAAAGGAAAAATAATTTACGAGCTTTCTGAGGTCGGGAAGTGGAAGGGGTGTTAAGTTAGGAAGTTTTTAAGGGTAAAAAACGGTTTATCTCGATTTCCGGCAAAACTACAAGTCCTATGGAAAAAAGTTAAATGGCAATGTTGTAGGCAATAAAAAGATCTACAACTTTAGTATTTACACTTTTTTCACATAACCTCAAAAAATTCAAATAACCAAGATTTTGGTATTTTAATTTTAGCTATACCAAAAAAAAATTTAGTGAAAACTTACCTTTTTATGGCCCAAACACACTGTAATTTTTTTTATTTTAATATTTATATCCCACCTTATTTTCCATTGAAAAGACGCCAGTGTATAATTTAAAAGGTTAACCTAACTTAGGTCGTTTAATCAGCTTTTGTTCAACCAAATATTTCTCACGTTGAAATCTAATCTATTACTACTAGTTCATAGTATAGTAGTTTTTAGAATTAATAAACCATGTTGTGCTGAAATACGTGGGGCACAAATATGTGGAGTGACAAAGATTTTTAAAATAACAGTAGATATACCTACATTACCTTTACCCTTACATTACCCTTTATCATGTAATTATAATATACTAGCGGTCGCCAAGTGGTCAAAATTCGACCATAATTGATTTAATTTTTAAGTTTGATAGTAATTAAAACCTTAATTACTATCCAACTTAAAAAACTTAAAATTTAAATCAATTTCAGCATGAATGGCCGGCTCGATCGGGGAAGGACAGGGGATCACGGAATATCGACGTGAAATAGCAGTATTCCTACCGTTGTGTTTCGTTCGGTGCATCGGTGCAATCATCCTCTTTCCCCCTTCCTCCTTCTCCTTCCCACTTCCTTTCTTAAAGGGTCGGCAACGCGCAAATGATGCCTCTGGTGGCAGGCGTACATAGGCTACGGTGACCACTTACCATCAGGTGGACCGTATGTCAGTTTGCAAACTTGGAAGCATAAAAAAAATATTTAGATTTTGTCAAGGCTATTAGGCTATTTACTTATCTTCTTCAAACAAATGATTATACTCTTTCATTGACGATATTCCTAAGCTTGCTACTTTGCTTTTTTCTTTATTACATATAAATACATAAATATATTATAACATAAATAGTATAATCATTCCAGGTTACACAAAGGTTGCTTGTAAGATATTGCTGAAATATATAATTATATATTGATGTAACCATAGCTACGAACAATGCCGAAATACTACGAACGTGATTCGACTGCGTGTGTCAAATGCATGGTTGTGTGCATGTAATTTTTTTTCATTAATTTAATGTATTTCTAATGCATATTTTATATAAATATTAGGATTCGTAACTTCTTCTCCATGTAAACTTTAACTGTGCCAAATTTCATACTCCTCCGTCTGCGCAATTTTCGTTTTTACAAAGTTTGTCTTCGCGTATTAATATACTGATTCTCAAAGCATGATTTATTCGACATCTCGCGTCTTTACAAATATACATAGGTACTATCAACTTGAGTGACGGTTGACCATTTCAGAAAAATTTTCGCGCACACATGTTGACTTTATGTGACACCGCCCTTAAAAAACCCTTGTAAAAAAACTCAAACAAAAAGGTCATAGTTGTGGCCTGCTATGCGATTTTACCCTTAGGAGTGGTCATCCGTCGCTCAAGTCGATAGTACCTATATCAAAACTAAGTTCCGTATGTTTGTGTCCGCAAAACTCGAAAAGTAGTCGATGAAATAACGTGAAATTTCTACACAACGTTGTATTTCTATATTAAACTGTAACAGCAAATATAATATTTTATTTATTTATTGACCTACTAATTAATATCAGACGTATAATACGTCTTAGGCCACAGCAATTATAAAATATTGCTTGATTGATTTAGCTAATTTTATAATATTGTCCCATCGGCGTCAGACATTTATTTGGCTGTCTTCACAAATTCAGGTAGGGCATCATCCAGTGCAAGAAAAGATTTATAAGTTGACTTAAATTTTTGGAGAATAAGATAAAGGGATAGCCGATAATTTTGTACGGAAAGTCCCTCGTGATGATCGCCAAGTGCACGGGAGTATTGCAGTGTGCAGCAGCAATCCAAGGCCCATGGTCGTTCGGTTACTGCTCACGGTAACAACTTCGGCAAGCATTAGATAAAATACCATTCGGCAATGATATTCATTAAATCTCGTGAAGGAATCAAGTAGGTCAAAATAAAGACAATCATGCGAACAAAATTTTACCTGCGATTCTCATTCGCTTCACTTGAGCAGACGTAGATTGAAAAAGCCGAACAGTCACTGATGCTTTATTTTTGGATCATACTGACAAATCTAAAATTTAACACGCGTATTAATATTGGAAGCGTCTTGGGCCTAGTTTGCTTCGAGCTTAGTTAACGTGTCTACACCAACTGCTACGAATTCCTGACCTGCCTTGAGATTGTGTAGTTCCACCCAGAATGAAACTATCCTCTTCACGCCCTTTATGGTAAAATCTGCAATATAAGCTGAATCTATTTTTATTTAAGTCTTGTAACTCGTTTTCTTCACTGGCAGCACTTTATCTGTTGCTGTTTCAAAGAACGGCCACTACTTTCTTCGTACACCAAAATTATTCAGTCGCACTTAATTACGACAAACAGCAGTAGGTAAACAGTGGCTTTGACTTTTTGTTTTAAACGCTGTTTGAGGTTTAGCGTATTGAATTTGATTTGACCTCTCTGGTTATAGACCGCATATGAAATCGTAAAAATTATCGCACGAATAATTATGTTTACGGTGCTAATCAGTCACTAAAAGTTTGATGCAGGTCCATTTTTTACTAAAACACAATGTTTTAATTAGTGTTGTAAATGCGCCATATTTTCAGATAAATTATCCGGCCGGCCAATGGCTCGTAGTTCATAAGTACCTACTTGCTTAAAAGTAATTTTTGCGTGGCCTGACACGTAGGTGCCGTTCGTAAAATGTATCGCTTTAACATAGATAGTAAGAATGCTCAAATCGTGTTAACATAAATTGTGATATTGCAGAACAGAGACACGCCGAGTTTAACTACGTAAGCAGTTCCTGCTCAATCCTACAATTACTGCACTTTCTTTCCCATTGTTAGCATGATGAAATCAGTTTTACTATCTCTAGCGATCGAGTGCGATTGGCAGTGCGCGGGGCGCGGGGTGCGGGGCGCGGGGCGCGGCCGGCGCGGCGCACGCTTATTAGTCGCGCACTTGATGCCGTCCCGGTACTTTCACCCGTGCAGGTACTTAGCCGTCACTCATGCACATGCAATCAGAGCTTCGTTTGATGTATGTCACACTCGACAAACTGGTTTTACGCAAACTAGTATGAGGATAAAAGTAAGGCAAAAATAAAACAGCGTATTAGTGTCATCGTTCACTTTTTAATAGTTCTCATGTTAGAGATCACAGCATGTTGTGCTTATTTACACAACAATTTTTAGTATAACAATTCTTTTATTTGATAAATTTATGAAATAGTTTACTTGCAAGAATATGCGTCCGTACGTGCATCTATAATAAAATTGTGATAATGATCAATAATTTTATGCTTTATAACAAGTATTTTATATTTGATAACTAAATCGATTCTGGCATATTTAGTAAGACAATTTGTCTCTATTTTCGAAATGTTAGTCCATTCAAGAATAGGTCATCTATTCTTAACACACAAAACGCAGCCGAATTATAAAAGCCGCTACCTTATAAAGTTACAAGTCACGTATAATGTAAATATCTTTTATAATTCGGCGTTTTATGGCTAGAGAAGGAGATAAATGTAATTAAGAAGAAGCCTTCACAAGAGGTCCTATATGACTATTGATACATTGTTTAAATGGTATTGAATTTCTATTGGTCGACTATTTTTTTATGGTGATTATACAATTCATATTCATATTTTCTACAGACACACCAATATACAGAAACAATTACATACAGGCAATACTTTACTTTGTAGTATATTCTCATATGAAAAGTTATTTTCTGACATTTTACAATGACTGCTTCACGCTGCCGCCGCTTACAGCTGTTGTAGTCATATAAAACTAGACTACAAATATTCATACTTCTATCTACAAAAACTTCATGGCGTGAGTAGGCTTGCTTAAATTATAGCTAAATATGAAATCAGATATAAAATTAAACTTAATATTCGTCATAAAGAAAATGAAATAATCTTAATATTATATTTAGTTATAATAATTGTCAAAATTAGGCAGTTTTACAACCAAGGGTGCCAAGCAGGATCCATGCGACAAAGGTTGTCGTGACTGTTGGCTGCCGTGACGAGAGTGGCCACCTTACTTTCGGGACCATCGAAGGTCGCCAAAGAGTTTAGACGGTTCATGATGACTGTCACAGCTTTATTCACCATGTTTACAATAGTTTCATTGTCCATTTCCACAGGCTTGTTTTCTGCGGAGGTGCCGGCAGCGGGCATACCTGACTTGTCTTCTAGACGCTTTCGGTAACCAGTCACCATTTCATCGCGCAAAATTGTACGCAATATGGATTGAATCTGAAACAAATTCTTTGTTAAATCGATAATTTCCTACTATACAATTATGAACGAGAATTTAAGGAGTGCTTCACTAGACATACACCAAATGGTTTGGATGAATAAATTGCCTTAAATGTAGGCCTAGGACTACCATAATACCTCACAGATTTATCCTCAAAGGATAAATAGGGTAAGGATCCAGAAATGTATCACATCCACCTTTTGTAAGGTGTTTTAGGTCCTACGTCCTCATGTTTGCATGTCTTCGGCGCCATACATAACGCACGCAACGCACGCGTGTATTTTTACTGTTTATTAAGTTTAATAAATATAAATTACTTTTTAATTGAACAAATATGTATATTATCAAATCATATAGCTTGCTTTAAATGGCGCTGAGTTCCATATTGTATTGTATACAATACAATTATTAAACACTAACATGTGTTGTTTATGTGCATGTTCATAAGTAAATAAGTTAAATATAATGTGATGTTATGGAATTTAAGCCAAAGTATATTTATAATCATATATTTTACACGATATAATGAGCATTATTGTTTATAGGCATATTATTATTCAAAGCTTACCAAAAATTCAAGTATGATTGCTTTTACCGGCATAGAATGTAACAAAATGGTGCGAAAAAGGTAATCCCAACATTTGGCTTTACATGACTAGGAAGTACAAGTCATGAACATCATACACAAAAAAATACAATATCATGTTGTATAATCATGAATTAGCTACGGCCGTGTCAATGTTACGGGAGCACCAAGCTACAGAAGCCACGATGTGTGTTAGCAAAAAATCATACAACGTTTGCTACAATCTCTAATTCTTACTGATAAGATATTTAATATGGCTGCAAAACTTAGTGACAGAATTTTGCGATAGTTTGACGAAATACATAGAAACTTTTCCTTATCTAAAGCTGGTCAATCTTCAGTAAACATTTATCTGGAAAATGATACCTGCCTATTGTGGTTCACGCGGTCGGGTAAGAAAGACTGGCACATTTTGAAACTATTTTCGGCTAGCTACACCACTGAGTATTAACGCTAAGCCTGCAATTTTATTCGATGCTATGCAGGCAATTATTATATTTTCATTGTTATCAATATATTACCTTGAAATTAGGTGTGACAAGACATCGTGCTACGGCAATCGCGGACGCTGTCAAAGGTCCGGTAATACCTATAGTGCTCAGCAGTTCTGATATGTTTGGAGTCAGCCGAAACGGTACTGGACGATTGCAATCCAGTTCACCTGTTGATGTAAAGTTGGCGTAAGTACAGATGATAGAGCGAAGATAAATATGATTTTCATGTTAACAGTTATTAGAAATAATTCTTTTTATATAATAGTTCGATTATTCAAATTAATTGAATGGGCAACTATGAGTGCGAGTGAGTGTAGAATTATGGCCAACAAGCCAAAAAATAAGACGAAAGTAGTTTTACGCAAGATCTGTCAAGACCTGGCTAAATTATAGCAGTTTTTGTTTCATTCCATACAACAAAAATAAAAAATATTATTTTCCTGGAAAATTATCATATTTAGAGAAAATGTATAATGACAATTATTCATCGTAATGACGAGATCTTTTGATATACCTATATGTTTTTTTAACGGAATTTCTAAATAAAATACTCTGTCCTTAATATAGCAGTCTCGACCCACTGTGCGGCGCCCCGCTTCGCTAGGCTTCTATTTTTGGGTGGGTTTAAGAAGGAACCTAACATAACCTAACCCTTACTTTTTTGATCTTATATTAAGGGGCGAAAAGGCACTAGAATTATTTGGAGAGGTAAAAGTCGACAAATACCTACTAGGGGGCGAACCTTTAGGGGTGAACAGGCCCGTAACGTAATAGTTTTGTAAATTTTGTGAAATGGTTATTTTTATGACTGTATTGTTATGCACATGATGATTGTGGTTAAGCGGTTTCAACCGTTCTGTGAACACTTACCAGTAGTATCGTCGACATCAAATTTGTAGTAGGAAACATTGAGTAGTCCCGAATCCTGGTGCACATACATCATGTCAGGATTGAGCCTGGTCAGGTGGAGCACATACTCCGCGAAGCTCGCGAGCGACAGTTGTAGTGTCAACATCTTCCGGAACGTCCAGTAGTCAGTCGGGGCCGCGAATGTGGCCGCGGCCCACTCACGCAGCAAGCCTTTTGGTACCATTGTTGCTTGCACCTAGGAGATAAATATTGAAGATATGAGGATTTTTATGCTCAGGTTTTAGATTTAGCTTTATTATCTGATTAGTGACTTTCAATTTTAGCGATGCGGCGTTCTTTTTTTGTTTAACAGTGATGGCAAGTTGGGTTGTTCACTGCGCTAGCTAAGCTAAACGTTAAAGCACTACCTATAAGGAGAGGGTTCATGGTGGTAATGCAATGCATGTTAATAATGAACTTGTTGGTCGCAATTAATTTAATTTATTTATTACAGACATGCCAGCGGTATACATACATATACAGCTATTTTGATTCATAAAACATTGGATTACTCCGTTTATTGTACAAAAATCAGACTAGCATTATAAAGCTACTAAAGCACAGGCAACGTCCTTATTGGTTTACTAAATAACGTATATATGTATGTGATAAACTTACTTCACGCAGAATATCCCGCAGTACTTGATGTGATGCTTGTGAGCCACGTGCTTGAACCGCTGCTAGACGTTCGTAGTATCGGGCTACAGGCGCGTCGAATTCCACACCTCTATAAACAAGATTATCAATTTTAATAGTAATACTTATTCATATTTTATAAAAGAATCAATGTGGGAAACATACCTGTTAGCGCATTCAGTCTTGTATATTTCCAGCAATGATATAGAACTGGGATTATCTTCTACGAGCCGCATCTGCGGTGAGACAGAAACAACTCGTGGTACTGTGAAGTGAAGGAATCTTCTGGACGTTTCTTTCTGTTTTCCTAAATAGTGATTCAACATCCGTAGTAATTGTAGGACGCGTTCTTCTCTCCTCGCGTCCCCGAGGCCGGAGTCGTTGACGACCAGGTAGGGGTATATCTTGCCGTTGTGACCGCGGATGTACAGGCGGCGCGCCGACGTGTTGTGCTTCTGCACAATCTCCACGCGCGGCATGAACCTCGCGATTCGCACGTGGTAGTGCGTATGCTTCGGTAGCAGGAACTCGCCGGGTAATTCTACCTCTGCCGTCTTCAGACTGAAGTTGGACAAGAACCTACATTTATCTTCAATGAGGAAAGATCTGTAAGAAGAAAATGAAGGAACATAGTGAGATAAACGAATGAACGAGCAGACAAGAGAGTTGTTAGTAAATGATCGCTTTGATTATGAACCCGAAAGCTACTGAAGTGAATGAAGCACGAAGCCAAAACCCTGTCTAAACTACGCGATGAGGTTAGATTGCGCATGACAGTGATGCTAAGTTGTATACATGGTAATGGACGGCACAATCGTAATATAAATCTCCTTTGTATTTACCTTAGTTGGGAGTGCTCAGTGCCTAACAACTACTTACTTGGGAAGAATTTTAGTTTTGGCCTCGAGTATCTTGACCCACTTCCTCAACTTTTGTATGAGATTTTGTAATTTCATAGCGTTCGGTTGTGTAAAGTCGAAGTCAGCAGTGAACTGATTCTTCATCTTCTGGAAGATAGGGTCTTGCACAGTGGCCTGCGCACGCCGAGCCAGGCTCTCCGATGCAGCTGAAGAGAATGCACCACTTACAGAACTTGAAACACTTTCTGTAGACATACAAAATGGGAGTATCTGTATAAAATAACGCTCGCATTAGCCATAACATCAGTTTACATTACAAACATGATAGTGAGAACCAACAATACATGATTAGTACTAACTAAGTGTGAACAAATACTGACATTACCTGTAAGAAACGTGTTACAGATATAATAGCACGGCTATACCGTACTACTGTTACAGTCTCTGAAATAAATTGTTTTGTTAAAGTGTAAAATTGTGTGTGTAGTGAATGAAGACTGATGTTATTCTATGAATTTCGAATATTTTGTAGAATTCTCTTTTAGCGCATTGTTCAGATGCTGACAGCTATACTGGCTACTGCCCGCCATTTCTTGTATAAAACAGTCGGCCTTTATGATGTCTGAAGGCGCCATCAATACTGTTACAGTTGTCTAGTGTGGAGTCTTGAAGTAATAATAGGTATTTTTAAATTTAATAACATCTAAATGTCTCTATATTATATTGCTAAAGGTTATATTTTCATAAGTAATTGAAAATTATTACTAGATATTATATCAGCTCAATAAATGACCGACTTTTTATAATATTATGCTTACTTTTAAAGTTAACAGTGTAGGTTCATATATATAAAAGATAGAGTTGAATTCTTTTGATGGTTGCCTAAAAGTAATTGATTAGGATTGTCGTATGCATTGATCAGGCAGTAGTAAGAATAAAAATAAATATATCTACGATGATATATGGAAAAACGGAACACATTTTTTTGTGGTTAACCGTCTACCATGAAACGTAAATAACGAAGTTGAGAAGTTTAATACCGAGCTAACTGTTCATACCGCGAAGAACATTTATTCGATTTCTATTTCGGTACGAAACCTCGTGACTGTTCTAAACCCTTTCATGAAGTAGTTCAAACAACGAAGTAATAAAAGAAAGAAATCCAATCAAATATGCTTTTGTGTTTTTTGGCCCGACGTTTCGGATATACATCATGGTAGATACAGGTCCTTTGGCATTTATAGGACTTATAAGAACCGTAAGGCTTTAAACTCGCACTATGGCACGTTTAATGACTTTTCATTAAACGTGACATACTGCGAGATTACGCACGTCACTTACGAGTCTGTGATTAAAATAAGATGTAAGTAGTACCTAACATAAAAGCCACTTATCTAAACTTGGGCTGTGTTTTTAGATTTTCACTCAAATATTTATTACAATATTTTTTTACGTAATATCCAATATATAATTCGCAAGGAGCCGCTCGGAATACTTACTTATACCAATGCCGATGCCGAAGGTGGAGACGACCTTCTTGATGAAGTTGAGCGTGTGCGGCGTCACGGTGGCGTCGGCGACGGCGGCGCGGTGGTGGAACGCCACCACGTGGCACTTGCACAGCCCCGCGCGCAGCTGACGCAGCACCTCCTCGTACCAGTTCTCGCGGAACCATACCATCTAGCCGCCAACATACACACTCATTATCTATTTCAAATTTCTTTTTTATGTAACATGTAATTTGTAAAAGGCTAATGAAAATATATTACACGCTACGTTTGTTCATAATAACAATGTGTGTAATCTGCATATTTGCAAAAGTCATAGGATGATTGTAAAAACCGATTTTTTTAAACTTGGACCGTATTTAGCAATCCTACGAACTATCGTAATGCAAAAATCACCAGAAATTTTGCTGAGATTTAATTTGCCGATTATCATGCGACATAAGTTAATTTATTTTTATTTAGAGGCAGTTTGACTTCTTTGAATATTTGTTCGATTATCGATATTATGAACATCAACGATTAATGCATTCAAATACTACACAATATTTCACATCTGTACTCCACCGTGTAAGGATGGCATCTGAGCCCAGCACGCGTTGTTCTGGATAGGAAAGGGGAGGGCGGGATAAGGTGGAATAACTCTTCAGAGCACTCCCCGTGGTATATTCTGTAGATGATAAAGTCTTGTGCCATAGCATCCCATTCCTCCTTGAGCACGTTTTTTAGGTCCTGAAGATTGGCTGAAGCAATATTTCGGCCTCTTATTCTTCTTTTTAACTCGTCCCACAAGTGCTCTATCGGATTAAGGTCCGGGCTCCGAGCTAGCCACTCCATCACGGGGATACCCACCACTTGCAAGTATTGTCTTACTATAGCAGCGGTATGGTGTCTTGCATTGTCATGCATAAAGAGAAAGTTCTTTCCAATAAAACCGCCAAATGGTACGACATGTTCTTGGAGAACTTCCTCTATTACCACTGATATGATAATCCTCTTGTTTGTCACCCAATATTGGCCCCAGCAATGAAGACAAGCTCAGTTTTAGCTTAGATTGAGATACGTCCCTGGAACAAATACGAACCACCGCCGTAAGCCACACGTTCCGTAATGCAACACTGGAAAATCTCTCTATATGCCTTCCATAGACCCTTCCTCGTACATCATTGGCATGAAGACAGAGTCTGCACTCATCTGAGAATAGGACTGCTCTTCATTGGTCGACTGTCCTGTTTAGGTATGTTCTTGTGCAAATCGAAGACGGGCCCGGCGAAGAGCTGGCGCGTGATTAGGGCCATTTGCTGGCCTATGCGCATTCAGACCTCCTTCAGCAAGTCTTCTTTTGACTGTCCACCGGCTGACGTCCACTTCACGCACCTCTTGAAGATGATGTGCATGATCAACGGCAGTCAGACGACGATTTTGCAATGCCGTCGTTATGAGAAAGCGGTTGTCGCGCTGTGTTGTAGCTCTGGTTCGACCAGATCCTCGTCATCGTTCATAGCCATTAGTCTCCCGATAGCGCTGGTATACACGACGAACTAAATATTGCCTGATATTCAGCTGTCGAACAACAGCACTCTGGGTCTGGCCCACTTCAAATAGAGCAACGACATGAGCGGCTTTTTCCGGAGTAGTATCCATTTTCTTCAGATGAATGCAATTGTAGTCAGGAGACGTCTTTTTAGGTTGAGCGTTGAAATGTAAATGATGACGGTTTACTCAAAACATGCCTTTTTGTACCTGCAATTAGTCTCGCAAACTGCAGTGAGGTAAGTGAGCAATTTTGGGGTTTGTTGTCTTTTCTTTTCCACAGTAAATTAAACTTATCACAGCTTATCTGGTATCACTGAATTGGTATTGAAATAAACTTTAATCCCATACTAAAAAATTAATGTATTTTTTAAATAAAAAGAAAATAATGTAAAATATTTTCAAAAAATATTCACATGTGCGATTTCGTTGCACCCAAGTGTATTTCCAAAATTGATGATGAATAGTTAGCAAGTTATTTTGAGTATATTGTTGCTGACCTGATCAACGATGCCCTCGAGCGAGGAGAGCACGGTGGGGTGTATCTCGCGCTGCAGCTGCATGATCTTGGAGCAGCGCCACATGGGCAGCGTGGCCTTGATGGGCCCCGCCTCGCCGCCCGCCGCGCCCGCCGCCCCGCCCGCCCCGCCCGCAGACCCGCTGCTCGACGACGACGCGCTCTCGCTCACCTTGCTGCTGCCCTATATCATCAAACATTATTGATCAGCTTAAATACGTCGCTAACAAGTCTATATATCCTCAGCAGTTAAAATAGAAATAAATCTCACCACTTTGGTAATTCTATAAGATAACGAAATGGTGAGATACGTAGGTTCTTCGTAATAGAAGATCAAGCCTGTTAATACATTGCCAATCGCCGAGATGCTACTAAAATTTTTATTTCAAGAAATTCTTCGACACTTACCAACCTTGATCAGAACTTTAATAACTTTTAAATTAGCAGTTATTAAAGATCTGACCAACGTCTACCGAGTCTCGAAGAAAATCCAATTATTAAAGTTCTAACGCATACGCTACTAGTTAGCAAAGCAGCTTAAAGTGCCTTATGTTTGACTCAGTGTTAAAAGTGAACACTTAGTTAATGATTTGCTAACGATAGCTTAATATAGACATATACTCACACCTAAAACCCTCGAAAGGAAAGGCAGAGCTGATTGCACCCGCATTGCACCAGCTATCTTTTTAGGTCCTACTGTATAAGCACATTTCGAAACTTCTTGCCCCTATTGATATCTTTTAACAAAAAAAACACCATAGCATTTTGCTCGATCCCAGAATCAAATATGAGATATTTGATTCCGGGTTCGATCAACCGCATCATCGACATACTAACTAATAAACAGATATACATGTTTAACATATTATACATTCATAGATATTACTTAAGTCCTCAGTATAATTGAAATCTTATACCTTAAAGCATAATGCCATCGCCTGTATAATAAGATCTCACCCAGACAGACTATGCTGAGAGTGATATCTTATTTGCCGGGACGGTGTCGAAGCACTGACCCAATATCTAGTCATTTATTTGATCAAAGGCAAACATAATCGTAAATTTGTACCTAGATACCAAGTAGTCCGTACCTGAATAGACAGGTCTGGATAATGGATATAACGTCACAACTTGATATACGTACATGATTTACATGGACTCATTAACTCTTTGTCTTTGATATTTATAGACACAATAAAAGGGATTATTTATCTATTGTCTGGTCCGTATCCATAACTACAGACAAGGTGTTAAGCCTACGTCTATGCCATTAGCAGACAATAGTGTCTGGTAGCCCGCAGACTGCGTAGGTATAATGTTTTAGTCATTAAGAAAACGTGTCCTCATTTCATTTGTTTGCCTGCTATTTCGCAAAAATGTTATCAGTGCACAGGACCTGCACATTAGGATGAGAATCATTTTAGTGACGTATCTAAAATAAAAGTATTAGTATTGAATATCGGGGAAGAAAACTGCATGTCTAAGAATTCTACATAATGTTCCATGTGGAGTTTAGCAATATGACTATGGACGAACCAGTCTAATACTGAGAAGAGGCCCGAACCGAGCAGTACGAAAGTTTATAAATAAGGCTAATTTTATTATTATTCTTTATAATTATTTCATTTCTATTTATTTTATATTTATTTTTAATAAGACAACCCTCGCAGTGGGAATAATTCCTGTTTCGCGGTGGAGTTTACAAACATTCAAACAACGGACACAAAGTTTTGTTCCGTGTGGGTATCGAACCCACAACACTTGGCGCGGCGGCAGTGATATTCTATAATATTCTACCACATACACACAACACCTTCTAGCCCAAACTAAGCAGAGCTTGTACTATGGGTACTCGACAATGGATAAACATACATATTATACATAGAAACACCCAGACCAAGACAAACACTCATGTTCATGCACACAAATGTTTGACTTGTGCAGGAATCGAACCTGCGACCTCAGGCGTGGCAGTCGGTTACACTAACCACTACGCCATCGAGGCTGGTAGCTGGCAAGGCACTTAAACCACCACGCCATCCGTGATGTCAATTAATTAGCAACTTCGCGATCACGCTCGCTTTTTTTAGAAGTCTAGCTGTATCTTCTTTTCCTTGAAAATGAGCAAATATATGGTAGGTTATGTATAAAATTATATATGATAACATACATTTTTTTAAACTTTTGTCTGCCAATCTTTTAGATACACGTGTACATACTTAAACAATAAAGTAATTGACTCTGACATTTTATCGAGGGCCCATATACTTCTCTTAAAAATTAATTCATGTATATAATTCAAGTATTATAAGATATATGCGATTAATCTATGTATATTGACTCATACTTGTGCACATATCCCCAACTGTAGTATTTTAGTTTCCAATTAATAGCCGTAGATTTATTACTATAATTTGTGCTCCTATTAATCATTTTCTGTCAGAAAATTGCTTAACCCGGGTATCGAACTTAATGTACACACGGCTATACATCAAGTTAGACACGCCATATACGCTTAACTATGCTACATACAAAATAGAGAATTGTCGGAAAGGGACGATGCATAGTGGTTTCGATGTAATGGTAAGGATAGAGCGTAACAAAAATATATCGCACTCTCTCGCACGATTCGCAGCGTTCAACTTCTAATAGTTCAAAGTCCAAACAGTCTAGGTTAATGTGTCGCTGTGTGTACAGGGGTCGTATTTTAAACCGTTGCAGCATTAAGGCAGTCAAAGACAATACATCTTTAAAATGAGGACATCACCAATTATTGTTCATAAAATAAATGGTATATAACTTACTGCAGATGTGGTGGTTTGATGTGGTATATGCGCGGCGATGTTCTCAGCGGTCTTGTGTCTTTCTCGTTGTTCAATCTTCAAAGTCAAGTAAAGCGTACGGATGGGGAAATATACAGCTTGCGGGTACAGTCGGCCAACCTGTTGGTAATAACACACATGTCAAACACTACTTAAAGATCTGATATCCATCAACTTATCATACCCTTAGCTGTATCTAAAATTATATAGAGTTGGCACGATTTGTATTTTCTCCCATTAATCTTTGTTGACCGTTATCGCTGGATTCAATATCTTTCGAACCGTTTCATCTTTTAATTACACATATCTCTTCCATCTTAGGTCGTGTTTCATTCGTCTTGTCAGCGTCCACATCCTTATTTAAGGACGAAGACTCTTTTATGAAATCACGGCGCTTGGAATAAATATATAGATGTTTTATTGACAAGGTTATAAATGATATCAGTAACGACGTTTTAAGCCAAATTTCAGAGATAAATTTGCTGCTAATATGTACACAACGATGTTTTATTACTGTATTAAAAACACTATTTGAGAAAGTATGCGCTTGTGAAGAAAGGCATCGAATTACTAGACGATATAATAAATATCTCTTTAATAAATATATAGTGATTTTGTCAGATTCAATGCCCGGCCATAGAAGGGAGAGACGAAAAGTGTATTAAGGAGCCAGGTCCTTAATACTCTTTTCGTCTCTCCCTACCACCTAAATGACAAAAAACAATAAACATGTGAGTACAAGTAGAAACTTAATGTGTAATCTAAACTCACATGGCTCAGAAGATTGAGTATAACATTCCCATCGTACTGGACGAGACAGGCGAGGAGCTGTGGTATCCATGGCAACCACTGAACAGGCGGTACGCCCACGGAATACTTGTCCAGAGCCTCGGCTAGACTACTCTTTTCGTCGTCGAAACTTAACATCCAGAGTACCTGTAATAATATTTTATAATTGATTTGTGTACAGCTTTGTAAAGGAATAAAGGATTTTTTACAACAAACCATAATCAACTCAGTCAGTATATTGTATACTAGCCACCGCCCGTACTAGATAAAACATAGCTCTCTGTTCAGCTATTTATAAGATCTGTATTTTTGTCTACCTATGTTTTACATATAATAAATGATTCTGATTCTGATTAACAAATTATACACCGTAACCTTCCTCGTGAATCACTCTGTCTATTGATAAAAACCTTATGAAAATCCGTTTAGTAGATTTTGAGTTTATCGCGAGCAGACAGTCAAACCGGGCGGAGGACTTTGTTTTATAATATGCAGTAATAAAGGCTTCGACCCCGTCCGTTTGGACCGCTATACCACTCCATATGAGTATTTTAATAAATAATCTCATGTAATCTTATCGAAAATCACGACAGTGTATCTGCCAAGTTCGATAATAAGTGACCAGTGTGTATATTACCATTTCGAACAATTTTTCAAAGACTCAAAATTTTGAAGACTGATTTCATATTAACTGATAAATAATCATACTAACAAGACATTGCAGTATTCTGAAAAAGCTATTGCAAATGTTTACCTTAGCACAGTATTTTCGAGACTTCGATTCATTCTGATGTCGACAGGCGTGTAAGAAGCAAGTCATCGCGGATACTCCCACTTGGATCTGTCTGGGGTCTCTTATGAATATCTGCTCCAAATAATCGCCCCACAGCGCCCACGCTTTTACCAAAGTGTCGTGTAACTGTACTGCAGCAGCGAAAGCTTTATTCGCGTCTTCTGACCTTCCAAGTTGCGCTAACAGTAATCCCTTAAACGCGTAGAACTCTGCCGTCATTTCTTTCGTGAAATACTTGAAGTTCGTTGACTCAATCATGTCCAAGCCTTCCTGTAACTCATCCTTGCCCTCAGTCCAGGACATTTGAATGTGACACTTGACTTGTTGTCTTATCTTTTGGAAACAATCCACGATCGGAACACTAGGTATTGTGTATATTCGGTGTAGAGAGTCCAGGCATACTCCTGATAGGTTGTGTTTTCTTGCGATTTTCGCAAAGTGAATTATAGCCTGGAAAGGAACAGTCTATGATACCATAATATTTTACTAAAACGAACAATCATTACAGATTATAATTTTATAGTCCTTTCTACTCAATAGGCACTCTATTATATTATCTACATAATTATATAGATTGTTTATGATTTTTTTTGTCACATTATCCTATTCTTAACGCATATTGCTATACACCTAAACCTATAAGCAAGTATATTTACGACTATTATATGTATGAGATTTAGCAAGAAGCTGTGACAGCCTACATAATTTTAGTGATTATTATTACAGCTTTTATGTGTTAACTGTGTGTTATAGTGGTGCCATCTGCTTCCAAACTTGTGTAAGATGCATGATCATTGATCAATCACAAGCGTCAAGCTTTTTAAAACATGTATGTTAGTAATAATAATAATAATATGGGCGTAAACATATGGGCGTCTTGTGTGTCTCTTGTTTGAATGTTTGTAAAGACATCCGCAGCACAGGATTTTAAAATAGTGCAGGAACTTTTTAAGAAAAGTCCATAGAATTCGTTTTTTTAAACATATTTGTATGTATGTCATACACCTTTGTGCAGAAATATACAAACATTTACTATAATATTAGTTTAGAGTATTACCTGAGCGCTAGCATGAACCCCGAGCATGCTGTGGTTGGAGGCATGGTCGGTCTGCGAGTCGTAGTGCGACGCGATGAACTGGTAGTGGTGCTGCCTCCAGGTGAAGATCGCGCCCCAGTGCGACAGCGGGTCGGCCACCACGGGCAGGCGGTTGCGCCACGTCTTCACTATGGCCTTCATGTCGTGCAGCGACGTCGGACGGCTGTGCAACAGACCCTGCCACCGTGCACCTTATTACTACCACTTGTATGGCCTATTATCGTCTGACTCGTATCTACTGGGAATCGCTTCCCTCGAGATGTAAAAATTGTTATTACACTGTAACTTTCTATTTAATCAAATGATCACAGAGTGGATAATGTTCATAGTTAAACGAAGATGCCTCAATAAGTAAGTATGGAATTGTTTGGGTTGTTATTTTATCTGAATTTAATTGCATTAATTAATATTTTACTCTTATTTCCTAGTTGATACGAGTCAATATACGGGCTTACTAAAGTTTTTAATTGTGTAGAAGTATATATTGTGCTATTATGTGGCATATTATATTCATTTATTTTAATGTTTTGAATATTCATTATATGTATTTTAGGGTCAATGAGCCCTTTTGGTTATATAAGTACGGAATTGCAAAACTTGTGTAAGCGATTGTGGTTTATTTAAAACAGCCAGATAATAATTTGATATTGATTGACACGCTCAAGAATGGAATGAATTCGAAAAAATTTAATTGTTCGTCAGTACTAATATTGTCTTCTGTTTACGCGAATGTTATTCATTGAAATTAAATCTCCCCGTGACCATGGCTGCTGAAAAGCACCCGAAACGTCGGGGAAAGTGTAAACCAAAAATAAATAGATTTAATAGTTTAAATAATTTTATTAGCTTATAAATTAGTCAAATAAAATCAATAGTAGTAGTAGAGTAATATTTTCAAAATTTTGTAATACAGTGATAAATAAACAACGCGATAAAATTCGTCAGTACTAGTTCATTCCATTTTGTGCGTGTTTTGTACTTACTGCATTATTGGCCGTTTGGGGCTGCTGCGCAAAAGGAATTATCCTCGTGATTAGTTACCCGCATGTATAAGCATTTTAAAGCCGCACTCACAAGTTGCAAGTGACTCAGAACCTAAAGGCTAGGAGGACGCTAAAATGTGAATTAGAAAATTTATTTATATGTTGGAGTAAAGATTTGCAAGGCTTCAAATTCTTGTTTAGGTTATGATTCACTGACAATATTCTGCCGTCATAAGGGAAAAGACGTACCTGACAGTATTATTATTTTAATAAAAAATATTGATATATGCGTTTATACTGATTGTAAATACGTAAAAACTCAAATTGGAAAAATAGACTTGTCTTTTTTTTTTACGACAGCAGTATTAAAGTGCGGCAGTACATTGACATCGTAGGTATAGTTTTGGGAGGTGCGGGGTGCGGGTGGGGTGCGGGTGGGCGCACTCACGGTGTGTATCTGCGCGGCCTCGCTGAGCTCCATGAGCTGCTGCGCGGCGCGGAGCAGCGGCAGGTGCGCGTGCGACACGAGGCGCGGCAGGCGGCGCCACTCGCGCAGCGCCTGCGCCGCGGCCGCCTCGGCGTGGCGCTCCACGCCGCTGAGCTGCTGCTCGCCGCCGGCGCAGATGCACAGGTAGCCGCGGTACAGGTTCACCAGCCACGCTGCGCACGTCACCGCACTCTCAGCGTTGCGAACGCACATATTTATAACTATATTCTAAATTTACAATTATTATACTTCTTCTTTGCATAATCCTTCCTTTCCATAAAACGATATTATACATATATTTATAGATATAGTAATGCGAGTGATCGTTTTCGCTGCATACGCAGATTACTGCGTATAATGTTTACAATTACATCTAGATGTAATCGACAAACATTATAACTAAACCTTCTACTAGTACCTAATATGAAATTATTCAAATATTATGCATATTTAACAAATTACAAAAACGTAAAGAGTGTGAGACGCAATAAACGTTAATCAAACAAACTAACCACGGTCATTCATAAAATTATCACGGTAATTAAGAAAATCTCTTTTCAATAATAATAATAAAAAAATTATTATTTTCTCTCACATAGAAAAAAGACAAAATGGTAAAAATATAACAGTTAATGCAAATATGTAATAAGACAATTGAGAACCGCCTTACAATCCCCAACAGACCCCAGGCAGACGACCTCAATACACTCCCACCGTTCGCAGTATAAGCGAACGAAAAGAGAGCCAGCGATCTAGTCCCCAAAACCCATTTGGAGATTGCAAAACGTGCCCTTACAATGTGTACAATACATGAGATTAAATCTATGTGAGAGACTAGTTTCTGTACTAGGAGACCTGTATGACAGATAACCAGCCTCTCCAAACTCCGGAAGTGGACAACGGTAAGTACAATCTTTTGACTAGGACACCGAGACCCAAACTCAATGCTATTTTTATAACTTGGCTACCAGCAATTTTACTCAGTAACCTTTTAAGTAAGTAACAGCAGCTCACCGGCAACCAGACGCAATAAATTTTAGTTATGTCTGGCATTTTCAGACTAGACAAGTTAAAATTTAAAATAAATGTTTTGAAATCTCTAACTTATTTACTGTTACGTATTTATGTGGAGCGGGGGAAACGCACATGCAGTCAAACCGCGAGTCAGTTGCATACTGATTTATTAGATTTATTTTTCTAACGATGTCTCGCACGCGCGTCACACACGCAGGTGCACGCGTCGCACGCACACTACAATATATATCATCATCATGTTTTACATGGTTGGCCGCGTAAAGTCCATGACCACGATTTACTTGCTTATTTTGATTGTCGGTTTCAATTAGCTTTGGAAAACGAATGTTTAATGCGCGGCCATAAAGTAGTAATTCCGCATTCGCTAAGAGATAAGGTGTTAAGAGAATTACACAATTCTCATTTCGGTGTGGTAAAAATGAAAGCCGCCGCTCGTGAAAGGTTTTGGTTCCCGGGAATCGATGCAGCACTCGAACGATTGGCAGCCGCGTGTGAGGTCTGTGCGCAACTGCGGCCCTCGCCACAGCGCGTGCCTATTTCGCCGTGGCCCTACCCGCCGCATGCTTTCTATAGAATCCATTTAGATTTTCTGGGTCCGCTACATAATCAAATGTTTTTAGTTATAGTAGACGCATTTTCCAAGTGGGTTGATTGTTACTCAGTTAGTGCGACATCGCATGGTTCAAAGACAGTTATAAGTAAGTTATGCGACTTTATGTCTAAAGTAGGAGTACCAAACACCTTGGTAACGGACAATGGTACTTCTTTTAAAATGAGAATGGTATGTATGTTCTGAGATGACGCTAACCGCTGAGCCACTATCAATCTCAAACTCCAAAAATATACCATTAACCTGGACTCTCTCGGTCATTGGTCTACCCTTTACGCATTTAATATTATGTATATGTAACTCACCATCGTCTCCAACATCCGCCACATCTTTCGAGACATAGTTAACCTTGGAATTAGCCGCACACATTCTACCTAAATGACCCTTTCGGTTACATTTTTTGCACTTATAACTTTTAAAACGGCACTGATTGGACTTATGATTGGTATAACCGCACACACTACACTTTTCACTTTTGGAAATACTGAACACGGCATCGGGGGCCGCGTGGCCGGCGTCGCTCGCGCCCGCCACCTCGCCGCTCCCGGAGCACGTGGCCGTTGCTGCCTTACGTGCCGCGCGCACATTCTTAGCCAGTTCCACGGCCTTTGCCAATGTCAGCGCCTGCAAATCCTTTGCGAACAACTTCTCGCGCTCAGGACCTGCCGCCATCCCTATTACGAATTTGTCTAGGAGGGCGTCTTCCAGATTTTTAAACCCACAGTGCGCAGCCAATCCCCTAATCCTTGCTGCCCAATGAGTATGACTTTCGCCTAGATGCTGCGTAGCTCCGTAGAAATTGTACCTCTCCGCGAAGCCAAGCCGTTTCGGTGTGAAATGGCTATCTAACAGTTTGATGATGCTGTCATATTCCACATCCTCAATCTTCTGCGGCAGCGCCAGGTCACTCGCTAGCTTATAGCTCGACTCGCTCAATGAACTTAAAAGTATTGCCTTCCGCTTGAGCTTAGCTTTGTCTGACGCATCATTAACGTCGTTTGCTATAAACCACTGAGTGAGACGTGATTTGTAAGTATCCCACTCACTTGTGAGGTGATCAAAGGTCGTGATAGTACCTAAAGCTCCACTAGAAAACATTTTGTAAATACTCGTCGCCACTGTTACGTATTTATGTGGAGCGGGGGAAACGCACATGCAGTCAAACCGCGAGTCAGTTGCATACTGATTTATTAGATTTATTTTTCTAACGATGTCTCGCACGCGCGTCACACACGCAGGTGCACGCGTCGCACGCACACTACAATATATAACATTTACTTATTCATCCTAATACTTTAAAACATGCTGTTAATTAATTTGAAATTGTTCAATTTGACAATTACTTTGGAATAATCGTTAAAATAGATTTCAGATTGTATTAAATTTATGACTTCATGATAAATGTCAATTTATACTTTTTAACAAACGTAGCTATAATCAAAGTACATACCCAATTCCTTAGGACAGTTGTACTCCACTTCAGCGAGTGCCTCCTTCATCGTGGACCAGCTGGGATTCCTCCAGGCACTCTCGAGTATCAGGAACGGGTCCCTGCCACTACGTGTGCAGCCAAGGTCGAGGAGAGAGTCCCACTGGTTCAGTTCTTTGGCGCACTTCAGCCAGTGTTGCGTCCATAACGTACATTCTTTGTGCATGTTGTATGAGGATGGATTAGTTGTGTATTCCTGTTTTAGTTTAGCCATAGCGACGTCGTACGCAGCCTATATAAAATTGAATATTACTAATTAAGCATGGATAATAGTATTTGAGGCTAACAAAAAGTCGTGAGTTCGATCTCCAACCATTGCACTACCGACATGAATCTACTCGTAACAAAATCATTTAGCTTAGCTCATGGGGTTAACAAGAATACTAGTAACATCCAACTGAAATAGCTAGTAACCTTAAAAAAGGTATTTAAAAGAAAAACCTGCTAGCCGTCAATTTATTTCTGCAATATGTAATCAGTTCAACCTTACTTTCTTTATTATAATTGAGTTCTAATGCTTAAAAAGGTAACAGAACAGTAAGTAGTAAAAATGCAATGGATAAAAGACATGAAATAATGTAACAAATACGTACTTGCGCCTGTTCGAAGAAGCCTTGTTGTTCGTAAGCGATAGCGACGGTAGTCTCGCGGTACCGCGCGTGTTTCTGCCACAGGCCGGACCACATGTCTTCTTCTTGCAAAAGTTCGTACATGTCGCTCAGTGAATCTAGCACTTCCTGTAATTTACTTATATATGTATAGCTGGTAGATTACAGTATTCTACTCGTTGTTAATGATTAATAAAGGTTCTAGAATAGAGAAATGAAAAATTAATATTATACTTTAGCACTCTAAGAAAGCTAAGACAACCTCACGGTCGTATAGTATACATATAAAAAGTTATAAAGTAATCAGCAATGCGCTCGATAGGTGTCTCGAAGTGGAAACAGAAGAAGTTTTCTCGACAAAACAGTAAGTACTCGGTGCAGAAGAAATTGCCGAACTGAGTACTATTTTAAACTATACAACAATTGACAAACGTTCAATTTTCAAAAGAAGAACTTGTGTAGTGCGATATTAAAAAAATATCATATAAGACCTCTGAGAATTTTATCATTCAAATTGCCTTTGCCAGAGGTGCTTTATATATATTATTATAATATTATTTATATATATTTTTATAATCAAAGTTGTATTGCTTTCATACTCACTGTAGGCGTAGTCGTTTCAATATCATAATCGTATATTTCCAAGGGTTCGCGTTGAGCACGCCCGCTGGCCTGGTCGATAGCCATCTGCTCTAAGTTCAGTGTCATACGGTGCCACAGGTTGTGTGTCTTGCCAAGGTATTTCATCATGGGTCTAAAATAGTTATGAAGTATTAAATAGACAACTCTACTGCACCAGAGTTCTATATTGCGAGATATGCCTTAACCTGTCAAGTTTTGGAATGCCAGACATAATTAAAAACCTTTTGTATTTCGCCGCCGCCGTTGTGCCGACTTAATAGGTAAGCCCAATGAATAAAGGCCTTTTAAATTATAAAAAGTTATATGTACTACAATTTCGCATTTTTATCACGCGGGCCATTTGTTGCTTATGCTTCTTGAGGATGCCTCGTGTAGAAGCAAAGCTCGTGTCAAAGTACATTTTGTGCCCGAAATAGAATACTGTAACTAGGAATACACCTGGAATCCATGAAGTTGTTCTGTATTTTATGGAAAATCGTTTTCTATTGTGTTATTGTGTAGTATTTATGTATTTATTGTATAGTAACTGGATAGGCTACAATAAGGATAACTCTATTGTTAAATTACACTAGTATATATACATTTCAATGTGTTATATTCGCGTAAAGACCTAGAATAGTATAACTTTGTTGTCTTAGGTCTTTACAACTCGTGACTAAGTGCAATTCATTAAAATACTTATAAGCAAATGTTTCCTGCTTTTGTACTAACAACAAAAATACATATTTGTCATCAAAACAGTTTGTCACTATAATATGTAGACATATTTACCTTAAATACATAAGGAAAGCGTAAATAAATCGACGCATTCATAACAAATATTATTTATATTTGCATTTCATTAGTCATTTAATTAAAATTGCCAGCTGTTTATTAATGAATATCTTTCATTAATAAACTGCTGGCAATTTTGATTTACACATTATTCTGTACGGGTATATGTCACTAAACTCCCCTTAAACAGCTCCACCGATTTTGATGAAATTTCTTGTGTGTATTTGAGTGAATCTCCGGGCGGTTTAGGTTCATAATTGGCCCCGGTAGCATCGCTTGTTGTTTTAAAAGTATATAGACAGATAACAGCCCGTTTGGCACACGTGAAAACGCTCTCGGTCTTAGTAAGATACATTTTGAGCAGCGAACACGCTTTCTTAATCCTCTAAGATACACTTTACTTTCTTTTAATATTTTCGTTCCATTATTTCCAGTTACGAAATCATGAGAATTTGATATTATCTCAGCATTCACGTTCTTTACGGGTCTTATTAAATGTAGGCATCATTCTAAATTCTATACCAGTGAATACAGGATGGAAATTTTTAGCGAAGTTCAGTTATTATGCATACATAAATACAAACCAACATGTACCCTTCAAATATCTAGCAATTACTCTGTCAAGTCTTAGAATACCATAGACAGACATGATTAAAAATCTATTGTGTCTGGCCGCCAGTGTGCTGCTGCGACTCAATAGATTAAAAGAGTCACTTAATATAACTTATTGCACGGATGGCGTAGTTCTTTAAGTGGTCTCCCCGCCATTACCATTGCGCCGAGTGTTGTGGGTCCAAATCTCACACGAGACAAAACTTAGTGTGATCCACAAATGGTTGGACCGTTGTTTGAATGTTTGTAAAGTTTCCCGCAACACAGGAATTATTCCTATTTGTTATTTATTGTTTTTATATTAATAAAAAATATTAACATTACTGAAAAACGTGGTATACCAACGTCGAAATCATTTGTCATCAGGTAAATGGAGATATACGTACGGTTTAATGCTGACAGGCGGGTTGCAGCGCGCGAGCGCCTCTATGAACGTGTTGAGCGCGCTCAGCGGCTGATCACGCTGTACCACGTGCACGCCCGATATTATGAACGGGACTATCTCATTCATTACCGTCTGCACAAAAACAATACTATATTAGGTCTACTGTTCATAACATAGTGTAAGTACGTCTCTCTTGCTATTAATTAATAACATACATATGTTCACAATAAAATATTGTAATGTAATTGCTATATTTAACACAATCTTATTAAGATTCATTAAAAATAGCACTAAAGCATTTAGCCATAGAGCTGCGGGCTTAAACAGGTAGGTTGCGTACCGGCTAACCACTTGATTAGCCGATACATACGACACTTGTCAATGGTCGATGACAGTTGTTAAGATGAATATAATTTAAATCTTTGATTTAAGGAACACAGAAATATAGGTGAGCAATACTTACTCCTAACTGGCGCTCGTCTAAAGTCGTCCATAACCTTGGAAATAGCCTCAGCCACGTGTGATGCGCAAGTGCATCGTCCATGTGACACAACTGCGCAGCCGCCACAACCAGTTGTTCAGTGCGAACGCGACGAGCTAACTCTAGGAACTCTGATTGTTTACCCACTATTTGATTTAGGGTACGTAGTCTGCCGAAAAAAGAATATTTTATCAAATTGGAAATTACTTACTTAAATAATCATAATAATGAATATTAAGATTTGATACCGCATAAAAAAGTACGCTTTTACTTTTGTTTAAGCGTTTTTCAACATCAGTACCTCATCGGTTTTTTACGACTAACATAAGTTCGAAATTATTATGAGTATGATCACAAAATCAAAAGGTTTTGGCAACATAGTGCTTTATATACTGGGTGTGTCTTAGTATAGTGAAAACTTCTTGTTCTGGGACATTGCCGAAATCGTGGGACAACAAACGGCTGTTCCATACAAAATTCGACTTTGACAAATGTATGGAACAGGTGATTTTTTTTCCGGCAATGTACCAGAAAAAATTGTTGTTTATAATAACAAGTATAATCACCCCCTGAGAGGTTTTCACTATAGTGTTTTCACTGTAGAGTTCAGTTGATCTGCAAAAAGCGTTTATTGGCATTTGTATATGATGTCCTGTATAGATGATATAGCCGCTATATACAGCTGCTGAATAGCCAATCGCCAGTAGCCGATGCTAGGCTAAACCTGACATGTCTGTTACGCTAACATATTTTAAATTGTGCACCGTTGGATAAAATAATACCTATAACCTCAACGGGACTTACCTATTCGTAACAGTTTTAGTGACGCATTCTTCCTTAGCAGTAGAACTAGAATCGAGGTCCATATCCAGGACATCTTCCTTATCTGGATCTAGTGAGTCACTAAATCCATCTGACGATTCTTCCTTAACGCTGCTAAATATTACGAACGATTTGCGGTCCTCGCTGTCCGCGGTACTTATTACCGAGGATATGCTGGGTAATAGGTATTTTGGATTCGATAGTCTGATCTGAGTGCCTTGAAAGGAAAAATATAAGTTAGTCAAAAAGTACATTGGTTCTGCTAGCTAATATAAGATTACAACATTAACTGTAAAATCGACAAAAATAGAGTAATGAAGAAAAATGGCCGTAAAGGAATATATAGTAATGTCACAATCCAGCTAAAGCTAATCTATGTAGCCTGTTAACAATTGTTGACAGCTGACAGAAAGAACCAGTTTATAAAGCGGTTAACCGGTCTCGCCCGTCTTATAGCTCGACACGATTGTTTTAGTGCAGTCTTTAGGACAGACAGTCTGCGGGTATGTTACAAATTACTAAATAAATTGCTTAAAATTATCATGTATTTAAAATAGCGTGTTAAGAAGTAGGTAGCGTTATTTCTACTTTATTTTTGGGATAGATTGTTTTCATAACTTAAATAAAGTGTATCAAAAGTGCACTTACTTGGTACGCATGTAACTAGTAGCAACTCCAGGCACTGCTTGATCCAGAAATGTTGACCAATATGTTCCCAGTTTTGAGAACAGATAATATACAACAAACGGTCAAAGATGCGCTTGCGCACGCTCTGGTCGTACACTTCAAAGAACTTGGCGCGTATGTTAGGCTGTGGACACCGGAGTCCCGCAAGGAAAGCTGGCTCCAGTTTCATTGATAGTTCAGTCATTTTTAGGTGCTCGTCTCTGTTGACAAAGTCCGTATCATTATGAAGTGTATCACTGTACCTTAACTTACAGCTTTTGGATATAATCAACAACTTGAGAAGATTATAAATTAGATTAACAATTCAGTGATGTAGATAAAGATTGACTAGGGTTACTTGGTATATCATTAAATTTCATTTGTGCACATACGAACTGACAGTATTGATAATACCATTAGACTCAATATCATATCAAGTGCAAGAGAATGAAACGCATTTACTTTCTATTTCTTTCACACAACATATTTATAGTCAACGACAAAAACATTTCTTTATTTAGGTCACAAAGTAATTTTTTTAGAGACATGTTTCGCATTAGGATTTAATCCTGTGTCACAGGGGCCTTCAAAAACATTCAAATAACGGAGACAAAGAACACCCAGACTCGGAACAACCATTAGTGGATCACACAAAGTTTTGTCCCGTGTGGGATTCAAACCGCAGGCCATCCGTGCAGTTATGAACGTCAAAATGTATAGGTCAGTGAGTTTACTAAGTTACTGAAGCTACATTTAGGTTAGTCGCTAGGTATAAGCAAAGGGTTAGCTTCTGAGAAGAAACCTGCAAGAAACTCGTATACAATACTCAACAAATACAATATTGACTAGTATACAATACTCAGATACAAAGAAATATCACATATCATGTTACAAACTTGACAAAGCATACCTGTACACATAATTGATAAGCTCCAAGAACAGTGCGTTGAGCTCCAAGTCATCAGGGAACCGCTTCTCGACGTACTGCATCAGTTTGACCAGTAGTATCGACTTCTCCCGGAGCGAGGGCGCGGCGCCCGCGCTGGCGCCCGCCGCGGCGCCGGCGGCGCTGGCGCCCGCAGCAGCACCGCTAGCTGCCGTCGGCGTGGCCGCGCCGCGCCATTTTACCCATTCTTCTACCATACGTATTATGGCTTTCATCACCTAGTATAAAGATTAGGATGAACTTTATTGTTACTAAATTTAAAATATGTGCTCTGAAGAGCTGAAGATGGAATACACCTTATCTCGCCCGCCACTTTCCTATCCAGAACGACGGTACAGTAGAAATGATAAAAGCGCGCACCAAGTTTGAGTCATCATACCTCTGCCGAACGATCGAGGCATAGAATTCTCTGCCGAGACACGAGTTTTCTTCTTCCTTCAATCCTGGATCCTTTAAGCGGATCGTAAAAAAGCACCTTCTCTGTCAAAGTAGGAACCTCAACATCGCCTCAGAAGCTATGAGAATGGTGTGGCACTGCTCTTGAACCACATGATCGCTTACTATCAGACGGAGCGTGGTCACTTTGATGAACAAAATAAAAAAAATGTCTGTACAGTTGTCACCCTAGTAGTAACAGACTGAATTCACAATTATATGACAAGAACCTACAAAGTCCTAAAGTACCTACAGCCATATCAGCCTTACCTAATACGCTAGCCCATATACTATGTGATGAATAAATAAATAGATAGACAAATTCGGAATGCCTGCACCAAGCTTCATAAAGTAACAGGCGGAGAGTAGACAAGATGTCCAGGTTGCGGATAGATAACTCACTGTCAGTCGAGCAGACTCACACGACTGATCAAATATAGCCAAAGGTGTCTTGCTCACAATGAGCGATTGGTAAGGTATCAAATCAATGTCACACGCGAATAAAAACTACGCTTAATAAATCAATTGCACATAGTCTATGGTTAAAAATTAGATGAGTCATTCTGTGATCTATATGTAAATAAGTTGCTTACCTTAGCATCAGTAGTTTTCTCGATCAAGCCAACCAAAACGGTTCCAATAAATGTCTTCCTGGTATCTACTGGCATCACAGATACGCGAGCTTTTAATAGATCCAGTGCAAGAATCTGTAAAGAAATAGTTATCTGTTCATTGCTGGCATGCCGGACATCATTGAAAAACAATTATAAAGGACGTGTGTAAATTATTTTTCATATCGTATTATACATACATGACCACAGCTGCCCTTTTTAAGAAACGAAATGCTAGTATTACTTGATTCTCTAGAAATGAGGTACGTGCTGAGTCTCAATTCTGGTTACACATGGCACGAGAAAACTAATACTGCTATAAACTGCAGTGCATGTATGCTCGCGTATAGTCGACGTAGTCCCGCGCCATGCGCTGCAGCACTCGCATGAGCGGCTGCAGCAGGCGGTCGATGTACGTAAATAGTGTTACTAACGAGTAGGTCGGCGAGCGCATGGTCGGGGCTGGGCGCGACGTGGTCCCGCGCCATGCGCTGCAGCACTCGCATGAGCGGCTGCAGCAGGCGGTCGATGTACGTAAATAGTGTTACTAACGAGTAGGTCGGCGAGCGCATGGTCGGGGCTGGGCGCGACGTGGTCCCGCGCCATGCGCTGCAGCACTCGCATGAGCGGCTGCAGCAGGCGGTCGATGTACGTAAATAGTGTTACTAACGAGTAGGTCGGCGAGCGCATGGTCGGGGCTGGGCGCGACGTGGTCCCGCGCCATGCGCTGCAGCACTCGCATGAGCGGCTGCAGCAGGCGGTCGATGTACGTAAATAGTGTTACTAACGAGTAGGTCGGCGAGCGCATGGTCGGGGCTGGGCGCGACGTGGTCCCGCGCCATGCGCTGCAGCACTCGCATGAGCGGCTGCAGCAGGCGGTCGATGTACGTAAATAGTGTTACTAACGAGTAGGTCGGCGAGCGCATGGTCGGGGCTGGGCGCGACGTGGTCCCGCGCCATGCGCTGCAGCACTCGCATGAGCGGCTGCAGCAGGCGGTCGATGTACGTAAATAGTGTTACTAACGAGTAGGTCGGCGAGCGCATGGTCGGGGCTGGGCGCGACGTGGTCCCGCGCCATGCGCTGCAGCACTCGCATGAGCGGCTGCAGCAGGCGGTCGATGTACGTAAATAGTGTTACTAACGAGTAGGTCGGCGAGCGCATGGTCGGGGCTGGGCGCGACGTGGTCCCGCGCCATGCGCTGCAGCACTCGCATGAGCGGCTGCAGCAGGCGGTCGATGTACGTAAATAGTGTTACTAACGAGTAGGTCGGCGAGCGCATGGTCGGGGCTGGGCGCGACGTGGTCCCGCGCCATGCGCTGCAGCACTCGCATGAGCGGCTGCAGCAGGCGGTCGATGTACGTAAATAGTGTTACTAACGAGTAGGTCGGCGAGCGCATGGTCGGGGCTGGGCGCGACGTGGTCCCGCGCCATGCGCTGCAGCACTCGCATGAGCGGCTGCAGCAGGCGGTCGATGTACGTAAATAGTGTTACTAACGAGTAGGTCGGCGAGCGCATGGTCGGGGCTGGGCGCGACGTGGTCCCGCGCCATGCGCTGCAGCACTCGCATGAGCGGCTGCAGCAGGCGGTCGATGTACGTAAATAGTGTTACTAACGAGTAGGTCGGCGAGCGCATGGTCGGGGCTGGGCGCGACGTGGTCCCGCGCCATGCGCTGCAGCACTCGCATGAGCGGCTGCAGCAGGCGGTCGATGTACGTAAATAGTGTTACTAACGAGTAGGTCGGCGAGCGCATGGTCGGGGCTGGGCGCGACGTGGTCCCGCGCCATGCGCTGCAGCACTCGCATGAGCGGCTGCAGCAGGCGGTCGATGTACGTAAATAGTGTTACTAACGAGTAGGTCGGCGAGCGCATGGTCGGGGCTGGGCGCGACGTGGTCCCGCGCCATGCGCTGCAGCACTCGCATGAGCGGCTGCAGCAGGCGGTCGATGTACGTAAATAGTGTTACTAACGAGTAGGTCGGCGAGCGCATGGTCGGGGCTGGGCGCGACGTGGTCCCGCGCCATGCGCTGCAGCACTCGCATGAGCGGCTGCAGCAGGCGGTCGATGTACGTAAATAGTGTTACTAACGAGTAGGTCGGCGAGCGCATGGTCGGGGCTGGGCGCGACGTGGTCCCGCGCCATGCGCTGCAGCACTCGCATGAGCGGCTGCAGCAGGCGGTCGATGTACGTAAATAGTGTTACTAACGAGTAGGTCGGCGAGCGCATGGTCGGGGCTGGGCGCGACGTGGTCCCGCGCCATGCGCTGCAGCACTCGCATGAGCGGCTGCAGCAGGCGGTCGATGTACGTAAATAGTGTTACTAACGAGTAGGTCGGCGAGCGCATGGTCGGGGCTGGGCGCGACGTGGTCCCGCGCCATGCGCTGCAGCACTCGCATGAGCGGCTGCAGCAGGCGGTCGATGTACGTAAATAGTGTTACTAACGAGTAGGTCGGCGAGCGCATGGTCGGGGCTGGGCGCGACGTGGTCCCGCGCCATGCGCTGCAGCACTCGCATGAGCGGCTGCAGCAGGCGGTCGATGTACGTAAATAGTGTTACTAACGAGTAGGTCGGCGAGCGCATGGTCGGGGCTGGGCGCGACGTGGTCCCGCGCCATGCGCTGCAGCACTCGCATGAGCGGCTGCAGCAGGCGGTCGATGTACGTAAATAGTGTTACTAACGAGTAGGTCGGCGAGCGCATGGTCGGGGCTGGGCGCGACGTGGTCCCGCGCCATGCGCTGCAGCACTCGCATGAGCGGCTGCAGCAGGCGGTCGATGTACGTAAATAGTGTTACTAACGAGTAGGTCGGCGAGCGCATGGTCGGGGCTGGGCGCGACGTGGTCCCGCGCCATGCGCTGCAGCACTCGCATGAGCGGCTGCAGCAGGCGGTCGATGTACGTAAATAGTGTTACTAACGAGTAGGTCGGCGAGCGCATGGTCGGGGCTGGGCGCGACGTGGTCCCGCGCCATGCGCTGCAGCACTCGCATGAGCGGCTGCAGCAGGCGGTCGATGTACGTAAATAGTGTTACTAACGAGTAGGTCGGCGAGCGCATGGTCGGGGCTGGGCGCGACGTGGTCCCGCGCCATGCGCTGCAGCACTCGCATGAGCGGCTGCAGCAGGCGGTCGATGTACGTAAATAGTGTTACTAACGAGTAGGTCGGCGAGCGCATGGTCGGGGCTGGGCGCGACGTGGTCCCGCGCCATGCGCTGCAGCACTCGCATGAGCGGCTGCAGCAGGCGGTCGATGTACGTAAATAGTGTTACTAACGAGTAGGTCGGCGAGCGCATGGTCGGGGCTGGGCGCGACGTGGTCCCGCGCCATGCGCTGCAGCACTCGCATGAGCGGCTGCAGCAGGCGGTCGATGTACGTAAATAGTGTTACTAACGAGTAGGTCGGCGAGCGCATGGTCGGGGCTGGGCGCGACGTGGTCCCGCGCCATGCGCTGCAGCACTCGCATGAGCGGCTGCAGCAGGCGGTCGATGTACGTAAATAGTGTTACTAACGAGTAGGTCGGCGAGCGCATGGTCGGGGCTGGGCGCGACGTGGTCCCGCGCCATGCGCTGCAGCACTCGCATGAGCGGCTGCAGCAGGCGGTCGATGTACGTAAATAGTGTTACTAACGAGTAGGTCGGCGAGCGCATGGTCGGGGCTGGGCGCGACGTGGTCCCGCGCCATGCGCTGCAGCACTCGCATGAGCGGCTGCAGCAGGCGGTCGATGTACGTAAATAGTGTTACTAACGAGTAGGTCGGCGAGCGCATGGTCGGGGCTGGGCGCGACGTGGTCCCGCGCCATGCGCTGCAGCACTCGCATGAGCGGCTGCAGCAGGCGGTCGATGTACGTAAATAGTGTTACTAACGAGTAGGTCGGCGAGCGCATGGTCGGGGCTGGGCGCGACGTGGTCCCGCGCCATGCGCTGCAGCACTCGCATGAGCGGCTGCAGCAGGCGGTCGATGTACGTAAATAGTGTTACTAACGAGTAGGTCGGCGAGCGCATGGTCGGGGCTGGGCGCGACGTGGTCCCGCGCCATGCGCTGCAGCACTCGCATGAGCGGCTGCAGCAGGCGGTCGATGTACGTAAATAGTGTTACTAACGAGTAGGTCGGCGAGCGCATGGTCGGGGCTGGGCGCGACGTGGTCCCGCGCCATGCGCTGCAGCACTCGCATGAGCGGCTGCAGCAGGCGGTCGATGTACGTAAATAGTGTTACTAACGAGTAGGTCGGCGAGCGCATGGTCGGGGCTGGGCGCGACGTGGTCCCGCGCCATGCGCTGCAGCACTCGCATGAGCGGCTGCAGCAGGCGGTCGATGTACGTAAATAGTGTTACTAACGAGTAGGTCGGCGAGCGCATGGTCGGGGCTGGGCGCGACGTGGTCCCGCGCCATGCGCTGCAGCACTCGCATGAGCGGCTGCAGCAGGCGGTCGATGTACGTAAATAGTGTTACTAACGAGTAGGTCGGCGAGCGCATGGTCGGGGCTGGGCGCGACGTGGTCCCGCGCCATGCGCTGCAGCACTCGCATGAGCGGCTGCAGCAGGCGGTCGATGTACGTAAATAGTGTTACTAACGAGTAGGTCGGCGAGCGCATGGTCGGGGCTGGGCGCGACGTGGTCCCGCGCCATGCGCTGCAGCACTCGCATGAGCGGCTGCAGCAGGCGGTCGATGTACGTAAATAGTGTTACTAACGAGTAGGTCGGCGAGCGCATGGTCGGGGCTGGGCGCGACGTGGTCCCGCGCCATGCGCTGCAGCACTCGCATGAGCGGCTGCAGCAGGCGGTCGATGTACGTAAATAGTGTTACTAACGAGTAGGTCGGCGAGCGCATGGTCGGGGCTGGGCGCGACGTGGTCCCGCGCCATGCGCTGCAGCACTCGCATGAGCGGCTGCAGCAGGCGGTCGATGTACGTAAATAGTGTTACTAACGAGTAGGTCGGCGAGCGCATGGTCGGGGCTGGGCGCGACGTGGTCCCGCGCCATGCGCTGCAGCACTCGCATGAGCGGCTGCAGCAGGCGGTCGATGTACGTAAATAGTGTTACTAACGAGTAGGTCGGCGAGCGCATGGTCGGGGCTGGGCGCGACGTGGTCCCGCGCCATGCGCTGCAGCACTCGCATGAGCGGCTGCAGCAGGCGGTCGATGTACGTAAATAGTGTTACTAACGAGTAGGTCGGCGAGCGCATGGTCGGGGCTGGGCGCGACGTGGTCCCGCGCCATGCGCTGCAGCACTCGCATGAGCGGCTGCAGCAGGCGGTCGATGTACGTAAATAGTGTTACTAACGAGTAGGTCGGCGAGCGCATGGTCGGGGCTGGGCGCGACGTGGTCCCGCGCCATGCGCTGCAGCACTCGCATGAGCGGCTGCAGCAGGCGGTCGATGTACGTAAATAGTGTTACTAACGAGTAGGTCGGCGAGCGCATGGTCGGGGCTGGGCGCGACGTGGTCCCGCGCCATGCGCTGCAGCACTCGCATGAGCGGCTGCAGCAGGCGGTCGATGTACGTAAATAGTGTTACTAACGAGTAGGTCGGCGAGCGCATGGTCGGGGCTGGGCGCGACGTGGTCCCGCGCCATGCGCTGCAGCACTCGCATGAGCGGCTGCAGCAGGCGGTCGATGTACGTAAATAGTGTTACTAACGAGTAGGTCGGCGAGCGCATGGTCGGGGCTGGGCGCGACGTGGTCCCGCGCCATGCGCTGCAGCACTCGCATGAGCGGCTGCAGCAGGCGGTCGATGTACGTAAATAGTGTTACTAACGAGTAGGTCGGCGAGCGCATGGTCGGGGCTGGGCGCGACGTGGTCCCGCGCCATGCGCTGCAGCACTCGCATGAGCGGCTGCAGCAGGCGGTCGATGTACGTAAATAGTGTTACTAACGAGTAGGTCGGCGAGCGCATGGTCGGGGCTGGGCGCGACGTGGTCCCGCGCCATGCGCTGCAGCACTCGCATGAGCGGCTGCAGCAGGCGGTCGATGTACGTAAATAGTGTTACTAACGAGTAGGTCGGCGAGCGCATGGTCGGGGCTGGGCGCGACGTGGTCCCGCGCCATGCGCTGCAGCACTCGCATGAGCGGCTGCAGCAGGCGGTCGATGTACGTAAATAGTGTTACTAACGAGTAGGTCGGCGAGCGCATGGTCGGGGCTGGGCGCGACGTGGTCCCGCGCCATGCGCTGCAGCACTCGCATGAGCGGCTGCAGCAGGCGGTCGATGTACGTAAATAGTGTTACTAACGAGTAGGTCGGCGAGCGCATGGTCGGGGCTGGGCGCGACGTGGTCCCGCGCCATGCGCTGCAGCACTCGCATGAGCGGCTGCAGCAGGCGGTCGATGTACGTAAATAGTGTTACTAACGAGTAGGTCGGCGAGCGCATGGTCGGGGCTGGGCGCGACGTGGTCCCGCGCCATGCGCTGCAGCACTCGCATGAGCGGCTGCAGCAGGCGGTCGATGTACGTAAATAGTGTTACTAACGAGTAGGTCGGCGAGCGCATGGTCGGGGCTGGGCGCGACGTGGTCCCGCGCCATGCGCTGCAGCACTCGCATGAGCGGCTGCAGCAGGCGGTCGATGTACGTAAATAGTGTTACTAACGAGTAGGTCGGCGAGCGCATGGTCGGGGCTGGGCGCGACGTGGTCCCGCGCCATGCGCTGCAGCACTCGCATGAGCGGCTGCAGCAGGCGGTCGATGTACGTAAATAGTGTTACTAACGAGTAGGTCGGCGAGCGCATGGTCGGGGCTGGGCGCGACGTGGTCCCGCGCCATGCGCTGCAGCACTCGCATGAGCGGCTGCAGCAGGCGGTCGATGTACGTAAATAGTGTTACTAACGAGTAGGTCGGCGAGCGCATGGTCGGGGCTGGGCGCGACGTGGTCCCGCGCCATGCGCTGCAGCACTCGCATGAGCGGCTGCAGCAGGCGGTCGATGTACGTAAATAGTGTTACTAACGAGTAGGTCGGCGAGCGCATGGTCGGGGCTGGGCGCGACGTGGTCCCGCGCCATGCGCTGCAGCACTCGCATGAGCGGCTGCAGCAGGCGGTCGATGTACGTAAATAGTGTTACTAACGAGTAGGTCGGCGAGCGCATGGTCGGGGCTGGGCGCGACGTGGTCCCGCGCCATGCGCTGCAGCACTCGCATGAGCGGCTGCAGCAGGCGGTCGATGTACGTAAATAGTGTTACTAACGAGTAGGTCGGCGAGCGCATGGTCGGGGCTGGGCGCGACGTGGTCCCGCGCCATGCGCTGCAGCACTCGCATGAGCGGCTGCAGCAGGCGGTCGATGTACGTAAATAGTGTTACTAACGAGTAGGTCGGCGAGCGCATGGTCGGGGCTGGGCGCGACGTGGTCCCGCGCCATGCGCTGCAGCACTCGCATGAGCGGCTGCAGCAGGCGGTCGATGTACGTAAATAGTGTTACTAACGAGTAGGTCGGCGAGCGCATGGTCGGGGCTGGGCGCGACGTGGTCCCGCGCCATGCGCTGCAGCACTCGCATGAGCGGCTGCAGCAGGCGGTCGATGTACGTAAATAGTGTTACTAACGAGTAGGTCGGCGAGCGCATGGTCGGGGCTGGGCGCGACGTGGTCCCGCGCCATGCGCTGCAGCACTCGCATGAGCGGCTGCAGCAGGCGGTCGATGTACGTAAATAGTGTTACTAACGAGTAGGTCGGCGAGCGCATGGTCGGGGCTGGGCGCGACGTGGTCCCGCGCCATGCGCTGCAGCACTCGCATGAGCGGCTGCAGCAGGCGGTCGATGTACGTAAATAGTGTTACTAACGAGTAGGTCGGCGAGCGCATGGTCGGGGCTGGGCGCGACGTGGTCCCGCGCCATGCGCTGCAGCACTCGCATGAGCGGCTGCAGCAGGCGGTCGATGTACGTAAATAGTGTTACTAACGAGTAGGTCGGCGAGCGCATGGTCGGGGCTGGGCGCGACGTGGTCCCGCGCCATGCGCTGCAGCACTCGCATGAGCGGCTGCAGCAGGCGGTCGATGTACGTAAATAGTGTTACTAACGAGTAGGTCGGCGAGCGCATGGTCGGGGCTGGGCGCGACGTGGTCCCGCGCCATGCGCTGCAGCACTCGCATGAGCGGCTGCAGCAGGCGGTCGATGTACGTAAATAGTGTTACTAACGAGTAGGTCGGCGAGCGCATGGTCGGGGCTGGGCGCGACGTGGTCCCGCGCCATGCGCTGCAGCACTCGCATGAGCGGCTGCAGCAGGCGGTCGATGTACGTAAATAGTGTTACTAACGAGTAGGTCGGCGAGCGCATGGTCGGGGCTGGGCGCGACGTGGTCCCGCGCCATGCGCTGCAGCACTCGCATGAGCGGCTGCAGCAGGCGGTCGATGTACGTAAATAGTGTTACTAACGAGTAGGTCGGCGAGCGCATGGTCGGGGCTGGGCGCGACGTGGTCCCGCGCCATGCGCTGCAGCACTCGCATGAGCGGCTGCAGCAGGCGGTCGATGTACGTAAATAGTGTTACTAACGAGTAGGTCGGCGAGCGCATGGTCGGGGCTGGGCGCGACGTGGTCCCGCGCCATGCGCTGCAGCACTCGCATGAGCGGCTGCAGCAGGCGGTCGATGTACGTAAATAGTGTTACTAACGAGTAGGTCGGCGAGCGCATGGTCGGGGCTGGGCGCGACGTGGTCCCGCGCCATGCGCTGCAGCACTCGCATGAGCGGCTGCAGCAGGCGGTCGATGTACGTAAATAGTGTTACTAACGAGTAGGTCGGCGAGCGCATGGTCGGGGCTGGGCGCGACGTGGTCCCGCGCCATGCGCTGCAGCACTCGCATGAGCGGCTGCAGCAGGCGGTCGATGTACGTAAATAGTGTTACTAACGAGTAGGTCGGCGAGCGCATGGTCGGGGCTGGGCGCGACGTGGTCCCGCGCCATGCGCTGCAGCACTCGCATGAGCGGCTGCAGCAGGCGGTCGATGTACGTAAATAGTGTTACTAACGAGTAGGTCGGCGAGCGCATGGTCGGGGCTGGGCGCGACGTGGTCCCGCGCCATGCGCTGCAGCACTCGCATGAGCGGCTGCAGCAGGCGGTCGATGTACGTAAATAGTGTTACTAACGAGTAGGTCGGCGAGCGCATGGTCGGGGCTGGGCGCGACGTGGTCCCGCGCCATGCGCTGCAGCACTCGCATGAGCGGCTGCAGCAGGCGGTCGATGTACGTAAATAGTGTTACTAACGAGTAGGTCGGCGAGCGCATGGTCGGGGCTGGGCGCGACGTGGTCCCGCGCCATGCGCTGCAGCACTCGCATGAGCGGCTGCAGCAGGCGGTCGATGTACGTAAATAGTGTTACTAACGAGTAGGTCGGCGAGCGCATGGTCGGGGCTGGGCGCGACGTGGTCCCGCGCCATGCGCTGCAGCACTCGCATGAGCGGCTGCAGCAGGCGGTCGATGTACGTAAATAGTGTTACTAACGAGTAGGTCGGCGAGCGCATGGTCGGGGCTGGGCGCGACGTGGTCCCGCGCCATGCGCTGCAGCACTCGCATGAGCGGCTGCAGCAGGCGGTCGATGTACGTAAATAGTGTTACTAACGAGTAGGTCGGCGAGCGCATGGTCGGGGCTGGGCGCGACGTGGTCCCGCGCCATGCGCTGCAGCACTCGCATGAGCGGCTGCAGCAGGCGGTCGATGTACGTAAATAGTGTTACTAACGAGTAGGTCGGCGAGCGCATGGTCGGGGCTGGGCGCGACGTGGTCCCGCGCCATGCGCTGCAGCACTCGCATGAGCGGCTGCAGCAGGCGGTCGATGTACGTAAATAGTGTTACTAACGAGTAGGTCGGCGAGCGCATGGTCGGGGCTGGGCGCGACGTGGTCCCGCGCCATGCGCTGCAGCACTCGCATGAGCGGCTGCAGCAGGCGGTCGATGTACGTAAATAGTGTTACTAACGAGTAGGTCGGCGAGCGCATGGTCGGGGCTGGGCGCGACGTGGTCCCGCGCCATGCGCTGCAGCACTCGCATGAGCGGCTGCAGCAGGCGGTCGATGTACGTAAATAGTGTTACTAACGAGTAGGTCGGCGAGCGCATGGTCGGGGCTGGGCGCGACGTGGTCCCGCGCCATGCGCTGCAGCACTCGCATGAGCGGCTGCAGCAGGCGGTCGATGTACGTAAATAGTGTTACTAACGAGTAGGTCGGCGAGCGCATGGTCGGGGCTGGGCGCGACGTGGTCCCGCGCCATGCGCTGCAGCACTCGCATGAGCGGCTGCAGCAGGCGGTCGATGTACGTAAATAGTGTTACTAACGAGTAGGTCGGCGAGCGCATGGTCGGGGCTGGGCGCGACGTGGTCCCGCGCCATGCGCTGCAGCACTCGCATGAGCGGCTGCAGCAGGCGGTCGATGTACGTAAATAGTGTTACTAACGAGTAGGTCGGCGAGCGCATGGTCGGGGCTGGGCGCGACGTGGTCCCGCGCCATGCGCTGCAGCACTCGCATGAGCGGCTGCAGCAGGCGGTCGATGTACGTAAATAGTGTTACTAACGAGTAGGTCGGCGAGCGCATGGTCGGGGCTGGGCGCGACGTGGTCCCGCGCCATGCGCTGCAGCACTCGCATGAGCGGCTGCAGCAGGCGGTCGATGTACGTAAATAGTGTTACTAACGAGTAGGTCGGCGAGCGCATGGTCGGGGCTGGGCGCGACGTGGTCCCGCGCCATGCGCTGCAGCACTCGCATGAGCGGCTGCAGCAGGCGGTCGATGTACGTAAATAGTGTTACTAACGAGTAGGTCGGCGAGCGCATGGTCGGGGCTGGGCGCGACGTGGTCCCGCGCCATGCGCTGCAGCACTCGCATGAGCGGCTGCAGCAGGCGGTCGATGTACGTAAATAGTGTTACTAACGAGTAGGTCGGCGAGCGCATGGTCGGGGCTGGGCGCGACGTGGTCCCGCGCCATGCGCTGCAGCACTCGCATGAGCGGCTGCAGCAGGCGGTCGATGTACGTAAATAGTGTTACTAACGAGTAGGTCGGCGAGCGCATGGTCGGGGCTGGGCGCGACGTGGTCCCGCGCCATGCGCTGCAGCACTCGCATGAGCGGCTGCAGCAGGCGGTCGATGTACGTAAATAGTGTTACTAACGAGTAGGTCGGCGAGCGCATGGTCGGGGCTGGGCGCGACGTGGTCCCGCGCCATGCGCTGCAGCACTCGCATGAGCGGCTGCAGCAGGCGGTCGATGTACGTAAATAGTGTTACTAACGAGTAGGTCGGCGAGCGCATGGTCGGGGCTGGGCGCGACGTGGTCCCGCGCCATGCGCTGCAGCACTCGCATGAGCGGCTGCAGCAGGCGGTCGATGTACGTAAATAGTGTTACTAACGAGTAGGTCGGCGAGCGCATGGTCGGGGCTGGGCGCGACGTGGTCCCGCGCCATGCGCTGCAGCACTCGCATGAGCGGCTGCAGCAGGCGGTCGATGTACGTAAATAGTGTTACTAACGAGTAGGTCGGCGAGCGCATGGTCGGGGCTGGGCGCGACGTGGTCCCGCGCCATGCGCTGCAGTACTCGCATGAGCGGCTGCAGCAGGCGGTCTATGTACGCCGGAGACGAAGCACAGCATGCCTTCAGCATCATCAAGGGACCCAAAAGCGCGCCTGCTCCGCTTGTTGCTGGAGTACCTACAAAACAAAATTGTAAAGAATAACATGCATATAAAAATAATGTTCAGCTTTCTCCTAGAGGATTTATTGGAATCCTCTTCTGGATGATAATTACCTGCAGTCGTCGCCGCTCCGGCAGCCTGCCCTCCGGCTGACTTTTCATATGTAGCTAACCCTTCGAATGCGTACTTGCTCACACATGCATACAGAGTCTCTAATTCTTCGTACTGAAAGAAAATATAATTATAATACTTTTAAATGAATACGTAAGAGTAACAAAGAATCAAAAAACGTTATAGATAGAGTGTGTATAGTTTATAAGTCCAAGATCGTAGTTACACGAACCTTTGATGCTTGCGCCGCTCCTGTAGGCTCAGTCGGGAATATTGCCGTGAGTTTAGCGAGTAGATTATGAGTGAGGCGAACTATTTTCGGGTTTGTCGATGACACGCACGCTGCCAGCCCGCGCTGCAATGGCTTCAGAGCCACAAGAATTTGTTCCCGTCTGAGTACGCCCAGCAGGAAAACGAGAAGTTCTAAAGCCGTGCAAGCGTTAGCGCAACCACCTGCATTGGCCTCCGCTGATGAAAATACCTGAAAAAAAAAAAGAAGAATCATTTTAAATCTGGAATAGAATAACTAATAAAATTTAATTAAAGTATTAGTGGAATCATACTTTATCCAGCCAGGCTAGTTTAGGTTCACAAAGATGCGGCCAAACGTCTGGTTTGAGCGCAGTCTTGAGTAGCAACACGCAGCGTCGCGATAATTGTTCCCCTGGTGATGCGCCAGTTGATCCACCACCAGCTACGCTGCCTTCATTCACCTGCTCATTTCACAAATTAAATACTGTTACAAAAGGACATATTTACACATATTATTATGTTAGGGACGATTATAATGTCCAAAAATATCGCTATTTGTAAATGGATGTTTTACTTGCTGATTTTATAGACGACATTGCGAGAAAAATAAAATATTACTTATAAGATTATTTAAATCCGATAAACTGGATAAACATAACGACGGGTTTTTTAAAAAGGGCTGGTAATTCATGAATCAGAAATTAAGAGACAAATAAAATAGCAATGTCCTATCGTAAATGTTTGCCCTGATTACTTGACCTTGTAAACTAGTAGCAAATGACCAAAGATGGTACAATTATATTAACAGTAATAAATTAGACATCAAAGTATAAATAGTTACCTGGCAAGCCAGTCTCAATAGTAAATTAACCACAACATCGACGTGTTGCCTGTCCAATGGCTTCGCGGCGTCGGGCTCCATACGAGACACGCTGGCCTGCGGGCTGGCCCACCCGGTGTTGAGCGCTTTGCGAGCTTCGGAGCCGCTCTCGTCCGACGAGATGCGCTTCATGGCGCCGCTTGGTGACGTAGCCACCTGCTCAACACACACGCACACACGCACCACACATTGTAAATTCTATTTAAAAGAATCATTAAATGCAACGCCTCAAACGTATGGAAATGATTCATAATAAACTTTAGCCGTTAGTTACATAATGATATTTGATAGCCGCTAAATAAAGTAACAAAAATTAAGAACAAGCCAAAAGGCAATTAGGTACATCACTAAATCATCTCGACAATAATATGATTAAATTTCTTGCTACTAATCACGATTTTAAACAAAATGATAACGATAAATCAGCATCAGCATTAATCATATGAACATTTATCTATTGGTTTAATCGACAACATTCAAAAGCGCTGTCATTTGAATGTGTCACCGCTCATTGGGCATTTCTTATATATAACATTACATTCAATTGTTGGAATGCAAGACATAGCTGAAACCTTATTGTGTCTGGCCACCAGCGTGTCGTTACGACAATGCCTAAGCATAAAATGTATTTATTTCTATACTCTCAAGGAGTGACGAAAGCCACAAATCCACCACTATTTCATAGTCGAGTGAAAACTCAATCTTAATTATAACGTATGAAATAAACAGTATTCGCATACGTTAATTTTACTTGTTATATATCTTAAGACTTACCACATTGTCATCATGAGTGTGGTCGCGTATCCTCTGCAGTTCCCATTTGAGTGCGACCTCGGCCAGGTCTACGGCGAGTCGCCGATGTTCGAGCGAGGCGGTCGCTGAGAAGCCGAGCCGCTGCATCGCTGCCACCATGTGTCCGACCAGCGCGTGCCGCACCGGGTAGTAAACCTACATGCAAAAATCATACGTATAATATGGATTATGTTTACATTTCAAAATTTAATATCATCATATTGTGTTGGGTCAAATGTTATAGGCAGTGACTGTAAGAGAGGTCTAAATATATTGATCCGGAAAAGGGACTGTTTTAATCATCTTTTTTAACTGTAAGTTCTGCTTTTTATCCAAGCTAAAGACACACAACACCACAGAGAAGATGAACTAGAAGATAAAACAGCTCGGATTTAATATAACTGGTACACATGTTTAATTCATGGTAATATATTATGTGCCAGTTTCGTACTATATAAATAATATTGTCTTCTATATAAATAAGTTTTAAATCAACTATTTAGTTACAATATTGTTACGTGCCTGGGTTCGACGGATAAGAATACAAAACAATATTACCGACTAAAACACGTTTTATTCTAGTACACAGTTAACTTTAACACACAACAAACACTATACTACACTTTTCCACTGTAACTGCTTCAAACTCCGTAGTATTGTCGCTTTCGTTCGCTTCGATGAACACTTGACCGCTTACGATAGTAAACTGACTCGGCGGTGCGCGTGCGCTCTATTTATACGCGGGTAAAGCGCTTCTGGAGTTTTCCAAAAATGTCACACACGGCACGCAACAGCGCGATGGTTCGAGAATGTGCCAGCGCTTTCTCCACTGAACTCGTACCGACAAATACGTAGTTCCGTAAGATGTCAATAGATGGTGCTGTAATAAATTATTATTAGAAACCGCCGACTCTTCCCCGCAGTGCCGACAGAGGGCATTAGCCGTAACACTGCCCCCCTCTTAGACATGTTCGTCCCAAACATTGTTGGAACCGTAGTAGCGTGCCAATCGATCCACATGAACGATCTTTGGTGCACCTCGTGGTTCTTTCTGGATCCGGTAGGTGACGTCATTCATCTTAGTGACTATGCGATAGGGTCCATCCCATTTTGCCTGCAACTTCGGAGATTTTCCTTTGCTGCGTACCGGATTATGTAACCACACCAGCGATCCTTCCTCGAAACCTTTATTGTTCGTCTTTCGATCGTATCGGGTCTTCATCCTCTCAGACATCTGTTGACCGGTCTGTCTGATGCGCTGGTATACATCATTCATCTTGCTGCCAGTGCGTCGATCCTTCATGGCAGAACAACTCGTGCAGTTACGGCACCATTCCTCAATGTCTTTTCGACAATGGATCCAATAAAACCGTTCCCGGATCTTGATCAGAGTTCTCTTAACTCCCATGTGATCTCCTGAACTCCCATTATGACAGAGTTGTAAAACTTCCCGTACCTTGAGCTTTGGCACAACCATTTGCAGGTGATACTTGTCACCTCGAGCATTCTCCCATTTACGGCATAGAACTCCATCCTGGATAACCAAGCTTTCCCACTGTGCCCAGTAACACTTGGTCATAGAGCTCATTGCCGCAACTTCACACCAGCGAGGTCACGAAGCACCTGTTTTCTTCCATTCGAGGATGTGTCTTATATCTTTGTCCTCTTGTTGCGTTCTCTGGAGAGTTTCCTTCCAATCTTCGCTAAGAACCGTCCTTAACATCCTCACTAGTCCTTCCTGCTTGGCCTCTGCGCCTTGCCTGGCGCAGTGCTTACACTCGTCGGGATACGGTCTACGCGACAGGGCATCTGCATTACTATGTGACTTGCCACTGCGATGCTGTATTACGAAGTCCTGTATTTGTTGCCCGACATGCACATCAGGTGTTCCTCTTACCAGCGACTGGTTTCTGCTACGTGGACTCCTTCGCTTCGGGCAGCTCAACCTGATGTGGCCTCTTTCGCCGCAGCTATAGCACCGGGGTGAAGCCGACACTTCCCTGATATGTTGAGCGCGATCGTCCCGTCGCACTACTTACACCTCCAGAGCGTGGGCTAGGGCATCCTTCAGGTTTTTGAAGTGTCCGAGTCACACTGCGGCCCTAACCTCCAGGTCTCGGATCCCGTCGGTGAAAGCTTGAACGAAGTTCCCGTCGATGAGCGCAGGTGAGGACTGATACGCCTTTCGACTCTACTTCTCCACCTCCAGGGCCCACTGCTGCAAGGTTTCACCAACACGTTGCGATCGGTCTTTCAGCTGGGCGCGAAACACTTGTTCCAGGTGTGCGTCGCCATATCTCGCTTCCAATGCCTCCTAACAGCTTCTCGTACGTGACGTCTTGACCAAGCGCCTCTAACACGGTCAAGGCCTGGTCGCGAAACCCCAAGGTGAGAGCAGTCAGAGCCTGTTCTCGCGTCCACCCGTTAGATTTCATGACGGTCTCGAGAACTGGATCTTATAGGCTGGCCATGACGATGAGCCGTCGAATGGTGGGACTTTAAAGCCTCGTGGCGAGGGCGCCACAACAGCAGATGTCATGATCCCATCTCCAGCCTTGAGCTCACGTATCGTTTTCTCCAACTCAGCAATGCGACTTTCGTGGCGTTGGACTTGATCTTTCACCTCCTTCATCTCCTTGCCAACTATTGCGCTGAGGTCTTTTAACATCATCAGCTGCTCTTCCTGGCGGCGTGCCTGCTCCTTCTGGCGGCGCATACCCTCCTCCTTATCGCGTTGCAGCTGTTCCTCGAGGCGGCGTGCGTGCTCCTCCTGGCGGCGTGCCTGCTCCTCCTGGCGGCGTGCCTGCTTCTCCTGGCGGCGTGCCTGCTCCTCCTGGCGGCGTGCCTGCTCCTGCATAAACGCCATCAGGGTCGCGAGGTCGGGATTCACTGGCGAGTGAGCTGCACTAGATGGTTCCGCTGCAGCCGCGGAGTCACGTGGTCCAACTGACGTCGGCGAGGGGGCGTCACCAAAGCGCCTCTGGTCCACATCTTGCTGGCGCTGGTTCCTGGTACGCACCCCTTCCACTTCCTCCTTCGGTAGTACTGCCATATTCTTACCTCACTTCTGACACCAATTTGTTACGTGCTGGGTTCGACGGATAAGAATACAAAACAATATTACCGACTAAAACACGTTTTATTCTAGTACACAATTAACTTTAACACACAACAAACACTATACTACACTTTTCCACTTTGACTGCTTCAAACTCCGTAGTATTGTCGCTTCCGTTCGCTTCGATGAACACTTGACCGCTTACGATAGTAAACTGACTCGGCGGTGCGCGTGCGCTCTATTTATACGCGGGTAAAGCGCTTCTGGAGTATTCCAGAAAACGTCACACACAGCACGCAACAGCGCGATGGTTCGAGAATGTGCCAGCGCTTTCTCCACTGAACTCGTACCGACAAATACGTAGTTCCGTAAGATGTCAATAGATGGTGCTGTAATAAATTATTATTAGAAACCGCCGACTCCTCCCCACAGTGCCGACAGAGGGCATTAGCCGTAACAATATCAATCGGCCGAGAATTTCATGGTAAAAATGTTGAAGACACTTAGTTTAATACAGGTACGTACTATTTCTTCGTATAATATCAATACATTTTACTAAAAGCAGCAATAGTAATATAGACTGTAGAAGTCATAAATCAATCAATAATAACAACATCAAATCATCACATAAAATCCTTGTGACTTAAGACTTTATCCATCTATGTAGAATAGCGTCTTACCTTATAATGTCTAACGACGAGCTGCAGTATATGGAAGAGCTGCTGCACGGAGTGTCCGTCCTCGACGATGATCTTCTTGGTCCAGTGCGTGAGCATGGTGTTCCCGTCCTCCATGCGCTGCGGCATCGCCGGCGTCAGGATCTCTAACGCTTGTCTCACCACCGAGCGCGCCTCGACCGCGTGCGCTTTTAGGAGACTGTGGAATACTACACGAAACATATACTTTTTATTCACCTGCATGGTAAACAAGAATCAACTTCCAATAAATACTACAAGAAACAAATTGAAACTTATGATTCACTTGCACAATAAGCAAAAATCAACAATTAATATGCAAGACGAGTTAAAATAAAAGATAAATACAGAAATCACTGAATAGAATGGTAATCATCACTTAAGAGAAAATTTGGCTAAAGATAATAAGACTGGAATTCTACAAGGAAAGTTATGAGTCGCCTGCATTGTAAAGAAAAATGATTAATCGATCATAAAGACGAGTTACATTCAATTAAAGACACAGAAACAGAAATTCCTAAATAGAATGGCAAACCTGGTGTTTGCCATTCTATTTAGGAATTTCTCTGCAGTAAATTGAATTTCATTCATAGATAATGTTAGGTGATTATGGAATATTACACGAAAGGGATGTGTTATTACTTGCACAATAAGCAAAACTCAAAACGAGTTGAATTATAATACTATACATAATTCAATTCGTTTTGATTGAGATCTTAAATTTGAGAGCAATACACATATACATATTACACTCAAATTTAAGAGCAGAAATCCAATATAAGAAAATTAACTCACCTTGTAGCACAATTCGTTTGTGTATAGCGAACTTCGCTATAATATGACTTAGTAATAAGTGTCCGTGATACCTGCAAAGTAAAACGTTGTTATTACTATATTATCCAAGATCTTTATTTAAGAAAGGTAATTATTATAATAACTAATATATATTAATACGTGATGCTTATATTTTATGAAAATTGCGCGGACGGAGGAGTATGAAATTTGACACAGTTAAAGTTTATATGGAGAAGGAGGGACGAATCCTAATATTTTTATAAAATATGCATTAGAAATACGTTAAATTAATTAAAAAAACACTACACGCACACAACCATGACACACGCGGTCGAATCGCGTTCGTAGTATTTTAACATTGTTCGTCTGACGTCGTACAATTCTTTGTAACTATGTATATAAAATATTGTATATAGTATATTTATAACCTTTACCTTAATTGTATGTAATAGAGAAAAACAGAAAATAAAGTAGCAAGCTTAGGAATTTGGTCGAATTTTGACCATTAGGCGACCGCTAGTAATAAGTAATGTTTTAAAGCAGACGCTCATACTACAATTTATTTGAAAAGTGCTATAATTTTTTATTATGGAAGTAGGAACACAAAAACATCTAGTCTAATGATTCTAGATGTTTATTGTGTGCCTACATCTATTTGTGAATAACACAATTTGTGTTTGTTTGCACTAACAGTATAGTGACCACTTAAATCACTTCACCATGTAAGTAAAATATCTAATTGTTTATCTTACCTAGTCGCAGGATCAACATAGTTCTTGCCAAGCAGACAAGGCCAGGCGAATGTCATGAGTCTGCGGAGTTTATTGCCTTGTTTCTTATTATTCGCATCGTGTATGTGAGCGGACGCTTGCTCTAACAATAGGCACGCGAACTGGAGGAGTGATATGCGGACTGCATCCGAACATGCAAACGGATTTTCTGGATCGATTACCTGTAGAAGGAAAATCGTTTTGTGTTGTTACATAGCACTACTAGCACCGTTGCTGGGCAGTAAAGGCACACACCAGTGGCGCACAAACCGCAGGGCCGCAACGATTGCTTCATATGTATATTACACCTTTATCATAAAGTGGGAGGGGACGGGTATGAGGATGTCATGTTTATAGTGTGGAATACGTCTGTTTAATCTATCAAGATCAGCGCAGTTATCTCTCTGTCATTAAACAAATTAAAGGAGGGCAAGGATTAGTTATCTACTGCACATAGGGTATAACACCAACATTTAGCAAACTGACGGTATTTGAGAGATAAGTTAAGGATATGGGTAACAGCAGGTAGTAGACGATCTAGGATCGGTTATCACACAAGTTATTCCAACAATGATTAGATAAAAGAGATAATAAATACTTACGTTATTAATAAACACCGAGACGACATTGTCTGGGTTGTCCTGATAAGGCGCCGGCGCCCCGCCGACAATCTTCTGTCCTTTGTCGAAGCTGACCGCGAAGCACGGTATCAGGATCATCTGCAGCACTTTAGCCTTCAGATCCTGCGACATGGCGTCACTCGAGAAGTGCTCTACGAAGCGGAAGAACGCCGCCCTCTTCCATTCTACGTCGTAAGTCTGTGCTACAGTGTTCTCGAGGAAGTCTCTAAGGAACTGGAGCAAAAGATAATTCGTTATAATCTACCATATTCCTTAATTTTATCTTAGGAATTAAGTATCCACTAACATCCCTAAGTATCCATCGACATCCCTACATCGCCCGAGGTACAAATATAGGTAGCAGCCTTTTTTAAACATATTATGCGCCCTATGATTTTTATTTTATTTTTGAAAAAGCATCTCACGCTCTAGAAATAATTTTTGTATCGTGGGATGATCAAACATTCAAACAACACACACAAAGATCATCCAGACTCGGCACAACCATATGTGGATCACACAATTTTTTGTCACGTGTTGGATTCGAACCCACAACACTCGGCGCAGTGACATTGGCGAGGTGACCACTCAAACCACTACGACATCCGTGCAGTCTAATTCGATTATACAACATGTAACAGAATAAACGCACATCCTGAAAGTAGTTTGTTCAAAATCAGCTACTGAATCAATTCAAGCAATTTTTAATATAGGTAATTTTTTATCCCTAAAATAATTAAAACGAATTAAATTATAGTCACCCATTTATTGAACAGAAGAAATAAACGAAAATGTATCATAATTCAAGGCAATAAGGTTTTTGATGCAATACAGGCAATAATGTTAGATTTATTGTAATATACCCAGTGTTGAGAAAATGAGCTTCGAGTCGAAAACTCGAACCCCGAGTGAAGCTGGAGCTTCGTTTATTTAGCAATCTATTGTATTCCGTTCCATTAGAATATATTATAGATATCTACAAAGCTTAAGTTAAAATTTAGCACGTCCCTAACCTATGTTATATTTTACAAACTGTCAAGCCTTTATTATAATACTAAAATGGAAATTGTGCCGGGCTAACTATACGATCAATTTATTTATATTGCAATTTAGTATGTTTTTATTGCTAGTTTACATAAGTAAGTAATTGATTGTACAGGAAACGTAACGTACCGATTCAGTGCTATCAATGTTTATTGAGACTACCCACATTTACTTATAACTACAAGTATTACTTGAACATAAAAAGAAAATAATCAGTGTGCAGTACATTTTGTATATTATATTACATAATTCGTATGTGTTCGTAGTTTTATGGGTGATTAATAAAATTTCTATTGTTTTTCAAAATGAGTAAGGAAATCGATAACCAGTTTTTTGAAGATAGGCACTACTGATACGGCTGAAACCTCGTTTAAAGAAAATAAGACCTAACTAAATCGTAAACTAAATCGTTAAATTAAAATATTTAAGTACATAAAAGTAACATTTTAATTATTATATTATTATTAGGTTTATTAATCTAATTGGGGTGTTTGAGGATGTGCGTTATATCTGTGACATGTTGTATATGTGGAAGCTTGTAATCATCAAGTCTTAAAGGTTATTTGATTGAGTCATAGTCTCTCTATATTATAGTATGACACATTTCTTTAAAATTAAAGAATTATATGTTTAATTTGCTATGCGGGTTTCATATCTCTGGTGGTAACTACGATAACCGTTTGCCATCAGGCGAACAATATGCTTGGATACCAATATGCATTCGAATCTTTTCTACATCAATGACATCTGTTCAAAAGATTTGGCTGAAACTTGAGAAACAACAATGTCCGTACGATGGTAACTACTTATCTTCAGTTAGGTGGTATAAACATTATTGAAATGTTGTGTATACCTGGAAATCAGGGATGAACCGGTCACACAAGGCTCGCAGCAGCTGGAACAGCAAATCTATGTTGTTCTTGTGTTGGCAGAAATAATGCAGCAAAATCTTCACTATTAATTTAGGCTCCTTCCAATGTGTACAATCTACTATTTCTACTTTCTTGTGGATCTCCTGAAACAAAACAGATACTAAAACATCGATTTCAATAATAGAACTTAAAAAGTAAAAATAGCTCCCATAGTGTATTCACTGCATGGAGAGATATCTATTTATATCTTTAAATGCTTATCTACCCTAATCTATCTCATTTTCTACCTTTCTATGAAATTTTTGGCACCCTATATCTATCTATACTTTTTTAAAGCCAATTTATCCTTACTTTCTAGTCTCCCTTAGTCTATTTATCTTCTCTAGATTTATATTTCTAGTTATATTGCCATCTCTTTTTCTCTTATCCATTTTATACTTTTCATCTCTATCTTGAACTTAACTATTGCCTATTTTCTGCGTTTTTGTATTCTATTGCCTATTTCTATACCAAAAAGATTCTTTCAAATCGGTAATGTTGAATAATAGACATGCGTGAACTTTGCTGCTGCGTAAATAGTAATCATACATCAAATAAAGTATTATACGACTGTAATAAATAATAATTATTATATTGATTCTTACATGATATTGATCACTGCACCAAATACGCTTTAATAACTCTATCAAATCTTGTTGACTGGCCAACCATTTCTCGTCGAACTTAATTAACAGCGATATGGCCCTTATCGCTTGGAATTGCATCTCGGCTCTATCGGCCTGGGGCAGGTTGGCCGCTGTACCGCCAGTGTTGGCGGCCAACAATTGCATGAGGCGAGGCTTCTTGGTTGTTTGTAAAGCTTCCCTATACGGAGGTCCAGCCTTTGGATGTTTGATCAAGAATACTAGGAAGCGACTCCATTGTTGGTCTTTGATGTTGTTGTCGCTTAATACTAGGTCTAGAGTCTCTTTAGGATATCTGTGAATGATAGAAAATATTTTAATATTTATAAAATTTTGATTGCTAGATAAAGTATTAAAAAGCTTATTACATATTTTAGTGTTCGTAAGAAGACGCAAGAACAAATTCGTTTTTACATTGAGTCGCCACACAACATAGTTTATATGGAAACCTCCTTAGAATTAATTCTACCTCCCTCGTGTGAGGTACTGCAGATAACTTGATACATATAAAATTGTTTCAAATCCTATATTTTAATCAATGTGAGCCTTGTTCAATCATTTAAATATATATTAATTATTCATCCGTGTTTTAAATTTAGTAAGGATGTTTATGCTGGTGTATATACATACCTCATCAAAAACTTAACAAGTGGTTCCCTAAACGGCGAGCCGGCTTCAATCATGAGCGATTTCTCCGTGTGGAATATCAGTCGACACAATACATCGATGAACCGAGGGGACGCGGCCGGTATTTGATGGAATATGCCAATCAAGATTATTATCTTCTGTTCGTTTTCGTTGTTCTTCGACACGCTTTGTAAGAAATTGCCACCTGGGATGAAATTAGAATGTTGCAGTATTCAAATAAGGATGCATTAACTAATTATAACAATATAATATACAATATTACATTATAGTTAGTTAATGCATCCTTATTCATTCGTACATTGTCAAAATAAAAAGAAGAAAGATACCTTTCTAAATTATGACGTAATTTTAGTAGCATTAATAGTAAATTGTTAATTTAATCACTAGTTAAATTCATACAATTTTAAAAATTTAAAAAAAATTCTATGTTCAGCTACTCATGTTGCTGACTGTACAATATAAAACAGACTTATTGCTTTATTGGTTATTAAAATATAAAAATATCTATGAAGAACCACAATGATATCATTTACAGCGCATCTTGAAGTAAGCAATTGGTGAGACACAACCTAACATCACTGGAGGTACCAATATTCCAGGTATAGAAATCTCTACTGATTTTGACTGGCGCCCGATGTATTTATGGCTCATTGTAATATGCTATTAATATATAGTCTATCAAACAAGTACAAACCTCTATTAGTTTGTATCGAATAATCCAATAACTTCTTAAGCAGTTGCAATAGCTGTTCACAGAGCTTCTCACTGAAAGTCGAGGGGAACAACTGTGTTAAGTATGAGAGTCTCTTAGCTCCATTCACACTAAGATGTCGGTGGTCTCCGAGCGTCAGTAGCAATGGACGCATAACTGGGTGCACCATCTCCATGTCGATTTGGAATCCAGAGAGGAATTTCTGCATGCATTCGAAGCCAACCTAAAAAGTTCGAAAGAATATTATACGAGCAATACATCTATATATAGTATAACGCCTATATACTTAAAAGGGTAGGCAAAGGAGTAATACTGCACCTACATTGTGGCAGATTTATTATTAAGTCTTATGTATATGTATAACAGCAGCGATAGAGAGAAACCGTTGGAATGCCACGCAGAGGTCTCGAACCCAAGGCACGCATCTCTGACTTTTCAAAGTTATATGCGTATTAAATAGTTAATTGTCGCTCGCTTTAACGGTGAAGGAAAATATCGCGCGGAAACCTGCATGTCTGAAAGTTGTAATGTTGTAATGTTCTCGAAGATATGTGAAGTCTGCCAACCCGCACTAGGCCGTCGTGGTGGACTATGGCCTAACCATTCTCACACTCAGAAGAGGCCCGTGCCCAGCAGTAGGACAGTTTAATACAGGGCTGATATTATTATTATTATGTATATGTAGGTAATACCAGTAATAATAATATTATTTCTTTATAATAGTTTTGTCTCCTCGGTTCTACCCGCGAATCGAACCCGAAACCTCATGTTTAATAGCGATCGTAGCGTCAACATCTCGCCGAACGCAAAGATTAGTTTACTGTTCAACATTATGACAACTAACTAGTATTTCACTATTGTGACATATTATCTGAAAATAACATGACATGATAATATTCGTATTAAAACTTACTTGTTGCAACTCCTGATCATTCTTCTCAAGTGACTTATAAAGCACTTGGAATATTTTCTCCCGACAATGTTTCTCTTGTATGTAATGACAGGCGGCTAGCGCTTTCAAAGCGGACGCTCGTAGTGGAACTAAGTTAACTCCTTTGTAGCACGGGAGCTTGCCCAGTACCGCATCCTCAGCCTCGCACAGAGATAGCAACTCTCGGAAAAATACTTTGTGTTCATTTATGTTTAAATCTACAAAAAGAAAAATAGATTATTTATTAAAAAATATTATTATATAATAAAGACAACTTCACATACATAATGACAACGGGCACAAAGAACATTCAGACTCGGGACAATTATTTGTGAATCACTATTTTGTCCTGTGTTGGAATCGAACATACAACACTTAGTGCAATGACAGTGGCGAGTATCGACCATTTAAACCACTACACCGTAAGTGCAGTCAAAGATTACTGTATTAACCTAAATACTCTACTGTAAATGAGTTAGAAATATTACCAATTGTGAATAGACGAGGTTTCAAAGTAGTACAGAATGTAGTTCCATCCATCAAGCCCATTTGTGCATTGGCTGGTTGATGCCGCAACAGATGTTTCTTGGGCGGTATGATGTCCGCCAACACCTCTCTGTGGGGATCCATCACCTCTGTCACTGTCTTCTTCTGTAATTCTGCTATCAGTTCCAATGATTTCATAGCCTGGGCAAGAATCAACATATTATAATGTAAAAGTTGTAAGAAATATATGTATGTGTAACAGTGCAGATTGAATCACTTGTAATGAGTATTGGGTATATGATGAAATAATATATATAAAATAATTTAATATTTGTATCGCTAAAAAAGCACGAGATAATGTAACTAGTGTTCATCCCAAACGTACGCAGATAAAATGCGCACCTAATTGTAAATTGTCCAGATGCATCGTAGCTGTGTCCCTTGACCACAGGCTAGTTACGCATAATCTGGCCGCGTAATATCGGGACCATCAGCGTACTAGAAAATTAATGGATACGTTGATAAATTTTTAAATACTTTGCTGATATAGGCAGTACCACCTGGTCTGATTCACCTCCTTTATTCTTGCAGGTGATTAAATCATCACCCTATATATGTATATTGTAATGTAAAAAAAAGATTTACCTGTTGTCGCACAAGAAGATGAGGACTCGTTACTTGCAAAACAAGCTCCTGGTGCACATCATGTAAGGCCTTAGCCTTCGCCACGGCAACCTCTCCCTCGGCCTCCGCAGCTTGACCACAAGGGCCTAAGACACAAACCCGAACCAAACGTTCCAAGTTCACCGTAGCCATGTCTATTGCGCCCGAAGACACTTCGCCCGTCAAATCCATCATGACAAACAAAACAGCCTTCAAGAATGTATACACGTGTTTGTACACCCATTCTGGTGCCATCTTCTCAACCATAAACTTGACAGCGATACAACCACCCAGTTTAGCATACCATGCTCGCTCATAGCACAGAGAGGACATTTTCTCAGCAAGATACTCCATCAAAGGCAAGCGGCACGCACGTTCCCTACTACCGAGCACGGTAGCCGCAGTCTCTATCATAAGAACCAGCGCCAGGTGACCAGGCTTGCATAACTCCTTTTCTTCGTGACCCATAATGACGGCTATAGCATCGACGAGAACCAACGCGTCGAGTCCATCCTTAGGAGATGCACTCTCAACAAAAGGCCCCGCCTGCTGTACTATCGCCACCATAGTGTAGTGCCGCACTAAGGACACCATCGTTGGTAGCACATGGTGCCGCAACTCTTTGATAGCCGCGGCTACGAACATTCCTGTCAAAGCGGTGCGGTGAGTGTTCCTCACGATCTCGTTAGTACACTTATAGTATGGGCCATTTTGAGCCTGAATCTTGCCGTCGACGAAGCTTGGGTGGTTGAACAACTTCTGTAGCGTCGATTTGTCGTCATCCAAGTTGAGAGATGAAGCCAAATAGCACCTGAGCACCTCCCAACACTGTCTTCTATAAAACGGATCCGTCATGCTTGACTTTAGCGCTGAGAAGGCTGTCTCTATAACTTTATCTACCTCGAAATCTATAGGTTTCGGCTGGTCCTGGAAGTAAGCTTGTACGGCGGGCGGAGGTACGTCTGTTTCGCGATACTCCAGCCTTTGTGGTTCTATCATCATCTTACGGTTCCCGCCGCCAAATTTGCCAAGAACTCTAAAGGCTATTCTCGCTACTTCATTATTCTGTAATGTTCTCCAAAGCGCCTGCATCAAGTCTGCTCTTACAGGTTGTATGTGCTCATACAAAAAGTCCGGCTGCAAATTGTCCACACAGAGTTCCAAGGTGCGTAAACCTTGAGAAATTAATGTATGAGATCCGTTAAGCGCAGACACTAAGGGATCCATTAGCATCGGTAAATAAGGTAATAAACTACTCAATCTAACGGGTACAGTCAAGCATAACTCGACAAATAGGTCTTTCATGTGTTGTTTATGAAGGCCGCTTTGCAGGCGGTTCAGTCCTTCGAGTAGATTAGGTAAAAGTGGTAAAAATTCTTGATATAGTAAGTCATGGCTGCCGCCACCGATAGAGCGAAATAGAGCTCTCAAAAGAAGGAAATAATTGTAAGGTTCCTTGGCAGTCATAGCATAATCCATAGCTTTGTTGACGATGCTGTGTAAATGTGGTCGCAGCATCTGTTCATTCTCAGTAGGGAATAGGCTAACTGAACCAAAAACTAGTTTGAAGAGTCTGAGATAAAGATTGGATCTCTCTACATTGGTACCCATTTCTTCCATTCTCTGGAGCAAGTACTCTACAAGTACGGTTGCGAATATTGGGGAAGTAGCCGGATTGGACAAAAATGTGTTAGCAATTATTTGCAATGTTGTATTTTTGTTGATTCTCTCCACCATGTGAGAGATTGTGGCGGTAAATATTTCTTGGAACGTTTGTGGATTCATCATCGAAAACTGAAAAAGAAAACAACACCATATTTTAAACTACGCACGATCGTTATTTAAGATGTATCAAGTGAATTTGAAACCCTACATTCGTATCTCGATTAATTCTACTCTGCTAATAAACAATCGAATACTTTTAATAAGTCATCAACCACATTCGATAAAACAATCGAAAAATACTGAAGGCAAACGAATAAACTCGCCGTCTGAATGATTCGATTCTATGTTGTACCTAACAAACACAGCTAGTCTTTGTCCATATAAGTGTATTTACTTACTATTTACCTGTAATTCTCTGCCTACCCCTCTGGGAAACAGGCGTGAATTTATGTATGTATGTATGTATTTACCTGTAATGTTGCATGGATACCTTAAGGTCTAAAATTCTGTGAACACTGTCTAATTAGATTGAATATGAATGAACTAGATGGCGTTGTTGTATAAATTACGGCTATAAGTTTTACCCTTAGGTTTTATTCGTGTTGGAAATATGTTCTTTTTTTAATAAACTTTTGTGAATAGAGATTAAAATTGTTTTAAAATAAATTTAAGTAAATTGAGTTTTAAGACACGTACTTTTTATTTTATAGTAGAGCACCGCCATCTTTTACGATATAACAAAACTAATTAACAGTTCTTCCATCGGTATCCGTTAGATGGCATCATTTACCGGCTTATACTATTTTAGTTTGGACATAGGTATGCATTTTTGCAGCTCACTGTATATACCTACATCATTGTCAAAACTCTGACATCATGGAACTCTTGATTTCATTTAAAAACAACTAATAAAAGCATACAATGGCACTTACAACTCCGCTAAAATGCTCCAGCACTTCTTTCTCCTCTTTAGATCGTACATGTGGTTGGGCGGGTGGCTGGGCAGGAGCGCGGGGCGCGGCTAAAGTATAGATGTCGAGCGACTGTAACCCCCACCGCACTAAACGAATGAACACCAGAGTTTCTCGGGCACTGAACTGCTTCTGGCCCGTTATCGTCGTCGTAGATGTGCCTTCTGTGTTTGTTGTCGTCTGTTGTCGGACAAATAGAACATAATTAACTGACTTATCTATATAGTAAGTCTTCAAAATAATGATATAAGGTTAAAAGTGACTGATTTGGTAAAGTAGCAAACTTTTTATTACGAAGTAGGAGTTTAGTACATGCCTTTACGTGAGTTATAAGTTGTGGCAATTGTTACAATAATGAGGTAAATGACATGTGTATAATTAATACGTGAAAAGAAAATATTACACGCTATTTAACGGGCGTTTATATGGAGGAGTGCAGAAAGCTAATCATAAAAAGAAATGTATTACGACCGAATTACGACCACCTTTAGTCCTATTGATTATTATTATAAAAAGAATATCATAAAATTCGTGTATCAAATTAATATCTTACAGCTATGCCACGTTATTTCGTGAAGATTTACAATACCTTGAATAACAAAATTTATTTGGTAACAAAAATTACTTACTTTACACGAAGCACAGCCCCATGTAATAGTCTTAACTCCACACACCAGAGTCTTCACTAAAGTTCTATAGTCTCCCACATTCAAATTACTCATTTGTGAGGAAGGAAAGCCGATCTTGGACTTTTCCTCAGCCTTAGCAGCCGCGTCGAGGAAGTCAGGCGCGAGTTTCTCTTCTTCAACTTTAACTTCTACAGCAGTGATGGCTGGTGTCGGCGTAGTGGGTGTGCCGGGCGTTGTGCCACCGTTGTTTGACCCGTTGGCGGGAGGAGTGGTTTGTTTGCTAGAACAAATAATAACAGTCTGTAAAGAAAACCTAAAAGGTGCTTATGTTTTTTAGGGAGACAGTTGCACTGCCAGGTTTAAGGTTTAAATTTGAAAGGACAATAGCGCCTCTGTTTTTATGTAGTTATGTATTTATTTTAGTTTTAGTTATTAAATTTGGTATTTTCAAATATGTTAAGTTTGATATTCATCATTGGACCATTTTTTTAGACAATACTATTAAATTTTTTTTTTATAATTATAAACATTGGTATCCCGCAGATAATTATGCATTTTTCAAAAAAGTCCAGTACCAATCTGCAGTTCTCCATAATTTCTATTAAAATAATGAGGCCACTCACCACTTATTCATCAAGGCGGGCAGCTGCAGTTTGGATATAGTTTTAAACTTGAGCACGAACACCTCGAGGATGCGCATGAGCAGCTGGCGGCCCTGCGGCTGCGCGGCGCCCGCGCCCGCCGCGCCCGCGCCCGCCGCCCCCGCGCCCCCCGCGCCCGCCCCCGCCGCGCCCCCCGCGCTCCCCGCCGCGCCCCCAGCGCCCGCCGCGCCCTCGCTCTCCGAGCGCTGTCGGATGCAGTCCACCAGGTTCAGCAGTAACTTACACGACATCGTTTGAATACTAAAACAAAAATTTATATGCAGTTTCTCAAGAAATAGCTCAAATAGCAGTCAAATAAACGTGTGGTAGTTAGTAACAAAAATTAAATGAAGCAATAATTGTTAATGAGCTTGCCAAATAACATAAATAAAAATTAACAATCAATATAATAACAATACAGGGTTGCAATTTAATCACCTCTATACGAGAAAATGTATTAAAATTTTATCAAAAGTCCTTTAATTTGCAAAAATGCAGTCTATTCTAATAATATGCGGGACAAACCCGCGCGATCATACATACGATAGCCTTTGTGCGGCCAAAAGCACGATGTTACACATGAATGTAAAATTTTCGTAATTTTGTAGCCATACATTTATAAACATTAATTTATACCCATTATTCAACCTGTCGAGTCGCAGCGGCACATCTGCAGCCAGACACAATAGGTTTTTAATTATGTCAGCATAATTAAAAATCTAGTGAACCAATATAAAAAAGTATTTCACCATTATATTAGAAATCTATATTATCACTGAGTAACATAGGCTTTATTTTATTTAT